>OY804608.1:28816481-30233762 GCA_963680895.1 Fragum sueziense
GCATGATAATATTAAGGAAATGAGAGAAATTGCTGTTATTCAGCTAATTCTTTTTTCTTTATGTTTTCAGAAGTTGCATGACAATTCGTCAAATAACAAAATGCCCGAAAAGTGTTGAATTCGTTTAGTATAGCAAATCTTCGAAATATTGTTCGAAAAGGAAATTTATCGTAAAATTCAATTCATCAGAAAAACAGGACACCCATTCTCAGCCAAATATTCTTCACCGGAGTTAAACCTTTCTCAAACAAGACTACATTTTGATGTCCACAATAGAAAAGGCAGGGGAAAACATTGTGACAAGACAAGAAATGCTAATTATAACTAGCGTTTTATCATTTTTCATTACTATCTGTGCTCTGCCACACCTTAATTTCGTCTTCAATCCTCAACATCATCTTTTTGTTTTCCGACTTAAGCTTTAGCTTTCAAGACAGAACCCCTAAAACGTTACTGTTTGGGAAAGCATTATAAGGAGTTTTTACAACAGGTTTTCCTTCTTTCTACCTTCAGCATTTCCCAGAGGGCAGTCCAATAGACAATTATTACCCTGTTCCAGATCCAATTTCAGCAGATTTGACAAGAGAATTTTGCGAAAAGGCCTCCTGCGAAGAAACCAGCCCTATCAGAACCAACAAAATAAGAGATGCTTTGGCTTGAAGAAATTGCAAGGTACACACTAGGACAAAATCCAGTCACATATATACACACACATTTTTATCATTTGTTCGCATGTTTTCAAGAAAAAAAAACACAACAAAATATGAAGCTATAGCCTATACACTTTTTATTCTTTTGTTCAGACACTACAGACAGCTTTGTTGTGTCTTAGCAATGGATTGATTTTTGGTTAATATGTAAATAAGTAACAAATTTCAAAGAAGCCATGTATAAAGGTAGTGAATCGAAAGCATTCGGCAGTTGAAACTTTCCACCGCCGAATGTTTAAGATAGTGTCCGAATAGGTTCAGACACGAAAAGACGACACTCGAAAAAAGCTGATGTTTTATGAATCTCAAAATGGCGGCATTACGGATATTCTACCTTAAAACACAGAAAACGTCCAGGCAAAAGTAGAAAATGTGGGTTATAAGCATTTTTTTCTTTTCTCTCAATGTTTCCCGTAAACCATTTTTATAAGGGATCTCAAAACCATGTCTTGTTTCAGAAAGGGCTAACTAGAAAAATAAGTAAACAATATCATGGTTTCCCAACATTTAAATGCTAATTATCAGCATAATTTTCTTTTGCCCCAATGTTTTATGAAGCCTTCTAAAAATGGAATGCCTACAAGAATGAATGACATCAAGAATTTGCATAAAATACTTTGTGTACTTTCAGCTGTATCACTACAAGAATTTCTGGTCCTGATGTCTAAAACAGCATATGAAAGGAGAAATTGGCTCAACAAAAACTGGGATAATAAGGATGCCAGGAGTACAGATAAAGAACAGTCTGAACAGAATGGTGCCAACAGAAGAAAATCCGCATAGTGTCTATGTTGTCTGTTTGTTACTGTCAAAACCTACATGTGTTAAAAAATGAAAAAAATATTGCTTGTTTTGTATATATTGAATTAGTTGCAACAGTATTGAATAAAAAGTTTCATTTCCAACAAAACCTCTTCCTGTTCAGGCCTCAGGGTACCAGGTTTTGCACTTACCATTGTTGAAACAGGTTCTGGTTTGATCCTTGACCCCCTTGGTTTATCTCACTGTTGTGTAGGACTTTGTGCATGAGTTGTTTTCTGTGACAGGACTTTGTGGGTCAAGTGAATTAAACCTTTCTCAAAAATTTCAGACTAGTTCAATTTGAAAATTGTTGCATATATATGACAATATATTTATAATCAATAAAAGTAAAATGCATTAAGACAAATGAAGAAATTGCTGGTTACCAGCATTTTCTTTTGCCTTATTGTTTTCCTAGATCTTTTCTATTTGGACAATAAAAACATTTGTACCAGTTACCCTACCCCTTCACCCCCAACCAGGCCAAAAGATAGTTCTGGAAATTGCTGTGAAGATGAATGGGGCTGTACTTTTTAACCATTTCCCAAACATGACCAACAATACAACAGGATTGGGAAAAATATACTGATGAAGAAACTGTTGATAATGAGCAACTTATCATACTGGCACATCCAAAAGTTTTGCTTTTGAGGAAAGGATTTTCTTCTTTTGTCTGAATGTTTTCACAAATCTTGTTAAGAGTGTCAAAATGCGTCATTGTTTGCGAAAGAATTAAATGACTTGCTTAGTTTATAATATAATACAGGCCCGTAGGAACAGGGAGGAGGGGCTAAGCCCCCCCCCCCCCCCCCAAAGTTGGCCAAAAATGCCAAATTTTCTTAATTTTACACTGAACATTTTGGGAAAATCCAAATTAGCCCTCCAATATTCAGGACAAGGGCTTTAGCCCCCCCCCCCCATACGAAATTGCTTCCTACGGGCCTGTAATAGGACGTTTACGCTTCACTGATTCCCTACACAATTACGTGTAGAGTCTACATAATGGAGGAAGAAGATATTGATGTCCGAATTTCTTTACTGCCGAACAAAGGTACACCTGCAAAACAAATGTATGCGTGGTAAACGTCCTTAATGTTGGGACGAAGCTCAGGGAAAATTTTCATTTATTTGAAATGAAAAATAACAACCCTTGCAGCCAAAGAAAGCTTCTGCAACATCTTTCTTTTGTGTGTCAACCAACTTTGTGTTGATCTGCATTCCGTATCTTGCTTCGACAAACACTCGCCTTTATAGCGATGTTGTTGTTATTTTTTCTTCGAAATTTAACCCCATCAACGTAGTTTTCTTTTGAAAATTTCCTTCCCTATCAGCGTTGTCGAAGCATCGTCGATATTAGCACAAATAGCTGACATGTACCGATACCGGCCGGTAAATCCTTCAGCTTGTTTACATCCGCCATGTGTTCGTTGTCCTAGATTCCGAATCGATACGTCACGTGATATTGGGGGCGGAGCGATCTATCGATTGGCGTTTGGTCAATTGAAAGAAATTGCAGATGATCTTTTCATTGTGAAGAAATTTTGAAATTTGAAGAATTTTTGAGTAGAAAATATTGAGGGAAATGAAGTAATTGCTTGTCATAAGCAATTTCTTCATTTTCCACAATGTTTTCCAAAGCCTTTTCTCGTGGGGGCATCAAAAAGCGTCATTATGTGGGAATGGGTTGACAACACATTCTTTATCATGGCATTCTAACCAGTCAGCCATGGCATTACACAAAAGTTATAAACAAACAAGGTGTCAAACTGTCACAAGATATGCCCGTTACACTGCTTATGAAAAACAACAAATGGCAATAACTAAAACAATAAGCAAGGTAGAGTTGTGGTTCCTGTGCACTACACTCCATAATGATGAGAAGAAGTTTAAAGTCAATCGGACTTAAGGTGACAGAGTTATGCTGCGGACAAAGAAGTGGACGACGCCCAAACGTCCGGATGACACAGGTGATCCCATAATACGTCCCGTCTTCGACGGGCGTATAAACATCATTTACCATTTTGAAGGTTGAACATCAAAGTTTTCCAGCTGCGATCTGTTGACGTTCTCACTTGCACGCTGTACTCGGACCATTTGTTCTTCAAACAGGGGGCTACAGTTTTCACCGTTCAGTGCACCAAATTTCAGTCGAAAACTGGCCACCCTCTCTCTGAAATGTTTAGTCAATAATACACACAAAATTGAAATAATACCTTTTCTAAGTGTATTTCACCTTATTCCAAAGTGTTATTTAACTTATTAATGTTTTCTAAAATATGCCCTGGCTTTCACATCCACAATTAGAAATGCTTGGGAAAAAATGCGACAAAAGAAGAAAATGCTGATGAACAGCATTTTCTCCTTTTGTCTCAATGTTTTCTGTGCTATGTTGTATACGAATCATGTCTTTATCTGTTGACATTATCACTAGCATGCTGTACTCGGACGGGACCATTTGTTCTTCAAACAGGGGACTGCAGCTTTCACCATTCAGTGCACCAAACTTTAGTCGAAAACTTGCTACCCTCTCTCTAAAATGTGAAGTCAATATGCAAGCACACAATCATAATGAAATAGTGAATTTTTTGAAGAGTCTTTGATCCAAAGAATTATTTTGACTTATTAATGTTCTCCCAAAAACATCTTATCTTTCACAATAAAAAATCTTCGAAAAACGATGAGACAAAAGAAGAAAATGCTGATGATCGGCATTTTCTCCTTTTGTCTCAATGTTTACTGTGCAATGTTGTATTAAAATTGTGTCCTTATCTGTTGACATTCTCACTAGTACCCTAATATCGGTGGAAAAAGAAACAATCGAGCAATTTCTTTCCTTTTCCTACTACATTACAATGGCTCTATTTGTTTCAAAATGATTCTGTTTAACATTTATGATATCAATTGGTGATGTCGAGACCAAATTTCACTTCGTATTAAGCAGAAATTCTGCTTACCTGATGTTAGCATTTATAACTAGTGTGAATTGTATTCCAATTAAAGAAAATAAGTTCCTCAAACCTAATAATCTTTTCAAGCTCAGCTGTGTTTTCTTTCTGTACAGACTGCTTTAGTTTGTTCATGTCTCTCTTGAAACGTTGAATTGTAGAATCTGGATTTGGAGCACAGGCCCTATTCGGAAAATAATATAACACAGTCAATTCCTTTTGATAGCAATAGCAGCAAAACTGATATTGTAATCACCCATATTCAAAAAGTCGATGAAATCTTTCAAACAATGAATTCTGTTAGTTATTTTTGTCGAAAATGCTACACTTGACTTAAATGATGTGTTTGTGAAACACTAATGCCCATGCAATGGCTATTCTCTGTTAAGTTTTTGTGTTAAGTTTTAAGGGTAAGGGTTGATAAGGATTAAAGGATGGCTTTGAGGAAGGTCATATTGCATGGCACAGATAGAAATCATTGAAATAAAATTACATACCAAATTTGAGCTTTGTATGTCAAATACTTTCGGAGAAAACACCAATGTTAAGTTTTTGGACGGACAGACAGACAGACAGAAATAAAACAAAATGCCCCTGATCTTTCGATATGGGGGGGCATGAAAATATTGACTTTTCATAAAATCATTTCAAACAAAAACCATCATAGACAGTTTATGATCCCTGAATCAGTGTTCAGTGGATTAGTGTTTGTCACTAATTTCTATGTTAAGACCCCCTTTATCTGTGACACAGCTTCAATTTTAGAAAGGGGAAGACAGTCTCTAGAAAAATATTCCAGGAAGTTCACATGTAAAGTTTCATTGAATTTGATCCAAGGGTTGCTGAGATCTTGCTGTGGACAGGTGGGCAGACGAACAGACAGCATGGCAACTTTATGCTCCCCTGAAATTTTTTCGGGGAGCATCAAAACCCCCATATGAGTCAAACTTCCAATATCTTAATGTAATTTGACATCCTTCAAGACTTTGAGATAATGAGTGCCTCTGTACTTACTTTTTATTATGAAAGACAGATGACTTCTCCTGAGCTACTTGTTGCCAGATGGGAAGTTTCTTGGCTTTTTCTGGGTTATTGTGGGCGGATCCTGCATGAGACTGGTGACCCTGCTGTCCGTACACACTCTCCCTATCTGCTAAAAAATAAACAATTTTTTTTGGTAGATGTAGTTCAGATATCTTTTTTTTGTTTTCATCATGTATTTGTTCCTTTCGTATTTTTTATTTTTTTTTTTTTCAGAGAAGTGCAAAACAAAGCCTGTTTGCTAAAATATATATCTCTTTAAAACTTATGATGAGTGACCTCAATATTTGACCTTGACCTTTAACCCTTTCCCAAACGACAAAATTTTAGGCTGGTCCAATTTGAAAGGAGTTGCAGACGACAAAATACATCATATCAAATGGAAACAAGATGTGTTTGTGAAACACAAATGCCCCCGAAATGGCCATTTTTCGAAAATGTTAAGTTTTCGTGGAGTAAAGGGTTGATAAGGGTTAATGGATGACCTTGAGGAAGGTCAAATTGCATGGAACAGATAGATATCGTTGAAAGGAAGTTGCATACTAAATTTGAGCTTTGTATGTCAAATAGTTTTGGAGAAATGGCAAAGGTTAAGTTTTCAGGTTAAGTTTTCGGACAGACAGACGGACGGACAGACAGACGGACAGACAGACAGACAGACGGACATGAGTAAAACAATATGCCCCCGATCTCTCGATACGGGGGCATAAAAATATGTATGTTATAGCCCAGAAAATATTGAGGCAAAAAGAGAAAGTGCTGATTATCATCACTTTCTTCTTTTGTCTAAATGTTTTCCCAAACCCTTTCTCTTGGGGACGTCAAAACCCGGTCTTGTTTTGGAAAGGGTTTTAAAAATAACAAAGGAATGGTCTTGTCTTTTGTGAAATATAAAAGCCATATCAATAATCACATACATCTAAATATTGACCAATGTTAAAGTTAATTAATGCAAAAGTAGTTGTAAACAAATGTATTTTTCAAAAAAAAAACAAAAGAAGCATAAGATATCAGAAATTGTATCATTAAATATACCTTTGTCCATTTTATCTGAGCCCTGTGGACCACCACCTTGCTGTACCTGGTTTAGATAAGCTAGGGTATCTTTATCAAGGTTTGGTGCCTGACCCATGTGTGTGGGAATCATACTGGCTCGTCTGTAAATAATATGCAGTAATATTTCAGTGGTTGCCAGTACCAAATTTTACTAAGAGAGTAATTGGTCATCCTTGAAATCAAGTACTCCAGTACTCAGATGGAAATGAGTTCTAATGATTATTGACAAAGAATATTATACTTCACAGTCTTTTTGTCAGCTGCTCACTAAAAATTCTTCCATACTATAGACTTAGCAAGAGCATTGTAAGACTTTCTAGGATTTATTGGCGAAGAGGTAGGAGCGAGATGTTGCTTTGTTAATGTATCTCTTTTCTCTCGATATTTTATGAAGATCAATAACATGTTGCAGTCATAAAAAGAAACTTGAAACGCCTGTTAACAGAAGCCTTTTCTAGATGTATATGGGATTTCAAACCCAGTCTTGTTTGATAAAAAGGTCAATCTTTTCGATCATCGAAATCTGTCATTGGGAAAATGATAAAACTTACCTATACCACCTCATAAACTTTGTCACAATTCCAACTTGAAACCCAAATGTACTATTCTCCTCCTTGAATTCTGGTGGTTGAGCGTTTAACAGATCTTCCCATGTCTCGACTGCGGGCTTGTCACTTGAATAAATGCTGGTTGCATTCCGAGATCGCCTGTTTAGAAAAAAAAGTTACAAGTTCATTTATGAATAAGATATGGGCTTTTCCAAGCTGTTGATACAGGATGTTGATTGCCCAGACTATTTGATCCAATTATAGCATTTTTTAAACATGACCTTAATTTTGACAAATTTTTTCTTCATTTCTTAAGAAAACCCTATTTCATAAAGACCATTATTTAACCCATTACCAAACGATATAAATATAGGGTGTTCCAAACTCAAAGACATTGCATACGACAATTCCAAGTGAATGAAATTTAAAAAAGGATTGGTCATTTAGTGTAGAAAACATTGTGGGAAATGAAGAAATTGCTTGTCACAAGCAATTTCTTTATTTTCCACAATGTTTTTAAAAGCAATTCACTTGTAGGGAGTCAAAAAGAGTCATTGTGCGGTAATAGGTTAAACTTTTTTTTTTTCAAATCCACCAAGAAAATGTCACGACTAACCTCCGTCCAAAGAACCCTTTCCCAGCTGACTCCACATTTGCCATTCGTTTGACCGTTCCGTATACAGACATTCTACCAGACAAATCTTCATTTTCCATGTCCATTGTTGATAATTTGGAAGTCTTGCCAAATTTGGCTCTGGAAAAAATAATTAAATCAAAGTACATGCAAACATTTCCTAAATAACATCCAGTAAAGAAGACTTAATTAGGAAAACATTGAGGCAAAAGAAGAAAATGCTGACAATCAGCATTTTCTCCTTTTGCCTCAATTTTTTCTATACTAAAATATCAGTAAACACAAATTCTATTTTCATGAATATCAATTTTGTCATATACTGCAGCTTACAAATTGGCGTACATTCCACATTTGCCATTCGTTTGACCGTCCCATACACAGACATTCTACCAGACAAATCTTCATTTTCCATGTCCATTGTTGACAGCTTGGAAGTCTTGCCAAACTTAGCCCTGCAATAAATAATTTCCTGTGCAAATCAAAGTAAACCTTTCCCAAACAACATCCAGTAAAGATGGCTTAGGAAAACATTGAGGCAAAAGAAGAAAATGCTGATAACCAGCATTTTCTCCTTTTGCCTCAATATTTTCTATACTAAAATACCAGTATACACAACTTCTATTTTTTATCAATATCATTTTTGTCATATACAGCAGCTTACAAATTGGCGTACATTCCACATTTGCCATTCGTTTAACCGTTCCATACACAGACATCCTTCCAGACAAATCCTCATTTTCCATGTCCATATTGTTGATAATTTGGATGTCTTGCCAAACTTGGCTCTGAAAAAATAAATTGTCATTACAAATCAAATTACATGCAAACATTTCCTAAATAAGATCCAGTAAAGAAGACTTAGGAAAACATTGAGGCAAAAGAAGAAAATACTGATATCCGCATTTGCCATTCGTTTGACTGTACCATACACAGACATCCTTCCAGACAAATCCTCATTTTCCATGTCCATTGTTGATAATTTGGATGTCTTGCCAAACTTGGCTCTGAAAAAATAAATTGTCATTACAAATCAAATTACATGCAAACATTTCCTAAATAAGATCCAGTAAAGAAGACTTAGGAAAACATTGAGGCAAGAGAAGAAAATGCTGATATCCAGCATTTTCTCCTTTTGCCTCAATATTTTCTACACTACAATACCAGTAAACACAAATTCTATTTTCTATTAATACCAATTTTGTCATCTACAGCAGCTTACAAATTGGCGCAGATTCCACATTTGCCATTCGTTTAACCGTTCCATACACAGACAGGGCTAGCGCTGGCTCAAAAAAAGTTTGAGCCACTGCTTGAGCCACTTTGAAAAATCTCGAGCCACATTGGTGCGGTTTGAGCCGATTACTTTGTGTGTGTGTGTGTGGGTGGGTGGGGGGGGGGGGGGTGCTGTGGTATTTCATCAATTAGTACTTTGTAGATGAGACTTAGACACTATAAAACAATGATGTAAAAAGAAATAACTTAAGGCTTGAAATAAACATGATGTTCTTTGGTTCTTCTTTTTCAACTATGTTTTCTCTAAACAAAAAGTTTGATCAGGTTCTGGAGTCTTTGGTGTTTTTCGCTAAAATCTGTTTTTGTTTTTTTTTTTTTTTTTTTTGTTTTTTTTTTTAAGAAAGCCTTTTCATTACTGGAGATTACATATAGTGGTGAAGAAGTCCTGTTCATCAGCTTAAACCCTTTCCCAAACAATGCAATTTGAGAGTGATCCAATTCTAAAGCTGTTTCAGACAAAACATTTTGTAAATGAATGGTTGATGGTAAAAATAGGATTTCCTTTGTAATATTATACCTTAGAAAATTTTGAAGCAAAAGGACCAAATTCTGATTTCCAGTAGGGGACATCCCAGTTGGTCTAATCCCATTTGGTCTAAAATTCAAATTTCCCATTTCGTCTAAAACCTATATTTCAAGAAATTTGCTTTTCTTTTAAAATATTTTCTCAGTTTGTCTAATATATATTTATTTATGCATGTTTTATGCCTATAGATATATATTGTTTAATAATGTCTTTTTATTTAAGACTTTTAGGACATGAAACAAGGTCTGAAAAAGTATTAGACGAAATGGGAATTTTTCGTCTAATCCAAAATTTTTATATATTAGACGAAATGGGATTAGACCAACTGGGATGTAACCTTCCAGTATTCAATTCTATTGCTTTAATATTTTCCCTATCATTCTCTATTTCGGTAGTCAAAACTTCACTTGGGAAAGGATTCATTCAGAAGTCGCAATACATTGCTTTTTAACTCTGTTGAAACCCTTCATATTTAAGTCATCTGCTTGCCATTCTGTATTTATTTCTTTTTAAAAAAAATCCTGCAAACTTATTTACCTTTGATTTACAGATCATAAAGAATAAAGATCCCGAAATATGTTAAACATTGCTTATCTAGATCTAGTCATCAGCTCTATTTTTTTACAAACTGTCATTTTATATACACGAAAATCAGATGGTCATAATTGTTATCAATTAATAAAGTACGGTCTTGCTTTACAAATGATAATCCAGTAAAAGTCTTTCATCTGCATTGATAAGGGTTAAATATAACTGTCGAGTGAGATAAATACTGAGTGTTTTACTGGAATGTGTTAACAACTTTACATAGAGTGTGTACTGGGTAGATCTATGCAGGGTTTAAAGGTCACGAGTATTGATTTTCTGTGTATCTTATCTTTAGACACTTGCATAATTTGCACAGTAATCGAGGACTGGCGAGAACTTGTTAATCTAGAAGTTTGACAGGTAAACAATTAGAGCCACACTTCACACCCTTGGAGCCACCCTTTGAGCCAATTTCATTTTTCTTGAGCCACTTTTTCAAAATTGTTGCCAATGGCTCAAGTGGCGATCGCCAGCGCGAGCCCTGACAGACATTCTACCAGATAAATCCTCATTTTCCATGTCCATCGTTGAAAGCTTGGAAGTCTTGCCAAACTTGGCTCTGGAAAAAATAATTAAATCAAAGTACAGTCAATCTTGCTCAAGCGACCACGTGCATTAAGCGACCTTTTGCTTGAAGCGACCACTCTCAGGTCCTCCCGATGAAATTCCTTCTTTAAATTGTTGTATTAAGCGTTTTTTCCCCAACGCGACCAGCGACCGGCATTTTTTGGGCCCTCAAACAATAGAATGTTATTTTAAGCGACTGTTCTACATTACAGATAATTTACAAAAGGTGTCAAACGCATGTAAAGCTGTGAAATTTGCCCAATTAATGGCAATTTTGTCACCTGTGGATTCAATCAAAACTGTAAACAATATGACTTGACGCTGACCAATGGGGCTTTACGAAAGAAAAAAACTTTAACCAATACGAAATCGCATATGGTTAGTTGTTGGTTCACCTGTTTGTTTGTATTCTGGATTGCCATAATTCATTTCGAATAATGTTCCCATCATAACCTATGTATACATTAATCTGAATTAACGAGTAATCTTTGATTGAAAAGTCTGTCAAATCATATGAGCCGGGATCTGGAAAAACGTCCCTTATAGCACTTGAGACATCCACGTTTTAAAACCACCATTTGCCTAAGCAAAGACTGGCATACACCGACGCTGCTCTTCTTTGGTTGCTACAGGTCTAAAAGAAGCTATTAGAGAACAACATGGATCCTGATCAGACTGTGCGTATGCAAAGGCTGCTCTGGATCCAGGTTGTTCTCAAATGCCATAAAGGACGTTTTTCCAGATCCTGGCTCATATCTAAATGCAAAATATCAATTGTGGATTCATCAAGTTTTTGTAATCAACCTTTCTAAAGTAATCAAAAAAATTTTGTTCGATTATATTATCAACAACCTTAAAATCAAGTCGAGTCCTCATTGAAATAAACAAAGGGATATCACTCTAATGTCATACCCAAAGTCTTCGAAGTTACATTGATATTTTACACAGAATTGGTGAAAAATAATCCTGTATGTCATCAATTGCCATTTTTATTTTCACAAATTGACTAAATCAAAGATTCTACCCTATATCAACGGAATATTTCCTGTAACTTCACAATGAATTAATCAAGATGCCATTTTTGTTACGATTCTCTCTTTTAGAAATTTTGCGGGTAAAGAAGAACTGGCATGAAAAAAATAGATGTTGTATTAAGAGACCATTTCATTCAGCGACCAGTTTTGGGATTCCCCAAGGGTGGTCTCTTAAAACAAGATTGACTGTACATGCAAACATTTCCTAAATAACATCCAGTAAAGAATGCGTAGAAAACATTGAAGCAAAACCAGAAAATGCTGATAATCAGCATTTTCTCCTTTTGCCTCAATATTTTCTTCACTATACAAAAATATACAGTATACAAAAGTATACAAAAATTCTATTTTCATCAATATCAATTTGTCATCAACAGCAGTTTATAAATTGGCGCACATTACACATTTGCCGTTTGACAGTACCACACACTGACATTCTACCAGACAAGTCTTCATTTTCCATATCCATTGTTGAAAGCTTGGAAGTCTTGCCAAACTTAGCCCTGCAATAAATAATTGCTCTCGTAAATCAAATTAACACTTCCAAACAACTCCTTGTTCTGAATTCTCCAGTAACGGAGACACATGGGGAAAAATGAGGCAAAAGCAGAAAATGGAGCATTTTCTCCTTTCCCTCAGTAATTTGCACATTTGTACACAAATTCTATTTTCATTAAGTGTCTCATACAGGGAATGGATCTTTTAACCTTTCCCAAACAACAAGATTTTAGGGTGATCCACTTCAAAGCTGCTACAAATGGCTAAATGGAAGTTATCAAAGATAGAATTTGAGTAAAATATGGCACAGAAAATATTGAGACAAAAGGAGAAACTGCTGGTTATCAGCAGTTTCTTCTTTTGCCTCAATGTTTTCCCAAGCTTATTCAATTAGGGATGTCAAAACCAGGTCTTGTTTGGGAAAGGGTTAAGCTAACAGTATTCTGGATCTCTTTGATTATTCCAGAAAATTAACTAAAATACCTCCTGTTATGCTGAAATGGCACATTATCACAGTTTTTTGTGTACGTAAAAAGGCCCCCATATCTGGGTTCCAACGCACAATATGGTCCCATGTGTGTGAATATAGTTCATTGGGGATAATTTAACAAATACAGAAAAAAATAACGAAACAGAAGGAAAAACATGTTAATAAAAGAAACAAAGAACAAGATGTGTTTGTGAAACACCAATGCTCCCGAAAAGGCCATTTTTCTAAAATGTTAAGTTTTCGTAGAGTAAAGGGTTGATAAGGGTTAACAGATGACCTTGAGGAAGGTCAAACTGCATGAAACAGATAGATATCATTGAAATGAAGTTGCATACCAAATTTGAAATGGCCATTTTTCAAAATGTTAAGTTTTCGTAGAGTAAAGGGTTGATAAGGGTTAACAGATGACCTTGAGGAAGGTCAAACTGCATGAAACAGATAGATATCATTGAAAGGAAGTTGCATAACAAATTTGAGCTTTGTATGTCAAATACTTTTGGAGAAAAGGCCAATGTTAAGTTTTAGGACAGACAGACAGATGGACGGACAGACAGACAGACGGACACGAGTAAAACAATATGCCCTCGATCTCTCGATACGGGGGCATAAAAACTAAAATTACCCATAAGGTCCTCTACTGCCTCTATCATCCTCTCTTTGTGCGCCTTCCTTTTGTAACTTCTCTACCACATCTTTGCTTAGTGGTACCTGTAAAAAAAGTGTAAATATTTATTAAAAGAATCTCATATATTACCCATAAGGCCCCCGACTGCCTCGATCATCCTCTCTTTATGCGCCTTCTTTTTGTAACTTCTCTACGACATCTTTGCTCAGTGGTACCTGCAAGAAAAGTGCATTTAACCCTTTCCCAAACAAGACCTGGTTTTGACGCCCCTAAGAGATTGGGCTTGGGAAAACATTGAGACAAAAGAAGAAACTGCTGATAACCAGCAGTTTCTCCTTTTGCGTCAATATTTTCTGTACTTTTTTCACACATATCCTGTCTCAATCAGCATTCATTTTGATGTCTGCAGCGGCTTTCAAAGTGCACCACCCAAAAATTTTGTCTTTCGGGAAAGGGTTAAGGACTAAGAAAATTTTAAAACCTGTCATCACAGTGATCAATCACGTGACTCAGAATTTCAGAAAATCATCAATATTTTTGTTAATAATTGACCAATTTGAATTCGGTTTGAAGCAGAGAAGGTGGGCAAATGCAGGAAATAAGCTTGACATCATTGATGTTTGAAATATCAACTGATCAAAATGTTATTGAAGATCAACAAATTTTTTGTTTGATCTTCAATAACTTTTTTATCAGTAAATTTTTAAAAATATCCAACAGTCCATCTAATGTGTGACATATGTCGACCTTCTCTGCTTCAAACAAAATTCAAACCGGTCCCGTATTACCAAAATTATTGAAGATTTTCTGAAATTGTTGTATCACATGATTATTCATTGTTATCATTTCTACAAAACATTCATGCATGTTCGGGCATCATCCGTGGCAATGGCAATTGACAATAGTTTACCCTTGTCAATTTCCAGGTGTCATCTGTGACAATGGAAATTTACTAGGGATAACCTCGTTATCATCTTATTGTTATCAACATCTACTTTATCATTTGAAGCAAATTGCTATACGGACAACCCCAAAAATTTGTTGATTGGGAATGGGTTAATTACAAGGCATTATTTATTGAAAGACAGAGGTTTAAGGTAGAATACCCGTGATGTCGCAATTTTGAAATTAATAAAACAATGGCTTTTTTCAAGCGGCGTCATTACATATCCGAACCTTTTCGGGCGCGGCCGTAAACATTCGGTGGTGGAGAGTTCCACCGCCGAATGTTTTCGATCATGCCCAAATAATTCCAGTGTCGTGCGAATCTCATTAGGGGTGGACTACCTTAACAGAAATTCTTAAATTACCTTAGATCTGATGTCCCTCAGCTTCATATTATGTAGAGCAGTCAGTACATTGAAGATAGACTTCAAATACAGATAGTGGTCTCGTAACTGTCTCTCCTTTTTAAGGTACCTTTGAAAGAAAACAAGATGTGTTTGTGGAACACAAATGGCCAATATTAATTTTTTTAAGACAGACAGACGCAAGTAAATAAACATGCCCTCTTTCTTTCAACATAGGGGCATTAAAAGTCACTTATACACTTAAAGACACTTCCAACGCAATCGGCAACACTTACTTTTTTCATCATAATTAATTTAAATTAAATACATAATGCAGCATGTTTTATGAAATTTTCAGCAAATATAAATCAACTATGTTTACATGTGTTCTGTAAATTTGATCAAAATCGATTGATGCAAACATAAAAAATATTGAAGTTTTTCACTATGACTCAAAAATGAAAAGTCACAAAGCCCCAGGCAATTGCAGAATTCAATAGCATCAATGCAGCGTCACCAAATCATGTTCACATCTCATACCAATGCTTCATAAGATTTGATAACATGCTTTCACATACAAAGCAATATTAGAATTCAATTGCACCTATTTTGTTTAAGAAATAATGTTTTGTACGTGTCAGCATTGCACAAAATCATCGAATTTGTTACCAGACATTAGTTTTTCGCTCTTTTGCTCCAAGAAATGTTCAAAAACTGGAACAGGAACTTAAAATGGACGAGTTAAGAATGATCCCGCAAAAATTCATCATTAATTCTGCTTTACAAATGAGAAGGGGGTGTCTTCGTATCATTTAGGTCCATGATGGACACACAGAATGTTAGCAGAATGTCATAAACTTTACTGCTATTACATCAATGGGGAGAATCACGTGATTGACAATGGTATTTAACACGAAAAAATGGCGACGAAATGACCGCTTCGGCGTGAAAATTCAAACTTTAGAAAGGTATGTATTAAATCTACGTAGTCTTTCAGACAAGTCACCTAGCCTTAAGTACCCGCTGTTGTCTAAGGTTTCCACAGATACCCAACTTTCTCCTATCCGTTTGCTTTAATTAGAGAACACTCAAAGAATATTTCGGAAATTGCGAAAATTTTGGATGTGTGTTAAGCACGTCGCATCATATTTACAGCTTTATTTCCTAACCAAAGATCTCTCTTTTCACACGGTATATTTCCAGACCCTTTTTTATCGAAGACATTTCATTGTAGCCCATTTACATGTTCTGTGTTGTCTTTGTTAAGCGTGTTAACGAAAAAGATGTTAAACATACGTACAATGCTGTACAGTGTTTGGCACGCCAAGTTCTTGTGAGTGTGATGTTAAACACGCGCATAGTTGCTCGTGTACTAGGAAAGCCACGGATATTGGACAAATTGGTTGTTTATACATGACCCGATCTGATTGATATCTGTTGTTAACTAACAGTAACATATGAAAGACATCACAAGGGGTAATCTTTTACAAACTTGGAAAAAAACGAAATCGGTTATGATTGCTCTAACTGATCAAATCTCTTGTTATATATAATTTCCATGACAAATTCGTGCAATTTCCATGACAAATTCACGCAGACAATAATTCTGAACTGAAATTTGATGTCCTCGTTGACCCTTCTGGAAACTGGGATATAGATTCTTCAGTGAAAGGTTTATAAAAAATTATGAGTGGTCCAAAGAGTCAAGGTGATACTGTCATGAACGTTTAATGACGTGGTCAGTACTCTGCTAGATCTGCAGATATTAATTTTTCCGTTCCAAATCCAAAGATTCTCCCATCATCTAATCCGTATGATGTCACCGGAGAAAGAAAACCAGGTAGAGATTGAGACGTTATGTCAGGTTTGGCGGAGAATCTTCAAGGGAAATCAGCGGAAAAAAATAAAACAAACCGGGTTTAACGGAAGAATTTGGTGATGTGGATCTATAAGATTTTACAATAACAGCGACGAATTACCTTTATTTGTCAGTAATTACGTCACGGTTAACTGGATAGAATTGAATCAATTACGTCACGGTTAACTGGATAGAATTGAATCATTTTCTATCATATCATTGTATTCCATGTGCAATTGACCCATTCTTATATCGACAGTGAAAAGTGCATCAAACCTTACTGAAACTGTATTTTGTCACTATCAGATGTGTATTTGCCCAATAATGTGTCAGACTTTAACTGTGCATTGTTCAGATGTTCAAAAATTTCAATCCACAAAATATACCTCTGTAAGCCAAATGATGAAAACCTTCTACAAGGCAACATCTTTAATGTTTGTGACTTGGCAAAAAAGGATAATGTCGTTCAATACTACTAAATGCAAAACCCTATGTTTTGGAAATGAAAGCCAAAGCCAATACTTCATAAAAAGCACAGACGAATCCATTAATGAGATTCAAAATGTTGACAAAGAAAAGGATCTGGGTATCATTTTTTACTCCAAGCTTACTTTTCAGAGTCATGTTAATACCAAAGTAAACGTTGAAAATAGAAGTATGGGAATTATAATGAAATCTTTCACTTACAATGATAAGAAGATGTTTTTTGCAATTACACAAGTCAATGGTACGTCCGAACTTGTATGGCTCAGTGATTTGGAGTCCTGGGTACAAAAAGGGTGCAATCGCAATAGAAAATGTCCAAAGACGGGCTACGAGAATGGTCAGAGAACTGAAAAACAAATCATATGCTGAAAGGCTTTGAATACTTGGACTCCCTACTCTAGAATACATTAGAGAAAGAGCAGACCTAATCCAGATGTATAGGCTTATTAACAAAGTAGATAAGACAAACAAAATCACCATAACACTAAGAAAAGAAAGTTTCACTATGGGAAACAATTTAAAACTATTCCAAACAAGGCTTAGAATAGACTGTAGGAAAAATGCTTTCAGTGTTAGGGCTACAAAAAATTTGAATGATCTTCCAAATGAGGTGGTACAGGCTCCCTCCATCAATTCATTTAAAGCTAGACTTAATAAAACATGGAAACCAATCAATAAATTTGAAGCCAAATGCTATAAAAGTAACTAAGTAAAATGACTACAAGACAGAGCAGTGCAATATGAAACATAAGAAGCCTTTTACTATAACCATTACTATGGTGGACTGCCATATTTCCTGATTCAAACCATTCAAATGTAAAATTACAGCCATAACATATTTATAAGAATAGTAATAATAATAAAAGTAATTCTGTATTTTCATACATGCAAGAATAAATAAGAGAAAAGTTAGAGTTGTTATCATTACTATAGGTAGGGCCAAAATACGAATGAATAATTGATTATAATAAAATGTCACTATATTCAATTCAATCAATAATTTCCTAAGTAATATTCATAATCATAGGGCAAAAAACAGGGCATATAAAGTAAATGATTACCATTTTTGGTAAACATCAAAGGTTTTAAGGTTTATATTTTTATTGTACATAATGCAAGTTTCTATCTTTTAAAATCAAAACCATCTTTTACCAAATTAAAGTTAAAAAATATAAATTGTTAGTATAATTGAGTCAATATTATGCTTAAAGAATCGAAGAAAATGCTTACAAAAATAAGTGTACAAGTTAGCTTTCAATTAGTAAACGTAACGAAGAGTGTTGTGCGAAAAGTGTAAGCAAAGTGAAGTGAACATATATGTTGATAAGATATTGTTTGATAAACTTGTGAGGAACTATTGACTGAAAATGAAACCGGAAGTCCTCAAAAATAAACACTAATCAACGGGGAAAACGTATAAAAAGGGCCGAAGAAGCATAGAAATGCTAAATGTGATCAGACGATCACATCTGGCTTCTATAGGCTAACTGTATTAATTGTATTAAAAGCACAAATCAGTCAGCACATTCTACATAACTATGGTACACTTGCGTGTTTAACACCACACTCACATGAACTCGGCATGCCAAACACTACAGCTTTGTACATGTGTTTAACATCTTTTTCGTAAAAAACGCTTAACAAAGTCAACACGGACCCTGTAAATGGGCTAGAATGAAATGTCTTCGATAAAAAGAGGTCTGGAAATATACCGTGTGAAAAGAGAGCTCTTTGTGTAAGAAATAAAGCTGTAAATATGATGCGGCGTGCTTAACACACGTCCAAAATTTTAGCAATTTCCGAAACATTCTTTGAGTGTTCTCTAAATACAGCAAACGGATAAGGGAAAAATTGGTTTCTGTGGAAACCTTAGACAATAGCGGGTACTTTAGGATAGGTGGCTTGTCTGAAAGACTACGTAGATTTAATAAATACCTTTCTAAAGTTTGAATTTTCACGCCGAAGCGGGCATTTCGTCGGCATTTTTTCGTGTTTAACCCTTTCGGCGCCATAGGCGACGTACGTCGACAGTCTGGTTCACCGCCGCACGTCGATAGCTGTCGACAACTAATAGTGGGGGTATTTGTGTAACAATTACAAACATTTAAATCACACAGGTGTCACCGTTTCCGCTATCGGAATGAAAACGAGGCTGTCAATTTAGTTTTTGCATTTTTCGGCAGAAAATCGGCATTTTTTTCGATATTTTGAAGCTTTCTAAACATTTCAACAATTGTGAAGGCTTTCGCTTGATCCAAAATGGCGTCGACTACAAAACGCATCCGCTATACTGCCCAGCAAGTCGCAGATTTTGTTGTAAATGACAGCGATAGTGACATGCCAGCTGGTGAATTTGATTCAGAAAGTTCTTCTGATGGAAGTTCGAGATTAGAATCGGAAATAAGCGATCAGTCAGGTGTGTATTATGTTGCTTTTTTCAACCCGGAAGTATGTTGCATGAAAACAAAAATGGCCAGTTCCATATCGGCTGTGTCTATAACAACAAAGACACATTTTGAAGTTTAGTTTTTTCATAATTATGATACAGAACACTTCTTTATCTTATTCTACGATACTAAAAAAATATTTTTGTCAAATAAGAATTGATTTACTAACATAGAACAAGTTTGCTGACGCTGAGGTGTTGGAGCTGTAGTCAAAATATTTTGAGTCTGTTGAAGTGTTCTGTTTTACTCTTGAATATGTTTTGAGTCCATTTAGGTGATGTAGTTATTTCTTGTGATGTTTATCTTTCATTTATATGTAAAAGGCTGGCCATACATACCTTGACAGGTTTTTTCCTTGTGTATTTGCAGATTTTGATGATGAAATGCAGCAAGTAAATAGAGGTCGTGGTCGAGTTGCTCGAGTTCGTGGCCGAGGTGCTCAGGGTCGTGGTCGAGGTGCTCAAGGTCGTGGTCGAGGTGCAGGTGGTCAACGTCAAGGTGTACTGTGTAACGATGAGGGTGAACGAGGGCAGGGTAATGGAAGAGGTGATGGTCAACGTAATCAGGGTCAAAATGAACAAGCCGCAGGTATGAATCTAGATTGGGACAATTATGACTGGATGGACCCATACGTTAGTGACTGGCTTCCGGCATTTTCTGGGCGACGAGGCGTACTTGTTGATACCGCAGACTATGATCCGGTACATTATTTTTAAACTGTTTTTCCCTGAAGAAGCATTTGAATTGATCGTCAATGAAACAAATAAATACGCAGAACAGTTCTTTGACAATCCGAATGACTTGCCGCCGAGATCACGCTTTCACAAATGGGTACCAACAACAGTGGAAGAAATACAAGCATATGTTGCCCTTCAGATTACCATGGGTTTGTGTCAAAAGAATGAAATCGAAGAGTATTGGTCCAAATTTTGGTTAACAGCGCTTCAGTTTTCTCAAGTATTATCAAGAAATCGTTATGAACTACTTACTTCTTTCATCCATTTTGCGAACAATGAAAGTGAACGGCCTGAAAGGGGTAGCAGTGATTATGATTTTCTTTGGAAAGTTAGACCTCTAATGAACATTTGCGAACCAAGATATTTACAAGTATATGGACCAAGATGTGAGTTGGCAATTGATGAAAGCATTATTAAATTCAAGGGCAGGGTCAGCTTTCGGCAGTATTTACCATCCAAACCGTACAAGTGGGGTATAAAACAATATGTGCTTGCTGAGAGCAAAACAGGATATGCGCTAAAACTACTGACATATGTTGGAAAAGGATCAATTGTCCAGCAAAATAACTTTACTGTTACTGAAAGCATCTGTTTATCCCTTTTACAAGGCTTTGAAAACCGTGGCCACAAAGTTTTTACAGACAATTTTTACACATCACCCTCTCTGTTTACAGAGCTCCAAAACCGAAATATTGGTGCGACTGGAACTGTCAAACCCGGACGCAAAGGCATGCCAACTGCTATTCACCCTCACAGGCTTGCTTTGCAGAAAGGAGATGACCCTGCGTTTATGCGCTGTAACAATATTGTTGCATGTGCATGGCAAGATACGAAACGTGTGCATTTTTTGACAACAACAGAGACAAACAACACAATAGATAAAAGGATCCGTCAACGTGGTGGAGAGCAAGGTTTTCGTCACATTGAAAAGCCAGTTGTTGCCGATATATATAACCAACACATGGGAGGTGTGGATATTCTGGACCAGAAGTTGGGAACATATGCATATCCACACAAAAATAGCAAGTGGTATTCCACAATTTATCATCGGCTTCGCGAAATTGCGCTTGTTAATGGTTATATAGTGTATTGTGAGGATGCTGGAGCCAATGCTGTATCACCAAAGATCTTCAGGGAAAAAGTTGTTGCCGGGCTCCTTGAGAATTTTGAAGGGAATTCATCGCGCAAAGGACGGCCATCTCTTGAAAATTGTGAACGATTAACACAACGACATTTTGTCGGAAAGTACGAGGACAAAAGTTACAAACCAGACTGTGTTGTTTGTAGCTCAAGAACCACCACAGGATGGAAAAGAGTACAAACTAACTATAAGTGCAAACAGTGCAACTTACCAATGTGCTACATTCCATGCCATGAGATCTACCACACACACAAAAACTTTCGTCAGGAGGCAGGACGTGTTGTTTATCACCTATGAGACAAGTGACTGGTGCATATTTGTATATAGTTAGTAGGGCTTTATGATAAGTTTTTTAGATATCATTATGCCAACAAATATGAATAAATGTTCATCCCTGTTATAAATGTGTTTATATTACTCTTCAAAATATTTCAAAGTTAGGTGCAGTCAGAGTCTGAGCAATATTACTATTCGAAAAATCTGCAAAAAATATTTTCACCATATTTGGAACTTCCTAATTTGGAGACAACATATTGTATTAAAATGTTTAAATGCTTTAAATGTAAAGTTATTTATTATCAAGCTGTGTTGAAAATTTGAACAAGATATCTCCAAAAATAAAAAAGTTATGCCAATTTTAGACACACATGGGAGTATTTCTTGCAGATTTTCAGAATAAATTTGGCACTGAGGGCTATTTTTCACTATATAATTGGCGCCGAAAGGGTTAATACCATTGTCAATCACGTGATTCTCCCAATTGTTACATGAATAACATGAATTTACGTTATCAGCTTGCACAGCTTTTTTGTGACTTTTTGTTTTCTAGTCATATTATATGAACTGCAAATTCAATCATTTTTAGTCAATGTTTCTTTATGAAAATTACAGATATTATGCATTTATGAATGAATTAAATTTGCTGAAAATTTGCTGAAAAATGGTTCATCAAATTTCAAGTTATTACCAAAAAGGTAAGTGTTGCGTTAGAAGTGTCTTTAAGTGTATACCAGTACAAGTTCATATAAAAAGATGTAATTTCAAACTATTTTAAAAGTCATTTCATTTATATCAAATAGTTGAAAATGACTTTTTGAAAGTATAGAAGGCTCTCTTTTGACCCTTTCCCAAACTAGACCTAGTTTTGACGTCCCTAAGAGAAAAGGCTTGTGAAAACATTGAAACAAAAGAAGAAACTGCTGATAACCAGCAGTTTCTCCTTTGTCTCAATATTTTGAATGCACTATTTTACACAAATTCAATCTTTAATGACTCCATTTTGTCAATTGTGGCAGATTTTGAAGAGAATCACCCTAAAATTTTGCTGTTTGGGAAAGAGTTAAAGCAAGAAGTGTTTTGTGAAACAAAAATACCCTGAAATAACTAATTATTCTAAAGAATGACATTGATAATTGACCTTGATCTTGGAAGAGAACGATGCTAATTTATTACCTTCCAATTTAAAGCTATGAAATTGACTAAATATGAAAAGTACAAGGAAATTTCATTATGATATAACAGTTAACTTACGCTTTAGAAAACCCTCCCAAACATTGAATCAATGTGAGTTTTCCCGAGCCCGATTCTGTATCGTCCGACCTTCCTGACCCTGGTGATTTCAATATGGGCATGGGCGACGACCCTATCACACTTCCAGGGCGACTGGTACGTCGGAGGGGCGGCGTGGGCGTCTTCTTGTTACCTGACATCGCTTCAAAAATCTTCAACTTCTTTTTCTCTCCATCAGTCACATTTTCTATTTATAGACAAAATCAAAATAATTATATGTTACATATATCGTCCTTGTAAATGCAAAACCTCGTATCTCGTTTTTGGAAAATTCTAAAGGGGAGAAAAAAGTGTAATAACTTTTCCCAAACTGAAATGTTTTACTTGAAATTTGAACACATCGTTCATAAATGATTTGTCATTAATATTGATCAGTAAAAATATCTCAAAAATCCAAAAACGAGGTTTTGCATTTACACCGACGATACATTGGATTTTAAAATACAACTTGCCAATGAAAAGAACAATTATGCCAAATTAAGAATCAAACAATAATGAATTGTCCTTGGGACACAGGGATCTGGAAAAAGGGAACTTGTAGTATTTGAAATTACCATGTTTTCAGATCAGACTATGCCTAAGTGCTGATCAGGGCCTATGATGTTCCCTTACAATTAATACATATCATACAGAAGCTTTAAGGCTTTAACCTAAACAATGAGATTTTGGGGTGATCTAATTAAAAAGCTGCTGTAGATAACAAAATTGATGTGGATGGAGAAAAGATTTGTGAACAATATACCAATATCAGCATTTTCTTCTTTTGTCTCAATGTTTTCCCAAGCATTCCCTACTTGTGACGTCAAAACCAGGGGCCCATATTACTAACGATCGTACGTTTGATTTTTGCGCAATTACTTGTAACAACGGCCCTGATTGGCTCAGTCGGATTTCTCGTGCAATCAGATGTCTCGTTACACAGTTTACACAAAAACTTGATCGTAAGATGTTTAGTAATACGGGGCCCAGGTCTTGTTTGGGAAAGGGTTAAGAGAGCAACCTGGATCATAATCAGACAGTGTATATGCAATGGATGGTCTTGATCTGTGTTTGTCATAAATGCTAAAAAAACCCTTTTTTTTCAAGATCCCTGCTACAAATAATGTATAATTTTTATGATGTATCGTTATGTAACAATCCATCCCAGCTAACATACATCAAGTCGATAGAAGCTGTAATTAGGAATATTGGCTCGTTTTGCCGTATCGGACCGATGTTGGGTCGATATCAGATTGAAATCTGAATTTTCTTCTTTTTCTCCGATAACGGGCCAAAGTCAGCCGAAAGCCCGATATAGGGACGAAAGCGTTGGTGTTACAGAGCCAACATGGGGTCAATATTTCTGTGAATATCTGGCAGATATTGGGCCAATCATGAATATCTGGTGGATAGCGTTTGGTGTTACAGAGCCGATATCGGGCCCATATTTCTGTGAATATCTGGCAGATATTGGGCCAATCATGAATATCTGGTGGATAGCGTTTGGTGTTACAGAGCCGATATCGGGCCCATATTTCTGTGAATATCTGGCAGATATTGGGCCAATCAATCTAATATCTAATATGCTAAATTCTTACGAGCTCTGCTCATTTTGCGTATCTCGTTGCAGGGTGATTCCTGACGTGACTGGTTTACAGAATTTTGTACTGGAATAAACTGACTAGATACAGAATGTAGAACCATTCCAGTGTCATCAGGCCGGCCTGACTCCTCCTCCGCTAAGGCTTTTTCCTGAAAAAAGAGAAAAAATAAATGTGAACTTTTGAAAATTCATGAATCATACGGAGAAAACCAATTTCAAGTTACGGTTTACAGACCCTGAAAAAAAACAGAACTTTCTAGCCATACAAAATGTATCAAATTACACACACTTGGGCAAGTTTAAAAAAAATGTGACCGTTCACTTTTTACATGCCTCGGCTTTTACAGAGAAACATATTCTACTCAATTATAGCTAAAAAGATGTGTTATTGTGTGTTTATACTGGGTACCAAGTTTAAAGAAAATTGCTTCACAAATAAAAAAGATATGTCATTTAAACATGTCAAAAATGTGTGACACTTAACACTTTGACCAGATTTCTAAGCTATGGTAAATAAAAGATAGTGACAGGATTCTACAATAAGCAATTGTAATTCATAAAACGACATGTGCATCATCATCTTAAAATTACCTTTTCATCTTATCTTCACTGCTTTAGGATGTAGAGCCTGTTTTATACAACAACCCTCTAAATTTTATGTCAGGAGTGAAACACTTTTATTTTTTAGAATGTGTTCTTATTTTTGTCTATTCAGCCAGAAATCTACCACTCAAACTGTTTTACGAAGCCATCATCCTTGTGGGCATTCTGCACGCTACTATTTAGTGATTCGTGGGTTACAATTTCTCATATTGTGCAATATATGTGCTGTCAGGAGTGAAACGCTTTTTTGTTGTCATTTTGCAAGTTTGTGCACACAATTTTAGCTGAAAGTTCGTGAACATGAATTTTCAATATAATTTGGACACTGCTTAACCATTAAGAATAGTTTTTAGGCATCCTAATTAAAAAATCTGGATGATATTCTGTAAAAATAGCTGTTATTCTTAAAATTTAAATGTCACACTTTGGTCACATTTTTTTTAAACCTGCCCACTTGTAAATACACTTCACATAAGTTGATTCACCATGCCAGATGTCAAAGTTCTGCTTCAAGAAGAATATAATGTACAAATATTATTTTACTCTATATTCATATGCAAGGGAGGTAATTTTGAACATTTTTGTCAAGTATTTCTATAATTATGCATTAAATCAAAATTCTAAACCGTACAAAATGCTCATGTTTATATTTGGAATGGAAATGTAACACACAGTAGGAATTATTGGCACTTTTAAATTTTGCGTCTGGCTCTTTGGTGCTTTTCAGGGTTTGGATACCTTAACTGATTGTTGATGGCTGCATCAATGAATGGTGATCAATGCATTCAAGATGGATTCCAAGGGTGGATCTAGAGGGAGGGAGGGTCAAGGGAGTCCGGACTCTGGACCCCCCCTGGCATTAGGATTGGCCGAAAAAGTAAATTTCGACCAAACAACTTTAGTATAATGTTACATAACGCTGCTCTTCAACGAAAACCTCTTATCACACTTTAAGCCATCATTTGGGCTTGGAACACCCCCCCCCCCCCCCTGGAAAAAAATCCTGGGTCCGACCTTGGATTCAACATCTTATTCAATATTCATTTACACTACTAACTTGTAGCAAAATATACATTAGTGCAGCTAGTGGTGCTCAAGCAGTCAGGGAATTTACCAGTGCATACATACAATGCATTTATCTCTATGAATTCTGTCCTAAGTAAAGGAAAACAAGGGCCGTCAGAGACAGACAATGCTCCCCGAATAAGGCATTGTCACAATAAATGTATGCCATTTAGAGCACTTTATTGTCAAGGGCATCTGATTTGCTACTCAAATATGAAATTTCATCAAATTCTGACCATTAGACTACGAGAAATTAGAGAAAAACTGTATTTTACCTTAAGTCCCCTTTTCCCATGATGAGGCTTCAAATCCAAAAACCGGGAAAAGTACATCGGCATTATGGAGCATAAAAACAAATTGAATTGCTACAACCAGAAATGCCATGAAATCAAGATCCCACTATATTGGTTTGTATCACAGAAGAAAACAAGATGTGCATGTGAAACATGAATGCCCATGAAATGGCCTTTTTTCTAAAATGTTAAGTTTTCGTTTAAAGGGTTGATAAGGGTTAACTGACTTTGAGGAAGGTCGTTTTGCATGGAACAGATAGGAATCATTGAAAGAAAGTTACATACCAAATTTGAATTTCATATGTCAAATACTTTTGGAGGAAAGGCAAATATTAAGTTTTCGGATAGACCGACGGAGAGACAGACTGACAGATAGAAAGACAGATGGACACAAGTAAAACAATATGCCCGAATCTTTGGGGCATAATAAACATGATGGATAATCATGTGATACAATATTTGCAGAAAATCTTCAATTATTTTGTAATTACTGGACCGATTTGAATTCGGTTTGAAGCAGAGAATGTGGACAGATGTCACACATTAGATGGACGTATTTGATTCTTGTAAAATCAACTGATAAAAAAAGTTATTGAAGATAAACAAAAATTTTGGTTTATCTTCAATAACTTTTTTATCAGTCAATTTTTCAAAAATCAAACACGTCCAGCATATTCCTGGGATTTTCCTAACTTCTCTGCTTTAAACCAAATTCAAATTGGTCAAGTATTGAAAAAGATATTGAAGATTATCAGAAATTCTGAGTCACGTGATTATACACAGTGATAAAAGTCTAACCTCTACAGCCCTAACATGGTCTTCATACCCGATTCCAGATTTCACACACACAATCCGCTCCCTTGATTCTTTTAGAAGTTTTTTGATGTCTTCAAATCCTGCAGATTCACAGGAATCTTCGGCTATCTCACTCCCCTCTTGTGTGCAACTGTCACCCTGTGTTGAAAATTCCTTGACTTAGTTACATACTTTCCTAAATAATAGTCCCAGCTTTATAGAAACCCAAAAGTATTCAAACATTATGAGAAAATCAAATCAAAGTTAATATTTATCCTTTTTGAAATGACAAAGTTTATATTGTTCCCTTCAAATTTACTCCTTTTGCCTTAATATTTTCAGAGCTGTTAAAACTTTATTCTAGTAAACAAATTATGTTTTTTTTATCAGCATCCACTTTGTCGTCTTTAGCCGCATTTTAGTTGGTACATTGAAGTGTTGCGTTTATGTACATCCCCTCTTCTTGTAATACAAGATTTTACATTTTTTGGCCTGTTTCGATAAAAAACATTGTGAGAAATGAAGAAATTGCTTGCCACAAGCCAGGGTTTTCAAAAAAACCGAAATGGGTGGGTTTTTTTCACCCCCAAAATAAATCTTTTACCCCCAAATTGTGCCAGCAGCCTTCTTTGTTTCTTATAGAGGGGGTACAAGCATGCTGAAAAATCATGGTTTTTACCCCCAAATTTGAAAGTCAGTGGAAACACTGCAAGCAATTTCTTCATTGCCTACTATAGATTTTTTTTCAGCCTTTGTATACTCATCTTGTAGGGATCCAAAAAGCTTCACCATGTTGGAGGGGGTTAACCCTTTCCCAAACGACAAAATTTTAGGGTCATCCACTTCAAATACTGCCACAAATGACAAAATGCATGTTATTAAAGATGGGATTTGTGTAAAATATGGCATAGAAAATATTGAGACAAAAGGAGAAACTGCTGATCATCAGCAGTTTCTTCTTTTGTCTCAATGTTTTCCCAAGCTATTTCTTTTAGGGACGTCAAAACCAGTTCTTGTTTGGTAAATGGTTAACAGGGGTTGGGGCGAGAGCCAGGGATTTTACCCATCTATTTGAGTATCATCCCCTAGCTTCCTTTGGTAGTATTGCATGTGGTTAATAAGGGAAACATATAAAATTCCCTGTATACTTTTCCTTGAGTGTCAGGTGGCCCAAAAGTAATTGAAACCCCTGGGTTAACAAAACTCACCCTGTCCTCTAGTCTTGTACTTTCAGTCGGTGTGTTGGGTTCATATACAGTACCTCTTCTTGTCATCCGAGCCTGAAACTAGTAATACAAATGAAATAAAATTAACTTTTTATATGAACAAACAGTGTTTTCTGCTATGTAAGAGGCGGCTCACATCCTACTCTGCCTCCATATCACTTCAATGTCTGTCATTGTCCAAGCTCTCTCATGAGTCGCCTCTTTTGGATGTCATTTGGCAGTGATGTAGGCGCAGAATGGTGCATTTTACCAGATCCTTAATTAAATTTCTTTGACATGATTTGTATAACATAACACTTTTTCCTGATGAAAATAACACCCAGTTTTGACCTCTCTAATAGAGGAAGTTGTTGACGGAAAAGATAAAAATGCTGATGAGCAGCATTTTTATCTATTCCCTCGTTGCTTTCCAATCCATGCTATGATGTTCATATCCTACTTTATGTATCATTGTCTGTTGTCTACCACATCTTTTCATACTCAGATGTATTTTTGTTGTTTGCAAAAGGATTGATTTATTTACCAAATTGCTTTTAATATTTAAGCCTTATAGATGCCAAATTTTCAAGGTTAAGATGGAAAATCAGATTTTCGTAGAAAAAATTACTTGTTTGATTAAATCATAAGCTGGGAAAAAGGCAACGCTTATACTGCCAAATTAATGATTGAACTCAATTTTTAGAAGAATGTACATTCTATTACAATCATGAAAGAAGTACAAACTATTTTATCAAACCTTTTTCTCGACACTGCCTGGCAAAGCTGACAGGACCAGTTCATATGGATCCAGGATCAGCTCACCACCTATAGGTCTGTAAGGCTCCGTCGAGCTGCTGTAGAAGCCCTTGTCCAGATTCTTTCCCAAACAAGACCAGGTTGTGACGTCCCTAATTGGGAAAGGCTTGGGAAAACATTGAAACAAAAGAAGAAACTGCTGATAACCAGCAGTTTCTCCTTTTGTCTCAATGTTTTCTGTGCGATACTGTTCACAAATTCCTTCCTTTTTGACATCACTGATGTTGTCTACAGCAGCTTTTGAATTGGAACACCCTAAAATTTTGTTGTTTGGGAAAAGGTTAAACCTAAATAAGCTTAGAAGAAAGAGAAAGTGGTTACACATACTCTTTGACTATCAAACCTTTTTGGGAAAAGGTTAAAACTAAATAAGCTTAGAAGAAAGAGAAAGTGGTTACACATACTCTTTGACTATCAAACCTTTTTCTCGACACTGCCTGGTTGCAACACCCTAAAATCTTGTTGTTTGGGAAAGGATTAAATCTAAAAAAGCTTAGAAGAAAGAGAAAATGGTTGCACTCTTTGACTATCAAACCTTTTTCTCGACACTGCCTGGTTGGAACACCCTAAAATTTTGTTGTTTGGGAAAGGGTTAAATCTAAATAAGCTTAGAAGAAAGAGAAAGTGCTTGCACTCTTTGACTATCAAACCTTTTTCTCGACACTGCCTGGTTGGAACACCCTAAAATTTTGTTGTTTGGGAAAGGGTTTAATCTTAATGAGCTTAGAAGAAAGAGAAAGTGATTGCACTCTTTGACTATCAAACCTTTTTCTCGACACTGCCTGGTTGCAACACCCTAAAATTTTGTTGTTTGGGAAAGGGTCAAATCTAAAAAAGCTTAGAAGAAAGAGAAAGTGGTTACACTCTTTGACTATCAAACCTTTTTCTCGACACTGCCTGGTTGGAACACCCTAAAATTTTGTTGTTTGGAACAAGGTTAAATCTATAAGCTTAGAAGAGAGAGAAAGTGGTTGCACTCTTTGACTATCAAACCTTTTTCTCGACACTGCCTGGTTGCAACACCCTAAAATTTTGTTGTTTGGGAAAAGGTTAAATCTAAATAAGCTTAGAAGAAAGAGAAAGTGCTTGCACTCTTTGACTATCAAACCTTTTTCTCGACACTGCCTGGTAAAGCTGACAGGACCAGTTCATATGGATCCAAGATCAGCTCACCACCTATAGGTCTGTAAGGCTCTGTTGAGCTGCTGTAGAAGCCCTTGTCCAGATTCTGTTTACGTCTGAAGTAGTTGGTGGTCCAGTAGTCTTCTGGTTTGTTTTTCTGGCATGTTGTTGATGTCCGACATCGGATGTGTTCATGCCTGTACTGTTTTGCTGTGAAATACAAATAAGATGAGCTGATGGCATTCTAAATTTGTTATTTCAAATTCAAACATAAGTGATATGCTTTTTGTACAAGTTTAGAACATTCTTATGTCCTGCCTTTAACACTTAAGGGGGAATGCTCCAGTTTCCTATTTTTTTTCCCATCAATAAAATTTATTTATATTTTGTATGTTGAAATTACATCTTATTACCAATTGAAAAATGAAATAAAAATGTATGGTCACTGACAGCGATCTTGTTTGAATTTTATAGGCGTTCGTATCACATACCCCTACATCGAAAAAATGCACAATTTCTTGCACCTGTCCAAGGTCACTAAAATGCTAATAAAATGCTGTATATTCATCGTTTAGTCCCGAAAACGGATTTAAAGTAACGTCTTACATTTAATAAGAACAGAAAACCCAAAATATGTGCTATTATAAACGCGTAAATGTATAAAACAGCATGCTCACGTGTTCGATTAGATCAAGGAAGCTGGAGTGTTTTATGTCAAAATTTGCACATTTTTGGAAATATTTCAAGTTCAACATAATAGAATTTGATAAAACTCCCTCATTGTATAAAGCAACATGTCCCGATAATAATTCAAAAAGAAAATGTATAGGTCAGCGCACTTATTAGTGAATTACAGCAATTTTTATCAGCTACACATGAATAAAATGACGCAAAACAGTGGTAACTGCATACACATTTACGACTGTCTTGCTCTAAATAATCGATTTCCACCTTGAGGAAATCAGTTTCGCATAATAAATACACTTTTACCGTCGAAAATGGTAAATTGTAATGATGTGTTATATTATTGAAAATATGGTAGCGAAACATATTGGTACGAAACATTTAATTTACTACAGTAATGACCGAGTGTTCCGAAAAACTGGAGCATTCCCCCTTAAGAGTTAGCTGTGATATCGTAGGCACAAACTTGATGATGGCTGTCATTGGTATTGGTTTGTGAAACCCAGATCAAAAATCAATTAGGTTTCGGTTACATTATTGCATTTTTTTTAACTAGTTGGCAGTTTCCAGAGATAGATGTAGGTGACATACCAAATACTGAAAGAGGGAGTGCATTTAATACAGGGTTCGACACTAAGGGGAGTCCGTGAGTCCAAGACTCCCTAAAAATTGGTGGGACTCCCTGATTTTCAACCTAGGGAGTCCGACTGACTCCTTAAAAATTCTGTCGAAAAATTATAAGCAAAATGATAAAAAGCTGTTGGCTCAAAATAATAGGATCTATTGAACTGCATTTCTTCTTTAGTATTCCATGCAGACATGAAAATGACATCGTCACAGATAAAAGACAACATGCATGCAACATAAAATATTTGCTTCTTTTTGGACTCCTATCCCCTTTTCTCCAATTATCGAGGACATAAGGAGAATTGCATCTCACGCTGTCAGAGGACTTGTAAGGAGTACCTTCTGTGATTTTTTTTGTCAAAATCGAGGAATTTTAAATGTCAAAATTCTTTACCGGAAGTTGCTTGGTTGACCTACATTGAAATTTGGAAAACTTCCCAATTATCGAGGATTTGCATAATATGACGTCTTATTATACCTCACGTGACCTAATCATTCAATAATTACAAACCTAATATTTCGTAATATTCACCGCTCAGATAATATTAACCGGTTAATATTTTTTCATATTACCCGCTGAGCGTACTATAAATAGAAATTCTGGTTTTTTATGACGTCACCGTGACGTCACATTGTTTCAAAGAACAATATTTGCTGAATCATAGCTAGTTTAACATAAATACGCTTAAATGATGTGGCTTGTTACGCAAAAAGTGACCATCTGGAAAACGTTAACGGTTAAAAAATATGGTTCCTAGTCAGTCTGTGCGAACTGCACATGCTGATCAGAATCGACACTTCATTCTAAGCTAATTTACTGAAACTAGATCTTTTATTATGTCTTACTTTATGTTTTTTTTTTCCAAATGCAAAATCAGTTTACCTCTGCATAGCCTGATCTCTTTCTCATCTAGATCTAGATCATGGAATTAACCAGGCAAAAGTGATGACAGGCCTGCCTTTGCGTGCATGTCACAAATATGAATGGATAAGGCATTCAGTTGATTTTAACATTTTTTGATTAACGATGAAGGACTTAGATCTATAAAGTTAGATAAATTGTAGATTAAATTTTTTATGTTGTTTCTTTTTCGGTATAATAATATGAATATCACATGCCTCTCAGGGCAATAGTACATATCGTCTACCCTCGAACCAGTAATATTGACCTCGGCTGAAGCCTCGGTCAATATTACCGGTCTCGGGTAGACAATATGTACTATTGCCCTGAGAGGCATGTATATTTATATAATATATGAGGATTTGGATTGTGAATTCTATTCAAAGTTGTTAAAGCTATTATCATTTTGCAGTTGACAAAGTACTGTTGTTGTTTTTTTTCATGAAATCTGTGAAATATTGAATCAAATTTCATGTTTTTAATATGTAATTATTTTTCTTACTTTTGTGGCACTGCAAATATGAAAGTGGATAATTACTTGCTTTTGACGCATTTCGTCGTTTTATTTGATGTGAATAAAGTTGCCACATCTTCAAACTAATAATAGCTAGAATGCCAACTCGTGCTGTGACGTTTGAATATGGAAAAACGGCAAAACAAGTGAAATCCTCGATAATTGGGAAACCTCGATAATATGAGAAATAGGTATATACTTTTGACTGGTCTCCCCAAGTTCTCTTGATGGGAGTCCGGCGAACTCCTTCATTGGGAAAGTTAGAGCCTAACCCTGCAATACCTTCTCTAATCTGTCTGAAGCTCTGGAACTACTGCATTATCTTTTTATAAACCTTATTGAAAGTGATCGGGCAACCCAAAAGAAAACAGCAGTGAATCAGACCATTGAAAAGATTGTCATTAACAACCACGCCCAATGAATGCACTTGTTGACAAGACTTTAGGAAAGCAATAATAGGACATTCAAGGGAAATTATTTTGAGACACTGTTTGTAATTTTAAAAATTTTTTCTAAACATTCAATTTGTCCTAAATTCAAAAACACAACCTTTTTTTAAACATATTGACGCTCTCATATTATTGTTGTTGTTGTCGCTGTCATTTGAAAACTTAGAACTTACGGGCTTTCGGTTTATAATGTTGTCGAATGATTTTGGTGATGTTTTCACCGGACACCGGTGTTCCTCTGTTCGCCGAAGTATTCAGCATTTCAAGTTTTCATTGTCTCGATTTCCATTGCAGAAATTGGAGGCAGTTTCTTAGTCTAAGAAACCACCATCTTCTCAAAATTTGAAACCAGCCGCTTTTGACACTTTACGTGACGTCATCAATTTTCAAGGGCGAGCACTCCGGTTGAAGAACTTATCACTAGTATGGTGTCACATAATTGCCACCAATTAAAAGATTTTCTTACAACTCTACAAATATAAAATATGTTTTTTTTCTATTTCATTTGTGTGTTGTTTTTGTTTGTTTGTGTGTTTGATTGTTCCTGTAGTTTGTTTCTGTAGTTCGTTTTTTTTTTTGTTCTTATCTATAGATTCTACGTTGTTCAGCAATTAAACAAACGGGACGTGGTTTAGAAAGAAAGTAATGGAACCTTCTTCCATTTCCTTCAATTCCTTTTACTGCCACACAGTGTTTATGCAATATGTACAGTCCTTGCTTGTTACAAATTCATCCGGTTTAATATTACTACGTTAACAGCACAAGGATAATGTTATTTCAAAATCTAAAAAGTGACCTCACGTTATAAACATATTTTAAAAGTTTTTATATGTATCTTGTAAAACATTCAAATTAGTTTCAATTAGTGTTAACTAGCCTGATGTACCATTATTCCTACAAAGCAATGTTACGTGATAAAAGAAATAGATTTTGAAATAGAGCTAAACATATTTTGAAGATAATTAAAATCCAGCGGTATCATGTTTTGTCATTTATTCAATGCATCCCATTCAAACTTGAATCACGAAACGTCCATGGACAACATCAACCTTTCCCAATTATCATATAGGTAGGCCCTATACTTCTTCTAACCCAATCTGAAAGCTGCCAAAGACGACAAATTGTGTTTAATACAAAGTGTTTGTGTACAATGTAGCTAAGAAAATAATGAGACAAAGAATGATATTGTTGGTTATTAGCATTATCTTCAATGTTTCTCATGTTTTATCTACTAGGTGCGTCAAAAAGCGTCATTGCTTTGAAAAGGGTTAAAATCTATTTTCCTATTTCAAAGAATTTTAGGGGTTCCGTTCCTATGATAATAATAGTATAAAAAGCATTTTTGTTTTTACCTGTAATTGAGCAGCTCATTATTTGTAAAATATCAAAAGTAGTGCTTACTTTATCAGTCATACTTTAAAATTTCTATGACATATTTAAAGCCTCGCAAGTACAGTTTTGAGCAAACGGCAGACTTTGCGGTTTGTAGGGGGAAAGGACGATATCTAAAGATAAGGTTTTAGTTCTACCAATTCAGTTTATCTCACTTAGAATTCAACGAGTGAGAGGTCCAAATATGTTGGCTATATGTGTTCTAGTTTTGACTTTTCTGTCGGGTAAGTATATAATGCTTCTATATCGTCACTTTTGTTTCAACTAATATATATGACAGTGGTGTATCCAGAGGGTTCCAATGAACCCCATCTGTAGCCTGATTATTCCGTTTTAATACAGAAATTCAGTCGAATTGTGTAATACTAGATCTAGCAAAACTAACCCTGTCTGTTCGACCCCGCCACATAAATCCTGGATTAGCCGCAATGCGTAGTTCTAGCCATTATAAAGCGCGAAAGTATTTTATGGCTATGTGGTTATGTTGTCAGACTTGATTTTGCGACAGCCCTTTGAAACTGTGATCATTAGATTACTTTTATTTAGATGTTGATGACAAAACTTATGGCGCGCGAATAGGGTCTAAAGCCAATATAGCGCTAGACCGATAATTTAAATAGGGGTAGACCGGTAAAAATAGCGGTCTACCCTTATATTTTTACCGGTCTACCGATAAAAATATCGGTCTACCCTTAAAATAAGGGTAGACCCCTATTTCAAATAACGGTCTAGCGATAAATTACCGGTAGACCGATAGTTATTTTTGACCCTTCTGCTCGAAATCTCATTAGCCAATCAAATGGCTCGTTACATCCTCAACCCACCGGGAATATCAACGACCGTATAATACAAGCTCTGTGATTGGCTATCGAAAGAAATAGGGGTCTACTGATAAAAATAGCGGTCTACCGGTAATTTTATCGCTAGACCGTTATTTTGAATAGCGGTTTACCCTTATTTTATGGGTAGACCGATATTTTTATCGGTAGACCGGTAAAAATATAAGGGTAGACCGCTATTTTTAAGGGTCTACCCCTATTTTAATTATCGGTCTAGCGCTATATTGACTTTAGACCCTATTCGCGCGCCATAAAAACTGACGATGCATCTTCACAAGCCAATAGTTCTACCTCCGCTTTGATGTAAGGAACAAAGTGTAGGTAGCCTTTACAACAAAGTGGAGCAAGAAAAAACATTGGCTTGCGAAGATAATGATGATGGTGAAGCTTAAATTACTGTTAACATTGTGGCTTGTGAACACCATTGTCCATTCGGGGATAATTTTGGCTCAGAATTTCACGTGAAAATAATTTCATTCATCTGGAATTTATGAGAAACACTGATTTTTAAATGGCAAATTGTACCATATCTTTTATCAAAATAGACATTTGATATGCTGTGAGATTTTTTAAAATCTCATTAAGCAAATTCTGGCAGAAAATGAAAGAATTTGTACAAATCTCGTCCTAAAATAATCCATGTCCATTGCAGGAGCAAATGCTGAATGTCCAGATGGCTGGGTCACCAATGCTGATTCCTGCTACTTATTTGATCATAGTTCGTTAAACTTTAAGGAGGCCGAGGTGAGTGTTAAATTTAGGGTCAGACGAGCGATTTGGGACCCCTATGATCCTCTTGTATGCATTAATATATGAGCCATTTGTCGCTTTTCAACAAAAACCTCTGAACTGCAGCTTAAAACAAGCTGCAGTTATGAGGTTTTCGTTGAAAAGCATCGAATTTTCTGAATGTCCGGACGGTTGGGTCACCAATGTTGATTCCTGCTACTTGTTTGATCATAGTTTGTTAAACTTTAAGGAAGCCGAGGTGAGTGTTTAACTGTTATTTGAAATTTAGGGTCAGACGAGCGATTTGGGAACACCATGGTTATCTTGTATGCAGTAATTTCAATGTCCAGACTATTAGCATAAAGCAATAGGTCACAAATTAATGCGGATTCTTGTACATGTAATGTGTTTGATAAAAGTTCATGAAACTGAAAGTAAGCCTTGACGAGTCTTGTGTTATGTTTACTTCTTAACTGCTTGAAGGTGTACACCAGTTTTTTTCTTTCGACTGACTGGTGTCAGATATAACACATTTCTTCTAGTTTCTGTTCAGTAAATATTTCGTAGCTTTGAGATGGGTCTCAATCCATACGGATTTGACTTGAATGGTTGACGTAACTCTATTTCGGGATTTCATTAAGTCTCTTTCGAGATTTCATTAAGTCTCTTTCGAGTTTACATTAACTCTCTTTCGAGATTTCATTAACCCTCTTTCGAGATTTCATTAATTCTCTTTTGAGACTTTATTAACTCTCGAGATTTCATTAACTCTCTTTCGAGATTTTATTAACTCCCTTTCCAGATTTCATTAACTCCCTTTCCAGATTTCATTAACTATCGGGATTTCATTAACCCTCTTTCGAGATTTCATTATCTGAGATTTCATTATCTTCTCTCAGGCACTGTGTAATCAAGAGTATGGTCACCTGGTAGAAATCGAAACATCCGAAGAATTCACATTTCTGAAAAACTTCGCAGGATTTCTAAAACGTAAGTAGATTTTACTATTTTTTGGTTGTCAAAATTCACACTAAGTAACTTTTTTTATTTTAATTTTTGAGTGACCGTCAATCTATTCAGTTCGCTTATAATGGTATATAAGTATTGTGAAAGCTCTATTTAACGTATATAAGCCATCATTAGCACCAAAGAGCCAGAGGCGAAATTTGAAAAGTGCCAGTAAATCCTAAACTGTGTTATATTTTCATTCCAAATACAAACACAAGCATTTTGAACGGTTTAGAACTTTGAATTAATGCATAATTACGGAAATATTTGACAAAAATGTTATAAATAACCTCCCTTGCATATAAATATAGAGTAAAAAAGATATTTGTAAATTATTTTCTTCTTGAAGCATAATCTTGAAATCTGGGACGGCGAATCAACTTATTTGAAGTATATTTACAAGTGTGTGTCATTTGATGCATGTCCCATATCTAGAAAGTGGTGTTTTTAATGATGGGTCATATATACCTTAAGTCATGCACTATTTTGAAAAACATTTGAAATCACCCGTACATTACATCCGTTGTACAAAGACTGGTAGATCTACAGTTCATTGCAATATTTTTAAAAAAAAAAACGAAATATGTTCATATGGGGGCAAGTTTAAAAAAAATGTGACCAAAGTGTGACATTTAAATGTTAAGAATAACAGCTAATTTTACAGAATATCATTCAGATTTCCTAATTAGGGTGGCTAAAAACTATTCTAAATGGTTAAGCAGTGCCCAAATTATATTTTTAATTCACGTGCACTACTTTTTAGCTAAAATTGTGTGCACAATCTTGCAAAATGACATCAAAAAAGCGTTTCAATCCTGACAGCATATATATTGCACAATATGAGAAATTGTAACCCATGAATCACTAAATAGTAGAGTGCAGAATGCCCGCAAGGTTGATGGCTTTCAAAAACACTTGAATGGTAGATTTCTGGCTGAATAGACAAAAATGAGAACACATTTTGTAAAAAAAAAAGTGTTTCACTCCTGACATAAAATTCAGAGGGGTATTGTATAAAACAGGCTCCACATCCTAAGCCAGTGAAGATAGGATGAAAAGGTAATTTTAAGATGATGATGCACAGTCATGTTGTTTTATGAATTACAAGTGCCTATTGTAGTATCCTGTCACTGTCTTTTATTTACCATAGCTTAGAAATTTGGTACAAGTGTTAAGTGTCACACAAAAACGTTTCACTCCTGACATTTTTGACATGTTTTAATGACATATCTTTTTTATTTGTGAAGCGATTTTCTTTAAAGCTGAAATTCATCTTCGTTTTCATGTCAAATAAGATGAATTCATTTTAAAGAGAATTGTCTAAAAAAAGATAAGCAAAAATTGCGATTTAAAAAATCAACCCCTAACCCGAGTTATAACCTGATAAAGATACGTGATTTACAGGCGCGCGTAAAACGAAACTGAAATTTACCTGTGGACCAGATATGGATGATGACGTCAATTGTGCAATCCCATTATAGCCGTGTTAACCTTACATGTATAAACGGTCGACTTTAACTTCAAATTGCGGTGACGTTGCAAAAGCAAATATGTTAAATAAAAGCATTTTATGGTGTTTATCATTTGGCCATTAAAGTGGAGAAAAAAACATTTTTTCCTGAATTTGAACAGTAAAATTCAGTTATATTAACATGCCGTGGTCCAAAAATTCTCTAGTATTATACGCTTGGTGATAGTGGGAATTTACTGAATAGTGCAATTAATATGCTTTTTTTAATCTGTAGATTTAGGATAAATGTTTCTTGTGAATCTATAAAAAGATATATAATTATGTTGAGAAGTATTGTAGAAATGTCGTTTTCTCCAATAACAAAGGAAATCCCATTCTTACATTTATCATTCCGTGATTTGTACCAATATTTTGAATGTCTCAAGCCTTGTATTATATTGTTTTGTCAAACTAAAATTTGTAAGACTGTTCCATTTGCGAAGTTGCAATATATAACATTAAAACCTTGGGTATGGACAATTTATATCCCTTGACGTAACTCGCACAATTTTCAACAGTTTCCCAAGGACAAAATATAAGTCTAAAAAATATGCAGCCCATTTTAAAGAAAACAGCGTTGAAATATGAAGTTCTTGATTAGAAATTATTTCGGTATTTTATTTTCCTGACTGAAAAAAATGCAAAAACTTGTTAAAGAATTTAAAGGCCTAATAATGGCCTAATACATGCATAAATAGTATACAATTAGTACGCAAATATTGAAGTAAATGACATTTAACTATGTTACTTTATGTAGGGAAGAATTCAGATAAGTATTTTAATTTTTGAGTAAATGCTTTTAGACGACAAGTAACTGATGTTAAAAAAAGAAAATGTGTTTGGTTTAGTACTGACAATATTTAGGGAAAGTGAGAAATTCTTTACCGTCACCAATTTCTTCTTTTCTTTCAATGATTTTTTCCCAAACGATTTCTAATGTGGATGTCGAAACCTGATCTCTGATGGGAAAGAGTAAATTAATACAGTATTTTCATATTGTAAGGAAAATTAGTGAGGTGGTGGTTTTTCCTAATGTTTCCATATTTCAAACAGAGAGTTTTTTTTTAAACATCGAGAAATGATCTGGTAAAGGATCAAGAAGCAAACGGTAAGTCATGTTAAAAATAGCAACAAAAATGCCGTAACTAAAGTTTTTTGGTATTCTGGATACTATGTTCTGGTAGCGCACCTGCAAATTGGTGTGTTATACCAACCAAGTCCATTTATTACGTAATTCTTTGATACGAATAATCATATCAAACAAATACCGGTAGTTCATATTATACCAGTTTGTAAGACAAGACATTAAACAGTTGACAGTTGCATGCAAATATGTCAATTAAGTGCTAGCTCACCACACCCTTTCTCAAACAAATTTTTGCATTGATTCAGTCAGGAAAATAATAATAATAATAAAACAACCAAGAACTTCACATTTCCCCGCTGGTTTATATACAAGGTGTAAGACATACGATAGATTGGTAAAATTCCCGGAATATTTCATGTAAGAGTTGGATTTCCTTTGTTATAGGAGAAAATGACATTTCTAAAATACTTCTCAACATAATTATATATCTTTTAAGAGGTTTACAAGAAACATTTATCCTAAATCTACATGTAAACCCCTTACAAGACGGCAAAGATTTGAGCTCGTCCAAATTGAAAGAAGTTGCAGACGATATTTTCAATTTGATAAAATTTTGAAATTGTTTGACTTTTGGGATAGAAAACATAGTGGAAAATGAAGAAATTGCTTGTCACAAGCAATTTCTTCATTTCCACAATGTTTTCCAAAGCCTTTATCTTGTGTGGCGTCAAACAGCGTCAATGTGTGAGAATGGGTTAAAAGAGCGATATAAAGGCACTTTTCCGGAAATTTCCACTATTATCAAGCGTATAATACTCGAGAATATTTGGACAACGGCATGTAAATATAACTGTATTTTACTGTTCAAATTCACGAAAAAATGTCACTTTTTTTCTCCACTTTAATGGCCAAATGATAAACACCATTAAATGCTTTTATTTAATATATTTGCTTTTGCAACGTCACCGCAATTTGAAGTTAAAGTCGACCGTTTATACATGTAAGGTTAACACGGCTATAATGGGATTGCACAATTGACGTCATCATCCATATCTGGTCCACAGGTAAATTTCAGTTTCGTTTTACGCGCGCCTGTAAATCACGTATCTTTATCAGGTTATAACTCGGGTTAGGGGTTGATTTTTTTAAATCGCAATTTTTGCTTATCTTTTTTTATACAATTCTCTTTAAAAAGAATTAATCTTATTTGACATGAAAACGAAGATGAATTTCAGCTTTAAACTCGGTACCCAGTATAAAGACACAATAACACATCTTTTTAGCTTTGATTGGGTTGAATATGTTTCTCTGTAAGAGCCGTGACATGTAAAAAGTGAATGGTCACATTTTTTTTAACTTGCCCATAAGTAGTTCTAACTTCAATAATCCAAAAGACGATTGAGAATACAAAATCTTTAAATTTAAGGAAAACTTGTCATTCGTATTTCAAAATGTTTTCAAAAGGGAAATAAAAATAAATTCACTTTCTTATATAATAATAGGCTAATCATTTTTGCATAAAGGTAAATTACTCAAGACGTACATTATTTTCTTATTTTTCATTTACTTATTTGTTCATTCAAATAGCGACATCATACTGGATTGGTCTCAGTGACGAAACACTGGAGCATTCGTGGGAATGGCAAACTTCGAACACCGTAGCTAACTATACTGCATGGTATAAAGGTCACCCAACCACCACAAGGTCAAAGAACTGTGCTAACATACTTTCATCGTACGGATTTGCGTGGTTTGATACCAAATGTACCAACGTATATCCTGCTATTTGTGAACGCAGGTAACGTAGTTTACGTGGAAGGTGACAGCGTTTTTCTCTATGATATTTCACGAAAAGCGACACTGTTTGTGAACGCAGGTAACGTAGTTTACGTGGAAGGTGACAGCGTTTTATTTCTGTGAAATTCTACATTAAGTGGTACTACATGTATTTGTGAACGCATGTAACGTAGTTTACATGGAAGGTGACAGCGTTTTATTTCTGTGAAATTCTACTTTAAGTGGTACTATTTGTGACCGCAGTTAACGTAGGTTACGTGGAAGATGACAGCGTAAACTTGTCAATGTGAAATTTCTCTTAAAGCGGCTCTCCTGAGTTCCGATTGAAATCACCACAACTCAAGGTTAACTAAGGTACCACTTACAGTGGAATTCCTTGAAAATGCTATCATCATCTTCCATTATCAATGAAGTTACGAATTTTACGTTGCAAAAGTGGACATACTAGATCTGTGTAGACCTGTAGCGTTATTGATAATTGCACAATAAGTTATTAATTATAAAAGCCACCAAACTGCCACACTTGCAGCCTACAGCTAAATTATATGGTCTAATACCAAGTGAACCAGTGTTAACCCTTTCCCAAACCACAAAATTTTAGGGTGATCCACTTCAAAAACTGCCACAAATGACAAAATGGATGTTATTAAAGATAGGAATTGTGTAAAATATGGCATATATATAGAAAATATTGAGACAAAAGGAGAAAGTGCTGATAATCAGCAGTTTCTTCTTTTGTCTCAATGTTTTCCCAATCCTTTTCTATTAGGGACGTCAAAACCAGATCTTTTTGGGAAAGGGTTAACCGAGTTATTTGTGAACACAGTAGCTTTAACGTAGATTACAGTAGCGGGATTTTCACTCAAATCGGCGCTAAAGTAACATTGAGTTGCGTCTGAAATCACATTATCTTAAAAGACCCAGATAACTAATTCTGTTTCGTCCCCTAGGACAACTTGCCAGTAAATCTTTGAATTAGCAGACCCAATCATTGTGGACGATCCAATCAGATAAGCGCTCTAGATCTTGTTAACCCATTACCAAACGGATTTTTTTAGGCAAGTCCTAATTCAAAGATGATGCAGAGGACAATTTTAAGTGAATAAAATGTTACATTGTTTTGGTTTTTTTTAGCGTCGACACCTAATAATGTAACGAAATGATCAATGGACTTTAAATAACATCTTTTTGCGCCAATTCGTCTGTTTTTCTTATGTTTTTTTCGTTTGCTAAATATATTATATACTATAAACATTATTACTCTGCATAATTTATATCTATATTAAGCGCCACATTAACATGTTGCTGCTTTTCAACGAAAACCTCATAACTGCAGCTTAATACAAGATGCAGTTACGAAGTTTTAGTTGAAAAGCGGCTATGTGTAGGTTTAAATTGCGCTTTTTATCTTTCTTAATCTTTGTATTTTGCAGTCGAGATTACGAGGGTAGTCCAGGATTGGTTGGTCGCAAATAAACTGTTTAGCTGTTGACGGAATGAACTCTACATAAATAGATCAGACGTCTTCTCTTCTTCTAATTTATACTCCACTATCAAATCATTGCGATGAAATATCGGTTATCTTTTTTATAGACATGAAATTGCTGATCATATAATGTAGACCTTCTTTTTCTGTCTTTTTTCCCTTTGAAGTTGTTGTTTTTGTTTTCTGGTTTTTTTTTTCTTTTAAACCTTTTTTCCTTGATTCTCTCCCAGACAAGAACTTGATTTCATGTCCTCTGTGTAAATTACTTTGGAAAAAATTGGGAGAATAGAAGGAAATATTTGGCCTTTCCCCCATTTCCCCTTAAAGTGACATTTCACAATTATTTTTCATAAATTTTACTTTTATTCTATCTGAAAGAGCATGTTTTCTTATGGAAGTTCTGAAAATGTCAAGCCAAAATATTGAACCGTTTACGAGAAATAAATATTTTTGTGCTAGAATTATACAAATTGTTGTGGACAACAGTTCAGATTTATATAGAATTTGTCATTTCTGTCTCAACTTTGAAGGCATATTTTTCGCTTGTAAATAACAACTTCAAAAAACTGATAGCATTTCTGGGCATTAAAATAGACCATCTTTGCATCAAGACATACTTTTAAAAAAGAAATAAATGTGAAATGTCACTTTTTTAAAATATCATATCTGTTTTTGCAGAGAACATGTACGCAGATTTCATTCCCGTTACTCCAATTATTTTGCTGTCTGCGATTGCAATCAAATCGGCTCGGACTTAAATTCTGTCGTTTTGGGAAAGGGTTCAACTACCGTCCTATTTCTTTAACTTGCATTTTATTCAAAATTATGGAACATAGGCTACACATATCATCTCTAGTAACAGCATGGATCATTTAGAAAATGATAACATTATTTATGACCTCCAACATGGGTTATGGTCCTCTAGATCTTGTGAAAAGGAACTTGTGTCATTTATACAATAAATAGACAAAAACAGTGACCGAAGCATCTAAACAGACGTGGTTGTGATGGACTTTGCCAAAGCTTAACCCTTTCCCAAACAAGACCTGGGTTTGACGTCCCTAAAAGGAAAGGCTTGGGAAAATATTGAGACAAAGGAAGGAACTGCTGAAAACCAGCAGTTTCTCCTTTTGCCTCAATATTTTCTGTGCTCTAATGTATACAAATCCCATCTCTATCAACACCTATTTTGTCATTTGCAGAAGCTTTAACACGTGAACAATCCCATTTTTGCCGTTTGGGAGAGGGTTAACAAAAGTCCCTCACAAGTGCTTTCCGTACAAACTATAATCACTGGTGGTGAACTAAAACAATTTTCGCGACTACAAGGTATATATATTTTGCGATTAGATATGAGTTTATAGATTTTTTTCTAATGACAATGAACTTGTTCTAAAACAGACCGGGCTTATCGTTTTGTATTGACAAACTGTCGGTGTTGTTATAAAATCTCGTAACTACGGCTTCGATAAAGCCGTAGTTACGATATTTTATAACAACACCGACTGAATACACTGTATTCGCGAAAAAACGTCCGACGCTTTGTCCAAGTTCCCCACCAGTGAAAATACTATGGTCTTCATGAAAAAACGGTGACGTGGATAGGTAGGTGACTTCCTCGATGATCGCTCCCAAACTGTCGTTAAACCTTTTCCAAACGACAAAATTTTAGGATGATCAACTTCAAAAACTACCACAAATGACAAAATGGAAGTTATTAACGATATAATTTGTGTGAAATATGGCACAGGAAATATTGAGACAAAAGGAGAAACTGCTGGTTATCAGCAGTTTCTTCTTTTGTTTCAACGTTTTCCCAAGCCTTTTCTATTAGGGACGTCAAAACCAGGTCTTGTTTGGGAAAGGGTTGAAATATGTAAAGTTATATAGTCAAAATTCAATTTTCGGCCAATTCCGGGGGGGGGGGGGGTGTCGGTCATGACCCCCTGACCCCACCCCTAGATCCGCCCTTGCCTGCACAAGTGGACAAGTCTGATCAGGATCCATGTTGACCTGTTTCAGCATCCAATCTCAATCGACAGATTTTAAACCCGTGTCATGCTAACCATTTCCCAAACTGGTAAAATTTTGAATAGGGAACGATTTTATCAAGTTAACTGACGTAATTTCGGACAAACTTATAGTATTTCGTAGGTGTTGTTTCGAAATCGCGTAACTACAGCTTGAATAGGGAACGATTTTATCCAATTAATCCAGGCCCGTAGGAACAGGGGGTTAGGGGGGGGGGCTTAGCCCCACCCCCCTCAAAAGATGACCAAAAATGCCGATTTTTCCTTTTTCACATTGAAAATTTAGAGAAAATTCAATTTAGCCCCCCCCCCCCAATATTCAGACACTGGGGCTTTAGCACACCCAATATCAAATTGCTTCCTACGGGCCTGCAATCGTGGCGTTATTTCGGACAAAAATTATTTCGTGGGTGCTGTTATAACAAGAGTTGTCCGCGGACAACGTAGCTCGCCTATACGAGAGCTTGTCACAAAAAAAAGTCCAAGGTCAAAGGTCAAGGTCATTGGGTCAAAGGTCATGGTCTCAAGGTCAAGGTCATGGTACGAAGTATCCATATGTGAAATATCAAGGCTCTATCTATAATAGTGCATGACATATAGACCAGGTTAAAGTTTTTGAAAAGTAGGTCAAACTCCAAGGTCAAGGTCACTAGGTCATAGGTCATGATCCCAAATGAAAGGTCTTGCTAAGAAGTATCCATGTGTGAAGTATCAAGGCTGTATATGTAAAAATGGCCCAGATATAGGCCAGGTTAAAGTTTTTTAAAAGTAGGTCAAACTCCAAGATCAAGGTCACTAGGTCAAAGGTCATGGTCCGAAATGAAAGGTCTTGGCAGGAGGCATCCATGTGTAAAGTATCAAGGCTGTATCTCAAATAGTGCCTGAGATATAAACCAGGTTAAAGTTTTTGAAGACGCGACGCCGACGCTGACGCCGACGCCGACGCTGACGCCGACACTAGGGCTGTGACATTAGCTCCCCGGACATAAAGTCCCGGCTCGCTAAAAATTAGGCCCATGCTATGAAATACTTTGAAACAATGAGAAAATAGACACTGATGATCAGCATTAATTTTCTTCTTTTCCCACGAAGTTTTCTATGCTTTCGTCTAAACAAATGTCTTTAAATAAAATGGACACCGATATCGTAATCTGTGCAGAAGAGGCCATGAGAGAAACTACTTTTCTCCTCTTCTCTCAATTAAATGCTTTCTTTAATAATTTGAATCTGAAGCCTCGAAACATGGGTTTGTTTGGTAGAGGGTTAAACCCTTTATTTATCAAATATACACTTAAAGACACTTCTAACGCAACACTTACGTTTTTGGTAATAATTTGAAAATTAATTTAATTTACCATTTTTCATCAAATTTTCAACAAATTTAATTCATTCATAATTGCATGAAATCTGTAATTTTCATAAAGAAACATCAAGTAGAAATGATTAAATTTGTGATTCATATAATATGACTAGAAAACAAAAAGTCGCAAAAAAAGCTGTGCGAGCTGATAACGTAATTTCATGTTATTCATGTAACATCAATAAAATTCATGACATTCTGCTAACATTCTGTGTGTCCATCATGGACCTAAATGACACGAAGACACCTCCTTCTCATTGATAAAGCATAATTGATGACGATTCTTTGTGGGATAGTTCTAAACTCGTCCCTTTTAAGTTCCTGTTTCAGTTGTTGAAAATTTCTTGGAGCAAAAAGGCGAAAAATTAATGTCTGGTAACAAATTCGATGATTTTGTGCAATGCTGACACGTACAAAACATAATTTTTTTAACAAAAAAGGTGCAACTGAATTCTAATATTGCTTCGCACGTGAAAGCATGTTATCAAATCTTATGGAGCAGTGGTACGAGATATGAGCATGATTTGGTGACGCTGCTTTGATGCTATTGAATTCTGCAATTGTCTTTAGTTTTGTGACTTTTCATATTTGAGTCTTAGTGAAAAACGTTAATATTTTTTATGTTTGGATCAATCGATTTTGATGAAATTTCCAGAAAACATGTACACGTAGTGGATTTATATTTGCTGAAAATTTAAAAAAATATACTGCATTGTTTATTTAATCATGATGAAAAATGTAAGTGTTGCGTTGGAAATGTCTTTAAGTGTACATTTAAAAAAATCCCTTCGTGGTGCCTCTTTTTCAAGTTTAGTACTAAAGTTTGATTGACAGAATTCGTGAACTGTTCTTACGGGTCTGTACAAAATGAAATCCATCAATTCACGGCCACCAATCCCTCTCATTCATTGCAAAATGCTATGAGCGAAATCTCAGAAGAGGGACTTCCGGCTATGAAGAAACGGGACCCATTTTGTGAATGTAAACACACGTTGTTACTTTAAATCGGTGATTTTGCCGGTTTTTGGCTGATTCTCAAAAATCGGGGAATGCTATTCGATGGTGAGTGTATTTAAACTTCTTTTGGAGTATGTCTCCTCGGCATGGTCTCACCGTGTTTGCTTCAAATTGCTTTGTCATGCGATCACAGTGCTGTGTTTTGAAGACATGTCAAAATTGATCGAAAAATTATGGTTTAAATACTACCACAATTCCTTTCTATACAGGTCCCAAAAGCTTCAAATGCTTTATCTTATATATACACCCATAAAAATCCAATGACTGATTTTCTGATAGAGAGAAAAAGCTAAAAAGTGATACGCTATGAAGAAGAGAGATCAGCTATGAATAGAGGGGACTAGATATGAAGAAGATATAATACGCTCTGAATAAGAGCTCGGATATTCAAAGCGTCGGGTTTTGACTTAATTTTGCCTTTTCGCTATAAATTTCGCTCGGAAAGTGGTTATATTTGGAATGATGATATAATTATGTAAATAACATAGGCCTGCACATGCGGACGCCAATGTCATTGTAAACTATTTAGGCAAAACTTGGCAAACCGTATAAGAACCGTAACATTTTAATAATTTTAACCTACGCAAGATACATTGCATGTATTTTGGATGAAAACAGGTCTTATTTATATGTTTTAGCGGCCAGTCGAGCTTTTGTCATTGCGTTGTGTCCGTCATGCGTCCGTCGGTTATTTTTTTCTTGTATGCACTCTAGAGGCCACATTTATGTCCGATCAATCTGAAAGTTGGTCAGAATTAGGTTATTTCCTCTAAGACCCCCCACCCACACACACACACACACACACACACACACACACACGACAGCCTCCGGAAGTCGTCCTAAGAGGCAAAAGTCGAAATTTTTAAACGGGGAACGGTTGACTGTAAATCAAATAAAATAACCATCTTACCGGCTATTAACGAATTCATTCAATTTTATTATTTTTGTTCCACTTAAAACTTCGCTTTATTACTGTATATTGAATGCACGTGCGCGTTATCGCTGTATATTGATTGAATGCACGTGCGACGTCATTGTTTGTCCGCATGTTTTGGGAGCCTCGTTTTGATAATGTCGATTTGTTACTATTTTTAGTAACAATTCTCATGTATGTTCTAAAAATGCATTTCCACGTGATGATAAGTCAAGCCCGTAGTAACAAGTGGGGGCATGGAGGGGCTAAGACCCCCACCCCCAAAAAGGTCTGCCCAAAATGCTGAATTGTCTTTATTTTGCACTGAAAACTTTTGGGGAAATCCAATTCAGTTCCTCCAAAATTCCGACAATAGCCAGAACAGGGGCTTTAGCCCCCCCCCCCCCCCCCCCAAAAAAAAAAAAAAAAAAAAGTTTCCAGTCCTACGCGCCTGTAAGTTACCGGTCGGCATTAAGTACATGTTTAAGCTGCTTAACAATAAATATCGTTCTATCGTCTAGAATTTAATTTTTCAAATGGAAATTTGTAATAAATATTGGAATTTCTGTCTTCAATTCTTCCTAAACGCATAACCATTCAGTATATGTGAGTGCCAAGAAAGAATTATGAAGTCCCCGCTTCTTCATAGCTTGGTCCCCTTTATTCATAGCACAGCTCGCGCGTTTTTTGCCTATTTCCGCGCATCGCCGCGATTGAATTTCGGGTGGTTTCGGGTGGAAAAACGCGGTGGCCACGGCGAGCGTGTTTTACCGCCCGAAATCGCGGGAATCGCCGCGATTTTTTCGCCGCGATTCGCGGTGATTTGCGCGGACAGGTAAGCCTGTATTTTCTGGCTGATTTATCGTAATTATTGGGTTTTATATAATTATATATTAGGTTTTGATAAGATAAGAATGCATTTGCAGATTTGATTTTTGTTAATTTTGAATGGGTTTGTGGATTCTTCTTCTACTTGAACAGAAAAATGACCCTTTTGCCTTCTTTTCAACGTATTCGAAGTTATTTTTCTTTTATCTTTGCTACACGGCCTTCATGCATATAGATTACAAAATAATTGCAGATACTATGTGCAGTGATGATTGCACAAAATTAGTTTTTTTGGAAGCGCATGTAATTATAGAATAACACATACATACTGATACACAAGGCTTGAGAACAAATTGAGACAAAAGAAGAAATACTGATGATCAGCACTTCCCCTGCTACCGCAATATTTTCTATGCTACCTGTTTATCGTAGACAATTTTTATCGATATTTTCTGATCTGTTTTCTGCAGTGCTCAGCTTTGTTATTGGATCCCCTGATATTCTTCCCCTCGAAAGAGAGTGAAGGGCTATCGTCGAAATGATTTGAGAATATTAAGATAAAAGAAGAACATACTGATTACTACCCTGGTCTTCTTGTGTCTCATTATCTAGTTCCTAACATCCAACTTATCGTATTAGTAGATTTTTAATAGGACGTACCAAATCGTAGCAATTTTGAAAATGGCGTAACTAAGAATGTAGCGTCATGCATAAAACATCGGTGTTTCTTTCAACATGCATGCAAGTTCCAACATGGTAAAAGTAAACCTTAAATACCAGTCGCAGGTTTACTGGTTTATTTTGTAGACTGAAAAGTAGTCAAATTATACGCATTACTTTTATATGTAATTCAAACAGAGAAACTCTTCGTATTTATGACCGGGAAGCCAACATGCAGTTTACGATTTCACGTACATGTATCTGCAAAAAACAGAATATTATATAAAAAGTTAATTGAATTAAATGAAGCATAACAAGGCATAATATAATGTACAAAGAAGCGGAAATAACCTGTTCTATATTATATAATAACATATAACTATATATTTTAATTTACAAAAACGATGTGTTATTATAGGACTTCATAGAACTTTATAGAAAACGTTTGTATTTAATATAACATTCTCTTTATTTCTGAAATACTTCTGTAAATCAATTTAAAAACACACTCAGGATGAAATAATATAAACTTAACAAAAACGCATTTAATACCGAGCGCTGTAGGATAATATTGGCCTTACCTGGCATTTCCACCCGAACGCGGCGATCGCCGCGATCGCCGCGATTTCCCCCCCCCCCCCATCGCGGCGAATCGCGGTGATGCAAGAAATTTTCGAGTGGAAAAACGCTGTGGCCGCGATGGCAAATCGCCGCGATTTTCCACCCGAATTTTTTTTGACCGCGGTGGGCGAGCGTTTTAGGCAAAAAACGCGCGAGCTGTACTGTACTCTCGCTTCTTCATAGCTTACTGCTATTCTTCATTGCTTACTTGTTTTTCTCATAAATAAACAAAGGTTTTCAGAATCGTACGTGCAGAATACTAAAAGAGACCATAAAATCGTAAACTGAACATGTCTCATTCGAAAAATGCATATGATAGCGCCGTAGGAGTCGTTTATGTGTCGTTTGGTTTGTAAACATAAGTGTGTGCACTCACTTCGAAAGTGATTGCAAGTTTACTATGTAAGCTAGAACAAAGGGCTTTGGCAATATAACACATCATTCATTACCCCATCGAATAGCATTCCGCGATTTTTGAGATTCAACCCATAACTAGCAAAATAACCGATTTAAAGTAACAACGTGTGTTTACTTACTCAAAATGGGTCCCGTTTCTTCATAGCCGGAAGTCCCTCTTCTGAGATTTCGCTCATAGCATTTTGCAATGAATGAGAGGGATTGGTGGCCGTGTGAATTGTTATAATAAATCGCTTCTTTTCAACGCGAACCTCTTAACTGCTTTACAGGTTTACAGACCCTGAAAAAATCACCGCTTTCTAGCCATACGAAATGCATCAAATTACACACGCTTACAAGTAAATACACTTCACATAAGTTGATTCACCGTGCCAGATTTCAAGATTATGCTTCAAGAAAAAATAATTTACTAGTATTATTTTACTCTATATTTCCCGTCTGGTTATGGAAATATTGAAGGATAAAGGATGATAAATTCCTTCCTTTCTCTCAATGTTTTCAGGCTTTTCTAAAAGGGACACCAACCAGTCTTTTTTTATTTTAGGTTTGGGGGATAATAATCAATCTTAACACTTTCATCAACAATCGCTGACTTTGAAAATCCTAATGGAGAGAAAGAATAGGGAACAATTTTCACCGGCTAAGAGTGGCGTAATTTCGGACAAACAGTAGTATTTCGTGGGTGTTGTTTTAAGACCTCGTAACTACGGCTTGAATCAAACCGTAGTTACGAGACTTTATAACAACACTGACCGTTTATCAAAACATAGCTGTAAACCAAATCTATTTTAGCACAAAATTCTTTGCCATTGGAAAGAAATTTGTACTTTTCTCTCAATGTTTAATGGCATCATTTGTGAATTGCATGACACAGGCCTACATACACGGCGCAGAATCATGTGACATGTCAAATAGGGAACGATTTAACCAATTACCAAACGGCAAAGTTATAGACTGTTCCAAATTCAAAGATGTCGCAGACGACAATTTAAACTGAATGAAATTGTATATTTTTTGGTCTCTTTGGGAAGAAAATATTGTGGGAAATGAAGAAATTGCTTGTCGCAAGCATTTCTTTATTTTCCATACTCTGTTTTCCAAAGCCATTATCTTGTGAGGAGTCAAAAGGAGTCACTGTGTGGTAATGGGTTGATTTCGGACAAGTAGTAGGATTTCCTGGGTGCTGTTGTAAAATCTCGTAACTACGGCTTGATTCAAGCCGTAGTTACGAGATTTTATAACAACACCAACGGTTTATCATAACATAACGGCAAAGCAAGTCTGTTTTAGCACAAAATTTATTGCCATTCGATATTTCTCAATAATTCGTTAATACATGTATATGACCGATCTAGAAAAAATGATTTTGAATTAGAGAAAGTAGAATAACGCAAGGTTTTTTTCTGAATTCGAAGGATCTTTTAACCCATTACCAAACAACAAAATGTTGGATTGGTCCAAATTCAAAGATGTTGCAGAAAACAATTTCAAAAGGATGGAATTTAAAAATTGTTGGTCTTTTGGTGTAGAAAACCTTGTGGGTAATGAAGAAATTGCTTGTCACAAGCAATTTCTTCATTTTCCACAATGTTTCCAAAGCCATTATCTTGTAGGGAGTCAAAAAGAGTCATTGTGTGGTAATGGGTTAAACAGCATCCAATGAAAAAAGTAATTGACAACCAACTAAAAGTTTGTTTGTTTTTTCGTCAATAAAGCTTTCTTATTGGGCGTTGTTTGTAAGATCGATCATTTTCAGAAAGTCCCTGGGGCCTGTTTTATCAAAACATTTAAGACGTATTTTTGACTTACCGGTGTCTTAAGCCTCTCTTACAACCCGTCGTGCGTCTTTTTAAATCGTACGTTTTTAAACGCTGCAAAATCGCACGATTTATAAAGACGCACGACGGGTTGTAAGAGCGCCTCATAAGAATTGTCAGGCCAATTCTTTGCTGCGTGCAGTCTGCGTCGTGGTTGCGTCCACAAAAATCGTACGTTGCACGTGCGTGCATCGCACGACTAAACGTACGTTTTAGACGCAGACAACACGCAGACCGCACGCAGGAGCACGTACAACCGGTTGTAAGAGAGGCTTTAAATATCGCTTAAAATAACATTCGCATTACATAGCTTTTGGTTGATTGGCGATACGTTATTTTTCCTCTAAACGCGTCGTAAAATATCGGTAAGTCAAAAATACGTCTTAAATGTTTTGATGAAACTGGCCCCTGGATTTTCCCCCATCTTATACATCACGATAAATGACCTGGCAGAGCAGCCCATGCTATTTGAACGGATTGCTCTGCCAGGTGAATTCTCGTCCGCTATATCTGCATCAAAACATGTTTTCAAATCGATCAAATAGGCCTACTTTACAGAATTATTTAATAACATCGAAGATCTTGTAATGTCAAGCGATTCCCCGCAGTGTGCATAAAGTTTCTTTACCATTTATAGATCAAAGTTTATAACTCTAGATTTGTATACATGTACAAAGATATAGTTTTAATATTTACCAAACCATTTGTAGTGAGCTATATGAGCGAATTAATTATGTTCTAACTCGTTTATTCTCGAAAGAGAAAGTGTTTGTGTTTGGTTATTTTCAACAACAAGTCAGCGGCGGATCCAGGATTTCTGTGAGGGGGGTTCGTTTTTACAAAAAGGGGGGTTCGTTTTATAAGTATTACCCAATTTTGACTGAATTCCTGCATGAAAATGAAATAATCATGCTACTTAGGGGGGTTCGTTTGAACCCCCCGAACCCCCTGGATCCGCCACTGCAAGTTAGTATAGTTCGTCTATCGGGAGTGGCAGATGTTTAGGCTACATTTTGTTTTTATAAATGATACCGTAATTAACCCGATTAATTATGTGTCAATGATAGATACATCGTCTTTAACAGGTAATTTATCTCATAACTCGATTTAAATCTCAAGTAAATAGCCTGACATCTTTTTGTAAATGAAATAGCCTATTGTTTATCTGCCACTAATTTTAGATCATATATACTGGCCAAAAGTCCTAACCGGCCACTAAAATAAGATCGACTTTAACTTTTTTAAAAAAAGTTATTACATTTTAATGATATTTGATATGTAAATTTTTAAGCATAATGTCCGTAAATTTCCATGATGATTTACCAGTTATTGTAAAATTTTGATGTGTAATAAAGGAAAAGCTCAAAAAGCTCTAAATCTTAATTTCATGAATTTAGGCCTACAAGTCTACAGTTATTACCAATCCGAATGAATTCAGATGCATCTTATTTGATAATGTTACTGAAAAAAGTTAAACCATCTAAGATTTTAATCAGATTGCAGTTATAACCTATGACTTATATTTCAAGGGGCTGGATTTTTTGGTACCTTCTCCGACGGTTTATCAAACATAAGGGTAAACCCAGTCTATTTTTAGCACAAAATTCATTGCAATTAAGGAGCCCCCTCTGTAGCCTGATTATTTCAACTTTATGCAGAAATACAGTCAAAATTGTGTAGGTAATGAAAACGAAGACCCTATTTGTATGTTCAACTTCGACCCCCCCCCCCCCCCCATTACACAGAGAGAGAGAGAAGTTCTGGCTGGACCCAACAAAGATGTGCGGGGGGGGGGGTATTTAGAAAAGTTTCGATAGACAACAAAATCAGGATTCACTAGTCCAAATGTTTCCGTTTGTTTCCGTCTCGGGTTTTGACGCATGGAAAATGAAAATGACTCTCAGAATATTATCGAATTTTATATACCCCCCCCCCCCCCTTCTCCGGAACAAAGCGTTTCGGGCGTTTTGCGCTTTACCAATATTTAAATTCAGGTATTCCAGTAGACTGGTACCCATTGTAAATAACTGAATTTACTTAAATCCGTAGTAGATTTCAGGTACGGGAACCAGACTAGTTAACCAGTCTATCAGAAAAAATCGCCCGCCATGATTCCCACTACAAAGAACTTCAAAGAAAAACGCCGCTTAACGATGCATTGGTAAGTAATCGGTGACGAAAGGATATCACAAGAGTGAGTCGATCCACAGGTGATAATTTAGAATTTGAAGAGCTGCACAATACCGTAAATCTGTTGTATAAACGGTCCGAGTCGACCCGGTGTGTGTCAAAGGGAGGCAACTCTTGTCTTGGTCACATTCGTTATTGGGTCCGATGTGATATTTTATCATAAATCATGACTCTTTGCCTTAAAATCGCATCATTTTTTCAATTATATAGCAAGCATTTACCTTTGTTACCGACATAATCATGTGCAATAATATTTTATTTTAACCCTTTCCCAAACGGCAAAATTTTAAGGTGATCCACTTCAAAAACTGTCACAAATGTCAAAATAGATGTTATTAAAGATAGGATTTCTGTAAAGTATGGCACAGAAAATATTGAGACAAAAGGAGAAACTGCTGGTTATCAGCAGTTTCTTCTTTTGTTTCAATGTTTTCCCAAGCCTTTTCTATTAGGGACGTCAAAACCAGGTCTTGTTTGGGAAAGGGTTAAAGCAGCTGCTTTTAAAATTGGGTCATGTCACAGCTTTCCTAGTTGCAATAATGTAACCGAAACCTTTTTGAATTTTGATCTTTCGGTTACAATTCCTTCCTATTCGTTGCAATGGAGCAGGTGCTGGAATGATTCATTCCAGCAAGTTTAGCATAGTCAAACTTCAAAATAGAGCTATGGAATTTAGTAAGAATGTTACCTGACAACAGGTCAACTATTTTTCTGTCAATCCAGCATAGTTTTATGTTAAAATCACTTTCAAATAAAGTTTAATTCCATTTTGAAGCGGAGTACCCACCCATTTTATTCTACTGGGGCTTTAATTTTCCGTTTGAAGAAATAATTGATAACAATTCTTGTTGATACTTTTTAACTGAATTTGACATGTGCCATGGAATATCTTTTTACGGGATACACATCTGGTTAGATATGTTAATATTCAAGAATTTATGCAAGAAAATGTGTTTTCCACTCTTTTGTCTTGCTCCACAAGAAAGAATAGGGTGGACTCGTAGCCACAAACCAATACCCATCATCAAGTTTGTGGCTACAGCTTTCCCTGTTTGTCGTTGATCCTTCGGTCTTTCACAAGGGCCAGTTTTAATAAGAACTACCCAGGCTAATGGTTAGAATCCGAGGGGGTTAGTTTTCCTAGTATTATACAATTCGGATAGTCTCTGATTTACCAGGCGCAAATTCTGTCCTATCCAATTTTATATGGTTTGGGGTAGGGTTAATCCGAGTCTTCTCTGATGTAAATACGCTCTTTGATATTTTGATTTTTCGCTATTTACATCAGAGAGCGTTGCTCTTTGAAAACAGCGGAAAGTTCGGTAACTTTACAAGTAGTGAAGCTTTGTTTTTGTGCATCATATCGAATCACTCGGTAAAACACTGTAGGGTATAGATCAATTAATCATTTTTAGCTCCACTGGCCGAAGGCCAGCGGGGCTTATGTCATGGCCCTGTGTCCGTCGTGCGTGCGTGCGTCCGTGCGTCCGTCCGTGCGTAAACAATTTTCAAACATCTTCTTCTCCAAAACTACTGGACCAATTTCAACCAAACTTCACATAAATCATCCTTGCATGAATCTCTACCAAATTTCTTCAAATGAATAAAATCTGTGCAGAACTTGAATTTTAATTAATTTAATTGAATTAAATTTTCGAAATTTTTTTAAAAATTCTTCTTCTCCAAAACTGCTGGACCAATTTCAACCAAACTTCACAGAAATCTTCCTTGCATAAATCTCTACCAAATTCCTTCAAAAGAATAAAATCTGCGCAGAACTTGAATTTTAATTAATTTAATTAATTTGAATTTTCGAAAAATCTTTAAAAATTCTTCTTCTCCAAAACTACTGGACCGATTTCAACCAAACTTCACAGAAATCTTATTTGTATGAATCTCTTTTTAATTTCTTCAAAAAGATAGATTCTGTGTATAACTTAAATTTTAATTAATTTAATTGAATTAAATTTTCGAAAAATCTTTAAAAATTCTTCTCCACCAAAACTACTGGACCAATTTCAACTAAACTTTACAGAAATGTTTCTTGCAGGAATCTATTCTAAATTCCTTCAAGAAAATAAATTCTGTATAGAACTTAAATTTTGATTAATTAAATTAAATCAATTTTTCAAAAAATCTTCTTTTCCAAAACTAATGGACCAATTTTAACCAAACTTCACATGAATCTTCCTTGTATGAATCTCCTCTTAATTCCTTAAAAAAATCCGTGTAGAACATAAATTTTAATAAATTTAATTAAATTGAATTTTCGAAAATTTGTTAAACAATCTTCTTCTCCAAAACTACAGGACCAATTTCAACCAAACTTCACAGGAATCTTCCTTGCATGAATCTCTTCCAAATTCCTTCACGATGGGATGAAGAGCTTGGCCGCTGTGGGCTAGGCTTATTTTTCGCTATATGAAACATAGTGTAATTTTAAGAAAATTTTAAAAACATTTCTGCTCCTTTAATTATCACTTATTGGATTTCATTCTAGTGTAGCATGAATCTTCTTTGGATAGCCCTCTATTGTATTCCTTGAAGAAGTTCGTAGTCTAAATGTCTAAAAGCCAGTGGAGCGATACAGGGCCATCTTGGCCCTCTTGTTTGTCATACCTGACCAAAAATTTCATTTCAAATCGGCCTGCTGGAAGAGTATAACCTTTGGTTTTGAATGGAAGGTCAAGGTAAACAAAGCCTGCTCAGGTGAGGGTTGTTGCAAAACATTGCCTATAAACCTTTAGGAAATACTTTTTGGTCGTAATTTTTTCAGCAGCCATAACAATAAATGGTTCATTTATCGATACCATCAGGCGTTTTAAGGATATCATTTAAGATCGGACGGTGAACGATGCGCAACATCGAGTTGCGAACTTCTTGATATTTTCAAAGAGCAACGCTCTCTGATGTAAATAGCGAAAAATCAAAATATCAAAAAGCGTATTTACATCAGAGAAGACTCGGATTAGGGTAGGGTTTGGGGTAAAAATCAAAATTCATGTAAAAAGAATAAAAAAAAAAATGTCAAGAAAAAGAGCAGGGGGTGTGGGGGACGGCAGTCCCCCATCATAAATTAGCCCAGTGTACCAGACTGAGAGGTGCGCCTACAAATCTGAGTGAATTTCTTCATGAAAATGAAACAAGCAGGCTACAAAGAGGGATTGGTTTGAACCTCATGAACCACCTCTGGATCCGTCTTTGTCTCTCTTGGTAAGGTCAGGAGTCATTACTGACTGTTTTGTTGAGTGCCACTGATTACAAAAATACCTTTGAGGGTCGGATATGGTGCAGTGGTAACGCGCTGGACTTGAAACACAGGGATCGCTGGTTCGACCCCCCGCTTCTCCGGTCTTTCGGATGAGACTTTAAACCGAGGTCCCGTCTCCATATGACCTTAGCTGTTGAGTGGGACGTAAAACTCCATACAATCCAAAAATACATTTGGCTGAAATATGTATAATTTGTCACCCAATTCAGTCGTTTTCGAAAACTAAGGGTGAACGCCCTGAATTTGTTCTTTTCCTTTATTTTCAGATATGTTTGGCATCTGAAACAAGCAGAAGAGATAAACTTCAAAAGCATTGTAGAGACATTCTTTTTAGCAGTTCCTGGCATCATTTGAAGTGGGAAAGAAAACAAAAACGCCTGAATATAGTTGTCGTAAAAAGAGAGAGCTGGCAAGATGGCCGCCCCTGACATGGATGTCATCAAGGAAATACCCGGGTACAAAGTGATCATGAAGGCCATTCTCAAAATGCAGATACAGCAGTTGGTAGGTCCAATATAGTTGTGTTTTAACCCTTATAATTGCCAAGATGGCCGCAACAGACATGGACGTCATTAAGGAGATACCCAGGTACAAAGTGATCATGAAGGCTAGGGGTGAGTATTGCCTGCCAAAACCGTATTGCAATATATTGCGATACAGCATTTTCTGTATTCAGATACGTATTGAATATGTGTTCATTGTATTGATATACAAACACAACTTAGTGTCAGTCATTTCAATGTACCTAAATTTTCCATTCCAGGTGAAAGAATAACCCAAATCAGACTGTTTTGAATGCAATGCCATATCATGTGGTGGTAGTCAAAACGTCGTAACTCTCGATTTAAAAAGTCGAACTTGGGGAAATTACGAGGTTTTGATCTCGCTCCAAAGATATTCTGGACTGTGTCTCGACTATTTACATGTTGAAATGCGGAAATATACTGTATGTTAGTGACACAGTCAGTATTACAGACTGGTTTATGGATTTTTCATTTCAATATTAGTAGTCTATATCGAAGAAGTTAGCACAGTCTACAGTAGGTAAAATCCAATACCGGTCCCGCGATATACCGTAATGCTGTTTACCGGTATCGATTTACCGTACCGGGACCAGTGTACTGCAATTTACCGATATATCGGTATACCGCCTCACCCCTAATGAAGGCCATTCTCAAAATGCCGATACAGCAGTTGGTAGGTCCAGTATAGTTGTGTTTAACACTTATGTTTGCCAAGATGGCCGCCACATACATGGACGCCATCAAGGAGATACCCGGGTACAAAGTGATCATGAAGGCCATTCTCAAGATGCAGATACAACAGTTGGTAGGTCCAATAAAGTTGTGTTTAACCCTTTATAATTGTCAAGATGTCCACCACAGACATGGACGCCATCAAGGAGAAACCCGGGTACAAAGTGATCATGAAGGCCATTCTCAAAATGCAGATACAACTGTTGGTAGGTCCAATATAGTTGTCTTTAACCCTTATAATTGTCAAGATGTCCACCACAGACATGGACGCCATCAAGGAGATACCCGGGTACAAAGTGATCATGAAGGCCATTCTCAAAATGCAGATACAGCAGTTGGTAGGTCCAATATACAGTTGACACTCGTTGTGTCGAAGTCAGTCTCAGAGGGGCCGTCAAAATACCTTGATATATCCGGAGTTCGACTCATCCGATTTAGATTATTTTCGATGAAAACAATATTTAACCATTCTTGATGGGCATCATATGTGTCCATGATTGAAATATAGTAGAAAAAGGAGAGAAATTGCTCGATACAAGCAATTTCTATCCTTTTCCTACTAAATTTCAATGGCTGTATTTGTTTCGAAATTATTTTGATTTAACACTTTGATATCCATATGTTGAGGACGGGACATGACTTTCACTTCGACTTAAGCGGAATTTCGACTTATCCGATGTCGAGAACGAGTGTCGACTGTAGTTATCTTTAACCCTTATAATTGTCAAGATGGCCGCCCCCAGACATGGACGTCATCAAGGAGATACCCGGGTACAAAGTGATCATGAAGGCCATTCTCAAAATGCAGATACAGCAATTGGTAGGTCCACTGTAGTTATCTTTAATCCTTATAATTGTCAAGATGGCCGCCCCCAGACATGGACGTCATCAAGGAGATACCCGGGTACAAAGTGATCATGAAGGCCATTCTCAAAATGCAGATACAACAATTGGTAGGTCTACTGTAGTTATCTTTAACCCTTACAATTGTCAAGATGGCCGCCCCCAGACATGGACATCATCAAGGAGATACCCGGGTACAAAGTGATCATGAAGGCCATTCTCAAAATGCAGATACAGCAATTGGTAGGTCCACTGTAGTTATCTTTAACCCTTATGATTGCCAAGATGGCCGCCATAGACATGGACGCCACCAAGGAGATACCCGGGTACAAAGTGATCATGAAGGCCATTCTCAAAATGCAGATACAGCAGTTGGTAGGTCCAGTATAGCTATCTTTTACCCTTTATAATTGCCAAGATGGCCGCCCCCGGACATGGACATCATCAAGGAGATACCCGGGTACAAAGTGATCTTGAAGGCCATTCTCAAAATGCAGATACAGCAGTTGGTAGGTCCAGTATAGTTATCTTTAACCCTTATGATTGCCAAGATGGCCGCCACAGACATGGACATCATCAAGGATATACCCGGGTACAAAGTGATCTTGAAGGCCATTCTCAAAATGCAGATACAACAGTTGGTAGGTCCACTATGAGGGCTGTTTGCTTATGACAAAATGAAGGTTGATAATTAAAAGGCTTCTGTTGACTTAAATTACAAAATGGATCTTGATAACGAAAAGATTTGTGTGAAATTTATAAGATTTAGCAGAGAAAATATTGAAGCCAAAGGAGAAATTGTCTGTGTTATTGCAAAATGGTGTAACTCAAGCTTGATAAAGCTGAAGTTATAAGGTTATGCGATAACACTGATGAATTGCTGGTTAAAGTTAGGCTTACTCTAAAGGAACTATATACCTATTTTAGAACGATTGAACATTGTGAAAATTAAAAAGAGTGTTTTTTTTAGCAGAAAAAGAGGAGATTAAAGGTAAATTTTAAAATAATGCTGATTATCAGAAGATTTTCCCCTCATTTGAGGCTCAAAGCTTCGCATGATAAAACAGTCAACTCTTTGATCATTTTTTGAATAATTGCTTTGCCATTATTCTTTCTTAATATTTTACAAAAGTCCTTAGTCTCATGCTAATGTATACATATTTGCTGCTACAAATTACAAAACAACTGAATTTTTTTTTTACCCATTCAATCAATTAATCCAGTATTTTGGATGAGACTAAAAACCAAGGTCCCGTCTTCATATGACCCTAGCTGATGAGTAGGATGTTAAAGTCCATCCAATCAAATCAATCATTTAATCTTTCCAGGTTGAGCAGCTGGCCTCCCATACAGATGAAGAGTCAGTAATTCTGACGGCAAGCGTCTCCGATGGAACATTGAGCCACTTGGGTTCCGACTCCGGGAAGAACTTCCTCGAAGATCATGAAGATATAAAGTCACAGTTTTTGGGTTTCTGTCTAAAACGTAAGTATTGAAGAACTACCAGTGTTCCCACTGCTGTTTTTAATCTGGGGGTAAACATTTTTAAGATAAGCTTGTGCATCTTCTCTTTTCCCATTACCAAAATAAAATTCAAAGAAACTGCAGAGGACAAAACCAACTGAACATAACAAAGAACAGAAAATGTGTATGATGGAGTGCAGAAAATATTGAGACAAAAGAAGAAATTGCTGGCTATCAGCATTTTCTTCTTTTGCCTCAATGTTTTCCCAAGCCTTTCATAAGGGATGTAACAAAAAGGTCCTGTTTTGGAAAGGGATAAAAGACATTGAATGCTGTTTGCAAAAAATTGGTGGCACAGGCTTCAATTTTGGGATAAAGAGCCCACATTTGATCATCTGAGAGTTTTGGGAACCCCGGCAACAGACAAGAGGAAGTAATGACAATACCTGGTTTTGACGTCCCTAATAGAATAGGCTTGTGAAAGCATTGAGACAAAAGAAGAAACTGCTGATAAACAGCAGTTACTCCTTTTGTCTCAATTTTTTCTTGGCTATATCACACAATTCCAATCTTTATTTAGATTCATTTTGTCTTCTGTATCAGCTTTTGAATTGGACAACCTTAAAATTTTGTCGTTTGGGAAAGGGTTAAGCTAGGAAAATAAAGGATGGAAATAAGAATAAAGAAAATCTGAACTGGTTCAGGGTTGGCAATCGACCGGTCACCCGGTTTTAACCGAGCGGTTTTAACCGGTTAAAACCGCCCCGGTCAATACTCCAAGTGGTCGATTGGTGGTCGATTGGTGGTCAATTGATTAATTTCAATGGTCAATTGAAAAATTCTGATGGTCATTGAAAAATTCTGATGGTCAATTGAAAAATTCTGATGGTCAATTGAAAAACTTTAATGGTCAGTTATTCTTTTTGTTTTGGATTTATTATTCAAATTCTTGAGATTGAAATATTTACTGTTTGGATCCTGCCAAAGGTACTCATCAGGTGGCTTTTGTCATCACTAAGTACACTTTAACAGTTCCAGATAGGGTCCTTTGGCTTCATTTTGACACAAGTGTTGTTTTGACACTTAGATTGAATATCCAGTTAATATCCAGTAAAGTCCTGATAAATGATCAATAACTTATAACAGATAGCAGAATGATCACACTTTCACACATCTGAATAAACAAAGGTGTCAGTTTCACAACCCATGTATTTTAGCCCCTCTCATTGGTCAACCTCATAAAAGCCGGACACACCTTCCATAAGTTTGAGTGACAGGTCCAGTAATGTGACAGTTTTGATTGGCTATTCTTAATTGTTTGTCAAAATGTAATTAAAGATTAGGTCATCCTCTTTGATGTGTTGACTAACACTTGTAAACCCTTTCTTATCATATTTCCCTCTTCTTTGCATGGCAATGTATAGTGAACTAGATCTATCTGAACTGAAATTGATCAGAATTATTGAAAATTTTACAGATTCATGAATCCAACCTCTTCAAATAACCATTTACATTTTGGTTTTGCTGATTGATATTTTATAAGTTTTAACAACAGAAAGTCAAAAACTCATTTGTAGTGATATTCTTATATAGAATTTATGTAGGGTCTATTAAGTAGGGTTATCATATATGAGCATTTTCCAACTGACCATTCCAATTGACCAATCGACCACCAATCGACCAGTATTGACCACTATTGACCAGTATTGACCGGTTAAAACCAGTATTGACCGCCGGCCCGGTCAATACTCATATTGACCGGTCGATTGCCAACCCTGAACTGGTTACAAACCTACCACAGGCCATCGGTATTTTGAATTTGTACATGTGCATGAATATCTTTTAACCATATCCCAAAGAGTCAATTTGAGAGTGAGTGGTCCAATTTGAAAGCTTCTGCCAAGAAAAAATGGTTGGTGGTAATAGGTAGATATTGAATTGTGTTTGTAATGTAGCACATTGAGGCAAAAGGAGAACATGCTGGTCAACTGCACTTTCTTCTTTTACCTCAATGTTATCCAAAAAAATTCTTTTAATAGACATAAACGGATTAATCCAATTACCAATTGGCAAAATTCTAGACTTGTCCAAATTCAAAGATGTCACAAACCACAGTTCCAAGTGAATAGAATTTACATTTTGGGGTCTTTTTTTGGTAGAAATCATTGTGGAAAGTGAAGAAATAGCTTGTGACAAGCAATTTCTTCATTTTCCACAGTGCTTTCCAAAGCCTTATCATCAAAAGGTGTCATTGTGTGTGAATGGGTTCAAACTAGAGCTTGTTTTGGAAATGGTCGATTAACTCATTACTTCACTTTGATGCTTTTTGACGCCCTACAAGTTAATGGCTTTGGAAAACATTGAGGAAAATGAAGAAATTGCTCGTGAGTCGTGACACGCAATTTTTTCATTTCCCACAATGTTTTCTACCAAGAAAGATCAAAAATGTAAAAATTTCTTTCACTTGAAATTGTCATCTACAGCATCTTTGAATTTGGACAAGTTGAAATTTTTCCGCGAGCTGACAAAAGTTGACAATATTTTATATTAAAAGTCTAGACAATTAAGACAGGATATAAATGTCTTTCACTTCAGCCACTTTTCAACTGTAGACTCAATGCCTTCATTAAATTATGACTTCTACAATTAAATTTATAATGATTTCAACACTTCAGCTGATTCGGTTAAATTCTTCAGGTCACCACAAGAAGAAACAGCAAGAGAAGGAGGAGAGGGAGGCACTAACCTCTCCCGCCAAAATGGGTGGACCCCCAACCATGCGTTTCCAGGGAAATCCGCGATTCTCAAATCCTCGGATGCCAATGCGGTCTCCGAGGTATCCTGGCCCGCCAGGCCCAGGTCCCGTACATCCTATACACCTTCAACGAGCTTCCCCATCACACATGAGATCCCCAGGCCCACGACACGAACCATATCCAATGACACGACCTCAGAGAAGACCATCTTTCAATCTCGATCACCCTGCTCCTGGTGCTTCATCACCAATAGCCATGAAACTGCCTCTTGGAAACAAGATAGACAATTCATTCATTAAGATTGAACCAGATGATGACAATACAAATGGTTCAAGTGATAATCCAAATACACCAAAAACTGAAACTAACGCAGCACCAACTTCTAGTCAACCTTCTTCCCCATCTCTGAAACCTAATGAAGGTTCACAAAAAGACGATGAAACAAGTTCCTCCACATCTACCATTCCACTTGAAGCCGGTGATCTTAAGTATTCTGACACTGCGCCCGCTGAAGGGCTAAGTCTGGACTCCGATCTTTCAAATTTGATCTCAGGTGAACTTAATCCCCCCGGAACGCCAGATTCGCAAAATAGACCTGGCGGTGGAGAGGGGGGTAACTTGGATAAGAGTGACATTGATCCTAATGTGAATGTGAAAGTGGAAGCCATAACTGAATCAGAGATGGAATTAGAAATAGTGGGTGTTGAATTAGGTCCGGGCGGTGCTATGGATCCAATGCAATCGCAAGAGAGCTGGCCTCAGCAAGGTGGAGCGATGGGCTCAATGGCTGATATGCCAGGAGTTGCTGGTCAACCAGGCTACAGTAAGTGGACTTTTTCTATTCTTAACAATCGAAGGTATTTTTTTCCATCGTTAGATACCACACGCTTTACGCAATTTCTGGCATCATCCGTGGCAACGGAAACTGATGGTGATATCCTAAATTTAAAATCTGGAAACTGTCATCAATTTCGGGCATAATCCGTATCAACGGAAATTGACGAGGGTACCCCTTGTCAATGTCGTTGCTATGGATGATGCCCATAAATTTACGAAGGGTACTGTCTTCGATTTCTGTTTCCATGGATGAAGCCCAAAGTTACACAAAGTGTTTGGTATCTAATGATGGATGGAATACCTTAACCCATTACCACACAGAACGGTTTTGTTCAGCCTGACAGTTTGAAATATTCAAAACAGGCTTTATACATATTAAGCTTTGGTGTGTGTGTGTGTGTGTGTGTGTGCTGGTTTTAAAGTTTGTATCAGTTTGGATTCAATATTACACAAGTTTAGGCAAATTTAGACTCCAACATTCATCTTTGGCAAAAATATGCGGTCTGAAACAGTTGCTCTGAATGATTCAAGGTCAAAAGAACATGCTTGAATCAAATTCCAATTGAAAAAATATCACAGTCACATTTTATGAAAATCAATTTGTCAATTAGGAACCTAACGTTTTTCCAAACACATCCTGACTATCATAGATAGCAACAAATTTAAAAGAGAGAGGGGAAGAAACCGCAGCATTTTCCCCTTTAGTTCAACAGTCCCTTGAAATAAACTCACAAATTCCACACATTTTGGTACATTCAATTTGTCGCCTGCAACTTTCAATTTGGATCTGACCTTTACTTGATAAAAGGTTAAAGCATGAAAAATTATGCCAAGTTCTGTCACAGACCCGTCAAAGTTTGTGTCATTTCTGCTCCCAAAAGATTTACCCAAAAGAGCTACAATCACTACAATAAAAGTTGGGTAATTGTGTTTGATGAACCATAATGATAAGTTGTCAACTCAATGTTTTTTTCTCATAGTTTTGGGAACGGGTCTGAAACCAGACAAATTGGGAAAATTGCGTTGTTTTGTCAAAAATTGGGAAAATATTTTCATCACAGACTGCAACAAAAATTGAGCCCTGTGCATAGCTAACTATATGAAATCAACTGTAGGGACTTTCAGTTTGCCTCAGGATATTTTTTTCTCAACATATAATAGCGGATGATTTAGTTTTCTTTCAAAAAGAAGAAATAACTTTTGCATTGGGAATTTTCATTCCAGATTTTGGGAAAAATATACACTATTTGGCATTGGGAACGGGTCCTTTTTACGGACCCGTCCAAAGAAGGAGAAAAAACGCTGCAACTTGTCATCCCCTAATGACATAGCTGGCATCTAGCTCAGTCGATTTTGTCTGTATCTATCAATTTGGGGGTCGTCGGCTCAACCTCGAACCACACATTGGTCAATATCATTTCTGACATTGAGAAGTAAGTTTGTCTCTGGACATTGACTGAATCATCTTGGTGGTAAGTCTTCAAGAGTAAATTATTGGCTCAGATTCAGATTGGATGTTGTGTTTGTACTGGTGTTAGAAATACCAGGAGCACATGACTAGGTACACTAGCAGCTGCAATATGACTCTAAAATTGATTAGCACAACCTCTTACCCCTTATAGAGTTTCATGTAGATATAATTGACCTATCAAGTCAGCATCATTAAGGACGCATTGCTGCTTCCTTGTAAAGCGGAATAGTAAGTAAAACCTGTTTCTGTGTGGTAATGGGTCTGTAAATCCTTTGTACGAATATGTCATCAGGATAACACTTTGGTATGGAAACTAGATTCATTCATTAAATTTATGAGTAGTGTACATAGTCAAACTCACTTAAATTCTGGCTTCCATTCACCAGTAGCAATGTGTACAAAAAGTTGATGACAAGTTAAATTTGTGCGGAAAGAAATCCCAGTATAAACTTTAAAAAGGAGTTGTATTTTCCCCAACAAAATAATAAATTTGAGGCTTTTATGAGCACCATTGTCTGATTTTAGGAATGGCTAGATGTTGATTGATTCAGTTACAAATTAAAATGCCTGTATACAATGCAACCTTTGGACATTCATTGCGAATAACCATGAATTATTTTGTCAATTGGCAATGGGAAAGCATGGTCCAGTACTGGTCTAACCCAGGAAAGCATGTGAATGAATTAATCTTTTTTCATGAGAAAGGTAGGAATGAGGAACACAGCCTTGGAGAGAAGAAGAAAATGCTATGACATACATGTATTTTCAATGCCTAAGGACAAAAGATATTGCAGTCTTAAACACCTTAGAAAATGAGACATGTAGATAAAACATTTGCCATTTGTGGAAAGGGTATTAAAAAAAGAAGAAAATGGATAGAATTTAAGCAATATAAAGAAAAAAGTCTGTATACCTGATGAGTATGACATATTCATGCAACAGGATTGATTATAATTTAACTTTTCAAAGAGATTTTAAAATGAATTTCTTTCTGAACAGTCAAGAAAAAGTTTTTAATTATGCTACTAAATATATATATCATTTCATTAAAATAATTTTAATCAAATGTTAAAATGAATTTCAGATTAAGATCTGAACAAAGCTGGTAACAACTTATGTTAGAAAAAGAACATTTAGATAATAAACTAACATAAATTTGGAATTGAACAATCATATTCAAAACTCACATATTGTGCCAGACAAAATATGTTTGAATCATCTTTTTGAACTGTTACGGTTTTGTAGCTCAGATCAGATCTATACACGTGACTGTTATATATGTACTGGTTAGAGAAATGCCAGGAATAAAGTTGTGGGCAGCTGGCTGACTGAAACATTTAGACCTCCTGTTTTATCATTTTAAAGTTCCTAAGACTAGCCTTGACTTTATTCAGGAGTATGTTACTGTATAACTATGATTCTGTTCTTTGGTGTCTATTGTTACCAGCCTTGTTGCGAGATTTTGATTTAACAAGTATTGTTACTAAGATATTTGCTTCATTGACGTTCATTTAGTAATTTAGTAATTTAATGATATTTATGATTGCCCCTCTCCCAATTTGACCACTATGTCCAATCCGACCTGTTACACAAATGCAAGGCATGAATTGGCCAACAACATGAAGTTAAAACCGAATGCAATTTAAATTATGAACAATAATAAGATGATAATTTGCCAACAACCAAAAAGCTCTAAGCCCATAGCCGTTCATTGAATGTGTTAAATATCTCTTGCTCTTATATACTGAAAACAATAAGTTTAGCAAGTTTTTCAAACTATGAAATAAGAAGATTAACTTCGACACACATGAGATTCTCATATATCACAAAGCTACCCAAACGACCGAGATTGCGTGTATCGCTTAATCCGCACATGTGTGCTTTCATTACGCCGCGTTATTCAATCAAGCGTTTAGTACGTATAGCACGTGCAGCACCACTTCGGTACCGAATAAATTGTACAAACACGTTTCATAGATTTGCTTGTGTGTTGGAATAACGAAAACCGCTTCAATAATTCGCAAGGATTATCATGGGACGCCGTCCAGGACTGACGTTAGAACGACGTCAATGTGCTCTTGGTTTGTTGGATGCAGGGGTGAAGGCTAGAGAGGTTGCAAGACGATTAAACGTACATGAATCTACAATCAGTCGTCTGAGGGCCAGATTTCAACAGACTGGAAGTGTCTCTGACAGACACCGATCTGGTAGACCCCGAAAAACGACACCAAGGGAAGACCGCTATATCATCACGACGTCACGACGAAACCGCTTCATGTCTGGCGGTGTTATAGCTGCTCGTCTCCAGACTGCAACGGGCTTAAGGATTTCCGCAAATACCGTACGGAATAGACTTCGTAGCGCTAGATTACGTGCACATCGTCCTTTTGTTGGATTGCCGTTAACGCACCGTCATCGTGAAACACGTCTCCGATGGGCTCGAATACACAGACGCTGGACACAACGACTATGGAACCAAGTTCTTTTCAGCGACGAGTCGAGATTTAACGTTTCATTCTCTGATGGCAGAGTTCGTGTATGGCGCCGATTAGGTGAGCGTTATGATCGTGCTAACGTCAGAACACACGACCGATACGGAGGTGGAAGCGTTATGGTTTGGGGCGGTATTTGTTATCGAGGCAAGACTCGCCTTATAACTATTCCTGGGACCGTGACAGCAGCAAGATACTGTGACGAAGTGTTAGTGCCTGTTGTTGTACCGTTTATACAGGGAGGCGATGCAAACATTTTTCAACAGGATAACGTCCGACCACACGTAGCAAGACAATCCAGAGATGTTTTACAACGTAACAACATAAACTTACTAGAATGGCCTGCTAAATCCCCGGATATGGCACCAATCGAACATTTGTGGGACGCTTTAGTAAGACGAGTCCGTGGGCGTCATGACGTCACAAACGTACGTGAACTGGAACAGGCCTTGCACCAGGAATGGCAGCGGATACCTATACAAACTGTAAGGAATCTAATTCGAGGCATGAGACGGAGGTGTGTGGCTGTTATCAGAGCTCTTGAGGGACATACAAGATACTGACATTTTCGTGACTTTTAGGTAATGACCCCTACAATGTTCTAACCTCAGTTTAGCTATTTTATTGAATGAACTTCTTCACTAGTTATGGCGCTTTTGTTACCAAACATGTTATTGTATTGGTTTGTACTTGTAATGTGTCTAAAGGAATTGCATTCTTAAAGAAAATAATAAAGAAAACAAAACTTGCTAAACTTTTTGTTCATAGTATATATACAGAAGAGTAGGACTAAAATACCGAATATGCAGTACAGTCAACATGTCTTACGTCTCGCCATTCATTGTAAAATTTTGGCTTTCATCAGATGTTATGTATTTACTGGTATGAGAAATTGATAAAAGCGCACTCTTTGAAATTAGAATATTGCTGAAGAAGGGTTATCTAAAAGAGCTCTAAAAAATTTGAAAAGGGCAATGAAAATAAATTAAGACTAAAGCGTCACCTGATACAAAAGTACCAAGTTAAATGTCATCGTAAGAAATTGAAAAAAAAAATGTAATACACATATTATTGAATGTTCAAACTGATTGAGAACATTTTGTCGCGACAGTTTGTCATAAATTAAACAGAAATTCGTAGAATTTGGGCCACATTGCCGCTGTAAAAGGCTATTGAATATCTGTTTAAAAACGGGTTTTAAAAGGAAAGAATTTAGAAGAATTTTGCTGACTCCATGTGGAGCATGTTAAAAGGTAAGAAAATGGAATTTCTAAAATCAGAGCTCTAAGTAAGCAGTAGAGATGGCGTTAGGCATGAAAAGTATTGGAGAGTAAAAAAGAAACAAAAATGTTTGGTACATACAGATTTTTGGCTTTACTTAGGAATTTAATTCAAACTTTTAATTACTTAGGAGTTTAACTTGATCCTTTGCCAAGGAAAGATTGACACATTTCTTCACTACAGCAAAACACTTGCAGTCTTTACACATTGAGATGTTAAAAGAGTCTTGAATTTGAGTTTAGTCTTGCACATTGAAAATATCCCATTTGTAAGGCAATGTAGAGCCCAGGCCTTGCACTCCTGAATCCCAGGAAACAGACATGAAACAAACTCTGCAGTAAAAAAAGGGTTTATAAATATTCATAAGTAGCATACAGACCACCATAAGTGAGTATTACTCATGGACAAATGAAATTGACAATGCACAAACATGGAAAAAAATTTAACATTTAGATTGAGAGACAACATTTTTTTAATCCTTTGATGGCATTCCTACAGCTTACTTAGATCTCTGAAAAACAAACCTTCCTTCAAATGGCATCATGGTCTTTGTCACTCATCCATACATCAGTCTTTGAATAGTTTTACAAATAAAGGTTGTCTTGTTACGCTGCAAGGTCTAATGAAGTAAGGAATTCAAAAATGAGTACTGAAAGCATAGGAACATTTCAGGATAGAAAAAAGAAACAAGACTATTTTGTCTGCACCATTTTAGTAGCATCCTATTAATATCACAAACACAATAAAAAATCCAGTAGTTTATGTGATAGAGAATATTTTGAATAATCTGCTATTTTATCAGTAATCCATGAAGTGATACAATAAATTTTATTAAGGTTGTATGGATGTGTGAAAAAAAAAAACATGATAATTTTGAAGGAAGGTTCAACTGAAAACCTTTGTCATGCTGATCATTTTAACCCTTTCCCAAACGACAAAATTCTAGGGTGATCCGCTATAAAAACTGCCACAAATGACAAAATGGAATTTACTAAAAGTATAATTTTTGTAAAATATGGCATAGAAAATATTGAGACAAAAGGAGAAACTGCTGGTTATCAGCAGTTTCTTCTTTTGTCTCAATGTTTTCCCAAGCCTTTTGAAAAAGGGGCGTCAAAACCAGGTCTTGTTTGGGAAAGGGTTAAACCATTGCCTCCTTTCAAGTTACTTGAAATTAAATTAATATGTGGTGCCAAAAAACACAGAAAGAGTGTGCAGCTTGAATTGAAAAAAATCATGATCTTTCAAGAAAACTAGCCACTTTAGAGCAAAATGAAGAATCTAATAGGTGCTAATTTAAAAAAATAAATTGTCATCTGTTAGATGTTCTACATTTGATCTAAAATTTTATTGACAATTTGAACGATGATCCTCAATGCTATTAGGATTGCAATACCATTAATTTTATAATCATTGAGTTCAGCAAGACAAAGGTCACATTGTTTATTTTCTTATTTGAAAGACCAGATTGTTCAGAAAGAAATTTCAGAGAGATTTTTCATTTCCATGATTAATTGTATTTATATGATATATCCTGTAACTATGCCATGCCCTGTCCATATCTTTTAACCTTTTGCCATAGTACAAGCATTTGATCAATTTTAAAGATACTCCAGAAAACAATTATGGTGTTGGCGAAGAAAAGATTTGCTCCCAACATAGCAAAGAAAACATTGAGACATGAGAAGAAAATGATGGGTATCAGCATTTACTTTTGTTGTCACATTGTTTTGCCAAATGATTTCTATCAGAGATGTCACAGACCCAGGGCTTGCTCTGGAAAGGGTAAATGAAGAAAGGGACACTAATCTATTAAAGATAATAATTACCCAGTCTACTAAAACTGTAAAATTACTTTGCTACTAATCTTGAATTCATGAGCCTGAAGAAAGAATGCTTTTGAATCATTGTGCCTAAGGGGAAATGATACTGTAGCTGATGTCTTTGTTATGATGAAAATGCCATGTTGGTTTTGAACAGAGTATTTGTATAGGAAATACACTGCCAATTCCAGTAACATCCCAGTGGTGTAGAATTTATGGAATTTATTCTCTTACACACAAACAAGACTTGATTTTATCAATCCTTTCCTTACTTAAGAACTTTCAGACTTTTCAAAATTGAAACTATGCAGACTGCGAAAAAGATTAAAAAGGAATTTGTGTACATTCTAGCAAACAAAATAAGTGAGAGAAATGGAGACAATGCTTTTAATGTTTTCCTCAGCTTCCATAGTAGGCCCCAAGGTGTTGTTTAGGAAATGATTGATATAACATAAACTGATGTTGGATTTGTCAACTTTGCTGGGCGATTCATTGGACTAGTAATGGACTGAGTGCTCATAAAGTTACTTTGGATACATTAACCCTTTCCCAAACGGCAAAATTTTGGAATAAACCAATTGGAAAGCTGCTCTATACGACAAAATTCATGTTTAAAATGAAAGGATTTGTGTACAATATGGCACAGAAAATATTGAGACAAAAGGAGAAACTGCTGGTTATCAGCAGTTTCTTCTTTTGTCTCAATGTTTTCCCAAGCCATTTCTATTAGGGACGTCAAAACCAGGTCTTGTTTGGGAAAGGGTTAAACTGGTCTTGGATTCTGTCAAAGATGAGTTTGCAAGAGTGTGATAATGATTTTAGAATTTGAGTCATAGCAATTCCCCAGTACTTGGCGATTCACATGAACCCAGTGAAAATGTTGACCTATGAGTTGAGACTTCAACAGATTGAACATGAGAATTTTATGTATTAGAGCCAATTTCACTGCCGTCGCTTGGCTTGCATCCCGATCAAGTCCAATTCGAAGCTATCAAAGAAAACAATTGAAGATTTTGATGTGATAGAAGAAAATGCAGAGAACCAGCATTTTATCCATTTGCCTCAATATTTTCTAAATGCTTTATTCTGGACAGACCCTATCAGGCTATCTTTGATAACACCCAGTTTGTCATCTTCAGCAGTAGGAAATTTGAAATTGTAAAAGTTTTAATTTTAGCTCTTTGACAGTGTTAAACAGAAGTGTTGCTTCATAATCTTGTAGAAGAATTTTAAAACCCATTTATAAGCAGATAGCAAAATTTTGGTCTGTTTGAGTTTGAGAAGTGTTGCAGACTACAATTGCAAGTTAATGAAGTTTGTAAGATCTTTGCACTTTGCTGTGAAAACATTGTGGATAATGAAGATATTGGTTATCACAAGCAATTTCTTCATTTTCCACATTGTTTTATGAAGTTTTTATCTTGAGGGGAGTTAAGTGTCATTGTGTTGGAATTGATTTAAAACCAGTGCTAATGGTTGTAATGGAAGAAGTTGATAATGAGATAAATGAAACATTAAAAGGTTTGCATCTTTATGTTAGAAAGGATAAAGGAGGAGTTGAAAGATTTGATGATTATTTGTTATATTTGATCTAAGGTCAGAATTTGCATAGTGAGACAGTTGTATTTTGAATCTGATGCCTATTGAAACATTGGATACCAAGCTGCAAAAGATTGATAAACAAGATTATAAAAGAGTGAATTGTAATGAGTTAATGACATGTTATGCTGACCCTGGAATTTTCTGATTTAGGCAGAATGCTTAGACAAATATCAGCCGGCATAAACATGCAGTTTGATCTTAGTCTTTACCACCTGCTTATCCATTGGAAAAAAACACATGTGTACTTGTGTATACTCACTTAACATTGAAATATGAAGGATACATTGAAGAGTGAGACAAGAAAATGAAAAAAGCTTTTGGTAATGTTACAGAGAAAATTTTATGTTTAGATGTTGATTATTTGCACTAGAATGTATGAAGATTGATGTTTGTTGAGAATAGGGAAGATAGAATAATGATTTACAATGGAAGAACAGCAAAATTTATCATGAATACTACTGGAAAAAAGATTGCTAAAGAGAAACTTGAATAGACAGAAAATGTGTAAAAGTGTGGTTGTGAAACTGTTGAAAGAAAATGATAATCTGGAAGAAAACTGAGACTCAAAGAACAAAATTTTAGGGTATTTTAATTTGAAAGCTACCACAAACGAGAAAATAAATGTTGATAACGATAAGATTTGCGTAAAATATTACTCAGAAAATATTGAGGCAAAAGGAGAAATTGCTGGTTATCAGCAGTTTCTCCTTTTGTGTCAATGTTTTCCCAATGCTTTCTTAATAGGGAAGTCAAAGGCAGGTCTTGTGTGGGAAAGGGTTAATTACTTGAATTGCAAGAGATCCAATATTAGTATCTGACATATTGGTTGTATATCTTAAGGTGATGTAGTGAATATTGATTGGTTATTCAAATATAGTATTTAGTAGGTCTTGATAAAGTATTTGGTTGTTAAAAAGATTCACCCAGTTTCATAGTTGAAGTAGATTGCTCAATTTATAGAAATACATCAATGTTAGCGGCTGCATTTGGTGTCAAAAGGATTTGAAATAGAATAAAGGACTTGAATTTGCAATGTTTGTTTTGACAAAATATTTAACAGAACTACAGTTGTCGACACATCGTATGGCACAATGTTTATCTTTTGTTCAAATGTAATTGAACGTTACAGAAAACATAAACATGTGCCATACGATGTGGCGACAACTGTAGTGACATTTACTTAGGACTTGTTTCTGTAGAACTAAGAAGGTAACAGGTGTGTAGTCCAAACTGATGAAACAATCTTAACAAAAACTATGATAAATTGCACTTGGGTGTTGTCCTGTCCACAGTCCTGCCATCCCAAAATTAAATGACAACTGAAAACCCTGAATTCCCTGCACAGACCCCTGTCCCACAATTGTTGATGGATGACAAAAAGTTCTTTTACAAATCACATGAAACAAAAAGCAAATATGGAGACATATCACAATCATGATGGAACAGTAATGGAATCAGAGAATTGCCATGTAGGTTTTAAAGAAACAATCGTAACAAAAACTGAGAAAAAGGCAACAAAAATGAAGCTCTTTGGATTGCTAGCTCCACAACCCAGTAATTCCAAAATGAAAAATGACAACGGAAAAACAAGATAAAGAACATGCAACAAATTACAGTAATGGAAACAGAGAACTGCCATGAGTTTAACCCTGAGATTCTTTCCACTTTCAGATGCAAGCCTGAGAGTTGGGAAAGTGAATCCAGGGTTAAACATGACTAGCAGTGACTTAGATCCCCAAGCTACGCGGTGCCCTGTTTGTGGATTAGAGTGTCAGAGTAGAGCAAGCCTTAAAATTCACTACAGAACACATACTGGTGAGAAGCCTTATACGTGCAACATCTGTGGGAAAGGATTCGCACAGAAAAACAATCTAAAATGTCATAGTGTCATCCATGTAAGTAAAAGTTGATGGCATGTACATGCACATAATGTAGATGAGGACTTTATAAAAGCAAAGAAATCTTATTATTAACAGTAGAATTCATGTAGTACATGTTGACCATTTTGAGACTCACATTACATGTCATGATAGGATATTTCTTGCAATCTTCTAAAGATTCAGCAAAATATCTATAGATATATTGCCATATTTACAAGGTGTAAAAAATCATCTTTTTCTACTGCTGAATGTTCTGGATGTGTTTGAAACTTTCCAATGTTGTGTCAAAATAGTCTTATGAAGCATAAATTCTACCTTTAAGTTTGACATTTTGTTTGTTCTCGAAAGAGAAAGAACAAAATACTTTAATAATTTTGTGGAGTATCAAATCTGTTGAGACCAAGTGACCTATTCATCAATCACTATGAAATAAAAATGAGATGGATGCTTAAAAGCTTTAAACATAATTCTTTGCCACTCTCAAGCACTCTCAATCTAAGTTTATTCCTCTGTTTCTTGTTAAAAGACTTTATTCTAGATACACTTATTGTTTGCACCGGGGAAGAATATTCATAAATAAAAACATAACTGCTTACAAGATTTTCTTGTGTTTAATTCTGTCCATACTTGAGTTTTAAGTTGTTCAGTGTCAAAATTAAGAGGTAGCATTTGCATTTCTGGTTTAATTTCTTTCAGCTGCAGCAGCGCCTGTACTAAACAGAGGCAATTATCCTGGATTAATTGATCTGCCAGAAAATGTTGTGGACCATTTAGGGAGTGCGCCAAGGAGAAATCCCCAGTCCAAGTACATATGTCCTGTTTGTGGCCTGGATACAAAGTTTGCTTCCCACTATAAAACCCATGTTATGATTCATTCTGGGGAAAGACCCTTTGTTTGTAAAGTGTGTGGAAAAGGGTTTACAAGAAACTGGAGCTTAAAGACTCACATGAATTTATATTGTGGCAAGAAATTGAGTGAAGATTCATAATTTTCCATACACTTAACCCATTACCACACAGTGACTCCTTTTGACTCCCCACAGGATAATGGCTTTGGAAAACATCATGGAAAATGAAGAATTTGCTTGTTACAAGCAATTTCTTCATTTCCCACAATGTTTTCTACTGAAAAAGACCAGAAAATGCACAATTTCATTCACTTGAAATTGTCGTCTGCAACATCTTTGGATTTGGACCAACCTAAAATTTTGCCGTTTGGTAAAGGGTTAACAAACATAAGGTTTCTCACAATAAATTGTGAGAAACCTCATGTTTGTTAAAGTTTGTGGTAAAGGTTTTACTAGAAACTGGAGCTTTATTGTGGATTTATAATATTCTGAGAAGACTTTATGAGATGCCTTTTTTTGTGTTGAAAGGTTTTACTTGGAACTGTGACTTAGAATTCCATATGGGCATGAACTTTAGTGGGAAAAAATCTTGGTGACGGACTAAGATTAAAACAAAACTTAGCCCAAAACAGTGATAAAATCAATGATGTGCAATTTAAAGATTTGTATTTATTGGTCTAAAAGTGTAAATGAAGTGGAAAGAATTTAGTGTTGTGAAAAACTCAACATAACTATGCAAGTGAAATAGTAAACAAACCTTTGTTTATTTCTACTCATAAGATGCTTGTTTTCAAATAATTTATAAACAAAATGTTTCCATTCGTATTCACACAATTATATTGGACTTGTTTCCAGAAGATGACTTTTGACCCTTATGGGCCTCTTTTTTGTTTAAATAAAGGGACATTAATGCAAATAACTGATGAATGTGCTTCAGCTTAATTTTAACCCATTGCCACACATAGATGCTTTTTGATGCCCCTCACAAATAATACTTTGCAAAACATTGTGCAAAATAAGGAAATTTCTTCATTATCCACCATGCTTTCTTTATCCAAAATTTAAATTTTTAGAATTTCATAAACATGGAATTGTCATCAATATTGGAATAGTCCAAAATTTTGCTGTCTGGTAATGGGTTAAAACAAACAAGGATAAGCACTAAATTGTAATAAAGGCTGACATGGAGGCCATTCTGTTTTGAATTGTGATAGTTACTTTGAGAAAGTACATTTGAGAATTTATGTGAGACTTGACTTTATTCTTTTTGAACATTTCGAATAAGTTCTGACATGCTTCCTTGATCCATTGAGTGCTCATAAATTGAGGAACAAGATCAAAAGTATTTCAAGTAGAGGTGCGCGGTATTACCGGTATACCGGTTACCACGGTGCCCGATCCTCGCGGTATGATACCGCGGTATCATCGGGAAATACCGGTATTTAATGAACAGTTGAACATGGTCCATACTTCAATGCCTTGTCGCTTTTTCGTTGTGATTAAACCTACAGCGAACCAAATCATGTGTGTATAAATTTTCTGGGAATCCCAAAACGTTATCTGTTACTATTATTAGCTTCCAAAAATAACTACCCAATAGAACACAAAGGTCAATACGTGATCAGTAACGTGACCCAATTGGAATGTTCGACAAACAAGTCACGCTTTGCACTTGTGAATTCGGCATGCGCCGATTGTCCCTTTTTGTAAATTTACGACATTGCTGTCTCTCGGTATGGGCTCGTATGAAATCACAAAGTGATATATGGCCAAGTGCAAATAAGAGTACATTTTCTTGTCTCCAACATAAAATCATAAAAATATGAAAGACAGAAAGATTGACAACCCTTTGATAATAATTACTGGAAAGGATACATTGTGATGGACTTGTGTTGAAAATTTCAAGTGAATGGGATGATTCGTTCAAAAGTTATGACAGATTGAAAATGCAAAATTGATCAAAAAAGGCTGTTTTTTGCGTGACATTCATTAAAAGGCTATTTTAAATATCTGAATTACTCAAATTTGGTAGTTGAATGATATAATTTTTGCATGTGTCTATCATTGTTATACATATGAGTAGTCATAACATCAACTGATTTAACTTGAAAGTTTAATGTTTTGAAATTGTGACATTTTTTCCAAATATGTCCAGTTGTCTCCAAAATTCAAAATTTGGGGTCTACCATCTTAAAAGATCTCAAACATAAAGAAACAGCAATATTAAATAAGCTAAAATGGCTTTAAAGGATGTAAGAAAGATATGAGTTTATTTCATAATGACTTTCTTTGTTCCATATGCATGTAACTTGGCTTGCTTGTAACATATGCAATGAACAAAAATTTGTCCCAACCATAACGGTTGATACGGTACCCTTGTTTATTAGTTCCATATTCCTTACACAGAGGCTTTGAATGTTTAAGTTGCTTTGCATTATTTCCCTGAAATCCTATAATACCTTTTGCATTTTAATTCTACTTTCAACTCCCAAGTAGGAATGACCAATAGAGCCAAATCCATGATGTCCCAACCATAACGGTTTTTGTCCCAACCATAACGGCCATGTTTTCAACCAGTGTCACTCATTCCACATCTTTTAAAGTGAAATCTTTATATTATTTAGGTAATTTGCAGTGAAAAAAGTTACAAAATGTTGTTGACGTAGTAAAGATTTTTAGTATTTTTCAATTTTACATCACTTTTCTTATGTTTATTGGAGGAAATTTGTTTTTATTTCAAAACTAGTGTTTGATTATTTGAGAAAGACTCATTTTATGTTATTGTATTATTTTCTAGATGAAAAGAAGTGAATTTGTGCTGCTGTGCATTATATAATCCTGAGTAACAATAGGATCTATAAGTAAAGTAGCTACCGTTATGGTTGGGACATTTTAGTTAAATCCTATCTTTACCAATTAATATGTAGTACATGCTTGTCTTTGGTTTAATATGGAAAAAATTCTTATTAAATTGAACTTTTGGAGGGACTTACTATCCAAAATTCCAAACAAGAAGGCCAAGATGGCCTTTAATCTCTAACCTTAGTGATTAAGCCATATGCGACCAGCAAAATTTCAAAGCCTGATTCTTTTGCATATTTAAGTCCTATAAAATATATTCTAAATGTAAAATGTGGGATTTTATTATACAAGAGGACCATGGTGGTCCTATATCGCTCACCTGAACCAAAATGATATGAGCAACACTTTTGTTCAATTCAATAAACATTTATGACTATAAGACTGAAAACTAACTTATAGTCAATAACTTTGTGAAAATCAAACTCATCTGAGATCTTATGGTGCCAAACATTGTGTCCAGGTTTTTCTTGTTTTAAAATAATCACAGATTCTAGAGTATAAACAAGGTCGAAAACAGCCAAAGACGGTAATTTTTTCAAATTCAAGGGCACACAATTCTCGACTTTCTGATCACATCAGACTGAAAATCTACCTCATCCAAGATATTATGGTCTCCAACATAGTGTCCAAGATTTGTCTTGATTGGTCAATAATTGAAGATTCTAGAGTTTAAACAAGATTGAAAAACAGCCAGAAATGGCTATTTTGTTAAATTCAAGGGCACATAACTCTCAACTTTCTGATCGGATCAGACTGAAAATCAAACTCATCCGACATATTATGGTCCCAAACATTGTGTCCAAGTTTTGTCTTGATTGATTGATAATTGTAGATTCTAGAGTGTAAACAAGGTCGAAAACAGCCGAAAATGATAATTTTATCAAATTCAAGGGCACATAACTCTCGTCTTTCTGGTCAGATCACACTAAAAATCAAACTCATCCGAAATCTTATCCTCTCAAACATTGTGTCCAAGATTTGTCTTGATTGGACAATAATTGAAAATTCTAGAGTGTAAACAAGGTCGAAAACAGTCAAAAACGACAATTTTGTCAAATTCAAGGGCACATAAGTCTCGACTTTCTTGTCTTATCAGATTGAAAATTCTAGTCATCTGAGATCTTATGATCTCTAATATTGTGTCCAAGTTTTGTCTTGATTGATTGATAAATGTAGATTCTAGAGTGTAAACAATGTCGAAAACAGCCGAAAATGACAATTTTATCAAATTCAAGGGCACGTAACTCTTGTCTTTATTGTCAGATCACACTGAAAATCGAACTCATGCGAAATCTTATGGTCTCAAACATTGTGTCCAAGATTTGTCTTGATTGGTCAATAATTGTAGATTCTAGAGTGTAAAAAAGGTTGAAAACAGTCAAAAACGACAATTTTGTCAAATTCAAGGGCACGTAACTCTCTTCTTTCTGGTCAGATCACACTGAAAATCAAACTCATCCAAGATCTTATGGTCTCAAACATTTTGTCCAAGATTTGTCTTGATTGGTCAATAATTGAAAATTCTAGAGTGTAAACAAGGTCGAAAACAGTCAAAAACGACAATTTTGTCAAATTCAAGGGCACATAAGTCTCGACTTTCTTGTCTTATCAGATTGAAAATTCAACTCATCCGAGATCTTATGATCTCCAATATTGTGTCCAAGTTTTGTCTTGATTGATTAATAAATGTAGATTCTAGAGTATAAACAATGTCGAAAACAGCCGAAAATGACAATTTTATCAAATTCAAGGGCACATAACTCTAGTCTTTTTTGTCAGATCACACTGAAAATCAAACTCATCCAAGATCTTATGGTCTAAAACATTGTGGCCAAGATTTGTCTTGATTGGTCAATAATTGTAGATTCTAGAGTGTAAACAAGGTCGAAAACAGTCAAAAATGACAATTTTGTCAAATTCAAGGGCACATAACTCTCGACTGTCTCGTCTAATCAGACTGAAAATTACACTCATCCGAGATCTTATGGTCTCCAACATTGTGTTCAAGATTTGTCTTGATTGGTCAATAATTGTAGATTCTAGAGTGTAAACAAGGTCGAAAACGGTCGAAAACGGCAATTTTGACAAATTCAAGGGCACATAACTTTTGACTTTTTCGCCTGATCTGACTGAAAATCGAACTCATCCAAGATCCTATAGTCTCCAATATTATATCTAAGTTTTGTATTGATTGGGCAATAATTGTAGATGCTAGAGTGTAAACAAAGTTAAAAACAGCATTTTTCGTCATTCAGGGGCAGATAACTCCACACTTTCTGGTCCGATCTGGCCCATAATCGAACTCATCCGAGAACTTATGACCATACTTGTTTTGACAAAGTTTGGTCAAGATTGACTAATATTTGTGGATGCTAGAGTGTAAACACCAAATTGTGGACAGACGGACAGACGGACAGACGGACAGACGGACAGACGACGGACAATAAGCGATCACAATAGCTCACCTCGAGCACTTCGTGCTCAGGTGAGCTAATAAGGGGCTTTATTTTACTGCATGATTATAATTTTGAATAATTCTAGTAGATTCATGAGATAAGATTTTGCATTCAACAACACCCAAAATCTCAAAGCTCAAGATCTTGTGATTTGAATGGAAAAATAGTACAGCTCACATGTTTTTGCCTATTTTCACGCATCACCCTGATTACATTTCGGGTGGATTAGGGTGGATGGCCCCAGTGAGTGTGTTTTCAACCCAAACCCATGGAATGACTGTGATTAAACATCATGATTTTCCACTTGACCATGGCAAATTGCGGTGATTTGCGTTGACAAGTTTAGAGTAAACCTAGCATTTCCTCTCTATTGCGGTGATCACCATGATTTTCCATCTGCCATTACGATTCACAGTGATCTGCAGAAATTGTGAGTGGAAAAAGGCGGTGGTTGCAGTAACAATAGGCAATCATTGCAATTTTCCAGACCAATTATTTTGTCCACAGCGGACGAGTGTTTTAGGCAAAAAGCATGCGAGCTGTACCATTACAAGATTTCCACAGATCTTTATCTCTGTAAAGTTCGGGAACCCACAGCACAAGTCTTATATTTATCTTATACTTATAGAGAATAAGTTATTAGTTTAGATCACTCTTGTAAAGATCAATGTAAATTCTACATCATAAATTTCTAAACTTTAGGACTAATAGCTTGGAACAAGATTTTTAACTTTTTCTCTATAGATGTAAAAATTCAAGAACCCAAAACATAGGACCAATCCAGTGCATGGCAATCGCTGTATCTAGAGCATTGTGTTATAGACTCATAATACAATTCAAAGCTGTATGACTTATAGTATGGGAGAAGATTGTACAAGTTACCCTTGTCTAAAAGTAAAACCTGGGAAGCCAAAGAATCAGGCTATCATTTGATATATACTGTCCCAGCTAAAATGATAAGTGGTATGGATTGAAAGACAACTAGTCTAATACTGTGTCATATCCATATTGTACTTTCTAAATTTAATGCATTAATTTTGATATCATTAAAATTAATCTAGTAATTGTACTAATTGATGAAAAAACAGAATAAAAATATATTTGATATTTGGAGACATAGAAGGATTAATTGTGATTTTGAATGGCACCAGGTTAGGAATAATATGCGAAAATGATTTCAGGAAAATTTATGTCATTCCTCTTGTTTTCTTTTATATTCTAACAGTTAAAAATAGTTTTTGTGAATGTTTATACTTGTTATACTATTTTGTAGAAGAAATCCATCAGAAGGTTGCATTTTATCAGACGATAATCATTCTAAAACATGGGCATGACAGGATGTCCCAACCATAACGGTTCAGTCAATTAACATTTATGAATTAATTTTGAGTAGTATCTCCGTTTTTACCATTGATTTTACATTGATATAGTCATAATTGATATGGCAATGAAGCAAGACAGTATTAACAAATGGAACTATGTAATTTGTTAGCTATATAAGCGATTTTGTAAGTAATATTACACAAAACATACACAAGAAGACTTGCACAACAAAATATAGAAGTTTTAAATCACTTAAAGTTATTTTTAACATCTTTTAATGGTTTAAGGAATGAAATGAACACAAACTGGTTGTGAAAATCTACAATTTAACCTCAATACATAAGAATAATTCAATGTGTCCCAACCATAACGGTAAAGAGTAACTGTTTTGTACTCAGCAGAACTTTGTTATATTTTTGAATATCAGAGCCAGATTTGTTTTATTCTAAAGTAAATTGATTAAATTTTGATTAAATATTGCTATTACCATTGAAGGGTTGACATTCTTTTCATAATAAAGTTGATAACAGGTATGTTTCTTTATTTTATTGCTTTTCTTACTATTTATTTGCCAATTTTTTTCAAGAAGTCATTGAATTTGACAAACAAGTAGCTCAAAAGTTTGCCACATTCCTTAGCTTAAAGTATAAAGAACAAATAGTGATCAAACAAATGACTAAAATGTCCATTTGGCACATCAAAAAAAGCTATGTAAAGTCCTAAAATTAGCTCTTGCACTCATATAAAAGTCAAAATTTTCTGAAATCAGATAAATGCGCTTCAAAGATTATACATTTTTTTCAAAATTTGATATATATACTTTCAAATCACAATGCCAAAACAAATCTTATTGAAAGTTTATTTTTTATCCAAATGTCACACTTTATTTGCACTTGGCCATATTGTGTGGAAGAGTTTTGCAAGTCCAATCAATACAACAATTTTATGATTTTTATCGAACCCTATAAAGCTAAGTATAAACGTCTTTGTGTATTTGTTGATGTTTCTGGTTATCAATCGGGTGCGCCGGTCTGATTGAAACGAATACCAAACGAGCGCGACCCATTAATTATACCCCCCAAATTCAATTTGGGGGGTATATAGGAGTCAGCTTGTCCGTTGGTCTGTCTGTCTGTCTGTCTGTCTGTCTGTCTGTCGGTCGGTCGGTCTGTAGCTTTTTTGTCCGCTCTATTTCTCCTAAACTGCTGGTCCAATTTTGTTCAAACTTCACATGTGAACTCATTACCAAGTGCAGATGTGCATATGAAATTTTTGTCACTGTTCATTGATTTTTGACGGAGTTACAGCCCTTGAGTGAATTTTCTTGTCCGCTCAATTTCTCAGATACTAATGGACGGATTTCAAAAAAACTTTACAGTTATGCTTAGTAGCTCTCAAATATGTGCATATTAAATTTTGGTGATGATTCATTGATTTTTGACTGAGTTATGGCCCTTTGCTGAAAATTGCCATTTTACGCAAAATCAATGTGTGTTGATCGGTTTTTCAATTTTTTGTCCACTCTATTTCTCATAAACTATTAGACCAATTTTGTTCAAACATCACATGTGAACTCATTACTAAGTTGAGATGCGCATACTAAATTTTTTTACGGTCCATTGATTTTTGACGGAGTTACGGCCCTTGAGTGAATTTTCTTGTCCACCCAATTTCTTGGAAACTAATGGACGGATTTCAAAAAAACTTTACAGTTATGCTTAGTAGCTCTCAAATATGTGCATATCAAATTTTGGTGATGATTCATCGATTTTTGACTGAGTTATGGCCCTTTGCTGAAAATTGCCAATTAACGCAAAATCAATGTGTGTTGATCGGTTTCTCAATTTTTTGTCCACTCTATTTCTCATAAACTATTGGACCAATTTTGTTCAAACATCATTTGTGAACTCATTACTAAGTTGAGATCAGCATACTAAATTTTTTATTACGGTCCATAGGTTTTGATGGAGTTACGGCCCTTGAGTGAATTTTCTTGTCCGCTCAATTTCTCGGAAACTAATGGACGAATTTCAAAAAGTCTTTACAGTTATGCTTAGTAGCTCTCAAATATGTGCATATTAAATTCTTGTGATGTTTCATTGATTTTTGACTGAGTTATGGCCTTTTGCTGAAAATTGCCATTTTACGCGAAATCAACGTGTGTTTATCTGTTTTTCAATTTTTTGTCCACTCTATTTCTCATAAACTTCTGAATCAATTTTGTTCAAACTTCACATGTGAACTCATTACCACGTTGAGATGTGCATATTATCTTTTGGTCATGGTCCATTGATTTTTGACGGAGTTACGGTCCTTGAGTGAATTTTCTTGTCCGCTGAATTTCTCGAAAACTAATCGATGGATTTAAAAAAAACTTTACAGTTATGCTTAGTAGCTCTCAAATATGTGCATATAAAATTTTGGTGATGATTCATTGATTTTTGAATGAGTTATGGCCTTTTGCTGAAAATTGCCATTTTACGCAAAATTAATGTGTGTTGATTGTTTTTTCAATTTTTTGTCCACTCTATTTCTCATAAACTGCTGGACCAATTTTATTCAAACTTCACATGTGAACTCATTACTAAGTGTAGATGTGCATATTTTATTTTGGTTATGGTCCATTGATTTTTGACCGAATTATGGCCCTTGAGTGAATTTTCTTGTCTGTTCAATTTCTAGAAAAGTGATAGATGGATTTCAAAGATATTTTACAGTATTGCTTAGTAGCTCTCAAATATGTGCATACCAAATATTTGTAATGGTTCATTGATTTTTGACTGAGTTATGGCCCTTTGTTGAAAATTGGCATTTTTCGCAATATTAACATGTGTTGATCAGTTTGTTGACTTTTTGTCTGCTCTATTTCTCCTTAACTACTGGACGAATTTTGTTAAAGTGAAGATTTGCATCTTCTATTTTGGTCATGGTCTATTGATTTTTCACAGAGTTATGGCCTTTGAGTGAATTTTCTTGTCCGCTTCAACTCTTGGTAAATAATGAATAGATTTTATTAATTATAACTTTAAAAGTATGCTTACTAGCTCTCAAATATGTGCATATCAAATATTGGTTTCGGTTCATTGTTGTTGTTTTTTTTACTGAATTATGGCCCTTTGTTAAAATTAGTAATTTTTGCAACATTAACATATGTTGGTCAGTCTGTTTTTATAGTGTTTGCTCTTTTTCTCAATTGATCAGATCACAGTTCATAGGAAATATACATCTCTAAATTGAAAATGCACAACACTGTGCTGTAGGTGGGTATGATCACTTTCAGTGATATTCTAGTTAGTTTTATTTTTTGTTGTTTAGTTCAGTTCTCTTACTCTTCTAGTCAGTCAGAAACTAGTCTGTTGTACCAGTCTTAAATGACAATAAAAATAAACTCTTCCTTGGTAAAAAATCTCTTTATTTAAATGACCATAACTATAAATTAACAGCACATGGTAAAATGGCGGTATACCGCGGTATATACCGCGGTATTTAGTAAAATACCGTGGTATACCGCGGTATTGTTTCATTGGCGGTACTCAGCCCTAATTTCAAGCCAGAAAAGTTAATTTCTAACTTGAAATAATTTTGTACTTGGTATTGGAACATAGCTAGTGACCACTCTACTGTTCTAGGTGCATTCTTAATATATTTTATATTTACACATTACTGTAGCAGTCATCATTTAAAATCCTTTTCATGATTAGCGCAAAAATAATGAAGATGCATGTAGACTTCATATGCACCTGCATTAATTTTGCCCTAACTTTTTGTCATGCTTTCGTTTTAGGCTTTTCAAACCCCACACCAGAGCTAAATTTGATGAAGCCCAAATTCCAATGCAGATTCTGTGGAAAGATTCAGCCGTCGGCCTGGGCCGTCAAAATTCACGAAAGAATCCATACTGGAGAGAAGCCATATAAATGCAGTGTTTGTGGACATGGGTTTGCCCATAAGAGTAACATGAAAGCGCATTTTGCAACACACATACGGAACAATATAATGCCTCCGCTTGAATGATTTGTTAAAGCTCTATAAATGCAGTGTTTGTGGACATGGGTTTGCCCATAAGAGTAACATGAAGGCACATTTTGCCACACATATTTGGAACGATATAATGCCCCCACCTGAATGATGTGTTGAAGATCTTTAACCCTTTCGTTTGCAGAATTATTTCCCAGAAATGACTTTTTCCCTATTTCCAAGCACTTCATGTATACAAATGCATAATAGATAGATTTTACTTGCAGAAAAAACATAAACCTATATATCATTGGAAAGGTTATTCAATTTCCTTTAACAATATGATGAGTAACTGATTGAAAACTTGCATCTCATCAAAATCTCGACCTCGAACCCCATGACTCCTGTCAGACTCCCTGCCCTGACCCCCGACCACCCCACCCCTACTATTTATGGACTGGATTCGGTTTAGGGTTATAGGAATCACTATCAGGGTCACTATTCGAAGTTTCCGAAACATTTCTAATGTTTAAATCACCTTTTTACCACCAAAAAATTAGTGTAATCGCTATCATCATCGTCCGGCACTGACATGATGATTCCCTGGACCTCTTCTGCAGAATATTGAACCCTCCTGGCCATCGTTACAGCTCATAAAACCCCAAAAACTGCGCTTTTCTTCACATTTTACTAGAACAAAACAGAATTGCGCAATATTTCCGGTGTCATAATAACTTTAACAGTGTAAAAAATGCTTTTAAAAGCCCATGCCCCCCTAACTAGTATAAGCAATCCTGACCGCGCTTGAAAGCGCGCTTGCAAACGAAAGGGTTAAGTTGTTACTTTTCAACAAAAACCTCATAACTGCAGCTTGTTTTAAGCTCCAGTTACGAGGTATTTATTGAAAAGCTGCAAAATGCAATGTTTGTGGACACGGGTTTGCCCTTATGAGTAACATGAAAGCGCATTTTGCCACACATATACGGAACAATATAATGCCTCCTCCCCAAGGATGTGTTGAAGATCTTTAAGTTGTTATTTTTCAACAAAAACCTCTTAACTGCAACTTTAAGCTGCAGTTATGAGGTATTTATTGAAAAGCTGCGAAATGCAATGTTTGTGAGCATGGGTTTGCCCATAAGAGTAACATGAAAGCACATTTTTCCACACATATATGGAACAATATACTCCCTCCGCCCCAGTGATGTGAAAAAATAAAACAGTCATGTGAATAGATCTAGAAGTGGTGTTGTCCTAATCATTTCAAAAATATGTCCTGACGGGTTTGGAGAAAACTGGTTATTAGTAGTTTTGGTTCTAAACTTGCCACGTAACGCGCTGGACTTGAAACACAGGGGTCGCTGATTCGATCAGCCGCCTCTCCAGTCTTTCAGATGAGACTTTAAAAGGAGGTTCCATCTCCATATTACCTTAGCTGTTGAATTGGACATAAAACTCCATTAAATCCAAATCTAAACTTGCCAGAGAGCAGACATCCCATACCCAAACAACAAGTTTGAAGAATGGTCCAAATTGAAAGGAGTTAAAGGTGACTTGTAGAGAAGCATCTTCTGTAAAAACCTTCACATCCAAAAATAGAAAATCATGAATGAAAATAAGAAAATGCTGGTCATCAACTTTTTCTCCTTTACCTGCAAGGTTACTAATACATTATTCAGTTGGGTTGTCAAAAAGAGTTGCTGTTTGAGTATCAAACAAGTTCATGTTTTGTTTTGTGTAAAAGTAAAATAGACTTGGAAGTCATATTTAACAATGATGAGACTATATTTCTATTCTCTGTTCCGTTAGACAGATCAATAAAATGTCATTGAGATACTTACATTTCCTTTGTATTATTAACCCTTTCCCAAACGGCCAAAATTTGGACTTTTCCTACGCGAAAGCTGCTGAAAATGACAAAATAGATGTTGTTAAAGATAAGATTTGTGTATATTATAGCACAGAAAATATTGAGGCAAAAGGAGAAACTGCTGGTTATCAGCAGTTTCTTCTTTTGCCTCAATGTTTTCCTAAGCCATTTCTATTAGGGATGTCAAAACCAGGTCTTGTTTGGGAAAGGGTTAAGATACATTCTTCGACATAAACCTTGTGAATGGTTTTTGTCCCATTACAAAACTTATTTATCTAGAATCATACTGTCTCTATATCATGTTCTGTGTACTGATGAATGAAATGACTTAGAGAACCTAACATTTCCTCTAAATCATGAAGATGAACATTAAGTTGGTCGCTGTTTTATCACACATTACAGTGTAAGAGACTTGTTTACCAATAATGAGACTGTTTCTATGCTGTGTTTCTTTGGGCAGATCAATAAATGCCATTGAGAAACTGACATTTCCGTAGTATGAATAAGATATGTGATGTAGACATGAAATTTGTTCCTTTATCATAACATACAATCTTAGAGGTTTGTATATCTTTTGTCAGACTATTTCTATTCTGTTCTGTAGACAAATTGATCAATAAAATGCCATTTAGAAATTGACATTTTCTTTACTATTAACAAAATACATTGTAGTTTAGACATTAAGGTTGTTTATATTTTTTCTTGCATAACAGTACAAACAGTATTATATCACTATAACCAGACTCTATTTCATGTTATGTGGCCTGATTTAGAAAATGCTACTGAGAATCTAAAAATTCCCTTAGATAAACATACATTTAGATAAAGCCTTTTGAATTCCCAAAAGAAGTGAAAGAACTCTGGTTTTGAGGACACTACAGGTTGAGGGAAAAGAAGAAAATGTTTTATTTGGGACAAAATAGTTTTCTTGATGAGATGGGCCAACATATTGTCTAGCTATGGACAATGACTATGATTAATGGAGTAAACCAATTCAGTTATGATTAATGTTCAGTTCTTGTGGAACAATGGTCCACAATGTGACATTGTTCGTGTGGTGGTATTTCATTTGAGTCCAAATATTATACTACACAAAGGAATCGGGTAATTTCAAAACACATCCCTTAAACTGTAATTTGATTAAGAAGAATTCAAAACATCAATACCAATTTTATAATACTACGACAAAATAATCTCGGGTGTCCTTTAAAGAAATCCAACTTTAATCAAGGAACTGTCCAAGAGTTGAACATCAATCGGTGAGTTAGTGCATAAATCATGTAAGTGCATGTAGAAAGATGTGTACTTTGAATTTTGCACTAACCCCGCGAAATTCTGTTCTACTTTCAGATGCAAAGGACAGTTATCCCCCTTTATCAAGTGCTGACTCCTTATCTGTCCAGATTTGTCCCGTATGTAACAAGGTTTTGGTCTCGCAGTCAGCCCTCGCCCTACATTTGAGGCGACATACTGGAGAACGTCCATTTGGATGTGAAATCTGTGGAAGACATTTTACACACACGAGTAATCTGAAACGCCACAAATCAACGCAACATGGTGTAATAGAGAAAAAGAAGGATGATTTTCCTTTCTTGAAATTTCAAAAGCCAAAGACTCCTCCAAAAAATTAATTATTGGTCTATTTGCCATTTGGATGTGATGTTAATTTTGTGGATAATACCTAATGCATTAAAGCAACTTAAGCGGAAAAATAAGAAAGATCTCCCTGATATATAACTTGTGGAAAATGATTTTTGTTTGAAAATTGCCATGTTTGGAATGATTATTCTAGTTTAATTATTATTAATTCCATTTGTTTTCAACAATTACTTGAAACAAAGTTTTGAACAATTATTTGAAAATCAATGTCTTATTCATAACAAAATAGATAAATCTCTGGAATCAAAATGTAAAGTTTGAGAAACTTTCGGTGAAAAATATGTCTAAAGAAGATACACAACCATTACAAACTTTACTGATATAGTCATGTTTCTTTTGAAGAAAATATTGGCAGAAATTTAAAAAAAATCTATCAGAAATTGGTAAAACGAGAAAAATGTCAGTGTAGGCCTATATGCATGCATTAACTATTATGCAAATAATTATAGTAAAAATGGTTCTTCTGTTTGCACTGGTCTAAAATTTTGTTGTGTATAAAAGGGCTTTGAAAATTGATAGATATATAAACATGATTGTTAATTCTGTGTCATTAAAGTCACATTTCTTGGGCTTCTTGTACGATTAAACTATGTACAATTTGACTTGCGTTTTTCCTTCCTTTAGTTTTCGATCGAAGCTTCACTCAATTGATCAAATGACAAAATACTGTACTCTCCCATCTAAGCCCTTTCTCAAACATCAGTGTTCTCCCCAGCCTTATAAGCTGTATCGGCCCCACTACAGCTTCAAAAGCACCCCACAGCTTAATTTGTTCAAAATGGTCACCAAATAGAGGATTTTGAGGCATTTCATGTCAAAAACTGATGAATTAAGGTATTTTATACAATAAATATGCATAAAAACATTATAGGAAAAGAAGAAATTGCTCATAATGAGCAATTTCTTCTTTTCCCATTATGTTTTTATTCACAATTATTTGCATGAACATTATATTGTAAGCTTCAACGATACCGCCACTACCGCTTCAAATTATTCTGGGGAGAACCCTGAACATGACCTTGTTTTGACATCCCTGAAAGAAAAGGCTTGGGAAAACATTGTGCCTTTCCGCAATGCTTTCTAAAGCCTTAATCTTTTGTGCATTGAAAAAGAATCATCGTGTGGGATCGGTTGCTGGATGTGTGTGTAATGAGAAAGGTGCAGATATCGAATTTCCAACAGATAAAATCAGTAATCTCCATCACAGTGATCTCCCGTTTATCTGGACAAGATGACTGGAAGAGCTGGTTGATATCTACAGAAACAGCTTTCTTCTTTTGTCAAAAGGTTAGAAATATCTTGCTAAAGAATATGTTTTGATCTGGTTTATGCGGCATAAGTTGCAGTGGTTCAACAGTTTTAGAACTATTGGCTTTTCAAAATTTCATTGATTCCCAAAGCAATGCATCATCAGGGATTTCCATGACGCACAAATCATGCGTCATTGTCGCAATTTCAAAACAAATGACCCCTTAGAAATTTACCTGAGGGTCATTAATGACGCAAGTTTTAAAATCCAGATTTGCGTATGATACTTGAGTCCTATGGCATTTGGCCCTCAAAATATTAGAAATGACCCCTAACTTTGAAGGCAAGGGGGTCACAATGACTCACAAATTCTCATGCTCAGGGAAAACCCTGGCATCATCATGCAGAAAAACTTTCCAACTTACTTTCCAGAGCAGCCATTTCTTGAAAATAAGGCATATTCAATATGAAATCAATGATTTTCATGAAATAACTATTGTATTAGGTCTAGCGCTTTAAAGAAAATTTATGAACCTTTTAGACAAAAGTTGTTCATGTTATTTTCATGTTATCTTCGTCAAGATATCTATAAGGCTGTAATCACAAGAATAAAGTGCACTGTACTGACCTTTCCTCAGAAGAGGTCATTTTTATGCTCCCCGAAGGGAGAGCATATAGTCGCCGCTTCGTCTGTCCGTCCGTCCGTCCGTCATTCCGTCCGTCCGTCCCCGTCCGTCCGAAGCGATTTCTCCATAACCCTTGGGCCAAATCAAATGAAACTTACCATGTGAACTCCCTATGACAAAATGCCGATGTACTTTTCCCGGTTTTTTGATCTGAGGCCTCGTCATGGGAAAAGGGGACTTAAGATTAAATACAGTTTTTCTCTAATTTCTCCTAGTCTAATGGTCAGAATTTGATGAAATTTCATATTTGAGTAGCAAATCAGATGCCCTTGACAATAAACTATCTAAAATTTGCGTATACAAAATATGTCATGGAAAAAGGAGGCTTAACATTTGTTAGCTTTATATTAGCTCTGCATGGCATATATTTATTGTGACAATGCCTTATTCGGGGAGCATTGTCCGTCTCTGACGGCTCTTGTGGATTGTAGGGGTCAATCTGGCAATGTTCTACTCCGTTTGATAAGAGGCCATTGCGTTCTGAAGATTTGATATGACAGTGGCCTACAAGGTTTGATCTAGGAGGCAAGTGCATTCTTTAGATTTGATATGGCTGTAAGTCTTCCTTTAAATAAACTAGTTCAGTGATTTCTTTACAATTTCAAGACTGAGTCCTGGGGACTCGCTGGATTCCATATCAATGAGTCCAGCTACTAGCTTAGTGAGTCCAATACACTATTTTTAATAGGAAATCTGTAAAAATTGTTGCATCCTGGGACTCGCTAGAATTAAAACCTTGCATCCCAGAGACGAAATTATGAGTAAAAGATGCAGAATGCGCAGGTAAAAAATCACTGCTAGTCTTCTGTATGGAATTTGAGTATTAGTCAATCTGTGGATTTGAGTATTAATCTATCTGTGGATTTGTGTTTTAATTGATGTGTGGAAATGCCTCTTGCTCATTGTGATTCTGGTTCTCTGTGTATTCTAGGCATCAGTGATGGCTCTCCTGTGATAGAGATCAAATTCCGGTGTGCCTTCTGTGGAAAAGTCTGCTCATCCAATGCCAATTTGAAATTGCACGAAAGAATACATACTGGTGAGAAGCCATACAGCTGCAAAATCTGTGGTCACAGTGTGGCTCATAAAGGCAACCTCCGACCTCACTATAAAAAACATGTCAAAGAAGGATATGATCCCAGTCTCTTTGTAAGTTAAATGTTGATTATTGGTGACGTTCCTGAATACATACTGGTGAGAAGCCATACAGCTGCAAAATCTGTGGTCACAGTGTGGCCCATAAAGGGAACCTCCGACTCCACTATAAAAAACATGTCAAAGAAGGATATGACCCCAGTCTCTTTGTAAGTTAAACCTTTCCCAAATGACAAAATTTTAGGGTGGTCCATTTTGAGAGCCGCTGCAAACGACAAAATGGTTGTGGATAAACACAGGATTTGTGTATATTTTAGTACAGAAAATATTGAGACAAAAGGAGAAACTGCTGGTTATCAGCAGTTTCTTCGTTTGTCTCAATGTTTTCCCAAGCCATATCTATATGGGACGTCAAAACCAGGTCTTGTTTGGGAAAGGGTTAAATGTTAAATCATTGGTGACGTTTGTGTGAGGGTTCAAAAATAAATTGTAGTAACAACATATTTGAATGTTACTGACAAAGTATCAAATGTATCTGTGTTTAACTGATCCTTAATGCCCAACCAATCTTTTGACTTGTGCAGTGGATAAAGGTTTTATCAGAATTAGATAAAAACTGAAAGAAAAGCAAACAAAAACTGATGATCATTTCTCTTTCTGTATATTTTAGGCATGCCTCCCCCGATCGAAGATATACCTAAAACATACAGAGAGAGATTTACTTGCAAACTTTGTGGGAAAATATCGAAGAGCAAGTGGGCATTTGAAATCCACGAAAGAACACATACTGGGATTAAGCCGTACAGCTGTAATATCTGTGGGTATAGGGTATCTGTCAAAGGCAATCTGAAACGTCATTTTATTTCAAAGCATCCTCGTGAAGGATATGATCCTAGCCTATACGTAAGTTCAGATTTTGGATTCATAACTGATTTTCATCATGTTTTATTTTGTGGGCTCAAGCTCCAACTTTGCATAGTCTCTTTGTATTCCTTGATTTATGGCTTGTTGAATGTTGGTTGAGATTTAAAAAATATGACCTTTTACTTTTGTCACTTTGTTTTCTTTGGAAGATCAGTTAGGCACTAGGTTCTATAATTCACTGTATCAATGAAGCTTACCATAATGTTCATTCATACCTCTTAAGTCTTACTTGCAATAAAAAAATAAAGGGTGAAAGGATTGGACTCGAAATGAAATGGTTGGTGAATCCGTCTTTGGGATTGGTATTCCATTTTTCACCAACCAGTATGATTGGCAAGTATATCTTTAAGATCACACAACAATCAATTTGATTGGACGAGACATAAATCACGTCCAATCAGATGGCTTGTTATGTAATTTTGATTTAGACAATCTATTTAGCAATGTTGGTAAATAGGGTCCCTGGTTTCTGCTTTCAGAAGTAGACGGACATGTTGACAGACAGGCAGGGATCGGGATAGGGTTTACATGCCCTGTGTGCGGTGAAAGACGAGCCTCGCGCGCCGCGCTCGAGATACACATTAGAAAACATACTGGTGAAAAACCATATCGATGTGGCTACTGTCCGAAAACATTCGCGAATAATAGTAACTGTAGAAAACATGTCTACACTGTGCATTTGTCGAAAAATACTTGAATGTTCATATTGTGTTTACTTCTAATTGGTGTTCAAATGCAAGTATGTTTCAAAATCTGAGCTGAAAACAGTTGTCAATAAAGGTTACTGTCGAAAACGTGCATTTGGCGAAATAAATCTATCAAATCACTGTTTTAATTCAGATATATATGTGAAAGTGTCAGTTGAAAAATATTTGGTACTGACATCACTTGTGTTGAATAATAAATGATCGTTCAGATTACATTTACCTCGTACTGTGTTCCATTGTAAATTGTGTTAACTGTGTTCAAATACCAAAAAGTTTTGTATTTCTTTTTTAACAACATTTCACGACAATTGTTACTGTGGAAATCATTTGTATACAGTTAAGGTTTACGAACTGAGAATGAAATGCAGAGCCAGAGGCGAAATTTGAAAAGTGCCAGTAATTCCTAAACCGATGTTACATTTCTATTCCAAATACAAACATAAGCATTTTGTATGGTTTAGAATTTTGAATTAACGATCTGGAACCATAATAGACACTTTTGAAAATACAAAAAGTATTGTTATATATTATTTCTATGATATAAGACGGAGGTAAAATGAAACTTAAAACAATTTTTACCGATATGTTGGAATTTTATATATTTTTATGCTCCCCGAAGGGAGAGCATATAGTCGCCGCTTTGTCTGTCCGTCCGTCCGTCCGTCCTGTCCGTCCGTCATTCCGTCCGTCCGTCCGTCCGTCCGTCCGTCCGTCCGTCCGAAGTGATTTCTCCATAACCCTTGGGCTAAATCAAATGAAACTTACCATGTGAACTCCCTATGACATAATGCCGATGTACTTTTCCCGGTTTTTGGATATGAGGCCTCGTCATGGGAAAAGGGGACTTAAGGTAAAATATAGTTTTTCTCTAATTTCTCCTAGTCTAATGGTCAGAATTTGATGAAATTTCATATTTGAGTAGTAAATCAGATGCCCTTGACAATAAACTATGTGAAATTTGGTTATAAGAATTATGTCATGCAAAAAGGGGGCTTAACATTTGCTAGCTTTATGTTAGCTCTGCATGGCATACATTTATTGTGACAATGCCTTATTCGGGGAGCATTGTCCGTCTCTGACGGCTCTTGTTTTTAGTTATTGACCCCCTTTTACAAAAAAGGCGGGAAAAGGGGAAACACCAACTCCGTAAATCTCATATTTTTTCCCAGAAGATGATAATATCTGACATTTTTCAGCTTGTATGCTACAACAGATATGTATGTAACATAAATAAGCTAAATACAAAACTATGAAAAACAAAATTGAGAAAAAAACACTTGATTATACATAAGGTTTGTGATTTTGCGACTGAATTTTTTCCATGTTTAAGAAAAATGAACATTTTTCTTTGATCTATAATTTTTGTAATATTGATTGGCAGGGTATGAAACCTACACCAAAATTATCTCTAATTTATACTTGTGCAAATAAAACAGGAATGGGAAAAGGTTACCGTTAAATTTTGTTTTTTTATGAATTCAAACTTAGTAGGGGCGCACAAAACAAGGACAAAATTATCCAAAAAAGGTCATTCAATTCTATCAAATATTCATTGTAAGGTCAAATGTAACAACACATTATTTTTATAGTAACTTATATAAAGAACTTATTTTTATCAAATATTCATTGCCAGATTTTCCTGTAGTTACTACATAAACTATTTTTAACAAAACAAGGGCATTATATAAATCGGTGGGGAATCATGTGACACTCAATTTCAGAAAATCGTCAATAATTTTGTAAATACTTGACCAATTTGAAATCGGTTTGAAACAGAAAAAAGTGTAAAACGCCCAATATCAGATGGGTGGTAACTCTTTTACAAATCAAGTGATAAAAACGTTATTGACGACCAGATTAAGTTTTGGTTGGTCGTCAATAACTTTCATATCAGCGGATTTGTCGAAGATTATCCTTGGCATTCAGCAAAGTCATGGAGTGTTCCCGCTGTCTCTGCTTAAATTCTTCTTTTCAAATCGGTCATCTTTTGACAGAATTGTCGGAAAATATCGAAAATATCATGTCAGGTGATTCTCCGCCGTGATATAAGGTTCGTGGGGTGGAAGAGGGTTGAAATTGGTCTCATGTACTACTGTATAAGAACGCCTTTGTCAATCAAATTAAGCTAATCTTACACGAACATGTATCTTTGATTACCGGGTCTTTACATACCTATAGTCATTTAATTAACGATATTATGGCACATGTTTACAAAATGTACCCTTGCAAAAAACAAACAAAAAAAAAAACAAAAAAACACACAAAAAAAACGCAATAGCAAAGTCATAACTACCGTAAATTTGCATGTGATGGTTCGAATCTTGCAGGTCCCTTACACCTTCAAGGTTTGAACCAAGACATGCAACGTTGAACTGAAAATTAACAAGGATTGCCTTTTGTTTATTACTGCAAAATTTGTAAACATGTGTCATTATATTGTGACTGGACTTTAATAAAAAAATCAAGGCAGAAGACGCAATATTGATACTATATCAAATCCTGGTCTTAAGCATTTATTCGTATAGATCTTAATCAACCAAGTGTATTGGTGCATACATAACCCATCCCCCCCCCCCCCCCCCCCCAGAAAAAAAACCAACAACAACAAAAAAAAACTGTACCAGGTCAAAAGAACAGAAAACACTGAGGAAAAGGGACACATTGATGTTAAAACATTGATGATAATCAACAACCTCTTCTTTTCTCTCAATGTTTTCTCAAATTATTTCTACAATGGACGTCAAAATCAGACTTGTTAATAGAAGGATATATCAGTGCTTTGCTCTTTATAACCAAATCAGTAAATTCATAACAATTGTAGGCCTATTGAAACAGTTATTTCTTCATTTCTCTTAGTGTTTTTCTGTTATTTCTACCTGTGATCTGGGCCCCGTTTTATCAACGAAATTAAGCACATTATTTTCGTAGATTTGAACGGAAGTTCAAATTTTTTGCGTAAGTGTGTTTTACAAAACATGTTCGCAGCTAAGATTAGAATTTCCTAAGTTTTTTTCCGTAACTTTACGATCAAAAATAGTTGACGTAAATCTGTTCGTCACCACTGTCGATGCCTAAATTTACCGTTTAAAGCATTGATAACCCCAAAATTACTGAAAATATCAAAATATCTTTGAAAGGAAATGTTGAAATTGAACAAACCACGGAAAATTCATGTGAATGGCAATGGATTTTGTGCTAACAATAGACTGGGTTTAAAGTTATATTTTGATAAACCGTCAGTGTTGTAATAAAATATCGTAATTACGGCCTGATTTAAGCCGTAGCTACGAGATTTCATAACAGCTCGAACAAATTACTAATGTATGTCCGAAATAACGTCACGATTAACTGGATAAAATCGTTCCCTATTTCGCTGTACTTTCACTTTCTTTTTTGTTACTATTTATAGAATACAACATGAAAAAGTATTTTTCATGTATTTCCTATTCTAATGGAATGAATGTACGTTTAATATACGTTTAATCGCCAGAGTGTTCAGAACGATAATATTTAAGCATTTTTCAGTGCTACTAATAACGAGAAATACGAGAATTATCTCTATCTATGCAGAAAAATACACTTTAAATAGCTTACACGGCCGATATATATTAATATTTACGAGAAAGTAAACCGACGTGAGAACACAATCGAATCTTTCCGAAGTGCGTTTCACGGAAATAACCGAGTGCCGTAAATACCCGATCATCGGCGATAATAACCGAAATCCATTATGGTTCCAGATCGTTAATGCATATTTACGGAAATATTTGAAAAAAAAAAAATGTTCAAAATTACCTCCCTTGCATATGAATATAGAGTAAAATAATATTTGTAAATTATTTTCTTCTTGAAGCATAATCTTGAAATCCGGCATGGTGAATCGACGTGCGTGAAGTGTATTTACAAGTGTGTGTAGTTTGATGCATTTCGTATGGCTAGAAAGTGGTGTTTTCATTCTCAGTTTGTATACCTTAATTCTACAAAATATACATGATTGATCTTGTTTGATTAGAAGTGATTTTAATTTACATGATTGCCTCAATGGGGAACCAGAAAAGTTTTTAAGTGATAATAAGTTGGACTGTGAAATTCAAGATGGGAAACTGTACCTAAATTGAAAAGTTGTTGTTCAAGTAAATATTGATCGCTGGTGTAATATTAAAAGGAAATAATAAAGATGCTTGTTTTAATCATAAATTGTGTTATGCATGTTTATGAACTTCTCCATGTATCTTGTCCTATCAACTCATCATGGTCTTAAATGACCTGACCCTTTACTAAACGAAAAGCTTAAGGGTTAATCAATATTACAACTGCTCCAGATGACAACATTGATGTTGGTAAAGATAGGATTTATTTTAGATATAGTACAGAAAATATTGTCAAAAGGAGAAATGATGATGTATCGACATTTGTTTCTTTTGACTCAGTATTTTCTCAAGCTTCCAGTAATAGGTTCACTATTTGGCAAAATCTATCATGTCAGTGAAACGTTTCAAGGCCTTTACCCCGATCCAAGCTCACTTGTTTTTGGCACGTTTTTGCTGATATAGACAGTTGTCGCATCTTCATTTCGGTACTTGATACTTGCAAATGGTGAAAGAACGTGTGCATATCTCCATCCATATAGATTTATCTTGTTATTTTGAAAACTGGTGATAGAATTCAAATTTGTTTGAAAGAATTGATCTTGATTGGTATAAGTACCATTTGATCTTGGCCTGCTTCTTGCTAAAACCATGAACATTCAAGACTTCAATGAAAGCTTCGGATACCTATTAACCCTTTCCCAAACAAGACCTGGTTTTGACGTCCCTAAAAGAAAAGGTTTGGGAAAACATTGAGGCAAAAGAAGAAACTGCTGATATAAGTATATTGTACTTACAAATCCCTTTCCTTTTAACACCAACTTTGTCATCTGCAGCAGCTTTTAAATAGGATAACCCAACTATTTTGTCGTTTGGGAAAGTGTTAAGACTGTATTAGAATGTTTGAAATGAGCATTTATAGTTTTTTCTAGTCCCATGCTTAAAAGTGGTGTAGTTTCTTGTGTAGCTCCCAGTAGCTTAGTAATTTGTAGATGGGTTATATGTATATTTGTCATATATATATATATATGGAAAATTGAGAAACCATGTCATCAACATCCATTCCACTAACAATTCAGAGCTACAGATAGGAGGGAGTAAAGGCTTTTCAAAATGCAAAATTTCATTTATTGTTCATCAAACCCTATGCTCTTTGTACTCGTTAGAATTGTCTGGATGGGACGATTGTCAGTACTCACAAAATAGGGTTTGGAGTTGAAATGACAATTTGTAGACAAATATAGAATGTCTTTACCCCGCTTATCTGTAGTTCTGTAACATGTCTGTCTGTCTGTTTCGTTTCAGACAATGATGTGACAGACACAAAAACTAATGTCTATGGCAAGTTTCCTAAGATACCGAGAAATGCACGCCCAACTAAGGTCCATGCTTGTACAATATGTGGCAAGATTTCGGTTTCTGCGGGTCATAATGCTGTTCATATGAGACGACATACACAAGAAAAGCCGTACTCTTGTTCCGTGTGTGGTTATGCCTTCATGACAGTTAGCAATATGAACAGGCACATGAAAACAATACATGGTGTACAAAACTGAATCCCAAGACACGCTTCAGGTATTCCTTACATTATTAGATACCGAAAACCTCGTGCAACTTCTGGCGTCATCAAGGACAATGGAAATTGACGAGGGCATCCCTTGTCAATTTCCATTGTCACTGGTGACATTTGGAAACGATGGTGTACCATCATGAATTTCCGTTGCCACGTATGATGTCTGATGTTTCAAGAAGTGTTTTATGTCTAATACTGGATGGAATACCATAAGAGTAACCATACTCTTGCTCGGTGTGTGGTTATGCCTTCAGGACTGTTAGTGATATGAACAGGCACATGAAAACAATACATGGCGCACAAAATTAAACGTAAATAATTGAGGTTACCATTTCAAAACAAGATCTGATTTTAATGTCGCTAGTAGAAATAGCTTTGGTAAACATTTAGGCAGAAATAGAAAAAGCCTGACAATCGTCACTTTCTTCTTTTGCTTCAATATTTTCTGAGCTGCATTGTACATAAATCATATCTGTATAAACATCAATGTTCTTATCTACAACCACATTGTCTGCATCTTTCAATTTGGAACGGTCCTCAATTTTGTCAGTTCTGAAAGGGTAGATCTATATGATTCAACTGCAAAGATAAGTGAAGACAGAAAGATACAGATGGTTATGTTGGCATGTTTATTGCAAGAAAAAGTGAACATTTATCATTTTCTCTTGCAGGAAACAGACCAATCTCAAAGACGAAACTATCAGACAGTGACCAAACATACATCACCAGTAACATCGCAAATCTAGATGATGGAAATGTCAACTGGAACTTAGTAGAAAACATGACACATATGTTCAACTCCGGACCTAAAGTGACTTCAAATGTCCCAAGTGTTTTGCGTCATCAATGTTTGGTTTGTGGTAAGAACTGTGGTTCGCCGGCGAAGTTAAAAATTCACAACAGATGCCATACTGGTGAGAAGCCTTATAAATGTGAATTCTGCACGATGTGTTTTACAAACAAGAGTAATATGTATCAGCATATAAGGAATAGACACGATCCTCATTATGTTCCTAAGAGTTCTCAAGATTAAACATTGCAAATGGGAGTTCTGTAATATGTGCTTTACAAAGAAGAAGAATATGTATCAGCGTATTAGGAATAGACACGACCAAAACTATGTTCCAAAGAGTTCTCAAGATTAAACATTGCAAATTGGAGTTCTGCACAATGTGTTTCGCAATCGAGAGTAATATGTATCAACATATAAGGAATAGACATGATCCTCATTATATTCCTAGGAGTTCTCAAGATTAAACATTGCAAATGGGAGTTCTGTAATATTTGCTTTACAAACAAGAGTAATATGTATCAGCATTTAACTTAGGAATAGACACGATCCTCATTATGTTCCTAAGGGTTCTCAAGATTAAACATTGCAAATGAGAGTTCTGTAATATGTGCTGTACAAATAAGAATTATATTTATCAGCGTATTAGGAATAGACACGATCCATACTATGTTCCAAAGAGTTCTCAAGATTAAACATTGCAAATTGGAGTTCTGCACAATGTGTTTAACAATCGAGAGTAATATGTATCAACATAAGGGGAATAGACACGATCCTAACTATGTTTCTAAAAGTTAGTGTTATGTTCATTTGTGTTTTGATTTTGCTTGGAGAGTACAACCAAATGCTCAATGATAGACTGTTGTTGTGTTTTAGTGGGTTGTTTCTTTTCTTTAAAGTTCAGGACAAATGACCTGGCAGAACATCTCTAGCTATTAGCTAGTGATGCTCTACCAGGTCATTTATCGTGAGCTACACCATAGGCACTCGGCTTCAGGAATTTTAACAACTTCCAAAAATATATTTCCTCATAATAATCATACACACGATTTGTCACCAGCCATATTTTGAAGGAACGAAAGTAGTCCACCGCTGGTTACTGACACATAAAATGCACATGGCATGAGGTCCATGCTTGTACAATATGTGGCAAGATTTCGGTTTCTGCGGGTCATAATGCCGTTCATATGAGACGGCATACACAGGAAAAGCCGTACTCTTCCTCCCTGTGTGGTTATACCTTTATGACTGTTAGTAATATGAACAGACACATGAAAACAATACATGGCGTGCAAAACTGAACTTTGATAAAAATCGAGCTAAATTAGAAGACGTGTACTAATTAAAAAAAAAAGATTAAACTTTGATTCAAGCTGAATGTGAAAAATGTCAACACGGATAAAACCATTGTTTTGGGTATTCAGTGGAATTGTTTCACCAAGACAATTCAAATAAATACTGACAACATAAGGTCTTGAAAAAAAAAACTTGCTACAAGAGTGCATTTCATGTGCAATAAATCTGGAAAGATGTACTCATACTGCTTGGTATTTTTGCATGTTTGTTGCAAGAAAAAGTGAACATTTCTCATTTTCTCTTGCAGGAAACATAACAAGCTCAAAGACGAAACTATCAAGCAGTGACCAAACATACATCACCAGTAACATCGCAAATCTAGATGACGGAAATGTTGACGGGAACTTAGTGGACAACATAACACAAATGTTCAACTCCGGACCTAAAGTGAATTCAAGCCTTCCGAGTGTTTTGCTTCATCAATGTTTGGTTTGTGGTAAAAACTGTGCTTCGCCGGCAAAGTTAAAAATCCACAACCGATGCCATACTGGTGAGAAGCCTTATAAATGTGAATTCTGTACGATGTGCTTTACAAACAAGAGTAATATGTATAAACATATACGGAAAAGACACGATCCAAATTATTTTCCAAAGAGTTCTCAAGATTAAGAATTGGATGATTGTAAATGGGACTTCTGTATGATGTGCTTTACAAACAAGAGTTTTATGTATCAGCTTTCAACTTAGGAATAGACATGACCAAAACTATGTTCCTAAATATTACTGTTGTGTTCACTTGCGTATTTTGCTTGAGGAGCACCAGAAAGTGTTTGATGATAGATTGTCCTTGTGTTTCAGTTGATAGTTTCTACTCTTTAGTCTTTACAGTAGGCACGACCCTCGTCGAGGGTTCAATAATTTGCACAGCTTCTACAATATGTGACCTATCACGCTAAAAGGGACCTTATAGGAAGTGTGAAAAATATCGACCCTAATTAGTCTTCGCAGCCAGACTAGGGCCGACACTTTTCACTTTTATGTAATTTTCTATATCTATAATGTTTTCCCTATCTTACTATATGTTAATTTCTGGCATGCAGTATCTGGTTGACCTGTGCTGGGTATGAAAAGTTTGTCAAAATTTGGATTTTTTGAGTTCGGATAAGGTCTTGTGATGGGTCACGTATATTTTCCAATGAAATACACAAGTAAGTCAGCAGCCATGTTTTGAAGGAACGGAAGTAGTTCACCACTGGTTACCGACACATTAAATGTATATTTCTCTTGTGGGAATATGGAACTAGCTGTGCTTTGACTACTTCTGTTCCACCAAACAAGGGTGCAGACCAACCTTGTGTATATTCATTTCATGTAAATAATTTTTGGTAAGTTGTTTAAATTTCCAAATCGGAGTGAATATTCTCTCCAGTAATAGAAATGATTCATGACAATGTCATTAAACAAGATGATTAAAAGTACTTTGGTTGATTAAAAAATCTCGTGAAATTAGTAGATTTGTTGCAAGGAAAAGAAGATAATGACTTACTGGCATCTTTTTCAGAACTTTACCTGTTAAAATCTGCATCCTCTGAATCCTGGGGTCTCATACATTTCATTATTACCTTGGACAATTTATGTAATTCCCCCAGGGCCTGGCTTAACAAATGGTGGCATATCAATGGTTCCATGATTTTATTTTGATGATCATAATGACTTCATAATGAGTTAGTTAGTAGTTATGTTTGATTTAGATTGCCCCTTGAAATTATTTATAATCACTGCTTTTCAAAAACCACGAAACTGTTGGTTAAAACAAGCTGTAGTTCCGAGATTTTGTAAGAGTGTAATGCCGCTTTTATTGAAAGGCGAATGATTGTGGTGTTTAACAAGAGTGGACTTTGAAAATGTCGGATGTTACTCACATTTAAATAAAGAAACGATTTGCTTCTTCAGAAGTTATGTTTTCTATGCTTTTATATCATCACCTTACATTTGATATTTGAAACCCATCACGCTAAAAGGGACCTTATCGGAAGTGTGAAAAATATCAACCATAGTCAGTCTGCGCAGTCCTCGCAGCCATACTAAGGCCGTCACTTTGCACTTTTATGTAATTTTCGAAATCTGGAATACTTTCCCTATCTTTCCATATGTTCATTTTTCACAGTATCTGGTTAACCTGTGCAGAGTCTGACAAGTTTATCAAAATTTGGGTTGTTGGAGTTCGGATAAGGTCCCTTTTAGCGTGATGTGTCTGGTCAAGTGCATCTTTTGTCAACTAACTAGGTTATCGTCAATGTCATTATTTTTATAATACGCCCGAAGGGTCGTATTATGTTATGGCCCCAGTCGTCCGCCCGTCTGTCTGTCCGTCCGTTAGCAATTTCTTGTGTGCGCAACTCCTACAGTTTTGATCAGAATTTGATCAAGCTTGCCACAATGACTCTCCATGGTGTCTAGTTGTGCGCAACGCTTACGGAATTCAGATAACTTTTCGTTCTTGAATTATCTGCCCTTGAATTGAAAAAAAAAGCCCATTTTACTGACAAGCCCCTCTGGGGCGTATATGAGCCGCTCTGTGAAGCTCTTGTTGAAATACTGTTTTCACGGTCATATATGTTTGTCATTAATTTATGCAATATGTGGCCATTTATAACTTGAGATAAAAAGCCACTTTGATTTGATCTTAGTGATGCTGAGCTAGAATCGGGTTTTCTATTTTGCTTGACTGCCGATGAGCGAAAATTGTTAACAATGAGAATACTAAAAAATAAAAACTTGCGTGGAAATTGTGTTACGTCACATTTGAAAGGGCTTGAAATGAAAATTCTGTAGAAAAATAAAGAGATGCCCAAAAAATAGTAAAGGGCTGTCATTGAATCTTTTCCTGATATTGAAAATTTATCTCTAACAAGTGATCAAAGCTAGAAACTTTTGAACTTGGTGGTCTGATCAGACTGAATACCTTTTGCATGTTGGTAAAGTGAAAAACTATTGTAAGTGAAGCATGTTGTTAATGCACTTACAATAGTTTTCCACTTTCTGAATGCTAACGCTTAAAGCTTATTTTAATGTGGCGAAATACAATTTATTTCAGCCGCCGGAAGGGCGAGAAAAAGAAGCCTAGAAGCACTGCTGTCAGACAAAACGTGCGACATTTGTGGAAAAGTAATGTCATCCCGAGCGGCCCTGGTTATCCACAAACGAATACATACTGGGGAGAGGCCTTTTACATGTTCAGAATGTGGTCGCGGATTTGCTCATAAAGGAAACATGGTGCAACATTACTTTACTGTGCATGGGCAACCACCAAACCAAGAGTAAATCTGTGTATAGAAACCATAGAAATTTTCTTAATGTGGCAGAGGATTGCTCATAAAGGAAACATGGTGCAGCCTTACTTTAGTGTATATGGGCAACAGCCAAACCAAGATTAAGTCTGTGTGTAGAAACCATATAAATGTTCACAATGGTCACGGATTTGCTCATAAATAAAGGAAACATGGTGCAGCCAGCATTTCTTCACTGTACATGGGCAACAAGAGTAACTCTGTGTACCGATAGTCATACCCATTACCATAAGAAGCAGATCTCAAACTCAGTTTTATAAATCAAAGTACTGAAAGTACTGTTGGAAAGCAAATTTGCTGGTTATGTCTAAAGGCCTTTCTAGTTGTTAGCAATATGAATTACACGGAGTTGGATAAAAGTAATTAATTGAATTTGATACTTTAGAAAGTTACAAAATACAAATTATGAAAGGATAATGTCTGTTCCATATCAGCACGATATACTGAACAAAAGAGAAAACTTTACGCTGCAAGATTTCTTGTTTCTGAAAAAGTATCGAACTAAAAGCCTGATTTTATTTTTACTATATTTCCATGGCATTCGGCAATCGTTTTGTCGAAGTTTCATTGCCTTGTCTCCTTTAATGTCAGAGTTATGGCCCTTAATGCATTTACAGCTAATTTCATCTGATGCCACATTCGCGCGATAAACGATTTATTATTTTTACGGAATTGGTCATATCCGGGTTGCCAAAAAACCCACAAAACATCTCTCTTATCACTTGTAGCAAGCTCTAAAATAAAGGTCTAATCTGTCAATTTTGTGAATTACCCCCCTTTGACATAAACAAATAGGGAATTTAAAATGTTTGATATTCATAAATTGCACACCTGAAAAACGGACCCCTGTCACACTTAAAGGGTCTGTTTTTCATCCCCATAATTAAGATCAACAAAACGTTTAGTGTTTGGCACAACCAGGTCAATGAACGATGCGAAGCACATTCATTTGATTTCTTTACTTGTTGAATTTAGAAGAAATATGACAAGCAATGTATGTGTAAAGTTTTAACTTTTGTTCAGTATGCTATGGTAGGTTCTATAAAGTTTCTATGGAAAATCCAATTGCCGAAAACATAGTGCTGTTTTAACTCATTTCGGGCACTAATTTTCAATAAAATGTTATAAGGAAATGATGTAGAAAGCAAGAAATTGGAAGGCATGTGGTCTTGGGTCCTCTCCAAACAGGGACTGGGAGAGCAGAGCCTCCTATCCGGGGGCCGAATTCTCCCAGCCGAAAACGACTATAAGGCATTCTAGCACTCTATATGTTCTCCTATACCCAATGTCATGTTCTGAAGTAGGTTGACGTGAACTTTTGCAAAATTCGGTACAATGGACAAGTTTCCACTAAGACCCCCCCCCCCCCCCCCCCCCCACACACACACACACACACACAACAGCCTCCGGAAGTCGTCCTTACAGGCAAAAGGCGAAATTTTTAAACTGGGAACGGTTGACTGTAAATCAAATAAAATAACCGGCTATCAACAAATTCATTCAATTTCATAGTTTTTGTTCCACTTAAAACTTCTCTTTATCACTGTATATTGAATGCACGTGCGCTTAATCGCTGTATATTGAATGCACGTGAGTCGTCATCGATTTCTCCGCATTTTTTGGGAGCCTCGTTTTGAAAATGTCGATTTGTTACTATTTTTAGTAACAATTCACATGTATACAATGTTAATTTCCCATAAACCCATTGTTTGCCTCCGGAAGTTAATCAGAGTCTTCTCTGATGAAAATTCGCTCTTCGATTTTTGGATGTCGCTATTTACATCAGAGCGCTGTCCAATTCAAAAACAAAAGAAAAGTTATGTATCCAAGTATCCAAGTATCATCGAGCGAATTTTCATCAGAGAAGTCTCGGATTACCGGAAGTATTCTGCGGGTACGGACTAAAACATAAATGAAAGGAGTCTATACCCTAATTAGAATGCATTTGATCTCTGAAAACTACATGTCTTACTTGCTAAAACATGTGTTCCGTAACTACTTTATCCCTTTCCCAAATAAGACCGGGTTTGACAGCCCGTAAAGAAAATGTTCGGGGGAATATTGGGATGAAAGAAGAAACTGCTGATAATCAGAATTTTCTACTTTAACCTCGATATTGTCTTTGGTATTATCTACAAATAGTTCAAATTTTATCTAGGTATATACCAATTTTGTCGTCTGCTACGGCTTTTTTTTATTTTGACCAATCTGAAATGTTTCTATTTGGGAAATGGTTAACATACCAACAATGTAAATTGATTTGATTCTATGTATGCCTATTCATCTAGATCTATATCTATAGATTAAAAAGTTAACACCGTTTTTTAAACCAAGTGGTGAAAGGATTGCTAGTCTGATTTCTATGCATTTTGAGCATATCATCACATATTCTGGTTTCCCAGATTTCTACTTTCGCTTTGAAATGCCTAGCTACACGCAAATACTAGCAAGGCCTATTAGACAAGATGTCTATGTCATTAACCTTAAAATACCCACTTAGTTGATCAATCAATTATTGTGAACGCGATTAAATGCATGGCTTATCGAAAATCATTGTTTAGTTTCGGACATCAAAAAGTGTAAGAATTTGGGCATAGAAAGATTCTAAAAATAGACGTGTCCTAGTTCCTATTTTTAGCGCTTGAAGTGGGTCGCATATTTCATAGTTCAGTAAACTTGACTGACCCATTTTCAACGAAAGATATTGGACTGGCTATTGAAAGCAAATTACTACGTGATCGTTTCTCCTCTTTTAACACATGTTTAATTGAATGTTTTATCATCGGTCACACAATTGAATATCTTAGGTACAACTATAGAATTCAGTATTGAATATTCGAAAGGTTGTTCTTGTCATTGATCTTTGCTTTTGATAGAACTATTTATAGTGAGGAGGACCGGGAGATGTTGTGTGGTATGCAGAGAATGTAAAAGTGCAGAGAATCACGACTGCAATGAAAAGCAAATTTGCAAATTTGCTTTCCAAAAATCAAAATATGTAGGATTGTTAAAACCGATGTCAAAATTGGGGATGTCAAATATTTCTATGTCATGACTCATGATACTGAAAGACAACCGACGATAAGTGGTATTAGAGCCAGTAACCTACACATCACCACATAACATTAGCAACAAAAAATGAACCATGGGCTGTTGGTGCGCATGATATAATCACATTGATTCCAAATTTGATTGGTTGAATGATGATGTCCTCGTCTGTTAATAAGATGTCATTAACTGAATAAAAGTACATGGAATAGAAATTCTCATAACCTTTGGAAATCACTAAGCAATATTAGATCAAGTTGATTGGCACAAGTTTTCCTCTTTTACAATGTTCTCGAAAGCTTTCTTTATAAGGATTTTTGGAATTCTAGGATTATTTGATAAAGGGTAAATATCCTTCTTTCAGGTCCATATGGGAAGATACACAACAAGCAAAGGGTTATGAGTTTCGAACAGTCCATGGCTGGTGATTTTATCAAAACTGGGACCATTTGTGTTTATTGCCAAAAAGATTATAAAAGTGCATGGGCTTTAAATCGTCACTTTAGAATCGTCCACCAAAAAGATAAACCGTTCGAGTGTTCTGTCTGTGGGAAAATGTTCTCGACTAAAAGTAACTTAAAGACTCACATGATAGTTCATTTCAACGAAAGTCACCAATTGGTTGACCAGAAACCAGGTCCATTTTAACCCTTTCCCAAATGGCAAACATTTATGGTGGTCCAATTCAAAATATATTTTAAATGACAAACTCGATGTAAATAAAGATAGGACGTGTACAATATAGTATGGAAAATAATTGAGGTAAAAGGGAAAATGCTCATGATCAGCATTTTCTTCTATGGACTCAATGTTTTCCCATGACTCTTCTTCTATCACGCACGTCAAACCCAAATCTTGTTAGGAAAAGAATTAAGCGATTCCCATTCAGCAATATTTAACACTTTCCCAAAACAAAATCTGGTAAGGAACATCGAAATCAGGTCTTGTTTTGAAAAAGTGTTTAAGATGCATGGTTACCATCACTTACTTTTCTCTTTAACATTTAATGTTAAAATATATGAATGGCATACACAATGTAACACTTATGTCGTCATCTGCTGCTCCTGCTGCTTCAATTTTCACTAGGCTAAAATCTTTTCGTTTTGGAAAGGATCAAAACTGAACAAGATGACCTGAGAACAGCAATGGTAATCGATCTATTTGATTAATAAAAATAAAGAAGATACAAAATATCTGGTCTCAGGGGTGTAAAATTATTTTTTCTTCCACTCGCCCTGTAGGACTAGTAGCCAAAGCAACTTGTTTCCTTCTTTTTTGGCCCACGAAAACACCGAAAGCCAAGACTAGAATTCCAATGTTTACTCGTCAAACACCTTTTGTTGCGACTTGCTCTTTTCTTTATGTAGAAATGCTCATTCTTTTTCTAATTTTTCATCGTCATTCCATGAACTTTCACCCGAATAACAACCTTTTAAGAATTGTTCTTTGACTTGTTGAATAGATTGCAGTAGACAGTGGTGACGTAATTTATACACAGTAATAAATTATGTTAATATGTCACGGTGTCGCTACAGACAATTAATCCCCATAACTGCCTGAAAACTTCCTGTTTATCTTAGGTACAGTAAAAATACAAAATAGGACTCACATTGATCTGACAGAGTTTATAAATTTATTGCACAGATCGGGACCGAGAAATAACACATTATTGAGTTTGAAATATGTTTTTATTCATTTGCTAGACAATATTTTTACTCGCCTGGTAGGACTAGTAGGTAACCTTTTCCACTCGCCCATTGCCAATTGCTACTCGCCAATGCGAGCGGGCGAGTGGAATTTTACACCCCTGGGTCTTTTCTTTACTCCCGAGTTCGCCCATCTAGCGTTTCCCTAATAAATTTCTGATTTGTATGCCTCTAATAAAAAGTGGTATAGAAAACATTGGTAGAAAGCAAGTATATTTTGTTTTTCTCAATAGTTTCTATGTTATTTGATAGAAAAGTCTTTCATTGGAAATTGACATGTGACTTCACTTGCATCTGTTCAATTCTGACCAGTCTGGTATTTGTTGTCATGCCCTTGATAAAATGGTGACGTTGCATATTTAATGTTATGACTTTGTACTAAACACTACCTTTGGTGTGTGCCTGTCATCTCGTAAATGCCTAAATGGATATTATTTTCTTCACGTTTCAGTATTTCTGAATGAAGTAAATATGCCCAGGGACAGACCCTACCATTGCGAAGAGTGTGGAAAGAATTTCGTTACAAAGCAGCATTTGAAAAGACATGTCTCGATTGTTCATCGAAAAGAAAAGCCATTTGAATGCCAAATTTGCCAGAAAAGGTTTTCGACAAAAGAGAATATGAAATGTCACATGATCCTTCACTATAAGCAACATCTTCCAACTTAACCCTCTCCCAAACGGCAAATTATTTTTTTTTTTTGGGGGGGGGTTCAATTCAAAAGCTTCCGAAATTGATGTTGATTTTTGTTGAACTGTGTATAATATAACTTAGAAAATATTGAGACAAATGGAGAAAGTGTGGAGTATCAGCATTTCTTCTTTTGTCTCAATGTTTTCCTAAGCCATTACTATTAGTGACGTCCAAACCAGGTCTTGTTTGCGAAAGGGTAACTTCTGTGAGCTGGCTAGGAATGGTCATTACACCTGTAACTTTCCATGACTTTCGATTCAATGTAGACTGGTAAATAATAAAAGAAATTGCAAACAACAGTAGCTGCTAATAATCAAAGCTTAGATTTTCTTCAGGGAAAAGGAGAAAATGCTGATTTGTTGTATTTTGTATCTTTCAGGTTTTCTTCCAAGAAATCCTTTAAGATACCAATGCAATGAGTGTGGAAAAGCCTTCAAAACCAAGACGCTGGTGATTAGACATATTAATATTGTTCATCGTGGGGAAAAGCCGTATTGCTGCCAGTATTGTGGCAAATGGTTCTCTACAAAAAGCAACATGAAAACACACTTATTGACTCATATGAAAGACTTTTCTTAAAGTTGCGATGATCAATGATGATTCAGTTTTTTACTCGATGAAAACATATTTCAAAGTGTTTAATCCTTTCCCAAATAAGACCTCCTTCGAGGTATGTTCCCAAGAAAGTTTGAGGCAGAATCTAGCATTTAGAGCAAAGAAGAAAAGTAACAGTATACTGTTCTGTGTCATTACTTTCTATGCCATAACATACTCACTTCCATTACGTGATAGTATTGATATTGTCATCTGCAGTCGCTATCGAATTGGATCAGTCTAGAACTTTGATGTTTTGGATATAGGTTAAGTTTAACTGTCAATACTACCACAAAATGTTTGCCATTTAAGTAATATGACAACAAACTGACCCATTTGAAATGTCATTGGTGATAAAAATATCTTTTAAAAATAATGTTACAAGAAAATTCTGTAAGTTTAGTTTGATCAATAAAGTCGTGTTTGAAAAATATTTACAGTTTTGGTCTTCCTTATACCAGATTGCTCAGTACGTCAAAGTGAAATCAGTCTGACTGTTAATCCAGGCCTATTGGATATCGTTTCTGACATTGATGAAGTAATTGTCTATCCAGTTGGAGCTTGGATCGTTTGAAAGACGGGATTGACCGCTGATTACGTCATAGTTAATACATGTGAAAAGCGGTCACTGCCATCTATTGAACTGTATTTGTGTCTCTAACTTGTCATCAAAGGAACATGTCTAAATTCAAAGGTGGTACAGTCGATAAAATAAACCCGAATAAAATTATTATTGATGTGAAAGGAATATGGAGGAAAAGGAAGACTATACCGATTACCAGCATTTTCCTCCCTTTCCTCAATATTTTGCAGTACTTTAAACACTTTAGTGTGTCAAAAGGGCCATAATTTGGGAATAGGGTTATCTCCCTGTGCCGTTAAAAGAATTTTCTTAAAGACTTCGCGCCAGAAAAGTAGTAGACCCTTTTCCAAATGGCTCAAAGGCCATCCACTGTTGTCTTCTATTGCCTCGGTGTTTTCCTAAGCTTAATCTAGCGGACACGTCTAAATATGCCATAGTTCTAAAACAGATGGCCCGATACCAGATGGCAAAATTGTAGACCTGTCCAAATTCAAAGATGCAGATGTCAAGTAAATTATATTAAATTTTATTTTATTTTTTTGTATTTCATGGAGTTTGTTGAAAATCACGAAATTTCTATCTTCCCGAGATATTTTCAATGCTTTGATCGGGAATGTAGCAAACGTGTCATTATATGAAAGTTCGTTAATAAATACCAGTGGTGTCACTACTTGAATAACACATGTATTAAAACTGCCCAAACTTAAATCAGACATGTTTCACTTGTGTACTAGATAATGAAAGATTACAACTTGTCATTAGGTACCAAACACTTCGTACCTCTTCTGGCTTGATCCTTGACAACGTTAATGAACTAGAGATACCCTCATCATTTTCCGGGAGTCATCCATGGCAACATTGCTGAGGATGATGCCCGAAGATGCACGAAATGTTTTGTAGTTAATGATGAGTTTGTAATCTTAAATAGAAAAATGTACCATGGTATTCATCTGCTTTCAGCTGAAGGAATGAATGCCACTGGTCCATTTTTCTGCGAGGAATGCGGACACTCCTTTACCACCAAACATTACGTGAAGCGCCACAAAGCCATCGTCCACCGACGAGAGAAGCCGTTTACCTGTAACGTCTGTGGAAAGAGTTTCTCTACACGAAATAATATGAAAACACACATGATTGTGCATTATAACAAGATTTAATAAACGATGGATGATGTGTGGCTTGCCACAAATCTACAGTCTGGTTATTGGTAACATTTTAGGAAAGCAATCTTGGACTAGAAAAAAAGAGAACAAATTATGAAAATGCACATAACTAATAGTACATGATAACAAGATTAAATAAGCCATGGATTAAGTGCCGGAGAATGACGGTTCTCCAAGGGAAATGGGCGGTTTATGTGGTAATTTCGTTGAAAGTACTTCAGGATCAGAAATGCACGACTTGCATGATTGCATTTTAGCTAGATTAATTGTGGGGTGCATTTGGTGCTTCAAAGCGACTGTTCACTGCTATGAAAAAAACACAGCCTAACTTTGGTAATTGCGAATGATATTCGGAAAAAGATTATCCTCCCGTGAATGAAATTAATTTGAAATTACTAAATGATCTATAAATCAAGATCTGGGTCAATTATCTGTTTAAATCTTACAAAGCCTTAGAAATCAAACCAGTCTAAAATGTTGCTGTTCGGAGTAGTATTTAAAAGACTTTCTTCTAGAACATTCGAAAACTCAATGATTCTAGAAAATCACTTATCTTTCGATCATTACAGATAATAAAGTTAACAAGAGTGAAGAAGAAATACATTATCAACAATTCAGTTTGAATGACGATTCCTTCCAAATTAGGACACACCCTTGTGATGTGTGCAACAAGGTGTTTGTTGGAAAAGCGGACATGATAAGACATGTGAAAATTATACACTTGCAAGAAAAACCTCATGTGTGTCAAGAATGTGGAAAGAAATGTTCAACCAAGAGTAACTTGCAGAGACACCTGAAGACTCATTATGATTGTTAACCCTTTCCCAATTGTCAAATTTTTAGACTAGTCCAAAATCAAAGATGATGCAGACGACTATTTCAAGTGCATGAAATTTTGTTGGTGGTCCTTTTTACAAAGAAAACGTTGTGGGAAATAAAGAAATTGCTTGTCACAAGCAATTTCTTCGTTTTCCACATTGTTTTCCATAGCCATTTTCTTGTTGGGAGTCAAAAAGAGTCACTGTGGTAATGGGTTAAGGCTGTTTATGATCTTTTTTAAAACTTTATATAAGTCAATCAATGCAAACACATGACAGTTCGAATTTTAAGGATTTTGCAGACAAAGGGATTCTTAACTCATGTACCATTATGATAGCTGATATCACCATATTCCTTTTCCAAAGGTCGAGTTTCGGTTTGCCGGGTAGAAAAGGATTGGAAAGAAGCATCGAGGCAAAAGTGGAAATACTGATACTCCGCCGATTCTACTTTTGTCTTACTTTGCTTTATTGGGAACAAATCTCCTAATGAGTTGATATCTTATGAAGGATTGAACTATTTTGATCAAGTTTTTGTTATGGATGTCTGATGTTTTTTTGACACATCAGGACAGAAATAAATACCTAAATAACTCCTATTCTTAACTTTATTCATGAATTATGGTGTTGTATTTGACTCAGCTGAACTTACGAATGCATCTTGTAAGTAAGTTAATGCCCCCGTATCGAATGATCGGGCACATATTGTTTTACCGTTATCTGTCCGTCCTTCTGTCATTTCGTAAATTTAACATGAAAACTTAACATTTGCCTTTTCTCCAAAAACGCCATTTTGGCTCCATAATTGATTCACAAATACATATGTGACCCATCACGCTAAAAGGTACCTTACGGGAAGTGTGTAATATATCGACCCTATTCAGTCTGCGCAGTCCACACAGCCAGACTAAATGTGGATTGTCAAAATGTGGATTTTTTACTCCTGATAAGGTCCCTTTTAGCGTGACGGGTCACATATTCTTTCCTCTGCTTCTTTCAACTGCCTATGTGTAATGTCTGCCATGTGTATTCTTGTCTGGACATTTTGTCCTTTTTATGCTGTCATTCGTATTGTTTTTGAAACGCTTTTAGTTAACGTATAATTTGCTCCATTCACGTTTCCTTATTCTATGATTATGTAATAAAAATACAATCGGTATTATGTAAATAAAGCATTGAAAGTTTAAGTCTCTCATGATTTTGTTTTGGTTCCTGGATCGCCCCTTGAAAGAAATCCGTTGTTGAGTGCGACGTTTAACTCTATTGAATATAATTCTCGAAAGAAATCATTTATAGAATAGGCTCAGAAAAGGAGATACCAACTCTGTGCTTTGTTGTAAACAAATAAACAAACTTTCTTATTTCTCTTTTCTTTATCTTCTACTCTTCCACGCAGACATGTTAAAATATCTCGCAATAAAGTTTAAATACTCAAATTGGTGTTTGTAACGGTACTTTCAGACATAATGGAGGCATTACAAAGCGCATCTAATTGGTATCCAGAGAAAGTCCTGCCAAGCACAGACCATTCTCCAGAGAAGACGTTTGCATGTACTGAATGCGGAAAAGCGTTTTTAACAAACTGGCAGCTCGTACGACACACAAAAGTTCATACAGGGGAGAAGCCGTATAAATGTTTATTCTGTGAATATCGTTGTTCTCAAAAACATCATCTGAAAACGCATATGATTCGACACATGCGGGATCAGTGGCAACAACAATAGACAATTGCACGTTCTGCGATTATCGTTGTTCTCATAAACATCATCTGAAAACGCACATGATCAGGCACATGCGGGATCAGTGGCAACCACGATAGACTAATGCTCGTTCTGTGAATATCGTTGTTCTCAAAAACATCTGAAAACGCATATGATTCGACATATGCGCGATCGGTTGCAACTACAATAGTCTGTAAGACATCCTTAATCCTGTCTAAAGTGGGAAAAAAGTAAAGAAAACAAAAAAGTTTGTACTCCTTATTCAAATGCTTTACAGATGAATAAATGAAAGTGACTGAAACAAAACAAAAGATAAACCGACATTATTAATGGTGTAGAAAGTGTTAAGACAATATTCCCTTGTTTCAGTGTGTTCCAAAGCATTTTGATATGGACATCAAGTTTGTGTTTGAGAAAGAATTAAGTTGTCAATCTTATCTAAACGGACCACGTTGTAGGGACGATGTATGGCACTAAACGTGTATTTCTTAGCTAAATGTGTCGTTTTGTCATGAATGTCCAAGTGATGGTAGAGCTTGGGATTGTGTCAAATGAATATTGATTGGGTATCGCAAAACTATTGCAAATATGTATAATACTATATGTGCTTACAATAGTTTTAGACTAAACAAACCATTGATGCCAACTACCCGGATGCCATCTTTCTTTCAGGTGCAGCGCCGAGACCTGATGGAAAATGGTCGCCACAAGGGTACAAAACTCCACAGAATCCTGATAAATCCCAGGCTCTACCATACGGTGTCATAGACAGTTCATTCTTGAAGCACCAGTGTAATTTGTGCGGAAAATATTTTACGAGTGGATCGGCGCTGAAGATGCATTTAAATGTTCATTCTGGCGCCAAACCATTTGCTTGTGATATTTGCGGCAAAGAATTTAATCATAAAAGTAACAAACTGAGGCATATGAAGACAGTTCATGGACTGCAGGTGTTAAACTAATTAATCGTAAAAGTAACAAAACTAAGGCTTATGAAGACTGTTCATAGACTACAAGTGTTGTGGAAACGACTAAGTTTTCAGGTGTACCATTCAAAAGCTGCTGAAGACTCCAAAATTAATTTGGAAAGAAGTAGGGATTTGTGAATAATTAAACACAGAAATGCCTCAATGTTTTCTCAAGTCTCTTGATGTAGAGACGTCAAACCAGGCCCCGGTTTCTCGAAAAAACTTAAGTACGTTTTCATGCTCAAATCTGAACACCGTGCTCAAATCGCACAAAATCCACGTGAACTTCAATCGAATACACTTCAACGTTGGAGAGTATCCCTTTGAAGTTGAGCATGTTCTCATGAGAATATACTTAAGTTTTTTCGAGAAACCGTGGCCAGGTCTTGTTTGGGAAAGATTTTTATAACTATTGTAAAAAATTAGGGACATATGAAGGCTGGTAATTGAATACAAGTGTTGTATAAACGACAATCTTTAAGGGTGTACCAATTTAAAAGCTGCTGATGACGCCAAAATTAATGTTGAAAAAGATGGGATTTTTTAACAGTTTCACAGAAAATATTGTGGCAAAGGAAGGAAATGCTGATTATCAGCATTTTCTTCGTTTGCCTCAATGTTTTCCCAGGTCTAATTTTGTAGAGACGTCAAAACCTAGTCTTGTTTGTGGAAGAGAATCTAATCAGAACATAAAAGTAATAAATTAAGGCATATGAAGACTATCCATGGACTAAAAGTGTAACAAAAATAATTACTAGTGTTACAATATCCTCTTTACAAGGCTTTTTTTGGCCTTCCCATTGTGTACATTTATAAAGTTTTAAGAAGAAAAAACCCATACCGTGTTGACTCTTATATCATCTGAGGTTTTTCCCTATTCCTCTAAGATCATAGGTGTTGGAACGCAATCCAAAATATTTTGCCATTAAGCATTACTCCTGATATTATGCAGAGTCTTTTAGAATCATTTCCAAATGATAACATTTTGTTTGTTTTCCTTTGTAGGAAGTGAAGCAAACAAGATGTATTCAAGTGGAACAAGAAATAAGGCCGGTCCCAAGTTTGGTGGTGTTGTTTGTAACATATGTGGAAAATCTTTCTCGAGTAACTGGAATATGCAGGTGCATATGCGTAAACACACCGGTCACAAGCCATATGAGTGTGAAGTGTGTGGAAAACGGTTTACACAGAAGGCGCATAAATCTTCGCATATGCTTACACATTATAATTCTCGCACATTTGAGAAATGACATATGGTACAACATTTTGCTAGGTTTTGTCCCTCTTATAAAGAATATGCAGGTTTATATGCGTAAAACACTCCGGACTGAAACCATATGTCTGTGAAGTGTGTGGAAAACGGTTTACACAGATAGCCCATAAATTATGGCATATGCTTACACATTATAAAATGTCAGACATTTGAGAAGTGACATTAAACTCTTTCCCAACTGGAAACATGATGGAAATATCGGTTTCAAATATGTTTTAGAAGAAGAAGTTATTGTTGATAAAAGAGAAATTGTTTATATGATATAGATCTAGCAGAGAATATAAGGAGGCCAAAGGAGAAAATGTTGGCAACAACATTTTCTTCTTTGGCCTCTATGCTTTCTCTAAAAGGAACGTCAAATGCTCTGGTACTGTATTGGAGACGATTGATAAAGCGCAGTGCTCCATTTGGACTATTCTCTAAGATGTTCATCCAGTAGTGAAAAGTTCTGGGTATTATTCATAATATTTGTTTAGTTATATCCCAAACAATGTCTTTTTTGGGTACCCTACCAACATAGGTGTCGAAAACATCTAAAGTATGAAATTAAAGAAATTGTTGATAACCCCAAATTATCTTTGAGCTGATACATGAAAAGTTTTCCAGGAGTTAACTTTCTATTGAAGAGAATCTATAGTAAATAAACATTTGGTGTATGTAAACGTATAATATATATTACTGCTTTTCTTCAAGAACTTTTAAGATATAGTTTCGAGGTTTCGGAAGAAAAGCATCGATTTGCAATATTTACTGCACCACGAACAACATAATTGAAAGACACTGAAACAGTAAAACTAGAAGTGAATTAACCAACCTAAAATGCAGAGACGCTTGCCGATGTAAATCGTAAGCAAACATCGAGACATACTTGGCCTTTATTTTCTTCCTACATGTGAAATTATTTAATAATATTTTTGAAAATTGCTTAAAATTGTTTTAGTTTATATTGTGAAAATACACGAGAAATATATATTGCGATTTCCTTATTTCACCCGTAATAGTCGTAAACATGTGAGATAGTTGGCAAGGGGTTTCCAACATTTTTGACTGCCTAGTTGAAGTGTAAAAAGAGCCAATGGCAGTACAGAAGTGTTGTAAATAATTAAAAGTGTGTTTTAATCATTTGCAAGTGCACAATATTACTAACATGCACTTACAATTAAAAAGCTTTGTAAATGTGTGTCATTAATATTCTGCTCTATCTGTTGTAGGTCAAATGCCTAACACAGACGTAGACTTGCTCGCCAGGAATCATTTGCAAATGCATAATATTACTAACATGCACTTACAATTAAAAAGCATTGTAAATGTATGTCATTATTATCTGCTCTTTTTGTTGTAGGTAAAATGTCTGACACAGACGTAGACTTGCACGCCAGGAAGGGTCTATTCCGCCACCGCTGTCCACATTGCGACAAACCGTTCCCCGATCATATCATATGTAGTTACATCATTTTTGAACGTTGTCAACACAATGCATTCTCTTGTAGGTCAATTGCCTGACACAGACGTAGACTTGCACGCCAGGAAGGGTCTATTCCGCCACCGCTGTCCACATTGCGACAAACCGTTCCCCGATCATATCATATGTAGTTACATCATTTTTGAACGGTGTCAACACAATGCATTCTGTTGTAGGTCAAATGCCTGACACAGACGTGAACTTGCTCGCCAGGAAGGGTCTATTCCGCCACCGCTGTCCACATTGCGACAAACCGTTCCCCGATCGTTGGAAACTCGACACCCATGTCAGAAGCCATACTGGGGAAAAGCCATATAAATGTGACATTTGTGGGAAAAGTTTTAAAGTGAAGAATTCACTGAAGATGCATTACGTTAAATATCATTCTAATCTTCACACCCTAGATATATAAATGTGACATTTGTGGGAAAAGTTTTAAAGTGAAGAATTCACTGAAGATGCATTATTTAAACGTCATCCTAATGTTGACACACTAGATATATAAATGTGACATTTGTGGGAAAAGTTTTCTAGTGAAAAATTCACTGAAGATGCATTAGCTTAACCATCATTCTAATGTTGACACACTAGATATAATATTATAAATGTGACATTTGTGGGTATAGTTTTAAAGTGAAGAATTCACTGAAGATGCATTATGTTACACGTCATTCTAATGTTGACACACTAGATATATAAATGTGACATTTGTGGGAAAAGTTTTAAAGTGAAAAATTCACTGAAGATGCATTACCCTAAACATCATTCTAATGTTGACACACTCGATATAAAAATGTGACATTTGTGGGAAAAGTTTTAAAGTGAAGAATTCACTGAAGATGCATTATGTTACACGTCATTCTAATGTTGACACACTAGATATATAAATGTGACATTTGTGGGAAAAGTTTTAAAGTGAAAAATTCACTGAAGATGCATTACCTTAAACATCATTCTAATGTTGACACACTCGATATATAAATGTGACATTTGTGGGAAAAGTTTTAAAGTGAAGAATTAACTGAGGATGCATTATGTTAAATACAATTCTAATGTTGACACCCTAGATCTATAAATGTGACATTTGTGAGAAAAGTTTTAAAGTGAAGAATTAACTGAGGATGCATTATGTTAAATATCATTCTAGTGTTCACACCCTAGATATATAAATGTGACATTTGTGGGTTTGAAAGTGAAAAATTCACTGAAGATGCATTACCTTAAATATCGTTCTAATTATGACACACTAGATATATAAATGTGACATTTGTGGGAAAAGTTTTAAAGTGAAAAATTCACTGAAGATGCATTTTGTTAAATATCATTCTAATGTTGACACCCTAGATCTATAAATGTGACATTTGTGGGAAAAGTTTTAAAGTGAAAAACTCACTGAAGATGCATTTCGTTAAATATCATTCTAATCTTCACACCCTAGAAATATATACTGAGAGGCAAAAGAAAGTATACACTTTTTGTTTGTTAATATCTCTCTTAATTTCCGTCATATCGACTCAAAACTTTATACTTGTTATTTTTACCCATAAACCAATAAAACAGTGTTGATAAATTTTACCGGAAATTGCATGACTACCCGTACTTATGCAATAGGCCGATTTTGAAAACTTTGAACGTGCGACTTAGTGGAACATCAAATGTTGCCGTTAAACATTATTTGATTTCTTTATTCTTTACCACAAGAAAACACAACGTTAATTTTTCTCTAACATTATAACCATATTCCCGATGGCTGGTTAAAATCGACAAATAAGCAACTTTTTGCATTAAGACCCATTTTCCTATGACGCAGTATGATATCAAAGAAATTTGACACTATATACACTTAGTCAGGTGTCTAGGAACATTCTACACAAATCTTTATAAAAATCCTTAAAAAAATTTAGAAGGAATTATGTGAGATAGCTTGTTTTCATCAAACCGCCTTTTACCATGACGCATCGAAATCGGGAAAAACAATAACAATGTACGCATGGCCGTAGGTGACTTAAAACTTTCTGTGAAAATTTTATCCAAATCCGTTCATAAATGTAGATTTTGTGTCACTGTAGATGCTTGCATTAATTAATCGATAATATCCCCTTTTTCGGTGACGCTGTATGCTATGAAAAGACCTTCGCAGCGGAAAGACGAACAGATACACAGATAGGCGGAGAAGGTTACATCAATAAACGACCACCTTCGGTGGCGATTAAAAATGGTACATACTATATGAATCGTTTTCTCAGAAAGCGTGGAATAACTAGGGTGTATACTTACTTTTGCTTCTCAGTATAGATGTGGCATTGCATTTGTTGGGAAAATTTGTTAAGTGAAACAACCATTAAAACTGCAAATATCACTTCAATGTTACGGTATATAAATTTGATATTTAAGGGATCACTTGAAACTTAAACACTTGTAATAGGTACCGTTAAATGACCTGACAGAGCAGCTAATAGCTAGAGATACTCTACCAGGTCAGTTGTTGGGACCTATAAATACATTATATCAAATAGCACTCTAATGTCCAGTTAGCAAACTATTTCTATCATTTCCCCAAAAGAAAACACACCTGTATAATGCGACTGAATTACTCAATTTTAAATCCCAATTTGCTACTTGCTTTGTGAAAGTCTAAAGAAACAATGGTTGGATAGGTACGGAAATCATGTAATTACATATCATGACAAAGTTTAAAAATGCTATAACTACACATATGTAGTACAACCTCGTAAAGACTGTGTGGGAATGCATGATGTGGAGAACTCATAAAAGATGCACAGTACGTAAAATATATTTCAATATACGGTTATTGTCGGTTAAAACACAGTTTGTGACTGTTTTGTCGTTTTGGAATGCTGCAAAGTGAAGAACTCAATTAGCCCTTTGCAAACAACATAATAATAGGGTCTCACTTTGATTTGAAAACTGTTGCAAAACATGAAGTAGAGGTTTGTTATGAAAGTATTTGTGTACAATTCAATTTAGAAAATATTAAAACATCAGGGAAAATGCTGATTTTCAGCATTTTTTCTCTTTTGTTTCAATGCTTTTCGAAGACTTTTCTAATGGGATGTCAAAACTAACTTTAGTGTGAAAGGGTTAAGATGTATGATTTTTGTTCCATCATTATATACTTTAAGAATACAGTATTGTCCTGTTATGGAATCTTACTTTGAGTGTGGCTCACGTGGCTAAGTTCATGAACCTTTCTCTTACTTACCTCACCTTGAATTGAATTCCTTATGTTTTTCCGAGCTCTTTCTGTGAGGGACGTCAAAACCTTGTCTTGTTTAAAAAGTGGAATCAATCCAACCCATTCTTAATTTCTTATTTGTCTAGATTGGTTTCCTGCAACAACTCAAGTAGCATAATGAAACGCTTTGCTGAAAGCCAATGGTTGAATCCATGACGTAGCGTCTTGTCTAAGTCCGATTTCCTTGTTACCGTGATAAGCACACTGTTCATTAAACGCAATAAGATCGCTTCCTATCAAATGGTTTGATAGATCTGGTTATTATCCATGATCAATGAAATTTTGTGTGAATTTTTCATGACAATTTATGGGAATACCTGTAATGGCAAAACACGCACTTAAACGTGATTTAAGTCTTAGAATTTCTCTCAAATAGATCGCCAGATGGTATATCACTCCAATGTTCTTATTACATGGGACAAAAGACGCCAAGGATGAATTCAAACGTAGATGAATTCAATCTTGGCTAGCTTAGTAGAGCAAGGTACGAGGGCGTAATGGCTTTTCAATATTCAATACTTAATTTATCGTTTATCACACCCAAGGTTTTGGGGTATTCATTTGAATCGCCTTCAGTATTATCGATACGATTCAAATGAAAACCTAAATCAAGAAAGTCTTTACCCCCGCCTTTCGGTTGATATGGCATAGAATTAACTTAATAAAACAGGCTAACGTTATTGTTTTCTTCAAATAAATCATACTTTCACCTTCTAAAAGAGCTTTACTCCGTATACTTTCAGGTGAGATCGACCTAGGTGAGACCACCTTACAAATGCCAGGGTCGTTTAAAGCTCTAGGTGAGATGGCCTCGGGTGAGACCACCTTACAAACGCCGGGGTCGTTTAAAGCTCTAGGTGAGATGGCCTCGGGTGAGACTGCCTTACACGTACCTAAGCCGGGGTCGTTAAAAGCTCTCGGTGTCCGGTTTTATAGTTGTCCACTCTGTAACAAGGCCTTCCCGGATCGCTGGAAATTCAACAGACACATGCGATCACATACGGGGGAAAAGCCCTTCCATTGTTACGTCTGTGACAAAAACTTTAAAGAAAAATGTCAACTTAAAAGTCACCTTCTGAAGAAACATTACATTACCATGGAATAAATAGTTGTATATACCAAACGCTAACGGATATGTAGAAATACTACTCAGATAGGCAGAGAATAGCTGTGTTTGTGACAAACTCTTCCATTGTTACGTCTGTGACAAAAACTTTAAAGAAAATGTCAGCTTAAAAGTCATCTTTTGAAGAAGCATTACATTACCATGGAATGAACTTGATTTTATAGTCGTTTTTCAAAAAAAAAAAAAAACAAAAAAAAAAAAAAAAAAAAAAACAAAAAAACTCGTAATTGCAGATTAAAGCAAGCTGCAGTTACGGAATTTTTTGTTGAAAAGCAGCGATATTTACGCCCTTTCTTTGTCACGTCTGTGACAAGAACTTTAAAGAAAAATGTCAGCTGAAAAGTCATCTTCTGAAGAAACATTACATTACCATGGAATAATTAGACCCTAAGAACTAATCAAATGCGTAGAAATACTACTCAGATAGGCAGAGGATAGCTATGTTTGAGACAAAGCCTTTCATTGTTACATCTGTGACAAAAACATTAAAGAAAAATGTCAACTGAAAAGTCATATTCTGAAGAAGCATTACATTATTGTGGAAAAAACTTGATTTTATAGTCGCTTTTCATCAAAAACCTCGTAACTGAAGCTGCAGTAAATAGAATATATGTTGAAAAGCATCGATATTTACGCCATGGCATTGTTACGTCTGTGGCATAAACTGTCAACTGAAAAGTCATCTTCTTAAAAATCTTTACTACATTGCTATGGATTTTATAATCGCTTTTCAACAAATACTCGTAACTGCAGCTTAAAACAAGCTGCAGTTACAGAGTTTGTTTTTTTTTTGTTGATTTCATGCTGGATTTCAGCATTTTCTGCTTTCCCTCAATGCTTACAAAAGCTTTTGCGATATAACCCTTTCCCAAACAAGACCTGGTTTCGACATCCCTGATAGAGAAGGCATGGGAAACATTGAAACATGAATGTCTTAGTATTTGCTATGTCATATTTTACTCAAATTCTGTCTTTCTTAACATCCGTTTTGTCATTTGTGGCAGTATTTGAAGTGGACCACCCTAAAATTTTGTCGTTTTGGAAAGGGATAAAGTGTCACAACACCAGGGCTTGTTTTAGGAAACGGTAAAACTTGGTTCTAAAAACGTTTCTAACATCGCCTACTGGTACACACACTTGCTGTTACACGTTGGTTAATCACATGACTCAGAATGTCAGAAAATCGTCATTTTTTTTGTCAATACTTGACAAATTTGAATTATATAGGAAGCAGAGGCGGCTGGAAATGTCAGGAATAAGCTGGACGTGATGATATGTGAAAAATCTACTGATAAAAAGTTATTGGAGATCAACCGGACGTCTGCCCACCTTCTCGGCTTTAAACCGAATTCAAATCAGTATCGTATTAACGAATTTTTTGAAGATTTTCTGAAATTGTATCACGTTGATTATCCATCGTATGTGATTCAACAATCCAAGAGTCTAATAGAAACTTATATCCATTAATTTTGTTTTAAATGTTGTTTTTAAAGCTGTTATTAACTTTTACTTCAAACTATTATTGTATTATACTTATGTTTTAATATTGTGTGTACATACAATTTTTGAAAAGATTTTAAATTGGAACGCTGCAGCGTATGTTTATAGCTTCTTTTGATTAAAATATTTTTGTAATACACATTTGTGTGTCCTTTAGATAACCAAAGGTACTCATGGCTGTTGCACAATTTACCTAACAATCTTAAAGCAATATTCCAATTTTGAATTCTAATTGTTGATCCTAAAAATTGTTCCGTAGAATTTTCTGAGACATCCCTTTTAAAACTAACAAAGGAAATATTGAAGCAGAAAAAGAAAATGCTCATGATCATTAATTCCTGTTTTTGTTTCAATCTGTTTATTTGCTATATTGTACATCTATTCCATATTTATCAATGTCTGTTTCGTCATTTGCAGTCTGCAGAATCCATTAACCCATTACCATTTAAGCTGGACAAAATTCAAAGATGTTGCAGACAACAATTTCAAGTGAATGAAATTTAAAGTTGGGTTGTCTTTTTGAGTAGAAAACATTGTGGAAAATGAAGAAATTGCTTGTTTTCCAAAGCCATTATATTTGGGGAGTCAAAAGGAGTCACTGTGTGGTAATGGGTTAAAGAGATTATATTGAATTTCTGTTTCTCTACTGTTCCAAAGTTTTGTGTTAGAAGTATTTATTACATTCGATGCTTTCTCAAAATGAGAGTTAGAGAGCAACGCTGTTTCACTAGATCTTTATAAATTTTCTTCCGTAGGATTTACAAAGAAACACTCATCTGTGAGAGAGGGTTATAATTTCGCGTGCCATTTATGCCCGAAGAGTTTTCCGTCAAACCCGAAGTTACAGAATCACATCCGGGTACATACAGGCGAGCGGCCCTTTAAATGTCACGTGTGTCAAAAGGGGTTCAAGGAGAAAGGGGCCCTTAAGGTCCACATGACGACGCATATTAGTGCACAACTACTAGGAACGAATAGTAGCACACCTTGGAACTATCAGTGAATAATTGGGAGACTGGCCCTTAATATGTTCTGGTGTATTAAAACGGCTTCAAGGAGAAAGGGGCCCTTAGGGTCCACATGACGACGCATATTAGTGCACAACTACTAGGAACAAATAGTAGCACACAATGGAACAATCGGTGAATTTGTGGAAGACTGGTCCTGAAGATGTGCTGATGCGTCAAAATGGATAAACGTAGAGAGGGGCTCTTAGGGTCCACATTACTTCTCATATTTGTCCACAACGGATAGGAACGAATAGTAACACAACTTGGAACGATCAGTGAATATTTTGGAGACTGGCCTTTAATATGTTCCGGTGTGTCTAAAGGGATTTAAGAAGAAAGGGGCTCTTATGATCCGCTTAACTACTCATATTTATCCACAACAGCTAGGAACGAATACATGCAGTAACACAATTTGGTGCAATCAGTGATTATCATCGCTTTTCTTCGACAACCTCTTAACTGCAGCTTTTTTTTGAAAGTGGCAATATACTGGAGAGTGCCCATATAAACGTTCTGTCTGTCAAAAAGGCTTCAAGGGGGAAGGGACCTTTAGGGTCCACATGACTACTCGTATTTGTCCACAACTGCTAAATGGGAATAGTAACACCATGGAAAAATTAGTGAATATATTGGAGAGTGTCCCTTAACCCTTTCCCAAACAACAAAATTTTGGATGGTTTAATTTTAAAAGCTGTTGCAAATGACAAAATGCCTATTGATAAAGAGAGAATTTGTTTATGAAATAGCACAGAAAAAATTGAGACAAAAGGAGAAACTGCTGGTTATCAGCAGTTTCTTCTTTTGCCTTAATGTTTTCCTAAGCCTTTTTTTATCGAGGACGTCAAAACCAGGCCTTGTTTGGGAAAGGGTTAAAATGTTATATTAATTTTGTATAAAGGGCTTCGAGGACAAAGGGACCACATGACTGCTCATATTTGTCCACAACGACAAGTAATATATAGCACTTTCCCAAACACTAAATTTTGAGGGCCTTATCCGAAAGTTGCTAAAGATGATAAAATAGATGTTGATAAAGGTATGATTTGTGAATGATACAGAAAAGAAAATGTTGAGACAAATTCTAGAAAATGCTAATTGTCACCATTTTCTTCTTTTGTTTCAATGTTTTCCGAAGCTAATCATGGTATGGACGTGTAAACTAGGTATTGTATGGGAAAGGGTTAGTGACACGCCTCGACATATCGATGCAAGGACTAAGTAGCAACATACTCTTAATAGTCAGTGCATGATTGTATTGTGAATACTTTGTAAAGAGAGCACCCATTTAATTATGCCCCCTTTCGAAGAAAATGGGGGTATATTGTTTTGCAAGTGTCGGTCGGTCGGTCGGTCGGTCGGTCGGTCGGAAGGTCGGTCGGTCGGTCGGTCGGTCGGTCTGTCCGTAGACCAAACCTTGTCCGGAGCATAACTCAAAAAGTATTAAAGGTAGAGTCATGAAACTTCATAGGTGGATAGATCTCATTATGGAGAGGTGCAGTGCACAAGAACCGTAACTCTGCCGGTCAAATTTTTTGAGTTATTGCCCTTTGTTGATTTTATAACTTGATTCTTGTCCGGAGCATAACTCAAAAAGTATGTAAGGTACAATCATGAAACTTTACAGGTGGATAGATCTCATTATGGAGAGGTGCAGTGCACAAGAACCGTAACTCTGCTGATCAAATTTTTTGAGTTATTGCCCTTTGTTGATTTTATAACTTGATTCTTGTCCGGAGCATAACTCAAAAACTATGTTAGGTAGAACCATGAAACTTTACAGGTGGATAGATCTCATTATGGAGAGGTGCAGTGCACAAGAACCGTAACTCTGCTGATCATATTTTTTGGGTTATTGCCCTTTGTTGATTTTCAAACTTGATTATTGTCCGGTGCATAACTCAAAAAGTATGTAAGGTAGAATCAAGAAACTTTACAGGTGGATAGATCTTATTATGGAGAGGTGCAGTGCACAAGAACCGTAACTCTGCCGATCAACTTTTGTGAGTTATTGCCCTTTGTTGATTTTATAATTTGATTCTTGTCCGGAGCACAACTCAAAAAATATGTAAGGTAGAATCATGAAACTTTACAGGTGAATAGATTTCATTATGGAGAGGTGCAGTGCACAAGAACCGTAACTCTGCCAATCAAATTCTTGGAGTTATTGCCCTTTGTTGATTTTTACACTTAATTCTTAACCTTGCCTGTATCTCGTGTCCTTTTACACTTACAGCCTTGATATCTCACACATAGATACCTCCTATCAACATCGTTCACATTTAACCATGACCTTGGACCTTGTGACCTTGACCTTGGAGTTTGACCTACTTTAAAAAAAATTAAGCCCGGCATATATCTCATGAACTTTGACAAATACAGCCTTGATATTTCACACATGGACACATCTTACCAAGACCTTTCACAATTGACCATGACCTTGGACTTTGTGACCTTGACCTTGGAGTTTGACCTACTTTTAAAAAAACTTTAACCTAGCCGATATATCATGTCCATTTACACATACAGCCTTGATATTTGACACATGGAAACCTCCGACTTAGACCTATCACATACGACTATGACCTTGGACCATGTGGCCTTGACCTTGGAGTTTGACCTACTTTTAAAAAAAATAAACTGGGCCTATATCTTATGTGCTATTACACATACAGCCTTGGTATTTCACACATGGACACATCTTACCAAGACCTTTCACATTTGACCATGACCTTGGACCTTGTGACCTTGACCTTGAACTTTGACCTACTTTAAAAAGAACTTTAACCTAGCCGATATTTCATGTCCTTTTACACATACAGCCTTGATATTTGACACATGGACACCTACGACCAAGACCTTTCACATTTGACCATGACCTTGGACCTTGTGACCTTGACCTTGGTGTTTGACCTACTTTTATAATACATTAACCTGCCCTATATTTCATGTCATTTTACATATACAGCCTTGATATTTCACACACGGTCACTTCCAACCAAGATATTTCACTTTGACCATGACCTTGGACCTTGACCTTGGAGTTTGACCTACTTTTAGAAATATCTAACCTAGCCCTTATCTCATGTCTTATTACACCTGCAGCCTTGATATTTCACACATAGACACCTCCTACCAAGACCTTTCACATTTGACCATGACCTTGAATATTGCAACCTTGACCTTGGAGTTTGACCTACTTTTAAAAAGACTGAAACCAGGCATATATATCATGTCCTTTTACACCTACAGCCTTGATATTTCACATATGGACACCTCCAACCAAGACCTTTCACATTTGACCTTGACCTTGGCATTTGGCCTACTTTTAAAAACTTTAACCTGGCCTATGTTTCATTTTACTTTTACATATACAGCTTTAATATTTCACACATAGACACCTCCTACCAAGACCTTTCATATTTGACCATGACCTTGGACCTTGTTAACTTGACCTTCGACTTTGAACTACATCAAATGTAGGCCCTTGAGGGGGCATATATGTTTTACAAACATCTCTTGTTTTCCATCTGTGTCCTTTAAGATAATGACATTGGAACAATCAACGAATACAACAAATTAACAAAGGAAAAGTTAAAAGGTACATGTGCCTATGAAAGAAGTCGGTTGCGATTAACCGTTTCCCAAACAAGACCTGGTTTTGACGTCCATTATTGAAAAGGCTTGGGAAAACATTGGTGCAAAAGAAGAAACTGCTGATAACCAGCAGTTTCTCCTTTTGCCTCAATATTTTCTGTGCTATTTATTACACAAACCCTATCTTTCTCGATATTTGTTTTGTCAGAAAAATCACCTTTCAAATTGAATCGCCCTAAAATTGTGTCGTTTGGGAAAGGGTTAAATGATTTATCTGGTTCAGATAGTATTCGTGTATCAGTCGCTATGTGTCAAAGGCGCTTACCCTTTCATAAACAACGCAATTTTAGAATTGTCTTACTTCAATGGTGTGTCAGATTACAAAACAAGTGCTAAAGACACTAAATAATCTACAATAATTGGCATTGAAATCCTTCAATGAAAAGGGGAAAATGCTGATCATCAGCACCCCCTTTTCTCCAAGGATTTCTATAAGTGAGGATGACCCCCCAGATGTTTGTATGCAAAAATGATTCAATAAACCTTTCTGAAACTCGATTTGCTGAATAAAAACGGTTTGCAGACATTAGAGAATAAACCATTCATAGTAAAGAAATCATTGAAGGAAAATGAGAAAATGCTGATTATCAGCATCTTTTCTTTCTTCGTGGATGTCTAGATTTACATTCTGCAGAGTCTTCCAAAGCAGGCATTATTTGGGAAGGGGTTGAAGACATGAGAAGGGTGCTCCAAGGGTCCATAGGTTGACCCATTTCATGATTTGTGTCCTCGAATATATGAAATAGCAGCACACCATGTTTGGAACAATCAATGCATGTATTGTCTTGAAATAGCGAATAAAACACAATTGTGCAACATTGATGCAGTTTTGGTATCAGTGATTGTTGAAATATATCACATTGCAGAAAGTTAAGTTGAAAGCGATTATTGGGATGAAGAAATTGATGAATAATTGTGACTGATGAATCATTACTAGGGAATTTTATAAACAGAAAAGACAAATAAGAAAAACACAATTTTCAAAGTCGATAGATGTGTGAAAATTGAGGTATAACGAGTGAATTAAGGATCGAAATGATTGAGTGTTATCCTGATATTAGCAATAGTTTTGTAAATATCTTATATAAAGTAATGAATATCGAAAACTTGGCTTTCTATAGTACCACAGCTCAAACTCCTTATTTGTCTTGGTTACAAAAATAGATGTGAATGATTACTAAAGACATGATCTACCGTAGTTTACCTTTCACTAGCCATGTTTAGCCCTTTCTCATAGGGATCCCTTACTCAAAATAGAGGTTACATGAACAATAAAGCTCCGTATTACATCGTTTACTTATATCCAAATTTGTAAACAAACTAAACTATTGTAGAACTCGAGTGGACGCAATGGCGTATTGACCCTTCCCCAAACATGACATGTATAATATCGGAAAACACTCTACGTGATCTGCTAGAATTAGAATTAACTTTATTACCCAGTGTATAGTAGAATGTACATTAAACGTACAAAAATCATGCCTGTTGTGTCCCGAGTTGAATTTAATGGCTTCTATTGGAAGTTTTAAACAATGATTTAAATGAATAATTTTCCTTTAATTGTTGAATTATCCATGGTTCATTTTAAAGATGAGCACATTTACCGTTACAAATTCATGTATCATATCAAAAGACACCCCCCAAAAGAAAAAAACATACGAGATAAATGGATGAATATAACAGACATAGGACATACTCGGTATCCATTTAATGGATAATATCAATTTGCTCTTTGTCATATTTCTGTCGACAAACTTGTATTTTAACCCTAAATGAACATTAAACATGAACTAAACTTAAAAGCGTACATGAAATGCCAACATTTGCTGCAATAGACTCTTTCACACTTTGGTTTTATACAGTACCATTTTACGTATCGAAGCCTTTTAGCGTGCTCGCGAGCTTAGACTTGTTACCTCCCCTGATAATACTTTGTGGGGCTCTACTAGTATAGCGCGTACGCTTAAAGGCCATCGGACGGGAAATGATGCGGTGCAAAGCAGTGTGAAATGGTGTACTTCACATTTTTATGCCCCCGATAGGGAGGCATCATAAATTTGACTTGTCCGTCCGTCCGTCCGTCTGTCTGTCCGTCCGTCCGTCTGTCCGTCATTCCGTCCAAAAACTTTAACATTGGCCATAACTTCCTTATTACTTAACATATTCGCTTCATACTTTACCACAACATTCCTTGGTACATTACCTTTCTGTAGGCACATACTTTGGTGACCTTGACCCCTGGATGACCTTGACCTTGAACATAGATTGGCCATAATTTAAAACCAAAGCGGTGTCAGGGGCATTGTCATCTTACAGTGACAGCTCTTGTTTTCTATCCTTTTCATTAAACCCTCCAAATATCCAGGTAATGTTTTTAAATGTTTAAGTATGGAAACCACACCTTTACTATGATATAAGTTTGACGATCTTAATATTTTATGGCCATGTCCTCTTCCATATTTCAACCTGATTCGGATGTTTTTCTTCTGTAGGTCAACCTAAGAAGAACGTCCCTGTTGAAGGAAAGGCCCACAGATTTACCTGCCCCTACTGTGGAAGGCCGTTCCCTAGCAACGCCAAGATGGTGATACATATCAGATGTCACACTGGAGAACGCCCATTTAAATGTGAAATCTGTGGAAAAGCCTTTAAAGAGAACAGTACATTAAAGGCGCATAAGACAACACACTTTAATTTGTTTAAGTAGATACCATTTAAATGTAAAATATGTGGAAAAGCCTTTAAAGAGAACAGTACACTAAAGGCGCATAAAACTACACACTTAAATATGTTTAAGTAAACTCCATTTGAATGTGAAATCTGTGGAAAAGCCTTTAAAGAGAACAGCACATTGAAAGCTCATAAGACGACACACTTCAATATGTTTAAGTAGATACCATTTAAATGTGAAATCTGTGGAAAAGCCTTTAAAGAGAACAGCACATTGAAAGCTCATAAGATGACACACTTCAATATGTTTAAGTAGATACCATTTAAATGTGAAATCTGTGGAAAAGCCTTTAAAGAGAACAGCACATTGAAAGCTCACAAGATGACACACTACAATTTGTTTAAGTAGAGTCACTTTAAATGAGAAAAAGCCTTTGAAGAGAAATGTACATTGAAAGCTCACAAGACAACACACTTCAATATGTTTAAGTAGAGTCACTTTAAATAAGAAATCTGTGGAAAAGTCTTTAAAGAGAACAGTACATTAAAAGCGCATAAAACTACACACTACAATTTGTTTTAGTAGATGTGCTGTGTCACTTTAAACTTCAAATCTGTGGAAAAGCCTTTAAAGAGAACCGTACATTGAAAACTCACAAGACGACACACTACAATTTGTTTAAGTAGACACAACTTCAATGTTAAATCTGTGGAAAAGCGTTTAAAGAGAACAGTACATTGAACGCTCACAAGATGACACACTACAATTTGTTTCAGTAGATACCTTTTAAATGTGAAATCTGTGGAAAAGCATTTAAAGAAAACAATACATTGACAGCTCACAAGCCATTACATTTTAATTTGTTTAAGTAGAGTTACTTTTAAATGTGAAATCTGTATAAAAGCCGTTAAAGAGAACAGTACATAAAAGTGCACAAAACTACACATTTCAATGTGTTTAAGTAGATTAGTAGGGAAATTTAAAGTGTCAAATCTATGGATATGCCTTGAAAGAGAACAGCACATTGAAGACGCTTAAAACTACACAATTCAATATGTTATAGTAGAGTCACTTTAAATGTGAAATCTGTGGAAAAACCCTTTAAAGAGAACAGTACATTGAAAGCACTACAACTTGTTTAAGTAGAGTCACATTAAATGTCACATCTGTGGAAAAGCTTTTAAAGAGAACAGTATATTAAAGGCGCACAAAACTACACACTTCAATTTGTTTAAGTAAAGATTCTTTAAATTTGTAGACAGGCCTTTAAAAAGAACCGATCATAAGGACTTAAAACACACACGTAGTTTGATTTAACCCATTACCAAACGACAACATTTGGACTGTTCCGAATTCAAAGATGTTACAGACGATAATTTCAAGTGTATGGAATTTGAAATTCTTTTGTCTTTTGGGGTACAAAGCATTGTGGGAAATGAAGAAATTGCTTGTCACAAGCAATTTCTTCATTTTCTCAATGTTTTCCCAAGCCAATATATTGTAGGGAGTCAAAAAGAGTCATTGTGTGGCAATGGGTTAATAGAGTCATTTCAAATATGGAATCTCTGGGAATGCCTATCAAAGAGAACAGTAGAGATCTTTCAAATGTTGAAATATGTTGATAGACTTTTAATGAGAACAGTACAATTAAGTGTTTTAAGACGACTCATTTCAATTGGTCTTGAGATATCTTTAAAAATAGTTTGATTATATGTCTTTCAAAAAGTCAGAAAATAACTCAATAATAAAACTACAGTAATATTGCAAAATATCCTTTAAAGTTCATGTCTTAGAATAATAAATAGTGTTGAAATTGCAGCTTAAATGAGTCCAGCTTTGGTGTAGAAAAATGACCTTTATAACATTTGAGAATACCGTGTTTCCAGGTCGGTTTGTGCAGTAGTGCAGAATGAACTCGATCCATGCTGCTGTATTGCTTTAAGTGAACAGCAGTATGGGTCTTGACCAGACTGCGTGTTTACTCAGGCTTATCTGAATCCAGGTTGTTGTAATATGATAAATGCTAAAATGGCCCTTTTTTCCAGAATCTCAGATCATACATTTTATTGAACATTGATTGTGTGAATTGTAAATATGACAACGCTTGTATAAGCTACCTTTTGTCCCTCTCTTATCCTCGCCTTCTCCAACTGGGAACGATTTTATGAAGTAAACAGTGACATAATTTCGGATAAACAATGGTATTTCCGTTGTTGTTGTTGTTATAAAATCTCGTTACTACGGCTTGATTCAAGCCGTAGTTACGAGATTTTATTACAACACCGATGGTTTATCAAAAGATAACGGTAAATTAAATCTATTTTAGCGCAAAATTCATTGCCTTTACCACTGGCTATTTTGTTGGACCGTCCTATCCTGTTGGAGTATTGACAGACCATAGCTACATAAAACCATAGCTACATAATAGGGAATTAAGGCTTTTTAAAGAGCGCAATACTTTATTTTTGTTCAACAAACCCTTTGTTATGGGTACCCACTGTAATCGTCTCATCGAGACTATTCATATGAGCAAAGACAACATGGGGATTGGAATTTTGAAATGACAAATTTAGAATGTCTGAATGACGTCTAATATGTTTCTCTGGACAGACCATCACACAATAAGCCTGTTCCTCAACACAGATATTTTAAGTAAGACCCATAGTTGTATTATACATGTATGGCGATCTTATAATGATATATGGTAGATAGTACACTGTATATATACGTTTATTAGATAAAGAAAGATATATCTTGTATTCATGTATGGAAATGATGACATTGATAATAAATATCTTTTTATCAAGCCACCTTTTGTTGTGTTTTAAATTATTTGGTACTGTAGAGGGTTTCCTATAAAGAGAATGGCTGAATTGGTAAAAATGATTGTTCCTAGAACATGTTGAGAAAAATAAAAAAGACTACTTTATCCTCTTCACTACTGTTTATTGTCATGGTCCTTTGGAAATCGCTGAGTAAGAAAGCTGCTGATAAATTGTATTGTCATTTTTGATCGTTTGTCTGTGCACAACTTGCGAAAAGGATGTTCTTATGACTTCTTTTTCCTATAAATTGTCCGATTTTTGGTACATCTTTGCAGCATACCAAGATCAACCAATCTATGTCAACAATCAATTATCCAAGGCATTTTATGTTTATAAACATAATTTGAAGTCGTTTGCTATATATCCCGAAAAAAAAAAAAAAAAACATTTGTCAATGGATTTATTGTTCCAGTTCAATTATTCTAAGGCTCTCTCCCAAAATCACAATTCAGAAACTGGACAATGAAATATCATTTTTGTTCTTCCATAGATTTAATACGCAAATTCCAACCAGAATATTACAGGTTTTCATGTCCGTACTGTGGGAAGCTATTCCCGAGAACGCCAAGCTGGACTCGGATATTCGTGTCCAAGCTCACTTGAGAGCGCCCATTTTAGTGCCATCGAATGATAAAAGGTCCCTTGTACAACTGTAAATGCACAAATTATTACAATTTTCAAATACCTATCACAACAATAAAAATATATCTCTCTCTTTCGTAGGTGCAAGAGGCAAATTCCCAGCCGATTACTACAGGTTTTCATGCACATACTGCGGGAAGCCATTCCCGAGTAACGCCAAGCTGGTCTCGCATATTCGTGTACGAGCTCATTTGAGAGCGCCCATTTTAGTATTGAATCGAAAGATAAAATTTCCCTTGTACAACTTCACATGCTTTCAAATACTGAACACAACAAATAAAAAAATACTATCATTGTTTCTTCCATAGGTTCAAGAGGCAAATTCCCAGCAGAGTACTACAGGTTTACATGCCCATACTGCGGGAAGCCATTCCCGAGTAACGCCAAGCTGGTCGCCCATATTGGCGTACACACTTACTATAGAGCGCCCATTCTAGTGTCATTGAAGGAGAAAATGGTCCCTTGTACTTTATATGCACAATTTTTACGGTTTTCAAATACTGAACACAACAATAAAAAACTATCATTGTTTCTTCCGTAGGTCCAAGAGGCAAATTCCCAGCAGAGTACTACAGGTTTACATGCCAGTACTGTGGGAAGCCATTCCCGAGTAACGCCAAGCTGGTCGCCCATATTCGTGTACAAGCTTACTTGAGAGCACCCGTTTTAGTGCCATCGATAGATAAAATATCCCTTTTACAACTTTACATGCACAAATTATTACAACTTTCAAATACCTATCACAACAATAAAAAATATATCTCTCTCTTCCGTAGGTCCAAGAGGCAAAGTCCCAGCAGACTACTTCAGGTTTTCATGCCAGTACTGTGGGAAGCCATTCCCGAGTAACGCCAAGCTGGTCGCCCATATTCGTGTTCACACAGGAGAACGACCGTTTAAATGTCAGATTTGTGGAAAAGCGTTTAAGGAGAAAAGATCTTTAATTGGCCATTCGATGTCCAATCACAATTCACTACCACAGTAGTGATTGTTTGTTTTAGTGTTAGATATGTGCGAAGGCATTTAAGGAGAAGAGGTCCTTAATTGGTCATGCGATGTCTAATCACTATTCACTACCACAGTAGTGAGTGTTTGTTTTAGTGTCAAATATGTGGGAAAGCATTTAAGGAGAAGAGGTCCTTAATTTGTCACAAGATGTCGAATCACAAGTCACTACCACAGTAGTGAGTGTTCGTTTAAATGTCAGATTTGTGGAAAAGCATTTAAGGAGAAGAGGTCCTTAATTGGCCATTCGATGTCCAATCACAATTCCCTTCCGCACTAGTGAGTGGTCGTTTAAATGTCAAATTTGTGGAAGAAAAGATCCTTAATGGGCCACAACTCACTACCACAGTGATGTGGAAATCGTCGCTTTTCCACAAAGACCTAGTAACTGCAGCTTAAAACAAGCTGCAGTTACAAGGTCTTTGTTGAAAAGAAGCGAAATGCTTAAAGGAGAAACGATTCCTGATGGAACACATGCTGATCATTCACTCCAGTCCACTTCAAATTAAGATGTAACAATGAGTGGTCGTTTAAGTGTCCGCTATGTGGGAGAGCATTTAAGGAGAAGAATGCTTATATTAAGCTGCAGTTACGGAATTTCGATGAAAAGCAGCAAAATGTTGAAAAAAACATTCAAACATTGAACAGGTCCTTAATGGGTCATGCAATGTCAAATCACGGTACACTACCACGGTACTGTGGAAATGCTTTTAAGGAGAAAACATCCCTTATCGGACGCGTGTTAACCAATCACTCCAATTTACCACTACAACAATACTCGAACTTAAATATTATGCGGAGAACATTGAATAAAGCGTCCGTATGTACGTAATATCATAACGATGACAACAGTTCATGTGGAGAATGATGGTTGTGGATGAGTATATCGCTGCTTTTCTTCAAAAACCTCGTATCTGCAGCTTAAAACAAGCTGCAGATACGAGGTTTTTGCAGAAAAACGACGATATATGTAGAGGAACAATGTGTGTTTGTGAATGAGGTTCGAACCTCTGACTTCCAACTGCCAAAACTAAGGACATATGTTTGGAGAAAATTTCGTTCAACGTGGTAGTACTCTAATAGTAGTATTTTGACGTTCTTTCAAGATCGGAAAAGTAATAATTGGAATACGTTGTACTGGCACATTTTTCTTGTAATATCTGTGTATGTTGTATTTATTAATATTCTTTAAATACTATAATTAATAAAGTTCATTCGTTGTTGTATGTCGCAATTGAGTGTATTTATTCCCTTATTTCCAATGACTAACCAGAGTTGAGTTTGAGTTTATTAGGGTTTTACGCCGTTTACAACTGCCAGGGTCATATCCCGGCGGTAGGATGACCTACCCATGGATTTCTTTTGTTTCTCAAAGCAATACTACCATAAAACCCTTACCGAGCCTCCAGCTGCTCGCCCACTTAGGTTAACGATTTCAACCCCATTGGTGGGTGACAATTTTGTCAGAAAGGGTATTAGCCGCGGCCGGTATCGAACCCGGGACCTCTCGAATGAGAGGCATATGCGCTACCAACTGCGCTAAGGCCGCGGCCGACTAATCAGAGACCACCAGGGCTTTGTGAATATTTTTAAAAACAAATGCATGCAAAGGTCAATGGCAAGTTGTAGCTGATTTGGAAGCATTGATCCCATTTACAGCGACACTCAAACCTTGTTACCGTGTAAAAGTCATGTTCTGAAGATTCTAAGCACATGTCTTACTTAAATTTCATTCGCCGCATAACGTGACACTGCTCAAGAAACATTATTTTGTAGATACATTCATGCAACTTGACAATTATAATCATATGACAATGTAGGCTTTCTTTACAAACTGAAAAAAGTGTTGCTTAATGAATAATTATTTTACAATAAAAGCTTACATAAAACAAACTGAAAAAGTGTCTATAATTGTATAATTATTTGACAATGGAAGTGTATATTGCAAACGGAAAAAAGTGTCCAAAACTGAATAATTATTTGACAATAAAAGTTTTTCTAGCAAACTGAAAGAGTGTTCCTTATTGAATAATTATTTGACAATAAACTTTTATTTTGCAACTTAAAAAGTGTCCATAACTTAATAATAATTTGACAATAAAAGCTTACTTTACAGATTGAAAAAAGTTCCCCTCGTATGTAAAGCATTTAATAACTACCACCATCATTCAAATATCCTAACGATGATGGGCTCGAGCATGAAGTTAGAGCATGTAATTCCATTTAGTTTTTTGTACGTTGTAATCCTGACCCCGGTTTCTCGAAAAAAAAACCTCAAGTATATAGTCTTGAGTACATGCTCACCTTCAATGGAATACTCTCCAACGTTAAAGGGTATTCGATTGAAGTTCACGTGGATGTCGTGTGACTTGAGTACGGTGCTCAGATTTAAGCCTAAGAGCGTAGAGTTGTTTTTTTTTCGAGAACCCGGGGCCAGACCTAATGATAAAAGGGAATGATGGCTTTTCAAAATGCAACATCTCATTAAATCTTCATTGAACCTTACTTTGCATTACTCACTAGAATGGTCCCGCTCTGTAATAAGTTTCAATTCAGAGATAATGATTCGCTGTATTGGTAATTTGGTAATCTTTAACTCTGGATTTTTTTTCTTCCATAGGTTCATCCCCAGACATACTACAAGCAACGTTCTATAAGTATTCATGCCCCTACTGTGGAAAAGTATGTACAAGTAATTCCAAGTTACAGGCGCATATCCGTGTTCATACAAACGAGCGGCCCTTTAAATGTCAAACATGTGGCAAGGCATTCAAGGAGAAAAGGGCACTAACAGGACATATGGCTACACATGTGCAGTTTTAACTTTAAATGTCAAACGTGCGGCAAGGCATTCAAGGAGAAAAGGGCATTAACAGGACATATGGCTACACATGTGCGGTTTTGATTTGCGTGGAAAAATCATCTATGAATGGAAAAGGAAAGTACCAGTTAACGTTTGGCGTTATATTGTGAATCAGGGTTTCAAAAAGTTTAAGGGTAAAGATCAGATTTGGAAACGAATCGTTGAGCAAACAATGTGATGATATCTTGATTGACACTACGGTGCTTTTAGTGGCATGAGTGAACATTGTATACGCTAATCAAAGGAAAACAAATGTTTTCGTGCTTACCAAGGAGATGTTGTTTAGATACTGAACAAGTAAAATATATTCGATGACACTAACCGAATATATAGTAACAAATAACTGGGTGGCAGTTGTATATACCAGAGGATTTTTCGTAATGAATCTTTACTGCGAAAATTAAAAATTTATAAAAGTTTGTATCCTAATTGGACAGATAAATTGGATAGAATTAATAGTGTAGTATATTTATGTATAGATGAACTGTTTGAATAAAACAAAACAAATGAATAAAACATAAAAGTTGTTTCTTTATAACTACAGAGCAGCAGATAAGAGTGCATACAGGCATTCTTACTTTGTTATTTCAACTCCAAACACTAAGTTATGTGTACTCATTTGAATAATCTAGGACAAGACGAATCCAATGAGCCTACAGCAAAGTGTTTGATGAACATACAGCAAATAAAATGTTGCATTTTGAAACGCCATCACCCCACTACCATATGTAGTTCTGTAACTGACATGCTAATTAATTTTAGACATAAATTTGTGACCCAGACCACAGGCGTCCGTAATTTGAGCTTTGGCACCATCTAGACCATTCTTTGTGATAAAGAATAGTCTAGATGGTGCCAAGGCTCAAATTACGGACGCCTGTGACCCAGACATACTTTTGGTACTAGATAGTGTTTCTTAAATTCAATTATTCAATAATATTAATGTTTTCATAAGCTTTCTGTGAGAAAAACAACAACACAAAGGCAGAGATGATGCTTGTTGTCAGATAAACTACCGGTATTACGGGGCAAAGAAATTTAAAAAAGTCTGAAATAAAGCAACGCTGCTGATTTCTTTTCCAGGACAATATGGACTGAGCCAATCCGGCATGAAAGGCAAATCTCATAATAGATTTCAATGCAAGTATTGTGAGAAGGGGTTTCCCAGCAACTGGAAGCTACAGCAACATGAGCGTATACACACTGGTGAATCTCCCTTCAAATGTAACGTGTGTGGCCGTGCGTTCAAACAGAAGGGGTCGCTTCAAGGTCATATGCTGACACACATGAATGTTGATCTGTAGAATGGCACTAAATAATGGTGTTAGAGCAAAAGCGTTGTTAGATGTATTTCATGGGAGGTCAAAACTTTTTAATGCGGGAGATGCAAAAGTGTGACGTGTGTTGTGCAATTAAACAGAAGTGGACGCGTCGAGGTAATTTGTTAACCCACATGAATGCAGATATGTGAAATCACACTAGATGATAGTGGTAGAGCGTAAACAGCCGGTTTCAATGTGTTTTAACATTTAAGGTCGCATCTAGGTCATTTGTTAATCGATAGAGATGTGACTTTGTAGACTTCTGATAATTATGTTGGGGATAGAGATGCTATAAAGGTTGCAAGTCTGATATAAGACAAACTTTAAATTGCAAGGGTCACTCCGGGATATAAGTTTAACACGTGTTGATGTTAATATACTCCCTGTCATAAGAAAGTAGCCACTTGTTAGCTCACCTGAGCACAAAGTGCTCAAGGTGAGCTATTGTGGTCACTTTTTGTCCGTCGTCCGTCTGTCTGTCCGTCTGTCTGTCCGTCTGTCTGTCCGTCCGTCCGTCCACAATTTCGTGTTTACACTCTAGCATCTACAAATATAAGCCAATCTTGACCAAATTTGGTCAAAACATGTATGACCATAAGATCTCAGATGAGTTCGATTATAGGTCAGATCGAACAAAAAAGTCAGGAGTTATCTGCCCTTGAATGTGAAAAATACCTAGTTTTGACATTGTTTACACTCTAGAATCTACAATTATTGATCAATCAAGACAAAACTTGGACACAATGTTGCAGGCCATAAGATCTCAGATGAGTTTGATTTTCAGTCTGATCTGACCAGAAAGAAGAGAGTTATGTGCCCTTGAATTCGACAAAATTGCCATTTTCGGCTATTTTCAACCTTGTTTACACTAGAATCCTCTATTATTATTATTAAATCAAGACAAAACTTTGACACAGTGTTGGGGACCATAAGATCTTGGATGAGTTCGATTTTCAATTTGATCTGATCAGAAAGTCGAGAATTATGTGCCCTTGAATTTGACAACATTGTCGTTTTCGGCTGTTTTCGACCTTGTTTACACTCTAGAATCTACAATTATTGACCAATGAAGACAAATCTTGGACACAATGTTGGAGACCATAAGATCTCAGACGAGTTTGATTTTCAGTATGATTTGACCAGAAAGATGAGAGTTATGTGCCCTGGAATTTGATAAAATTGCCATTTTTGGCCGTTTTTGACCTTGTTTACACTCTAGAATCTACAATTATTAATCAATCTAGACAAAACTTTGACACAATGTTGGAGACCATAAGATCTCACATGAGTTCGATTTTCAGAAAGATTAGAGTTATGTGCCCTTGAATTTGATAAAATTGCCATTTTTGGCTGTTTTCGACATTGTTTACACTCTAGAATCTACAATTATTTGAAAAAAAAAAAAACAATGTTGGGCACCATAAGATCTCGGATGAGTTTGATTTCACAACGTTATTGACCATAAGTTCATATTCAGTTCAAAGTCTTAGTCATAAATATTAATTAAATTGAACTAAAGTGTTGCTCATATCATTTTGGTTCAGGTGAGCGATATAGGACCATCATGGTCCTCTTGTCTAATGCATCTTGTCGGCAATTTTAGGATTATTCATGAACGTATCGAAATGAATACAAAACATTGCAACAAGGCAAGTTAAATGCTTTTGCGAAAGTACCGAAACAGTCAAATTATCATATTAGCTATGGTAGCTTGGTGGTAGTTCAAAGAAATCCGTAACTGATACGGAACACACTACTAAAATTCACGACCATATATAGGGCTTGAAAGGGGGCAAAACTGAATAAGGATATGCGTTTATGATACAGTTTTTATTCAAAATGCTTAGTGACTAGTAAGTGATTTTCATTACACCCAATGCCTTTGCAAAATGACGGTTTCCGGTTTTAGCCCAACCAACACCTAAATTCCTCTCAAATGCCACATTCATTGAAACTTTGTTTCTGTTTAGTCTTTAGCAAATTCCTTATTCGGAAAATGTTTCCCTCCACTTTACTCACCAACCACTTCCGGTTATTATCAAACTTCTAATATTGAGACATGCTTTACTGGTTGTGCTAAATTTTCATAGACCTCTATTAATTCAACGGAATGATTTTCTGTAAAATTGAAATGGGAATTTTGTTTGTGTTTCAACAGCGTCAACTTATGCAGAAAAATGACAGCTGTAAGTAAACAAAACTGAACTTTGTGCCCTAAACTACTGTTTTGAACCCATATTACAACTAAACATCTTTCCGGACATGTTGTAACCATTGAGGTGTGAAAAGGAATCATTGGGAATGCGTATGCATGTGTAAAATCAAAGGGACATAAAAGATTGGAAAATAATATGGCTTTTTGAAAAGTGGCTACTTTCTTATGACGGTGAGTGTATGTACGGTGTAGATACTAGACTAAAATTACTTTGACGCAAACATTAAATTATATAATTAGCTCACCTGAGCACGAAGTGCTCAAGGTGAGCTATTGTGGTCACTTTTTGTCCATCGTCCGTCTGTCTGTCTGTCTGTCTGTCTGTCTGTCTGTCTGTCCGTCCGTCTGTCCGTCCACAATTTCGTGTTTACACTCTAGCATCTGCAAATATAAACCAATCTTGACCAAACTTGGTCAAAACATGTATGGCCATAAGATCTCGGATGAGTTCGATTATGGGTCAGATCGAACCAGAATGTCTGGAGTTATCTGCCATTGAATGCGGAAAATACCTAGTTTTGACATTGTTTACACTCTAGCATCTACAATTATTGATCAATCAAGACAAATATTGGACATAACGTTGCAGACTATAAGATCTCGGATGAGTTCGATTGTCAGTCTGATCTGACCTGAAAGGCGAGAGTTATGTGCCCTTGAATTCGACAAAATTGCCATTTTCCGCTGTTTTCTATCTTGTTTAAACTCTAGAATCTACAATTATTCATCAATCAGGACAAAACTTGGACACAATGTTGGGGACCATGAGAGTTCGGACGAGTTTGATTTTCAGTCTGATCTGATCAGAAAGTCGAGAGTTACTTGCCCTTGAATTTGACCAAATTTTCATTTTCGGCTGTTTTCAACCTTGTTTACACTCTAGAATCTACAATTATTGATCAATCAAGCCAAAACTTGGACACAATTTTGGGGATCATTAGATCTGAGATGAGTTGTATTTTCAGTCCGATCTGATCAGAAAGTCGAGAGTTATGAGCCCTTGAATTTGACAAAATTGCCGTTTTCTTCTGTTTTTGACATTGTTTACACTCTAGAATCTACAATTATTTATCAATTTAGACAAAACATGAAAACAATGTTTGAGACAATAAGATCTTGGATGAGCTTAATTTTCAGTCCGATCTGATCAAAAAGTCGAGAGTCATGTGCTCTTGAATTTGACAAAATTGCTGTTTTCAACTGTTTTCGACCTTGTTTACACTCTAGAATCTACAATTATTGAGCAATCATGACAAATCTTGGACACAATTTTGGGTATTATAAGATCTCGTACGAGTTAGATTTTCAGCCTGATCTGATTAGAAAGTCGGGAGTTATGTGCCCTTGAATTTGATAAAATTGCCGTTTTCGGCTGTTTTCGACCTTGTTTATACTCTAGAATCTACAATTTATTATTGATCAATCAAGACAAAACTTGGACACAATGTTGGGGATCATAAAGTCTGGGATGAGTTTGTTTTTCAGTTTGATCCGATCAAAAAGTCCCGAGTTATGTGCCCTTTAATTTGACAAAATTGCTGTTTTCGGCTGTTTTCGACCTTGTTTATTCTCCAGAATCTACAATTATTTATCAAACAAGACAAATCTTGGACACAATGTTGGGCACCATAAGATTGTGGATGAGTTCGATTTTCACAACGTTATTGACCATGAGTTCGTTTTCAGTCTTAAAGTCATATTTATTGAATTGAACAAAAGTGTTGCTCATGCCATTTTGGTTCAGGTGAGCGATATAGGACCATCATGGTCCTCTTGTTTTAGACTACATCTACTCCAAGTTGAATGCTGTTTCACGCAACAATGTACTTCACGTCAAAAGTTGATCATATGCATGTAAAGGCATAGAAAACTTTGAGGGAAAATGAATAAATAATGATCATCTTTCAATGCTTTCTCTTACTGTTAATAATGAATCCATTTCAAAATGATTCCAGACTTTCATTGTGACTATTTAGGAATTTTTGATATTTCGCAGATAAGGTCGCGCCAAGTTAATGTGCTGATAGCATCCTTTTTAGCCGAAAACAGGGTTTACCAAAGCAAATGCAATTTGTTATGATAATTACAAACAAGAGGACCATGATGGTCCTATATCGCTCACCTGAACCAAGATGATATGAGCCACAGTATTGTTTGTATCAATTAATATTTGTGACATTAAGTTTGAAAACAAACTTATGGTCATCAACATTATGTCCCTGTTTCCTCTTTATAGGTCAATATATCTTGTTGTAAAGAGTGAAAACAAAGTCAAAAACGAGAATTTTGTCCATTTCAAGGGCAGATAACTCAGCAACTGCTTGTCTAATTGTGCTGAAGTTCAAACTCATCCATGATCTTATGGTGATTAACCATTATATCCAAGATCAAAGTTTTGTCTTGATTGGTCACCATTAATTTTGTGGTTGTTAGAGTAAAAACAAAGTCGAATACAGCACTTTTGTCAAATTCAAGGGCAGATAACTCAGGACATTCTGGTCCGATCAAACCAAAACAAAAACTCATCCCAAATCTTATATAAGGTCACCAACATTGTGTCCATTTTTTGTATATTATATATATTGGTCAATATTTGTAGATCTATGCTAGAGTGTAAACAATGTCAAAAGTAGCTATTTTTTACATTCAAGGGCGGATAACTCCGGACTTTCTATTCCGATCTGATCCAAAATCAAACTCATCCAAGATCTTATGGTCACTAATATTGTGTTAAAGTTTTGTCTTAATTGGTAAATAATTGTAGATGCTTTAGTGTAAACAAAGTCGAAAACGGTCAAAAACGACAATTTTGTCAAATTCAAGGGCAGGTAACTCAGGACTTTCTAGTCCGATCAAACCAAAAATCAAACTCATCCGAGATCTTATGGTCACCAACATTGTGTCCAACTTTTGTATTGATTGGTCAAAATTTGTAGATGCTAGAGTGTAAACAATGTCAAAAGTAGCTATTTTTTACATTCAAGGGCAGATAACTCCTGACTTTCTGGTCCGATCTCACCCAAAATCGAACTCATCTAAGATCTTATCATCACTAACATTGTGTTAACGTTTTGTCTTAATTGATCAATATTTGTAGATGCTATAGTGTAAACAAAGTCGAAAACGGTCAAAAACGACAATTTTGTCAAATTTGAGGGCAGATAACTCCTGACTTTCTGGTCCGATCTGACCCAAAATCAAACTCATCCAAGATCTTATTGTCACCAACATTGTGTCCAACTTTTGTATTGATTGGTCAATATTTGTAGATGCTAGAGTGTAAACAATGTCAAAAGTAGCTATTTTTTACATTCAAGGGCAGATAACTCCCAACTTTCCGGTCCGATCTGACCCAAAATCGAACTCATCCGAGAGCTTATGGTCATACATGTTTTGACCAAGTTTGGTTAAGATTGGCTTATATTTGTAGATGCTAGAGTGTAAACACCAAATTGTTGACAGACGGACGGACGGACGGACGGACGGACGGACGGACGGACATACGGACATACAGACATACAGACGGACGACGGACAAAAAGTGATCACAATAGCTCACCTTGAGCACTTCGTGCTCAGGTGAGCTAAAAACAAACGAATTTTGAATTGTTGGTGTACTTCTGAACACAATGTTACATGTAATTTGATATAAATAAATCAACACACTCTTTATTTAGTTTCTTATTAATCTATAAATGAAACTTACAGTGGACCGCGTTTCGAATTACAAAGAATCAAATCACAACACGAATATATGAACAGATTATCAATAGTCTCTCTTTGCTTGATTAAGAAAACAAGTATGCAATTATAGACTCTGGCGAAATCAGTTTGCCCCTAAGCTTGAATCATGAAAGATACCGTCGTCTTCGTTCAGTAATGTTGTAACTACAGCTTATTCAAGCTGTAGTTACGGCATTCTCGAACGTAGCAAAGGATATTCTGTATTTATTTCAGATCTTCCATCGATGCCCACCATGTCTGGAGTCCATGCCCGGACAAGTAGCACTGCCAAAGCCCATGCTTGTACATATTGTGAGAAGGCCTTCTCCCGCAAATTCATGCTCGAAAGACATTTAAGAACACATACTGGGGAGAAGCCATTTGTTTGTTCACACTGTGGTCGTAGCTTTAACCAAAGTTCATCGTTGAGGAGACATTACATTGTTCACTTAAACTAATTGGTTAAATGATTATATGTAAGTGGGAGATCAAAGCTACCATATGTTTGTTCACATTGTGGTCGTAGCTTTAACCAAAGTTCATCGTTGAAGAGGCATTATATCGTTCACTTGGACTTAAATTGCTAAAATAATTATATGTAAGTGGGAGATCAATACACAGCTATTGGAGAACAACATGGTTCCTGGTCAGACTGCGTGTATACGCAGGCTGATCTGGAACCTTGTTGGGCTCAAACGCCTAAAAAGGGTGTTTTTCAGATTCTGGCTCTTATGTTTGTTCACAATGTGGTCGTAGCTTTAACCAAAGTTTGTCATTAAAGAGGCATTACATTGTTCACTTAAACTAATTGTGAAATAATTATATATCAGTGGGAAAACTGCAGTTTGACAAAGCTGGTGTTACGAGTTTTGAGCTCCCACCAACTGGTGAGAACCATGATTGTGATTCTTCACAGTGTGGTTATAGTTTTAACCAAAGTTCATCGTTGAGGAGGCATTGCATGGTTACTTTCAACTTAAATTGCTAAAATAATAATACGCTTGTATGTCATTGGAAGATCAAGAATGAAGTTGCAGTTATTGTAGTTACGAGTTTGATCCCCACTGACTGGTGAGAAACAATATGTTTGTTTACATTGTGGTCGTAGCTTTAATCAAAGTTCATCTCTGAGGAGGCATCATATGGTACACTTGAATTGCTAATTTAATGATACGTCAGAGGGAGATCAAAATCTCGTAACTGCAGATTAGAAAATCTGGAGTTACGAGTTTTGATCTCCCATTGACTGTTGAGTAACCATATGTTTGTTCAAATTGTGGTCGTAGCTTTAATCAAAGTTCGTCGTTGAGGCGGCACTACATGGTTCATTTCAACTTAAATTGCTAAAATATTAATACGCTCGTATGTCAGTGGGAGATCAAGAATATAGTTGCAGTTACGAGTTCGATCTCCCAGCTGACTGGTGAGAAACAATATGTTTGTTCACATTGTGGTCGTAGCTTTAATCAAAGTTCATCATTAAGGAGGCATTACATTGTTCACTTGAACTTAAATTGCTATATAAATGATATGTCAGAGGGAGATCAAAATCTCGTAACTGCAGATTGGACAATCTGCAGTTACGAGTTTTGATCTCTCATTGACTGGCGAAAAATCATATGTTTGTTCACATTGTGGTCGTAGTTTAAAGCAAAGTTCATCATTAAGGAGGGATTACATGGGCCACTTAAAATTAAATTGCTAAGATAATTATATGTAAGTGGGAGATCAAAACTGCAGTTTTACAAAGCTAGAGTTACGAGTTTTGATATGCCATTGACTGGTGAGAAACAATATGTTTGTTCACATTGTGGTCGTAGTTTTAATCAATGGTCATCATTAAGGAGGCATTACATGGTCCACTTAAAATTAAATTGCTAAGATAATTATATGTAAGTGGGAGATCAAAACTGCAGTTTTACAAAGCTAGAGTTACGAGTTTTGATATGCCATTGACTGGTGAGAAACAATATGTTTGTTCACATTGTGGTCGTAGTTTTAATCAATGGTCATCATTAAGGAGGCAATACATGGTCCACTTAGAATTAAATTGCTAAGATAATTATATGTAAGTGGGAGATCAAAACTGCAGTTTTACATAGCTAGAGTTACGAGTTTTGATATGCCATTGACTGGCGAAAAATCATATATTTGTTCACATTGTGGTCGTAGTTTTAAGCAAAGCTCATCATTAAGGAGGCATTACATGGTCCACTTAAAATTAAATTGCTAAAATAATTATATGTAAGTGGGAGATCAAAACTGCAGTTTTACAAAGCTGGAGTTACGAGTTTTGATATGCCATTGACTGGCAAAATATCATATATTTGTTCTCATTGTGGTCGTAGTTTTTAATCAAAGATCATCGTTTAGGAGACATTACATGGTTCATTTAAACTCGTAGAAACTTTAAATATTGTTACTCTTTCGAATGACTCCACACTGTTCACACTAATAGCCGAAAGAGAAAAAGATAACAAATTAACTCATATCAGTTTAGAAAGTGGTTAAAGTTTTACTCAAGGTCCCCCCTTTTAAAATTACATTATACTATCTACATGTACTTTAATTGTTGAAGAAGAGATGATATATGTGTTTGGACGAGGTGTGTTCGTAGTTTTGATCATCTCTTTTTTGCCTAAAAGGCAACAATTTAGTGAATTTAGTCAGTGCCATGTAGAAAATTGCTGCAGAAGACAAATTAGAATTTATGTACATGATATAGAAAGGAATATATACAATGTTATTATGAAGACAACAATTTCTCCTTTTGTCTCAATGTTTAAGCATCAACTTTCTAATAGACATGTCCGATTTTTGCGGATGTTGAGAGCGGACACCCGATTACGGTTCGCTGGGGGTCGTCTCAAACAATTTCAAATTTCGTGGCATCAGTAAATGAGAGAAGTCTGTTCAGACGTACATCGATCGATTCAGTCCATGCACATATAATTTAAAAAGAAAAGTCACATTACAGTCAGGGTATAACAAGTCTTTTTAACTCGTTTTCACAAATTCAAAACAGGTTTTTAATTGGACGTCCGAAAGGACGTACAATTCTTATAACCACTTTTGGACAGGCGAAATGGGTTTTCATTACCAAAAAACCCTTTCTCAGACTCAATTGCCAGTTGACCAGAATTCAAAATAGATTTTGCGACCATACAGGAAAACTGCCGTATCTTTTCCTACTTTCTATGTGTTCTCTAACAAATACTATAAGATTCATTGGCCGATTCAATTCATACCACGTCTTAACCAACTTTACGATCTTTTTTCGATTTAATCATTTTCTTGTAGTTTTTTGACTTTCGTAATATTTATTGTGTAAAGGGTAAGATCTTTAGAAAGCGATACATGCATACACTATGGTTATAATGTAAACAGCAGCGATAGCTCAAACGGGAAAGGATTAACCTCGCAACCTTTTTTCAGTTTGAAATTTGGAACGCCGTTGGTTCTAAACCAGTTCGGATTATTTCTTCTGTAAAACGTTTGTTTTTCTTGATGTGTTTACTGAAAACACACATTTTAGAATGATTATCCAATTTAATGCACGTATTGTGTATGATAGGTTCCTTTTCTTTGATCATTGTTGTTTAAGTCTTTGACACATTTAAAGGAACGGGGTTTCCACGAGACGTACTTTGGAACCAGGGTTTTGAAATCGATTATCGGGGAGTGAGTTCATTTCGCAACTCGGGTTCAACTCGATGACAAATCGGGGTTCCATCTGAACAGCCTCAGATGAGACACTAGTGAAATCCACCTATTCAGAAAAAAAGTCGCTCTTACGAGTTTTTTTTTCTCCAGCATCTGTATCACTGATATTCGACAGTATCATGACCTATTTACATACTGATCGATGATCATGACAACAATGATTATTACTACAGAGTGTCCCAAAAAAACGGAACCCATTTTTGAAAGTACATTTCTCATGTATCAAGTAATATTTCTCCACCAAATTTGCATATACAATAGCAACGACAGTTTTCTATAAGCAGTTAAAATTTGGTTGAAAAATAATGATTGGTTTGGAAAATATTGGCATTCGAATGAATATACCCGGAAACCCATTTTAACACGATATCGATCGTTTCGTTTTGCACCGCGCGCCTACACTCGTTGAATAAATTGACGCTATTCAATTGGTTAATATATTCAATACAATACAAAAATGATTTTGAAACATTGTATTCACAATAGTGCATTTTCATTTCATCTTTTTTGCTAATAGATAAACTGTTCATGTAACTAAAATGAATACAAACAAATATCCAAGTGCATCACAGACTCATGAATGATAATCATAGGCACTTATTTTATTTCTGACAAACATGCCGGTCACCACTCAATTGAAAAGTATAACGGGTTTCATTTGACCTGACACTGATCTTTAACACAAATAACACAAAATTCACCAAAAAGAATTAAATCATAGTCCACAGAAAGGTAAACTGTGCAAGAAAATAAGACTGGACTACTTTTAGGAAATATATCAAGCTTGTAATTTATGAAAATAAAAGTTAAAACTGGGTCATGTGAAATGAATCACATAATAATTTGACATTAATTCAAACAACCACCCTATGGACTCAATTTGAACGTACAGAACGCGTACATATTAAATTTTGAGAAAATCGGTACATACACGTACAACGACACAGAATTCAACAGCTGACCGTAAGTGCGCTTTCTCGAACAAACAAGACCCAAAAATCAATATCATGTCAGATCGGTTTTTTAGTGTCATTATTAATTTGCTCATAACATTTCAACCGATGCATATTTTTAAGTGAAATTTGGAACACAAATGCAAAAATAATGAATCTTCAGTACTGCAAATTCAAAAAATAGATTTTTCGCTTATGCTTTAAAATATTTGACTTTGAATTAGGGTTCCGTTTTTTTTGGGACACTCTGTAGTATAAGACTAAGTGACAGCGATCTGTATTTATTTCGTTTAAGAGACCCGTTTACGTGTATTGAGCTAAGAAGATGAAGCAATGGGTCTGCAACAGATGGTACCTGGATGATCGTATGAATATGTTTACAGATAGGGACATTGCTATTCTCAAATTTTCGTTGATAGTGATATGAAGATTTAAATTGCTTATTGTACTCCACTGCCATTTTCCCAACGGCACGTTCCCAATTTCTTCTTTTTATGCACATCTGTAGATGTAAGGATGCTGCGGTAGTACTTGCAATTCATCTGGTATTTTGTTTCAGGAAAAGTATGTATTGGATTTGTTTTGTAACTACAACCAGGGAAAACTGCTACCGTGTTTTTTTTTCTTTTTTTACTCTAAACAGGAATAAAAATCAAAGTGCTTGGAGCACTATATTTAGACGCCTCTCATTGATTGAGCGGAATTGTATGTAAATGATCGGCGTTTCATTACTTTATTTCGTTGAATTTGTGTTAAGATCGATTCTAAATCACTGCGGTCGTTTCTTCGCCAACGATGGTGGAGATAGAAGTCGAACAAGAGTGCCATGGTCACAATATACGCCGCCACTTATAAAACTTGAGACAAAAAAAATGACATTGACAAGGATTTATAAATATTAACACAAAAACCTGTAAAAAGTTGTGTTCACAAAAAGGTTTTTATAAATATCCAGTCAAAAACCTGGACAGAATTGCGTTCACGAGACTGAAATATAATTAAGCCCTAGAGACTAAGATTGAAGGGGGCATAACTCAGGCAAAAATCAATGAACCATAAAATCCTTACTTCATGCACATCTACCAATTAAGGTAATAACATCCACCAAGTTTCATAAGGATCCAGTCAGAATCTTAGAAGAAGTTGTGTTGACAAGGCTGCAATTTCAATAAGCCCCACAGACTATGTTTTAAGGGGGCATAACTCCTTCATGCACATCTACCAATTGAGGTGATAACATTGACCAAGTTTCATTAAGATCTAGCCAGAAACTTAGGAGGAGTTGTGTTGACAAGGCTGCAATTTCAATAAGCCCCAGAGACTAAGTTTTTAAGGGGCATAACTCAGGCAAAAATCAACGAACCATAAAATCCTTCCTTCATGCACATCTACCAATTGAGGTGATAACATTGACCAAGTTTCATTAAGATCCAGCTAGAAACTTAGGAGGAGTTGCGTTGACAAGGCTGCAATTTCAATAAGCCCCAGAGACTAAGTTTTTAAGGGGCATAACTCTGGCAAAAATCAACGAACCATGAAATCCTTCCTTCATGCACATCTACCAATTGAGGTGATAACATTGACCAAGTTTCAAGAAAATCCAGCCAGAAACTTAGGAGGAGTTGCGTTGACAAGAAAAGTGGACGGACGGACGGACGGATGGACGGATGGATGGATGGACGGACGGACAGACGGAGAAGATGACGCAAATATACGTCCGCCTCCGGCGGCGTATAAAAAAAGATGATTAAAAAGAACAATGTCTGAGTAGAATACGAACCCAGGGCCTTCCGGATATAACATGTGTAAAGAGTACAAGGTGAGTGCTCTGCTAAGTGAGCTATCGCGGCTTTCATTTATGTAGCGCGTTGGCTTACATTTTGAATAAATTGCTTTGTAGCGTACTTTATAAAATCAATGAAAAATATAACTGACGACAATACTCATAGTAAACCGAAACAAGAAGACAAAAGTGCTAATCGCATGGCCTTAATTGAATTTGGTAATCAAATTAATAGTGATTATTCATAGCGACAAATCAGTTGTCTTGAAACGGCAATCAAATCAATTTGAAGCCTGAGAAGGGTTTTCTGGTATTAAAGCCGATTTCGTATGTCCGAAACCGATCTTATAGAATTAAACACAGAAGAATGAATAAAATATCTTTCGTTCATGTACAATCCCGCTCAATCAATCAGAGACGTCCAATTACAGTGCTCTCAGCACTTTGATTGGCTTTTGTAACTCTAATGAAACAGGTCTAGAAGCATTGATGCGAAACAAGGAAATGATAACATCCGACATTTTTCTTTTTCCCATAATCATTTTCAGTGTAATACAAATAAATTATATTTTAATCAACGTCCATGTTATCGTCCGTGCTAGGTTTGAAACAACATTCTAAACTTGTGTCGTTTAGAAAAAGTTTTAAGAGTTAAAATATTTACAGGGAACAACTTCGGTCTTGGATTTCTTTCTAAAGAAGAAAGCAAAACATTCCTGTCTTGCTATAACAATTATGCAATATCAATTCCAATATGATAATAAAACCTAACGCATACTCTGACATATCGTCGGTGTAAATAAAAAAAAACTCGTATGTCATTATTTTGCAATTTCCAAAGTAAACCCCTTGTATGTCCAATTATTAATTTTTTTTGCATGTTTGGGGATATTTTTACTTAGCAGTAATAATAACAAATCAATTGTGTGTGAACAATATGTCCGAATTCAAGTAAAACCTTTCAGATTCGGAAAAAATTATTATTTTTTTTTCTTTACCTTTAAACATTAAAAAAATTAGGTACGAGTTTTTGCATTAACATCGACGATTTAAGATCTCGTACATTAAACATTCTTTCGGAATTGAAATTCTTTTAAAATACAAACGGTGTGTAAGAAATGAAAGCGAGAAAAATATCAATAACCCGAAAAATATGTGACTTAAACGTACGGTTCTTGACATTGACACTTTTTAACACAGTGATAGATATAAGTGTATGATGTTTCAAAATGCCAGCAAATGTTTAGTCTAGGGGTTGTGACCTTGGCAAAAGATTCCAGACGCAAAGAAATTTTGACAACTACCTCTCGTCTGTTTAGAGCGGGATAAAACAGTATGAAATTTCTATAGCACATGAAACATTTTTGCATGACTTATTATGATCACGATGCTACATAGCATATCTCCTACGCAATTTGCACGATTCCCACGTGCACACTTTATACTTGGCCTACTAAACTTAAGAAAGGCCAGTGGTATTTTATCGTGTGTTTCTGTATATACATGCATGTCTTGTATGCATTACGGTAAAATGCGTCAAAAATTAACCCACGATAACTAACTGTATCTTTACCGACAGCGTTTGCTAGTTGAGCGTCTTAGGAAACATTCTTGAAGCATGGTCTTTACATATGCGGAATTCTCTTGCGAATTACTTTGGTATAGAATCTATAAAAAATTATAGATGCATATATATTATTATCCGTATTTTCGAGTCAGCTACCACCGTGTAGCAGGTAAGACGACATAACAAATCCTTGTTCTGCAAATCAATTGTATGTGTTTGAGAGACAAAATACCCGATGCATAAAGGTCACAACCATCTAAACACATAAAGAAGAAATCTTATGATGTTATCCTGTAATGTCGAATGAATTTTGTGGAAATGATCCCAAATCATTATAAAAGTGTCTTTCCCTCAGCCATGTTCGAAAAATTATCAAGTAGAAGCAGCATCTTTTTTGTTTGGCCTATGTAGACACTTCACAACAGCATTTCTTTCAGGTTGTAGTACCAAAATGTGTTCCAGTTAAGATTTGATATCCAACATTTTGTTTCTGTGTGTAGAGAATGGTAAAATACCCTACATTATAGTCCTGCTCAAAGGCAGACCCGCCACTGCTGCACTTTATTAGCGTAAATAAATAAGCTCAATTCCAGTGGGATAACGTCAGGTTACGACCTTTGTATAGACTAGTCTGACATTGAGAATTGAGTGGGTAGTAGCGTTGGCTTGAATATTTTTCCGACGATTTTGGTACTCATGGCCCCCTTTTCTTGGTGTGGAATTAAAGACTTAGGCACGTTCTATAACCCTATTTTAGTCATGTGGTCTGAGGAACTTTGATCCCTTTTACTCGTCACTTAAGTAGTCAATTAAACAGTGGAGTGACACCATATGCTCAGGCATTTTGAGAAGACCCCCTTCGAAAGTCCGTCCTCTGTAGTCCGTCTCGTAATCGGCAAAAATCGGACATGTCTAATAGGGACTTCGAACCAGGTCTTGTATTGTAAATGATCATAAACTTATACTACATGTAGTTAAAGCCCTATGTCGCAGTGGTGTTGCAATTTTAATCAAAATTAAGTTTCATTTGTTGGTGTTTATATCGAAATATGGAAAGGTATTCCATAAATACGAAAATATGATTATACGTTTCATTTATTCATGTGTAAATACTATTTGTTCTCTATCAATGTTCTTCAAAATTAATAAAAATATATTTCAATTTATATTTAGTTTGTTTCGAAGTAATTGCCCTTTAGACTGAGACATTAGTATAAGACTTTTATTGTCTTCGTAGATAATTTGACCATCTCTGACTTTGAAGCATCGTCCGATATATTTTTAGCTCACCTGAGCACGAAGTGCTCGAGGTGAGTTATTGTGGTCACTTTTTGTCCGGCGTCTGTCCGCCCGTCCGTCCGTCTGTCAACATTTGACCAGAAAGATGAGAGTTGTGTGCCCTTGAATTGGGCAAAATTGCCATTTTTGGCTGTTTTCAACCTTGTTTACAGTCTAGAATCTACAATTATTAATAAATCAAGACAAAACTTGGACACAATGTTGGGGGCCATAAGATCTTGGATGACTTTGATTTTCAGTCTGATCTGATCAGAATGTAGAGATTTATGTGTCCTTGAATTTGACAAAATTGCCGTTTTCAGCTGTTTTCGACCTTGTTTACTCTCTAGAATCTACAATTAATAATCAATCAACACAAAACTTGGACACAATGTTGGTGACCATAAGATTTCGGATGAGTGTGACTTTCAGTCTGATCTGACCAGAAAGAAGAGAGTTATGCGCCCTTGAATTGGGCAGAATTGCCACTTTTTGTTGTTTTCAACCTTGTTTACACTCTAGAATCTACAATTATAAATAAATCAGGACAAAACTTGGACACAATGTTTGGGAGCATAAAATCTTGGATGAGTGTGATTTTCAGTCTGATCTGATCAGAAAGTCGAGAGTAATGTGCCCTTGAATTTGACAAAATTGCCGTTTTCGGCTATTTCCGATCTTGTTTACTTTCTAGAATCTACAATTATTAATCAATCAAGACAAATCTTGGACACAATGTTTGGGACCATAAGATCTTTTATGAGTATGATTTTCAGTCTGGTCTGATTAGAAAGTCAAGAGTCATGTGCCCTTGAATTTGATAAAATTGACGCTTTTGACTGTTTTCAACCTTGTTTACACTCTAGAATCTACCATTATTGACCAATCAAGATAAATCTTGGACACAATGTTGGAGACCATAAGATCGCAGATGAGTTTGATTTTCAGTCTGATTTGACCAGAAAGACGAGAGTTATGTGCCCTTGAATTTGACAAAATTGCCATTTACGGCTGTTTTCGACATTGTTTACACTCTAGAACATACAATTATTAATCAATCAAGACAAAACTTGGACATAATGTTGGAGACCATAAGATCGCAGATGAGTTTGATCTTCAGTCTGATCTGACCAGAAAGACGAGAGTTATGTGCCCTTGAATTTGATAAAATTCCCATTTTTAGCTGTTTTCGACCTTGTTTATACTCTAGAATCTACAATTTTTTTTATCAATCAAGACAAAACTTGGACACAAAGTTGGGTACCATAAGATCTCGGATAAGTTTGATCTTCACAACGTTATTGACCATAAGTTCATATTCAGTCTTAAAGTCATAAGTATTAATTGAATTGAACAAAAGTTTTGCTCATATCATTTTGGTTCATGTGAGCGATATAGGACCATCATGGTCCTCTTGTTATGATTTCTTTATGATCCAAACAGTGGTGCGTTTTGACGCCGTAGTAGAAACACGTTTGGGACAACATTGAGGCAAACTACGAAAATGCTGATGACCAACATTTTCTCATTTTGCCTCAATCTTTCAATGCTGTAATAAACATATTCCGTCTTATCAACATCGATATTGTCGTCTGCAACAGCTTTGATATTGGAACGGTCTTAACCTTTTCTGTATGGAGAAAAGGTTTTTATTGGTTTACATTTCGTGCCACATTTACATTTTGTGTAAGTTCTATCATACAAGCATCATGCCATGTCGTGTAATTAAATCCAGGATTGAAAATCGTAGCTGAAAGGATGAAAAACATTACCTTTACAACCAATGCAAACAAACGTTGGCGTACTGGTAATTGTCTCCCCCCTTTCAGTCTACCAAACTGAAAACGAAAACATTACAAAGTAATTCTGTCGTCAATACTCATCTGCTATACATCATGATACTGACGTGAATGCAACGTTCTCATTTTTCGGGTAAATGTCAATAAAACGTCACCATGAATTTCATTAAATACATGTATATTTGAAATGTAGAGTCCTGCATCCTTAAATTATAGTGGACGAGAATATATACCTCTATAACTCAAATAGTCTTCGCATGATGTCGTTTTCAATCCACCGAGGCATACATATACTAGAGGAAAGAAGAAACGCAACAACTATTTTTTTGTTATTTCTCTTAATTCTTCTATGTTATTGAGTCAAAGTTGTTACTGATTATTACTTGGAGCTTTATCTTGATATTGATCTTTCTGTTTACGTTAGATCATGTCTTACGTGTGAGATAACGTCAAAATAGACGTTTACATGTTTCTCACATGCAAACCTTTAAATATCCAAACTTTACATAAAACTCTTTTGATTTGTGTAGATGCACGTCGACTCGACAAAAGGCAAAAAAAAAAGTTTGGATTTTATCCCTCATTTCATTATGTGACTCATTTAAAGACGTCGTCCGGTAGCAAATTGTGATGTTTACGAATGGAACATCTCAACCCGCGATTGCTGCTGATTTTGATGTACATCGGTTGACAAAATATTGCTTGAGATAACGTCTTAGAACTAACGGAACAACTGCCAGTCGCCGTAAAAGCGGTCGTCAATGTTTAACGTCACGACGTCAGGACCATAACGTTAGCTCATTTTACCAACGGAAACGAATTCTCTCATCGAGAAAATCTGTTGATGCTATTCATGGACAGTACAGCAAAAAAATTTCAGCCAGGAATGGTGAACTTCAGTTTGGATTGCGTGCAAGAACTCATTTAACGTTGACGCCAAACAACTCTAATTTAAACGCATATATTGATGAAACGTAGAACCTGTGACCTTGATGAAATTTTGACACTAGAAGGTCAAATAGTGAAGTTTTACTATGTATTGAAAAAAGTACTCGAATGGGGGTGATTTTGAGAAAAACATAAACAAAACGTATATTCAAATTATTTTTGTTGCGTTTCTTTTTTCCTTTAGTATATATTAAAGAACTTAATGGATCGTAATTCAGAGAATTATTTGTCAAAATATTTGATCAAAACCAACGAAATGGAATAAAATATCGCATATAAATGTTACGTATCTCCAAAGACGGATATCTACATTCGTGTCAGACCCGCGTGCAGTCTTGGGAATACCTTTAAGACCACCATTTTAGATGGACATTAAAAAATGTCGTTCTGGAATATACCGTTGCAACTACTGCCCCAGTTTTTTTCCAACCATGCTAAGAAACTATGGCGTTCCAAATGGATTAAATTGTTTTGCAGATATCATTTTTGCGTAAATCTCCAATGACGAACATTTATATTCATTTCAGACCCACATGCAGGCTTGGGAATGCCTTCAAGACCACCGCTTAAGATGGACACTATAGAAGATCGTACGAGAATCTACCGCTGCAACTTCTGTCCTAAAGCGTTTCCTAGCAATGCTAAATTGTTGACAAAAAAGTATGGCGTAACGAATTGGCCAAACGTATATATTACATTATCATTTTGCGTATATATCTAATATCGGACATGTATGTATTGCAGGCCCTGGGTTACCTTTTAGACAGCCACTTAAGATGGACACTATAGAAGGTCAAACGAGAATCTACCGCTGCAACTTCTGTCCTAAAGCGTTTCCTAGCAATGCTAAATTGTTGACACAGAAGTATGGCATAACAAATTAGCCAAACATATATATTACATTATCATTTTGCGTATATATCTAATATCGGACATGTATTTATTGCAGGCACTGGGTTACCTTTTAGACAGCCACTTAAGATGGACACTATAGAAGGTCGTACGAGAATCTACCGCTGCAACTTCTGTCCTAAAGCGTTTCCCAGCAATGCTAAATTGTTGACACAAAAGTATGGCGTAACAAATTGGCCGAACGTGTATATATAACATTATCATTTTGCGTATATATCTAATGTCGGACATGTATTTATTGCAGGCCCTGGGTTACCTTTTAGACAGCCACTTAAGATGGACACTATAGAAGGTCGTGCGAGAATCTACCGCTGCAAGTTCTGTCTGAAGGTGTTTCCGAGCAATGCTGCATTGTTGACACACGAGAGAGTCCACACTGGAGAAAAGCCTTTTGTTTGTTCAAAATGTGGCCGCGGATTTAACCAGAAGTCATCACTAAAACGACATTTACTAGTCCACTTTGATTAGATTCCAAAATTCGCCGAAGCCTATATTGAGGGTACTTATTGGAATCGTCTCTTCGAGACGATTCAAATGAGTACCCACAACATAGGGTTTGGATTTAAAATAACAATTCTAGAATGCCTTTACTCCCTGACGCATGTCAACACGAGAGAATACATACGTGAATGTGGCCGTGGATTAAACCATAAGTCCTCGCTAAAACGACATTTACTGGTCCACTTTGATTAGCTGTTAATGTTTGTCAAACCCTATATTTTGTGTACTCACTTCGAAACGATTCCAATGAGTACCCACAACATTTGGTTTAGATTCTACTCGAGACGATTCCAATGAGTACCCACAACATAGGGTTTGGATTTGGAATAACAATTCTAGAATGCCTTTATTCCCTGGAGCATGCCAGCACGAGAGAATACATACGTGAAAGAAGCCATTTATTTTATTTGTTCAAAATGTGGCCTTTTAGTCCGTCTGATGAAATCAAATAAGGGGGCTATTTAAGGAGTTCGCTGCACCCCCTTAGGTACCAAGGTTGTTATATACCATTTTAAAGCTTGAAATATGCTGGATACGATGCACGATGTTGTCAAGTTGTAAACCTGTGCAGCTCCCATGTAAACACACAAATATGTAGGTGGGGTAAGACAACACATAAATTATTTGAAATGCATTTGTCAAATAGAAATCGTCTTTAACCCAAAAACTTAGGAATGTACTCTTTCCAATTCATAAAACCACAATCAAATAAACCAGAAGCGATATACAAAAGACATTTCAATCAATTTTACGCAGAAACAATGCTCATATATCTCGTCAATTTGCATATGGTGGGTGGGGTAATTTATGCACAGTAAAATACTTAGCCACACAAACAAATTATCACATTATTGTTCCATGAAACGTTTGCACAACCGTTTTTAGATTGAATACAACTTATTCAGGTCTTGGTTAAACATATCTACCCAATAATCAGGACACGAAATTGGAAAAGTTATCACCTAAAGGCATTTTGTGAAGAAAAGGGTTTGAGAACAGTTCTAAGGGTATTTTGGTATGCTGAATCCGAAAACCAATGTTGCCAAGCTGAAAAATGGCTTCTTCATCATCTAATTTACATATTTCCAAAATGGCCGCCAAAATCTCAAATATGCAATAATAACGTTGTTAATTATCATTTTTCGACATGTTTTGTTCTAAATATCGCAAATTTCATGTTAACATACTAAAACTAAATGGTTTACTAAGTAAATGAGGAATAAAAATGGCTCTTTTACCATCTAATTTGCATATTCTCGAAATGGCCGCCCAAAACATAAAATCCACTATATAGTATCAAAGTTTTTTGGTATAATCTTAACCAAATTGCTGAGATATATTGCTATAAATTGTAAAAATTATAAAAACTAATGAGTAAATAATTTTGAAAGTAAATAGAACCACATTGACACTATTCTTAATAACATTTTACCGTATAACTGGCAATAAAACATTTTTAAACATACAGAATATCGCTTTCACATTAATTTATTTATTTCATTTTTTCTTATTTTCATTTAAAAAGCGTTGTTAGAACACACAACTTTTATCAACAGTACCATTTTAGAAGTTTACTTATACATTTTGATTTACAAAGAAACCTTGAACATTTTAGATTTAGCCTACAAGAAATAATTAAATGATTTGGGGCATTTTCAAAATAATGCGAAGCTAAAATATTCTAACATATCTTTGGTACTTATGACTAGATCGAAATAAGCTCCGTAATCCCACTTGCATTATGGAAAAATATCATCTGAATTCATTTATACCAGAATTGATTTGATAAAAGAAAATGTCACGAGAGCATAGAACCGTACTTATTCCAATAAAACCGAGAAACACACCCTATATACTTTTTTTTTGAATTTGAGTTGCATGCCAAAGGACGCGAGGGTGTCCAATTTTCAAATATGAAATTGCTACCTTCGTATAATGTAACGTCAAGTGCTAGCACATTATTATCCCGTACACAATTAATATTGTCGCTGGTGATTAGACATTTCCCTGTCTACTTAAAGGGGCCATGCTAGATATTTCAGGCATCAAAACAACATGGGGACAGTTAGAGTTTTTTAAGTGGTATTCACATCGTATTTTCTGGACAGAAAAGGGGTTATGTCGTCGGTACCAAGATTTCTATCAAAGATTAGTTTCCTATAAATCTAATAAGAAACTAACTATGTGGTAGGTAAAGTAAGATACAAACTTCATATAGAAGGACTAAAATAATTTGATGCGAATGTTCATGATACAGTTAGTATCTACCCATAGAGGTTGGCCAATCGATATGATATTTCTTGAAAACATATTTTACCTGCTTTTATGTTTGACATACTAGCATGTGACCCTCTGAGAACGTCGAAAAGTTGTTTAGAAACACTCATGAAATAAATGACGACTACATTGATCTCAAGAAGTATTAAAATGAAAGATTTGAATAGAAGAAATGAGTCTTTATCAGAAATAACGTTGGCGTGATACATGGTGATACATGTAGATAAGTTGGTTATTGTTTTTGCTAGAAAAAGCGCAACTTAAAGCCGACTACATTTAAATGACTTTTTGCAAATCCTGGGTCAGCAAAGGAATGCAGCATTATCCAAGACTTTGAACAGAATATTTGCATTCGTTACAATAGCATAATTTATCATAAGAAACATACCTTACGCTCGTTTCCAATGTTTCTTTACATGAAACATATCTGATTTTTCAGCTATTCAATTATTTCATAAGTTCATAAACTTTCGTAACAGATGGGACTGGATGTTGAAACTTTGTGTTCCTATTTGGGATTATTCATACATGAGAACCGATGGAATTGGTGTAAACATCTGCAGAGCATGGGTTAATACTTGAACATAAGCATCAGGCGAAAAACCACTTCTCTTATCATTATCATGTCCTTCGTACTTGCCTTGCAGTAAAGGTTGCCTTGTGTGAAGAAATGTTGAGCTTTGAAGACACACGCACCTCTGTCTAGGCAATTCTTATTAATGTCCCGGTGTGGCATCCATATTTGAACCTTCATTTTAAACTTGTGTCAACTTTGAACGCATGGGAGTATACTAGCTCAGTATACACTAAGAAATCCGTGTTTTATATCTATGGTAATTCATGACAAATGATATGAGCACAGCTAAAAAGTTTTTATACAAATGCTACATGTCTTTCCTTCGGCAGTGCTCAACAAATGATAGGGGCTCTCGATGAAAATGTCAATACTTTATGTATTATTATTAAATAGATGTTAAAGTTCTAACAGTTCCGGATTAAGCTGTGATAGTTCAATGAATAACAACAGAGACTATCTATCCATGGCTTGTGGGTTCGAAGCCATTGGTGTCAAAATCCTTTTGGGCGTATTACAAAAATTCTGTAACCAAAGGGTGGATCGCTTACATTATAATCTACATGTTCATTTGATAAGCAGCTATTGACTTTGATTGGATATTGTACTTTACTTGTGTGAAACATGTTAGGAACTTAATGAATATGTTCATCAGTAAGAAGAAATGAAATAAATAAATTAATGTGAAAGCGATATTCTGTATGTTTAAAAATGTTTTATTGCCAGTTATACGGTAAAATGTTATTAAGAATAGTGTCAATGTGGTTCTATTTACTTTCAAAATTATTTACTCATTAGTTTTTATAATTTTTACAATTTATAGCAATATATCTCGGCAATTTGGTTAAGATTATACCAAAAACTTAGATACTATATAGCGGATTTTATGTTTTGGGCGGCCATTTCGAGAATGTGCAAATTAGATGGTAAAAGAGCCATTTTTATTCCTCATTTACTTAGTAAACCATTTAGTTTTAGTATGTTAACATGAAATTTGCGATATTTAGAACAAAACATGTCGAAAAAATGATAAATAACAACGTTATTATTGCATATTTGAGATTTTGGCGGCCATTTTGGAAATATGCAAATTAGATGATGAAGAAGCCATTTTTCAGCTTGGCAACATTGGTTTTCGGATTCAGCATACCCAAATACCCTTAGAACTGATCTCAAACCCTTTTCTTCACAAAATGCCTATACCTTAAAAACTAAGCGACTTTTTCAGAATTTTGTCCTGACTACAATATTCTAACAGATTTAAACAAGACACAGTTCTAGGCTTCTCTTGAAAATGCCCCCTCTTTCCCTGTTTCTTACAACATAGTCCGTCTAATTCTTTGAAATAAGAGGGCTTTTTAAGGACATCGTTTCACCCCTAAGCATCGATGTACCAATGTTGTTATATACCATATTAAAGCTTGAAATGTGCTGGATACGATACACTATGTTGTCAAGTTGTAAACCTACGCGGGTCCTGTGTAAACACACACATATGTGGGTGGGGTAAGATAACATATAAATTACTTGAAATACAGTTTTCAAATAGAAATCGTCTTAAACCCAATTACGTAGTAATGTATTCATTCGAATTCATCAAATTACTCTGGAGTAAACCAGAAGAGATGCACAAAACACATTTAAATCAATTATACGCAGAAATAATGCTCAGATATCTCGTCAATTTGTATGTGGTGGATAAGGTGTTTTATTAACAGTAATATACTTAGCCACACAAACTAATATTCGCATTGATGTTCTTTGAAACGTCTGTATAACCGTTTACAGATGAAATACAACTTATTTGGAATTTAGTAAAACACCTTCACTCTATATCTTGACACATGCATGCAAGATACAGTTCTAGACTACACTTGAAAATGCCCCCCCCCCCCCCCCATATCCTACAACATAGTCCATTAGATGAAATCACACAAGGGGTTATTGAAGGAGTTGCTGCATCCGACCCCGTACCAATGCTGTTATATACCATTTAAAGCTTGAAATGTACGATGCACGATGTTGTCATATTCTAAACCTGCGCAGGTCCCGTAAAACACACAAATATGTGGGTGGGGTAAGAAATGCATTTTTCAAATATAAATCGTCATAGACCCACTCTTTTTGAAGGTTCTTTATTCAATGCATGCTGTTATGATTGAAATAACCAGAAGTGACATAGAAAATACATTTAAATTGATTATACGCACTTTATACGCAGACATAATTCCAGGTAGTTAGTCAATTTGCATATTGTTGCTAGATTATTGTTATACACAGTAAAAAACGTACTAGCCACACAAACAAATACTCGTTTTATTGTTTCCTGAAACGTTTGTACACCCATTTAGATTAAATAAATAAATATTAAATAGATTAAATACAACTAATTTGGACATTGGTACAACATCTTTACCCAATTTGATAGATATAAACAAAACATAGATCTTGGCTGCTCTCAAATGTCCCCCTTTCCCTGTAGCTTACATTAATCTCTGCTTTAACCATTCATAGTCAGATAGTAAAACTCATTTTGTATGGATCACAATCCTTGCAAGAGCGTCCACTGAAAATATTTTAGCATTCTTTGATATAATAGATATATTGATTGGTGAATCCAAAAGATTCCACTGTGGTATCACTGGACAACACACTAATAATATGATAGCGTCCAAGATGGCGGCCAACAGTAGATATACACATGGAATAGATACATAGAACATTCATTTTGATTCTGACTTGATTTGGAAAATGAATACAAATAATTTTGAGGACAGTAAAGATTCACACAAAGATGAATATTTAAACTTTAAATAATGGTTAATAAGAGTGACATTATTAATTTCTGAATGACCCTTTGGGAGTAAAATACCTCCATGGGCTTAGCAAAAAAAATCTCTTTTTGTTTGTTTTGTTAAGTTCATGTTTCCTCTCTCTCAAATTATTCTGTAAATTTCTTGATCTTTATCTATCTTTTATAAATTTACTAAAAAGGGGGCACAATTCAGCTATTGTGATCAAATGGGCCTTCTATGCCCTTATCGAAAATGTTGCAATTTAACTCTTTAATTTTGCACTTTCAAATAAATTAGACCATTATATCAAGAGTTTACTGTCCTCGAAAAATTTCTAAGATGCCCTTTTTTTTAACCAAATCTCGGATATACCTACACATGCTACAATGTGTTTAACTTCTATTACAAAATCTTAAAATTCTATTGGTGATACAGCTGACCGAATGCAGTCATTTCATTGATTCTCTCGTCACTTATTTAGGGAAGATTAAACCAAAACGGTCCTTAAAAGAGAGTTCTAATCCGATTGTACGGATCGATGTAACGTTTCGCATGCTTTTTTTCGTCTGTTGATACAAAAGATTAGTAGCTATTTTCTATAGGGGACGAAATGATGTGAGTTAGCTGGGTCTTCGATGATGGTTTTGACCAATCTTTAACAAAGTTTGCTAGACGGTGTTGATCATAAGACATAGGGCATATACGAGTAAGGGACGTTTTGTTATATTGTAACTCCATGTAAGCATACACCGCCATTGTGGTCTCTCGTCATTAATTTGTATGATATAATGTGTGATGTATATAAAAACTCTTTTGATTTGGAATTCTGAAAGACGGGAATTCAACACTATAAAATTGCAAAACTTGATTTGTCACAAAGTTGGGGGTGATTTGGGCATTGCTCATAGATTTTAATTCCACTGGGGTATTCTATATATGTATAGTTTGTCTTTATTTTTCTTCATCTCTAAACTTATATATGGTATTCTATGTCTATTGCAATTATATATTTTAAGTTGTTTTATCCGTTTATCCATCTGAAACAATTACATTATACTTTTGGCTCCTCTTTTTAATTTGGTCATTAACATTTTGCTACATCAATCTTGTGTACTGCAACTAGTTTGTCCTAGTTTTTAACGACATAATTGTTACAAACCTTTATTATTTGATGCAAGATCTTTATAATAAAAGTCTTCTTTTTAAGCTCTCCATGGACATTCACACTGAATTCCAGTGATGCTGATAATTATGTCTCGTCGAAATTAGGATTCGCAATTTTAAAAGAAACTGGCTTTAACAAGTATCATAGTGACAGCAGTAGTTTAAGTTGAAAAGTTTTGAAGGCTAATTGATCAGATTATATAGAATAAAATACTTTTATAATTCCCCATCTTATGGTGAAAAGTGTACCTATCATAGAAATATTATAATGATTATATTGTAAAGGTTATTAGCTCACCTGAGCACGAAGTGCTCAAGGTGAGCTATTTTGGTCGCTTTTTGTCCGTCCGTCCGTCCATCTGTCCGTCCATCTGTCCGTCCGTTCACAATTTCTTTCAACATCTTCTCCTCCTAAACCATTGGACCAATTTTGACCAAACTTGGCAGGAATGTTCCTTGTGTGATACTTTTCAACACTTGTTCGTGAATTTTTGATTTGTCAAAAAATGTGGGCGTGGCAGGCAGAAAGGGGCTTATCAGACTAGAAATCATAAGAAAATTCTTTAAAAATCAACCATTGGGCCCAATTGAACCAAACTCGGCAGGAATATTCCTTGAGTCACTCTTTTCAAAATTTGTTCACAAATTTTTATATTTGTCAAAAAATGTGGCCGTGGCAGGGAGAAAGGGGCTTATTAGACTTAGAGAAATCATTAGAAAATTCTTTAAAAATCAACCATTGGGCCAATTTGAACCATACTTTGCAGGAATGTGCCTTGATTCATTCTTGTCAAAATTTGTTCACATTTTTTTTCATTTGTCAAAAATTGTGGCCGTGGCAGGGAAAAAGGGGCTTATCAGACTTGGAGAAATCAGAAGAAAATTCTTTAAAAATCAACCATTGCGCCAATTTGAACCATACTTGGCAGGAATGTGCCTTAAGTCATTCTTTTCAAAATTTGTTCAGAAATTTTACATTTGAAAAAAAAAGATGGCCGTGGCAGGGATAAAGGGGCTTATTAGACTAAGAGAAATCATAAGAAAATTCTTTAAAAATCAACCATTGGGCCAATTTGAACCAGACCTTGCAGGAATGTGCCTTGAGTCATTATTTTCAAAATTTGACCACAAATCTTTTTGTTTGTAAAAAAATTGTGGCCTTGGGCTTGGCAGGGAGAAAGGGGCTTATCAGACTTGGAGAAATCATAAGAAAATTCTTTAAAAATCAACCAATGGGCCAATTTTAAGCAGACTTTGCAGGAATGTTCTTTGAGTCTCTCTTTTCAAAATTTGTTCACAGTTTTTTTCATTTGTAAAAAACTGTGACTGTGGCAGGGAGAAAGGGGTTTATTAGACGTAGAGAAATCATAAGAAAATTCTTTAAAAATCAACCATTGTGCCCAATTGAACCAGACTTTACTGGAATGTTCCTTGAGTTACTCTTTTCAAAATGTGTTCACAAATTTTTCCATTGGTCAAAAAATGTGGGCATGGCAGGGAGGAAGGGCTTATCAGACTTAGAGAAATCATGAGAAAATTCTTTAAAAATAAACCATTGGGCCAATTTTCTATTTCCCTTATCTGTTGCTCTCAGGCTGGCCCCATGTTTATCTTATGTAAACAAATAAGGGATTAGCTTTAGCTTATCAGATGGTAATCTTTCACTAAATTCTATCAATCACAGACAAAATCTTGTTAATTGAGCCTATCATAAATGATCATTCTCTAACAGATCAGTATGCTTTGAAAATTAGCCCTATGTTGTATATTGCGAAATCATGAAATAATTGTTGAAAATTAACTAACTCAACAATTGTGCTAATTCATACCCAACCTTACAGGATCGATTGGAACAAAATTATTTCTTAATTGTTTCCAAACAGAAAGTCCTTTTAAGTTTCATGCCTTTGAATTTGACAAAATTGCCATTATCACTTTTGTCATCTTGATTCAGGTGAGCGATTTAGGACCATCATGGTCCTCTTGTTTTATAACGCAATGGCTTTCGTAATAATTTCGTTAAGCCATGCGTTCAAAATATAGTATTGTAAACTAATAACCATCACATTTCATCTGTTCCATCGAATTTGGATTATTACTTTGGATATATTTTTTTCTGGAAGTTTAGGTCCGAATCGGATAAATAAATCCCAATACACCTCCAACTCAATTAATGAATATATCGTTTTCTCATTAACGACAACGTATAAATTCTTATAATATATGCAACCTTGTTATGCATTATTATATCCATATTATCTAAGACATATTCTCATTTTGTGCCATTAGGTACCAGTCTCGAATTGACTTCGTTTGAATTAGCAAAACTGACGTTTCAGACTTCATTTTACCACACAATTTACAAATATAGACAAATTCTAAAAACATGTTACAATTAATTTAATATGTTAAAATATATTAAAATGTGTTTTGTATATATCTGTTAGGATATAGGGTGACTGTTTAACTAAGATCCAAATAAGTTGTATTTAATCTGTAAACGGTTGTACAAAGTTTTCACAGACAAATAATACGATTATTTGTTTGTGTGGCTAAGTATATTATTGTTTATAAAACAGCCCATCCACCATAAGCAAACTGACTCAGCTTATAAACAATTGAAACGTATTCTGTATATCCAATCTGGTTTATTTGATAATAATTTTATGAATTTGAATGAGCACAATCCTAAGGTTGGGTTTAAGAAAATTATCATTTGGCAAATGTATTTCAAGTAATGTATTGCCCCACCCACATATGTGTTTATTTACACGGTACCTGCACAGGTTTACAACTTGACAACATCGTGCATCGTATCCGGCATATATCAAGCTTTAAAATGGTATATAACAACCTTGGTACATCATGGTTAAGGGGTGCAGATAATTCCTTATATAGTACCCTTATTTAATATCATCTGACGGACTATATTGCAAGATACAGGGAAACAGGAGGCATTTTAAAGATCGGAATAGATCTGTTTCTTGTTTATATCTGTTAAGATATTGGGTGAAGATGTTTAACTAAGATCCAAATTAGTTGTATTTAATCTATAAATGGTTGTACAAACGTTTCACGGAACACTAATGCGATAATTTGTTTGTGTGGCTAAGTATTTCACTGTGCTTAAATTACCCCTCCCACCATATGCAAATTGACGAGATAAATGAGCATTATTTCTGCATATAATTGATTAAAATGTGTTTTGTATATCTTTTCTGGTTCATTAGATAGTAATTTGATGAATTCGAATGAGTAGATTACTACGTGATTGGGTTAAAGACGATTTCTATTTGAGAATTGTATTTCAAATAATTTATATGTTATCTTACCCCACCCACATATGTGTGTGTTTACACAGGACCCGCGTAGGTTTACAACTTGACAACATCGTGCATCGTATCCAGCGCATTTTAAGCTTTAAAATGGTAAGTAACAACATTGGTACATCGATGCTTAGGGGTGAAACGATGTCCTTAAAAAGCCCTCTTATTTCAAAGAATTAGACGGACTATGTTGTAAGAAACAGGGAAAGAGGGGGCATTTTTAAGAGAAGCCTAGAACTGTGTCTTGTTTAAATCTGTTAAAATATTGGGTAGATATGTTTAACCAAGACCTGAATAAGTTGTATTCAATGTAAAAACGGTTGTGCAAACGTTTCATGGAACAATAATGTGATTGTTTGTTTGTGTGGCTAAGTATTTTACTGTGCATAAATTACCCCACCCACCCTATGCAAATTGACGAGATATATGAGCATTATTTCTGCGTAAAATTGATTGAAATGTCTTTTGTATATCGCTTCTGGTTTATTTGATTGTGGTTTTATGAATTGGAAAGAGTACATTCCTAAGTTATTGGGTTAAAGACGATTTCTATTTGACAAATGCATTTCAAATAATTTATGTGTTGTCTTACCCCACCCACATATTTGTGTGTTTACACGGGAGCTGCACAGGTTTACAACTTGACAACATCGTGCATCGTATCCAGCATATTTCAAGCTTTAAAATGGTATATAACAACCTTGGTACCTAGGGGGGTGCAGCGAAATTATTTTTACCTGGGTCATCAGACGGACTATTTGATATAACCAGAAGTCATCACTATAACGACATTTACTGGTCCTCATTGATTAGCAGCTGTTAATATTAATCAAACTCTGTATTTTGTGTATTCGTTGGAATCAAACTCTGTATTTTGTGTATTCGTTGGAATCGTCTCCTCGAGACGATTCCAATGAGTACCCACAACATAGGGTTTGGTTCTGAGATAACAGTTTTGTAATTCATGAAGGCATTTGTTTGTTCAAAATGTGGCTGCGGATTTAGCCAAAAATCATCTCTTGTACGTGTCCACTTTGATTACCTGTTAAAGTTTGTCAAACCCTATATTTTGTGTATTCATTCCAATGAGTACCCACGACATAGGGTTTGGATTTTGGATAACAATTTTAGGATTACCTTTACTCACTGATGCGCTTTTTCCGAGCAATGCTTAATTGTTGACACACGAAAGAAAAGGCATTTGTTTGTTCAAAATGTGGCCTCGGATTTAACCAAAAGTCATCGCTTAAACGAAATTTCGTCGGTGTAAATGCAAAACCTCGTATGTCAATTTTTGCTTTTTTCAAAGTAAAAACTTGTGTGCCCAGTGAAGACAATTCTTGCAGCCGTTGAGATTCTTTTACAGATCAACATTAATGACACATTACTTGTGAGTGTGTGAGAGTGCAAGTAAATCCCTTCAGTTTGGTAAAAGTTAATGCGTTTTGTTCATTCCCCTTTAAAATTTTCCAAAAACAAGATACGAGGTTTTGCATTTTTACAACAACGATTTACTAGTTAACTTTGCTACACCAAAACAATATCACCCAGTACCTTTTGATGAGGTTTGGTCGGGAAATTTGTCATCGACATTTATTAACCCACTTTTACTAGTCCACTTTGATGAGCTGTTAATGTTCACCAGACCCTATGTTTTGGAAACTCATTAGAATTGTTTCCTCTAGACGATTCAAATGAGAACCAACAACTAAAGGTTTTGATTTGCATCTTCTGTCCCAAAGTGTTTCCTAACAATGCTAAATTAATAACGTACGAAAGAGTTCACACAGGAGAGAAGAAATTTTTGTTTGTTCAAAATGTGGTTGGGGATTTAACCAAAACCACATCGCTAAAACGACATGTACTTGTCCACTTTGATTAGCTGTGGCCGCGGATTATTGCAGACTTCTTCGCCAAAAAATAGTCCACTTTGATTAGCGGTGGTCGAGAATTTAAAAAAAAAAATCACTAAAACGAAAGTGCACTTTGTTTCGCTGTGGCCGTGGATTTAACCAAAAACCATCGCTATTTAAAATGGCTTTGCTTAGTCCACTTTGATTAGCTGTTGTCGCTGATTTAACAAAAATGCTTCACTGAAAAGGCAATTCATGTCTACTTGGTGCAATCTTAATAACCATTACCAAACAAGTCCTGTTTTTGAACCCACTAAAATATAAAGGATTGGTTTTATATACTTCCTGGTGGTACCTTGTAGCTTGACAGATCATAAATGTTTACGTTTTATATGGAATACTGTTGCTGGTAATTTTAAACACGTATGTATATTGCTGTGGTCTGTATGAATAAATGGCTTTGATAAACAAAGTGAGTTCTTTCATTTTCTCCTTCATGAATATTAAAGCGTGGACAATTGTCGTCCGAGTTAAGGTTTGGTATCACACAAACACACACTGCATATTTTCCGTTGCATAGAACAGAAATCATCTCATTTTCTAAAACAGAAATCATCACGTTTATTATTTAGTCCTTAATTGCTCGGTTAATATCATTTGCTATTTTGAACAAGAACAACGACTCATTTCAAATGCCATATTTTCTTTTTAGGCACGAGTCACTCACAACTTGGAGAATCCCCGACCGCGATACTGAAGGTACCGTTTGGTGATCAACAGATGTTCGTCCGTCTGTGTCCGTATTGTCGGAAAGTGTTCCAATCCCGGTCTCATCTGGAGCGGCACATGCGCGTACATACAGGCGAACGGCCATATAAATGTGAAATTTGTGACCGGGGGTTTACTAATAAACATCATCTCAAATCGCACATGAAGGGGTGTCACGATGTCGACATGATAAACTGACAACAAAACGGCCATATAAATGTGGTGTTATTGATCGAGTGTTTACTAAAAAACATCATCTTAAATCACACATGAAGGGGTGTCATGATGTTGAGATGATTAATTGATTATTACATGTCGATGCTTTTAAACAAAAACATCGTAACTGTAGCTTAAAATAAGCTGCAATTATGATGTTTTTGTTGAAAAGTAACACTATGAGTATCATCTTATGTGCATTGTTTGGACACCAGAACGCCCATATAAATGTGAAGTTTTTGATCAAGGGTTTACTAATAAACAGCATCTGAAATCACACATGAAGGGGTGTCATAATGTGGAGATGATTAACTGAGTAAGATACATAATGGGAGAGGGAGAACGCCCATTGATCGAGTGTTATTAAATAAACATCATTTGAAATTTCATATGAAGGGATGTCACAACATAGAACTGATTAGTTAACAATAAACATCATCTGTACCTATGTTGAGACGATAAACTAATTATTACATAACGATGCTTTTCAACACAAACCTCGTATCTGCAGCGACGCTATGACTATCATCTAATGTACATTATGTGTGTTTTCAGTCTGTTATTGGCATTGTATAACCAGCAGAAAGCGGGCGGATATCCAGAGAAATCGTGCATTAATCGGCAGATTCACGTGCGATATCGGACCAGTTTTGCACTCAAATATCCTCGATCGGGGATTTGTTGTGAGTGCTTCAGCAAATTGAAAATAAAGCCGAAATTTTGTCATTTCCCTTTTCCGCGATGTAAATTCTTGTAAGACCCCATTTCCAGTTTACATCCCAATAAATAAACTAGGTCTCCCAGTGTAATCATATCTGATGACGTAATAATTATAGTGACGTAGGTTTAATTCTTGGAATCAAAAAGTAAACAAACGGGCAGCTGACAGATTTTAAACTAAAAGTGTATTTCGTGGACATGGAAGGATAGAAATTAGAATTGAGTGGTTGTGGTCTAGGTCAAATGTGGTGGTAAGCCTATGTGTTTCTTGTTCTTCTTTTAGTTACTGCAATTTTTCCTTTACAACTTTGTTTTTATTGAAATGAACGAATGTCTGAAATGAACCAAACGGTCCAGAGATCTACCTTGGAAATTCCGACCTTTTAATTTATTATTCGCACTGAAATGAACGTTATGATATCCGGAGCATGTTTCCAAAAGAAAACTAAGTCGAATATTGTTAGGATTTCGCCAACCCAAATGAAGATTATGTCAGTAAAAATGCGATGAAACTTGACTATATAGCTACACGATGAAAATCTAACGGCCCGTCTAGTGGATATCGCACTTACTCGATATATGTCGAGTCGAATGCCGGAAAACTCTGGTATCTGTCGGTGTAAATGTGGTTAAATTTTCACTAAGTTTTTTAGTTATTCGTCTTATTTTATTACATTTCTTGCAAATTATTCATATTTTATGCAATAATAGCGTCAATTCACGTTTTTTCGGTCGTTAACATTCTCAGAGGCCCACAAAATGGGTTATCGCCTTCGACCTCCGGTCTCGGGCGATAACGCATTTTTTGGGCCTCTGAGAATGTTAACGACCTCAAAAACGTGAATTAACCCTATATTGTTAGGACACCAGAACGGCCATTTAAATGTGAGCTATGTGATCGAGGGTTTACCAATAATCATCATCTGAAATCACACATGAAGGGGTGTCACGATATCATGATGTTGAAATGATTGAGTATTACATATCGATGCTCTTCAACAAAAACATCGTAACTGCAGCTTAAAACAAGCTGCAGTTACGATGTTTTTGTTGAAAAGCGACGCCATGAGTATCAACTCATGTGCATTGTTTGGACACCAGAACGGCCATTTAAATGTGAGCTATGTGATCATGGGTTTACTAATAAACATCATCTGAAATCACACATGAAAGGGTGTCATGATGTTGAAATGATTAACTGATTATTACATAACGGTGATTTTCAACAAAAATCTCGTAACTGCAGCTTGTGTAAAGCTGCAGTTATGATATTTTTGTTGAAAAGCGACGCTATGAGTATCATCTAATGTGCGTTGTTTGGACACCAGAACGGCCATATAAATGTGAGGTTTGTGATCGAGGGTTTACTAATAAACATCATCTGAAATCACACATGAAGGGGTGTCACGATGTTGAGATGATTAACTGATTATTACATATCGATGCTTTTCAACAAAAACATCGTAACTGCAGCTTGTGTAAAGCTGTAGTTACGATGTTTTTGTTGAGATGTTACACTATGAGTATCATCTAATATGCATTGCTGGGACACCAGAACGGCCATTCAAATGTGAAGTTATTGATCGAGGGTTTACTAATAAACATAATCTGAAATCACACATGAAAGGGTGTCATAATTGTTGAGATGATTCAATGACGAAAGAACGTCCATATAAATGTGAAGTTTGTGATGGAGGGTTTACTAATAAGCATCATCTGAAATCACACATGAAGGGGTCTCACGATGTAGAGATGATAAACTGATTATTACGTTTCGATGATTTTCAACAAAAATCTCGTAACTGCAGCTTGTGTTAAGCTGCAGTTACGATGTTGTTGTTGAAAAGCGACGCCATGAGTATCAACTCATGTGCATTGTTTTGGACACCATAACAGCCATTAAAATGTAAAGTTTGTGATCATGGGTTTACTAATAAACATTATCTGAAATCACACATGATGGGGTGTCACGATGTTGAGATGATTTGTTAACTGCCATTTAAATGTGAAGTTTTGTGATCGAGGGTTTACAAATAAGCATCATCTGAAATCACATATGAAGGGATGTCATGATGTGGAGATGATTAACTGATTATTACATATCGATGCTTTTCAACAAAAATCTCGTAATTGCAGCTTGTTTAAAGCTGCAGTTACGAGCTTTTTGTTGAAAAGCGACGCTATAAGTTTCGTCTAGTGTGCATTGTTTGGACACCAGAACGACCATTTGTTTGTAAACTTTGTGATCATGGGTTTACCAATAAACATCATCTGAAATCACACATGAAGGGGTGTCATAATGTAGAAATGATTTGTTAACTGCCATTTAAATGTGAGCTATGTGATCGAGGGTTTACCAATAAACATCATCTGAAATCACACATGAAGGGGTGCCATAATGTAGAAAAGATTTGTTAACTGTCATTTAAATGTGAGCTATGTGATCGAGGGTTTACCAATAAACATCATCTGAAATCACACATGAAGGGGTGTCATAATGTGGAGTTGATTAATTGATTTTTACATTTTGATGATTTTCAACAAAAATCTCGTAACTGCAGCTTGTTTTAAGCTGCAGTTATGATATTTTTGTTGAAAAGTTATATTATTAGTAGCATCTATTGTGCATTATTGGGACACCAGAACGGCCATTTAGATGTGAAGATTGTGATCGAGGGTTTACTAATAAATATCATCTGAAATCACACATGAAGGGGTGTCATGATATTGAGATGATTAACTGACAACAAAACGCTCATATAGATGTGAAGTTTGTGAACGAGGGTTTACTAATAAACATCATCTGAAATCACATTTGAAGGGGTGTCATAATGTAGAAATGATTTGTTAACTGCCATATAAATGTTACGTTTGTGATGGAGGGTTTACTAATAAACGTCATCTCAAATCGCACATGAAGGGGTATCACGATGTCGACATGATAAATTGACAACAAAACGGCCATATAAATGTGGTGTTATTGATCGAGGGTTTACAAATAAACATCATCTGAAATCACACATGAAGGGGTGTCACGATGTAGAGATGATTAATTGATTATTACATTTCGATGCTTTTCAACAAAAATCTCGTAACTGCAGCTTGTTTTAAGCTGCAGTTACGATGTTTTTGTTGAAAAGCGACGCCATGAGTATCAACTCATGTGCATTGTTTGGACACCAGAACGGCCATTTGAATGTGAGCAATGTGATCATGGGTTTACTAATAAACATCATCTGAAATCACATATGAAGGGGTGTCATGATGTTGAGATAATTAATTGAGTATTTCATGTCAATGATTTTCAACAAAAATCTCGTAACTGCAACATGTTTAAAGCTGCAGTTATGATATTTTTGTTGAAAAGTTACGTTATTAGTAGCATCTATTGTGCATTGTTTGGACATCAAAATGGCCATATAAATCTGAAGTTTGTGATCGAGGGTTTACTAATAAACATCATCTGAAATCACACATGAAGGGGTGTCATAATGTAGAAATGATTTGTTAACTGCCATTTAAATGTGGAGTTTTTGATCGAGGGTTTACCAATAAACATCATCTGAAATCACATATGAAGGGGTGTCATAATGTTGAGATGATTTGTTAACTGTCATTTAAATGTGAAGTTTTGAAATCGAGGGTTTACCAATAAACATCATCTGAAATCACATATGAAGGGGTGCCATGATGTGGAGATGATTAAATTAATGCAAGAACGTAAATTTAAATTTGAACTTTGTGGTCGAGAGTTAACTTTTAAACACAATCTGTAATCCCATATGAAATGATGTCATAGTTGTTAATCATAAAAATTAGTATTTAGATGTAACGACCCTTGGATGGAAACTGTGTGATCGAGGATTAACTCGTAAAGATAATATCGATGGCTCAGTGCGAAACAGTTGTAACTGCCTATAAACATATAGGCAGTTACAACTGTTTCGCGCTGAGCCATCGATACATAAACTCAAATGAAGGATGTCAATACACAGAACGTATTAACGTAGAGTGTCTCCCTTGGCAACACACATGACATTAAAGTGAAAATTCACATATTTTTTTCCGTGACTATTTCATGTCTTAGATGACAGAAATCAAAACATTGTGATTACACAATTCTAGATATATATGACACGTCACGCTAAAAGGGACCTTATCCGAACTCCAAAAATCCAAATTTTGATGAACTTGTCAGACAGAATTTAGAAAATTACATAAAAGTGAAAAGTGTCGGCCCTAGTCTGGCTGCGCGGACTGTGCAGACTGACTAGGGTCGATATTTTTCACACATGCGATAAGGTCCCTTTTAGCGCGATGGGTCACATATCCTTACTTTCCTATGTGGATACGTTACGATATTTTTTATGTATTTTGAATTGGAAACTTCATAGAAATATGTTTGTTAGTATGAAGATTAAAATGACGGTACATGTAACCAAGTTTGATATGTGATACTTGGTTGTTTTTTTACCCCCGTAACAAAGGATCTGGGGCATATTGCTTTACTTGTGTCCGTCTGTCTGTTCGTCTCTCTGTCTGTCCGAAAACTTAATAATTGTCTCTTCTCCAAAATTATTCGACATACAAATCTCAAATTTGGTATGTAACTTTCAATGATACATATCTGTTCCCAGCAATATGACCCTCCTCAAGTTCATGTGTTAACCCTTATCAATCCTTTATAATGAAAACTTAACATTTTACAAAGTGGCTATTTCTTGGGCATTTGTGTTTCACAAACACATCTTGTTATGTTCCCCGAAAAAAAATCGGTAGAGCATATACGTAGTCACCATGCTGTACGTCCGTTCTTCCGTCCGTACCTCCGTCCGTCCGTCCGTCCACGCCCATATCTCAGCAACCCTGTGTTGGCATTGGATGAAACTTCGTATATGAACTCCCCGGAATATTTTTCTAGCGGTCGATTTTTCTGTTTCTCAATTTGATGCTGTGTCACGGAAAAAGGGGCCTTAATGTAAAAAAAATATTTTTTCTCCATTTTCTTTTCATCTAATGGAAACTTCAATGAAACTCTGCACTTGTTTGATTAGCGAAATGTTCTAGTCAATACATCATTTTAAATCAATGTACAAAAAAGCATGTCATGGAAAAATGGGGTTTAATGTATTTTTGTGACACTTATTATGGGAGCATAAACCGTCTGTGACGGCTCTTGCTTCTGTCAGTTCTTTGAAAAAAATGTCACGGTGGGGAATCACTTGACACAACATTTTCAGAAAATCTTCAATAATTATGTTCATACCTTGCCAATTAAAATTCGGTTTGAAGCGGATGCGTGAAAAGTCAGGAACTGGTTACATGCAGTAGATCGATTCATTGGTTGGTCGTCAACAACTTTTGTCTTAGCTTATTTTTAAAAGATGTACCCCATTCATCTAATTCCCACCTCCTCTGCTTCAATCTTTTTTTTTTTCAAATCGCTCACATATGAACCGAATTATTTAAGAATTTCTGCAGTGGAATTTCTGTGACGTAACAATGGAATTATGGTTACGTAATTTCCTGCTGTGATTTGACATTGCATTTCCATCGTCGCGTTGTGTTAGGAGAGAGCCATTTCGTATTCATCATTCATGAAAAACAAGATAATGTAAGGCGTCGACATTTTCTTGTGTCGTAAAACGTTACAAAATTTTATGTGGCAGTGACGTCCAAACCAGTTTTTAGCTCCACTGGCCTTTCAGGCCAGCGGGCTATTGTCATGGCGGTGTGTCCGTCGTGCGTCCGTCCGTCCGTGCGTCCGTCCGTGCGTCCGTAAACTTTTTCTTTAAAAATCTTCTTCTCAAAAACTACTGGATGGATTTCAACCAAACTTCACAGGAATGATCCTTGGGTGACCTTCAAATATGGATTGAACTAAAATAACCTGAGTTATCTGCCCTTGAATGTCAAAAATAGCAGTTTTTGACTATAGTTTTCTTCTAAAATCCACAAATATTGAACAATCAAGACAAAATGATGCTGCCTACAAGATCTTACTTTGGTAAAGTTTTCAGCTTGATCTGAATTTTACATCATGAGTTATGTGCCCATGAAATGGACAAAATTGCCATTTTCGGCTCTATTTTGACTTTGTTTTCACTCTAGCAACTACAAATATTGACTAAACAAGACAAAACTTTGACAGAATGTTGCTGACTATAAGATCTTTCCTTGGTAAAATTTTCAGCTTGATCTGAATTTTAAAGCATGAGTTATGTGCCCTTGAAATTGCCAAAAATTGCCATTTTCGGCTCTATTTTGCTGGTTTTGACTTTATTTTTAATCTAAAATCTACAAATATTGACCAATCAAGACAGAACTTGCACAGAATATATATAAGCATTATATGCTGCCTGGGTTTAATTTTCAGCTTGATTGTAATCTTACATCATGAGTTGCGTGCCCTTGAATTTGACAAAATTGCCATTTTCGACTTTGTTTTCACTCTCTAACAACCTCAAATGTTAACCAATCAAGATGATACTTGGAAAGAATCTTGTTGACAACAAGATCTTGCTTATGTGTAATTTTCAACATGATCACACTGTTACAATCTGAGTTATGTGCCCTTGAAATTGACAAAATTTCAGTTTTCGACACTTTTTCCACTCTTGAAGCCCACAAATATTGACTAATAAAGACAAAATTTGAACAGAATGATAGTGACCATAAGATCTTGCATGTGTTTAATTTTCGATTTGATTTTAAATATACATACTGAATTATGTGTCCTTGGATTTGGCAAAATCATAGTTTTCAATTTTATTTAAATAATCGTTCTAAAATCCCTAAAATATTAGTCAATCATTTACTTTCTTTTTGCATTGACCACATGATTGCTGCTTTTGACTTTGTATTTGCTGTAAGAACCACAAGTATTCAAAAATCTAATCAAAACTTGGATTTGATATAAAAAGAAATTCAGGCCTGTGGAGCGACTCAAGACTTTCAGGTCTTTCTAGTTGGAGTTTATGTCGGTTGAATTAACTTATCTTAAGCAATTGTTCAATGTATGTTCTGCAACTAAAATTGTGTTAAAATTTCTCCTTTATACTAGACGCGGTTGTCTATAGATCAATTACATTAACGAATGGAGTAGTCAAGGGCGGATCCAGGAATTTTTTCCAGGGGGGTCAACGCCAAAGATTTTTTTCCAGGGGGGGGGGGGTCCAAGCTCAAATTATTGCTTAAAATGCAATAAATTTGCAACATTACACTAAATTTATATAGTCAAAATCTAATTTTTGGCCAATGCCAGGGGGGGGGGTCCGGACCCCCCGACCCCCCTCTTGATCCGCCCATGAGTAGAATACGATGTTTTGGTAACCACCTGTCTTTATCTCTTGCAGATGCGCCACTGGCTCTGGACTTACATGTAGAACGGTTAGTCACTGCGTTAAAAGCAAAGGATAGAGCATCAAGAGAGAACCTCACTTGTAAACTGTGTGGTCTGGTGTGTCAGTCGTCTACACATTTACAAACACACACATACACACATACAGGGGAACGGCCATTTTCATGCCAGGTGTGTGGAAAATCCTTCAACAGAAAGAGTAACTTGAAGAGCCATATGGCTGTGCATATGAAACTTCAGTAAAAAGACTTATCATGTGAAAATACTAAACAATGTATGTGGATGTTGAATCACAAGTACAATTTGGCGAACGGCCATTTTCATGTCAGGTGTGTGGAAAAAGCTTCAACAGAAAGAGTAACTTGAAGAGCCATATGGCTGTGCATATGAAACTTCAGTAAAAAGACTGAACAATTTGAGTGAATATAAAACTGAAAGAACAAAATAGCGAGCGGCCCATTGACACTCATGTTTGTGGGAAATCCTTCAACTGAGAGAGTAACTTGAAAAGCCATATGGCTGTGCATATGAAACTTCAGTAAAAAAACTGAACAATTTGAGTGAATATAAAACTGCAAGAACAAAATAGCGATCGGCCCATTGACTCTCAAGGGTGTGGTAAAAGCTTCAACAGAAGGAGTAATTTGAAAAGCCACATGGCTGTGCATGTGATACTTCAGTAAAAACACTGAATTTGAAAGACTTAACAATGTTAGTGAATATTGGATCGTAAAAACAAAACAGAACGACACTTTGAATGTAATTAGTGTGTAGAAAAAAACGAAAAGAGTAACTTGAAAGTCATCTGGCTGTATATATGAAGTTGCAACAGTTTAACACAAAGTCTGCTATGTTTTGTCAATATGTATTAAGGCAGAATACCCGTAATGTTGCCATTTTGATATTCATAAAACATCGGATTTTTTCGAGCGTCGTCGTTACGTATCTGAACCTAATCGGGAGCGGTCGTAAACATTCGACGGTGGAAAGTTCCACCGCCATATGTTTTCGAGTTCGCCCGAATAATTCCGACGTAGCGCGAATCTCACTAGGGGTATTCTACCTTAAGAAAGTGACGAGCGGATGTGTGGTAAATACGTCAAAAGAAAAATAAACTTTGGATGTCAAATTGCTTTACATATGATGCCATAGGCAAAAAAGACAGCTCATTTAAGTAAAATTCGTGAATGGCCATTTTGGTGGCAGTCTGGGAAAAGCTTCAACAGAAAGAATAATTCGAAGTGCCGTATGATTTATTTGGCTATTGTGTTTTGAGATAGATTCACCAAAATTGTAAAAGGGCATTTGAATGTCAAGTGTTTGGAAAAAATCTTCTAAGGAGAAGTAACTGGAACAGTTATATGGCAGTGCATACACATGTACCAAGTTTCCGTAAATAATATAGTAAACTTTGATATCTGTGAATATGAAACAATGTCAAAAATTGTGGAGCAGCTATTTGTATGTCCAGTGTTCGGTAAAAACATCAACAGAAAAAATACTGGAAATGTCATGTGACTGTACTTATCGATGCTTCTCAACAAAATCCTCGTAACTTTAGCTTGTTTGAAGGCTTGAGTTAAGCTATGGTTACAAGGTGTTTGTTGAAAAGCATCGATTTTCCGGAATGTATCATTGACTCTTATCAAATATCATTTAAGCACAGGCTGATCTGGTTCTATTGGTGTCGCATATACTAAAGAGTCCCCGCTATTCCATATTCCGGCTCTCGACCATGTAAATAGTTAAGCGTCTGAAATGAATGTATTTTGTAGATTGTTGGAAAATGTTACCTACAGTTCTAATAAAGCTTGTCGCAGAATTGATATTTTCTTTCCATCATCAATAACTTAGTGTTTAGTCATTAATCAATGATTTCGACTAGATTATCGTGATTCAGAGCGAACCGGGACTTACGGTCAGTGCAGCTAATACCACAACCCTAGAGACGGCGGCGTCGCACTGGTTGAAAAAGTTTTACCTGGTCTATATCTCATAAACTATTACAGATACAGTCTTGATATTTCCCATGGATACTTCCAACCAAAACTTTTTATTTGGGATCATGGCCTTTTACCAAATGACCGTGTCCTTTGAGTTTGACAAACTTTTGAAAACTTCAATCTGACCTATTATTGTCCATGCACTATTACATTTAGAGCTTTATTATTTTACACATGGATACCTGCTGCCAAACCCTGTCAAGACATTTCATTTAGAATATTGAGCTTGTAACCTTGACCTCGGAGTTTTACATACTTTACAAAAACTTTAACCTGGCCTATATGTCATGCACTAGTACAGATATAGCCTTGATATTTCACACATTTCGGATGCCTTCTGCCCCAACCTTTCATTTGTGAGCATGACCTGTGATTTCATGACCTTAACCTTGGAGTTTGATCTTCTTAGTGACAAACTCCCCAGTAGGCGAGCTACGTTGTTCGCAGTTTACCTTTTGTTGACATCCGGATAATGTCGCCACTTTCCGTTGTCATTGAAAGCTGCGAAGTTGGAGTGAAAATTGCACGCAGTGTGTGGTACCCAATGTTGAGTGAAATACGTTAAATTTGAAAACGTGATTTTGAGCACAGACTAACGCTCGAATATCTTCAGCTAAAGTGCAAAGTCTCTTCCGGGCCCAACTGCTGTACATACGTTATTAAATGCATGTAAAACGTAGTTAAATTTGTTTTCTTGAATAGTATTAATCAATCCCTGTATAGCTGATTGTTCTGTGTGTTGCAGGTACTATACAAATGCAGCTTGTTTTTAGTGAGCCGAGACTTTATGTCCGGGGAGCTAATGTCACAGCCCTAGTGTCGGCGTCGGCGTCGCGTCTTCACTTGAACAACTTTAACCTGGTCTATATCTCAGGCACTATTAGAGATCAACCTTGATATTTCACACATAGATACTTCTCGACAAGACCTTTCATTTGGGACCATGATCTTTGACCTAGTGACCTTGAACTTAGAGTTTGACCTACTTTTAAAAAAAACTTTAACCTGGCCAATATCTCATGCACTATTATAGATAGAGCCTTGATATTTCGCACATGGATACCTTCTACCAATGCCTTTCATTTGTGATCATGACCCTTGACCTTGTGAAATTGATCTTAGAGTTTGACCTTCATTTAAAAAATTAGCTGTTTTCGTGACAAGCTCCCGTATAGGCGAACAACGTTGTCCGCGGACAATTCTTGATGGGATAGTGATGTGTTTGTAACCAGATGTATTTCTTTCTCTTGCAGATGCACAATTGTTACCTGATATGACCAAAGCAAGGAGGTTGTCTCTAGAAAACCTGAAATGCAAAATATGTGGTCAGGTTTGTCAGTCATCTACACATTTCAAGACACACGCGTACATACATTCTGGTGAACAACCTTTTGGGTGCACGATATGTAATAAACGATTTAACAGAAAATACAACTTAAAAAGACATATGAGTGTTGTCCATATGATACATGAATAATTGAACACTTGTGCAGTTTCTTAACAAATTATTTACGTGTTTACTCCAGCTGAATTTAGCAATAGGAATAAGAATGTGAGTTTACTGAAATATATATATGATTGGGTTTTTTATGGTATATGCATATTGTTTATAAAGAGAAAAAATAATCAAACAATTTTGTTGTTCTGGGAGTGAATTGATTCAACACCCTAAACTTACGGATATGAAAAATTTTTCAGTGAAACAGTACAAAATCTGACAATGGGACACAGTGTGTCACAGGTGTTATGGAGGCTTTAACAGAAAAATCTCCTGTAAGAAACTATTCAAAGTGCAATATTTTATCATTCATCATTATCCTATCTGTCGCTCTGTACACTATCTGTCGCTCTGTACACTTACCCATTTCAAGACGCATACATTCTTGTGAATGACGTTTTGTGTGAGAATCAGGTGTGTGATAAACGATTTATATGTATGGTTTCTCGTAATAGGAAAGATAAATTAAAGCATGGAGGAATAAAGAAGTTGATCTCCATCAGTACTTTCTTTATCTTGAATGTCTTCTTCCTTTTCAAGCGAACGTTTTAGTAAGTTTTGTAGCATTGCATGCATTCGCTTTCGATCCGTAAACCATTTGTGTAGCGTAGGAGAGGCATAAAAGGAGCACACTAAAAGATTGGTCATATATCCTTAGGACCTTTCAAATTGAAAGGTGCTTATAGATGACAAAAACGGTGTAAACCAATATGAAATCGTGTATAGTTCAGCACAGAAAATATCGAGGCAAAATGAGAAAATGCTGCTTATCAGCATTGTCTTCCTTTGTCTCAATGTTCTCCTGAAACTTCTCTTTTAGGGACATTCAAACCAGGTCTTGTTAACTGATGGGGGAAACTGAATAACCACATTAGTAGTAAAGCATGCATGACTGGTGCTTGAACATCAATGGATTGTTGGCATTTGCTTTTTTTAATCCCCCGTATCGAAAGATCGGGGGCATATGTTTAACTGGTTTTCGTCTGTCTGTATGTCCATCCGTCTGTCTGTCAGACAACTTAACATATGCCATTTCGGGGCATTCATGTTTGAGGATGACACCTTGTATGTACATAGCTCTAGATAAGACACCTTGTTCATTGTGTTTATAAATGTCATCTAACTTTCTAACTACTCATGACTGTGTAAGAATGATTAATATGGTGCAACAGTATCAATCCAGGACATCTGCATAATTATGTAATTACCCCCGCTTTGATAATGCTTCCTTGCGACTAACGAACTGAGTGGATGAAAACAAAGTTATCCCGAGTTTATTTTGATTTACTAAGGTCAGACTGATACGTGTTAACCCTTTCCCAAACGACAAAAATTTAGGAAGATCCACTTCAAAAACTGCCACAAATGACAAAATGGTTGTTTTTAAGATAAGATTTGTGTAAAATATGGCATAGAAAATATTGAGACAAAAGGAGAAACTGCTGGTTATCAGCAGTTTTTTCTTTTGTCTAAATGTTTTCCCAAGCCTTTTCTACTAGGAACGTCAAAACAAAGTCTTGTTTGGGAAAGGGTTAAAAACGAAAAAAGTTCACTTCATTTGAGCTATGTACTCGTAATTTATTGATGAATGAGAACTTCGAAAAAGTCTTTCAGTGGAAATTTGTGCAACATTATGAAAGTAAGGTGGTCCTTTTCCGACATTTGCGTTTGACAGGTTTACGTCACGTTACATGTTTAACCTAATACAATTGATACATGTATCAAATATGTCCTCTTTTCCAATGTCATGATAGATTATGTATGACAGATGTACAAGATACAATTTTCCTCTAAAACGCTTATATCAACCATTTGCAAACCTAATTAATTAGCTCCACTGGCCTTTAGGCCGGCGGGCTATTGTCATGGTGGTGTGTCCGTCGTGCGTGCGTCCGTACGTGCGTCCGTCCGTCCGTCCGTAAACTTTTTCTTTAAAAATATTCTTCTCAGAAACTACAGGATGGATTTCAATCAAACTTCACAGGAATTATCCTTTGGTGACCCTCTCTCAGATTCCTTCAAAGGATTTCTATTGAATTAGAATAAGCTGAGTTTTCTGCCCTTGAATGTCAAAAATAGCTGGTTTAGACTTTTTTTTTACTCTAAAATCTACATTGAACAATCAAGACAAAACTTTTACAGAATGGGTATAATTTTCAGCTTGATCTGTGCTTTACATCACAGTTATGTGCCCTTGAAATTGACAAGATTACCATTTTTGGCTCTGCAGAGTGTCAAAAAACCCACGGAACCCTTATTCAAAGTCAAATATTTAAAAGCGTAAGCAAAAAAAATAATTTTAGAATTTGCAGTACTGAAGATATATCATTTTTGCTTTTGTGTTCCAAATTTCACTTAAAAATATACATCGGTTCAAAAGTTATAAGCAAATTAGTAATGACACTAAAAAACCGATCTGACATGATATTTATTTTTGCGTCTTGTTTGTTCGTGAAAGCGCACTAAAGGCCAGCTGTTGAATTCTGTACCGTTGTACATGTATGTACCGATTTTCTCGAAATTTAATATGTACACGTTCTGTACGTTCAAATTGAGTCTATAGGGTGGTTGTTTGAATTAATTTCTTATTATTAAGTGATTCATTTCACATTGCGCAGTTTTAACTTTTATTTTCATAAATTACTAGCTTGATATGTTTCTTAAAATCAGTCCAGTCTTGACTTTCTTGCACAGTATACATTTCTGTGGACTATGATTTAACTCTTTTTTGTGAATTATTGGTGTTATTTGTGTTTTGCATAAAGGTCAGTGTCAGGTCAAATGAAACCCGTAATACTTTTGAATAGAGCGGTGACCGGCATGTTGGTCAGAAATAAAATAAGTGCCCATGATCATTATTTATGAGTCTGTGATGCACTTTGATATTTTGTTTGTATTCATTTTAGTTACACCGCAGCACGCGGCATTAACAGTTTATTTATTAGCAAAAATATGAAATGAAAATGCACTATTATGAAAACAATGTTTCAAAATCATTTTTGTATTGTATTGAATAAATTAACCAATTGCATTACGTCAATTTATTCAATGAGTGTAGTTGCGCGCTGCAAAACGAAAAGATCGATATTATCGTGTTAAAATGGTTTACCGGGTATATTCATTTGAATGTCAATATTTTCAAAACTAATCATTATTTTTCAACCAAATTTTTACTGCTGATAGAAAACTGTCGTAGCTAATGCATATGTAAATTTGGTGGAGAGGTATTACTTGATACATGAAAAATGTACTTTAAAAAAAAATGGGTTCCGGTTTTTTTGGGACACTCTGTATTTTGACTTTGTTTTCACTCTAGCGACTACAAATATTGACTAATTAAGACAAAACTTGTACAGAATGTTGGTGACTACAAGATTTTGCCTTGATGTAATTTTCAGCTTGATCTGAATTTTACATCATAAATTATTTGCCCTTGAAATTGACAAAATTGCCATTGTCGGCTCTATTTTGACATTGTTTTCACTCTAGCAACTTCAAATATTGACCAATCAAGACAAGACTTTTACAGAATGTTGGTGACTATAAGATCTTGCCTTGGTATTACTTTCAGCTTGGTCTGAATTTTACGCCATGAGTTATGTGCCCTTGAAATTGACAAAATTGCCATTTTCGGCTTTATTTTCACTGTTACAACCATAAGTATTAACTAATTAATACAGAACTTTTACAGAATCTTAACTGACCATACAATTTAACTTGCTTGTAATTTTCAGCGTGGTCATGCATTTGCTTGTTTGCGCAGCCTGAACTTTTGAAATTGCATTCAACAAGACAAACAATCAGGCCTGTGGAGCGCTTCCAGACCATCAGGGCTGTCTAGTTTTTGTTGTCCAATACCTGGGGCACGATCTTTAGATCTAGGTTTCTTTAGACGTTTTAGAAAAAAACGTTTTTGAACGCGAGATTCTTACCGAGGTGTTCCGAATGCTCCATAATTCATACAAATTGCGTTTTTTGGCGTCATTTGTATAAAGGATAGAGCATTCAAAATGACACAGTTAATAATTAATGGAGTATTTTCAACAAGTCGTCCAATTTTCTCTTATAATTATCTACAGAATTTACCGAAGGGTTTCGTAGGACTTGTTATTGGCGCTGCCATTAAAAGGCTTAAAATCTCGTTCTAAAGAACGTTCCTCTGCATTACAGATACTGGCAGAATGTTCCCAAGTCCACGACATCCGTCTTTTCTATCATCCGAGGCAGTAGTGAACCAACCAATCTACGAGTGCTCAGTTTGTCACAAAGTGTTCGCGTTTAAAGAGGATCTAAAGAAGCATAAATCAACACACGAGAGTGGGGAACTCACACCAAATGCATCAGGTGTCTGGGAATGCGATGTTTGTCAGTTGGTCTGTCCGTCCAGAGCTCATTTAAAAAATCATTTGTTAATTCATTCTGGTGAAAAGCCGTATGAATGCGAAGTGTGCAAGAGACGATTTACTAGAAAAGGGAATCTCAAGACTCATATGATAACTCACATGAAGCTCCCGATAGACTTATAAAACACAGTGGTTTCAAGTATTAACCATTTCCCAAACAACACATTTTAGGGTGTTCCAATTTAATAGCCGCAACAGACGACAAAATTGATGTTGATAAAAATAGAATTAGTATACAATATAGCATGGAAACTATAGAGATAAAAGGAGAAACTGCTGGTTATCAGCAGTTTCTTCTTTTGTCTCAATGTTTTCCAAAGCATATTCTGTTTGGGATGTCAAAACCAGATCTTGTTTGTGAAAAGATTAAATGTCTTGTTTTGCAAGAATGTATTGATCCTTTCCCAAACAACGAAATTTTAGACCAAGTTATTTGAAATCTACTTCAGGAGAAAAAAATGGGTGTTGATAAAGATGCAAGCCTCACTGTTTTCATAAGCTTTTTCAAAGTCGAAACTTTGTTTAAGAAAGCGTTAAATGATTACATGTCAATACCATAATGGAGACCTGAGAAAAACATAAATGTTAAGTATGTGAAGCCAGAAAGTAGTTATGTAAGTAAGGATGTGATATACCAGAAAAGGAAGCCTGAGGACTCACATGATAACTGGCTTGAAACTACAAATAAAATAGATTTTGTGTTTGAAGTTTGTTAGGAACGATTCACTAGAAAAGAAAATATTTAAACTCATATGAAAACTGTAATAAATTACAAAAGTAACTATCTAAGATATGTGAAGTGTATAAAGGGAGATTTACCAGAAAAGGAAACACACAGGCTCATATGATTAAACAAACGAAATTATAAAAATAAATTTGAATAGAATGAGTTCAAAGTGGAAAGTAGGACAAACTTAAGATGTGCTATTGCGAACGTGTTTTATAACAGGAAATACAAATGTCGTCTTGATTTCGGATTTCTCATGTCTTTAATGTATGTGATTTGAACAATACAATTTAAATTCTATTCTATTTATTATTCATTGATGACTTGAGGAAATTGTCACTGTCAGTTAGTGTAACAATATACTATGCAAACAATTCATTCGATTGTGGTCGAGAGGTACAATACCGACTTTCCGATGATGGGATCAAGAGGTGTCTTGTACTATTACCTTAAGTAGAAGTTGATCGTTGATAATATTTTCGACTTATTTTGAGTGTTCGACCTACTTTTAAAGTTTTTGGACCAATGAAATTGCAGTATATTTTTAAATTTCGCCGCTATATTTCGCATAAACGAGCTGCCGGCTAGTTCACGTAACGTCTATAAATAGCCTCGCCCTGTCTCCAATGAATCAACTTTGTCTGTTGGACATAATAAAATGGAAAACCACATTATCAGTAGCCGTGTTATCAATACCCTTATTCAAATGAAATGTTAGAAACGTTTCATGTGTCGTTAAGAAGTAAGGCATGTCCTTTCGTTTCCGGCAATGTAGAAAGGGGACTTAGTTATCATGTGTAGACACGTGCCGTTACTTTAAGTCTTTTATTTTGCTAGTTATGGGATGATTGTCAAAAATCGGAGAATGCTGTCCGACAGTGAGTGCTTCAAACCGCTTTAACATGCGATCACAGCGTCGTGTTTTGAAAATATGTCCAAGTTGATTAAAAAATAATGGTTTAAGTAGTACCATATTTCACATGTTTATACGCTGCGTAATGCTTTCCCTTATGTATTTGTCTAAACTTGTCGGATATTAGTCTTGTATTTTGACTCTTCACTTTGTCAGGATAATTTTCGCTCGTAAAGTGATATGAATTTATTGTCAATTCTATTTCAATTTTTATGCTTAATTGCTTAAAACCCACAAGTTTTTTTTCGGTAATGGGGGTTAAGCTTCGTTTCTGATACTTTTCTCCAAAAGGTGGATGGGTGGGCAAGCTAGAACAAAGGGCTTATACAGTATAACCTATCGTCCATTTCACCATCGAATAGCATTCTACGATTTTAGATATTCATTACACAATTTTCTAGATAAACGACGAAAAGTAGCAATATTTGTTTATTTGCGCTAGCTGGTCCCCTTTCTGCTTTGCTAGCGTATCTGTCTCTTACTCGAGAGGTCCCGTGTTCGATATCCGGCCGCGGCAAATACCCTCTCTGACAAAATGTCACCCATAAATGGTTTGATATCGTGAACCAATGTGGGCGAGCAGCTGGAGGCTCTGTTAGGGTGTTGTGGTAGTACTGGTTTGAGAAACAACAGGAATCCATGGTTAGGTCTAGCCGGTGCGATATGACCATAACAGTTGAAATCTAAATTAAAACCCAATAAACAAACAAACAAACCTTCTGCATTGTTGGAAGTCCCCGAGATATCATTCATAGCATTTTGCAATGAAAGGGGGGATTTGTGGCCGTGTAAGGTGTTTTAGATAAAGCGTTTTTGAGAGCGAGATTCTGACAGAGATGTCCGAATGCTCCATACTTTATACAAATGACGTCGTTATGTAGTCATTTGTTTAAAATGTGTAACATTCGGAAAACTGCAAATTGTAAATTATGGATCTTTTTGAACAATTTTGTCAAGTTTCTCTCATTATATTTATACAGAATTGGTCGAATTGGTTCCGTAGCAAGTGTAATTTGCGCTTCCATAGAATGACTTTAACCCTTTCCCAAACAAGACCTGGTTTTGACGTCCCTAATAGAAAAGGTTTGGGAAAATATTGAAACAAAAGAAGAAACTGCTGATAACCAGCAGTTTCTCCTTTTGTCTCAATATTTTCTATGCCATATTTTACACAAATACTATCTTTAATAACATCCATTTTGTCATTTGTGGCAGTTTTTGAAGTGGATCACCCTAACATTTTGCTGTTTGGGAAAGGGTTAAACACGCTCTAAAGAACGCACTTCTGTGTTACAGATACTGGCAGAATGTTCCCAAGTCCACGACATCCATCTTTTCTATCATCCGAGACAGCTGTGAACCAACCTATCTTCGCATTCAAAGAAGATCTAAAGAAGCACAAATCAACATACGGGGTTGGGGAACTCACACTAAATGCATCAGGTGTCTGGGAATGCGAAGTGTGTCAGTTGGTCTGTCCGTCCAGAGCTCATTTAAAAAATCATTTGTTAATTCATTCTGGTGAAAAGCCGTATGAATGTGGAGTTTGTAAAAGACGGTTTACCAGAAAAGAAAATCTCAAGAGACATATGATAACTCACATGAATAAACCAATGGAATAATTTTGGTGTGAAGTACGCAAAAGACGACTTACCTTATATACAAGCATAATATAATTGTGACCCGTCGTGCTAAAAGGGACCTTATCGGGTGTGTAAAAAATATCGACCCTAGTCAGTCTGCGCAGTCTGCGTAGCCACACTAGGGCCGACACTTTTCACATTAATGTAATTTTCTAAATCCAGAATGCTTTCCCTATCTTACCATATGTTCATTTTTAGCATACAGTATCTAGTTGACATGTTCTTGGTCTGACAAGTTTGTCAAAATTTGGATTTGTGGAGTTCAGATAAGTTTCCTTTTAGCGTGACGGGTCACATATTTGAAACTCATATGACGACTATCGTGAAATTACCAGTAGAATAACTAATAGCAAATATGTAAAAGCTTATGTGTGTACTTAGGAGACGATTTATCAGAAAAGATATCCTGGATACTCGTATGATAACACACCAAAATTACCAATAGAATGATGGATAAAATGAGTTCAGATTAGAAGTTTGGACCAATTTAAAATGTGTAAAATTTGCTGAAATGTTTAATCCATTAATGAATAGTGACGCCTTTCGACTCCCTCGCAATAAATGGCTTGGGCAAACATTGTGGAAAATGAAGAAATTGCTTGTGACAAGCAATTTCTTCATTTTCTACAATGTTTTCTTTCCCAAAATGAAAAGATTTTTTAATATTTCATCAATTTGAAATTGTCGTCTGCAACACCTTTCAAATTTTGCTGTCTGGTAATGAGATAATCCCAAGACATACACATGTCGTCTGGTTTTCTTATGTCTTTAGTGTTTGTGATTTGAACAATAAAATTGAAATTCCATTATAATATTTATTGAGCATTGTTGAATTCTCACTGCAAATTAATATCACAATATACTATTCAAATAATTCATTCGATGATGTCCGTGATCTAGAGATACAATGCTGATTTTCCAATCAGGAGATATAGAGTGCAATCACCTGATGGAAGTAGAAGTTGGCGTTTGCTTTTCATTGGCCCATATGCTCGATACAAGTACTCGTGCAACTTCCAGGAATCTATACCGATAGAAATCTGAATTCGCAAACGAATTTGTTTTCAAAATAAATTCCTTATAGGTAATGTCGTCTAAGAAAGAATTGTTTCTTACAGACCTACTACCTATACTTTGATGTAAAGTGTGCGGCCTGTCTTGTTCTACCAAAATACCATCTAAAACACGAAAAAGGACGAACCTTTGTTATAAGATATTGGTATAATATAGCTATTGTGGTCACTCACCGTCCGTCGTCTGTTTGTATGTACGTCTGTCCACAATTTGATATGAACATTCCATCATCCACAAATTTTACCCAATCTTGACCAAACTTGGTCAAAAGAAGTATAGTCATAAGTTCTCGGATGAGTTTGATTATGGGCCTGGTCGGAATGGAAAGTGTTGAGTTATCTGCCCTTGAATGCAATAACTGATTTTGACTTTATGAACACTCTAGCATCTACGATTATTGACCAATTAAAATAAAGCTTGGATTGATCATTAGGTTCCATAAGATCTTGAGTGAGTACGAGTTTCAGCATAATTGGATTAGAACATTGTGAGTTATCTGTCCTTGAATTTGGCAAATTGCCGTTTTTGACGGTTTTCGACTTTGTTTACACTCTAGCATCTACAACTGTTGACAAATCAAGACGAAACTTGGACACAATGTTGGGGACCAGAAGATCTCGGAAGAGTTTGAATTTTGGATAATCGGATGAGAAGGTCACGAGTTATCTACTTTGAATTTGACAAAATTGCCATTTTCGACTTTGTAACAACCACGATTATTGACTAATCAAGACGAAACTTTGACATAATGTCGGTTACCATAAGATCTTGGATGATTTTGAATTACAGTTTACTTGGAAAAGCATTTGCTAAGTTATCTGTCCTTGAATTTGACAAATGTACCGTTTTTGGCATTGTTTTACTCTAACAACTACAAATATTGGCCTATCAAGACAAACTTTTACTACAATGTTCATGACTAAAATTCTTGCATTGGCTTAACTTTCAGCGTGATCTCACATCCAGAGTTATGTACCCTTGAATGTCCGAATGTTGCTGTTTTCAGCTTTGTTTTCACTATAATAATCACTAAATTTTGGCTAATCAAGACAAAACATGGACACAATGTTGATGGCCATAAGATCCTGGATTAGTCTCATTTTTAGTCGGATTGGACTAGAATTATATGCCATTGAACTCGACAAAATTGCGGTTTTTCACGCTATCTAGATTCATGTGAGCGATGAAGGACCATAGTGGTCCTCTTGTTTATCTTTCAAAGATACATGACACACGTTCCATCCTTTCCCTGTTTCACTGACTTCTGTTTTACTTTGCAGGTCAATCCACGACATCAGATATGACACGAAGAGGAGGCACAGCGTTCTTTAAAGCGTTTTTTTTTTAAAGATTTCTTAAGATGTTTTGGATAAAGCGTTTTTAAGACAGAGACTTTGACCGAGCTGTTCCGAATGCTCCATATTTATACAAATGACGTCATGATGACGTCATTTGTATAAAGTATTGAGTATTCGGAACACCGCGGTTTATAAATTATGGAGCGTTCTGAACAACTCGGTCAAGTCTCTTTTATATTGTTCAGGGATCGCACAGTCTTAAAAAGTGCTTGAATTTGAGCCTGTTTCTTGAAAAGTGCTTCAGAAAAATAGTGCTTAAAAGTGCTTGATTTTGATCCCTCTCTTAAAAAGTCCTTTAAAAAGTGCTTGAATTTGTCAAAAATGTGCTTGAAATGATTGAATGACTTAATTCATGGTAAAAAGTAGATGATTTAAACATCTACACTTTAGAATTATTTTGATGAAAAAAGTGAAGATACGATTTTGAACAAGCCTTCGTTTCCCAAAAATTATGCCCCCTTGAAGGTATGAAATTTGGTAGGCGGTGTATATTGGGACTGTAGCACTCTTTGTTGAAAACCATCATTAGTGACTGGTCTTCAAGGAAACATGCTTGAAAAATGGAATTATGTGCTTAAAAAGTGCCTGAATTTCGGCTTTGGCTGTCTGTATGAACCCTGTTGTTTCTACAGAATTGACCGAGGGGTTCCACACGAAGTATAGGGTAATCGCGCCTCCCATTGAGCGTCTGAAAAATCTTGCTCTAAAGAACGCTTTATCCTTAAATATCTTAAGAAATCTCAAGAAATCCCCAGAAATCTCGCTCTAAAGAGCGCACCTCAGATATGACACACAGAAGAGACTTACCACCCATACTTTGCTGTCAAGTGTTCGGCCTGTCTTGTCCGCCCAAATCTCATCTTAAACAGGAGAAATGGAAGAAACTATCATTTATCTATAATTTACCATCAAAGAATTCTGTTTTACGTTTCAGCGCGTTCCACAGCGCTAGGTCAAACACCGAGAAGAGACGTTGCCATACCCGACGCGGTACAATTAGGTCTACCACCTATACATTGCTGTCAAGTGTGTGGCATGTCTTGTCCATCCAAATCTCATCTAAAACAGAAAAAACGAGGCAAACACTGTAATTTATCTTTTCAAAGATTAACCTATTTCTGTTTTATGTTGCAGGAAAATCCACGACATCAGGCATTACAAGAAGAGGAGGCATTGGCCTTCCACCTATACTTTGCTGTCAAGTGTGCGGCCTGTCATGTCCGTCCAAATCTCATCTCAAACAGCACATGTACACACATACCGGGGAACAGCCGTTCCAATGTGAGATCTGTCTTAAACGGTTCAACAAGAAGGGGAACTGGAAAAGTCATACGATGGTTCATTTTAAATCGCCGAAATGATTTGTCAAAAATCGGCTTAAATCGTGAAATTTCTGTTGACTTAATCGCTCCTTTCCAACAAAAATATCGTAACTGCAGCTTGTTTAAAGAGGTTTTGATGAAAGTCGTAACTGGAAAAGTCACATGGTTGTTTATTTGAAATCCGCGAAATAGTGGGATTTGCTTTGAATATATCAGGAGGTTTTTCTTTGAATATATCTTCGTTGAATATATCAGTGTGAAATTTGACCGTAAATGTTCAATAAAAAATGGAACAGGAAAGGTTACATAGTAACTGAATATCTGTGTTGAATGTTTCAATGTGAGATCTGTCTTAAACGATTTAACAAGAAGGGGAACTGGAAAAGTCGCGTGGTCGTTCATCTGAAATCGGCGAGATAATTGGATTTCGAGTAGAATGTATTGAAGACAGAAGCCGTTTCAATGTGAGGTCTGCCTTAAACGGTTTAATGAAAACGGGAACTGAGAGAGTTACATGGTCGTTTATCTAAAATCGGCGAAATAATGTGTCATAAATCGGCGTAAATAGTGAGGTTTGTGTTTAAAGACACTGCGATATCGCTGCTTTTCATAAAAAATCTCGTAACTTAAGCTTAAAACAAGCTGAAGGTACGAGGTTTTATTGAAAAGCAACGCTATCAATGTGAGATATGTCTTAAACGGTTCAATAAAGAAAGGGGATCGGAAAAGTTTAATGGTGATTCTTCTTTTAAAATCGGCGATATAGTGAGATTTGAGTTTGAAATAAGCCAAATAATGAGGTTGTGCATCTTTGCAAGCCAATGTTTTCTACTCCCACTTTGTTCGTAAGGAACAAAGTTGATGTAGAATCCTTAGCTTGCAAAGTTATGGGTTATGTAAATAATATCAATGTGAGATATGTCTTATACTGTTCAATAAGAAAGGAAACTAGAAAAGTCACATGGACGTTTATTTGAAATAAGCAAAATACTATTAGTGGGGTTAAGATGAAAGAACCAGTGGCGAATTCGATGTGATGTATATTATTATGCTTGATTTATTGGTGTGAAACTTTCAAGAAATGTGCGACCTTGAAAAATACGTTTTCAGGATAGCAAATTTACAAAAGAAGATATCAATAATTTCCTCTTTTTGTCTTAATTTTCCCTATACCTTTCCTTTAGAGATGTCAAAACTGGCCTTGTCTTCGAAATTATTTAAGTTGGAATTTGATTCCGGTAGATCATGTTTTGTATATTTGATAAACGAGTTACATTAATATTGTCATTTTCTGTCTGTTGGTCAATTCTCGTTCTTATTTAACCCTTGTCCAAACAACCCTCGGGTTTTGAAAGATATTTTATTAAAAGTAGTAAATGCTGAAACAAGCATTTTATTCCTGTAGTCTTTATGCTTTCTATTATTTGCTGGGTCTGTTCCTCAGCCGTGGCAAAACGTACTTTCGAGCATAAGTGTCTCCCACCAATGGTTGGATAACCGTTTAACATACGTTTGCGAGCAGCTGGATACTCTGTAAGGATGTTGTGATAGTTCTGGTATGAGAAACGACACGAATCCGTGGTCATACGTTTCAGCCGCCTCATTATGACCATAGCAGTAAAAAGAGGCGTTAAACCAAATCTATCAACTCCCCTTGCTTTCAATTTAAGCTCTACCGGCCGTCAAACTAGCGGCTATTGTCATTGCGACGTGACTTCAACCCTTCCTTTTTAAAATATTCTCAGAAACTACTTAAATAATTTCAATTAAACTCCACGGGAGTTTTCTTTTAACATATTCTCTCAAAGACTTGCGTTATTTGCCATTGAATGTCAAAAATGGCAGTATTGACTGTATTTTTACGCAAGCAAATACGAATATTGACCAATTAAAACAAAACTATAACAAGATGCTAGTCAATTTAAAAACTTGCATGAGACCGATTTTCACTTTAATCGGCAGCTCACAATTTACATGCACTCGAATTTGAAAAAACTGTTTTCGACTTTGTTTTTACTGTAACAGTCACATATATTGACATATCGATACCAAAATTCTCTAAGCTGTCGGTTACCATTAGATCCTTCATGGGTGTAATTTTCAGCTGGATCAAACATGATTTATGTTCCCTTTAATTTGACAAAACTACATAAAGGGCACATAAAATATTATGATTTATCATTTAGAATCTCTACTTACTCCTGAACTCTATATAAAGACTGACTTGAATTACTTACTTAAGAAAACATTATCAAATTTTAGATGCTCATCCCACGATTTGATGATTGAGAAGGGAAGACATTTATCAATTGATAGAGAACAGAGATTTTGTAGACTTTGCGAAAATCAAAACATATACGTAATCAAAGACGACTTCCATTTCTTTTTTGAATGTAAAAACTATGACTTTGAGTATTTAAGAGAAATGTATTTTGAAGAAAACTGGTTAAATGTCAGAAATCATGAAAAAATTTATTTGATAATAGAATGTAATAACAAAACTTCAATTATCAATATTGCAAAATACCTCTTAAAAGCATTTCAACTCCGAAAAGAATTATTACAAGAATTATCCTAAGATTTATTAATGGGTTTGTTCAGAGCTGCTGTAAGTGCATATATACGCTATATATGCACTTGTGGCAGTTTTGCACTAACTCACGATATGTTATAAACTAAAATATTTATCCAGATTATTATTTCAATTGCATATTCTGCTATTGTATATCTTTAGGCTTTTTGTAAATCACTCTATATTCAATGTTGTATATATATGTTGTAAATTGTATTTTGGGCCGGTGGCCTGTATACTCGAATAAACTTATGTTATGTTATGTTATTTAACTTGATTTGGTCCGCAGTTTCTTCTTTTGGTAAATGCGGTTTAACATCTTTCATTACTTATCTATTTCACAGATACCCATCCAGCCAAACCCTCATCATACCGTCTCGGCAACGTGGAGGATCGAACCTGTTCCTACTGTGGGAAGGTGCTTCAAACACCAGCCGCCATGAAAGTCCATGACAATTTGTTTGTATATTATAATGGGACAGTTCAGCTAAAAATCGTAACTACAGCTTAAAATAAGCTGCAGATACGAGTGTTTTGTTGAAAAGCGGCGACCAACTGGTGAAAACCCATTTTAATGTAAAGTGAGTCTCAAACTGTTTAACAGAAACACAAATCTTGAAAAAATATGATAATTAACATGGATATGCCGTAAGAGTACATGCGACATAATTTCAGCTTTTCTTTTTCAGATACAAACCCTGCAAAATCGTCACCATACCGTCTCGGCAACGTGGGTGATCGAACCTGCTCGTACTGCGGGAAGGTGCTTCAAACACCAGCCGCCATGAAAGTACACGAGCGAATACATACTGGTGAAAAGCCATATCAATGTAAAGTGTGTTTCAAACAGTTCAATAGGAAGGGAAATCTGAAAACACATATGATTACACATATGGATATGCCATAGAGGATGAAGAAAACACAATATTTTGTAAGGAATGCATAGAGGATGACACAAACGCACATTACTGTGTAAGGTGTGTCAGAAACAGTTTAACAGCAAGGGGAATCTTAAAACGCATATGATTACACATATGGATGTGCCGTAAGGGACGACATAAACACATATTATTATGTAAGGTGTGTCTGAAACAGATTAATAGGAAGGGAAATCTTAAAACACATATAATTATACATATGGAGTGCCATAGAGGATGACATAAACACATATTATTATGTAAGGTGTGTCTGAAACAGTTTAATAGGAAGGGAAATCTTAAAACACATATGATTACACATATGGATATGCCATAGAGGATGACATAAACACATATCATTATATAAGGTGTGTCAGAAACAGTTTAATAGGAAGGGAAGTCTTACAACACATATGATTATACATATGGATATGCCATAGAGGATGACATAAACACATATTATTATGTAAGGTGTGTCTGAAACAGTTTAATAGGAAGAAAAATCTTAAAACACATATGATTATACATATGGAGTGCCATAGAGGATGACATAAACACATATTATTATGTAAGGTGTGTCTGAAACAGTTTAATAGGAAGGGAAGTCTTAAAACACATATGATTATACATATGGATATGCCATAGAGGATGACGTAAACGCATATTATTGTGTAAAGTATGTTTCTCCATCTGTCTTAATATTTTCTGTGACCTGTTGACGAACCCTGTCTTTATGTACATTGGTTTGGTCGCCAGCAACAACTTCACATAACGTTATTTTCTGGATCTAGATTGTTTTTCATATCTTAAGTTATGTTCATTTTCCAAATCGTCGGTGTAAATGCAAAACCTCGTATGTCGATTCTTGCGATTTTCAAAGTACAAACTTTTGTGCCCAGTTTAGGCAATTCTATTATTACACTTTTTTTCACTTCCCTTTGAAATTTTCAAAAAAACGAGATACGAGGTTTTCTATTTACAACGACGAAATGCTGCATCTGGTTGACTACTACTACGACTGGTCCTTTTGTCAAAGTTTTGTTTTAGGGACTTCCGAGAAGGCCTTTTTCAACATGACTTGTCACAAATGTGAAATCGTACGCCCTATGATGTTTGAAAGGGTTCAAGGCCGTCTTTTTAGCTCACCCGAGCACGACGTGCTCAAGGTGAGCTATTGTGGTCGCTTTTTTGTCCGTCGCCCGTCCGTCTGTCCGTCCGTCTGTTCACAAATTGTTGTTAACACCCTAGCACCCACAATGATTTACCAATCTTGACTAAACTTGGTCAAAACATGTATGACCATAGGTTCTCGGATGAGTTCGATTTTGGGTCAGATCGTAAAAGGAAGTCCAGGGTTATGTGCCATTGAACGTCAAAAGTAGCTACTTTTGACTTAATCCGAGTTTTCTCTGATGAAATTCGCTCTTTGATATGTTGATGTCGCTCATTTACATCGGAGCACACTACCACTCAAAAGCAACGGAAAGTAGGTCATTGTAATCGATGGCTGTTCGGGTGAGGTTTGTTGCAAAACATTGCCTATAAACCTTTTAGAAATAATTTTTATGTCCCCGATAGGGAGGCATCATAAATTTGACTTGTCCGTCCGTCCGTCTGTCCGTCTGTCTGTCCGTCTGTCTGTTCGTCTGTCTGTCCGTCCGTCTGTCCGTCATTCCGTCCAAAAACTTTAACATTGGCCATAACTTCCTTATTACTTAACATATTCGCTTCATACTTTACCACAACATTCCTTGGTACATTACCTTTCTGTAGGCACATACTTTGGTGACCATGACCCCTGGATGACCTTGACCTTGAACATAGGCCATAATTTAAAATCAAAGCGGTGTCGGGGGCATTGTCATCTTACAGTGACAGCTCTTGTTGGTCTTAAATTTTTCAACAGGCATGACAATAAATGTTTCATTGAAATATCATACGGTGTTTTAAGGATAGCGTTTAAGATCGGACGGTGAACAAAGCGCCACAACTTGTGTCGGACTTTCCGTTGTTTTTGAATGGTAGTGCGCTCAGATGTAAATGACCAGCATCAACATATCAAAGAGCGAATTTCATCAGAGAAAACTCTGATTACTTTTGACTTTGTTAACACGCTAGCATCTACAAATATTGAATTATTGATCAATCAAAATGAATTTCAGCAACAGTGTTGGTATCTATAAGATCTTGGATGAGTGCGAATTTCAGTCTGATCGGACCTGGAAATCATGAGTTATGTGCCCTTGAATTTGATAAAATTGCCATTTTCGACTATTTTTGACTATGTGTAAACTCTAGCATCTACAAATATTGACAAATCATGATAAAACTTAGACACAATGTTACGGTGAATAAGATCTTGAAAATATATGATTTAAGTCATGAGTTATGTGCCCTTGATTTTGACAAAAATGCTGTTTTTGACTATTTTCGGCTTTGTTTACACTCTTGCATCTACAAATATTAACCAATCAAAAAAACCTTTGACAAAGTAGTAATGACGGTAATGTCTGGGATGAGGTTTTTTTCAGTAAAATTTGACAAAGAAGTCATGAGTTTTAATTTGTTCCCTTGAATTTAACAAAATTGATGTTTTCGACTATTTTCAACTTAGTTTAGACTCTAGCATCTACAATTATCAATTGATCAAGACATAACTCAGACAAAACGTTGGAGACTGAAAGTTTTCACATGAGTATGATTTTCAGTAAAATCAGATAAGGAAGTCATGAGTTATGTGCCCTTGAATTTGATAAAATTTCTGTTTTCGACTATTTTTGACTTTGTTTACACTCTAGCATCTTCATTGTTATAAACCAACCAAGACAAAACTTGGACACGGTGTTGGGGACAGTAAGATCTCGGATTAGTTAGATTTTCACTCTGATCATACCAGAATGTCATGAGTTATGTGCCCTTGAATTTGACATTTTCTTTTCGGCTGTTTTCGACTTTGTGTACGCTAGCATCTGTAATGATTGACTAATCAAGATGAAATCTTGGTGACCATGAGATCAAAAGACGAGTTCGAATTTTGGTCGTATCAGATCAGAAAGTCATGAGTAGTGTGCCTTTGAATTTGACAAAATTGCCCTTTTCGACTTTTCTTTTAGTCCAACAAACACAAATAGTGACCAATCCAGAGGAAAGTTGGATACATTATTGATGACCATAAGTTTGTTTTCAGTCTTAAAGCCACTAATGTTAATTGACTAAACAAGATAGTGGCCATAGCTTGGGTCAGGTGAGCGATTTAGGACCATCATGGTTCTCTTGTTCTTAGATTAAAAGGCATACATGTACTGTGCCTGTATTTCAACTTATTTTACTAGTAAAGAATTAAAGCCGGTTTCAGCAGCATTTTGTCTCTCTTTTTAAACATTCGCAAACGATGGATTTTCCTTTTGGGCAGGTCCAAACACATATGTCCATAAACGACAAAACGCTTAAAATGTTTAGTTAAAGCATGAACAGCATTATGGGAAAAGAAGCAATGTTGCCTTAGTATCAACATTTCCTTTTTCTCTCAATTCTTTTCAAATTGAACATCTTGATAAGGGACTTTAAAAATTAGGGACTTCATTTGGAAAAGGTTAATCAATCAACTTTCAAGATAGACAACCACTTTATACAATATTTGAAAAACAAAACAGTGGTACATGAATGAATGGGTTGCAGTTTTACTTAGGCTACAATGCTGACCTTTGTCCTTTTTACATTAAGGTAGAATAGCCGTAATGCGGCCATTTTGATATTCATAAAACATCAGATTTTTTCGAACCTCGTCGTTACTTACGTATCGGAACTTATTCGGGTGCAGTCATAAGCATTCGGCGGTGGAAAGTTCCACCGCCGAATGTTTTCGACGTCGCCCGAATAATTCCGACGTCGCGCGAATCTCATTAGGGGTATACTATCTTAAACTATTTCCCACATGTTGACCCTTGCCAAGATAAAGGATTGGAAACATTGTGACAAATGAACACGTTGCTTGCCATAAGCAATGTCTTCTTATTCCACAATGTTCTCTTCTTCGAAAGACAAAAAATCAATTTCCATTAACTTGACGTTGTCGTATGCATCGTCTTTGAATTTGGACCAGTCTTAAATCATTCCCAAACAGTGATTCTTTTTGACGCCATTTAAAGTGACATTTCAGAATTATTTTTACATAACTTTTACTTTTATTCTATCTGAATGAGCATGTTTTCTTATGAAAATTCTGGAAATTTCAAGCCAAAATATTGAACCGTTTACGAGAAATGTATATTTTTGTGCTAAAATTAAACAAATTGTTGTGGACAACAGTTCAGATTTATATAGAATTTGTCATTTCTGTCTCAACTTTGAAGGAGTATTATTCGCTTATAAATAACAACTTCAAAAAACTGATAGTATTTCTGCGCATTAGAAGAAACAATCTTTGCATCAAGACATACTTTTAAAAAAAATGAAATAAATGTGAAATGTCACTTTAAGATCAAAGCTTCGGAAAACATTGTGGAAAATGGAGAAAATGCTTGTGACAAGCAATTTCTTCATTTCCTACAATGTTTTCTATCCTATTAGGACAAGAAATGTAAAAATTCATTCAGTTAAGTTTGTCATCTGCAGCGTCTTTGAATTTGGGTCAGTCTAAAATTTTGCCGTCTGGTAATGTGTTAAAGTTTGTCGACTGAGAACCGTAAAAAATAAATCGCCAACACTGAAAAATATCATTCCCATTATTAACATAGTTATTGAAGATTGTCTACAATTTTCACGTGATTTCCTATCGTAATTAATATTTGCCATCGACAACACTTTTCATTTCACACAAGCCTAAATTACATGTACACCCCTCAAAAGTTCTAATTGGTCACTTTTTACAATCGTCTTTCTAGAAAATGGCATATACATAAAAACTGAAATTTTGACAGTTGTTTATTCATTTGATAAGGATTTCAAATAATATTTTTATAACGCCGATCGTTTTATTTTGCACGCGTTATTGGTCAAAAACGCGTTTTTGTCAAACGTGCCCGAAAAACTCATGCACTTTTCAAAACTCGTAAATGTTAGACACATCATGTCCTATACAGCCTAGAACATAGGAAAAACAGAACACATTACCAAAATTAAGTTACACGAATAGGATAGAGAGCTTGGCATTATGGAATTTAACAAGTCATTTATAGGGGTATGTTCTCGATAAACGTTTCGGTCATTCTTTCATTAACAGAGCATAAATAATATTCTTTTATGATTTATGGTGTCTCTATCAATAATTTTCATGTTGTTAGAATTTTCAATCGTCCAAATCCTGCCTAAAAAGGGCTGTTCCGGGAATTTCGGTTGACCGGAAGTGGATATACTAATATGACGCTTTCAAAGCCGATTAACATCGGCTATCCTTTCAGTCCTTTAACTTGTTGGATTCAACTATAATCAACATGAAAAAAAACGTCATCAGCGCAATGTGGCGGCCGGGGCAAAATTACCAATTTTCCGGCCATTTCCAAGCATATCTGAAAGCCATTCATGTCAACAATATCATTCCTGTGTCATTATTTGATATGCATTGGTGGCATGTTGACGTCAAACCTCATTCAAAGCCTTCATTTCAATTTTAAAGTTTAATTTTAGCCCCATTAAGCATAACTGGTTAGGTTGAAGAGAATTTAGACAACCATCAATAACGCAACATTTTGGACGATCTGTATCGCGCTGTCGCTCACAAATGGAGAAAAATACCAAGGAAATACACCCGTATCTGTGAAAGAATCATCAGAATGCAGTGACGAACCATTATAAATGCTGCTTTGGGAAAATACATCATTGGCCTCTGTTTTGTGACTTTTCATTTGTAGGGGTGTTTATCTGATGCCATTATTTTGATAATGCATTGTAATAAGAAGCTATAGAATATTTTTGTAAATCATGATAAATGAATATGTCAACTGATGATATCAAAATGATTATGTTTTGAACATAGTTGTAGTCTGTACTAGCCGAAATATGAAGTGGCCACTTAGAACTTTTGAGTAGTGTATATTTGAACTTTCGATTTTCTGATGGACAACTGATAAATATTTACAGTTGATGCTTGTTATGTCGACGTCGGATAAGTTAATTTTCTGTTTAAGTAAAAATGAACTCTGGTCCTAACCTTATCAAAAATGTTAAACGAAATAACTTTGAAACAAATATTATCATTGAAATAAAGTAGGAAAAGGAGAGAAATTGCTCGTTTCGAGCAATTTGTTCCCTTTTCCTACTATATTTCAGTAATGGACATATAACTTAAGCAACGAAAATGAATGGTCATAAATATATCATTTCAATCGAAACTGAACAGAAAATCGGAGAAGTCGAATTCCGGATATCTCGAGGTAAAATAACGTTCACTACGACTTCGACACAACGAGTTTCAGCTGTAAAGCTGATTGTATTTGACCTGACATTGGCCTTTATGTAAAATTGTTCATATTTTGCAAATAACTTCACATGTATCAAAAGGACTTGTATCTTAGTATACAGAAATAAAGAATTAATCTAGAAAGTATTACTGATTCTTTTTGTGAAAATATTTTTTGTGTAATATATGGAAATGAAATCTGCAGCTGTGCCATTCCAAATGAAATTTCTGATACTTCTGAAGTATCATTATGGAAACGTGTACTAGACGTAATCTTTGTCGACATATTCTTTGCCTGTTTAGGGTTCCCCGTAGAATATTTTGAAGATGTAGTGTCATTTCTTTAGCGAGTCGGTACTTTATGTCCGGAGAGCCAATGTCACCGCCCTAGTGTCGGCGTCAGCGTCGCGTCGCGTTGCGTCTTCAAAAACTTTAACCTTGTCTATATATCAGGCATTATTAGAAACACAGCCTTTATATTTCGCACATGGATATTTCCTACCAAGACCTTTCATTTTCGACCATGACCTTTGTTCTAGTGACCTTGACCTTGGAGTTTTACCTACTTTTGAAAAACTTTTCATCTGGCCATTATCTCATACACTGTTATAAATGGAGCCTTTATATTTCAGATATGAATACCTCATGCAATTACCTTGACCTTGAGACCATTACCTTTGACCTAGTGACCTTGACATTGGACTCCTTTTTTGTGACGAGCTCTCGTATAGGCTAGCTTCTTTGTCCGCGGACAACTCATGTTGTATAAGTCTCGGTAAACCTGGAAACACGGTTTTTACAAATAATTGTGAATAAAAACTTACGGGAAAAAGAAGAAATTGCTCATGATGAGCATTTTTTTCTATTTTCCTATAATGTTTTTATTCACAATGATTACATTCACAATTATAAAGTTGTATCAATTATCAGATGCCAACGATATTCATCAAAATATCTCTATTCATTGACCATATGGAAGAAAATTACGCTGTGAGATAGTTTTAAAACTTTAATGATATTACACATATTAATTTAAAGCCGTAGTGCCCCCACCCCCACTACGACTTATTGAAATGCGTAGAACAATGACGTTGATACATGTACATATGCTTATAATCCATTACCACACGTCAAAATTTCAGACTGGTCCGATTTCAAAGATGTTGAAGACGACAACTTCAAGTGGACGAACTTTTAAATCTTGGTTATTTTTGATAGGAAAGATTGCGGAAAATGAAGAAATTGCTTTTCACAAGCAATTTCTTCATTTTCCACAATGCTTTCCAAGGCGTTTATTTTGTGGGGAGTCAAAAGGAGTATTTGTGTGGGAATGGGATAAGGTATTGTGTTTTGCCTAACAACAACATGTAACAGAAATAATATTTGCCTATTAATACGGCGGGAAATGGCGTGGCGCAACATTTTCAATATTTTTCAATAATTCTCTAAATATAGATCAAAGACCGAGTAAACAAAAAAGGTTTGGAGCGGAGAAGACGGGCAAACATCAGGGATTTGCTTGCGCAAATGATCTTTTGTATAGCACGTGATCAAAAAGTTATCCATATTATTTATTAGATGATGTGTAAAAGATTATATAAATTTAGAAAACTTAAACTAGCTCTTGAATTTATCAAGCAAACAAAGAAAATCGAAAACAAAAAGAAAAAATGGGCAATTGTTGAGAGACTGGAACAAGATTAATAATTAGCCAATAAAAATATTCAAAACTCTAGCATGCTTAAGATGTTTGTGTTAATTCAACTTTCTTTAAAGTATATCTTTTCCCACCATTACTGGTGAAAATAAGATTTTCTGTTTCTTTTCCTTCATATCATGTAAAACTTTATTTTTTAATTAATTATGAAAATACATGTTTTTTGTTTAATACATATACCTAGATATTGTATAATCTACGTGTCTACAGTTGCCTACATATCGTATCTTTTTAAGCAAAATTCCAAAAAGTTTCCTAAAAGCAAACAATCAAAGGAAAGCATGGAAAAATGAAAAAAAAAGAACAAAAAAAACCCACACACACACACAATAAGCCTATATTTTCTTATTTCTTTGTCTCAATGACTCTCCAAACGTTTATATTTGGTTTAATGACCAATGAGACTTCAAAAATTAGTCTAACAAGCTATAATCACAATGCTATAGTCAACTGTAATCAAATGCATGTATATATGTTTGTCTGCATCTGAATAATCCTTGTATATGTATATAAACCCATTATATACAATGTATTTATCTGAAAAATAAATTTGGAAAAAAAAGAAAACATATGGCTATTGTCCCTCTTTTGCTTCAAACTATTTTCAAATCGGTTAAGTATTATAGGAGTTATTGAAGAGTCTGCAATTGTTGTTATTGTTGTGTCACGTGATTGACAGTCGTTGTCAAGGAGCAGAAGTGCCGGTATTACGTCAGTGTTATTGCAAGACCTCGTAATTACACCTTGATTAAAGCTGTAGGTAAAAGGTTTTGCAAGAGCACCGACGATTGGTTCTATTGCTATTTGATTCTCCTTTGGCAAGGGAAAAATTAACATATCGATAATCAATACCGTGTTACCAAAATAACATTTTCTATTTTCAGACGAAATTCCGACATACACCACCAAGAAACCGACATTAACCATTGAGAAGAAACCGACTCTTACAATCGAGAAACCGACTCTTACAATCGAGAAGAAACCGACCCTGGTAATCGAGAACCCGACCCATACCATCAAAAAAGAGATCCTTATCACGGAGAAACGGACCTTGGCAATTGATAAACCACCCCATATCATCAAAAAACCAACCTTTACTATCAAGATGAAACCGACTCTTACCATTCAGAAACCGTCATTTACCATCCCGAAATCACCATTTACCATCGAGAAACAGACCTTTACCACCGAGAAGAAACCGACCCTTACCACCGTGAAACCGCCATTTACCACTGAGAAACCAACCTTTGCCATGGAGAAACCGACCCTTACCATCGAGAAGAAACCGACCCTTATCGAGAAACGGACCCTGGCCACAGAGAAACTGCCCGTTCTTTTCGAGAAACCGACCCTTATCATCGAGACGAAACCGACCCTTACCATTGAGACAAATCCGACCCTTACCATCGAGAAACCGACCCCGATTACCGAGAAACTGCCCATTACCATCGAGAAACCGACCATGACTACCACGACCACTGCGAATCCGACCCTAACCATCGGAGAGATCGTTGGGATGTTCAAGAAGAAACCTTCAGACATTGAGACTCAAACTTATATAGGCAACATTTGTAACACTGTCCATGAGTCCCAGAGCGCATTGGCTAAACACATCGGGGTTCACACGGGGTTTATGCCCTATACATGTCATCTGTGTGATCAAAGTTTTTTCCAAGCTAGTTCCTATGCAAGACACTGTAAACTTGTACATGATATCTTACCACGTCAAAAATGAACTTTTGAATTGTTGGCTATTGTCATGGCGTTGTGTCCGTCGTGCGTCGGTGCGTGTGTCCCTTAACCCTTTCTTGTATACACCCTAGAGGCCACTTTTTTGCCCGATCAACATGAGGTTTGGCCAAAATGATTTTCTTGATATTGTTTAGGACGAGTTTGAAATTGGGTCAATTGGGGTCAAAACTTAGGCCACGGCGTCAAATCTTAGAAAAGCATTGTATGCACCTCAGAGGCCACTATTTTAGTCAGATCAACTTGAAATTTGGTCAGAATGATTGTTTTGGTAAAATTTTGGACGAGTGTGAAATTCGGTCATTTTGGGACAAAAACTAGGTCACGGGGTCAAATCTCAGAAAAACCTTGTATGCACTCCAGAGGTCGAACTTTTTTCATATCAACTTGAAATTTGGTCAGAATGATTGTTTTGGTAAAATTTTGGACGAGTGTGAAATTCGGTCATCTGGGGACAAAAACTAGGTCACGGGGTCAAATCTCAGAAAAACCTTGTATGCACCCCAGTGACCACATTTTTGTCAACCTGGAATTCGATCAGAATGATTGTTTTGTTAAAAGTTAAAACCTCAGAAATTTAAAATTGGGTCAACTAGAATCAACAACTTGGTCATGGGGTCAAATTTTAGAACAACCTTGTTTGCACCCTAGAGGCCATATTTTTTGCCCGATCAACTTGAAAATTATTCAGAATGGTTGTCTTGATCAAACCTCGGACGAATTTTAAATTGGGTCAACTGGGGTATAAAAAATTATTTCACGGGGTCAAATCTTAGAAAATCCTAGTATGCACTCCAGATGCCATTTTTTTTTATCAGATCAACCTGAAATTTGGCCAGAATGATTGTCTTAAAGGGTAATATCATAGGCGTCTGATTCTTCTTTTTTACAAAACAACATCATTGAATGAATAATTTTAGTTAAAACATTTTTCAAATTATGAATGAAAAAAGAAATTATTCAAGATTTTAATTTTCCGTATTGTAATTTGTGCGAAAAATTATCTCCCTTGTAAATCCCTTGTAAATTAATTGTAAATTACTTCCCTTAGGTCATATTTTTATGCCCCCGATAGGGAGGCATCATAAATTTGACTTGTCCGTCCGTCCGTCCGTCTGTCCGTCCGTCCGTCTGTCCGTCTGTCTGTCCGTCATTCCGTCCCAAAACTTTAACATTGGCCATAACTTCCTTATTACTTAACATATTCGCTTCATACTTTACCACAACATTCCTTGGTACATTACCTTTCTGTAGGCACATACTTTGGTGACCTTGACCCCTGGATGACCTTGACCTTGAACATAGATTGGCCATAATTTAAAATCAAAGCGGTGTCGGGGGCATTGTCATCTTACAGTGACAGCTCTTGTATATTCATATGACCGGGGCACTTGATCGGTCACGTGACTAGTGACGTAATTTTCGAAGTAGAATATGACACTGAATTTCAGCAATATAAGTTTGGTTTATTGGGGTTTACGCCGTTTTCAACTACTATCTCGTAATGAAGTGATCGTACTAGAGTAAACGGAGGACAAGCACGAAATGATTGAAATAATATTTTTTTTTTGGAAAAATGAAGGAACGAATGGGGTTTTGTGCAACCTAGAAAATATTGAAAAGAAAATCGCAAAATTTAATATGCTCACCATTTTGATACGATTTCCTCACTAATTAGCAAAAACCATGATATCCGATCACTCGATTGTCGATAAATGACGCAAATTCAAACGCGTATCATTGTGGGACGGACGACTTTTTAGCTCACCTGAGCAACATGCTCAAGGTGAGCTTTTGTGATCACCCTGTGTCCGGCGTGCGTCGTGCGTTGTGCGTCGTGCGTCGTGCGTCGTGCGTCGGAAGGCGTCAACAATTTCTTTAAACATCTTCTCCTCCTTAACCACTAAGCCAATTCTTACCAAACTTGGCAGGCATGTTCCCTGGGTGACCCTTTTCAAAACTTGTTTTCAAATTTTTGATTCGTCAAAAAATGTGGGCGTGGCAGGGCGGGGCTTATCAGACTTAGAGAAATTGTTACATAATTCTTCAAAAATCTTCTCCTCCTTAACCATTGAGTCAATTTTTACCAAAGTTGGCAGAAATGTTCCTTGGGTGATCCTTTTCAAAACTTGTTTTCAAATTTTTGATTCGTCAAAAAATGTGGGCGGGGCAGGGCGGGGCTTATCAGACTTAGAGAAATTGTTACATAATTCTTCAAAAATCTTCTCCTCCTTAACCATTGAGTCAATTTTTACCAAAGTTGGCAGAAATGTTCCTTGGGTGATCCTTTTCAAAACTTGTTTTCAAATTTTTGATTCGTCAAAAAATGTGGGCGTGGCAGGGCGGGCTTATCAGACTTAGAGAAATTGATAAATAATTATTCAAAAATCTTCTTCTCCCTAACCATAGAGTCAATTTTTACCAAAGTTGGCATAAATGTTCCTTGGGTGACCCTTTTCAAAACTTGTTTTCAAATTTTTGATTCGTCAAAAAATGTGGGCGTGGCAGGGCGTGGCTTATCAGACTTAGAGAAATTGTTACATAATTCTTCAAAAATCTTCTCCTCCTTAACCATTGAGTCAATTTTTACCAAAGTTGGCAGAAATGTTCCTTGGGTGATCCTTTTCAAAACTTGTTTTCAAATTTTTGATTCGTCAAAAAATGTGGGCGTGGCAGGGCGGGGCTAATCAGACTTTGAGTAATTGATAAATAATTCTTCAAAAATCTTCTTCTTCCTAACCATAGAGTCAATTTTTACGAAAGTTGGCATAAATGTTTCTTGGGTGACCCTTTTCAAAACTTGTTTTCAAATTTTTGATTCGTCAAAAAATGTGGGCGTGGCAGGGCGGGGCTTAGCAGACTTAGAGAAATTGTTAAATAATTCTTTAAAAATCAAATGTTGATCCAATTTGTACCAATCTTGGCTGGAATGTTTCTTGAGTGACTGTCTTTACTGCCTGTTGATGAATTTTTGATTCATCAAAAAATGAGGGCGTGGCAGGGCGGGGCTTATCAGACTTAGAGAAATTGTTAAATAATTCTTCAAAAATCTTCTTCTCATTAACCATTGAGTCAATTTTTATCAAACTTGGCAGAAATGTTCCTTTGGTGATCTTTTTTCAAAATTTGTTTTCAAATTTTTGATTCATCAAAAAATGTTGGCGTGGCAGGGCGGAGCTTATCAGACTTAGAGAAATTGTTAAATAATTCTTTAAAAATCAAATGTTGATCCAATTTGTACCAATCTTGGCTGGAATGTTTCTTGATTGACTGTCTTTACTGCCTGTTGATGAATTTTTGATTCATCAAAAAATCAGGGCGTGGCAGGGCGGGGCTTATCAGACTTAGAGAAATTGTTAAATATTTTTTCAAAAATCTTCTACTCATTAACCATTGAGTCAATTTTTATCAAACTTGGTAGAAATGATCCTTGGGTGATCTTTTTCAAATTTTTTTTCAAATTTTTGATTCATCAAAAAATGTGGGCGTGGCAGGGTGGAGCTTATCAGACTTAGAGAAATTGTTAGATAATTCTTTAAAAATCAAATATTGATCCAATTTGTACCAATCTTGGCTGGAATGTTCCTTGAGTGACTGTCTTTACTGCCTGTTTTCAAATTTTTGATTCGTCAAAAAATGAGGGCGTGGCAGGGTGAGGCTTATCAGACTTAGAGAAATCATTAAGTAATTCTTAAAAAATCTTCTTCTCCTTAACCAATGGATCAATTTTTACCAAACTTGGCAGAAATGTTACTTGGATGACCCTTTTTAAAATTTGTTTTCAAATTTTTGATTCGTCAAAAATGTGGGCGTGGCAGGGCGGTGCTTATCAGACTTAAAGAAATCATGAAAAAAATCTTTAAAAATCAACCATTGATCAAATTTAAACCAAATCTGGCAGATCTGTTTCTTGAGTGACTGTTTTCAATGTGTGTTTATGAATTTTTTGATTTGTCAAAAAATGTAGGCGCTGCAGGGCGGGGCTTATCAGACTTGGAGAAGTTATTAAACGAATCCTTGAAAATGTTCTTCTCCTTAACTGTTAGACAAATTGTATCAAATTATCCAGGAATGTTCCTTGGGTACCCGTTTTTATTTATTTTTTTACAAATTTGTGATTGGTTGAAAATATGGGCATGGCAGGATGTTTATACGACTAGGAGAAATGACAGGAAAATTCTTTAAAAATCAACTGTTGGGCCAATTTGAACCAGGGATGTTGCTTGAGTGACTCTTTTTAACAATAATATTGTTTGTGAATTTTTGATTTGTTAAAAAATTTGAGTGTGGCAGGGTAGGGCTTATCAGACTTCAAAAATCATAAAGAAATTCTTCAAAAATCAACCATGGGGCCAATTTAAACCAAGAGAACAAAATGCTTATTGAGTTACTCTTTTCAAACACTTGGTTATAAATTTTTGATAGGATAATAAATGTTGATGAGGCAAGGAGGGGCTTATCATATTAAGCGTATTAATGCCTGTAATGTAGCATTCTGATGTTTCAAAATTGTAAATTGTTAATTGTAAAAGTTTAATCCTGATTATCAAACTGGAACAGCACATGATATTCAATTTTAAAGATGTATGCAAATGCTACTACATGCAATATGATTGAATACTAATGCGACTTCATTGTCTTCATTGGAAATTATGAAACTTAATTTACAATAGCTTGATACGACATACATATTTGTTTACAAAAAAAATTATATTGTACACCATCAAATACAGGAAAAACTCAGGTGAGCGATATCAGTGCCTTTCAGGCACTCTTGTTTTAATTCTTTCAACTTTCGCCGTCCAGTGATGGGTTAATAAGATGACACGATGTCGTCGAAAATCCAGTTGATCGTATGACATTGACCAATTTTACACCAGTCAATTACTTTAGACATCATCAAATTTTATTCCATAATCAAGGAAATCAATTCCATTGTTTGTTACTTAGTGTGAAAAACAGATTAGTCAAACGGTCTTAAAGAAGAATTTGATGACTTCTTAAAAATTAGCATTTGATTTTCGGTGACGTTTTCATTTGAATTGACAATTAATCAGGATTTCATTCAACGATATCGCATTAACCCATTCCATCACAATGACTTCCCCCTCAAAAAAAGGTTGTGGAAAACATCGTGAGAAATGAAGAAATTGCTTGTCTTGCATTTCCCACAATGTTTTCTACCTCCACCACACACAAAATAAAATAGAAATAATAACAATAATTCTCTTGAAATTGTTGTCTGCAACACCTTTGATTTCAGACGAGACCAGAGTATTTTTGCCGTTTGGATATGGGTTAATCCTTTCCACAACTACAATGTTTTAGAGGTATCCAATTTCGAAGCTACAGAAGATCAATTTGATATTGATAAAGAGAGAATTTATTTGCAATATAGCGAGGAGATTCGGATTGTTGTATTAAAAAGGGAAAACTATGATCGTTTTATAATTGGTTTTCACCGGATCATATGTTTTAGAAAAGGGCAATATAATTTTGAAAACTACGTCCAATAATTGATGTACTGAGTAAAGGGAGCAAATATACATGTGTTTTATGACATCTTTGACACCCGCGTGTTTATTGACCAGTATCTTACGCCCGTTTTTGTAATTAATCAGCTCATTATGTAATAAGGTGTTTATTTCCAATTAATGTATGTAAAGAAAATCTATTAATGATATTTTCGATTTTAATCATTTTTCAAAAACGATCCTTTTATTTTCGATGACACAAGGAAACAAAAAAATAAAAAATAAATAAATAAACGAATAAAAATAAGAGAGAAAAGGATTAGATGCTGAGGTCACCATTTTCTCCCAACCTTTTAGCAATACTTTGATATCTCATGATAATTAAAAAAATTGCCCAAACAATCTTAATTTAATCGCCTGCAACTCATATTGATACAATATTAAATATGAGTGTAGGACAAAACCCCCCTAGGACAAAACCCCCCTAGGACATAAACCCCCTGGACAAAACCCCCTCAGGACAAAACCCCCCTAGGATAAAACCCCCCTAGGACAAAACCCCCATCCTTATTAAAATGAATATCTCATATATTTATTTTTTCCATTTTGCTTTGGTTTTTAAATTATCATTGGGGCATTATGAAATGATTTTTTGATAAATTCTATTCAAAAAAGTGAACTTTGATAATATTTGGTTCAATATAGCAACATTTAACCCTGTATGATTAGACGACCAAATTTCAGAGTTGTCTGATTTTTAAAAAATCACATATGACTGTTGCATGTAAGTAAATTAGGCAATTTAGACCAGCAAGCAAAGAAACATTGAGAGGAAAAGAGAACTGTATTGGAACAAACTTTTTATCCATTTCCCTTAATCTTTACTTTATTCCCTGTTTGATGCATATTTCCCCACTGTCAGACAATGAACAGTTAGATTGATCCAATTTGAAGGAAAATACACATATTCTATAGATTTTACGTAACATTGAGAGAAAAGGAGAGCCTGCCTGTTACAAACAATTTCTTCATTTTCCAAAAAAGTTTTTGTTTTGATTGATGCATACCAGTGCAGATTTTACTCTAACCGGTCAAAATGTAAACAAATTGTACCAATAATATTCAATTTATAAAGTATTGTTCAAATAATTAATACATTGATGATATGCATGTATATAATAATACTTTCATAAAGCACAAAAATATAAATCAAAACAAGTTTTGTTAATGTTATATCAAAGAAAGTATTTTTTAACCCCCAAATCTTTGTCAAATTTAATTCATTTTCTTATCACTCAAAATATTAATTTGTGTAAAGCATTAACACTGAATATTCATATTTTCATATTTATTTCACAAGCGTTTAAGATTTCTGTAAAGTATTCACAAAAACATCATAACCTCATAACCAAGGGGGTTTTGTCCGCTTTTCAGCTAAGGGCATGGGGGTTTTGTCCATGGGGGTTTTGTCCAGGTGGGTTTTGTCCTAGGGGGTTTTGTCCGTACCTCATTAAATATATCAAAACTGTTCGATAAATGCCTAAAACGATCTTTATGCGCTCTCAACACTTTCCCAAATAGCACAAATTTAGAGTTCAATTTTAACAGCCGTTGCAGATAACAAAGGGATGATGATAAAATGGGGGTTCTCTATATGTTGCGGAAAATATTGAGACAAAAGGTGATCACGTCGATTATCAGCATTTTCATCTTTGTCTCAATGTTTTTACCAAGCCTTTTTGAGCGTCAATACTAGGTTTTGTTAAATGAAAAATTTAGGGGAAAACCAACACACATAGATTGTATTTCTCTTCCACTTCATTTTTTTTCACTCAAGAGATAATGGCTTCGGCAAACATCATGGTAAAAGAAGAAATTGATTTAGACAGGCAATTTCTTCCTTTATACAATGTTTTCTAACCAAAGAGACAAAAAGTAAATACCATTCACTTGCAATTTTCGTCTGCAACATCTTTGAATTTAGACCAGCCAATTCTTAGCCTTTGCCTTGGTAGTGGGCTAGATGAAACCCTGTGAATTGAAACAATGCCTGTTTCGAACGACAGAGAATATCGCATTTTTATTTAGGAGCAGCACTCATGAACACGCAATCTTGATAATCATGTTTTAGCACTGCATTTGGATAAAAATTTGTTTGTCATCAAAATTTGCATAATCTTTGAATGACGGTACAAATTAAGTAGAAGTTGTACGGTCCTGGTTCAATCTCAGAATCCACTTTCGTTTTCAATTTGATTTTCTCGGAAAAGCAACTACATTGTATATACTATACTGAGCAAAAATGAAAACTTTACACCTACATTGCTTGTCATATTTCTTCTAAATACAACAAGTAAATAAATCAAATGAATGTGCTTCGCATTGTTCATTGACTTGATTGTGCCAAACACTAAACGTTTTGTTGATATTATTCACAGGGATGAAAAACGGATCCGTTAAGTGTGACAGGGGTCCGTTTTTTCAGGTGTACAATTTTAACAGAATTTTACAAAATTTAAACCCTCAAAAATCCGAGCAGAAGAACTCAAACTATGTCAGACTTTACGGAATGGTAGTCTGACAAGTTATCAGTCAGAAAATGTAAAGAAGCTTGCATAACATTGTTTGAGCATTTAAAAAATGATGTTTGAAAATCAGAATTTTCATTATGTTGCAAAGCTTGAAAATTTTACAATGCAATCTCCGTATGAAATTGAAATCGCTATTGCATGAACATCTGGGAAAAATCCTAGTCCAAAAAAGGGTTCAAAAATCCCCTGTAAAGCCTGCATGATTTTTTAAAAAAATCAATCGAAAACCGTGATAAATTTTTGAATATCAAACATTTTAAATTCCCTATTTGTTTATGTAAAAGGGAGGTAATTCACAAAATTGACAGATTAGACCTTTATTTTAGAGCTTGATACTAGTGATAAGAAAGATTTTTTGTGTTTTTTTGGCAACCCAGATACGGCAAATTCCGAAAAATAATGAATCGTTTCCTGCGCATGCGCATATGTGACATTAGATGTAATTAGGTCTAAACGCATTAAGGGCCGTAACTCTGACATTAAAGGACACAAGGTAATGAGATTTCGACAAAACAATTGCTGAAAGCCTGGGAAATAACGTCAAAATATATTTCAGGCTTTTTGTTCGATAGTTTTCCAAACACAAGAAATCTTGAAGTGTAAAGTTTTCATTAATGTTCAGTATACATGTATAATGTTTTATGGGTTACTAAGTTAACATTGCAATCGTAAGTTACACACAACAGGATTTTGAAGCGATATTCCAATAAACCTTTATATCAGACCACTCGATTATCGATAAATGACGCAGTTGTCAATGTAGACAGGTTCGACTATTTCGTATCCAAGGATACAGCACCAAGGGAAGTAATTGATGCGGCATATTTTGTGTATTGGTAAAATCGATAATTTGGCTGCTGGTTTGCAATGCGTTAATGCTTTCCCTCACGTAATGACTTTTTTGTATTGTTTTTTAAACCATTTCCGAGCGATTTATAAGGATGAACTGCGAACTCGTATTTTTTTGAGGTTATCCTTTAATAAAATCTTGGACACATTTGAAATTTGGTCATCTGAGGTAAAAAGATTAGATCACAAGTCAAATCTTGCATACATACGCTCTAGAGACCACCTTTTTTGCCTGGTCAAACTGAAAATTGACAAGCTCAGACGACTTCGCAATTGTGTCAAATATTACCAAAAACTAAGATTCAGGGTTTAATCTTTAACAAACGTTGTATGCACTCTAGATGCTCATTTTTAGCTCACCTGAGCACGAAAGTGCTCATGGTGAGCTATTATGATACTGCTGTGTCCGGCATGCGTCGTCCGGCGTCCGTCGTGTGTCGTCCGTCAAACGTTGCCCTGTCTGCAATCAAGAGGCCGCATTTTTTGCCCAATCATCATGAAAATTGGTCAGAATAATTGTCTTGGTGAAATCTCGGTCAAGTTCGGAATTGGGTCATCTAAGGTTAAAAACTAGGTCACGGGGTCAAATTTTAGAAAAACCTTGTGTGCACTCTAGAGGCCACATTTTTTGCCCAATCAACCTGAAAATTGATCAGAATGATTTTTTAAGATGTAATCTCGGACAAGATCGAAATTGGGTCATCTGGGGTCAAAAACTAGGTCACGGGGTCAAATCTTAGAATAACCTTGTGTGCACTCTAGAGGCCACATTTTTTGTTCAAACAACCTGAATTTGATTCAGAAAGATTGTCCTAAATATGCTCAGAATTTTTGTTTCCTTTATATCTATGAAGAGTATAAATATTGGTCACATAGGGCCTTGAAATGGGTATCTAGGTCAAATCTTAGTATAACTATTGCATTTAGAGGCTAGCTACATCATATACAGAAAGCTATTATCTCAGGTGAGCGCTTCAGGGCCAATGGCCCTCTTGCTGTCAGATTAGCCTGAAATTTGACCAGAAATATTGTCTTGATGAAATCTCTGTCGAGTTTGAAAATGGGCCAACTGGGGTCAAAAACAAAATAATGTGATTCTTTAATTGAAGTCAGTTGAGCGATACAGGCCCTCTTGGACATCTTGTCTTTCTTAATTGCAATAAACAGGTAGTTTATTATAAAGATAAGATTGCAAGTAGTGGTTCATTCTGGTCCAAACATGTTTGGCCCTATACTTGTCACATGGGTGATCGAATGTTTTTCAATTTAGTTCATAAAACAAGACATTGTAAATTAGTACATGGTGAGCTACCACCACAAAAATGAGTCTTTGAATCGGAGCTCAAAGTGAGCTTTTGTGATCGATCAATGTCTGTCCGTCTGTCTGTCTGTCCGTCCGTTCACAATGATAAAAAAAATCTTCTCCGCCTATTACTTGGCAGAAATGGATGAATTTTCATAGACATGATCCTTTCGTCATACGTTTTTAAAATACTTCAAAGAATTAGAATTGGGGTCAGAATGGGGCCAAAAAGTAGGAAAAATCATATTTTTGCTCTAGGAGTCACAGTTTTGGCTCAACCATTTTGACAATTGGCCGGAATATTGGTCTTGATTATATCTAGGTCATGTTAACAAGAACTAGGTCATCAGATCAAATGATTAAATATCCTCTTTGTTGCTATAGAATTACCATTTTTAGCACACCTGAGCAAAAGGTGCTCAATGTGGGGTATTGTGATCGGTCGTCGTCCGCCGTCCGGCCGTCCATCCACAATTTCTTTAAAGATCTTCTCCTCCCAAATCAGTAAACCAATCTCCATGGAACTTGGCAGGAATGATCCTTGGGCCAAATGCTTTCAAAGTTGTAAATAATTTGATTCCATTAAAGACTCTGGCTGCCGCGGCATGAGAAAGGGGGAAAATAGCCAAATTTTGAAAAATCTTCTTCTCACAAATCATTTGGTCAATAGCCTTGAAACTTCACATTAGTGATCCTTGCATGTAGGTCTTTCAAAGTTGTTAAAATAATTTTATTCTCTTACAAACTGTAGGTGTCACGGCGCAAAAAAGGGGACAAAATTGCAAAAGCATTTAACACCGCTTCTTTTTCCAACTCGGCTGTCCAATCTTCTTGAAACATGGCAACAATTATTATTGGTCACTGACTTTGAAATTTGCTAAAGGAATTTGATTCTTGTAAAAACTGTGGCTGCCACCGCACAGGAAAGGGGCTCACAATAGCTAAATGATAAACAAACAGCTTCTGCTCTTAAACCTGTAGACCAGTCTTCTGGAAACTTTGCAGGAATGATTCTCACAGGAAAGGCTTTAAAAGGAATTTGATAACCTCAAAAACTCTGGCTGCCATGGTATGAGAAAAATGGGGGGACGGACAAATAGCCAAACATTTAAATATCTATTTCTCCCAAACCATTTGGTCAATATCATTCAAACTTAACAGGAACGATCCTTGGATAAAGGGCTTTGAAAGTTATTAGAAGGATTTGATTTTCGCTCAATTTTTTGGTTCTTCTTCTGCCAAACCAGCCGTCCAATCTTCTTCAAACTTGGCAAGATATTTTTAGGTAAATGGCTTTGTAAATTGCTAATACTTTTGACTGTCATGGCACCAACAAGTGGACCCAATATAGTTAAATGATAAACAAAAATCTTCTACTCGGAAACCAGCAAACCAATCTTCCCGAAACTTGACAGAAATGGACCTTGGGTTAAAAGTTTTCTAATCTGTCTCAAAAGTTTGGTTATGTCAAAATTTCTGGTTGTCCTGACATCATTAAAGGGAAATATAGAGCAATTGTAAAAAACATATTGCTTAACAGGTAAAAATGTTTATTTAATTTCAAAAAGTTAAGCAATCTCAGGTGAGCGACCTAGGGCCATCATGGCCCTCTTTTTGCCCAAATTCTGTGGATATTGCTAAGAATGTTTTTCTTAGAAATCTAGGTCCGATGGAAAAAAAGTGGATCGTGTGAGGTCAAAAAATGGATCATAAGTTTAAATGTCGTAAAATCCTTAGTTTTGCCCTGGAAGTGCCGATTTTGGCTAAATTAACGTAAAATTGCCCAGAATGTTTTTTTCAATGATATAAAGTCATGTTAAAAGATGGTCATACAAGCCGAAAAAGCAGGTCTTAATGTCAAATATTGTAAAAAGACACTTTTTGAGTCAATGAATGCCAATTTTGGCTTTTTTCTGTTTGAAATCGCTCAGAATGTTGGAGGTAAAAAACTAGGTCATGACTCAAATGTTTTGACTAAATTGTCGTGATAATTGCTCAAAGTGTTTTCATGATATAAGAAGAAACGGGAAATGCAAGATTAAAATCTAGGTCACAAGGTCAAATGTCAAAAATCATTCTGTTTAGTCTAGAAGTGCCAATTTAGTTCAAATATTGTAAAAATTGCTCAGAAAGTGTTTGATGTGGATGATAAATATCTAGATCCAGTAAAAAAATGGTTATGTGAGGTCAAAAACTATAGACTGGTTGTGAAAATCTGAAAAATCAAATCAGGAAGGACAATTTGTTGCAAGCAGGAGACATATATAGAATGGTTCAATCATATATCGGGGCCAATTCCAGCCCTGTCTCTTTGTCAGAATCAATGGCGAAAAGCTAAAACAATTATTTTGGTATCAAAATATAGCTAATGATTTGCACTTTTACTTACAACAATAATATGCAACTTTTTTTAATGTGTATTTTTGTTAGTATACATAGGCCTAAATATAGCGAAAATGGCCAAAAATCACAAAAATAAGTTTTGTCTAAAAATGAAAAAAAGTTTAGAAAATACCAAATGTATGTTTGTGGTGTTGAAATTATGCTTAAAAATTGCCTAGAAACCTGTTCTTGACTTATATATGTTTATTTACAGAATTAGTCTTTAGCTTAGGCTTGTAGCTATAGCTAAAAGTGGGTGGGGTAATTTTTTCAAGATATACAAAAAATGAGAACTTTGACGTAACAATATGTCTTACACATAAATGTAATTCTTTGATAAATTCAAAGATATTTTATAGGAAATCATTGTTTTGAAATCATATTTGCATGGTTTTGTGATGCATATTCCTGAAAATTATCAAATTTTTAAGAGAAAATGACAATCAAATAAAACAGCATGTAAGTCTGATACAGCTTTAATATCAACATCACAATTTCAAAACCACGACTCTTTAAACAAATATTTATCTAGTATACACAAAAATGCAATAGATAAAGCAAAACTCAAAATGAAAAAAATACCATAAAAGGCAGCTGAGAATAATCCTCTCAATATCTTACGGTCATTATAAGATATTAACGGGGCCCATGCTAGATTTTTCAGGAATCAGAACAACATGGGAAGTGGCAGTTTGCATTGCTGTGTGGTGCATTGTATTATCTAGATCCAAAAGAAAGAGATTTTTTTGGCTGAAACCAAGTTTTTAAATATCTATCAAGGTTCAGATTCACATAAATGTAACAATAAATATAAAAAAGCGGGAAAATTAATTAAATACAGACATGATTTAGAAGGACTAAACGAACTTCATTTGAAAATTCCTTGAACAGAAATTATACTATATATGCATCTAGGTTGACCATTCCATACGATATTTCTTGAATATATTTACATGTTTGTATGTCTGACAACCTTGCATGGGTCCCTTTAAAGATGTATTCATGTTTCAATGTTCCGAACATTAATGGCATACATGTAATATATTTCTGTAAACTAAAGGTTAACTGCCATCATTGCAATTCGGATAATTACACCTGTTAGCCTCACGAAAACATTCGGACATGTATATGAAATGTAGTTAGAAACAAAAAATTCCATTCTATGGAAACATATCACTATCATTACTCTGGATATTCTGACGTGCGGTGATGAAGGTCTCCAAGAGTAACCAATTAAGTTAATAAAATTATATTCATATGTACATGCTTTCATTAGGGACTGCATAAAGTTTGGTATTTGGGATAAATTAATTTTGTAATCAAAAAAGCTCTTAAATTGATTGTCAAAGAAATCGAATTCTTCGGTTCTGCGTGTATCTCTTATTATGCAAATTACCCAATACATGTGACATTATGTGTGTTTTATCCATCATTTACAGGCCCATAGGAAGCAATTTCATATTGGGGTGGCTGAAGCCCCTGTGTCTGAATACTGGGGGAGGGGGGGGGGGGGCGTGTTGCTAAATTGGATTTTCTTAAATGTTCAGTGTAAAATAAGGAAAACTCTGCTTTTTTGGACAACTTGGGGATGGGGGGGCTTAGCCACGCATAGCGCCCCCCCCCCCTGTTCCTACGGACCTGCTTCACAAGTTGGTTTGTTCCCTTGCGACTGTTTAACTAATATTCTGTAGCAGGCCTCCTAGCGTACCAAAACAGAAATAGAGCTTTTCATAAAGGCTCACGTTTATATACATGTAAATAAAGACCTTTTAGTGTAAAATATGAAAATTAAGAGTGAAGAAAGGCTTTTTTCGTCGAAAATATACAAAGTCATTTTACGCATTTGATTTGTAAGGGGTATACGGGATCTCCCCGATAACATTTTGAAAATTTGGTGGCATCTGATGATATTTTCGTTGTTAAACTACGCTAAAAGAAGGGTAATGCAGAACAAAAGCCATGGCTGGTTTTAAGCTTGCGCGACGTATAAATTTCAGGCTAATGTGCCGTTTTAAAGGTTTTCTGGAAAAAGTAAAGGTCTCAGTAGGGTAACTGTAAGATATCCAAACCATGTCCTGTGTGGTACTTAAGGGAATATAAGGAGTACGTAGAAAAAGTATAAGTTCAAAATATATCGACCCAAATATATTTTGTGTATTACGAATGGTAGTTGGTGGGGGTAAGATGATATGATCTTATTGTTTGAAATATATTTGCAGATCTTTTTATTCTGCTACCAGCAAACTTATTCCGTTTAATGACTACTATGAATTACACAAGTTTTCAGTTAAATGTATAACAAGTAGCATGATCGCGAGATAAAGTGGTGTTTATAAACAAAATCTAAACTTATAAAGACATGTTATTTGCTTGTGCAAATCATCTCGTCACAATTACATAACAAGCATGATTATCATCGCTATGATTTTGTGTTTATTCTTTGGTGGAAATCAGTAGATTACGCAACCAAAGTTTGTTTAGTTCTTCCAACACCACTATGTTACATTTCCATCTAGTCTGCCAATATTTTTTATAGATACCTGATCTATAGAAGGCAACGTCTTGGTAACCTACCCAGCTCTCCGCAGTAGCATTCTTTTAACCTCTTTCATCTTCTTAACCCTATCTACAATCCTGAAATTCCTTCATCCAAAATTTGGTAATTAAAAAAGAAGGAGAGGACACCCCATAAACAGCACGCAATTGCTCTTCAACGTATTAAGCAGAATTAGACTAGAAATCGTATTACGCCCTGGTTCATAACAATGACCATTTCGTCAATATTCTTTGTTGAAAATATATTATGTTCATTATTTTTTCCCAAATACAGGTTAGCTTATGCAATTTGCAGGGCTTATTTCTAAGGTTAGGAGAAAGGGCATGTGACCCTTGATTCGGGAAAATAAATCTCTGTGGGAAATCATTGGATATTTTGATAAAAAGTTTCTAAACTTCGATATAAGGATTTATAAACATATACATATCTGAAAATAACCTTTAAACTTTAAGAATACAAATTTCAAGCAAAATTTAGACAGTTTAACAAGAACCGTAACATTGTTTAATTGGGCAAAATTGATTTTTAGGGGAAAAACAACTGTACAAGAAAAATTCTCTGAGGGGAAGGGGCCAATTAGATAATTTGAAAAAAATGTTCCCATAGAATTAAGATACGAGTCTTTGCTTCATTTTGATACTGTAGTTGTTAGTCAGTTGATCTTGTTTACTGTGGGTTATAGCTGTTCCCATAAAATCTCTACCACGTTTTAAAAGATATGTTTCTCTGGAAACAACACCCTCTAGCATACTGTATTTCAATTTTATTTCGTAAAAAGACGTCAAAATGCTTAATTCTGTTTTGGACAGGCGTTAGTGCATAGTTATACAATATGTTTAAGTCCACAAATGTTAAAAGCAAGTATCAAATATCCACAAATTTGTGATATTTTTATCAAAATTTAAAAAGGTTGGAATTTAAATATGCTATTTTGAAAAACTGGAATTAAGAATGGAGTCTTAGGTTTTATTTCGGCACCAAACTTGTAATAGTACACCATCAACTTATTAAGGAATAGTCCTTTTCCTGCAATATTCTTAACAAAAACTGTTAAAAATTCACCAAAATTTCCAATTAAACCTACAAAAGTATGCATATGCAACTCATTTCATTTGCATAACTGATCCGAAAAATAAAGATGAATGCTTAAGCTTCAATTTGATGCTAAACTTGTTAATCTATTTCAAGAACTATGCGAGATATGTCTGATTTTTCTGATGTACTCGCAAAAATTGACGATAACTCTATCAAATGTTCCAAAAAATTCTTCAAAGTCATGAATATGCAAATAAGCCTCCACGGGCTTAATTGCATACTTATTCTGAAAAACAAAAATGGATGTATTGTTTTCAATTAAAAACACTGATTGTTTGTCTATACCAATGACTCAGTGAGTGATAGCCGTTTCTTCCGTTTTACCCAAAAACTACTTTTACAATCTATGTATCCATGGAAACCAAACACTCTACTATACTGTAATTCAATCTGATTCTGTAAAAAAATATCTCAAATGCTAACTTCTGTTTTGGACATGACGTTTTTCATATACAATGTGATTAAATTCTTTCAGGAAGCTGCAAAGCTCTGTATGTATCAAATTTTCACTAATTGGGGATATTTTCATCAATTAATTAAAAAAGAATAAAAAATTGTGCATATGCAATTAAGCTTTTATGCATAACTTAACTTAAGGATAGATGTCTAGACTTTACTTTGGTACCAAATTTGTGCATATACACCAACAACTTAGTGAGCTATAGCTTTCGTTCGAACTACACTCTGAAAAAAAAATCACGAAAAATGATCAAAATTTCCAATTAAATCTTCAGAATCATGCATATGCAAATCAGCTAATTTGCATATTTATAATGAAAAATAAAGTCGATGTCTAAGCTTCATTTTGATACCAACCATGTTATTCTAAACCCAAAACTAAATGAGTTATAGCGGATTGTTTAACTATACCCCATATACCATTTATTTTTTGCACCTAGTTGACCTTTGACCTACTTAGACCTATTTCACCATTGATGCGAACAGAGAGACAGGGCTTAAGTGATTAAGGGGACATTGATACATCGTTTAAGCATTGTCTCTTGCTTGTAACAAGTTGTCCTCCCTGGAACCATTTTTAGGCCTCGTACAGAAAACTTCTCCTAGTCTACTAGGCCAGGAGGTCAAATGTAATGAAATTCTTCTTTTTGGCTCAGTTGTTGTGAAAATTACTCAAGATGCTTATTTTGATGATGTCTAGGTTATTAAATACTTCGGTCCTGTAATGTTAAAAACTGGGTCACTTGGTCATGTCTTGTTTTTGCTCCACTGGCTTTCAGACCAGAGGGCTATTGTCATGGCGATGTGTCTTCTCCTCACAAACTACTGGATGTATTTCAATCAAACTTCACAGGAATGATCCTTAGGTGGTCCCCTATCAGATCAGATTTATTTCTGGTTGAATCAAAAAGTCTTGAATTTTCTGCCATTGAATTCAAAAATGGCTGTTTGACTTTGTTTTCACTCTAGCACTTTCAGCCAATCAAGACAAAATTTGGTATAAATGTTGGTGACGATAGGATCTTGCCTGAGTGCAATTTTCAGCTTCATCTGAATTTTATATCATGAGTTTTGTGCCCTTGAAATTGACAAAATTGTCAATTTTGCCTTAATTTTGCCTTAATTTTTACTTTGTTTCACTCTAGCAACTACAAATATTGACCAATCATGACCAAACTTTGACAGAATGTTGTTGACACTAGCAACTACAAATATTGACATATGAAGACAGGACATGGACACAATATTGGTGACCATAAGATCTTAACAGAGTGTATTTTTCAGATTAATCCGAATTTTACATCATGAGTTATGTCCCATTGAAATTGACAAAATTACCATATTTGACCTTATTTTTAGTCAAACAACCATGAATATCTACCAATTAATATGAAACTTTCACATAATCTTACCGACCACAGGATCATGCATGGATGTAATTTTCAGCAGCATCTGAATCCTATACACTGATTTATGTGCCCTAGAATTTGACAAAATTGCTGTTATGGACTTTGTTTTTATTATCTTTATACATGTATCCACAAATATTGGCCAAGCAGGTCAAAACTTAAACAAGATGTACATAGGCGAAGTTAAGATCTTGCTTTATAGTGATTCTTAGCTTGATAGGAATATAACATCCTTAGTTATATGCCTTTCAATTTGAATAAATGCTAATTGTGACTTTGTTTTCACTTAACTCACTCTGATCAAGACAAATTTGTTTGGTCTTTTGGGATAGAAAACGTATTGGAAAATGAAGAAATTGATTGTCACATGCATTTTCCATGATTTTTCAATTCCGTTAACTTGAGGGGCGTCAAAAAGTCTTTGTATGGAAATGTGTTAAACTAGCTATAGATGAAAAAACACTTAGGACATGCTTATATCTTTGTGAAATTTAAGTTTTGATTGTTCATTTGGCAATTTTATGGGATATGTATCTGTTTACATTGCCAGTATTAATTATCCTAAGCTGGAATTTCCTTCCCTTTTATTTACGTTCTTCTTGCTCTAAGAACCACACGTATTTAATAATCTTATCAAAATTTTGATTAAATTTTATTAAAAGAATATAAGGCCTGTGGAGCGATTGAAGACCTTCATGTCTTCTAGTGCTGTAGGGGTCACGGTATTTGCTCAATAATTGTGAAAATGTGTCCAGAATGTTTAACTTGATGATATCTTGGTCATATAAAAAGTGGGTCATGCTGCGTCAAAAACTAGGTCTCTTGTTCGAATCTTGTACTTGCTCAATTATTGTGCAATATGTTTAAAACTTTCATCAAGATTGATGATCCAGCTAATTCTGCACGTATAGTGCTCCCACGATTTTCAGATTCCCGCCAAACAATACAAATATATGAATTTACTAATTATAGGTTAAAACAGATCAAAACGAAACCTTATCGATGATAATCAGTATTTTGATGTAATATTGACGAGACGATTTGCACGTGCGTCTCTACAATAACGTGTTTTTATACGTTAAAGGTTTGTTTATAAACATCACCATAGCGTTGGAGACCTGTAGTATGTCTCAAATTTCTCTCATGTGAGCGGTGTAGGACCACATTGGCCCTCTGTCTCAAGGAAGTCTACCCCTTTGCAAACAGATCTTAGTATTTGATAGTATTCAACCGCTAATGAGATTCATGCGATATCAAAATTATTCGGGCGACGTAGTAAACTATCGGCGGTGGAACGTTCCACCGCCGAATGTTTGCGACGTCGCCCGAATAATTCCGACATCATGTAAATCTTATATGGGTTGGACAATATTAGTACAATGGACTAAGATCAGTTAGCACAAATACATGCTAGTTGTTAATTGTTTTTGATGTTTTGTTTTTCTCGCTGCCCAAACAGTCGGTTTTGCAGTTGTTTTTTTAGAAAGTCAACGGCCTTACACATGGCATAGGCTATGTGTCAATGAAATTTTACAACAAGTAGTTGTGTTTGGTTAATTGCCACAGAAAAAATAAAATAACTATTCATGAACCCGTGGCTTTCTCATTTCTAACGGAGTTTGTCCCTATCCACAGTGTATAATCACGTGACTCAGAACTTCCGATAATCTTCAATATCTTTTAATACTTGACCAGTTTGAATTCAGTTTGAAGCAGAGAAGGTGGGAAAATGCCAAAATAAGCTGGACGTGTTGAATGTTTTAAAAATCAACACATAAAAAAGTTATTGAAGATAAACCAAAATTTTCAAAAATCAACCACGTCCATGTAATGCATGACGTCTGTCCACATTCTCTGCTTTAAACCGAATTCAAATCGGTCCAGTATTTACAAAATTGTTGAAGATTTTCTGAAAATAGTGTATCATGTGGTTATCCACCGTGCTATGTGTCACCGAAGTTTTATACAGAGTATTTTTTATAACGGTTTGTTTCATTCGCTTGTTACCAGTTTACGAGTTGTCTCCCTTGAACTATTTTAGATTATTTGATGCAGACGACAATTTTGGTGTGAGACATTCAATGTGTGACCTATATGAGAAAATACTGGTTATCTGCATGCTGTAAGTTTTGCAATGTTCCATTCTTTGTTCTTTTCCAGATCCTCTCAGACAAAATTGTCTCCATCCAATGGTTCGGTAATCGTTAACCTATGTGGGATCAGCTGGAGGATCCGTAAGGATGTTGTTGTAGTTCTGGTTTAAGAAAGACGGGAATCCATGGTTAGGTGATCCAGCCATGCGATATGACAATAGCAGTTGAAAGTAGCTTTAAACCCCAATCAATCAATTGACCAAACCCCGGCTGTCAACCAAAAATATCGATAAGCCAATGGACGATAAAAAAAATTGGCACACCCCAATTGTTTGTCTGAAATTCTTCGTTGCACGTGATATTGTATTGATTTATCGACTGACATTCAAAACAATCGACATGCCAATAGCAATGAATTTTGTGCTGAAAATAGACCGTGTTTGGGTTATGAATTGATTTACCGTCGGTGTTGTTATAAAATCTCGTAACTACGGCTTGAATCAAGCCGTAGTTACGAGATTTTATAACAACACCTACAATACACTATTGTTTGTCCTAAATTACGTCAGGGTTAATTGGATAGAATCGTTCCCTATTAACTAGCGAATCCCCATTGTTTGTCTTAAATTCTATGTTGGGCGGAGAGATTTGTCGATTGGCGTTTGGTCAATCCCTTTCCAAATACATTGTACTGTTGAAAGATCATTATTTTCTGCCATTCTGAAAACAGAAATTTAATCAATTTGTAAACACATCTAAACACAAAATACGACTCAATAGGGGCCCATTATATCCACCCAACCGTGACGTAATTTCGGACAAACAATCGTATTTCCGTAGGTGTTATTATAAAATATCATAACTACAACTTGATTCAAGCCGTAGTTACAATATTTCATAACAATACTGGCGGTTTATCAAGAAATAACGGTTAACCAAGTCTACATTTAGCACAAAATTCATTGATGTTTAGCATGAACAAACTGACTTTGAAATCAAAAATGAATTTCCCTCGGATTAATCTTCATTAACAATAAAGACTTATTAAATAATATATAAGCTTTATTTACAAGCAACAAATCTAAATATAGACATATATAGCACATTTTGTTATTGAACAATATCACAAAATATAACGATTATCTATGAAATATACAAATATCCATTTCGCTTCTTGTCTCCCTTCCAAAGCATCGCAACTAAAGCTTAAAAGAGCGTAGTTACGAGTTTTTGAAGAAAAAGCGACTATATTTTGATGCACCGGTTGAAGTAAGGTCTAGCTTAATTATTTCCCAAGCGACAAAAAAGACCTCTCCAAATTGACATGTGATCGTGCAGGTGGCAAAAGCAACATCGCCAACTCTTTGAAATGTCACATTGTTTATGTTATAGCATGGAAGGTATTGAGGGATATATATGGAGAAAATTCTGCTTATCAGATTTTCTTCTTTTCTCTCAGTGCTTTTCAAAACGTTATTGATTAACCCTTTCCAAAGCAAGACCTAACATAGATTTTCTCCATTAGCAAGGTAGATCCTCTCTATTCGAAAACATTGAAAAGAAGTATGAAGGTGCTGATAGCCTTCACCTCAATCACAACTGTTATCTTTGATAAAATGTGACCCATCACGCTAAAAGGGACCTTATCGGATGTGTGAAAAATATCGACCCTAGTCAGTCTGCGCAGTCCGCGCAGCCAGACTAGGGCCGACACTTTTCACTTTTATGTAATTTTCTAAATCCGGAATGATTTCCCTATCTTACCATATGTTCATTTTTCGCATATTGGATCTGGTTGACCTGTGGCGAGTCTGACAAATTTGTCAAAATTTGGATTTTTTGGAGTTCGGATAAGGTCCCTTTTAGCGTGACGGGTCACAAATCTATTTTGCGGTCTGTAGTATCTCCCAAATTGGATTTAGTGGCGTTTTGGAAATGGTTAATTAACCAAAACAAATTTTCTTTCGAAAATAGTTTAAGTGCAGAAAGTGCTCGCGTAATCTTACTTGAATGATAGCGCAGAATTTTTTTCAAGAGAAGTCATTGTAGCTCTGTTCGAGGCTTGAGCTAATAAAGTCCTGCTGATTAAGGAAATAAACACCTGGTGCTCGGTTTCCAAATGGAAACGTGGAGCATGGATTTAACGTAACAAGCACACAATTGACGCACTGGTTGGGTTAAATAGTTTCTGGCTACATTGGCAAGGACGCTTCGTTTTCCCTGATCTAGGACAGGTATGTTTAGAATCAAAGTTTCAAGGTTTGGATGCTTAGCTTAATATCAAATTAAAAAGAATGGATTTTTTAAAAAAGAAAACTGACGTTGACGACGTAATGCATGTACTTTATTCCGTCAAATAGAATATACTGTATCCGGAAGTGACTAGGAAACATTGTTTTGGAAGCTAGAAATAACGACTTTTAAGGTATTCAACCCCTAATTAAAAACACCATTTTCTAGCCATACGAAAATTACACACACTTGTAAATACGCTTCACATAAGTTGAGTCACCTAGCCGGATTTCAACATTATGGCTCAAGAAGAAAATAATTTACAAATATTTTTTTGCCCTATATTCATATGCGAGGGAGGTAATTTTGAACGTTGTTGTCAAATATTTCCATAAGTACGCATTAATTCAAAATGATAAACCGTACAAAATGCTTACATTTATATTTTGAATGGAAATGTAACTTAGTTTAGGAATAACTGGCACTTTTCAAACTTCTCCACTTGCTCTTTGGTGCTAATTATGGGTTGCATTCCTTAATACTGTATATGGAAGACCTTGATATAAATGACAAATGATAACCCCGCTTGGTTTTCAGAAAACTGTGCGTGCATACGGAAATATTAATGGTTTATTTCCTTTTGCTGTGCAATGATTGTGTGACTTTATTTCGAAATAGATATTGGCTTAGACCTACATAAATGGACAGAGTACAGAGAATAATGATATTATGACATTTAATTTTCATCATTCTCAAAATATTGTAGAACTGATGGGACCGGTTGGTGAGCCGCCAGCTACTTAAGATAATGGTACCGTAGGCCCATCTCAGCCAGACGCCCGGCACCATGAGTAGTGACTCAGGAGGTGCTGGTTTTTCAGATGAAGGTGTCTCTTAAGTCAACACTGTCCTTCTAAAAAGGGATGACAAGTATTTACCTTTATTGTACAACTGCCTTAACCCTTTCCCAAAAAAGACCTGGTTTTGACGTCTCTAATTGAAATGACTCGGGGAAAACATTGAGGCAAAAGAAGAAAGTGCTGATAACCAGCAGTTTCTCCTTTTGTATCAATATTTCCTGTCATATTTCACACAAATCATATCTTAAATAACTTCTATTTTGTCATTTGTGGCAGTTTTTGAAGTGGATCGCCTTAAAATTTTACCGTTTGGGAAAGGGTTCAAGGCATGGGATTGCAAAACAGTTTAACATTAAAGAAAATATTTTTTAGTTAACATGAATACATGAACGCAGTCATTACACATATTTCACAAATGATTTGGACACAAATTAAGCTACACAACACTAACAATGTCTCTGTCATCGTTTAGTCTTTTTCTTGTTACGTTTTTCCAGTTCAGCTATCAACCTACTTTCCTTAATCCTCTGCATTTGCGGTTCCGTATATTTAAAAATCTTAATCATCGCCCTTAAATGATGATCCGAATCCTTCTCGTCCGTAATGTAATGGAAGAAAGAGTCTTTCAGGAAGCGCAATGTGGCGTCGCTCTCAGTTTCCGGTCGCGTTGCATCATGGTAACTCTCGTGGCGCTTAATTGTCTGCCATTTTGCCAACTCCAGTTCCGTCCACGCTAGTTTTCGCACCAATTCTGAGATCGTAACTTTACAGCCACCAGCACCGGCCAGTCTTTCTAGCTGTAAGACAAAAACAGACATTTAGTTTATTTTTAATGCAATACCATCGGTCACTTAAAAGGAACCCATGCTAGGTTGTCGGACATAGAAACGTATAAAAATATACTCAAGAAATATCGTATGGCATTGTCAACCTATATAGCTAGATTATTTATGTCCAGGGAAATTTTAAATTAAGTTATTTTTGGTCCTTCTAAATCAAGTGTGTATATAATTACCCTACCCGCACTTTATATTTATAGTAAGATTTACGGGAAATTGGACCTTTTTTTACCTTAATAAATAGTGAAAAACTTGGTTCCAGTTCTAAACATTCTTTTATTTTTTCCTTTTTCTTTTGCCATAGATAATGCAATGCACCATACACCAATGCAAACTCTGACTGTCACCATGTTGCTCTTATACTTGAAGAACCTAGTATGTGCTCCTTTAAAAAATGTCACAACGACTGCTTTTTCAACCTGAAACCACGACATCTCTAGCGTGAACAATCAATTCCTCCCAAAGTCTGTCCAGCTATCCCCCGTGTTGGCCGGGTCCTTTTTGTGCCAGTTGATCAGGCAGGGAGGGGATCTTGTTTACCCCCGGCTTTCAGCATAGCCATTCGCCGAGCAGCCGAGGCACGAAGTAAGCAGTTTCAGATTGAAATCAGGGGGTACTCAAACATTGATGACCTTCAAGTTTAATTTCAGGGGCGCTAAAGCCTTGATGCATGGAAATCTAGTTAAGGAAACATCACATATATATGAGCCGGGATCTGGAAAAAACTTCCCTTATAGCATTTTTAAAAATTGAGTTTGAAGATCAGCCGGTTGTCAAATGCAGTCCAATACGCATCCATGCTGCTATCTTTAAGTTAGTACAGGTCACAAAGAATCTATCGGAGAACAGCATGGTTCTTGATCAGACTGCGTGTATACGCAGGCTGATCTGGAACCATTTTGGGCGCACAAGCCTTAAGGGACCTTTTTCCAGATCCTGGCTCATATATTATTCAATAACATTACTTTAATAAGTCTCCAAGAATTAGTTGATGAAAAATATTAGGAGGGGTATAACCTTCATCTAGCCCAACCCCCACCCAGTTCTTACAAGTCTGCAATCTGCATGTAAAAGCGACCGAACACCAAGAAATTTTCTGTAAAACTATGCACATATTTTGTTGCATATGATTGTAGGCCTACCGCCAATTTATCTGTGTCCTCCCAATAAAAGATGCCTAGAGAAATTCTTGTTTTATAAAGACGGATGACAAATAATTATCGTATAGATAAATCGACAAAACTGGCGACAGCTTGCAATGCAGTGTCTCTGTGTCTAGAATCAATACTAGCGACCTTCTACTGGATATATCGTTGCTTTTCAACGAAAACCTCGTATCTGCAGCTTGTTTTAAGCTGCAGATACGAGGTTTTGATAGAGAAAAGTGACGATATTATAATTATATTCTTTAGGTTTTTGTATTCAAGATTGTTACACGTCTTTCACTCGTGAATATATCTGTCCTTCCTAATATGAAAAAATATCACGTATATTCCATATGAATAAAAACTGATGCACAGATACAGATAAATTAAGAAAACTGTTTGAAATTTGCAATACTTGGGTTCACTACTAACAACCTTCTACTGAAAATGTTGTTCAGCGTTTTTGTAAACAAAACTGGTACACGTCTTTCACTTGTGGGGCTCTTTGAAATGTATCTGCCATACGTGTTCTAATTCATTCACAGTAGGTCACGGCTATCATTTTCCATGTGGTGGACCGCATCACAGAAAGAAGTAGTTAATGTTTCAAGTACTGGTGAAATGATAAAGAACGATGCAATTCTTAAAATATGTCTCGTTCTATAGCTAAAAGCTAGGGATGCTCTGTCAGGTCATTTATCGTGAGCTATACTAAAACTTTGATTGATAGAGAAAAACAAACTAACCTCCTCCTCTCGCTCGAATTTCGCTGAATCCTGACCTTTTCTGTACATTTCTAGATAGATTTTCTGATGTTGTTTTTCTCGGTCATCCATTGCATGCTGTAATTTAAACAAAATAGGCCTACATATTGCACAGGCCCGTAGGAAGCAATTTCATATTGAATGGGCTCAAGCCCCTGTGTCTGAATATTGGTGGGGGCTGAATTGGATTTTCCCTATATTTTCAGTGTTAAATAATGAAAAATCGCATTTTTTGCAAACTTGGGGGGGGGGGGGGGGGGGTTGATTCAAGCCGTAGTTACGAGATTTTATAACAACACCTACGAAATACTATCGTTTGTCCGAAATTACGTCACGGTTACCAGGATAAAATCGTTCCCTATTACGTTTTTCTCATCAGATTTGAAATATCACTCCATCATAAAACATTAAGAGTAGGCGAAATATGATTTAAAAAGTGACCCTACAACATTTGAAACCAAGATGTATCCAGATCAGCATTTGCTTGCATGCAGCTGAATCCAGATCCCTGTTATTGTCTTCAATCATCATAGTTCCAATCATGCTCCTATTGACAACGAAACACATCCTAAATCCATACAAGGCTTGGTTTGACGGTTTTCTTTTATAGAATATGCTTGAGAAAATAAAACGTTAAAGCTAAGAAGAAACTGCTGATTTCAAGCATTTCTACTTCTACATGAATATTTTATTTGCCATATCATTTTCAGTTTCTAACATCATTCCTTTTGTCGCCTGTGTCGACATTCAAAATTGAACAGTCCAAATTTGTGCTGTTTGAGAACAGAGTCCCTAAGCTGTTTTTGAGCATAAGGTCTTCGTTCCCATGTACAAAACACTAGTTTACGCAATTGTCAAAAAATGACCGTGTTAATGACATTATTAATTCTAATAACAAGAACAATTTAAAAAGAAAAGAACAACAAAAGAGTTCTCATCTAAAATCCACCATGAACAAATCGTTTCAAAATGAGCTCATTTATCATCGTGAAACAATTTTAATCCGATTTAAACATTCAATTCCAAGTAAACCTATTAGATTGCACGAGACGGGAAATCCAAACGACTTGATTTATTAACCGAATAATCTTAGACAGAATTCTAAGAAAAGTGGGTGATTATTTTTTCTATCTTTTCTTTCTTTCTTTTTTTTTCATTTGTATAGCAATAGGATTCAGTAGAGAACAACTCAGGAATATTTATGTATTAGAATTGCGCATTCGGCAAAACGCGTCCTATTTTTGCATTTATAAGACTTTTCACAGAACATTGTAAATGAGTTCATTTTGCTTTGTTGAATTATTTGTTCATATGTTGGAAGCAATCTTGACACTGGGCATTTTCGAAATTGCTTAACTAGAGAACCGAGTTGAGCACTTTCAAAATTGCTCAAATATCAAAATTCTTCGTTGTAAATGCAAAACCTCGTATGTCGATTCTTACAAACTTTTGTGCCCAGTTTAGAAATTCTCGAAAGTTTTGAGATAATTTTACCAATCAGCATCGATGACACATTATTTATGAACAATATGTCCATTTAAAGTAAAACATTTCAGTGTGGGAAAAGTTATTACTCTTTTTTCCCTCCCCTTTAAAAATTTTCCAAAAACGAGATACGAGGTTTTGCATTTACAACGACGAATTGCTTTCATCACGAGTTTTCAGTTTCGACGAAAAAGTATTTACAACAAAGCAATGGTTTTCATCGTCTGGTATTACTGATTGCATTTGACATGGCACTAGTTTTAAACAAGACATGTTTTTATTTTGCAAAAAGCCTAACATACATCAACGATTCTAGAGCATAATTCATGGATATAAAAGCATTGGAAGAATATATGACTGAACCCTTTTCAGAAAAAAGTCAAGTGCATTATAAAATAAAATAAAGTCTAAAGCTTCCGAAGCTTTACATTTTCTTAAATTAACCCTTTCCCAAACGGCAAAATTTTAGGGTGATCCACTTCAAAAACTGCCACAAATGACAAAATGGGAGTTGGTAAAGATAGAATTTGTGTAAAATATGGGATAGAAAATATTGAGACAAAAGGAGAAACTGCTGGTTATCAGCAGTTTCTTCTTTTGTTTCAATGTTTTCCAACCCTTTTCTATTAGGGACGTCAAAACCAGGTCTTGTTTGGGAAAGGGTTAATAACATATTTGGCGCAGTGCGCAATGTCAAATGAAATCAATATTACTATGCTTACTTTCAATTCTGTTGTTTTCCGTTCCAACACGGAGGCCGTGGCAATCGACTCCTCACAGAACGTTGAAATATCGTCATAGTTTTGTTTTAATTCTTTTAGTTCTGCTCGTAGACGGGTTATTTCTTCGTCTTTGTTTTGGACCAACTGTGTAAAAATAACATTAAAACGTTACTTATTAATCAAAGGGGTTGTTTAACCCTTTCCCAAACAAGGTCTGGGTTTGACGTCTCAAATAGAACATGTTTGAGAAAACATTGGAACAAAAGAAGAAAATGCTTATGACCAGCATTTTCTCCTTTGTCTCAATATGTTCTGTACCATATTGGCTATCGAGCACAAATATGAGCTTTATCGCAATCCGTTTTATCGTATACAACATCTTTCAAATTGAACCAACATATCGTCGCTTTTCAACGAAAACATCGTAACTGCAGCTTGTTGTAAGCTGCAGTTACGAGATTTTCGTTGAAAACCAACATATTTGTCTCGTCTAGTAAAGTGGTACATGTGATATATACAAAATTAATTTCAGATAATCAGGGACAAATCCTAATGCTCTCCTTTTCAGACCTAGTTTTGACGTCCTCAAGAGAAAAGGCTTGTGAAAACATTGAGGCAAAAGAAGAGACTGCTTATAACAAAACAGTTTCTCCTTTTGCCTCAATATTTTCCGTGTTTCTTTATACGCTATTTACGCCCCGGTTTCTGCGGAAAAAAACTTAAGTACGTTCTCAGACTCAAATTTGAGCACCTTGCTCAAATCACACGAAATGCGAGTGAACTTCAATCGAATACCCTTCAACGTTGGAGAGTATTCCTTTGAAGTTGAACATGAACTCGTAAGTATATACTTAAGTCTTTTTTTTCCGAGAAACCGGGGCCTGGTATCGTTTGATTTCGGAAAGTCAATTATAAACGGTTATTATGCGTAAGTCCCACAGTGCAATTTCATAAATGGTTACTTTACAAATATCGACAAACGTGGATACGCAGACCCGCCATTTTTAACTATCAAAATCAAGGTTGGGCTGATAAAATTTTGACTATTAGTAGCCCGAATGAATTGTATTCTAAATCTGATGTCTTTAAGTGCGAGCAAAGAGAACGGGAAATAATTGGAAAAGTTGCACATCTGCATCATCTAATTACCTTAACGTCTAGCAGTCAGACGAAATGCTGTAAATGATTGAACAATATCTAAATGAATTGGCTAGACAATTCGTTGCTGACCTTACCGGAAAAAGTCGCAGAGAAGCGTTTTGGATGAAATACGTTTAACATTACTTTCTGTGCACAAACTGAAACACATTTTGACTACCCAATTGATATGAGTGTATGGAAAAAGCCTACAGGAAAAAAGAATGCTGGTTACCTGTGTTTTTGAGGCTCCTTTCCATTTTAAAATCAACCTACATGTATTCTCCCCGTCACAAAAAAGTAGCCACCTATCTAGTAAAAAGTGGTTGGCAAGTTTATGATTATTCAAAAACATAACGAAATAAATACAAAACATTGCATCCTGGCAAGTACATGTAAATATGCTTTCGTTGAGGTATCGAAAACAATTAAATTACTCTATTATTTATGGTAGCTTGGTGGTAATTCCTGGATATACGTGACTGATACAAAATAGACAACTGAAAGTCGTGGCCATATAAGGAGCTAGAATAAGGACGAAAATAGCTAAAATGCAAAATGCACATTGCAAAATGGCGGTTTCAAGTTTTAGCCCCATAAATTCCCATTTCCACTCAAAGGATGTATTCATTTTGTTTCCACGATAAGCTAGTACTACAGGCGACACTGATCAAAAGCTCTGAGGCCCGTTTGCATCAAAGTCTGGATTCAGAGTATGATATCTGGTAGTAAATCAACAAAGTAAGCTACATCTATATGCAACACTGATTAACAGCTCCCTGGCCCGTTTGCACCAAAATCTGGATCAAGAGTATGATATCTAGTAGTAAATCAACAAAAAACTTAGTTCTATATGCGACACTGGTTAAAAACTCCCAGGCCTATTGGCACCAAAATCTGGATTCAGAGTGTTATATCTGGTAGGAAAACAACAAAAGAACGATAGTTTTATAGGCGATACTGATTCAGAGTATGATATCTGGTGGTAAATCAAATAATAGATAAGCTTGTTCTATAGGCGACACTGATTAACAACTCCCACGCCCGTTTGTCACCAAAATCTGGATTCAAAGTATGATATCTGGCAGTAAATCAACAAAATCAGCTAGTTCTATAGGCGACACTAATTAACAGCTCGCTGGCCCGTTTGCATCAAAATCTGGTTTCAGAGTATGATATCTGGTAGTAAATGATAAAAGATAAGCTAGTTCTATAGGCGACACTGATTAAGAGCTCCCGGCCCGTTTGCACGAAAATCTGGGTTCAGAGTTATACATCGGGTAGTAAATCAACAAAATAAGCTAATTCTGTAGTCGATGCTGATTAATAACTCCCAGACTAAAATCTGGTTTCAGAGTATGATATCTGATAGTAAATAAAAAAGATAAGCTAGTTCTATAGGCGACACTGATTAAGAGCTCCCGGCCCGTTTGCACGAAAATCTGGGTTCAGAGTTATACATCGGGTAGTAAATCAACAAAATAAACTAATTCTATAGGCGACACTGATTCACAGCTCTAGGCCTGATATTACCAAGAGCTATTTTTACACAAAATATCAGCACACCTTTCCACGCAAACAAAAAAGATATTTGACTTTATCATAACCCACCCAACCGGTTTTAGCCTAATTATGACAAAAATATCTATATTTTCAAAGAAAAACTAAATTTTTTCTGGCATATGTTTTAGATTTAGAAAAATAAAATACTTCATTTGACATTCACCATCACAAAAGGGGAATGTTTCGCTTCAAAAATTTGATGAAAATTTAGCATGGGCATTTGGTGCCGCAGAATAAACACAAAATTTGTAAGTCACATGGCCACTCTCTAAACTTACCTTAACAACTCCAGTCAAGTTTTCACTAAAATCCGGATTCAGAGTATGATATCTGGTATTAAATAAACAAAATAAACTTGTTCTATATGCGACACTGATTAACAGCTCCCTGACCCGTTTGCACCAAAATCTGGATCAAGAGTATGGTATCTAGTAGTAAATCAACAAAAAACTTAGTTCTATATGCGACACTGGTTAAAAACTCCCAGGCCTATTGGCACCAAAATCTGGATTCAGAGTGTTATATCTGGTAGGAAAACAACAAAAGAACGATAGTTTTATAGGCGATACTGATAAACAGATCCAAGACCCGTTTGCACTTAAATCTTGATTCAGATTATCATATCTGGTGGATAATCAAACAAATAAACTTATTCTATAGGCGACACTGATTAGCAACTCTAAGGCCCGTTTGTCACCAATATCTGGATTCAGAGTATGATATCTGGTAGTAAATCAACAAAATAAGCTACTTAATAGTTCTATATGCGATACTGATTAAAATCTCGCAGGCCCGTTTGCACCAAAATTTTAATTCAGAGTATGCTATCTGGTAGTAAATAAAAAAGCTACGTCTATATACAACACTGATTAACAGCTTGCTGGCCCGTTTGCATCAAAATCTGGTTTCAGAGTATGATATCTGGTAGTAAATGATAAAAGATAAGCTAGTTCTATAGGCGACACTGATTAAGAGCTCCCGGCCCGTTTGCACGAAAATCTGGGTTCAGAGTTATACATCGGGTAGTAAATCAACAAAATAAGCTAATTCTGTAGTCGATGCTGATTAATAACTCCCAGACTAAAATCTGGGTTCAGAGTATGATATCTGATAGTAAATAAACAAAATAAGCTAGTTCTGGGCGACGCTGATGAACAACTCCCAGGCCAGTTTGCACATTAATCTGAACTCAGAGTATGATATCTGGTAGTAAATCAACAAAAAAAACTAGTTCTAAATCCGACACCGGCTAAAATATCCCAGGCCCATTGGCACTATAATCTGGATTCAGAGTATGATATCTGGTAGTACAAAATAAGCTAGTTCTATATGCGACACTGAATAACAGCTCCCTGGCCCGTTTGCACGAAATTCTGGATTCAGAGTCTGTATCTGGTAGTAAATCAACAAAGTCAGCCAGTTCCATAGGGGACACTGATTAACAACTCCCAGGCCAATTTGCACATTAATCTGTATTCAGAATATGACATCTGGTAGTAAATTAACAGAAATACCAGTTCCATACGCGGCACCGTCCAAAACTACCAAGGCCCGTTGACACCAAAATCTGGATTCAGTGTATTATATCTGGTAGTAAATTAACAAATTAAACTATTTAGTTCTATATGCGACACTGATTAAAAACTCCCAGGCCCATTGGCAAGACAAATCTGGATTCAGAGTATGTATCTGGTAGTAAATAAAAAATAAGCTTATTCTGTAGTCGATACTGACTAACAACTCCCAGGTAGTAAATCAACAAAATAAGCTTATTCTGTAGTCGATACTGATTAACATCTCCCAGGCAAGTTTCCAATAAAATCTTGATTCAGAGTATGATATCTGGTAGTAAATCAACAAAATAAGCTACGTCTATATACGTACAACACTGATTAACAGCTTGCTGGCCCGTTTGCAACAAAATCTGGTTTTAGAGTATGATATCTGGTAGTAAATAAAAATAAAAGCTGATTCTATATGCGACATTGATTAACAGCTAGTTCTTAGGGTGACACTGATTAACAACTCCCAGGCCAGTTTGCACAATAATCTGAATTCAGAGTATGATATCTGGCACTAAATCAACAAAAAAACTAGTTCTATATGCGACACCGGCTAAAATCCCCCCGGTCCATTGGCATTAAAAATTGGTTTCAGAGTATGATATCTGGTAGTTAATCAACAAAAAACCTAGTTCTATAGGCGACACTGCTTAAAAACTTCCAGGCCAATTGGCACAAAAGCTGGATTCAGAGTATGATATCTAGTAGTAAATAAAGAAAATAAGCTAGTTCTACAGACGACACTGATTTACAGCTCCCAGGCCTGTTTGCACCAAAATCTGGATTTAGAGTATGATATTTGGTAGTAAGTCAACAAAATCAGCTAGTTCTACAGACGACACTGATTAAAAGCTCACAGACCCGTTTGCACCAACATCTGGATTCAGATTATAATATCTGGTAGTAAATAAAGAAAATAAGCTAGTTCTATCTATAGGCGACACTGATTAATCGCTCCAAGGTCCATTGGTACCAAAATCTGGATTCAGAGTATGATATATGGTTGTAAATCTACAAAATAACCTAGTTCTATAGGCGGCACTGATTTACAGCTTGCAGGCCAATTTGCATTACAATCTAAATTCAGAGTATGATATCTGGTCGTAAATCAGCAAACTAATCTAGTTCTATCTAAAGGCAACACTGATTTATCGCTCCAAGATCCATTGGTATTAAAATCTCGATTCAGAGAATGATATCTGGTTGCAAATCTACAAAATAAGCTAGTTCTACAAGCGGCACTGATTTACAGCTTGCAGGCCAATCTGCATCACAATCTAAATTTAGAGTATGATATCTGGTCGTAAATCAGCAAAATAAGCTAGTTCTATAGGTGACACTGATTAAAAACTCTCAGGCACATTAGCACCAACATCAAGATTCAGAGTATGATATCTGGTAGTAAATCAACAAAATAAGCTAGTTCTATAGGCGACACTAATGAACAGCTCTCAGGCCCATTGATACCAAAATCTGGATTCAGAGTATGATATATGGTGGTAAATCAACAAAATAAGCTACTTAATAGTTCTATATGCGATGCTGATTAAAAGCTCGCAGGCCCGTTTGCACCAAAAACTGGATTCAGAGTGAAATATCTGGTGGTAAATAAAGACAATAAGCTAGTTTTATAGACGACACTGATATGCAGCTCCCAGGCAAGTTTGCACATAAATTTTGATTCAGAGTATGATATCTGCTAGTAAATCAACAAAATATGTTAGTTCTATAAGCGATACTGATTGACAGCTCCCAGGCAAGTTTGCACCAAAATCTGGATTCAGAGTATGATTTCTAGTTGTAAATAAATAAAATAAACTAGTTTTATAGACAACACTGATAAACATCTTCCAGGCAAGTTTACACATAAATCTGGATTCAGAGTATGATATCCGCTAGTAAATCAACAAAATAAGCTATTCTTTAAGCGACACGGATAAATAGCTCCCAGACTCGTTTGCACCAAAATCTGGATTCAGAGTATGATATCTGGTAGTTAATCAACGACATAAGCTAGTTCTTTAGGCGGCACTAATTTACAGCTCCCAGACCAGTTTGCACCAAAATCTGAATTTATAGAAAAAGTTCTGTTAGTAAATCAACGAAATAAGCTTGTTCTTTAGGCGACACTGATTAAACAGCTCCGAGGCCAGTTTGCACCAAAATCTGTATTCAGAGTATGATATCTGGTATTAAATCAACAAAAGAGCTAGTTCCATAAGCGACACTGATTAAAAGCTCCCAAGCTGGCTTACACCAAAATCTGGATTCAGAGTATGATAGTCCGTGGGCCAGGAGGGGTCTGCACGCACCCCCCCTAAGGGCAGTCTGTGAGTGGTATAGAAATGTTCATTGGAACCCCCTGAGTAAGGATCAAGATGTTAACAGTCGATATCCTTGGATGCACTCGCCATTTCCGGTGGTTTTCAAGATGGCCGCCATGAAAAAAGACAATTTGACTTTGTATCTAACATCAGCAGCCTAACATTTGTTTTGCGTTGTAAGATCATATTTTAAGGATAATTGAGTCTGGAAAAGGTCAGAGATGTGTTCTCATGTTAAAAAGTGGCTCATTAGCCATCTCGTATGCTAGAATTTTTTCAAAATGGCCGCCAAAATCGCAAAAAAATCAATAAAATGGTCAAATACTTCTCGTTTTTGGACATATTTTGGTCTAAATACTGTGAAGTTTATGTTTTAAGATTTAGATAAACATTTCATGAAGTAAATGGGAGCATTACGGAAAAGATTTTTGAAATCATTACCGTATAAATGGCAATAAAACACAATTAAGAACAAATCATCAATTATATCATAGCGATATAAATTATCATTATCATTAGTTTTTGGTGAAAAAACAGCTTTTATTTATAGCATTATTTTGATAAAGCTATGCTTTCCGAGTAAATTGTTAAATTCACATTGATAATGATTCGATTTTTGATTACATTGACAATAAATATGCTTTCAAAATGACCGCCAAAATCGCAAAAAATATAAAAAATATATATAAAAATCTTCGTTTTTGGACATGTTCTGGTCTAAACGTTGTAAATATTATGTTTAAAGACTTTGTTAAACAGTTCATAAAATAAATGGTTGCATTGCGAAAAACACATTTTAAACCATTACCGTATAAATGGCCATAAATTACAATTTGGCAGAAATCGTCGTGTATTATTATTTTCATAAATATTGTTAATATATTTGGTCTTGGTGAAATGCAGTTCTTTTAGATTGCATCTTTTGACAAAGCTTAGCCTTCAGAGTATTTTGTAAAATTGAAATTGATTATGATTCCGTTTTTGATTACAGATGCTATAAATCGGCTTTCAAAATGGCTAAAAATGTAAAAAAAATCATTAAGAATGAAAGTAATTCTCGTTTTTGGACATCTTCTGGTTTAAATAATGTAAACATTATCTTTTGAAACTTAGATTAGCTATTCATGAAGTAAATGGAATCTTAACAGTTGACAATAAACAATAGAGACTTGAAAGGATTACCGTATCAATGGCAATAAAATACAATTAAGCACAAATCTTATATAATAGTATATAGTTTTGATATACATTGTCATTATATTTTGTTCTTGTTGAAAAAAAAAAAAACGGTTCTTATTGATAGCATTATTTTGAAAAAAAACTAAGCTTTCAGAGAATTCTTTAAAATGAAATTGCTTATGAACCCACTTTTGAATACAAATACATGTATCATAAGTTTGTGATATTTTATTAGGCAATTCAAGACTACCTTTGCACCAATGTCACATCGTTTCAATAGACAAGCTCAAACTATCGGTATCCCTTTCTGGAGAGAAAATTACTCCCTTTAAATTCACATCCATTTCTATCAAGCAATATGTAATGTCCTCAATATTACGGAAAAGAGTTTTACCGTAATTATTCTTACGAACAAAAGTTGTAAGTATGTATTTCCTTTTTCACTCTTACACATACAGTATCAAAATGCTTTTTATTTTTAAATTTCATACTTAAAGAATTTTAAGAATTTGTGAATAGAAATGAAGATTAATGATATAAGACCAGCCTTAAATCTATCGTTTCATTGATATCGACATACACTTGGTAATATCTGTCAAACATGTGATACAAACTTCGTATTTCTCAAATTGTGCTTTTTTTAAGTAATAGATATGATAATTACAATGCACAATTCATCCCAATAAGTCACATACTCTATCATGATTTCCCAGTTTCACATTACCATGTTGTCAAATTCCATTTACATCTGTTTAAAACGAAACAAGATATGAGGAAACTATAAGATACTCCATGTGGAGTGACGTGATAACATAAAAGCTATGTAACCCCGATTTCTATATTTTTCAGGACACTCGTTTTAACTGGATTAGTAGTTATAAGGAGATGTATTATGCATGCAAATCACCTAAAGTGCTTTTCCAAATGAAATGCACTGAAACGCCATAAAATGGTTTGATAATAACATACTACATGTATAGGCAGATATGCTTTATATCTTAGAATGTGTATAAAGAATACAAAGTTTAAAATATGTGCTTTCTTCGCACGTTTTACTTTAATTATATTAGGCTGCATTAATTACTTAATCCAACAGGTGTATAGATATTGTTGAAAACACTTTGAACATTAAGAACACATGTATTCATGATAAAAATTTACAATGACACTTTATTGGAAGCCGATATCACTTTTGCGGAATTTGTTGCAAAAGATAAAAGCAGGAAATGGTCATTCAAGTTCTTCACATGTGGTTGTAAGCAGTATTTTTGTTTGATGTCATTGTGATACGGCAATGATTCGCTTTATGTTAATTTGTATTGTTTTAAGTATATTTTGATCTGCTTTATGTGCAATATAACGGGTACAATGTCACGAATTTCCACAACTTGTCACATGTATTTGTATGATATATTTTGGTATTAATTGGTATGGGTATGTCCGGGGTGTAACTTCTTGCATTAATTCTACATTTGGAAATGGACGCACCAGAGCTAAAGACCATGAAAGACCAGTGATTACCTGAATTGACTGTGTGAGGTCTGATATCAATGAGTGCCATCTGAATGTCATAGATCAACACAACAAACAAGCCTAGAATTTGGAACGAGACTATTTAGTCGTCTGATGCATATCCCTATTGTATAGGGACACCTGCTGAAATAATAAATAATCTCAGAAGCAACAAAAAATAACTCAACAAACTTGGCAAAAGTTTGAGTTACATGGCCACCGAAAGTCTGATGATTTATGTAGACTGCATGTGTGAGAAGACGACTTCTATAAAGATATAAAAGTATATATAAATATAAGGTTTCCATAAGTATAATGTACATACTGATGGTTTTCGAAAAAAATATCCAAGGATAAACATAAGCAAAATTAACAAACCACAGCCGCAACCACATACAACAACGAAGATAGAAACAGGAGGACCCATAGAAGTCTACGACGTACCACTCAACAAGTAAGAAACAAGTCAGAAAAGATAAAAAAATCCAGAGAGAAGTTAAGAATAAATGCAGTCATATTTAAATGTGTAAAAGATCTTATTCAATAAACCTTGTATATAGTGATCTTTGTCCTTAACCCTAATATTTTTTCATGTGCGACCTAATAGAATTAAGAGAAAACAGCTGAAGAAATTTGAAAATTTAAATTTGGATATGAGCTTCAGACAAAATATTCTATATCTGTATACTAAGTCAAATTTAAAAATTTGTTCTCAAATTTAAATTTTATGAATGGAGTTGTTAACTTACCATACGAAATATACATTAGAATGACCATCCTACCACCACGCAGAACACGTAAACAAAAACAATGAGCGTCTAGTGATCATGATCACGGAAGTACTCCGAGTACTTAGACGCTCCTTCCGGCAGTTAATGTAATAAAGGCGACATTGCAGTCCCTAAAGAAAATGCCGGGGAGGTGGGAGGGAATCGTATGGTAAGTTAACAACTCCATTCATAAGATTTAAATTTGAGAACAAATTTTTAAATTTCATTTCATTCCGTTGTTAACTTACCATACGAAATATACATTAGAATAGATTACAAAGCTTACCTCTTATTGGAGGCGGGAGCATTTTCCTGTAATCCATCTCACTGTATCATCTCTGTATACAAATAATTCCCTCGTGAAACAGTTCCATATATACACATCAGTATCTGCTGAACTATCCCATATGTACACTAAATACAATGCACAACAGTTATTTACATAGTAACTTTATTCTTAAATTACTTTAAAACACAGTTCTCCACATTACGTAAATAGAACTTTGTAAATGTGGATTCTGTTTTCCAGTCTGCTGCTTCCATGATAGAAGATATACTAGCTCCTTTGAAAAGAGCCCAAGATGGTCCAATGGCTCTCGTAGAATGGGCCTTAACTTTGAAGTCTTTGTCATAAGCTAGCTTTATTGTACTCACAATCCATCGGCCGATAGTTTGTGATGAAACTGGTTGGTGTGGCTCAATGAAAGATAAGAAAAGTTTTAACTCATCTGACTCTTGTCCTCCACGAAAAGGTTCTGTTTTCTTCAAATAAATAGCCAAAGCTCTCTTTGGATCAAGAAGTTTGTTGTCTGGAAAGGCTGGAACCCAGATTCTATTTCCGTAATGCGACTGTCTATCCTGCTTGGATAAACCTTGTCTAAGGAACCATAAACCCCCATTATGTACAGATACGTTTCCTTCACCGATCTTCAGTGATTGTAGGTCCGAGCATCTTCGGAACGTTGTGATTGCTACAAGAAAAACAGTTTTATATGTAACATATTTCAAGCTTGTTTTCTGAAGAGGCTCAAAAGGATATTTTTGCAAAATTTTTAAAACCTTTTCCAAATCCCATTCCGGGCATAATTTTACAATTGGAGGTCTTAAATTAAATACCCCTTTAATGAGCCTCACTATATATGGATGTTGACCTACTTGATGGTTATCAACAGGTGGTAACACAGCTGAAAGCATAGACCTATACCCAGATATAGTTCTATACTGTAAACCCTCATGAAAAAGACAGGTCAAGAAATCTGCACAATCTATTAGAGAAACAGTATAGGGATCTTTTTCCCTTTCACCACACCAGCTATTGAATTTTGCAAATTTACTGATGTAGTCCTTTCTTGTGCCTTTTCTCCAAGAGGCTGCGAGTAATTTTCTAACCCTCTTAGGAAATCCTTTTGTTTTGAAATTTCTGTCGAGAGCAACCAGGCTGTGAGCTTGAATATCCCTGGATCTGGGTGATAAATTTTTGTCTTTGGTTGAACCAGCATTTCTTGCAAGACTGGTAACCTGGCTGGTATTGCTATTAACATTTGAAGTAGCATTGTGTACCAGTGACGTCTGGGCCACTGGGGAGCTATTAGAAGAATTTGACAGTGAAATTGCTGCATGTGATGAAGGACTTTCGGGATCAGGCAAATTGGTGGAAATGCATATGCCATCATCCCGTCCCATGAAATTGACAGTGCGTCCACTGCTAGCGCTTTCTTGTGAGGTGACCAAGTGCAAAAAATTGGAGTTTTGTGATTGTCTGCAGATGCGAAAAGGTCTATCATTGGTTGTTCCCAAAGATTGAATAATGTTTGCACTATCGAATTGTTTAGGGTCCATTCTGAAGGGCGAATCTTCACTCTGGACAGTTGATCCGCAAGTATGTTTTTCTTGCCCGCTATAAATGCGGCTTTCAAACTGATGTTGTGTTTTATTGCCAGCTTCCATAGATCCCAGGCTATGTAACACAGGCTGGCAGATCTCGTCCCCCCCTGTTTGTTTATGAACTGAATTACTGTTGTGTTGTCTGATCTTATAAGAACTTGTTTGTCCTTTAAGAATGGGAGGAAAAACTCTACTGTCCTTAACACAGCCTCCAGTTCTAACACATTTATGTGTCGTCTGGCTTCTGCCCGAGACCATGTTCCCTGAAAAATTTGTTGACCCTCCAAGTGGCCGCCAAAGCCTGTCTTGGAAGAGTCTGTCGTTAATGTTACTGTTGTAGACCATGGTTGCAGGGATCGACCCTTTAGCGTATTTGCTCTCACTAACCACCAGTTCAGATGACCTATCAAATGTTTGGTCACCGGAATCTTGGCCGACATGTCCCTGGTAATTGGTTTCCAAAAGGACAGAAGATGCATTTGAATTGGGCGCATGTGCAATCGAGCAAACGGAATTATCTCTATGCAAGAGGCCATCTGGCCCAGAACATGAAGAAATTGAAAAGCTGTACTTTCTTTTCCTATTATTAGAGTCTGAATTGAATTCTCCAGCTTCTCTATTCTTTCCAAGGTTGGAAAAACCAGGCCTAGATGCAGTTTGAACAGACTTCCCAGATATGTGATTGTTGTACTTGGGATTAAAGAAGACTTTTCTAAATTTATTATGAAGCCTAAATTCAAAAGAATGTCTAGTGTCCTTTCTCGATCTGACAGGATTCCCATCCTCTCCCCATTTGCTATGCACCAATCGTCTAGGTATGACCCTAGTCTCACATTGTGCATTCGAAGAAAAGCGGCTACCACCGTCACAATTTTGGTGAATGCTCTGGGTGCTTGCGTGGGGCCAAAACACATTGCTTTGAACTGGTAGCATTTGCCGTTTATGCAAAAACGCAGGTACTTCCTGTGAGATTCGTGCATGGGGATGTGAAGATAAGCATCCTTCAGATCGAGAGAGAAGGCGTAATCCCCCTTTTTCAAAAGATTTATCACCTTGGCAAGAGTGTCCATCTTGAAATGTTTTTTCAGTATGTATCTGTTTAATGGTCTTAAATTTATCACCGGACGTAATTCTCCGTTTTTCTTGGGAACAAGGAAAAAGGTGCTGTAGAAACCTTCCATTGCTGACTGCAGTGGAACTTCTTCTATAGCTCCTTTTTCCATAAGCTTTTCTACCTCTGACAAAATAAGTGCCAATTTTTCTGGAGACGCTTTGGTCTGTTTTATTCCATTGAACTTTGGAATTGTTTGAAAATCTAACAACAGACCGTTCTTTATTGTTGACAACACCCATTTGTCCTGAGTAACCTTTTCCCAATTTTTTTGAAAATATTGCAACCGTCCCCCGACCGGGATATCCGGTAATAACATCATTACCTCTTTGTCAACTGACATCTGATGTTGATTTGTTATTACGAAAGGAACTAACCTTATTCTTTTGTGTTTGTTTGTAGGGTAGTCTGGGGGTTCTAAATTGACCCGCTCCCGAATAATTGTTGCCCTGACGCTGTTGTTGGGGCTTGTCATCATATCTCCCTCTCTTAGCTGTGTTCTCTGAAGAGCCTGAATACTGCTTTCTCTTGTAAGAACCTGTAGAGGGAAAAGGCTTAGATTTCTGAAACATACTATCAGGAATAACCTCTGCAATTTGCTTATTTCTTTCTTGTTTTGCTTTTAATTTATTGTCAAAATCAGTGCCAAAAACACCCTCTGCAGTAAGAGGTAAAGAGTTCACAGTCGCAGCATAATCTTTAAATTCACTCAAGCCAGTGTCATATAAGGCTGCTTTTCTCCTGATCAAATGAGCAAAGGCACCGGTCCTTGACATTTGATCTAACAATTTTGTGGAAATAGCGAAACTATCACGTGTCATCTGAATAGCCAAATCCAAATTGCAATTCTTTTGTTGTAAGCAATCCAACAAAGACCCAAGCACTTGCTGAGAATAGCATGACAGAATCATTCCCATACGAGAAGCCATCTGAGTTTGGAAACCTAACCGCTCAATAGAGCGCATAGGTCTACTGAACAGAGTAGGTGCATGGCCAAAAGCCGCCCTGTGTCCATGTTTTTTGATAAGTAAGGACTCAACAGTGTCATCCAATTTTGGCACCTGAAACCAGTCCTCACAGGATTCATGCACAGGAAAGTCATTTCTGTAAGTGTCCTTAAAGCACGACAGTTTCTCTGGTTTTTCACAACGGAAAGATTCCGAAATAATGTTTTTCTGTGCATTGTCCAAAATGATGCCAACACTAGCTTTCTGTGACTTCGTTTGTGCATCTTCACCAAACAAATTCAACAGAGATTTATTTTGAACATCATCACTGACTGCCATATATTTACTAAAACGAGTGTCACAAACACCATTCTCGTCGTTATTATCAGAAACCAAAGAGTGTGCATCAGATTCCTCATAGAACCCACTATTACGCCTCTCCGTATCCGAAACCTGTATCGAAAGAGCATCATCTCTACTAGGTCCAGAGTAATTGTTATCCAAACCATAATCCCTGTTCAGACTATTTTCCATGGATATCAAAGGTCTGCGAGCTGCACTATTTGCCTCGACTGTGACCATAGAGGGGACAGGCTCAGCCAAGTACTGAGCACCCTCATCACGAACAGAAGTCTGGGGCTGACTCACCTGACTGGTGAAAATGGCCATAAGGCTTTCAATCTGCGACGAAAGTCCCGAAAATCGCTCCTCAAACTTCTTATTCAATTTTTCCTCGAGGCTAACCACGTTGTTTTCCGCCTCGTTTTGTCCTGTTTCCTTGTCATTTAATGACTGAGTAGCGCTCGTATTGGTGACCGAGGCCTTCACTTTCGAAGACTTTTTCTTGGAAGACTTCCCCGAGTCGGTATCTTTCACGTCTGTCATTATAAACGCGAAAATTCGAGCGACAATAACATTCACGTGTTGACTGCAATGGCGCAGAAAAATTAACTGCCGGAAGGAGCGTCTAAGTACTCGGAGTACTTCCGTGATCATGATCACTAGACGCTCATTGTTTTTGTTTACGTGTTCTGCGTGGTGGTAGGATGGTCATTCTAATGTATATTTCGTATGGTAAGTTAACAACGGAATGAAATGAAATTGCAAATTTGTCTTTTGAAAGTAACAATGAAAATATTGCATGATGTGTCAGAGCTTTATATGAATCACTTCTGGTCTTTTGCACTCAAGATACAGTTCATTTCAACTACTAATTCAGTTAAACCGATTATCTGAAAAAAAAAGAAATGGACATTACAAACCCTTTATTTAATTACCCCACCCTACATGGAGTCTATAATGTTTCCCCACATTTCACTTAATTTGAGAATGGAATCATGATGGAATATGCGACACATAAAGATGATTTTAGCATTATCATTATCATGACTATGAGTCAATACAAGCCATTGTGAGAAACATTAAGAATTTATTATATTCTTTTGACAAAATATTACCAAAAGTAAGTCGCTATCAATTTAACCGTCACACAGGTGTATACAAAAATTCATTTATGTTGTTCGATTGGATAACATGGATATATTTTAATTCTTAATTTTTACCATTCTACAAATATCAAACATTATACATTAAAAATGTTTTGATACATATTAAGCAATTTCATTTATTCCCTGGGGCAATTTTGGATTAATGGTACGTGTTAGAGTACAAAAAAGAATAAGCCACATTCAACTATTGTTTATTAGCATGGATACGTTGAGGTCTTTATCTAAATGTTTGGGACATTTTATATTCTTTGGTGATAATTAATATTCATTTCAAGGGAGTATGTTCCTCCACAATTTAAATTTCATTAGGACGGCTAAACTTGTCATTTTAAAAGATTTGAAATTAGATGCAAAGTTACCAGAGCCTGCTTGATATTCGAGTTTTGCCCGAAAAAGACACATATTAATTGGACCTATACTCAAAAGTGGGTTCATAAGTAATTTCATTTTAAAGAATTATCTGAAAGCTTAGCCTTGTCAAAATAGTGCTATATAAGAGCCTTTTTTCAGCAAGAACAAAATATAATGACAACGTATATCAAAATTATATACTATTTTATAAAACTTGTGCTTAGTTGTATTTCATTGCCATTGATATGGGATTCCTTTCAAAGCTTTATTCTTTTTTTATGTTGTTGTTATCTGTTATGATTCCATTTAATTCATGAACTGCTTAGAAGTCTTAGAAGATAATACTTTCATTATTTAGACCAGAAGATGTCCAAAAATGAGAATTACTTACATTTTTATTTTTTGTATATTTTTGTGGCCATTTTGAAAGCCGATTTATAGCATATGTAATCAAAAATAGAATCATAATCAATTTCGATTTTACAAAATACTCTGAAGACTAAGCGTTGTCAAAAGATGCAATCTAAAAAGTGCTTTTCACCAAAACCAAATATGATAACAATATTTATGAAAATAATAATACATGACGATTTCTGCCAAATTGTAATTTATTGCCATTTATACGGTAATGGTTTAAAATGTGTTTTTCGCAATGCAACCATTTATCTTATGAACTGTTTAACAAAGTCTTTAAACATAATATTTACAACGTTTAGACCAGAACATGTCCAAAAACGAAGATTTTTATATATATTTTTTATATTTTTTTGCGATTTTGGCGGCCATTTTGAAAGCTTGTTTATTGTCAATGTAATCAAAAATCGAATCATTATCAATGTGAATTTAACAATTTACTCGGAAAGCATAGCTTTATCAATATAATGCTATAAATAAGAGCTGTTTTTCACCAAGAACTAATAATAATGATAATTCATATCGCTATGATATAATTGATGATTTGTGCTTAATTGTGTTTTATTACCATTTATACGGTAATGATTTCAAAAATCTTTTCCGTAATGCTCCCATTTACTTCATGAAATGTTTATCTAAGTCTTAAAACATAAAATTCACAGTATTTAGACCAAAATATGTCCAAAAACGAGAAGTATTTGACCATTTTATTGATTTTTTTTGCGATTTTGGCGGCCATTTTGAAAAAATTCTAGCATACGAGATGGCTAATGAGCCACTTTTTAACATGAGAACACATCTCTGACCTTTTCCAGAGTCCAGACTCAATTATCCTTAAAATATGATCTTACAACGCAAAACAAATGTTAGGCTGCTGATGTTAGATACCAAGTCAAATTGTCTTTTTTCATGGCGGCCATCTTGAAAACCACCGGAAATGGCGAGTGCATCCCAGGATATCGACTGTTAACATCTTGATTCTTACTCAGGGGGTTCCAATGAACATTTCTATACCACTCCAAGACTGCCCTTAGGGGGGTGCGTGCAGACCCCTCGTGGCCTACGGACTATGATATCTGGTAGTAAATCAACAAAATAAACTATATGTAGGTCTACGGGCGACACTGATTAACAATTCCCAGGCCAGTTTGCACATGAATATGAATTCAGAGTATTATATCTTGTAGTAAACAAAAAGAATAGTTCTATAGGCGACACTGGTTAAAAGCTCCCAGGCATATTGGCACCAAAATCTGGATTCAGTGTATGATATCTGGTAGTAAATCAACAAAATGAGCTTGTTCTATATGCGACATTGGTAAACAGCTCTCAGGCAAGTTTGCACGAAAATCTGGATTCAAAGTGTAATGTCTGGTAGTAATTAAATAATCTAAGCTAGTTCTATAGGTGACACTGATTAACAGCTCCTAGGTCCGCTTGCACAATAATCTGGATTCAGAGTATGATATCTGGTAGTAAATCAGCAAATTAAGGTACATGTAGTTCTGCAGGCGACAGTCACACGGATTAAAAACTCTCAGACCCGTTTGCACCAAAATCTGGATTCAGAGTATTTAGTCCATTCGACTCTGCTATATGGCCTATATGACCATATGGCGTCAATTTAGGACAATTTGACAAAATTTTGATTTTTCAAGTTGCGTTTGGGGGCCATCTTGGATTTTTGCGGATTGTGGGAGTTCCCCAAGGTTGACATTCTGGCAACAAAGCTAGATCTGCTCCAGAGCACCTATATAATGCAAAGAAAAAATAAAACTTCATTGTACTCGACATTGCAAGGTTCCGAAAATTTCGAATGGACTATATCTGGTAGGAAATCAAAAAATAAGCTAGTTCTATATGCGACACTGATTAACAGGTCCCAAGCCAGTTTGCCCAAAAATCTGGATTCAGAGTACGATATCTAGTACTAAATCAACAAAATAGGCCAGTTCTATATGCGACACTGATTAACAGCTCCCTGGCCCGTTTGCACCAAAATCTGGATTCAGAGCATGATATCTGATAGTAAATTAACATAAAAATCTTGTTCTATAGGCGACACCGATAAACAGCTCCCTTACTCGTTTGCACCAATATCCGGATTCAGAGTATGATATCTGGTAGGAAACCAACAATATAAGCTAGTTCTACAGGCGACACTGACTAACAACTCTCAGACCCGTGCACAAAAATCTGGATTAAGAGTATGATATCTGGTAGTAAATCAACCAAATATTTTAGTTCTACAGGCGACACTGATTTAAAGCTCTCAGACACGTTTGCAACAAAATCTGGATTCAGAGTATAATACCCCGGTATCTGGCTGTAAATAAAGACAAAAAGATAGTTCTAAAGGCGACTCTGATTTACAGCTCCCAGGCCCGCTTGCACCAAACTTTTTATTCAGAGTATGATATCTGGTTGTAAATCAACAAAATAAGCTAATTCTATAGGCGACACTGATTAACAACTCCCAGTGTCTTGTACCAAAATCTTGATTCAAAGTATAATATCTGGTAGTAAATCAACAAAATAACATAGTTCTATAGGCGACACTGATTAACAGCTCTAATACCCATTGGCACCAAAATCGTGATTCATAGTATGATATCTGGTGGTAAATAAACAAGATAAGCTAGTTCTATGGGCGACACTGATAAACAGCTCCTAGGCCCGTTTGCACCAAAATCTGGATTCAGAGTATGATATCTGGTAGTAAATCAATAAAATAAGCTAATGCTGCATTTGCCTTAAAATATAAAATTTCTTTCTAAGTTAACCTGCAAACATTTGCAGGAAAGATGGCTACAATATTGAATATTAAGTATTTTTCACTTGCTTTTTCACAGATGCATCATCCTGGTGTCATTATTTTGTATTCGACAAATTCGTTTACGTGTTCATATCACCAGATTGTCGTGACTTGATGGCATTCAATCAGCGCAAACAATTTGTTATAGTGATTAAAACTTGATAAGCAATCATCCTTATAAAACAATCTCATAGATGACGTATAGTGACATGCATATTATGAAGCCGGACAACCTTAACCTTTTCCCAAACGTAAAAAAATGGGCTAGTGCTAGATCAATTTAGCGGCTACTGCTGTTTCTAAAAAGCGAGTCTCTGTTTTCAATTGTTGAAGGTAAATTATTTCAGGAAGCGAAAGTTATTTAGGAAATTTATAGAAAAATAGTTTAAATGAGATAATGCATAGACTTTTCATAAATGTTACGAGTCATTGAAACCTGACAATAAAAACAAAATTTATTATATGAGTTTAAGAATAAAGCTTAATTCATTCATGTTAATCATCTTTCTAATTATAGTATCCATATATCGTTACCTTAAACAAGTTGTAATTTCGATGTTGTTTTTAAAAGAAAACATAGGCAATACTTACAAGTGATGTTTTCTCATCAACATGTTGTTTATACATCCCTATTTCTCTGTCCTTAGCCTCGCACGTTGTATTCATCTCTCTAACTTGGCGTTTCAGATCCCTGATCAATATCTCTTTTCTCTGTAGTGGCGTCAGGTATCCATCATTCACAGCACAATTCTTATGAAAACCCTCGCCAGCACCGGGTACCAGATTTATAGAAGAATTACCACCAACAGAGTGTTGTTTCTCGAAACGTAATCTACTCGCGATTGTCTCCCTTGGAAGCTTGCTACATCCGGGTACCACCATACACTCTTGTGATGTCATGAACACATGATTTCCGGATCCGCTTGGTCCTTTATGGTCATCGTTCTGAAACCTTGTTTTTGCGCTCTTGTTGTTGAAAATCGACACAGAATCGTCAAATGTTTTACTCTTCGGTACTTTATGTTTTATCATTGGTGTATCTACATGCACCCTTGTTTTGGTTGTGCCGTTTTCCTTTTCACTCAAACGCCGACACAAACTCGTCCCATTTGTTTTGTCATTGTCGATTGGGCTCCTTGGGATCTCTTTATTACTACATTTACCTTTACCATCGTTAGTTGTCGCATCCTCTAAACTGTCAGCTGATTTTTTAGGTTTTTCTTCCATCGTATTTCCGTTACAATCACCGTTATGCTTAATCTTCTCTAGACTATCGTTAAGAGTAGTCTCCCCTGTGATGACGTAATTAGCTACATCCGGTTGATCACGCGACTCCTCTAGACTGTCCACGGATGACTGACCCGAGTCTGAATGGCTCAGTATAGACAGTGTAGAGTCTAACTCCTGGGCTCGCAGTATACCGATTGATGATAAAGACATTCTATCATTGTCGACCTAGAATCTTTTTAAAATACACGTACTCCTAACTAACTGCTTTTCATACGATAGGTTTCAATAGACCAACAGCATACCACATATAGGAATCTACAAGCAAGAATTATTCCAATCTTTTACTCTGTAACACACTCCTTCGTTTTGTTGCCGATGTGTCTCAATACTGAATGAGCGTTGCTTTTTCGTTCGTCAAAATATCACATCCATATCGGTAACGGCGTCTTCTTTTTCGATTGTATATCCGCTTTCGGACCTGAAATAAGACAGAACATGGCTAGTTTGAAATAGGACAGGTCATATCATATCAGATTTTCGGTATGTCTTTATCAAACAATCTATTTTAAAGTTCCAAACAAAGATTTTACGCTAGGGTTTTTTGTTTAAAGTGACATTGCACATAATATTTTTTTTCATAAATTTTACTTTTATCTTTATCTGAAAGAGCATATTTTCTTATAAAAATTCTGAAAATTTCAAGCCAAAATATTGTGCCGTTTATGAGAAATATGTATTTTTGTGCTAAAATGAAACAAATTGATGCGGACATCAGTTCAGATTTATATGGAATTATAAAGGCGTATTTTTCGCTAATAGACAACAACTTAAAAATTTGATAGCATTTATATGCATTAGAACAACCAATCTTTGCATCAAGACATATTTTAAAAAATGAAATGGGATTGGTATGTCCTTTAAAGTATGTGTAGGCCTACTGAATGCTTCTCATATAGTTATTATTTTTCAAAACACTTTAAAATAAGCTATGGTCGTTTCTAGTGTCTCCTAAAAGTAAAACACAAGATAATTGTATTTTTCTCTCCAATTTCCAATAAAAACGGAGCCAATATCCATTATCCGATCAAACTGAATGTTGAATTCATTTGTATCTGTTTGGCAACTTTATACTTTAAACAGAGATAAAAGCACTAGGCATATTGCCATAGACATATCCGTTTCTTGTAAAATTAATTCCAAACACTAGATGTGTAGGCTTTACAATTTTCAAATACACACAAATCTTAACCGAATTCACAAAACGCCATTTTTCATGAACCGTCAGACTCACACTAAATCGTAATTCGGTGAACAAGGCGACGCATAAATCATGAGTAATGTACCACCAGAGCTATCGATTCTGTAACATAACGCCGAGCCATGAAATTAAATCACACTAGCTTTTTACAGCAATATCTTTATAAACGCAATATGTCACTTAACCCTTTCCCAAACAAGACCTGGTTTTGACGTCCCTAAAAGAAAGGGCATGGGAAAATATTGAGACAAAAGAAGAAGCTGCTGATAACCAGCAGTTTCTCCTTTTGTCTCAATATTTTCTATGCCATATTTTAAACAAATTCTATCTTTAATAACTTCTATTTTGTCATTTGTGGCAGTTTTGAAGTGGATCACCCTAAAACTTTTCCATTTGGGAAAGGGTTAAAACAATGTAACTGTATTGGCTTAAAGTACCGTTTCCCATGAACCGTTTGATTCGTAGTAAGACATAATTCGGTGAACAAAGCGACGAATAAATCAAGCTTAATGCACCAGCAGAACTATTGATTCTGTGAAATTATTGAGAACATGGCCTTCACGAGTTGTGAAACATAACGTTCTGCCCTGAAATCAAATCGTATTTAACGGAATGTTACAGCACTTGACAGCTTTATAAATGTCATGATACGTCACTTAAAATAAGGTAACTGAAACGTCTTAAAGAACTATTTTACTTGAAACGTCCCAATCATAATAAGACGTAATTCGGTGAAGAGGTCGACGAATAATTCAAGCTTAAATGCACCAGCATATTTATCGACTCTGTGAAATTATATGCAACATGACCTTCACGAGTTGTGAACCGAACGTCGTGCCATGGAACCACAAAATATTCTATTGTTACAGAATTATCTTTATAAATGTCATGTGTCACTTAAAACATCCTGAAACTTCTTATGCACCGTTTCATATGAACTGTCGCATACGTAGTAAGACGTATTTCGGTGAAGAGACCGACGAATAAATGAAGCTTAGTGCACCAGCACAATTATCGATTTTGTGAAATTATAGACAATGCACACATTCACGAGTTCTGAAACATAACGTTATCCCATGAAGTCTGAAAATATTTTATTATTTTTCTTAAAACATCCTGAAACATTGTAAGCACTGTTGCCTAATTATGATCCGTTTCATTCTGAGTAAGACGTAATTCGGTGAACAAAGCGACGAATAAATAAAGCTTAAATGCACCAGCATAACTATTGATTCTGTAAAATTATAGGCAACACGACCTTCACGAGTTCTGAAACATAACGTTATCCCATGCAGTCTGAAAATATTTTATTGTTTTTCTTAACACATCCTGAAAAATTGTAAGCACTGTTGCCTAATTATGATCCGTTTCATTCTGAGTAAGACATAATTCGGTGAAAAAGCCGACGAATAAATAAAGCTTAAATGCACCAGCATAACTATTGATTCTGTAAAATTATAGGCAACACGACCTTCACGAGTTCTGAAACATAACGTTATCCCATGAAGTCTGAAAATATTTTATTATTTTTCTTAAAACATCCTGAAACATTGTAAGCACTGTTGCCTAATTATGATCCGTTTCATTCTGAGTAAGACGTAATTCGGTGAACAAAGCGACGAATAAATAAAGCTTAAATGCACCAGCATAACTATTGATTCTGTAAAATTATAGGCAACACGACCTTCACGAGTTCTGAAACATAACGTTATCCCATGCAGTCTGAAAATATTTTATTGTTTTTCTTAACACATCCTGAAAAATTGTAAGCACTGTTGCCTAATTATGATCCGTTTCATTCTGAGTAAGACATAATTCGGTGAAAAAGCCGACGAATAAATAAAGCTTAAATGCACCAGCATAACTATTGATTCTGTAAAATTATAGGCAACACGACCTTCACGAGTTCTGAAACATAACGTTATCCCATGAAGTCTGAAAATATTTTATTATTTTTCTTAAAACATCCTGAAACATTGTAAGCACTGTTGCCTAATTATGATCCGTTTCATTCTGAGTAAGACGTAATTCGGTGAACAAAGCGACGAATAAATAAAGCTTAAATGCACCAGCATAACTATTGATTCTGTAAAATTATAGGCAACACGACCTTCACGAGTTCTGAAACATAACGTTATCCCATGCAGTCTGAAAATATTTTATTGTTTTTCTTAACACATCCTGAAAAATTGTAAGCACTGTTGCCTAATTATGATCCGTTTCATTCTGAGTAAGACATAATTCGGTGAAAAAGCCGACGAATAAATAAAGCTTAAATGCACCAGCAGAACTATTGATTCTGTAAAATTATAGACAGCACGGCCTTCACGAGTTGTGAAACATAACGTTATCCCATGAAGTCTGAAAATATTTTATTGTTTTTCTTAAAACATCCTGAAACATTGTAAGCACTGTTGCCTAATTATGATCCGTTTCATTCTGAGAAAGACATAATTCGGTGAAGAAGCCGACGAATAAATAAAGCTTAAATGCACCAGCAGAACTGCCGAGTCTGTGAAATTATAGACAAAGCGGCCTTCACGAGTTGTGCAGCAAAAAGTTGTGCCATGAAATCAGAAAGTATTTATGTTATTGAAACAGTACTTTTAGTATCCTCATATTAATTTCATTCATTACATAGAATTACACAGAATTACCTAACTAAAACGTCTTAAAACACTATTTCACTTGAACCTTCGCAATCATAGGAAGTGATTCAATAAAGAAGACGATGAATAATAACGATGTGCCCCGAAATCAATGCATTTTTGTAGAGCCTTCTTGACGTTGCTATCAATTGTCATGACCTTTCCCTCAAAGATTCATGCCATAAGAAGTTTGGAAACCTGACGCACTGTCCTGATAAAACCGAGGAATAAATTGGAAAACTTGCCAAGCGTCTTGTACTGGTAATGAAACCTAAAGCAGTCCCACGTAATCAGAGCTTGTTTTATAGTTTCGTCTTCCTGACGTTGGCTATAATTATCGTGACCTTTCCATTTGTGATGATACGTAATTACCCTATCCTTATATTAGACGTCAATTTTAGAGAAAGAGGGAAAAGATTGAGACAAAAGAAGAACATCCTGTACGAAAAATTACGCCATAAATGAGACGGAATTATGGGAGACGGAATCCGCCTCAAATTTCCGCTAGTAAGCTTGTTTAAAGAAATATAAGAATGAGACGGAAACCAAGCGTAAACCAAGCGTAATTTAGAGGCGTAAAATGTTAAATAACCGGAATTTTTAGAGACGGAATGTGCAAATGAAGCGGATTTTTTACAGGCGTATTTGCTAGGAGGCGAATTCCGCTTGGAATTTTTAAGAAATTACGGGCGGAATCCCTCATAATCCCGCCTCCTAGATATTTACTACATAATATGTGGATGGGGAATGGTAAAAATTAACATTTGAATTTATTTAATTTAGTCAAAAGAACACTCACCAATGTTGCCTTACTTGGTCTTACCATTTAGTGAGCCCCTTAATGTACTGGGTTCATCGATATCAACGTTTGAATTCATACCTCAAACATTAACTTTGCAAAAAGTCAGAGAAGCAAAATTCCCTCCAATTTTCTAAACAGGAAGTAGGAAATGGTCATAGACTTGGAGGAAATAGACTGGGAGGCCTTATTTTCACAAAGTTAATTCTATATCTTATGAACTATATATCCCAGGCACTATTTGAGATACAGCCATAATATCTCACACGTGGATATTTCCTGCCAGTACCTTTCATTTGGGACCATGACCTTTGGCCTAGTGACCTTGACCTTGGAGTTTGACCTACTTTTAAAAAAACTTTAACCTGGCCTATATCTCATGCACTATTATTGATAGAGCCTTGATCTTTCATACATGGATACCTCCTGCCAAGACCTTTCAATTGGAATCATGACCTTGGACCTTGTGACCTTGACCTTGAAGTTTGACCTACTTTTTAAGTTTTTTAACCTGGCCGATATATCATGCCCTTTTACACATTCATCCTTGATATTTCTCACATAGACACCTCGATCCTACCAACACCTTTCACATTTGACCTGGCATTCGACCTACTTCTTTAAAATTTTAACCCAGCCTCTATCTCATGTCCTTTTACACATACATTCTTGATATTGCACACATGGACACCTCCCACCAAGACTGTTCACATTTGACCATGACCTTAGACCTTGTGACCTTGACCTTTGACCTACTTTGTAAAAACTTTAACCTGGCCTCTATCTCATGTCCTTTTACATGCACAGCCTTGATATATCACACATGGACACCTCCTACCAAGACCTTTTGCATTTGACCATGACCTTGGCGTTTGACCTACTTTAAAGAACTTTAACCTGGCCTATAATTATTGTGCTTTTACACATACATACTTGATATTTCACACATGGACACCTCCTACCAAGACCTTTCCTATTTGATCATGACCTTTGACCTTGTGACCTTGACCTCAACTTTGACCTACATTAAAGGTAGGCCCTTGAGGGGGCATATATGTTTTACAAACATTTCTTGTTTAGATAGAGCCTTGATAATTTACACAAAGATGCTACCTGACATTTACTTTCATTCAGGAATTAAGACCTTGTGACCTTGACATTGAAGTTTGACCTACTGTTTAACCTGGCCTACATCTCATACACTGTGAGATATAGAGCTTTGATATTTCACATATGGATAGAACTTGTTAAGACCTTTCGTTTGGGATCATGACCTTTGGCATTAGGACCTTTACCATAAGGTATATACTTTACAAGAACTTTAACTTGGCCTATATATTTCAATCACTAATATTACAGATGGAGTCTTGATAGTTTACTCTTGCATACCTCCTACCAAGACCATCAAGCTTGAACTTGACATTGTGACATTGAATTTGGAGTTTGACCTTCTTAACAAAAGGCTTTTCTTTGCCTATATCTTATGCAGTGCAAAATAAAAATGGCTAGTTTGGAATCGCGTCATTATAAAATTGCTTAAGTTAAAAAATTCCGTCTCCCTGGAAAGTTTTAGTTATTTTCCGCTTTAAGAAACAGGCATTCCGCCTTGTTAAAATGGCTAAGTCCAAAAGTTACGCCTGTTCAAAAATTAAAGTTTTAAATAACGCCTGTTATGATAAAATTTCGCCTCCATTTCATTTTACGCTTCTAATTTACGCCACTACTTTGCACAGTGACTGAGGCGTAAAGTATAACTCCGCCACTGTTACAAGCGTAAATTGCCATTTACGCCCCATTTACGCCTCATTTACGCCTGTTTTCCAAGCGGGATCCGCCTCTTTTTTTCGTACAGGATGGTGACAATCAACATTTTCTTGTTGTGTCTCATCATTTTGTACATGTATCATATTTATGTTTAGATAAGAATGTTAGGGATTCAAAACCAGGGCTCGTTTAGGAAAACGTCAATACATTACACAAAGAATTATGAAAAAGGGAAAAAAGTTAAGAATACTATAAAGAATATCGTCTTTTCAAACAAAAGAATATTCTCCCAAATAGACAAATTTGACATGGAAAATGTCAACTCTGTTTAGCGGTAATATCTTGGGAATTCAATACATACAATAAGTCTTGCGTTGTAGTAAAACTATTTTCTTATATTATACGTCGTTCAAAAACAATGACTTTTTTTTTAATTTCAAACAAAAGGTCATGGAAAAATGCAAGGCAAAAGAAGAAAATGCTGGTGACCGGCATTTTCTTCTATTGCCTTAATTTTTTCTTGTGCTAATGTGAACACAAAATCCATATTTCTCCAAAATATAGACATTTGATATGGAAAATATCAGCTCTATTTAGCGTAGATATCTTGGGAATTCAATACAGACGCGAGAAGCCTTACGCAGTCGTAAAACTATTTTCTTATACCCTTTTAGTTATAGTTAAAACATCGTAAGTCGTACAAGAAAACGACAAGGACTGGTTTTTAGGTCTCAAATAAATACCATGGAAAAACAGTAAGACAAAATAAGAAATGCTGCCTTGATTTCTCTTTTGCTAAAGCGAACGCAAAATCTATATTTCTCCCAAATATAGACAAATTTGATGTGGAAAATGTCAACCATGTTTAGCTTAAATATCTTGGAAATTAAATACAGACGCGAGAAGTCTTATGCAGTTGTAAAACTATTTTCTTACACCATTTTAGTTATAGTTAAAACATCGTAAATCGTTCAAGAAACCGGCAAGAGCTGTTTTTAGGTCTCAAATAAATATCATGGAAAAAACAGTAAGGCAAAATAAGAAATGCTGCCTTGATTTTTCTTGTGCTAAAGCGAACGCAAAGTCTATATTTCTCCCAAATATAGACAAATTTGATATGGAAAATGTCAACCATATTTAGTGTAAATATCTTGGGAATTCAATATAGACAATTAGTCTTACGTTGTAGTAAAATTATTTTCTTAAACCCCAAAAAGTTTATTGTTAAAACATTGCAAGTCGTTCAAGAAACTGACGTAGGATTGGTTTTTAGGTCTCAAATTAATATCATGGAAAAATGTAATACAAAAGAAGAAAATGCTGGTGACCAGCATTTTCTTCTATTGCCTTAATTTTTCTTGTGCTAATATGAACACAAAATCCATATTTCTCCAAAATATAGACATTTGATATGGAAAATGTCAACCATGTTTAGCGTAAATATCTTGGGGATTAAATACTGACGCGAGAAACCTTACGCAGTCATAAAACTATTTTCTTGTACCATTTTAGTTATAGTTTAAACATCGTAAGTCGTTCAAGAAACCGACAAGGACTGCTTTTCAGGTCTCAAATAAATACCATGGAAAAACAGTAAGGCAAAATAAGAAATGCTGCCTTGATTTTTCTTGTGCTAAAGCGAACGCAAAATCTATATTTCTCCCAAATATAGACAAATTTGATATGGAAAATGTCAACCATATTTAGCGTAAATATCCTGGAATTCAATACAGACAATTAGTCTTACGTTGTAGTAAAACTATTTTTTTATACCCTTTTAGTTATAGTTAAAACATCGAAAGTCGTACAAGAAAACGACAAGGACTGGTTTTTAGGTCTCAAATAAATACTATGGAAAAAACAGTAAGGCAAAATAAGAAATGCTGCCTTGATTTTTCTTTTGCTAATGTGCTTATGTGAAAACAAAATCCATATTTCTCCCAAATATAGACAAATTTGATGTGGAAAATGTCAACCATATTTAGCGTAACTTGATGATATCTTGGGAATTAAATACAGACGCGAGAAACCTTACGCAGTAGTAAAACTATTTTCGTATACCATTTTAGTTATAGTTAAAACATCGTAAGTCGTTGTAGAAACCGACAAGGACTGATTTTCAGGTCTCAAATAAATATCATGGAAAAATGTAAGGCAAAAGAAGAAAATGATGGTGACCAGCATTTTCTTCTATTGTCTTAATTTTTCTTGTGCTGGTATGAACACAAAATCCATATTTCTCCAAAATATAGACACATTTTATATGGAAAATGTCAACCATATTTAGTGTAAATATCTTGGGAATTAAAAACAGACGCGAGAAGCTGTACGCAGTAGTAAAACTATTTTCTTAAACCCCAAAATGTGTAGTTAAAACATCGTTAGTCGTCTAAGAAACCGACAAGGACCGGTTTTTAGGTATCAAATAAATATCATGGAAAAATGTAAGGCAAAATAAGAAATGCTGCCTTGATTTTTCTTGTGTTAAAGCGAACGCAAAATCTATATTTCTCCCAAATATAGACAAATTTGATATGGAAAATGTCAACCATATTTAGTGTAAATATCTTGGGAATTCAATAAAGACAATTAGTCTTACGTTGTAGGAAAAATTATTTTCTTAAACCCAAAAACGTTATAGTTAAAACATCGTAAGTCGTTCAAGAAAACGGCAAGGGCTGTTTTTAGGTCTCAAATAAATATCGAGGAAAACTGTAATACAAAAGAAGAAAATGCTGGTGACCATCATTTTCTTCTATTGTCTTAATTTTTCTTGTGCTGGTGTGAACACAAAATCCATATTTCTCCCAAATATAGACACATTTGATATGGAAAGTGTCAACCATGTTTAGCGTTAATATCTTGGGAATTATATACAGGCGCGAGAAACTTTACGCAGTAGTAAAACTATTTTCTTACACCCTTTTAGTTATACTAGTACTTAAAACATCGTAAATCGTTCCGGAAAACGGCAAGGGCTGTTTTTAGGTCTCAAATAAATATCATGGAAAAACTGTAAGGCAAAAGCAGAAATGCTGCCTTGATTTTTCTTGTGCTAAAGCGAACTCAAAATCTAATTTCTCCCAAATATAGACAAATTTGATATGGAAAATGTCAACCATATTTAGCGTAAATATCTTGGAAATTAAATACAGACGCGAGAAACCTTATACAGAAGTAAAACTATTTTCTCATACCATTTTAGTTATAGCTAAAACATCGTAAGTCGTTCAAGAAACCGACAAGGACTGTTTTTTAGGTCTCAAATAAATACCATGGAAAAACAGTAAGGCAAAATAAGAAATACTGCCTTGATTTTTCTTGTGCTAAAGCGAACGCAAAATCTATATTTCTCCCAAATATAGACAAATTTGATATGGAAAATGTCAACCATATTTAGCGTATATATCTTGGGAATTCAATATAGACAATTAGTCTTACGTTGTAGTAAAATTATTTTCTTAAACCAAAAAGTTATAGTTAAAACATCGTAAGTCGTTCAAAAACAAGGACTGATTTTTTTTTATTTGAAACAAAGGGATTGTGAAAAATGTAAGACAAAAGAAAAAAGTGCTGGTTACCAGCCTTTTCTTCTATTGTCTTATTTTTTCTTGTGCTGGTGTGAACATAAAATCCATATTTCTCCCAAATATAGACAAATTTGATATGGAAAATGTCAACCATGTTTATCGTAAATATCTTGGACGCGAGAAACCTTACGCGGTAGTAAAACTATTTTCTTATACCCTTTTAGTTATAGTTAAAACATCGTTAGTCGTTCTAGAAACCGACCGGGACTGGTTTTTAGGTCTAAAATAAATATCATGAAAAATGTAAAACAAAAGAAGAAAATGCTGGTGACCAGCATTTTCTTCTATTGCCTTATTTTTTGTGCTAATGCGAACACAAATCCATATATCTCCAAAATGTGGACAAATTTGATGTGGAAAATGTCAACCATATATAGCTTAAATATCTTGGAAATTAAATACAGACGCGGGAAGCCTTACGCAGTCGTAAAACTATTTTCTTATACCATTTTTGTTATAGTTAAAACATCGTAAGTCGTACAAGAAACCGACAAGGATTGGTTTTTAGGTCTCAAATAAATATCATGGAAAAATGTAAGGCAAAAGAAGAAAATGCTGGTGACCAGCATTTTCTTCTATTGCCTTAATTTTTTGTGCTAATGTGAAGACAAAACAAATACATGTATAGATAAATTTGATATGGAAAATGTCAACCATGTTTAGCGAAAATATCTAGGGAATTCAATACAGACGCGAGAAACCTTACGCAGTCGTAAAACTATTTTCTTATACCCTTTTATTTATAGTTAAAACTGATTAAAACTGTTAGGACTGATTTTAAGGTCTCAAATAAATATCATGGAAAAACTGTAAGGCAAAAGAAGAAATGCTGCCTTGATTTTTCTTTTGCTAATGCGAACACAAAATCCATATGTTTCTAAAATATAGACAAATTTGATATGGAAAATGTCAACCATGTTTAGCGTAAATATCTTTGGAATTAAATACAGACGCGAGAAACCTTACGCAGTCGTAAAACTATTTTCTTAACCCATTTTAGTTATAGTTTTAACATCGTAAGTCGTACAAGAAACCGACAAGGACTGGTTTTTAGGTCTCAAATAAATATCATGGAAAAATGTAATACAAAAGAAGAAAATGCTGGTGACCAGCATTTTCTTCTATTGCCTTAATTTTTCTTGTGCTAATGTGAACAAAAAATCCATATTTCTCCCAAATATAGACATTTGATATGGAAAATGTCAACCATATTAAGCGTAAATATCTTGGGAATTAAATACAGACGCGAGAAGCCTTACGCAGCCGTAAAACTATTTTCTTATACCCTTTTAGTTATAGTTATAACGGACGATAATCGACCTGGCAGAGCAGCCCATGCTAATCGAATGTAATGCTCTGCCAGGTGAATTCTCGTCCGCTATAAAACATCGTAAGTCGTACAAGAAACCGACAAGGACTGATTTTCAGGTCTCAAATAAATATCATGGAAAAACAGTAAGACAAAAGAAGAAATGCTGCCTTGATTTTTCTTGTGCTAAAGCGAACGCAAAATTTATATTTCTCCCAAATATAGACAAATTTGATATGGAAAATGTCAACCATATTTAGCGTAAATATCTTGGGAACGCAATACAGACAATAAGTCTTACGTTGTAGTAAAATTATTTTCTTAAACCCAAAAAAGTTATAGTTAAAACATCGTAAGTCTTTCAAAGACCAGGACTGATTTTTTTTATTATAAACAAAAGATTGTGAAAAATGTAAGACAAAAGACAAAAGTGCTGGTTACCAGCATTTTCTTCTATTGTCTTATTTTTTCTTGTGCTGATGTGAACATAAAATCCATATTCCTCCCAAATATAGACAAATAATATGGAAAATGTCAACACTGTTTAGGGTAAATATCTTGGGAATTAAATACAGACGCGAGAAACCTTACGTAGTAGTAAAACTATTTTCTTATACCCTTTTAGATATAGTTAAAACATCCTACGTCGTTCAGGAAACCGACAAGGGCTGTTTTTAGGTCTCAAATGAATATCATGGAAAAATGTAAGGCAAAAGAAGAAAATGCTGGTGACCAGCATTTTCTTCTATTGTCTTAATTTTTCTTGTGCTAATGGGAACGCAAAATCTATATTTCTCCCAAATATAGACAAATTTGATATGGAAAATGTCAACCATATTTAGTGTAAATATCTTGGGAATTCAAAACAGACAATTAGTCTTACGTTGTAGTAAAACTATTTTCTTATATCCTTTTAGTTATACTAGTAGTTAAAACATCGTAAGTCGTTCAAGAAACCGGCAAGGATTGGTTTATAGGTCTCAAATAAATATCATGGAAAAATGTAATACAAAAGAAGAAAATGCTGGTGACCAGCATTTTCTTCTATTGTCTTAATTTCTCTTGTGCTGATGTGAACATAAAATCCATATTTCTCCAAAATATAGACACATTTGATATGGAAAATGTCAACCATATTTAGCGTAAATGTCTTGGGAATTAAATACAGACGCGAGAAACCTTACGTTGTAGCAAAACTATTTTCTTATACCCGTTTAGTTATAGCTAAAACATCGTAAGTCGTTCAAGAAACCGACAAGGACTGGTTTTTAGGTTTCAAATAAATACCATGGAAAAACAGTAAGGCATAATAAGAAATGCTGCCTTGATTTTTCTTGTGCTAATGTGAACGCAAAATTCATTTTTCTCCAAAATGTGGACAATTGAATATGGAAAATGTCAACCTTATTTAGCAAGGGCGGATCCTAGGGGGGAGGGGTCCGGACCCCCCTGGCATTGGCCGAAAAATTAAATTTTGACCATATAACTCTAGTATAATGTTGCATATCCCTGCTTTTCAACGAAAACCTCGTAACTGCAGCTTAAAACAAGCTGCAGTTACGAAGTTTTCGTTGAAAGCAACTATTTCTATCACACTTATAGCCATCATTTGGCTTGGACCCCCACCCCCGGAAAAAATCCTGGGTCCGCCCTTGTTTAGCATAAATATCTCGGGAATTCAATACAGACGCGATAAGTCTGAACGCAGGAGTAAACGGCTAGTAATTCTTAGGGAACAAACATTGTACGTGGATCCAAAACAAGCACCGTTTCGAATTTCCAATTAGAATTCGGGAAAAAAACAGAAATGCACAAGGAGAATGTGAACAGCATTTCCTTCTTTTGACTTCATGCGCTGAAGTGAAGACGAATTCCACATTTCTTCCAACTATAGACAGATATTGTATCGAATATGTCAACTCTGTTTAGTGTTATTCCCCTGTGAATTCAGTACAGACTAGAAGTTGTTTTATCTTATGCAGAAGTAAAACTATATCTAGTGACACTCGGGATATCATATGTCGTAACAGGTTGCAGTACACCCAGAATGGCTCCTATATAACTCTATGTAAAATTCCATTTTTCAACACATTATTACACAATCCACAACTTTAGTTAGAGTCAAACTGCGCCTAAACTGGTACAGATCCACCCTTGACCTGTAGAATTTCTAATAAATTAACCCACCATCATGGAGTGGATTTTTCAAAAAAATCAGTCAAACATACGTACCGTGTATTTTTCAGCACTAAAATTGAGACACCGGAAATGGTGGCCACATGTACTCATCCACCAAGAGACGTCAAATAGTCCTGAAAAGAAACATGGATTCTGGCTCAAAAAATGAGGAAAAAAAGTCAACAAAAAGCATCCAATGGAAATCTTAGCTCAAAATCATTCATACAGAGAGCAAGACATCACCAGAAAAGGGGCCATTTTTTTTCAAAGAACTATTTTAGCCCCCTACGACCTAGGAAGTACTTGTCTGGGTGACCTTACTCCAACAAGAACAATAACAACAATAATTGCAGAAAATCTTCTACATTTCTGTTGATAGGCCTACTTGACCGATTTGAATTTGGTTTGCTGCATAGATATAAGCATGTCAGGTTGTTGGATATAATTGATCATTTACACAGTACCTGATGAAAAGGCATTGACGAGCAAACAACATTTTGTTTACTCGTCAATAGCTTTTTACCAGGTTTTGTTTAAAAGATTCACCACATACAGAAAATCCATTGGGATTTTTTCCGAGTTTTCTGATTCAAACCATTTGAAATTTCACACGTATTTTAAAGAATTTTTAAAAAGATTTTTATGCTCCCCGAAGGGAGTGCATATAGTCGCCGCTTTGTCTGTCCGTCCGTCCGTCCTGTCCGTCCGTCATTCCGTCCGTCCGTCCGAAGCGATTTCTCCATAACCCTTAGGCCAAATCAAATGAAACTTGCCATGTGAACTCCCTATGACATAATGCTGATGTACTTTTCCCGGTTTTTGGATTTCAGGCCTTGTCATGGGAAAAGGGGACTTAAGGTAAAATACAGTTTTTCTCTAATTTCTCCGAGTCAAATGGTCAGAATTTGATGAAATTTCATATTTGAGTAGCAAATTAGATTCCTTTAACAATAAACTATTTGAAATTTGCATATGATAATATGTCATGGAAAAGGGGGCTTAACATTTGTTAGCTTTATGTTAGCTCTGCATGGCCTAGATTTATTGTGACAATGCCTTATTCGAGGAGCATTGTCCGTCTCTGACGGCTCTTGTCTTCGATTGATGTGGTTGTTGTTATTTCCCGCCGTGACAATACCTGGGACACCGCTTAACCCTTTCCCAAACAATACCTGGTTTTGACGTCCCTAATGAGAAAACATTGAGGCAATGCAATACAATACAACATTTTATCGTATCCAGAGCTGTGTCTTTCCCGTAAAAATCCGTTTTTCTCAAGGACGCGTCTTATTTGTCAGAGAAATTGCCAAAAATTGGGACACATTTTCCAGAATGAATTGCATTTTTTCATACATTAGACATTTTCTCCTACAAATATAGCCTGTTTAATATGAAAACGTCTTCCTTATATGTCGTAAATGTGTTTGGATTTTCATACAGATATGACATTTATATCTTTGTGTGCAACATCATTCTTCGAAATGTTGCACCCTTGGAATACAATTGCCAATAAAGAATTTCATTCCTTTTCTATTCAAAATAAGTTCTTTTAATTAACGTTTAAAACGTTGACATTAGTTACCATAATTTGTATGCCTTTCCTACAAACACTTTTATTCGGATTGTTTTAAATTAATTTGAACCAGTATATGTAAGTGGACTTGGTACAATTAAAACCACCGGTTATTTATTCTGAGACACATAATATGATGCGAAGATTCCTAATCAAAAACGTTCAAACCGTCAATCATAAATGCTAAGTAAAGTTTGAATTTAGTTAGATTTCTGTGCTATAGGTAACATGTGTCATAGACATAGACATCCTTTATTACTCTCAATACATGTTATACATGCAGATATGAGGTTTTCAAAATCAACAATTTCAATTAAAGTTTTTTACTTGTCTCAAACTTGTCAGAAACATTTGGTTAGTTGTTTGTTGCAGCTTTAATATTGGACTAGTCCAGAATTTCTTTAGAAAGTGACAGGTTTATCATGTGTACAAGAGATTTATCTTCGGGGACAGCCGTATAAATACTAGGAAGAATTGGGACAAATCAGCAATAAAGGCTATCATCTATTTGAACAGAAGATATCTACTCCAAAAATTTGTTGTTTTTCGGTCAAAACCTCATAACTGTAGCTTTAAAGATGCTACAGTTAAGAGGTATTTGAAGACATTCGACGCTATTTTCTCGAACTCGCAGGATATTACGGAAAAGCGGTCAAAGAATTGGGACAAATGCTATAAAGACTGTTATTTCGCTGCTATTCATCGAAAACCTTGTAACTGCAGCTTAAAACAAGCTGCAGTTACGAGTTTTTCGTTGAAAAGCGACGATATATTTGAAAAGAAGATATTTTCTCCCAAATAGAGATAACGTAATATGGAAATGTCAGCGTTGGTTATTGTAAAAGTCCAGGGAATTAGATTTAGGCTAGACACAAAACTCAAGAAATGATTGATATGTGGTGACTCTCCCAATACGTTATTTATAGATATAGCTCACGATAATTGAACTGGTAGAGCAGCCCTAGCCAATAGGCTGGGACTCTCTGCCAGATCATTTATCGTGAGTATAGATAGATAGATTTATTTCAGCATTAATCAAAACATGACAAAAAAGTATAACAACACATACATAGCACAATGTTTAACAATGATAGGAAATATATTAATTTGCTCAACCCGTCTTGAAACTGGTAACCTGGCCCCGGTTTCTCGAAAACTTAAGTACGTTCTCATGCTCAAATCTGAGCACCATGCTCAAATCGCACGAAATCCACGTGAACTTCAATCGAATACCCTTCAACGTTGGAGAGTATCCCTTTGAAGTTGAGCATGTTCTCACGAGAATAAACTTAAGTTTTTTTTCGAGAAACCGGGGCCCGGATAGGGTTTTAAAATGGTGATTATCTATACTGACTGCCATAAGAAACGCCTCAGTCCTATTAAATATCCGTTTTCTTAGTAGATCTAAGTATGATTTGAAATTACAAAAAAAATATTTTCATCTGTAAATTTGATTATCTGTTTTTGAAAAATGATGGAAAAAGAATTTATCAAATTGTCGCTGTTTAGAAAAATAGCACATTTAAACAAAGCGGCATCAGAATTTCCATTTGAAAACCCGTAGCGCGTGGTTCAAACTTGACTTACGACAACAACAGGTACCGTGAAACGTCTTATTTGGCGATCACAATCAGTAAATACTAAACGCGAAGTCGACCCCAACGTCTCAAACCTGAAACGCATAAGACGTTAACGTGAAAAATATTTTTGTATAACAGGCGTTACACGAGGTTTATCTGACTTTGAACGATTGACAAATGTTCCTGTAACTCTAACTTGTCGGGCAAGAGGCTTAATCGTGCAATGCAAGACGTCAAAACGTCCAACCGCTTGTTTTTTAGTTTTCTGTATTCGAAAATGGCTAATTTACGAGCTCTATTTTCGAGCTATGAAATGCTTTCATACGTTACTTGCAACAACAACAGTTGCCATAGAAATATTTATTCGGCCACCACAGTGACCGACTACTCGACAAAATGTCAATTCCGACGTCATAAACCTCAAAACGTACATGACGTTCACGTAAGAAATTGTCTTGTTTTACAGGCGTTTCACGTGGTCTACTTGAACGTGGCCGATCGATAAAAGTTTGTGGAACTCTAAAGCGTCGATCAAGACCCTGGATCGACAAACACAGTATGTTTAACGGTCTGGCGACTTGTTTGTGCATTCCTAGCATTTGAAAAAGGCCGTATTACGAATTCCCCTTTCAGAACTTATGCTTTGTATCCTTCAATACGAATGTTTCATAAGAAAATCTTTAGATTCGTGAATGCCTATCCACTAACGCATGTTACTTTGTAAAATGTGACAAATTTCCTCATGTGGTATACATACACAAGACGCACGTAGAAAACGTGACCAGTCACCAAAAATGGACATCTTGGTGAATAGAAACGCATGTTTTTTATTTGACGTAATTGTCGATCAAAATAATGATGTACAGTATACAATTCACTAACATTGTAATAGACATAAGGCAAATAACGACAAATTTCACTGAAGCGTTTCTTATGGCAGTCAGTATATCGTCCCTTGACAGCCAGAAGTGGCTATCAGCAGTTAAAACTTAACTGCTGATAGCCACTTCTGGCTGTCAAGGGACGATATGTGAGTCATTTAATCTAACTTAAGTATGAATCTAATCAACTTATTTTGAGTTACCTGTAGCTTGTCTTTCCAAAATTTTGTTAGACCATGATCACGGAGGGGAGTGTGCATGCTGGGATGGATAACGAATAAGGACAAAAATAATCTCGAATCTTGTCAAATATTTAGCAATAACTCCTTTATTTCTTTGTCGATTTTCAAAAGGTCTATTGCATGTACCCCGCCTTGAAAATCTCTTTCCTCGGATACATGTATTATTTGTGGTATCCTTTTAATTTTTCCAAAAATTGATCCCAACTGACCTGAAAACGAAATGATAACGACTACGGCAAAATAAGCCACACTTCAGGTAGGAAATTGTGCAATAATTTTCTTATTTCTGTGTCAATTTTCAAGCGGTTTGTTGCATGTACCCCGCCTTACTGAGCGCTTTCCTCAGGTGTATTACTTATTTGAAAACTCCCCATATTTTCCCAAAAATATTGATCCCAACTGATCTGAAAAACGATCAGATTTTTTTTGTCGTTTTTCTGGTCGGTTGGGATCACTTTTCGCAAAAAGTACAAAAAGGTTTCGTGTAAAGCAGACATCGGAGGAAAGACCTCAGTAAGGCGGGGTACATGCAACAAACCGTTTTTTAATTTACGCAGAAATAAGGAAGTTATTGCAAAATGTCTTACCTGAAGCGAGGCAAATTTGTCCGTAGATTTACCCATCCCATCATGCACAATCCCCACCGTGATGATACCAAAAGATGCATGCATAAACAAAATGACACTGAATAAGTGCTGAAACTTAACGGTTTTTTGAATGATCATTTGACTTCTTAACCTATTACCACACAATGACTCCTTTTGACTCCCCAAAAGATAGAGCCTTTTGAAAACATTGTGGAAAATGAAGAAATTGCTTGTGACAAGCAATTTCTTCATTTCCCATATTGTTTTCTACGCCAAAAGACCAAAAGATTTTAAAGTTAATTCATTTTAAATTGTCAATCAAAAATCAAATCAATCAAAACTTTTTTTGTCCACATCATATACAAAATAATTCTGTCGTTTGCAGCATCTTCGAATTTGGACCAGTCTAAAATTTTGCTGTTTGTGAAAGGGTTAATGTTTGAACGAGCCAAGGATTAACCTGTCAAGCTCTGGTCTGTAATTATATCTACTTACAGTCGACACTCGTTGTGTCGAAATCAGAGGGGCCGTCAAAATACATCGACATATCCGGAGTTCGACTCATCCGATTTTGTTCGGCTTCGATAAAGTTGATATTTGACCGTTTTTTGAATATAATCAAGTACGATTATTATTGAAATAAAGTAGGAAAATGAAAGAAATTGCTCGTTTCGAGCAATTTCTATCCTTTCCCTACTATATTTCAATAGCTATATTGAATTCAAAATTATTTTGTTTGAAAAAAATATGTCCATTGATGAGGACGGGACCAGATTTAAACTTCGACTTAAGCGAAAATTCGACTTATCCGATGTCGACATAACGAGTGTCGACTGTATATCTACCTATTTGAATTCGGTTTGAAGAAGAGAAGACGTCAAGCATTAGATTTACGTGGTGGATTTTTGAAAAATCAGCTGATAAAAAAGTTATTGGGGATCAACAAAAATTTGGGCTGATCTTCAATATTTTTTATTCTGCCGATTTTTTAAGAATTCACCATGTCAAGCTAATTTCTGGCATTTTCCAACCTTCTCAAACGATTCTAAAAATCCCAAAGACGCAATAAAACATAAAGATCTAATAGGTAATTTTGTTTTTATTGCGTCTTTGCAATTTCTAGAATCATTTTATATAAGAAAAATGTAAAAAAAAGATAGGGATACAAAACAAAATAGCCAGTGTGGGATTCGATCCTAGGACCTCCAGATTGCTAGGCGGACGTTATTCCCCTAGACTAAACAGAAACAGTAATTATGAGCCAATAGACATAAGATATTGAAAACAATATAGCCGTCAAGCTAAAAAGGGTCAATACAGCCGTCAAGGTAAAAGGGACAATATAGCCGTGAAGCTAAAAGGGACCATATAGCCGTCAATGTTAAAGGGACAGTATAGCCGTCAAGCTAAAAGGGACAATATAGCCGTCAAGCTTAAAGGGACAATAGAGCCGTCAATGTAAAAGGGACAATATAGCCGTCAAGGTAAAAGGGACAAAAAAGTCGTCAAGCTTTAAGGGACAATATAGCCGTCAAGCTAAAAGGGACCATATAGCCGTCAAGCTTAAAGGGACCATATAGCCGTCAAGGTGAAAGAGACCATATAGCCGTCAAGCTTAAAAGGACCATATAGCCGTCAAGGTAAAAGGGACAATATAGCCGTCAAGCTAAAAGGGACCATATAGCCGTCAAGCTAAAAGGGACCATATAGCCGTCACACTAAAAGGGACAATATAGCCGTCAAGGTTAAAGGGACCATATAGCCGTCAAGCTTAAAGGGACCATATAGCCGCCAAGCTTAAAGGGACCATATAGCCGTCAAGGTAAAAGGGACCATATAGCCGTCAAGGTAAAAGGGACCATAAAGCTGTCAATGTAAAAGGGACAATATAGTCATCAAGGTAAAAGGGACCATAAAGCTGTCAAGGTGAAAGGGACTATATAGCCGTCAAGCTTAAAGGGACAATATAGCCGTCAAGGTAAAAGGGACCATATAGCCGTCAAGCTTAAAGGGACCATATAGCCGTCAAGCTTAAAGGGACCATATAGCCGTCAAGGTAAAAGGGACCATATAGCCGTCAAGGTAAAAGCGACCATAAAGCCGTCAAGGTAAAAGGGACAATATAGCTGTCAAGGTAAAAGGGACCATATAGCCGTCAAGGTAAAAGGGACTATAAAGCCATCAAGCTAAAAGGGACCATATAGCCGTCAAGGTAAAAGGGACCATATAGCCGTCAAGGTAAAAGGGACCATAAAGCCGTCAAGGTAAAAGAGACCATATAGCCATCAAGCTAAAAGGGACAATATAGCCGTCAAGCTTAAAGGGACAATATAGCCATCAAGCTTAAAGGGACCATATAGCCGTCAAGCTTAAAGGGACCATATAGCCGACCATATGGCCGTCAAGGTAAAAGGGACCATAAAGCCGTCAAGCTTAAAGGGACCATATAGCCGTCAAGCTAAAAGGGACCATATAGCCGTCAAGCTTAAAGGAACCATATAGCCGTCAAGCTTAGAGGGACCATATAGCCGTCAAGCTTAAAGGGACCATATAGCCGTCAAGCTTATAGGGACCATATAGCCGTCAAGCTTAAAGGGAACCATATAGCCGTCAAGCTTAAAGGGACCATATAGCCGTCAAGCTTAAAGGGACCATAAAGCCGTCAAGCTTAAAGGGACCATATAGCCGTCAAGCTTAAAGGGACCATATAGCTGTCAAGCTAAAAGGAACCATATAGTTCTCAAGCTAAAATGGACCATATAGCCGTCAAGGTAAAAGGGACAATAGAGCCGTCAAGCTTAAAGGCACAATATAGCCATCAAGCTAAAAGAGACCATTAAGCCGTCAAGCTAAAATGGACCATAAAGCCGTCAAGCTAAAGGGTCAATATGACTGTCAAGGTAAAAGGGTCAATATAGCCGTCAAACTAAAAGGGACAATATTGCTGTCAAGCTTAAAGGGACCATATAGCCGTCAAGCTTAAAAGGACCATATAGCCGTCAAGCTAAAAGGGACCATATAGCCATCAAGGTAAAATGGACAATAAAGCCGTCAAGGTAAAAGGGTCAATATAACCGTCAAACTAAAAGGGACCATATAGCCGTCAAGGTAAAAGGGACCATATAGCCGTCAAGGTAAAAGGGACCATATAGCCATCAAGCTTAAAGGGACCATATAGCCGTCAAGGTAAAAGGGACAATAAAGCCGTCAAGGTAAAAGGGACCATATAGCCGTCAAGCTTAAAGGGACCATATAGCCGTCAAGGTAAAAGGGACCATATAGCCGTCAAGGTTAAAGGGACCATATAGCCGTCAAGCTTAAAGAGACCATATAGCTGTCAAGCTAAAAGGGACCATATAGCCGTCAAGGTAAAAGGGACAATATAGCCATCAAGCTAAAAGGGACAATGTAGCCGTCAAGTTAAAAGGGACCATATGGCTGTCAAGCTAAAAGGGACCATATAGCTGTCAAGCTAAAATGGACCATATAGCCGTCAAGGTAAAAGGGACAATATAGCCGTCTAGCTAAAAGGGACAATATAGCCATCAAGCTTAAAGAGACCATAAAGCCGCCAAGCTAAAATGGACCATCAAGCCGTTAAGCTAAAAGGGTCAATATGACTGTCAAGGTAAAAGGGACCATATAGCCGTCAAGCTTAAAGGGACAATATAGCCGTCAAGCTTAAAGGGACCATATAGCCGTCAAGCTTAAATGGACCACATAGCCGTCAAGCTGAAAGGCCCCATATAGCCGTCAAGCTTAAAGGGACCATATAGCCGTCAAGGTAAAAGGGACAATATAGCCGTCAGGCTTAAAGGGACCATATTGCCTTCAAGGTAAAAGGGACCATATAGCCGTCAAGCTTAAAGGGACCATATAGCCGTCAAGCTTATAGGGACCATATAGCCGTCAAGCTTAAAGGGACCATATAGCCGTCAAGTTAAAAGGGACCATATAGCCGTCAAGGTGAAAGGGACCATATAGCCGTCAAGCTAAAAGGGACCATATAGCTGTCAAGGTAAAATGGACAATAAAGCCGTCAAGGTAAAAGGGACCATATAGCCGTAAAGCTTAAAGGGACCATATAGCCGTCAAGGTAAAAGGGACCATATAGCCGTCAAGGTAAAAGGGACCATATAGCCGTCAAGGTAAAAGGGACCATATAGCCGTCAAGCTTAAATGGACCATATACTTGTCAAGCTAAAATGGACCATATAGCTGTCAAGGTAAAAGGGACAATAAAGCCGTCAAGGTAAAAGGGACCATATAGCCGTCAAGCTTAAGGGGACCATATAGCCGTCAAGCGTAAAGGGACCATATAGCTGTCAAGCTAAAAGGGACCATATAGCCGTCAAGCTTAAAGGAACCATATAGCCGTTGTAGCGTGCTCGCTAAGTTGTTGGTAGGGTTGACTCTCTAATACATAAACTAAGGCGATCTCCCGGGAAAGTACGTTTTGAAACTAAGTAAAACTCGTAGACAAAGTAAAAAAAATCCAAATCTTTAATTATGACTCCAATTCTCCAAATAAGTTCAAATAAATAATTCTAAGTCGTTTACTTTAACAAACAGTTCCTAACAATTCCTCAAAATGCCTGACGTGGAGTCAGCTTTAAAATTCTAAAGTTCGGGAGATCCAGTATAGTGGATTTCGAGGGTATTTATACTAAATCCAGCGCGCACACTTTTCATGCGCGGTGCGCATGAAAAGCTTGCGCGTTTTATATAGTAAAACGCGCAGGACTTTCTTGCGCGGTGAAACCGCGCATGGAAACATTGCGCAGTGCGCAACGTTTCTATGCGCGTTTTTACGGCGTCACCCGACTGACAAAAATACTGCTCAAACTCATGAAGCATGAATGAAAGTTCACTCGAAAACTGCAGATTTAACTAGGAAAATTCCCTAAATAGCTTATAAGCACATTGAAATATAAAATAAAAGGTTATTTATGCCCTAAATAGCCAAAAAAAGTCAATGCTCTAGGCTTTGTTTACAAAAAGAACGCCGACTGACAACTTTGACAGCTCCCACAATTCCCTGTAAATAACATTCAAAATGGCGGCCGCTAGTAAAAATATGAATTATGATCGAGGGAAAATCAATGATTTCTTGGACTAATCACGCTGTCAGAAGGTGAATCCTACATCTTTCAACAGTATGTATGTTAAGGAATTGAGCTAGAATACTCGTAACTCGCATCCCTAATGCACTACTGTGTAAAACTCGATCATAAGTGAGGTGGACCAGTTCTCAAAAATAGGTCAATGTCAGCAACTCTCATTGCACTGAAAAATCAATAAATAAACAGCTTGTGCATTAGAAATAATACCTGACACCTCGCAGTATTAAGGTCTAATGTACAAACAACGATTTTAGAACACTCTGAGAAAAGGAGAAATGCTGAAATTGCTAAAATCACTGGTAAAAGCTATCAGGCCATTACCCTGGCCCCTACATTACCCACCTCTGCCACCATAAAATGTAGCGTGCTCGCTAAGTTGTTGGTAGGGTTGACTCTCTAATACATAAACTAAGGCGATCTCCCGGGAAAGTACGTTTTGAAACTAAATAAAACTCGTAGACAAAGTAGAAAATCCAAATCTTTAATTATGACTCCAATTCTCCAAATAAGTTCAAATAAATAATTCTAAGTCATTTACTTTAACAAACAGTTCCTAACAATTCCTCAAAATGCCTGACGTGGAGTCAGCTTTAAAATTCTAAAGTTCGGGAGATCCAGAATAGTGGATTTTAAGGGTATTTATACTAAATCCAGCGCGCACACTTTTCATGCGCGGTGCGCATGAAAAGCTTGCGCGTTTTATATAGTAAAACGCGCAGGACTTTCTTGCGCGGTGAAACCGCGCATTGAAACATTGCGCAGTGCGCAACGTTTCTATGCGCGTTTTTACAGCGTCACCCGACTGACAAAAATACTGCTCAAACTCATGAAACATGAATGAAAGATCACTCGAAAACTGCAGATTTAACCAGGAAAATTCCCTAAATAGCTTATATGCACTTTGAAATACAAAATAAAAGGTTATTTATGCCCTAAATCGCCAAAAAAGTCAATGCTCTAGGCTTTGTTTACAAAAAGAACGCCGACTGACAACTTTGACAGCTCCCACAATTCCCTGTAAATAACATTCAAAATGGCGGCCGCTAGTAAAAATGTGAATTATGATAGAGGGAAAAACAATGATTTCTTGGACTAATCACGCTGTCAGAAGGTAATTCCTACATCTTTCAACAGTATGTATGTTAAGGAATTGAGCTAGAATACTCGTAACTCGCATCCCTAATGCACTACTGTGTAAAACTCGATCATAAGTGAGGTGGACCAGTTCTCAAAAATAGGTCAATGTCAGCAACTCTCATTGCACTGAAAAATCAATAAATAAACAGCTTGTGCATTAGAAATAATACCTGACACCTCGCAGTATTAAGGTCTAATGTACAAACAACGATTTTAGAACACTCTGAGAAAAGGAGAAATGCTGAAATTGCTAAAATCACTGGTAAAAGCTATCAGGCCATTACCCTGGCCCCTACATTACCCCCCTCTTAAAGTGTTAAAGCTCCTGCTAACACCAATGAATGAAAAATTAACACAATACACTTGATTAGCGTCCAAATTCACAGTGTTAACAAACGGAGAACGTCCAAACACTTTTGTATTAAATTAAAACTTGACACTGTTCATTTTCCTAACTTAGCACTTTCTTAAATTAAACCTTAAGTGTCACTGAATATATATTAATAATGGTAACATCTTCGAATTTAGTCCATATTGTTATCGTCCTTCTCGCTCAGTCTGTCGTTTGTTCTGTATCATCTGTACCCACAAATAACTCATCGGGATAGTGGATCAAAATAGAAATTTGTGGACTCACTACAGCCTTCATAGTGAGCGACTTATCCGCACAGCACTGGACCTGGATTGATGTGTGCGGACCCGTCATATAGACGAGCGACCCAATCGCCAATAAACGTATGCCCCTAGAAACGTCTCGGTAATCGTCGGTTGGTGCGGTTTTATGTTGCACCAAATTTTCCGTCACCATTGATGTTGCTGTTAGCTGAGTAACGGTTGACAAGTTAGACTAACTTTCGTAAGTATAGCATCAGCACCAAGTAAAATTTGAATCGTCTGATACAGATCTATCAGAATGGTAAGATATCAACTTCTATGCCCTTGTTGGACACCCAACATCATCTATCGATTAGTTTGTTCTTCCTTCACAGGAACAACTAGATTCTGGCAGTAGCTCCATCTTATGCTGGACACCTCCTGGCTTAGACATCTAGCCCCTAACCTTCCACGCAGGCCATCTTGAGAAGCTCTTCATCTTCGGTCCTCTTGACCATCCGCCGCGACTCTCAACCTGCCAAAGGTACTCCATGGCTCTTCTCGTGTCGTCTGCTTCTCTTGTGTTCAGCCACAAAATGCCCCAGCTCTTCCTTATGCCTCTCCTGCCAACCGGTGACTACACCGTACAGATTGATTTTGTCTACGTCATACAGTTTGGTTCTCTAATCTAGTCTGGTCTATCCGACTCCAGTAACAGTACCGGATACCTTTTTTCATTGCTCGTTCCGATAATAGGTGCTGTGAAATGTCTCGTGGAATGGTGTTAATACTGTGCTGTAAAAGGATATTGGCCTCTCTTTGTCAGACAAATAACATACATTCTCAATTCTCTACCATCTCTCTTCTCTCTCCTATGCCATCTCTTTACCATCTAAACTGCTCATAGTCTTTGCCTTAATTTCCTTCTGTACTGCCCAAACGTCTTCTTTCTTCTACTCTCTGACCTCCTCCAATCTACTCCATTCAGCACTGTATAATCTTCTCATCACCATTCTTTACATTCTGCACCTTCTGCAACCGGTCTCGGCACTTTCTTCAATCTGTCTCTCTAACTGCGTTACCCTCCATCTTCAAGGTTAATTCTGTAATTTCTGTTAAATTTCTTTCTCTCTGTATTCTACCAATACATAAATACCTAATAAATAAATCAAACATAAAAATTCAAATAACAACAAGTTTCTCTGTTTTGACACAGCTAAATTATTTCTCTTTTCCTCTCAACAAAAGGAGAATGTGGTCTGGAACCAGCAAAACTAGTTTCGTGCTAAATTCTGTCTGGCCTTTGTTATCCAAACTGGCATGTCAGCACCTACATGAAGCTGCTGCTTGTCATGGTCAGCAACCATCAAATTTCTGCACTGCTCTACTTGGGTTGTGTTTGGCCCTTCACAGTCACCCTGCGCAATGGATCGGTCTGCTGGACTTCTATCTGTCGTCGGTTCTGGAGGTGGACCTGGACCCTCTCCCTGTTGTCTTGATGAACCTGTTTTTGATTCTATGACTTCTCTTGTGCCGTCTGTAGCACCATATTTGAAGTCAGGCGGATCCTCTTGGGGGTTGACAAATAACTCTGCCACTGCTGCGCTTCTCACACTGTCTCTCTTCCCTGTCGGTGTGCAGTCTATCTCCTCCAGACTCTGTACCATCAGACAATCACCTCTTTGTTGGCCCTTTTCTCGGCTTACTGGGGCCTTGCCACGGCCATCTGGCTTGACCCACTCAAGTTTAAAGGTTCACTGTAACCTTCTCTTCTGATCTGGTGTCTTGTTCCACCATCTATTCTGTCTTGATCAGGCTTGCTCAAAGGACAGTTCCTTGCAAAATGCCCCTCTCTGTGGCAGTTGTAGCATTCCCTACGTTTCTTCCTTTTTCTGCCTTGCATCTCCTCTCCCAACTGTCTCAGCTTTTTTGCCATTTCACAGAGCAGGTCCTTCTTTTCATCGTCTTGTTTGTCCATCCCTGATTGCGCTGTTATGCTCTGTTCTGGCTCTGGGTTGTGCAATTCAATATCAGTTTTGACTCGGCGTGTTTGGAAACTGCTCCTCTTTTCCCTCTGTGCAACACTTTTAATCTGTTGATAATTCACTGCATACCAGACTGCCTCATCTAGAGTTGTAGGCTCTTTGTGGAATTCTATTTCGAAGCTCAGCTCTTCGTCCCAAAGTCCGTCTAGGAATCTCCGCACAAGGTCCTCATCCCTTGTCCTTCTGTTGCGGTAACTATGGGCTCTATCGTACAACCGCCTTAGGTCTGCTGCATACTCTTCTACAGTCTCATCCTGCTGTTGGGACCGTCTACTGAACCTCGATGCGTAGGAACGGGCTGTCTCTATCGCCTTGAATCTGCTGTCCATCTCTTCTTTCAGCAATTGGTAATTCTCTAGGACCAAAGGGGAAAGCTGGGTAAACACGAACTGTGCTGCTTGTCCCTCTAATCTGGGCAGTAGCTGATCCATCATCTCATTTTCAGTCAGCCCGCTTCTCCTTGCGATGGCTTCAAACTGGGCGATCCAAGTTGACCAGTCATTCTCCCCGGTAAAAGGTCGCATCTTTGGTAAAGGGTAGCTTCTACTTGCATTCCTGCACCTGTCTGGTGGGGGTCTATAATGTCTGTTATCATGGCTGTAGCCTGTAGGGACTTGGTAATCCTCAGTCCGGCTGTTACTCTGATTCTTGTCAAAGGGGCCTCGATGAAACCTGTATCTGTCAGCTTCTGTGCCAGGGTGGTAGGATATTGCCCCAAAGGTCCCTCTTGTAATGCCATCTTCTCTGTAACATCCTTGTCTCTGGGTTTGGGATGGTGAGCAGTCGCCAACAATACAATATGAAGCATCTGCATCCGGCAATCCGGCATCTGTCGCATTCCCCTGCTCGGTCTGCTCGAAGAAGCCATCGCTCCTGTCTATTTGTCGCGTCTCTCTATCCGTCAGAAGCTGTATGAGCCTAGTCATAACTGATATAAGTTGGTCGATTCTGTCACCCTGTTTGCTGGATGTAGCTGCTTGATCTGGATCTGCACTCAACCTGCATCCTCTGCATTCTGTAACTGCATCCGGATGATCCTGGTCTACACTCTGTCTACTCTGTAAAGCTCTGGGATGGGATGAAATCTCACTGTCTACTTGAACAGGTTCTGTCATCTTGAAGCTGTAATACTGCCACTCTGTAGAAAACAATCTCTGTAATCTGTCAGCTCTGTAAGCCTTCTTCTACTGTTCAAGCTGTAAGTCTGTAGTGGTACTATCTCTGTAGATCTGTCAGCCCTCTTCTACTGTAGGTCTGTAAGCTTTCACCACCAGTCTGCTCGGAAACTCTGTTCGAATCGCTGAATCTGGATATTAAATTAGATTCCACCTCTCTGCCACCATAAAATGTAGCGTGCTCGCTAAGTTGTTGGTAGGGTTGACTCTCTAATACATAAACTAAGGCGATCTCCCGGGAAAGTACGTTTTGAAACTAAATAAAACTCGTAGACAAAGTAGAAAATCCAAATCTTTAATTATGACTCCAATTCTCCAAATAAGTTCAAATAAATAATTCTAAGTCATTTACTTTAACAAACAGTTCCTAACAATTCCTCAAAATGCCTGACGTGGAGTCAGCTTTAAAATTCTAAAGTTCGGGAGATCCAGAATAGTGGATTTTAAGGGTATTTATACTAAATCCAGCGCGCACACTTTTCATGCGCGGTGCGCATGAAAAGCTTGCGCGTTTTATATAGTAAAACGCGCAGGACTTTCTTGCGCGGTGAAACCGCGCATTGAAACATTGCGCAGTGCGCAACGTTTCTATGCGCGTTTTTACAGCGTCACCCGACTGACAAAAATACTGCTCAAACTCATGAAACATGAATGAAAGATCACTCGAAAACTGCAGATTTAACCAGGAAAATTCCCTAAATAGCTTATATGCACTTTGAAATACAAAATAAAAGGTTATTTATGCCCTAAATCGCCAAAAAAGTCAATGCTCTAGGCTTTGTTTACAAAAAGAACGCCGACTGACAACTTTGACAGCTCCCACAATTCCCTGTAAATAACATTCAAAATGGCGGCCGCTAGTAAAAATGTGAATTATGATAGAGGGAAAAACAATGATTTCTTGGACTAATCACGCTGTCAGAAGGTAATTCCTACATCTTTCAACAGTATGTATGTTAAGGAATTGAGCTAGAATACTCGTAACTCGCATCCCTAATGCACTACTGTGTAAAACTCGATCATAAGTGAGGTGGACCAGTTCTCAAAAATAGGTCAATGTCAGCAACTCTCATTGCACTGAAAAATCAATAAATAAACAGCTTGTGCATTAGAAATAATACCTGACACCTCGCAGTATTAAGGTCTAATGTACAAACAACGATTTTAGAACACTCTGAGAAAAGGAGAAATGCTGAAATTGCTAAAATCACTGGTAAAAGCTATCAGGCCATTACCCTGGCCCCTACATTACCCCCCTCTTAAAGTGTTAAAGCTCCTGCTAACACCAATGAATGAAAAATTAACACAATACACTTGATTAGCGTCCAAATTCACAGTGTTAACAAACGGAGAACGTCCAAACACTTTTGTATTAAATTAAAACTTGACACTGTTCATTTTCCTAACTTAGCACTTTCTTAAATTAAACCTTAAGTGTCACTGAATATATATTAATAATGGTAACATCTTCGAATTTAGTCCATATTGTTATCGTCCTTCTCGCTCAGTCTGTCGTTTGTTCTGTATCATCTGTACCCACAAATAACTCATCGGGATAGTGGATCAAAATAGAAATTTGTGGACTCACTACAGCCTTCATAGTGAGCGACTTATCCGCACAGCACTGGACCTGGATTGATGTGTGCGGACCCGTCATATAGACGAGCGACCCAATCGCCAATAAACGTATGCCCCTCGAAACGTCTCGGTAATCGTCGGTTGGTGCGGTTTTATGTTGCACCAAATTTTCCGTCACCATTGATGTTGCTGTTAGCTGAGTAACGGTTGACAAGTTAGACTAACTTTCGTAAGTATAGCATCAGCACCAAGTAAAATTTGAATCGTCTGATACAGATCTATCAGAATGGTAAGATATCAACTTCTATGCCCTTGTTGGACACCCAACATCATCTATCGATTAGTTTGTTCTTCCTTCACAGGAACAACTAGATTCTGGCAGTAGCTCCATCTTATGCTGGACACCTCCTGGCTTAGACATCTAGCCCCTAACCTTCCACGCAGGCCATCTTGAGAAGCTCTTCATCTTCGGTCCTCTTGACCATCCGCCGCGACTCTCAACCTGCCAAAGGTACTCCATGGCTCTTCTCGTGTCGTCTGCTTCTCTTGTGTTCAGCCACAAAATGCCCCAGCTCTTCCTTATGCCTCTCCTGCCAACCGGTGACTACACCGTACAGATTGATTTTGTCTACGTCATACAGTTTGGTTCTCTAATCTAGTCTGGTCTATCCGACTCCAGTAACAGTACCGGATACCTTTTTTCATTGCTCGTTCCGATAATAGGTGCTGTGAAATGTCTCGTGGAATGGTGTTAATACTGTGCTGTAAAAGGATATTGGCCTCTCTTTGTCAGACAAATAACATACATTCTCAATTCTCTACCATCTCTCTTCTCTCTCCTATGCCATCTCTTTACCATCTAAACTGCTCATAGTCTTTGCCTTAATTTCCTTCTGTACTGCCCAAACGTCTTCTTTCTTCTACTCTCTGACCTCCTCCAATCTACTCCATTCAGCACTGTATAATCTTCTCATCACCATTCTTTACATTCTGCACCTTCTGCAACCGGTCTCGGCACTTTCTTCAATCTGTCTCTCTAACTGCGTTACCCTCCATCTTCAAGGTTAATTCTGTAATTTCTGTTAAATTTCTTTCTCTCTGTATTCTACCAATACATAAATACCTAATAAATAAATCAAACATAAAAATTCAAATAACAACAAGTTTCTCTGTTTTGACACAGCTAAATTATTTCTCTTTTCCTCTCAACAAAAGGAGAATGTGGTCTGGAACCAGCAAAACTAGTTTCGTGCTAAATTCTGTCTGGCCTTTGTTATCCAAACTGGCATGTCAGCACCTACATGAAGCTGCTGCTTGTCATGGTCAGCAACCATCAAATTTCTGCACTGCTCTACTTGGGTTGTGTTTGGCCCTTCACAGTCACCCTGCGCAATGGATCGGTCTGCTGGACTTCTATCTGTCGTCGGTTCTGGAGGTGGACCTGGACCCTCTCCCTGTTGTCTTGATGAACCTGTTTTTGATTCTATGACTTCTCTTGTGCCGTCTGTAGCACCATATTTGAAGTCAGGCGGATCCTCTTGGGGGTTGACAAATAACTCTGCCACTGCTGCGCTTCTCACACTGTCTCTCTTCCCTGTCGGTGTGCAGTCTATCTCCTCCAGACTCTGTACCATCAGACAATCACCTCTTTGTTGGCCCTTTTCTCGGCTTACTGGGGCCTTGCCACGGCCATCTGGCTTGACCCACTCAAGTTTAAAGGTTCACTGTAACCTTCTCTTCTGATCTGGTGTCTTGTTCCACCATCTATTCTGTCTTGATCAGGCTTGCTCAAAGGACAGTTCCTTGCAAAATGCCCCTCTCTGTGGCAGTTGTAGCATTCCCTACGTTTCTTCCTTTTTCTGCCTTGCATCTCCTCTCCCAACTGTCTCAGCTTTTTGCCATTTCACAGAGCAGGTCCTTCTTTTCATCGTCTTGTTTGTCCATCCCTGATTGCGCTGTTATGCTCTGTTCTGGCTCTGGGTTGTGCAATTCAATATCAGTTTTGACTCGGCGTGTTTGGAAACTGCTCCTCTTTTCCCTCTGTGCAACACTTTTAATCTGTTGATAATTCACTGCATACCAGACTGCCTCATCTAGAGTTGTGGGCTCTTTGTGGAATTCTATTTCGAAGCTCAGCTCTTCGTCCCAAAGTCCGTCTAGGAATCTCCGCACAAGGTCCTCATCCCTTGTCCTTCTGTTGCGGTAACTATGGGCTCTATCGTACAACCGCCTTAGGTCTGCTGCATACTCTTCTACAGTCTCATCCTGCTGTTGGGACCGTCTACTGAACCTCGATGCGTAGGAACGGGCTGTCTCTATCGCCTTGAATCTGCTGTCCATCTCTTCTTTCAGCAATTGGTAATTCTCTAGGACCAAAGGGGAAAGCTGGGTAAACACGAACTGTGCTGCTTGTCCCTCTAATCTGGGCAGTAGCTGATCCATCATCTCATTTTCAGTCAGCCCGCTTCTCCTTGCGATGGCTTCAAACTGGGCGATCCAAGTTGACCAGTCATTCTCCCCGGTAAAAGGTCGCATCTTTGGTAAAGGGTAGCTTCTACTTGCATTCCTGCACCTGTCTGGTGGGGGTCTATAATGTCTGTTATCATGGCTGTAGCCTGTAGGGACTTGGTAATCCTCAGTCCGGCTGTTACTCTGATTCTTGTCAAAGGGGCCTCGATGAAACCTGTATCTGTCAGCTTCTGTGCCAGGGTGGTAGGATATTGCCCCAAAGGTCCCTCTTGTAATGCCATCTTCTCTGTAACATCCTTGTCTCTGGGTTTGGGATGGTGAGCAGTCGCCAACAATACAATATGAAGCATCTGCATCCGGCAATCCGGCATCTGTCGCATTCCCCTGCTCGGTCTGCTCGAAGAAGCCATCGCTCCTGTCTATTTGTCGCGTCTCTCTATCCGTCAGAAGCTGTATGAGCCTAGTCATAACTGATATAAGTTGGTCGATTCTGTCACCCTGTTTGCTGGATGTAGCTGCTTGATCTGGATCTGCACTCAACCTGCATCCTCTGCATTCTGTAACTGCATCCGGATGATCCTGGTCTACACTCTGTCTACTCTGTAAAGCTCTGGGATGGGATGAAATCTCACTGTCTACTTGAACAGGTTCTGTCATCTTGAAGCTGTAATACTGCCACTCTGTAGAAAACAATCTCTGTAATCTGTCAGCTCTGTAAGCCTTCTTCTACTGTTCAAGCTGTAAGTCTGTAGTGGTACTATCTCTGTAGATCTGTCAGCCCTCTTCTACTGTAGGTCTGTAAGCTTTCACCACCAGTCTGCTCGGAAACTCTGTTCGAATCGCTGAATCTGGATATTAAATTAGATTCCACCTCTCTGCCACCATAAAATGTAGCGTGCTCGCTAAGTTGTTGGTAGGGTTGACTCTCTAATACATAAACTAAGGCGATCTCCCGGGAAAGTACGTTTTGAAACTAAATAAAACTCGTAGACAAAGTAGAAAATCCAAATCTTTAATTATGACTCCAATTCTCCAAATAAGTTCAAATAAATAATTCTAAGTCATTTACTTTAACAAACAGTTCCTAACAATTCCTCAAAATGCCTGACGTGGAGTCAGCTTTAAAATTCTAAAGTTCGGGAGATCCAGAATAGTGGATTTTAAGGGTATTTATACTAAATCCAGCGCGCACACTTTTCATGCGCGGTGCGCATGAAAAGCTTGCGCGTTTTATATAGTAAAACGCGCAGGACTTTCTTGCGCGGTGAAACCGCGCATTGAAACATTGCGCAGTGCGCAACGTTTCTATGCGCGTTTTTACAGCGTCACCCGACTGACAAAAATACTGCTCAAACTCATGAAACATGAATGAAAGATCACTCGAAAACTGCAGATTTAACCAGGAAAATTCCCTAAATAGCTTATATGCACTTTGAAATACAAAATAAAAGGTTATTTATGCCCTAAATCGCCAAAAAAGTCAATGCTCTAGGCTTTGTTTACAAAAAGAACGCCGACTGACAACTTTGACAGCTCCCACAATTCCCTGTAAATAACATTCAAAATGGCGGCCGCTAGTAAAAATGTGAATTATGATAGAGGGAAAAACAATGATTTCTTGGACTAATCACGCTGTCAGAAGGTAATTCCTACATCTTTCAACAGTATGTATGTTAAGGAATTGAGCTAGAATACTCGTAACTCGCATCCCTAATGCACTACTGTGTAAAACTCGATCATAAGTGAGGTGGACCAGTTCTCAAAAATAGGTCAATGTCAGCAACTCTCATTGCACTGAAAAATCAATAAATAAACAGCTTGTGCATTAGAAATAATACCTGACACCTCGCAGTATTAAGGTCTAATGTACAAACAACGATTTTAGAACACTCTGAGAAAAGGAGAAATGCTGAAATTGCTAAAATCACTGGTAAAAGCTATCAGGCCATTACCCTGGCCCCTACACCGTCAAGCTTGAATGGACCATATAGCCGTCAAGCTTAAAGGGACCATATAGCCGTCAAAGTAACAGGGACAATATAGCTATCAAGCTAAAAGGGACCATATAGCCGTCAAGCTTAAAGGGACCATATAGCCGTCAAGCTAAAAGGGACATATAGCCATCAAGCTTTAAGGGACCATATAGCCGTCAAGCTTAAAGGGACCATATAGCCGTTAAGCTAAATGGGACCATATAGATGTCAAGCTTTAAGGGACCATATAGCCGTCAAGCTAAAAGGGACCATATAGCCGTCAAGGTTAAAGGGTCATTATAGCTGTCAAGGTTAAATGGACATTATAGCTATCAAGGTTAAAGGGACATTATGGCCGTCAAGCTAAAAGGGTCAACATGATTGTCAATGTAAAAGGGTCAATATAGCCATCAAGCTAAAAGGGACAATATCGCCGTCAAGGTAAAAGGGACTATATAGCCGTCAAGGTAAAAGGGACAATATAGCCATCAATGTAAAACGGACCATATAGCTGTCAAGCTTAAAGAGACCATATAGCCGTCAAGGTAAAAGGGACAATAAAGCCGTCAACGTAAAAGGGACCATATAGCCGTCAAGGTAAAAGGGACCATATAGCCGTCAAACTTAAAGGGACCATATAGCCGTCAAGCTAAAAGGGACCATATAGCAGTCAAGGTTAAAGGGAAATATAGCCGTCAAGCTAAAAGGGTCATTATAGCTGTGAAGGTTAAAGGAACATTATAGCCGCCGAGCTAAAAGGGTCAATATAGCCGTCAAGGTTAAAGGGTCATTATAGCCGTCAAGGTTAAAGGGAAATTATAGCCATCAAGGTTAAAGTGACATAATAGCTTTTAAGGTTAAAGGGACATTATAGCCGTCAAGGTTAAAGGGAAATTATAGCCGTCAAGCTAAAGGGGACATTATAGCCATCAAGCTAAAAGTGCCATTATAGCCGTCCAGCTAAAGGTGACATTATAGCCGTCAAGCTAAAAGGACCTTTATATCCGTCAAGGTAAAAGTAACATTTTAACCGTCAAGGTAAATGTAACATTATAGCCGTCAAGGTAAAAGTAACACTATAACCGTCAATTTAAAAGTAACATTATAGCCGTCAAGGTAAAAGTAACATTATATCCGTCAAGGTAAAAGTAACATTATAACCGTCAAGGTAAAAGTAACATTATATCCGTCAAGGTAAAAGTAACATTATAACCGTCAAGGTAAAAGGAACTGTATAGCCGTCAATGTAAAAGGAACTGTAAAAGTCGATTTATTCGCTAATATATAATTTTCGCTAATTTTCGCGAGTATATTATCTTGCGAATTCATCGATCTTGTGAATATATAAGTCTCAGAATGACGGAGATTACCGATGGTTGTTTGAATTCTGGAACATTCCAAAATTATACATGTTCAGTAAAAGCACTTCAAATCGATTAGTTTGATCATTGCCCACCATTCAATGTACGAAAAAATGCAATTAACATCATATATAATTGTGATGATATACATGATTACAAATACAAGGTATATTTGTTGCATTTGTTTCGTTAGAATATGGTTGTAAAAGGGTAACATCTTAATTGTAAACAATTCAGAAGTACGTTACATCTAATGGACAAAGGAAGCAGTTATGTTAATCACTTTTTATCATACATATAGGGACAATACATGTATTGTCCTTTTAACAGTTATAGGTGAAAAGGTGTGAAAACAGTTTTAACTCTTTCCAAAACAAGACCTGGTTTTGACGTCCATAATAGATTAGGCTTCGGAAAACATTGAAACAAAAGAAGAAACTGCTGATGACCAGCAGTTTCTCCTTTTGTATCAATATTTTCCATGCCATATTTAAACTAATTCTATCTTTAATGCCTTCAATTTTGTGATTTGTGGCAGTTTTTTTAATTAGACAACCCTAAAATTTTGCCGTTTGGGAAAGTGTTAAGCGAATACAGGTGACGTGTGATAAATATTTCGTGTAACCATCGCTCATGATTTATCAGGGTTAAAATGACATGCACGGAAAATAACGAAGTGAATATTACCGGAAAACAACGGAAATAAACGAGCTTTAAATCAAACACCCGCGAAGTTATAAGCTCGTGCATTTATATATCCCAGACAAAAATGTTGAGCTCGCGAAAATAAAGACTTACACGTCACACTGAAAGGGATACATTAATGTTGTATATCGTCGAGGTTATTGCAAAACGTCGTATCAACAGATTGATTAAAGCTGTAGATACGAGGTTTTGCAATAACACCAACAAAATATCGAGCTGTTACCAAATGTTCATAGTTATAATCAATTCAATTCTTTCTTTTGCTTTGTAATGGAAGGAGTTGGGTAACAAATAAGCCATAGCATAGAAAGAGGGCACGTAACCGTTTCCCAAACAGCAACTTCTTAGGTTGGTCCGATTTGAAAGCTGCTAAAGAATGTAAATCAATATGGAATTTTGGTATATCATAGCCAAGAAATTATTGAGACAAAAGGAGAAAATGCTGATTATCAGCATTTTCTTCTTTTCTCTCAAGTATTATTACCTAGCTTTTGCTATCAGGAACGTCAAAATCAGGTCTAGGTTGGGAAAGGGGTAGGTTCTTTTTGTTGCTTTGTAATGGAATTGGTTGTGTGACAAAATGAGCCGTGGCATTAAAAGAGGACGTTTACTGCATTTGAGACCAGCATGGATCTAGATCAGCTTGCATATGCAGTCAGTCTGATAATGACCCATGGTCTTACCAGCTAGCTTTTTTATGGCCTTAATTCTGTCACAAATAGCAAAAACTTGAGGACTGTTCTAATCAGAAAATTCCTAATAATTGGGTGTCATCCGTAGCAACGGAAATTGACGAGGATATCCCTCGTCAATTTTCGTTGTCACGGATGACGCCCGAAGATGCACGGAGTGTTTTGTAGTTAATTATGGGTTGTAGTCCTGAAATATACTTTTTGATTAAGGGACCCCCGACAGAACTCAAGAAAAAAGAAGATACATGTATAAGCAAAATTCATTACATTGGTTCCTATGACATCAAACTGCATTTAGGTTATTTTGAGCTTTTTCGCGTGTCGAAATGCAATTCTGGTTAATATAGAGCTAAATTTGGTGTCGCAAATCACTGCTAAATATTACTGCTATCGATTTAATCTTCATGTGAACGTTTAAACGTTTAAAACAGCTTGTTAACCCTTTCCCAAACAATGAAATCAAGAGTTAGTTTAGTCATATATAGCTGCAGTTGATGTCACAAATCACTGCTGAATATTACTGTTATCGATTTTAATCTTCCTGTTAACTTTGAAAACATTTTGTCAATGTCAACCCTCTACCAATCAAAAAATTCTTAGGGTAATTTAAATTTAAAGCTGTAAATTGATGTTGATTATGACAGAATTTGTGTACAATAAGGCTAGAAAATGTTGAGGCAAGCGGAGAAAATGATGTTCATCAGCATTTGCTTCTTTTGCCACATTTTTGCTCACGCATTTTCAATTTAACGATTTGAAAACTAGGTTTGGAAATGGATTATAAGGACTCAAAGCAAAATCCAAATCAATGATAAGCAAAACTTTGTACATTTGTCCAAACAAGATAAGCATGTATGAAAGCTATTCTGCGTTTTGCATGTCGAGGTGCAATTCTGGTTAAACATAGAGCAAAATTGGGTGTCACAAATCACTGCTAAATATGGCTGTTATTGATTTTAACCACCACGAGGGTACTCTCCAAAGCAGAGGTCTATTGATTAACCATCAAATATAACCTCTGCCGTTTTTGATACACCAACAGCCTACTTGGTCGTCATAATCTAATTATAGCACATGATCTTAATTATCGAATCATTCAGTTTTATCTCGCATGATCGTTACGTATACATTTATTACGTCGCTTCTATTTTTGGCTGAAGCCGGTAACATTTGAATTATCGAATCAAAATCATTCAGTTTTATCTTGTTTGATTACGTATACATTACGTCGTTTCTTTTTTTGGCTGAAGCCGGTAATTTGAAGCGTCAGCCAATGAAAGTTTGTATCAGATTTTTAAATTGTTTTGTTGTGTATATCCAACGATTGGATACCGAAATCCCGCCAAGGCCCCGAGATTAGACGTGAAATGACCCCGCGGGAACAGAGCATCATTCATAATGGAATTAAAAGAGAATGTGCTCTGTTCTTAAGAGAGTACCACGAGGGCTGTATAAACACATACAAATTGCTACTTTTCAACAAAAACTTCGTGACTGCAGCTTAACTTAAGCTGCAGTTACGATGTTTTTGTTGAAAAACGCCGACATGAGAGATGGAGAAAGTGCATATTATAAACATAGCATTTTGAACATACATGCAGCCAAAAAATAGGGAACGATTTTATCCACTAATCCTGGACGTAATTTCGGACAAACAATATAACATTACTTAGCCGGTGTAATTCTAAAACCTCGCAACAATAGGTTGATTGAAGCCATAGGTACGCGATTTTATAAAACCACCGACGATCTATCTGGTAAAAACCGATAGAACCAAACTAATTTTAACACAAAATATATTCCCATATGATATGAGTAGGATTTTACGCATAATCAACAGTTTTCTATCGTACTCTGGATGCTAGAGCACCTGGCCATGTATTCCTGGTACTTCCCTCACAAGTATTATCACAACATCCTTTCACATTGATTCTTGATATTTAATGTTTCTTTCTTCTATTTTAAAATATCCAACCACTCGCCATTTTGTAAGAAACAGCATCGACGATTTATCGGGTTAAACCGGTAGACCTAGTCTATTTTTAGCACGACATCTACGTATTCCTTTTTTATTTGAGTGGGATTTTACGCACTCTTAACGGTATTTCTATCACATCTTGTAGGCTAGAGCACCTGATAATAGATTCCTGGTATTTCTCACACAAGTACTATCACAGCATTCTTTCCGAGCCTCCAGCTGCTCACCGTTGATTCTTGATATTTGATGTTTCTTTCTTCTATTTTAAAATACACCCCACCATTACCATTTTGTAAGAAAAGAATGGCTTCAAGAGAAGACATTTAGTTAAACCATTTTCCAAACAGCAAAGATGTAGTCTGTTTCAATTGGAACGCGGCAGAATACGATTAACATGCGGTCGGTAAAGATATGATTCGTGTACAGATTTTAATATTGAGGCAAAATTGAAACGGAGAACAAGTTGATGATCTTATTTTGTTCAAAATATTTCCCAGTCTTTTTCTACACATATGGGACGTCAAAACACGGTTTTATTTTGGAAATGGTTAAAACCACAGTAATCGATTATAGTTATCCCGGGAGACCTTAATGAAATACAAATGCACTACGGCATAGAGACATTACATAAACTACAAATAAAATGCAATTTCACTTGCATTTCAGCCGGGATCTGGAAATAGTCCCTTTGAAATAACAATATCTGCCGACCAACATATACGTCAAGGTATTCCGTCCATAATTCGACAGCCAAAAACTTCGCGAATCTTCGGCAGTCATCCTCGTCAATTTCCGTTGCCACGGATGACGCTTGGATTGTGATGAGGGAAACTATCGTTGATTTCCAGTGCTACGGATGACCCCCGAAGATGCACAATTGAGTTGATTTGGGGTTTTACGCCATTTTCAACTGATATGGTCATATCGCGCTGCTGGAGCACCTACCCATGGATTCCTGTTGTTTCTCATACCAGTACTACCACAACACCCTAACCGAGCTTCTGGTCAAACCAGCTGCTCGCACACATAGGTTCACGATATCAAACCATTGATGGGTGACATTTTTGTCAGAAAGGGTATTTGCCGCGGTAAGATGTACAAAGGTTTTGGTATCTAATGATGGGTTGTAATGCTTGAGTACTTTAATACTCGGATCCTTAAAGTGACATTTCACGATTATTTTTACATAAATTTTACTTTTAGTCTATCTGAAAGAGTACTTTTCTTATGAAAATTCTGAAGGTTTCATGTCAAAATATTGAACCATTTACGAGAAATATATATTTTTGTGCTAAAATTAAACAAATTGTTGTGGACAATGTCAGTAAAGATTTATATAGAATTTGTCATTTCTGTCTCAATTTTAAAGGCGTATTTTTCGCTTATAAATAACAACTTAAAATCAAAGTGCCGAGAGCACTGTAATTGGACGTCTCTGATTGATTGAGCGGGATTGTACATGAACGAAAGATATTTTATTCATTCTTCTGTGTTTAATTCTATAAGATCGGTTTCGGACATACGAAATCGGCTTTATTAACAGAAAACCCTTCTCAGGCTTCAATTTGATTTGATTGCCGTTTCAAGACAACTGATTTGTCTCTATGAATAATCACTATTAATTTGATTACCCAATTCAATTAAGGCCATGTGATTAGCACTTTTGTCTTCTGTTTCGGTTAACTATGAGTGTTGTCGTCAGTTACACCTTTCGTTGATTTTATAAAGGACGATACAGAGCAAAGCAATTTATTCAAAATGTAAGCCAACGCGCTACATAAATGAAAGCCGCGATAGCTCACTTGGCAGAGCTCTCACCTTGTACTCTTTACACATGTCTATATCTGGAAGGTCCTGGGTTCGAATTCTACTCAGACATTGTTCTTTTTCATCATATTTTTTCGACTTTTATCTCCACCATCGTTAGGGAAAAAACGACCGCAGTGATTTAGAATCGATCTAAACACAAATTCAGCGACATAAAGTAATGAAACGCCGATCATTTACATACAATTCCGCTCAATCAATCAGAGACGTCTAAATATAGTGCTCCAAGCACTTTGATTTTTATTCGTGTTTAGAGTAAAAAAGAAACAAAAAACACGGCAGCAGTTTTCCCTGGTTGTGGTTACAAAACAAATTCAATACATACTTTTCCTAAAATAAAATACCAGATGAATTGGAGCACCTAACCATGGATTCCTCATACCAGTACTACCGTAGACTGATGTCAGTCTGTTAAGAATAACATCATTTGTATTGAGAAATATGAAAATAAGGTACATAGAAAATTGTTGCTCTGTGTCGTTCTTAACATGTTAAGAACGACACAGAGCAACAATTTTCTATGTACCTTATTTTCATATTTCTCAATACAAATGATGTTATTCTTAACAGACTGTAATCAGTATAATACTACCGCAGCATCCTTACATCTACAGATGTGCATACAAAGAAGAAATTGGGAACGTGCCGTCGGGAAAATGGCAGTGGATTACAATACGCAATTTAAATCTTAATACCATTATCAACGAAAATTTGAGAATAGCAATATCCCTATCTGTACACATATTCATACAATCATCCAGGCACCATCGTCACTGTTGCAGATCCATTGCTTCATCTTCTTAGCACAATACTAGTAAACGGTTCAATTAAGCGTAATAAATACAGATCGCTGTCACTCGATCATAGACTAGTAATAATCATTGTTGTCATGAGCATTGTTCAGTATGTGAATAGGCCATGATACTGTCGAATATCAGTGCTACAGATGCTGGAGAAAAAAATAAAACTCGTAAGAGCAACTATTTTTCTGAATAGGTGGATATCACTAGCGTCTCATCTGAGGCTGTTCAGATGGAATCCCGATTTGTCATCGAGTCGAACCCTAGTTGCGAAATGAACTCACTCCCCGATAATCAATTTTAAAACCCTGTTTCCAAAATACGTCTCGTGGAAACCCCGTTCCTTTAAATATGTCAAAGACTTTGACAGCAATGATCAGAGAAAAAGAATTTATCTTACACAATACGTGCATTAAATTGAGTAATCATCCTAAAATGTCTGTTTTCAGTAAACACTTCAAGAAAAGCAAACGTTGTAGACGTCGCGCACGGTATTGCGTCACTTTTCAAAAAACGCTACCCTCCGCGATTCATAACTGAATTTTGTAGGACTCGTTTTCGTTATCTTAACTTTGTTATATATCAAAATGAGCGCAAATCAGTGATATGTTTCAATGTTATACTCATTTGAAGTTTTTGTTTTGTATAAAGTTGCTAGAAAGAATTTTTATTCGTAAATTCGGCGAAGAAACGCGTGTAACATGTAACATAAATGTTCAAGAGCGACGGATATTTATGCATAATTTCGCGATTAAGTAACGTCAAACGCATGGAAAAATATATTTTGTGACAGTTAGAATGCTGTAGAATATTTTGCCGAACGGAAATAAAATTTCTACGTCGATTGCGCAAATTAGCCCAATTTGTTTACCAAAAATCGCAATGTAACAATTAGAATTACGTCGCAGAAAAAACGACAATTTTGTTGAATATTTTGTTAATAAATGACTCAAATGCAACCAAACTTGATATAAAAATACCATTTTTCTCTATTTCTATAATATATGGATGAAAAGCAGTTAGCATAATAAGCAAACCAATTACCGGTATTACATAAAATTCATGTGGACAGAAATTGTTTCATGTCGTTGAAAACTCTACTCTTTTGCCCTTTAGACTTTAAAAAATACAAGTTCTCTTATTCAAACAAACATTTAATTTAAACGTGGAAATACCATTTTTTTCTTGTTGATCATATCAAAATTTCGACACAAAATAACGAAACGTATAAGAGATATTCAAATTTGTTCTTATGGACAGAAAATTTATGAACGTTAACTTTTTTTATTTGACGTAATCCTGAAATTATCTTATTGGCGCATTTTTTAGATAAAAAAGAACGAATTAAAGAGGCGGAAAAGCTATAGAAAGACAACAGATGGAAACAGTGGTATATTTCTCAAAACGTGGTCCTGTCTTTATAAATCAGTTTAGATTATATAAAGAATAAACATTAAAAGCACAACACAACCGTCTATGCAAAAACTTAACGTTACGCAATTGGCGTTTGCTAGCTTGACGTTACATTTTAGTGCCGCAATACCATGCGCGACGTCTTTGACAAACGTTATACGGAAGAAATAATCCGAACTGGTTTCGAACCAACGGCGTTCCAAATTTCATACTGAAAAAAGGTTGCGGGGTTAATCCTTTCCCGTTTGAGCTATCGCTGCTGCTGATGGTAAAGTATGCTTGTATCGCTTTCTAAAGATCTTACCCTTTACACAATATTACGAAAGTCAAATCACTACAAGAAAATGGTTAAATAAAAAAAGATCGTAAAGTTGGTTAAGACGTGGCATGAATTGAATCGGCCGATGAATCTTATAGTGTTTGTTAGAGAACACATAGAAAGCAGGAAAAGATACGACAGTTTTCCTGTATGGTCGCAAAATATGTTTTGAATTTTGGTCAACTGGCAATTGAGTCTGAGAAAGGGTTTTTTGGTAATGAAAATTCATTTCGCCTGTCGAAAAGTGGTTATAATAATTGGACGTCCTTTCGGACGTCCAATTAAAAACTGATAACATTTCTATGCATTAGAATAAGCAATATTTGTATCAAGACATACTTGTATCAAATGAAATAAATGTGAAATGTCACTTTAACATTCAGACAATGCTTAATTCCAAGATCGCTTATCACATATATAGGAGAGGGAAAAATTGACATTGCCAAGGTCGGTAATCACGTGACACAACAATTTCAGAAATATGTCAACAATTTATTAAATGCGTGTCCAATTTGAATTCGGTTTGAATCAGGGAAATAGGTTAATGTCAGTAGATCTTTTTTTAAATAAAATTTGCTGATAAAAAAGTTATTGGCGACCAGCCAAAATTTTGGTTGGTCGTCAATAGTTTTTATTAGCTTATTTTTTATATGTCCTTCTTTTACAGCAAATGCCTGACGTTTTCCCTCCTCTTCTTCAAATCCTATTCAAATCGGTCATATATAAATAGAATTATTGAATAGTTTCTGCAGTTGTTGTGGCACGTAATTATCCGCCGTGATTACGTAACGTTTCGTTCGATACCATATAACAAAAGAGAACGTTAAACGCATAGGGAATATTGATTCTCAATTAATTTCGTCTTGAAGATTCAAAATTAATTCCAAAAATAATACGTCTGATGTGCTAGACATGCGAATAATCAAAATTAAGTTTAGACAAGTTTCAATTTGTCTACCGCACGCGTTAAATCTTATTTTTTCTCAAACGGAATACCTTTTAAATACTTTTTTGTTATTCTTGTCTGCACAGATCATGAAAATATCATTTTATACTTAACCCTTTCCCAGACAAGACCTGGTTTTTAGACGTCCTTATTAGAAACAGCGTTTGAAAACATTGAGACAAAAGAAGAAAATACTGATAACCAGCATTATCTAGTTTTGTATCATTTTTTTCTGAGCTATATTTTACACAAATACTATTCATATGAACATTCTAATTTGTTGTGAATCGACAGCTTTCCTATTGAACATCCCTGTACAAAAGCGGATCCAGGATTTGTTTCCGGGGGGGGGGGGTCCAAGCCCTCCAGAATTTTTTCCCGGGGGGGGGGGGGGGGGGGAGCCCAAATGATGGCTTTAAATGCGTTGAATATGCAACGTTATACTAACGATATATAGTCAAAATTTGATTTTCGGCCAATGCCGGGGGGTCCGGACGCCCCCGACCCCCTCTACATCCGCCCATGCTTTACCCTTTACTGTTACTGATTCTTTTTATCTATTGTCGAAAGGGATATGTTAACACTTTGGTTGACTTGTAAATATTGAACATCGTTATTGTACATCAATTCCTGTAGGGTTTTATCATACGACTTCTGAATAAGTTAATTACAGTCTCATTTCCTTAGAGCTATGAGTGACATCCTTATTGTTATCTTTTTAACATTTCTTCCTGTACAGATCACGATAAATGACCTGGCAGAGCAGCTCTAGCTAACAGCTAGAGATGCTCTGCCAGGTAATCTATCGTGAGCTATTCTGCCTCTGAATTTAGACTAGACTGGCAGTTTAACACCCCCTTTTCAATAAAAACATCGTAACTGCATCTTAACGTGTTTTTTGTTGAAACCGACGATGAAGAGGACCATATTGCAAATGATGGGCCCGCATCAGCCCATGCCATTGTAATTTTAGACACATAGATTTTGCTGTAGGGTATTATCATACGACATCTGTATCAGTTAATTACAGCCTCATATCCTTGGAGCGTTGTAAGTGATCTTATTATGGTAACATTTCCCTCCGAAATTGCCGGAAATTGTTTTTGTAGCTATCCGGGACTTTATGTCCGGGGAGCTAATGTCACAGCCCTGGTCTATATATCAGGCAATATTACTGTGACCGTTTCTGACGGTTGAACCGAAAAGGAGAGTACCGACGACAGGACGCTAGGTTTCCTTACTGACGTTTTAATTGATGACAATGACGACAACGACGTAGAAACTGAAAAGAGAGTACAAAAACCCGAATTACACAATGCTCAAACCTAAACTTCCGAGGAGCAACTTATGTGATCACCGTCAACAAACATTGCAAAGCTTTATTACGCGTACCAACGACATATCCGAGAGAATTACAGCATTACATGTATACAGCAAGACATATAAAATACCTCTTTGCGCCTGCACTGCTTGTCCGAAGATTTTAATTAGCCGAGAACTTGATTTTTATTTTCCGATTTCCGAAGCGCATGATTCGCGGGAATTTGTGTGAACCGTAAGAATTACGCATACCGTGAAGAATACAATTATGTAAGCGACTTAAGGTACAATGCAAGTAATGGGCCATCCCGAGACCCACAAAACATCGGATTTTCTCAAGCGGGGTTCGTCCCGTGTCCGAACCTATTCGGGCGGGGTCGCAAACACTCGGCGACGGAAAGTTCCACCGCACTTTCCACCGCCAAATGTTCCCGACGTCGCTCGAACCTCAACAGGGGAGGACTACCTTAACTGACGCCTTCGCGCAGTTACATGGCTCCCCAAAATTAGATATCTAATTTTCCAACTAAATTGCAATATGACGTCACAAGGACAATTCTAATCAAACTTAGATTTACAGATTCATGACAGATTAACAATAAATTTGCAGATTGTGTACCTAACAAGGTAACTATCATCAAAATCCTGAATATACTACATCAATGGCTCCCTGACTGGGATTCCTCGGTCTCGCATATCATTACTAACTTGTGAATCGGCCTCTCGAGATGGGAGATAGATTCCTGTCTCCTACCCTTATCATCAAGAGTACATGTTCCAACAGCCACCTTCACCTTACGCACAAGACCATCTTCATCGACATTAGCTTCAACAACACGAGCTAACAACCATTGACTTCTTGGCAGACTTTCGTCTGCAACAAGAACAATATCACCAACACTGCAATTTCGGACAGGTCTTAACCACTTTTTCCTAACTTGGAGATTTTGCAAATACTCTTTGCGCCAACGTAGCCAAAACTGATTGGCAAGATATTGAACGCGTCTCCAATATTTTCTTGAATACAAGTCTGTCTTTTGAAAAACGCCAGGAGGTGGGAGAATTACATCAGATTTCATGGTAAGGAGATGATTCGGAGTAAGCGGCTCAAGAGACAGGGGATCACACAGGTTCTGAGTAGTCAATGGACGGCTGTTCACAATGGCCGCAGCCTCACACATTAAGGTGTGTAAACTCTCGTCATTAAGTTGCGCACCATGTTGATGTAACAGCAATGACAGAACATTTCTGACGGACTGTATTTGCCGTTCCCATACCCCACCCATGTGACTAGCATGAGGCGGGTTCATTTTGAATAAGAGGTTGTCACAACCTTTACCTAAAAGAAACTGATTAATCCTTTGTTCATCCATTTCCATCATTGCAGTGGCCAATTCCCGTTCAGCCCCAACAAAATTGGTACCGCGATCTGATCTCAATTCCCTTACGGGCCCACGAATTGACATAAACCTGCGCAATGCATTTATAAAGGAGTCAGTACTTAGAGAAGCTGCAATTTCAAGATGAATTGCCCGACAGCCAAGACAGGTAAAAATTACCCCATAACGCTTCAGTTCCTTTCTTCCTTCGCGAATGAGCCATGGGCCAAAATAATCAACACCAGTATACGAAAAAGGTGGTGCAGGTTCAAGTCTATCCGAAGGAAGATCCGACATTTTCTGACCCTGGGGATAACTTCGGAATCGTCGACATGTGACACACTTATTTATAGTTGTGTAAACAGCTGAACTAAGACCAATAACCCAAAAGCCATTAGCTCTGATTTTATTGACTGTCATGCCTCTGCCTTGATGGTTCACAAGCTCATGAAAATGCCTAACTATTAGCTCAGTGATATGACCTTTCCTAGGAAGAATAATTGGATTTTTCTCACACAAAGATAATTGAGATCTCTTTAGTCGTCCACCTACGCGAAGAATACCTTCCCCATCAAGAAATGGGTCCAGACCAGCAACAACAGAGCCCTTTGGCAAGCAAGACCTTCGTAAACCTGTTTGTGGACTACATTCCTGACTACACCTCAAAAGGGTTACCTCAGAACCAAAAGCTTCTTCCTGTACTACTCTGATGATCACACATTCTGCTTTCTCCAAATCTGCAACATTAAGTACCGGAAATTCTACTTGTTCACCCTTGTTCTGTAAATTTGACAACCCTTTTCTCTCAGTCACCTTGAATTTCAAAATTTCCAAATACTTAAGACAATATGCAACAGCCTTCTTCAGACGTAACCAACAAGAAAAATACTTGAAGCTGGAATGCAGATCGAACCTTGCAATTGAATTACCTTGTGTAGTGCAAGTACGGACCTTTCTCAATTCACAATCCTCTACTGAAATCTCTGAAAATTCTTCTTTCAGGAAACTCATTTCAGCATTCCAAAGGAATTTGGGACCAGTAAACCAGATACACCCTTTGGTCAACTCTGCAGCTGTAACACCACGTGAAGCGATATCGGCAGGATTATCGCTAGTCTCGACATATCTCCACTGTGACATTTGAGTATGCTCGTGAATCTGTTGCACTCTATTAGCAACATATACGTGAAAACGACGGGCTTCATTATTGATATATCCCAAACGACCTTACTATCAGTCCAATACCAACTCTGAACATTCTCAAGATCTAGCTCCCGCTGTATTAAAGCACCAATCTTGACTGATACCACCGCTGCGGTCAGCTCCAAACGGGGTATAGTTACAGGTTTCAACGGGGCAACTCGTGATTTACCCATAACCAAAGAACAATGCACATGTTGCCCTTCATCAACAAGACGTAGATACGAACATTGGCCATAGCCATATTGGCTTGCATCGGAAAAATGATGCAGTTCTGCTGAAGTAACCTTACCAAAATCTACAGGTTTATAACACCTATCAATTTCAAGAGTAGCCAATTTGAGGAGCTCTTTCCTCCAACGTTCCCACTTGAATTGAAGAGGTTCTGGAACTGGGCTATCCCAATCTAACTGATCTGCACATAGGAGTTGAAGGATTTGTTTTCCTACAAGAATCACTGGACTAATGAAGCCAAGAGGGTCGTAGACCGAGTTTACTGTGGACAAGATTCCACGTCTTGTTAGTGGTTTGTCTGATAGTGTGATCTTAAACTGAAAACAGTCAGACTCAATAGCCCATTGCACACCTAACGCTCTCTCTATTGGAAGGGAATCTGAAAGCAAATCAATTTCCATAAAGCTCTTGGCCAAATCCTCTGGAGGTAACTGTTGAAGCAAAGACTTGGAACTTGATACAAATTTGTGAAGTCGTAAACCTCCCTTACTCAACATACCCTTAGTCTGCACAATCAGATTCAGTGCCTCTTCTTCTGATGGTCTAGACGTCAGTCCATCGTCAACGTAAAAATCACGACGAACGAAGTTTGCTACATCATGACCAAATTCCCTTTCAAAATCTGTTGCAATCTGTTTCAGAGCAAAATTTGCACATCCAGGGGATGACGATGCACCAAACAAATGTACACACATACGGAAATCCAACGGATCAGAATCGAAGTTATTGTCTTCCCACCAGAGGAACCGCAAAAGATCTCGATCCTGCGAAACAACCCGAAATTGAAAAAACATCTGCTCTATATCACAGAGAATAGCAACCCTCTCCTTGCGAAATCTACAAAGCACACCCATGAGATTATTTGCAAGATCTGGACCTTGCAAAAGATGTTTGTTCAGAGATTCCCCCTTAAACTCTGCACTACAGTCAAATACAATCCTTATTTTGCCTGGTTTGTTCGGATTATAGACTCCATGATGGGGAATATAAAAGACCCGTCCATCATTCCGATCAACTTCTTCAGCAGGGACCTTTTCTGCATACCCCTTTCTTATCATGTCCTCCATGAAAGAACAGTAATGGTTTCTAAATATTTCATCTCCTTTGAGACGACGTTTTAAATGACCCAGCCGACGTACAGCTACATACTTGTTATGGGGTAAATTCACACTTTCATCTCTCAATGGCAATGGCATCTCATAATGATTTTGCGTCTGCTTAACACCATTACCTACAATTTCCAGAAAACGTTGATCCTCTACAGAAAGGCCATTACCATCTTTCACCCTCTCACTAAACTCCAAATTCATCATCTTAACAACATCATCTGGGCTAAAAACTTCCTTTACCTTATTCCTAAATGCAAATGCCACATGATCAACATAGACTCCATTTTGAACCAAGGAAGGACCAACTTCACATACCACCACTTTATGACTCTCCCCTATTTGATCCAAACCATCCGAATCCGAATCCTGCTCAATAACACCAACAATACCCCAGCCAAGATCTGTTCTTTGAGCGAAAGGCCCACTATCATCTGGAGCAATCACTTGCCTGGGAAGAAGAGCCTGAGAACAATTATATCCGATAAGAAGGCCCACCTCGCAGTCTAACAATGGTGGAATCTCATCCAAAATAGAATCAAAATGTGGCCAACGCTTGGCCAATTCACGTGTAGGGATGTGATCACGGTTTGCAGGCATGATCTGTCTGGTGTATGCATTTGGAAGAGGCAGGTTAACAGAACCATTATAACCCCGAACTACAAGACCTTTGACCTTTCGACTAGGTACTACCCGATTTTCTGCATACATTATTGACAACATTAGGTTTACCTCAGTACCTGTCAAGCCTAGAGCTTCACAAGTGCTATCATGAACAAAAGTAGTGTCAGACTGGGAATCCAATAACGCATAAACCAGGTGCTCCCTTTCTGGACATGACTCATGGGAAACGTAGACTGGAAGAATCATAGAACTCATACGACCCGAACTACGAAAACTCATAAATGCACGGCCTGACACAGAAGGCTTTTCACTAGATTGGTTTTCACCTCCATTTCTCTGTCCATCTGCCGGGTGATTACCATGAAAGACCGTTGGATGCTTTTGTTTACAAATCTGACAAACCTTCCTCTGAACACAAAACTTAGCCACATGATCTTTCTGCAGACATGCAAAACACAAACCTTGTTGCCGAGCGTAAACCTTTCGATCAGCCATAGGCTTTGCTAAAAGATCCCTACAAGAGTCAATTTCATGATTTTTTCTTTTACAAAACAAGCATTCCTTTCTAATTGGATTCTCAGTGTCTACCTTAGGTGCTTGAACAGTTTCATTACCTTTAGAATTTGCAAGAAACGATCCAACTTTCCTAGAAGCCCTAAAAGAATCAGGTTTTGAACTATCAACCCTTTTGGCAGAAGCGTTTGGTTGATCAGGCCGTAAGGACTGTAGAGATGTGATAGGGTCACAGGCAATTGTAGCCTCCTTGTCAATGAACCGCATGAATTCTTTGAAAGGTGGAAAGGCATTCCTCTCCTCCTTCCACTGAACTGCATGCCTGTTCCATCTACCAAGGATCCATTCTGGAAGCTTACACAGCAATTTTCTATTCTCTCTTTCATCATTCAACACCGAAAGACTACCAACACTTGCCATTGCTGTATGGCATTGCTTCAGAAAATCAGTAAAACGTCTAAGACCGAACCCATCCCGAGGCTGAATTTTCTGCCATTTTTCAAGTTTATCCCTAAATGCATTAGCAATAGTAAATTGGTCACCAAAACGTTTATCTAACAGTGATTTGGCCTCCTCATAAGCATCTTCTGTACCCAACAAGAAGAAATTCGATACTACCTCTCTGACATCCTGACCTAAATATTTCCACAAATAATGTATTTTCTCCGAAGCTGGGATATCCCTTTGTTCTATCAGGATATGAAAGGCAGATTTCCAACCTGGATACTTCAAAGGATCCCCATTAAATATACCAGGCTCTGGAGGGGGCAAACGACTAAGAGCAAGCTGCTGTGACAAAGACCGAGTAAGATTCAAGATACCATTATCCACATGCGGACTGACATTTGGATTAGGGGGGGCCGAATCCTGATTACAAACCCTTGGCCGAGGTTCAGATGGCAAGAAAACCCCTGCATTGGGATTTAAAGGCAATTGTGAAGAGTGCAAATGTACATCTGGTAAATGTTCTGCATTGGAGTGGAATTGTTTCTTAACAGTATCTTGATCTAAATGCATTTGTGTACTGTGTTGAACATAACTTTGGACATATTCTTGTTTATTGACTTCTGGAAGATTTATCTGAGTATGACACTTTTCCTCAGAAGCTTCTGATGAAAAATGACTTAAGTCATCAAGAGCATCTACCTTAGCTTGTGCCATTTCAATTTGTTTTTGGGTTACAACCCTTTCCAATTCTAATTTTGCTTTACTTTCAGCATCAATGAACTTAAGTTTTGCCTTTAAAGCTGCAACCTTTGCGACTACATCTGAGCGCTGAGAGGGTACAACCGAATTAGATTTTCTTGATCTCCCACTCCTCGAGGAGTGCGCTTCAGACTTTGGGCTTGCATTCGCGAAAGATTTCGAGTTAACATCCGACCGACCCGCTTGCAATTCTAAAATTCTGTCAGCTATTTTGCACATCAAATTTTGGAAATCTATTTCGCATTCTTCGAAAGTTTTGGTAAAATTAATTGCTGCACTATTGTCTGAACCTAACAATTCAATTAGTCTTGGAAATATGGTGTTAACCTCAATGTTAGACCTATTTAGTGCGTTACGCCCATCTCTGATTGCTTGGATGTCAGTCTCGTCCGACAAAAGGACGGATATTTTAGCTACGCAATTGCGCCAATTTGAAACCGCTGACCTGAAACCGCGTTCACATAACTCTATTTCATATTGAATACCCTTTTCTGTAAGCTTTCGTTCGGGAGAACTAACTCGCATGGTCGCGCCATGTACCGACGACATTTCAGGTTCTGAGCTTTGCAATGCTTTATCGGTCATCATTAACACATATGCGAGAAAAGGCTAATAATGTGGTAAGGCATAAAAATGACAATTGATTCTACATTACAATGTTCCCTAACCTAAAGTAGCGAAGCATTCCCCGCTTACAAAATTCCTAAATGACAATGTTCACTATTCACTACTGTAGCAGAGCATTCCCCGCTTACAGAATTCCTAAATGACAATGTTCACTATTCACTACTGTAGCAGAGCATTCCCCGCTTACAGAAAATTTCTATATCTATTAATGTTCACTTCTGCAGCGAAGCATTCCTCGCTTACAGATAATCTATGCACAATCCTTTGAAATCTTCCGGCAAAGGGATCTAAGCCAGGACTTTGCCAAAATGGTACCAGGATGAATTCCATCAATCAGTAAGCTGAATTTCATTGAGTATTGAGCCCGTTGATTTTTTCCCTTCCTGCATCGAACCATATCCTGGGCAAATTTTGGTGTGTATGTTCCAAGCTGATTGTTGACCTCGTCGATTTTATCATTCATTTGTTTTATGTAAGTAGTGAGCTGGCGATCATCCACCTTAAACTGAGCTGCATTTTGATGGCCCTTTCGAAGATTCCAGATTTCAATGGAGTAAAATGGAACGTTCAAAAATGTTAATTTTACATCCGGATTATCAGAAAGAAATGTTACAATATTGTCCACAGAATTCTGGTGGGCTAATAGAGGATCTTGACGTTTCAAAAATATGAACTTGTTTTCCTTGTATGTGACATCACACGTTCCAGTCCAAATATAGATTGATATTTTCTTGTAGAGAGCAATTAACTTGTGAAAGTTTCTGGAAAGCCATCTAAGAATGTCACTGGTACTTGCCCCAGGCTGATAAATCCATTTGATGTTTGACTCTGTGTGTGAATTTCCAGCACAAGATTTGAGGTAGCGGCCCTTACTGTCACTGACCACTATTGGCTTCCATGAAAATTGTTCAGGAGCTTCATCATTCTGGTAATTTTCAATGTTCTTTCTAAGTTTGCTGTTGCTCATTTGGCAGAGTTTCTACTGTGACCGTTTCTGACGGTTGAACCGAAAAGGAGAGTACCGACGACAGGACGCTAGGTTTCCTTACTGACGTTTTAATTGATGACAATGACGACAACGACGTAGAAACTGAAAAGAGAGTACAAAAACCCGAATTACACAATGCTCAAACCTAAACTTCCGAGGAGCAACTTATGTGATCACCGTCAACAAACATTGCAAAGCTTTATTACGCGTACCAACGACATATCCGAGAGAATTACAGCATTACATGTATACAGCAAGACATATAAAATACCTCTTTGCGCCTGCACTGCTTGTCCGAAGATTTTAATTAGCCGAGAACTTGATTTTTATTTTCCGATTTCCGAAGCGCATGATTCGCGGGAATTTGTGTGAACCGTAAGAATTACGCATACCGTGAAGAATACAATTATGTAAGCGACTTAAGGTACAATGCAAGTAATGGGCCATCCCGAGACCCACAAAACATCGGATTTTCTCAAGCGGGGTTCGTCCCGTGTCCGAACCTATTCGGGCGGGGTCGCAAACACTCGGCGACGGAAAGTTCCACCGCACTTTCCACCGCCAAATGTTCCCGACGTCGCTCGAACCTCAACAGGGGAGGACTACCTTAACTGACGCCTTCGCGCAGTTACAATTACAGATACAGCTTTGGTACTTCACACATGGATAGTTCCTGCCAAGACCCTTCATTTTGGACCATGATTTTTGACCTATTGACCTTGACCTTGGAAGTTGACCTGCTTTTAAAGAACTTTGACTTGGACTATATCTCATGCTATATTATTGATAGAGGCCTGATTTATCAAACATGGATACATCCTGTCAAGACCTTTCATATTGAACCATGAACTTTGACCTTGTGACCTTTACCTTGGAGTTTGACCTACTTTTAAAAAATAAGCTGTTTTTGTGACAAGCTCCCGTATAGGCGAGCTACGTTGTCAGTGGATAACTCTTGTTTTCATATCTCTACTTTCCATTTTATCCACTATTGTTTTGACTTCTCCATAACTTCGTAACGAAAACAATTGAAAAGTATTTAGAGAAAAGAAAAAAATGCTGATAACCAGCGTTTTCGTATATTCCCTCCCTCCATGCCTATTATGTGATTATCATTTTTGTTACATTTTTTATCATATTCGTTCCTTTTGCTATTGGGCCAATTCGAAAATTGCGATGTTGGGTAAAAGTGATAATCACAAATGCATATAGGTCTCGATAAATGACCTGGCGCAGATATATCCATTTGGAACACCACGGACAATTCTGTCGAATTATACCTTGGATACAAGTCGTAGAACTACTTTCAGACTATGAATAGAATAGAATAAAACAACAATTCAAAACGTTTGTCTGTGACTTATGTCAACAATGAAGCGACAATGATACTGAAATGCATTGTTTGTAGTTCCAGTGTCCTCTCTTTTTAGAATGATTACAACCTGCAAGTCCCGCAGGTTGCCATTGTTGTTCATTTGGATGATCTCGAAAACTACTTAATGAAGCGTAATAACTTCCGGCTAAGAAATGCGATTTTTTAACATTTCTTCATACACACACTTCCGAGTCAATGATTCGATCTTTGATCGACATTATCAGAGGATATCCCAACGAGATATATCTTGCCATGAGCTAGAGATGATCTGCCAGGTCATTTATCGGGACCTATACCACTGACCACGGTAGATAATTACGTGATACAATATTTTCAGAAAATCTTCAATAATTTTGTTAATATTCGACCGATTTGAATTCGATTTGAAGCAGAGAATGTGGACAGACGTCACGCATTAGATGGACTTGGTTGCTTTTTGAAAAATCAACTGATAAAAAAGTTATTGAAGATAAACCAAAATTTTGATTTATCTTCAATAACTTTTTTATCAGTTGATTTTTTAAAAATCAACCACGTCCAGCTTATTCCCGGCATTTTCCCACCTTCTCGGCTTCAAACAGAATTTAAATATTAAAAAAAAGATATCGAAGATTATCGGAAATTCTGAGTCACGTGATTATACACTGTGTATACTATGAGACAATACTATTTACTGTAGGGTATTATCATATGGCTTCTGGATAAGTTAATTACACTCTCATTTAGGCTACTTGGAGCGTTGGGCGACCTTGTGACATTTCCTCCCGATATTTCCGGGAAATGATTTTTTTCTTTCGATTTCATTTAGTTCTCCGGCACCGTATGTACGCATACGGCCGACGCTCCGAAAATATCCGTAATATAGAAACTAGAAATTTTAGGTTCATTGTCTGCTTCCAACTCCTAACTTTGTCTTTTATTAATTTTTCCTGAGCTTATATTATCTGCATATATATCAAAATTTCAGATTGGTAGTTAGCTGCGTCTTTTTGTAAATGTTGAACACATATTCCGTGCCAAAGTAATTTAGACCTATATCATTTACCAGGGTTCTCCGCAGAATAATTTTAAGCTGTAGTAGCAAATGCTATGAGTATCGTTAAAACTTGAAATGCAGTGTTTATGCAAATGATTGTTAAAAACATCATGGGAAAAGAAGAAATTGCTCATCTTGAGCAATTTCTTCTTTTCCCATACTGTTTTTATAACAAATTTTTACATCTACAATTGTAGAAATGCATTAACATTTATCAGTTTTTGACATGAAACTTATAAAAGTCCCTTTATTTTGGAGACCTTTTTGAAGAAATTAAGCTGTGGGGTACTTATGAAGCTGTAGGGGCATTACACTGATTTACATGAAGCTGTGGTGGGGCCGATACAGCTTGTTTGGCTGGGGAGAACACTATTTAGTGTAGACTATCATCGTACATCCTCGGAAATCCCGCGGTCATAGCTACGCTACATGACCCCTGGGGCACTTGGCGAGGAAAACTTTGTATTAGCCGCTCCCAAATGCCGCCGTTTCATTGGTTCCATCATCATGTCATGATGGGCGAGAAGACCAATCAATCAGGCCGATACAAATCGCCAACCTCTAAACAGTGATTACGTCAGAGGTACGTAATTTAATCCTGATTCAGGGTAGATAACTGCGTAGTAGATTGATAAATCGCTTCGGGTAAGTCGTCAATATGGAGGATTACTATCGTTTAAAAAAAATAATTTTTCAAGTTTAAAAGACTTCCAAAGAGAAACTTTCCCTATCTTTCTATTGCAATGCTGAATGGCATGTCAGCGATCTGTAATTATTTAAATCGTTGTTGCACAAATTACATCTTATCATGAGCACAGCCATCTTAGTTGTAATTGACAACGCTTTGACTTATGAGAGCCGTTATTTGATTGGGCCTTGCACTCACGCGTTTCGTATCGATTTTCGGCGGCTAATTCAAAGTTTAAGTGGCCAAGTGCCCCAGGGGGTCATGTAGCGTGAGCTATGACCGCTCAAACTCCACACAGCGACAATGCCTTACATTATCACTGCAGGCATATAAATCACGTGACCATGGAGAATGTCATGTGATATCGTAAAGTTGGCGGAAATTTCTGAAATCATTTTTTAAATCCAATTATATTTTTCATTTGGATTCATATCTGACACCTCATATTCTTAAAACATCACTTAAAGCATGTTTACTTTTTTGAATAAAAATCAAAATAAAAAAATCAATTACCTGAAATCTTGGTAACTCCAACCTGTGCCGGCAGAGATCTCCCCAATCCAAAGTCAAGGGAGATAACTGCGAAGGAGATTGATGACCGCTGTGGTTTCCGAGGATGATCATCATACGGCTTCTGAATAAGTTAATTACAACCTCATTTCCTTGGAGCGTTAGGTGACCTTATTGTTGTGACATTTCCTCTTGAAATTACCGAGAGGTGGGTTGTTGTTTTAATGCCCCCGTATCGAAAGATCGGGGCATATTGTTTTACTCGTGTCCGTCTGTCTGTCCGTCCGTCTGTCTGTCCGAATGCCTGTCTGTCTATCTCTCCGAAAATTTAACATTTCCATTTTCTCCAAATGTATTTGACATAAAAAGCTCAAATTTGGTATGCAACTTCCTTTCAATGATATCTTTCTGTTCTATGCATTTTGACCTTCATCAAGGTCTTATGTTAACCCTTATCAACCCTTTACACGAAAACTTAACATTTTAGAAAAATGGCCATTTCTGGGGCATTGGTGTTTCACATATTGCTTTTATCTATTTTTTCCGTTGATACCTTCAGGACCAAATGAATGCGTTTGTTCGACCGACCCTGTCTGAAGACAGAAATATTGACTGTCATCATCATTTCGTTTTATTCTCTTAAAGCTCTTCTAAGAAAGGAAAAAAATAAATCGCCATGTAACCAGTGTGGTACCACGGTGGACAATCACGTGACCCAGAATTTCGGAAAATCTTCAATATTTTTGTTCGTACTAGACCAATTTGACTTCGATTTAAAGCAGAGAAGGTAGGCCAATTCTAGGAATTAGCTGGATGTGATGGATGTGTTGAAAAACCAGCTGACAATAAAGTTATTTGAGATCACCCAAAATTGTGGTTGATCTTCAATAACTTTTTTATCAGGCGAGTTTTATAAAAATCCACCACGGCCATCGACTGCGTGAAACTTGTCCACGTTCTCTGCTTCAAACCGAATTCAGATTGGTCAAGTATTAACAAAACAGAACGGTCAATACAAATATTAACAAAATTATTGAAGATTTTCTAAAATTGTTGTAGTTGTATCACGTGATTATCCACCGTAGGTACGCTCAAGCGAAAATTGCGTGAGTGAAAAACTCAATTTAGTTAAAAACGAGAAAAAACCCAACTATTTAAGCAATATCGGTAGAATTCAATCTAGCCGAGTTCTTTGGAGACAATACGCTGATAAAATGCTTAAGTGTAAGGGGCCAGATTCTACCAGTAAAATTCGAAAAGGTTATAAAATTTCAATGTTAGGGTCGGTCATGCAAATGATAGCCACGCCATTCTAAGAATAAGGTAAAATACTGTGTTTTGATCCTAGTCACTATAAGTATTTAGTGATTTTGTTACAAATTTATGCGGAAGAGTCCTGGGACCCACTTGTTTCCAAAACAATGAGTCCAATATTGAAACATAGGAGTCTTTGAAAGACAACGTCGATTACACATTGAAAATGTTAGCATTCTGGGACTCACTGAATATTTTTCAATGAGTCCTGAGACAAAAATGTGAGTCAGGCACTCGGGACTCGCAGGTAACAAAATCCCTGTATTATGATAACATTTTTCTGTCTATTTTTAAGTTTACAAAAAAAAAAAAGAAAAAAAAAAGAAAAAGAAAAAAAAAGAAAAAAAATCCTGCGCATTCTTAACCCTTTCCCAAACAAGACCTAACTTTGGCGTCCCTAGTAAAATTGATTTGTAAAACATTAAGAGAAAAGAAGAATTTGCTGATAAACAGCAGTTTTCCCTTTTCTATCAATATTTGCTGTGTTTAAACATAATAACTTCTACTTTTGACATCATTTATTTGGTCGTCTGCAACTCCTTTCTAATAACAACATTCTGATAAAAAGCTGTTTATGCATGGTTAAAAGTTCAACAAACGATACAATATGTTATAATTTTGTACTCACAAATTTGCGTCATATTCCACATTATTTTCGACAAACAAATGTGTCTACAATACGTGAATGCGCGCGCATACCGGAAACACGTGTCAATCATAGGCGACAGACCAATTCGACTCTTTACTTAGAAACGTCCAATATTTATTGTATCCCTTCTAAAATGGTTTCCATTGATGAAAAGTACAAAACTGCGCATAACTTTATAGCCAATCGTCGTTGTAAATGCAAAACCTCGTATCTCGGTTTTGGAAAATTTTAAAGGGGAGGGAAAAAAGTGTAGTTACTTTTCCCAAATTAAAACAACGTCTTACTTGAAATTTGGACATTGTGTTCACAAATAATGTGTCAATAATACTGGTCAGTCAAAATATCTCAAAACCTGCGAGAATCGTCTACTAAGGGCACATAAGTTTGTACTTTGAAAACCGCACCAATCGACATACGAGGTTTTACATTTACACCGACGCAATGCTTATCCTTGCATAAACGTCACTTGTAAAGCTCATGATAAATTACCTGGCAGAGCATCCCTATTGATTAGCTAGATATGCTGTGCCAGGTCATTTATCATGGGCTATAATATAGCATGTTCATAGATAAGCATACAATGCTCTATTTTTTTAAATTGCGCGTTGATAATACGCTTCTTAAACTGACATTTCACAAATGTGACCCGTCACGCTAAAAGGGACCGTATCCGAACTCCAAAAATACAAATTTTGACAAACTTGTCAGAACCAGTACAGGTCATCCAGATCCCGTATGCAAAAAAATGATCATCCAGTACGATGCGGAAAACATTCAAGATTTAGAAAATTACATAAAAGTGAAAAGTATCGGCCCTAGTCTGGCTGCGCGGACTGCGCAGACTGACTAGGGTCGATATTTTTCACACTTCCTATAAGGTCCCTTTTAGCGTGACGTGTCACATACATGTATATTATTCGTGAATTTTACTTTTATTTTTAACTGAAAGAGCATATTTTCAAATGAAAATTCTGAAAAGTTTCACATGAAGGCCTAGTTCCATGTCGGTCTAAAAAAACCTTTGCCATATTCTGGCTCTTAGATACATCTGACCTTCACATCATCTGAAAATTTCTGAGACGAACCATTATTTTCCTGTAAAACTATTTTCCTCCGTCAATTTAGCGTCTTACGAGAGACAGTTTTGCTTTTCTCCATTTACTATTCTCGTACAAGAGACATTTTTGTCCGATAATTGAAAATGTAGTCGTTTATAGAAGCATGCCGTTGGTGGGGAGTCAAAATCTCGTAACTACAGCTTGAATAAGCTGGGGTTACGAGGTTTTGACTTCCCACCGACGATAAGACATTCCTGGGTCACGCCGTTACGATAATTTACATGGTAACAACATAGTACAGGGGCCAGTTTCATGAAAACATTTAAGACGTATTTTTGACTTACCGACGACTTAAAAAAACTCTTAAAACAACAATCGCATTACATAGCTTTTGGTTGATTGGCGATACGTGGTTCTTCCCCTTAAGATGTGGTAAGACACCGGTAAGTCAAAATGCGTCTTAAATGTTTTGATGAAACAGGCCCCAGAACCCCCAAATATTGTCGTTTGTCTTTCTGGGTGGACAGCGTAACTATATCATATCCCACTTTCCCATGAGTCTTCCTTTGATAGACACGGATGAAAATATGTCCCAGTAAATCTGTTTGCTGCTATCACTCCCTCTTTGTAAGGAGTTTCTTGTCGGATAATTGGAAATTTGGTCGTTTATGGAAAAACACGAGACAGTTTTGGGGATTAAGATTCTTCGACAAGTAAGCTATTATGAACTTAAATTTTATAAAACAAATATTATACCGATTTGCGAGAAACATATTTTGGCGGAACTGAAGCCGCCCCCTCCTGCCCTTAAGAAATTCCATAATGCAGCACCCCCCCCCCCCCCCCTCCTCGCCTTAAAAATGTAAGCAACCAGATGATTTTTATTGTTTAGCTGCTATGAAGAAGAAACGTTATGAACATAGAAAATAAACTCAAATTGAAATGTTTCGATCTTAGTCAACCTGATTGGGCAGCGAAGATCGAACTTCTCTCGATGCTCCATTTCAGATGCATGAACCTAAAAATCTGGACTCGTGCACGTGCCAAACTTTACCGGAACTCGTCAGAAAAAATGTCATGCTTGCACCGTTAATGTAATGTAGACGTGATTACAGGCGGCAATCATATGACTTTGTTATGATATGTTTTCCTAACATACCACTCTGTAAGTACACATTTTCTCAAATTTTAAATCAAATACTTAACTCTCAGTATTGAGATACGTACCATTGGATACGTCGTAATCTCCGGTTTATTTTGATATCAAGATATTCCCTCAAATCCTGTCAAAGCCTAGAACATTCTTGCAAAGTGCAAACATTTCTTAAGAAAATATATCACGACATTCAAAAAATACTTTGCACGAATGTTCTCAGCTTTGACAGGGATTTGAGGGAAGATCTTGGTATCAAAATAGACCGGAGAGTACTACGTATCAAATGGCATGTATCTCAATATTGAGTGTTTTTATTCAAATTCTGATAAAAATGTGTACTTACCGAGTGTTTTTGTTTACAAAAGTTGGGAAAACATATCATAACAAAGTCACGTGATTGCCGTCTGTGGTGATGAGGACACGGAGTTGTATGTCAAGGGATCCAAAAATGACCCTGTAAATATGCTGCTTTCACTCTTTTTGTAATGAGATTTGTGTCCCATAATTGAAAGTTTGGTCGTGTATGGAAACTAGTTTTGGGTCACGTTGTTTCTATAAATTACGCAATAACAATGTTGTGCTTTAACCCTTCCCCAAACATGACCTGATATTGACATCCCTAAATAATGACGTAATCGTAAATCTACGTGGACAGGGTATATTGAGTCTTCCTCTGAAAGACACGAACCAAAACGTCCCAGTAAATATATTTGCTACTCTCACTTGCTCGTTGTAATGAGTTTCTTGTCGGATAATTGAAAATTTGGTTGTTTATGGAAAAATGCGAGACAGCTTTAGGTCACAATTGTACGATAGATTGTGTAATAGCAACCTTGTACTTTAACGCTTTACGAAGCAACTTTCAAGCAAGACCTGGTGGGCCTCCATCAAATATTACTGTTTCTCAACTTGCGTGGACTGCGTATATCCCACTTTCCAATAAGTTTTCCTTTGATAAGCCTGGGCCAAGTCGCTAATACACAATTTGGTCCAAAAGACAGCGCATAAAAATCAAAGTAATGAAAGTAATGTTTGGTAGCAAATTTGTTAATAATTTAGGCCTGTCCAGAAGTAGAGTAGTTTGATTAGGTACTTTGATTATCCATTTGAATACCTTGAATACTTTGATTCCATGCTGGAGTTGTTGTATCTATTTATAGCACAACCTTCGTGCATATTTATCGTTTGTGTAAATTAACTATTTATAGCTTTGAATATATTCCATAGTTCAGTAAACTTGACTGATCCATTTACAAGGAAGGCCATTGGACTGATCTTTGAATCACAATAAGGCAAATTACTACGTCGGTCTTTTCTTCTCTTAGAGACATGATTAATTGAATGTTTCATTTTCAGTCACACAATTCAATATCTACATGTAGATCTGTAACTTCAGACTTACATATTGAATATTCGAATGACTGTTACCTCATTAATTTTTGCTTTTGATAGAACTATTTATTGTGAGGAGGACCGGAAAAAGTTGTGTGGTATGCAGAGAATGGTAAAGTGCAGAGAGAGGTTTGCTGCATAGGGAAGCAAAGTTTGCAAAGTTTGCTTCCCAAAAATTAATACCCGTTTCATATTGCGGCGCCCGTTTATGACCGTGTTGATATTTAGACCGGAGAAAGTTTAAGAGGGAAAAATGGTCGGACTGGAACACAGTCTACCGTTGATAGACACGAATAAAAAATATCAAAATAAATCTATTTGCTACTCTCTCTTTCTCTCTTTGTGGTGAGATTTGTGTCGGATAATTGAAAGCATGGTCGTCTTGAAACTCAAGACAGTTTTAGGTCACGGTCGAACGATAAATTGTGTAATAACAACGTTGTACTTCAAATCTTTCCAAAACAAAACCTGACATTGACCAGCCTAAATATTGACGTTATTTAAATATAAACCTACGTGGGCAGCGTAAATTCCATTTTCCATAATCCGAGTCTTCTCTGATGCAAATTTCGCTTAATCAAAGAGCGAAATTTGCATCATGGAAGACTCGGATTACATTTTGCCATGAGCTTTCCTTTGATTAGCCTGGGCCCAGCCGTCAATATGTACAATTTGGCCAATAAGACAGCACATGAAATAAGATTGATACCCATTGCATACCGGTAATAATTGCGGCACCCGTTTATATGACTGTGTTGATATTTAGACCAGAGAAAGAGAAAAAGTGAAAAATGATCAGACTGGAACCCAGTCTACCGTTGATAGACACAAAGCAAAAATGTCCCAGTAAATCTATTTGCTACTCTCTCTTTCTCTCTTTGTGATGAGATTTGTGTCGGGTAATTGAAAGCATGTTCGTCTATGGAAACTCCAGACAGTTTTAGGTCATGGTCGTACGATAAATTGTGTAATAATAACGTTGTACTTCAACCCTTTCCAAAACAAAACCTGACATTGACCAGCCCAAATATTGACGTAAATATAGACCTACGTGGGCAGCGTGTATTCCAAATTCCCTAATCCGAATCTTCTCTGGTGCAAATTTCGCTCAATCAATAAGCGAAATTTGCGTCAAAGAAGATTTACCATGAGCCTTCCTTTGATTAGCATGGGTCCAGTCATCAATATACAATTTTGTTTATAAGACGGTACATAAAGACCGATGCCCGCTACATATTTCGGCACCCCTTTTTGATCGTGTTGATATTTAGACCAGAGAAAGTAAAAATGGGAAAATGATCAGACCGGAACCCAGACACGAATAAAATATGACCCAGTAAATCTATTGGCTGCTATCTCTCCCTCTTGGTAATGAGTTTTTTGTCGAATAATTGAAAGTTTGGTCGTTTATGGAAACTCCATACAGTTTTAGGTCATGCTGTTACGATAAATTGTGTAATAACAACGTTGAACTTTCACAGGCGGCAAACGCGTGACATTGTTATGATATGCTTTCCTAACTTATGTAAACAAAAACACTCGGTAAGTACACATTATTCTCGAATTTTAAATCAACTACTGAATTCTCAGTATTGAGATACGTACCATTCGATACGTCGTACTCTCCGGTTTATTGTGATACCAAGATTTTCCCTCAAATCCATGTCAAAGCTGAGAACATTCGTGCAAAGTGCAAACATTTTTACAAGAAAAAATATCACGACATTCAAAAATACTTTGTACGAACGTTCTCAACTTTGATAGGGATTTGAAGGAAGACCTTGGTATCAAAATAGACAAGACAATACGACGTATCGAATGGTACAGTAGGTATCTCAATATTGAGTGTTAGTTAAGTATTTGATTTAAAATTCGAGAGAAATGTGTACTTACCGAGTGTTTTTTGTTTACAAAAAGTTAGGAAAGCATATCATAACAAAGTCACGTGATTGCCTCCTGTGACTTTAGACAAGTAGTACATTTTGACAAAAATCGATCTGTATTTGTCAACGTGTAATCGAGGGACTGATATTTGTTTTGTAATAGATTTGAGCCTTGATCTGGAAAAGGGTCCCTAAAGGCATTTTATAACAACACGGATCCTTCAGCATGTGCATATCGATGGCTCAGCGCGAAACGGTTGTAACTGCCTATATGTTTATAGGCAGTTACAACCGTTTCGCGCTGAGCCATCGATATGCAGTCATATTCAGTTCCATATTGTTCTCTAATAGTATAGTATTCACACACAAAGTTACCTGTAAATCTAGATATTGTTAAACTGTTTGTAGATAATTAGTAAACGCAATTCAAATAAATAAATAAATTAAAGTTGTGAGATACATGGATCCATTCATAATTCAAACAGAACCTTCAGTGTTTGTATTCTTAATTCTTATTCTGTGGCACAAAGTCAATCAGAAAACCGAGAAACATACATTTTGATAATTTATTACGGCTAAGACTTAACAGGATGCTAATATACGACCATCACAACGAAGCATCAAACATTACATACCATAAATACAGCTCATGCATTCATTCCCTGGTTTGGTTTCCCTTTTAGCATATACGAGAAAACACAACAAAGTAACATTTAAGACTTGTACCACTTGATAAAGAATGGTCAATGATTTTAATTTCATCAATAATATGATGTTAATTCTATTGACAATACCTACTCATAGGTTTACAAATATTGACGTCATGCAGATACTCTTGGGTGAATATAGACGTCATGCAGACTTGTGCAACTTCTTTATTATGTCGTATGGTACTTTTCTGAGTCATGGCTTTCCTGTGTCTGGGACCTATCAGTTAACTGTTAGCATGGGGAAGTTTTCATTGATCTAATAGAGAATTGGTCAACTAAGGGTTATGGTGTCTCCCTAATCACATGTCCAGTTTGTCGCAAATGTGCTCAAAAGGGGGTATTTTAGGGCTCTAGGCAGGTCAATCAAATGACCAGATATTCTTAGATTCTTTGACATATGATAAAAATGTGCGACCCAAGGCTGCACAGTCATATTTCAATACAAGGTCATGCATATGTAACGATGGTACTGAAACAGGGAAGATCATTTTATTTCTGTACTGTATGGCGATTAGCCTACCATTAGTTACACTTAATTGATACTTCAATTAATAAGTTATCTATACCCATGCCATGACTGATCCTCCACCAAAACAATCGTTTTCAAGGACAACAGAATCAGTATAGCGTAGTTTGATGTCAGAATACCAATTGTCTACTATCAGAAAGGTACACAGTTTACCAGGACTAATTTGAGAGCGTATCTTTTACCATGCCCAATACAAGAACATCTGGTTTGCAGATAATACCCATGTGAATGATGTGACAATATTTGCCTTTTGTGTTGAAAGCAGTTTCTTTGTTTGCACACAGGCGTATTATCAAGACGGCTTGGCGAATAACTCTGTCCTGGTATAACGTCTTAACGCATTGTCAGTCGGTCTTTGAGTCTGACTTTTCTTTATCATGTATCTCACAAGGCACTCGGTAATTCGGATAATTATGCTTATTAAATTAAATTTGCTGCTCAAAACTATGAATACCAATTTGACAGTTTCAAAAGTACCTTATTGACTAGATTTGACAAATGAATAGCCCAAATTGTGCACAAGTTCTTTACTGTAATACATCTTTTCTCCTCTTACAATTAACTAGAGTGACGTTCATTGATTCCAGAAATGTGTAATCACTGCAATTTACCAATCTTGAGTATGAACTGCTTATGTGGTCTTTAACTTAGGATGTCCGCCTTGGAAGCGGGAGTTCGAAGGGACGGATCCCATGGAAGCCGGACTGCAGGTTAAGAACTGATGCGAACGGTTGGTGATGCGAACTAATAGCTAACGTATATCCATCTCTGCCTCGTGATTGAGGAATGACCAGTTAGGCCAAGCAATATAATTTTCATATATTTTAATGAATTGGTTTAGGTACCATGGGTTTCTTTTTCGGTTTAGTATAGCTAATTATCATATTCAACACATTTCATATTATGGAGTTATCAATTAATATACATTAAAACCATTTCCATACCGTAACTGATCAAGATGAACTTGTTGCCATAGGCAATTTCAAATAAAACATACATACAAAGACTTCTTGAATATTACTCACCTGGTCATCTGTCATAGGAACAAATACGGTACATTGATTACTTAAATATTGGAGATCTTGTACACATTTTGATAGAAATGTTTCTGAATGTTTCTCTCTCAGAAGCTGCATTTCAATGGTATGGTAAAGCTTTTTCATTTCATCAGATGTAGAATTAGATGCAAAGTTGTCCAGCTTGAAATATTATAACATTTTGCCAAAAGTAACCAATTATATTGAAGGTATTTGCGTTCGAACGCTCCATTATTATAAGGTCACTCTAAAGAAAATGGTCAATTGAAAATCTAAATATGAATTGGGATATGAAAAAAAATATCTTTAACACGTAAAGGCACTTCACCATGAAACTATATATTCGATTCTCCCAAGTTTTTTCGGCATGAAAAAAACAAAACGGTGCAATTGTTCAATGTTATTTTAGTGGGTGGGGTAGCTCAATAAGTTCCCATTCTTTCTGCAAAATATAACCTCGAAGTGGGATTTTACATTGATTGAGAAAAATGTACATTGATAAAAATGCAATGTTCTAAATATTGAACACTTTCAAATTATGAAACCTTGCTTATAAACAAACGTGAAATGACTTTTTTTCTACACTAATATGATAAGCTTTAACTTGAGTATTTGTTTTATTTGTGTAACCATGGCAATCATTTACGTACAACTGTACTAGGGATTTAATTTCTATTAGTTTTACAAATGCTTTTATAAAGACACTACACCATAAAACTATTTTCTTTTCTTACATGGATTTTTTCGGCGTCAAAGAATGCGGCACCAGTATCCAATGTTATTTTAGTGGGTGGGGTAACTAACTCTCACTATTCAACGTCTAGCCCATGAAAATTCTTGCTTAAATCATCTGTTTGGAACTTACACATTATCATTTAACAAGTATGGCATTTTGGAATCAATATTCATAGAAAAATAGCGATGGTTTTATAAAATTACAATGATGAAGATGAAATGCAAGTGTACACCATATAGACAACCCTAGTTAAAATAACTGACCCCAGCTGACTTTGACCCGTACCTACCATTAAAACATACACATTATTACTATTAACGACTCTGCAATTCGTTGTTAAGGGATTGTAGATTATTTTGACCATTTTACATCACAAAAATCACAACAGTATTGTATTTACAGCATTATTTCCATTGAAGCAATGTTCTAATTTCATGGATTTTTATCATTATTTTTACAATACCCAAAATGTTATGGACTTGCAAATGTAATGATTAGTATAATTCATTTTGGAATAGTTAGATAAATATATAGGCTTTCATTTAAAACCATTTTCGTTTATTTAGGTGAATGTTTGACAGAGATATACGGGTTTAAAAAGTACATGGTGGCCATATGGCGGCCATTTTGAAAAAATGGCCGCCATGTTGTTAAAATGGCCGATTTCAGATTTGCACTGGGCACCATTGAATTCAGCATCCTTGTATTAGTAAAGTTAGATTAAGTAACTGCTTCTACTAAAAAATGCATACTGGGTGGTAGAATTTCAAAAAATCTAGGCTATAGCTTCTGTCGATTTTTACGTCGCTTTTCAACAAAGAAACAAAGTTTTTGTTGAAGAGCGGCGATTAGCAGAAGCAAAATTAATGTTAGTTGGCATAGATCTAATAGATTAATGTCTAATAGATTAATGTTATACATTTTACCACAGGCTGATCTATACAGAAATACGGTTTTCAAAAATCGTCGGTGTAAATGCAAAACCTCGTATGTCGATTTTTGCGATTTTCAAAGTAAAATCTTGTGTTTCCAGGTAAGACAATTCTAGCCGGTTTTCAGATGTTTTTACTAATCAGTCTCAATGACACATTATTTGTGAACAATATGTCCAAATTTCAAGTAAAAGCTTTCAGTTTGGGAAAAGTTATTGCATTATTTTCCTTCCCTTTTAAATAAAAAAAACGAGATACGAGGTATTGCATTTACAACGACGAAATGACGTCTTAATTATGCCCCCTTTCGAAGAAAATGGGGGTATATTGTTTTGCAAGTGTCGGTCGGTCGGTCGGTCGGAAGGTCGGTCGGTCGGTCGGTCCGTAGGTCGGTCGGTCTGTCCGTAGACCAAACCTTGTCCGGAGCATAACTCAAAAAGTATTAAAGGTAGAATCATGAAACTTCATAAGTGGATAGATCTCATTATGGAGAGGTGCAGTGCACAAGAACCGTAACTCTGCCGATCAATTTTTTTGAGTTATTGCCCTTTGTTGAATTTATAACTTGATTCTTGTCCGGAGCATAACTCAAAAAGTATGTAAGGTACAATCATGAAACTTTACAGGTGGATAGATCTCATTATGGAGAGGTGCAATTTACAAGAACCGTAACTCTGCCGATCATATTTTTGTGAGTTATTGCCCTTTGTTGATTTTCAAACTTGATTATTGTCCGGAGCATAACTCAAAAAGTATGTAAGGTACAATCATGAAACTTTACAGGTGGATAGATCTCATTATGGAGAGGTGCAGTGCACAAGAACCGTAACTCTGCCGATCATATTTTTGGAGTTATTGCCCTTTGTTGATTTTCAAACTTGATTATTGTCCGGAGCATAACTCAAAAAGTATGTAAGGTACAATCATGAAACTGAACAGGTGGATAGATCTCATTATGGAGAGGTGCAGTGCACAATAACCGTAACTCTGCCGATCAAATTTTCTGAATTATTGTCCTTTGTTGATTTTATAACTTGATTCTTGTCCGGAGCACAACTCAAAAAATATGTAAGGTAGAATCATGAAACTTTACAGGTGAATAGATTTCATTATGGAGAGGTGCAGTGCACAAGAGCCGTAACTCTGCCAATCAAATTCTTGGAGTTATTGCCCTTTGTTGATTTTTACACGTAATTCTTAACCTTGCCTATATCTCATGTCCTTTTACACTTACAGCCTTGATATCTCACACATAGATACCTCCTATCAACATCGTTCAGATTTAACCATGACCTTGGACCTTGTGACCTTGACCTTGTAGTTTGACCTACTTTAGAAAAAATTAAACCTGGCATATATCTCATGACCTTTTACAAATACAGCCTTGATATTTCACACATAGACACGTCTTACCAAGACCTTTCACAATCGACCATGATCTTGGACTCTGTGACTTTGACCTTGGAGTTTGACCTACTTTTAAAAAACTTTAACCTGGCCGATATATCATGTCCTTTTACACATACAGCCTTGATATTTGACACATGGAAACCTCCGTCCAAGACCTATCACATACGACTATGACCTTGGACCATGTGGCCTTGACCTTGGAGTTTGACCTACTTTTAAGAAAATTAAACTGGGCCTATATCTTATGTGCTATTACACATACAGCCTTGGTATTTCACACATGGACACATCTTACCAAGACCTTTCACATTTGACCATGACCTTGGACCTTGTGACCTTGACCTTGGACTTTGACCTACTTTAAAAAAAACTTTAATCTTGCCGATATATCATGTCCTTTTACACATACAGCCTTGGTATTTCACACATGGACACCTACGACCAAGACCTTTCACATTTGACCATGACCTTGGACCTTGTGACCTTGACTTTGGTGTTTGACCTACTTTAATAATGCATTAACCTGGCCTATATTTCATGTCATTTTACATATACAGCCTTGATATTTCACATGTGGTCACTTCCAACCAAGATATTTAACTTTTGACCATGACCTTGGACCTTGACCTTGGAGTTTGACCTACTTTTAAAAAACTTAAACTAGGCCTATATCTCATGTCCTGTTACCTACACAGTCTCAATATTTTACACATGGACACCTCCTACCAAGACCTTTCACATTGACCTATGATTTTTACATACTTTTAGAAATCTTTAACCTAGCCTTTATCTTATGTCCTATTACACCTACAGCCTTGATATTTCACATATAGACACCTCCTACCAAGACCTTTCACATTTGACCATGACCTTGAATATTGCAACCTTGACCTTGGAGTTTGACCTACTCTAAAAAAGACTGAAACCAGGCATATATATCATGTCTTTTTACACCTACAACCTTGATATTTCACACATGGACACCTTCATGGCCTTGACCTTGGCATTTGGCCTACTTTTAAAAACTTTAACCTGACCTATGTTTCATTTTACTTTTACATATACAGCTTTGATATTTCACACATAGACACCTCCTACCAAGACCTTTCATATTTGACCATGACCTTGGACCTTGTTAACTTGACCTTGGACTTTGACCTACATCAAATGTAAGCCCTTGAGGGGGCATATATGTTTTACAAACATCTCTTGTTATTTTTGTACCGCCATCATTTCTTTTAGACATTCTTTGAGGGCATTCCCAGACACATACATTGTCATTATTTTTTTTCAATAATACAATCAATTTTCTATTAGATATAACCGATCTTGAAAAGATATTAAGCAGAGAAAGCAGGAAAATACCGGGGATTTGTTGAATGCAAATGATCGTTTGATGCAACAGACGACTAAATAAAATGGGTGTTAATAAAGGTGCGATTTGTGAGTAATATAGCTTCGAAAACATTGAGGAAAAAAGGAGAAAATGCTGATTATCAGCATTTTCTTCTTTTGTCTCAATGTTTTCCCAAACCATTTACACTGGGGACGTCTTGTTTGGAAAAGGAATAGATCTAATTGTTGTAAGCAGAACAAATGGCTATATAATGTACATTGCATTGCGTTTTTGCCCTATCACTCAAGCTGTCGCATGATCAATAAGAATCCACAGATATTTTTGTCAGCATATCTTCGCTTTTCAACAAAAACATCGTAACTGCAGCTTGTTTTAAGCTACAGTTACGATGTTTTTGTTGCAAAGTAGCGATATATGTAAACATGCGTCACCGTATATCACCGGACAAAAACAGAATGGAGTAAGTTACAGATCGATTTCTGTGTTGTTTTGTCATTTCCGTTTGCTATGTTTGTTCCTTTTCTTTTGGATTCTGTGTTGTAATTTCGAATAAGTTGCCTAAGAAATGACAAGAGCAAGTAGTAATGTCTCCAAAACTTCATAATCACGGGCGGCAATCGTGGGACTTTGTTATGATATGCTTTACTAACTTATGTAAACAAATATTGTCCACCAAAATTAACCCGGGACAACTTAATTTTCGTGTGCTAATTCCGTTAGTTGAGCGTCTAAACAAAACATGACCGAATTGGGGTCATTACATATGCAGATGTCCCGGGTTAATCTTGCTGGACAATACATTCGGTAAGTATTGTCAAGCAAGATTAACCCGGGACATCTGCATATATAATGACCCCACTTCGGCTTTGTTTTGTTAAGACGCTCAACTAACGGACTTTGCGCACGAAAATTAAGTTGTCCCGGGTTAACCTTGTTGGACAATACACAATTTTCTCAAATTTCAAATCAAATACTTAACTCTCAGTATTGAGATACGTACCTTTCTATATAAATCGTACTCTCCGGTTTATTTTGATACCAAGATATTCCCTCAAATTCCAGTCAAAACTGAGAACATTCGCGCAAAGTGCAAACATATTTTAAGAAAATATATCACGGCATTCAAAATTACTTTGAACGAATGTTCTCAGCTTTGGAAGGGATTTGAGTGAAGATATTGGTATCAAAATAGACCGGAGACTACGACGTATCGAATGGTACGGATCTCAATATTGAGTGTTAAGTAGGCCTATTTGATTTGAAATTTAGAGAAAACTGTGTACTTATATTCTGCTTTTATTCGGGAGACAGGGCGGAGCCTATAAACGGCACATTACATTTAAGCTTGGGGAGAAACAACCTTCTCGATTAGCGGTAAATCGTCGGTATTATTGCAAAACATTATAACTACAGCGTGAATCAAGCTGCAGTTACGAGGTTTTATAACAACACATTTTACAATTGCACATTCTTTCAATTTCGAAATGTGTTCATGCTCATGCCGCACGTTTTTCTCCTATATCAACCAATGTATCGAGAAGTAAACTCGTCGAATAACCTCTTTGCTTAGCCACACCCTGAAAGGTGAATAAAAACGGAATATATAGAGGAAAATATTGACCCGGCAGAGTGACCTTAACTATTCACAAAAGTGGAAAAGTTTATTGTCCAGTTTAGATGGGAATGGTCCGTAGTTAATTTACGTAAAAGCGTGCACTGTGTCCTTTATACAACATTGTGCCGCCATGTGAAAATAAGATTTTATCTAATCTAGTCGAATAAAAGTGTTAAGCTACCGCGGTCTGTTTGGATCGAAATTTTCAGTAATAGAGCTAATAATTAAAATAGGCGTTATCTCCAAAAATGAAAATATTTAGATACAGTTCACATCTTGGTCATACCCTACAGATGGCACAGGGTGACCAGGATCGGCGTTTTTGCATATTCAGTTAACCAATTACCATTTTAAAGGGACATTTCATCCCAATTTCAATTTTTAAAGTATGTTTTGATGCCAAGATTGGTTATTCTAATGAGTATACATACTATTAGTTTTTTGAAGTTGTTGCCAATAAGCGAGAAACATGCATTAAAAGTTGAGAAATAATCGATAAATTGCATATAAATCCGAACTGTTGTCCACAACAATTTGTTCAATTTTAACACAAAAATATAAATTTCTCGTAAACGGCGCAATATTTTGGCTTGAAATTTTCAGAATATTCATAAGGAATTATGCTCTTTCAGATAAAAATAAAGGTAAAATTTATGACACCTATCACCCCTGGACGATAAGTCTGTTGACCTTTCCGCTTGGTCTGCTCTGTCGGGTCAAATCTCGCCGTCAATACCGGGTGTTTTTGTTTACAAAAGTTAGGAAAGCATATAATAACAAAGTCGCATGATTGCCGCCTGTGATAATATGAGCATTGATTGGGACAAGAAATGTGGTTTAGGGACTACACATTAAGTTCACTTGAATTGGAAAGCAGATCTAATGTTTTCTCTTTGTACCTCAGAATGTTCGACGTTTTGAATGTATACTGACGTCCAAAAGAAACGCCTCAGTCCTAACAAATTTCCGATTATTAAGTCAATTTGATTTGAAACTACAAATACTTATTTGCATCTGTACATTTGATTATATGTACTTGAAAAGTGGTGATAAAGAAATATCAAACTGTCACAGTTTAGAAAAAAACTGCACATCTAAACAGAGTGGTATCAGAATTTCCGTTTGAAAAACAGTAGCACATGGCTTAAACTTTACTTGCGACGACAAAAGATACCGTTAAACGTCTTATTTGATGACCACAGTTAGTGAATACTAAATGCGAAGTCGATTTCAGCGTCTTAAACCTGAAACCCATATGACGTTAACGTAAGACAACTTCTTGTATAACAGGTGTTTCATGAGGTCTATCTGATTTTGACCGATTGGCAAATGTTTCTGTAACTCTAACTCGTCGACCAAGATGCCTAATCGTGCAATGCAAGACGTCAAAACGTCAGGCGGCTTGTTTTTGATTTCCCCGCATTTGAAAATGGCTAATCTACGAGCTCTACTTTCCGAGCGGTGTGTCTGTTTCAAACGTTACTTGCAAAAACAACAGTTACCAGAAATACACTTTTTAGGCCACCACATTAATCAACTATTCGACAGAAAGTCGATCCCAACGTCACAAACCTGAAACGTACATGACGTTAACGTGGAGAATTATCTTGATTTACAGGCGTTTCATGAGGTCTAGTTGAGCGTGGCCGATCAATAAACGTTGGAGGAACTCTAAAGCGTCGATCAAGCCACCGAATCGAGAAACACAAGCTGTTAAACTGTCTTGCGACTTGTTTGTGCATTTGTCGCATTCAAAAAATGGCCATATAACGGGCTCCCTTTTTCAGAATTAAGTCTTGGTATCCTTCAATTCGGGTGTTTCGTAAGAAAATCTTTAAAATCGTGGTTGCCTATCCTATAACACATGTTACTGTGTAAAATGTGACGAATTTCATCATTTGGTATACATACACGAAGCGCACGTAGAAATCTTGACCAGTCACTGGAAATGGACATGTTAATGCATAGAAACGCATATTTTTTCATTCGCCTTAAGGGGGGAATGCTCCAGTTTTTCGGAACACTTGGTCTTTACTGTAGTAAATTAAATAATTCGTACCAATATGTTTCGCTACCATATTATCAATAATATAACACATCATTACAATTTACCATTTTCGACGGTAAAGGTGTATTTATTATGCGAAACTGATTTCCTCAAGATGGAAATCGATTATTAGAGCAAGATAGTCGTAAGTGTGTGTGCAGTTACCACTGTTTTGCGTCATTTTATTCATGTGTAGCTGATAAAAATAGCTGTAATTCACAAATAAGTGCGCTGACCTATATTTTTTCTTTTTGAATTATTACCAGGACATGTTGCTTAATACAATGAGGGAGTTTTATCAAATTCTATTATGTAGAACTTTAAATATTTCCAAAAATATGCAAATTTTGACATAAAACACTCCAGCTTCGTTGATCTAACCGAACGCGTGAGCATGCTGTTTTATACATTTGCGCGTTTAAAGAAGCACATATTTTGGGTTTTCTGTTCTTATTAAATGTAAGACGTTACTTTAAATCCGTTTTCGGGACTAAACGATGAATATACAGCATTTTATTAGCATTTTAGTTACATTCGACAGGTGCAAGAAATTGTGCATTTTTTCGCTGTAGGGGTATGTGATACGAATGCCTATTAAATTCAAACAAGATCGCTGACCATCCATTTTTATTTTATTTTTCAATAACATGTAATTTCAACATACAAAATATAAATAAATTCTATTATTGGGAAAAAATAGGAAACTGGAGCATTCCCCCTTAATTGTCGGTCAAAATGATAATAATTATACAGTATACATTTCAATAACATTGTAAAAGGCATAAAGAAAATAACGACAAATTTCATTGGAGCGTTTCTTTTGGGCGTCAGTTTATATTGTTTTTATTTTAGGTAATAAATGCGTTAAAGAAATCACGTTGTCCTTTGCTATCTGGTTCAGGAAATAAAGTTTTCAATTACAGTCGACACTCGTCATCTCGACATCGGATAAATCGAAATTCCGCTTAAGTCGAAGTGAAAGTCATGTCCCATCCTCAACATATGGATATCAAAATTAATACCGAAACAAATACGGCCATTGAAATTTAGTAGGAAAAGGATAGAAATTGCTCGTTTCGAGCAATTTCTTTCCTTATCCTACTATATTTCAATCATGGACACATATGATGCCCATCACAAATTGTTAATTAAATATCGTTTTTTATCGAAAATATTCAAAATCGGATTAGTCGAACTCCGAATATGTCGAGATATTTTGACGGCCCCTCTGACTTCGACACAACGAGTGTCGACTGTAAGTTGTTAATTATCTAAAACTCGCCACGGTTCCCTGTTACGACAGGGGAAGCAACTGTTAATAATTGTAGGAAAACTTGCTGCAGTTGAATCCCTTTGCAAGTAACGACATTTTAAAAGAGTACGAACTAACCTCTGGCTTTGACAAACTAAACGACAGAAGCTTGGAAAAATTGAGGCGAAATGAGAAGAATTTCTCCCCTTCCCTTTATTACGTTTACTCCAACTTTAAAATAAACTCTGATTTTACAACATTCAGGGTTGGTTGACTAATAGAGCTTATGTTTACAGTTGGAAGGTTCATTTTATATACACAATTTCATATTTGTCGTATTATATAGGCCTAGAGTTAGTGGTCCTATTGGAACCAAACAAATATTTGACTTTTTTTTTGGGGGGGGGGGGGGGATTTATTCATGCAAAAACATAGAGAGAAAAAAAGAACACGTTGATCATGTTTTTCACCCTACATTTATATTCCTTGGCGATACGCGTTTTAAAGTTTGTGTCACTTTATTTTTAGTCTGCAAAAGCTTTGAATACCTATCTAAAATGATGTTCTGTTTCAAAGGGTAAAACGATCTGGAAGGAATTTATAAGTAGGATTTTAATTTCACGTAGGTCGAAAAAGATGTGTGAAAATCAATTCCCATAAAATGGAATGAAATTGGCTGCAAGTTTAATACCATATTTTTGTGTCAAACCGTAATGAAAAGCGACGAGTCTCTGCCATAGACACTAGAGTTAATGAATTCAGTACCTTACAAAATACACTCAGAGGCAAAAATGAGTATAGACCCTAGTCCTTCCATGGTTCTTTATAAAAATATGAGTAGAAGATGGTCATTTATCGGCGTCCTCTCCGTCTGTACGCATTTCTATCCGCCTGTCCGTTTTTGAGTGTAAGTTTTCCATATAATTAAAAGGGGACACATCGCTGACACAATTCCTACATTCATTGACCGATTTTTACCAAATTTTCACATTATATTCCTTGTCACCTTTTCATGTACAAAATTAATCACTGGAGTCTTTCCAATTATGGACTCCACGTTGCAGCCAAGAAATAACTCATCAGCAGTTTCTTTTCTATTGCCTTAATGTCTTCCCACGCTTTTTTATCTTGGGACGACAGGACCATTGTCCTATACTTACGAACAGACAATTTACTTTGTGTGAATTGTGTAATAACCTATCTGATATGCAATCAAAATGATTTTGTGTAATTAAAGTTCAAAATGACTCAAACATGTTGGTAGGATCGTTAGTAAAACGGGGCCAATGTCTTGTTTGGGAAAAGAGTTATTATTAGTTTCATCAATATCGTATTACACGGTCTATCTAAGACCTGACGACATCTATAATATAGGTATGTATCGGAATTATTGACCCTTTTTGAGTTATACTCAATACCACAGGGACATGGTACACATTAACGTTTCCTAAAAAGCCCAACTAATAGCCAAAATCACTTCTCCTTTTCTCACAAGTCTTGCTTCATGGACCTCTATAAGATATGTATCGGAATCATTGACAGGTTGTGAGTTGTACTCAATAACACAGTGAGACGACACTGTCACATTAAACCTTCCCAAATACAAAACAATTATTGTTTTGATGTCAATAACCAAGATAGCTTTGAAAGGTATTGAGAGAAAAGAAGAATATGCCGGTGACCAGCATTTTCTACTTTTCTCGCAATACTTTCCATAGTAGCCTTTATTCTCATGGTTTGTTACACATTTTTTTCTTTAATTCAAATCAGATTTTATATTCTTGTTTGCGTATGGGTTATTAGTTTCATCAATATCGTACTACGCGGGCTATCTAAGATCTGAAGACATCTATATAAGGTATGTATCGGAATTATTGACACGCTGAGAGTTATACTCAATACCACGGGGCATTTTGATATAACTCTGCGATAGCAGTTTTTTGGAGCTTTGTATGAATCGCGTGTCCATAGAGGCATCAGCCTAGGAGAAGACCTCTAAAGACATAACAAGAAAAGTAAAAATGTGATTATAGATCGACATTTTTAAAGGGCGACGGTAACAGATGGTCTAATTGCAAAAAATGAATTTTTTTGAAAAAATATGCAAAACTTTTGTGTTGACCACCTCGGGATGGTTAATAATATGCGATTCAGACAGAGAATGAGCCGAAATTACAAGACAGATAGCTGAATTTAGGGAGAATCCAAGCCTAAATTCAACCCCATCACTGATGGGGTTAGAATTATTTTTAAATTGTTGCGCATGCGCATACAGCGCGGACCATGATTCAAACGAGATTCATACTTAAATTTCAATATGACGTCATCATGTATGTTGTGACGTCATTTAAGAAAGTCGCATGTCCTACTGTTTTGACCTACTTTCGACATCGCTTCATGAATTTGGTATCAAATTGCGAAAAAATGAGTCGTTGCTTCAATAGTTTCTCGTAATCATTTAATCAGGTCATATAAAGCTTAAAAAGTGTACATTTCGTTTGTATTTGACAATTTTTGGGTCCAAATCTGGGAAATAGTAGCTTTAAGTCAATCACAAGTCCTAATGTTATATTCAACTTTAATAACATTTTAAATATTCAAAGCGTAATTAAAGTTGAATAGACCATTAAGACCTGTGATTCGTGTTTGTAATGCGATTTTAACCCTTTCCCAAACAAGACCTGGTTTTGACGTCCTTAGTAGAAAAAGGCTTGGGAAAACATTGAAACAAAAGAAGAAACTGCTGATAACCAGCAGTTTCTCCTTTTGTCTCAATATTTTCTATGCCATATTCTACACAAATTCTATCTTTAATAACTTCCATTTTGTCATTTTTTGCAGTTTTTAAAGTGGATCACCCTAAAATTTGGCCGTTTGGGAAAGGGTTAACCTGTTTCCACATGTCCCAGACAATGATAATAAAAAGCAGTTTTTATGCTTGTGGAATTAATTTTCACGCATATGGTCACATATAGTTACAAGCTTAGATATCGACTCTTTTCAACGAAAATCTCGTAACTGAACCCTTTCCCAAACAGCAAAATTCTAGGGTTATACACTTCAAAAACTTCGCAAATGACAAAATGGAAGTTATTAAAGATAAAATTTGTGTAAATAATGTCATAGAAAGTATTGAGACAAAAGGAGAAACTGCTGGTTATCAGCAATTTCTTCTTTTGTTTCAATGTTTTCCCAAGCCTTTTATAATAGGGACGTCAAAACCAGGCCCCGGTTTCTCGAAAAAACTTAAGTATATACTCATGAGAGCATGCCCAACTTCAAAGGAATACTCTCCAACGTTGAAGGGTATTCGATTGAAGTTCACGTGGATTTCGTGCGATTTGAGCACGGTGCTCAGATTTGAGCATGAGAACGTACTTAAGTTTTTTTTTTTTCGAGAAACCGGGGCCTGGTCTTGTTTGGGAAAGGGTTAAAACAAGCTGGAGTTAGGATGTTTTCGATGGAAAGCATCGATATGCGAAATGATAAACTATGCGTATTGCGAAAAGAAACGAATAAGATACAGTCGACACTCGTTGTGTCAAAGTCAGAGGGACCTTCAAATTATCTCGACATATCCGGAGTTCGACTCATCCGATTTTGTTCAATTTCGAATTGAATGCCTTGTATGACCATTTTTGTTACTTATCAAGTGCTTTGATAATTGAAATATAGTAGGAAAAAGGAAAGAAATTGCTCGAAACGAGCAATTTCTATCCTTTTCCTACTAAATTTCAATAGCTATATTTATTTCGAAATTATTTTATTTAACGTTTTGATATCCATTGGTGAGGACGAGGCCAGGATTTCACTTCGACCTAAGCGGAAATTCGACTAATCCGATGTCGACATAACGAGTGTCGACTGTATTTGAGAAAGAATGAATCGTCGTTTTTCAATCAAACACTCGATTGGCCAATCAAATAATCCATTCAGTCCGGACCTGCCCTATTGTAACCACGGCTTCCGGAAATGTTACGTGTATTTTCTATCTTTTAACCCCATGCTGTACAGACCTGTATCTTTGTGAATAAAAAGGTTTTTTTTTCTGTTTTGTACTTGTTATTTCGTTGTTCATAATAAAATTCAAATCTGAAAACACATTTTTTAACAACAATGCGGAAATAATGCAGAAAATACCTTCTAAAAGTTGAGCTATGATTTCGCTTTATTTAATTATAGACTTAATGAAATCTTCACGGCAATAAACGGCGTATGCTTAAAAACATGTAGGCCTAATAAAAGTTTGATATAAAAAGGCCATGCTGTCACATGCCCCTGTGTATTTAATTTTCACACGTCTAGCCACATAGTTACAAGTTTAGATCTGTGAAATGACAAACCCCGACAAATACCGACAAAGCCGGATCAAAAATAATACCAAGATTGCTGTAGTAGGATTATATTCAATATAAAACCAATAATATCTTCGATCTATCGAGTTTGTTTCCAAAACGTTGTAACTATCTCTTGTTACAATGCCAACTTAACACAGTTAAGGATTGAGTCGATGGTGATTCTTTTATCCTTGACTTGACTTCAAAAGCTCCTAACTACAAATTAGTTCAGTAGAAAGATAATACATTTTGGAAATTTTCCTTTTCTAAGTCTTATATCTTCGATTTGACTCCCCAAACGATCGTTACTACGGCTTATTCAAGCCGTAGTTACGTCGTTTTGGGGTCAATCGAAGGTATCTAATAATACAACATTATTGGCTCGGTGACTTCTTTATTTGGAAAAATAAAAAAGAAGTTCACGGACTAACTCTATACATCAATATTTGTAGTGTGAAATGGAGTAGCTTAAATTGTTAAACATAGTCTAATTGGACGAACGTGTGACTTTAATTGCTTTAATTTGTTACCCGAAATAGGGTCATTGGAGATATTTTGAATGGAAAAATAGTTTGATTTTAAAATTTGACACACATCTTTTTTTCTTCAATTTTTGTGATATTTTTTTAATAACTCACTTCTTGGCAGAGGAAGATATTTTTATGTGAAAAAAGAAAAATCAATCAACATTTTTGTATATTTTGTGACATTCTTTCATTTTAATTTTTGTACTTCTTGGATTTGTTAAATATACAAAAACGTAACCATGGCGGCCAGTTATATGTTAGCAACCAGAAAAAGGTAAGACATTTTATATACAATTTTAGAAAAAAGAAATATCTACAAATATTATTTTTTATATGAAAATCGGTATTTTTTATATTTATTTTTATTATCAATAAATGTATGTTCTTTACAATGTATCCACCAGGACTTATCCGTGACGAACAGAATCCAAAATTCTTTTTACGTTCGCTTTAGGTACATGTATAAAGGACAGCAAAATGTTTGTGAAATCCTTCTCATGTTAGAATTATTGTATAAAAGTATCGAAATTGCGAAAATGTTCCCGTAGTTTTCTACTATATTTCAAATATACACGGCTACTCGTGTTAAAAATAATGAAATAAATTGTCTTAAAATCAATCAATCAATCTCAACGTTACTTTCCCTGTTTCATTCATTTTTTTACGTCGCAAAAGCACACTATACCATTGACAAACCCTTTAAATTTTTGCCCCTCTCAAATTTTGTCGCTTGGAACGCTTTACAGACTCCCAGACAAAAGTTCGATGGTTCAGCGCGAAACGGTTGTAACTGCCTACATGTTTATAGGCAGTTACAGCCGTATCGCACTGAGTCATCGAGTTATCTTTGACGATCGAACGAGAAAGAAAAATGCTTAGAAAAGCATTGAGAGAACAGGGGACAAAGATGATGACCAGAAATACATTATTATTTTCCCCCATTGCTTCCACGCGGTACCACAATGGGTTAATGCATTAATTTTCAAGTTTCACTGTAAATGCTAAGGTCAGTGTTTGTATCAAGATGCCTGATTGCAATGCTTTTATTACACTGGAGGAAACAAAAGAATCAATCAATCATTTTGATAAGCGCTCTGTGGAATTGCTCTCAATGTTCGAAAAGCCTAATATTCAATTTTCTATCAAAATATACATGAAAGAAGTACATGTATATCCAAGACTCAATAAATCGATCAGTTAAAGTTCTTCATGGATTAGGTTGATAATTTTAATGAATGACCGTCCTCAGCTCTCAAGTAAAGCCTATATTTGTACAACGTATGTCACACCGATAGTATTACATAGTATCTCTGATACCAAAGTCAATTTGAATAGAGTACCAAACCCTTGATGCATACTTGGTGAATGTGAGTACAGCACATAATTTGATCTATGATTCTTTCACAAACAACAGAATTTAAAGTGGCTCAATTCAGAAGCTGGTGCAGACATCAGAATGGATGGAAGTAAATACCGGTATAGGATTTGGCTACAAAACATCGCAGAACATATTGAGATAAAAGAAGAAAATGCTGCTTATCAGCATTTTCTTCTTTTGCCTCAATGTTTTCCAACGTCTTTTCTATTGCGGACGTCAAAACCAGGTCTTGTTTGGGAAAGCTTGGTCAAAAGCTAGTTTGCCTTTGAAATGCCAAATTTCAGTCTAAACTAATGAATTTAATTTTATATTAATGAGACTTTTGACACTCAAGCGGGAGAGAGAGAGAGAGAGCACAAAAAAACACCAATTGTTGAAAGGAAAGTAAATGCAACAAGAAGTAGGCTATTTCTTCATTTCTCATGATGATTTGCTTAAAATGTTGTCGTCTTTCATTGGTTAACTGTTTGTCGTTGAGACAAATACATATCGAAAAGTGTTAGTCATATCACTCATATATCAACTCCATGGTCCTAGGAATCCTAAAACTGCGTCGAAAACATTTGAGCCAGGACCTGGAAAACCGTCCCTTAACCGATTACCACACAGTAATTCTTTTTGACTCCCCACAAGGTAATGGCTATGGAAAACATCGTTGAAAATGAAGAAATTGCTTGTGATAAGCAATTTCTTCATTTCCCACAATGCTTTCTACACAGAGAGACCAAAATATGCAATATTTCATGCACTTGAAATTGACGTCTGCATCATCTTTGAATTTGGAACTTTCCAAAATTTTGCCGTTTGGTAATGGGTTAAGGCTTTTGAGCCCAACATAGATCCAGTTCAGCCTGTGCATATGCACAGTCTGATCAGGATCAATGTTGTTCTCTAGTAGCTTCTTCGTGACCTGTAGTAGCTTAAAGAGAGCAGCATGGATGCATATTGGACTGCACTTGAGAACAGGCTGATCTTCAAACTCAATTTTTGAAAATGCTATAAGGGACATTTTTTCCAGATCCTGGCTCATTTTAGTTTAGGGACGTCAAAATCAAGAATTGTTTGAGAAATGATTAAAATCAAATCGTCCAGATACCACTGGCGAAATTTTGACATGAAATTTTCGCTTTGGAAATTCAAATAGATTTAAATTACAATCTAAAAATAAACTAAAAGAGGTCTATAATTTAAAGTTACATAAAGACAACGCACAAAAGAGATAAATACCTATTGAAACGACCAAATAGACACCGATTATGTCTGTATTCAAAATATTTTCAATAGAGAATAATTACCTCCGTATAATCTTGAATAATATTGGTGATAAGAAACTATTTTATGGCAGGCCGTTTCTAAAGTCTTTTCAATTCCAAATTCTATGTTATTATTACTGTTGTTGTTGTTTTCTTCTTCTTGTTGTTGATGTTGGTTGTGTTGTTGTTGTCGTCGTCGTCGCCAAGTTGTGCGTTTAGTTACGAAAACTTCAAGGGCCACTTTTGGTCCTTTTGGCTCGTAGGCTATTCTTCGGTCGATAATCACGTGATACAACATTTTCAGAAAATCTTCAATAATGTTAATATGGGACCGATTTGAATTCGGTTTGAAACAAAGAAGGTGGACAGACGTCATGCATTAGTTGGACGTAATGGATTTTTTGAAAATCAACTGATAAAAAAGTTATTGAAGATCAACCAAAATCTACTACGCCCAGCTTATTCCTGACATTTTCCACCTTCCCTGCTTCAAACCGAATTCAAATTGGTCAAGTATTAACAAAAAATATCGACGATTTTTAGCGAGCCGGGACTTTAAGTCCGGGGAGCTAATGTCACAGCCCTAGTGTCGGCGTCGGCGTCGCGTCTTCAAAAACGTTAACCTGGCACATATCTCATGCACTATTAGAGATACAACCTTGATATTTCACACATGGATACTTCTCGACAAGACCTTTCATTTGGGACCATGACCTTTGACCTAGTGACCTTGACCTTGGAGTTTGACCTACTTTTAAAAAAACGTTAACCTGGCCTATATCTCAGGCACTATACAGCCTTGATATTTCACACATGGATACTTCTTGACAAGACCTTTCATTTGGGACCATAACCTTTGACCTAGTGACCTTGACCTTGGAGTTTGACCTACTTTAAAAAAAACTTCAACCTGGCCTATATCTCAGGCACTATTAGAGATGCAACCTTGATATTTCACACATAAATACTTCTCGACAAGACCTTTCATTTGGGACCATGAGCTTTGACCTTGTGACCTTGAAGTTTGACCTACCTTTAAAAAACTTTAACCTGGCCTATATCTCATGCACTATTATAGATAGAGCCTTGATATTTCACATATGGATACCTCATGCCATGACCTTGACCTTGAGACAATGACCTTTGACCTAGTGACATTGACCTTTGATCTTGGACTTCTTTTTTTGCGACAGGCTCTCGTATAGGCGAGCTATGTTGTCCGCGGACAAGTCTTGTCTGAAATTGTTGTATCACGTGATTATGCACCGTGTTCTTGATTGATTATGGTCCAGCATGTACCATCGGTCATATGAGTATGTCGTCGCTTTTCTACGAAAACCACGTATCTGCAGCTTGTTTTAAGCTGTAGATGCGTGGTTTTCGAAGAAGAGCGGGTATGTCCTTTGGTTAGACAAATCAGAAAATGTTTAAAATATCATGACGGGGAATCATTCGACACAAAATATTTCGATATTTTATTCAATAATTATGTTAATATATGACCGATTTAAAAAGAAAGTTTTGAAGCAGAGAATGCGTGAAAACGTCTAGGATATACTGAATCCTTTGAAAAAATTTTGAATGAAAGTTTGTTATTTTACAAATCTGAAGGCGGGCATCATCCCCTGGATCCGCGCTTGATAATGTTTATGTTTTTCTCGGAAAAGGCATCTTCAGAAATTGATTTGATTGATGACAATTCTGCAGGTATCAGTTGCTTTGAACCTCAGGAAATTGCGTAATGGTATAATTTGATAATGGTGGGAGAAATTCTGCAGAAATCGATTCTAATTTGTGAACTGACAAACATTTTGTAGTAGGATTGAAACTGTCTTTCACGCCATTGATTGAATAAATTAAAATTCTGAGAAGAGATCTTTAACGTTTTTTTCCATATAATGACGCTTTTTGACGCCCCACAAGATAGGTGCTTCGTAAGACATAGTGGAAATGAAGAAATTGATTGTGACCAGAAATGTCTTTATTCTCCGCTTTGTTTCCACACGAAAAGACAAAACATGCATTTTTCGTTTTCCATATTATTTGTTACCCGTAAAGACGAAAGAATGTAAAATTCTAGCCATTTGAAATAAGACTAGTTTTGGGCCCCAAGTAGAAACGACTTGGGAAAACATTGGGGCAAAAGAAGATAATGCTGATACCCATCATTTGCTCCTTTTGCCTCGATGTTTTCTTTACTTTATTGTGTACAAAATCTATGTTTAACAAAATCCTTTTTTTCGTCTGCCTAGCTTTCAAAATAAGACTAAAATATTTCATTTGCTGATGTTTGGGAAAGGGTTAAGCTGTCTTTCACGCCATTGATTGGTACTATAGGAAGATCTTTAACCCTTCCCTCTAACAATGCGTAAATAAATTTTCCACCAAAGGTTCTGAAAACAGTGATTTATATGTCTTGATAAATAACATGGCAGAGCATCTCTAACTCATAGCTACAGACGCTCTGTCGGGTCATTTATTAAGACCTATAATAATATGCAAAATAAAATTGTGTAAATTAGAAAAAAAAAAAAAAAAAAAAAAACACACACACACAAACAAAATGTAAATTTATTTTAGTATAATTCTATTAATCTTTTGTTGTCATCAACATGTACTTATACTTTAAAGATTTTATAGATTTTTGCAATAATATCGATTTATTGATCCTATTACATACAAATGATTTAACCCATTAAGAATTGTTAATCCCCCAATTTAATCCCTTTTATTCGCTGTAACATCTCGTCTCTATGCATGCATATTTTTTTTTCTTTCTTTGACGCGACACATTAAAAGAAGGGATAAAAAGAATTAAGCAAATGAATAGATAGATAAATTAAAAGAGCAAAAGGAGTTTATAATTATGTACACGGATGTTATTTTTTTAGATAGACTTCATTAAACTGTCTGATATATCAAAATAAGGTCCTTTCACTTATGTTTTAGTCTGTACCTACAGAACACACTTCCGGAGGCAAAGACGATGGTTTGATGGGAAATCAACATTGTATACATGAAAATTATTACTAAGAATAGTCACAAATCGACATTATCAACACGAAGCTCCATAAATATGTGGAGAAAAAAATGACGACGCACGTGCATTCAATATAACGCGATAAAGAGCACGTGCATTCAACATAAAACGCTTTGGGTTCGAGAATATTGTTACCAAAACGCTTTGGGATTGAGAGAATGTTACTAAAAATAACAAATACTAAACGTTTGAGCGGCGTTTTAAGACTCCAAGGACGACTTTCGGAGACTGTTGTGTGCGGGGGGGTCTTAGATGAAATAACCTTATACTTGTCTTATTCACTAGATAATACATTCTTTGCTACTTTTCAACAACAACAACAACAACACTCATAACACTCATAACAACACCTTGTTTAAAGCTGTAGTTACGAGGTTTTTGTTGAAAAGCGACGATGTACATAATAGAACAGTTCTTTCTTCTTTTCTTACATTTGTTTCTATTGCATCAAGATTATAATGAGTTACAACCGATTTTGTCTTCAAGGGCGGATATAGAGGGGGGGGGGGCATTGGGCAAAAATTTAAATTTTGACCATGTAACTTAAGTTTTATGTTACATATCGCTGCTTTTCAACGAAAATCTCGTAACTGCAGCTTAAAACAAGCTGCAGTTACGAGATTTTCGTTGAAAAGCATCTATACTTGTCACAATTAAGCCATCATTTGGGTTTGGACCCCCCCACCCCCCTTGGAAAAAAATCCTGGATCCGCCAGTGGTCTTCTATAGCTCATTTCTTTTGGACTACAGATATACGATATACATGTATGTTTGAGAAACTGATATTAAAACTTGTAGGTAATTTCCACAGTTTCCATGGTTTGGGTCGAACTTCACATTTATTATTCATATTTTGCCTTGATTAGCAAAATCCCAGGAGAGAATCTTTAACACGTAATAATGTCCATTGTACAATACAAAAAGGAAACCTTTAAATCATTTCCCAAACAACGAAATTTTAGACCAGTCCAAACTCAAAGACGACACAGAGGACAAAATAAATGCTTTGGCTATGGAAAATATATTTTATATTGTACATGGTAAGCACTAATGAGAAAAGGTGGGAGAAAATATTTTTCATTGGAACATGAATGTATTTTCTTCTTTGCTCTCAATTCTTTAACCCTTTCCCATACAAGACCTGGTTTTGACTTCCCTAGTAGAAAAGGCTTGGGAAAACATTGATAAAAAAGAAGAAACTGCAGATAACCAGCAGTTTCTCCTTTTGTCTCAATATTTTCTGAGCCATATTTTACACAAATCCTATCTATAATTACATCCATTTTATCATTTGTGCCAGTTTTTAAGGTGGATCACCCTAAAATTTTGTCGTTTGGGAAAGGGTTAAAAGGCTAACTTCAATAGGTACTTAACTACGTTATTTGGCTTTGACACCAATGTAAGCGAAAGCTTTTGAAAAAAAATGAGACGTCAATGTAAGAGAAAATGACTAAAAATAACGAGAATGAATTGAGAGAATGCTCATTGCTTGTATTCAATAAAAAATAGAAACAGACAAACGTACATAACAAACAAACAAACATCTACACGTCATCCCAAAGTACACGAAATGACGTCCCTAAAGTGAAACAGTCCCATGAAATACATTGTAATTAAGACGTAAAGGAGAAATTGATTGGAACAAATGAGCTTGTCTTGTTTGTGAAAAAGTGTAAATCAACCCCCTTTTCGACCGAAACATTTCTTCGTTTATACAGTTCACTGGTGGTGAACTCGGCCAAAGCATGGGACGTTTTTTCGCGATCATTATATTCCGTCGGTGTGGTTAGGCTATAAAATATCGTAACTACGGCTTCGATAAAGTCGTAGTTACGAGATTTTATAACAACACCGACGGTTTGTCAATACATATCGGTAAACCCGGTCTATTTTTAGAACAAATTCATTTTTATTAGAAAAACTATCCAATCAGATCTTTAAACATTTAAACGCAAAATATATGTACCTTGTTGTAGCGAAAAACGTCCAATCGCTTTGACCGAGTTCACCACCAGTGGTTTTACTTGTTCAAGTAATTCGAAACACCTTTCAAGTGTGGTTGGCACTATGCAGTAATAACCGTTCCAAAACGACAGACTTTGAGACAACTTGAAAACTAAAATAGACGGCAGAATTGGGGGTCCCAATAAATTGGATTTTTTGTACACACTTTCATAATCAAATATCATTGAAAGTATAGGAAATGGTGGTCGTCAGCATTTTTCCCTTTTCCTCAATATTTTCACAAGTTATTTTATTCTTGAAGACGTTTGTTGTTTGAGAAAGGGTTAAGTATGATTGATTGATGTCTCTAAGTCAAGTTAAGATAAACTTTGAATCAATTTATGTGCGCAGATCGATATTATATTGATATACCCTTTACGCTGCATTCCACGACATGAGCCAGGATCTGGAAAAAGGTCCGTTGAAGGCTTTTGGAGCCCAACATGGTTCATGATCAGACTGCGTATACACGCAGTCTGATCATGAACCGTGTTGGGCTCAAATAGCTTCTTCGTAACCAGTAGCAACTGTGAGACAGCAGCATAGATGGCAGTCAGACTGCTTTTAGGCACAGGCTGATCGTAAAATATGTCTGTCTCAAACGCTGTAAGGGACGGGTTTTTTTTTTTTTTGCAGATCCCGGGTTATAAATAAAAGTAAAAGAATATATTATATTCTTAAATATTTTAGAGGATCGACTGAGCAAAATTGACGAAGGGCAGCTGTTTATGCTAAATAATTTACAAAATTTATCATATCAGCCACATGTGCAATCTTAGAGTGAACTTTTTTTGTAAAAAAATCCCCAGAACAGATAATTCTACTAGTTCAATTGAAAATACTTTGCAAACAACAGAAAAATTGGTTGTATATAGATTTTGTTTAATAAATTATTATTCTTTATTTCCTCCAATTTGAAGATTTACATTTTGTTTTAATTATCACGTGTTGTTTTGGAATTCTTGATGAAAGGATAGTATTGCAAAGGGGGATAATGCATATGTCAATTTAGCCAATGATAACTGCTTTGCCTCCCTTAATTTGTAGGGAGTTTCGGCCTTACTCTCGGCCTTACCCCAACCGGAGCAACTTCCCTTCTGACATTTGTCATATACCATTTGTCGCTCACCAATGGATGTGAATCATCTTTAGAAGTGAGATACGCTGGATTTGATATTGTGATACTACATGTGAATGAAATACCAGGGATCCATGACCACAGGTATTTGGCACGTAATCTAGTCAGTATTATACTGTCAATGACAAAAAAAAGACAAAAAATAACAAAAAAAAAATTTTTAACTTGTGTTAAATGAACACAAGTTAATTTTTTTTGTTATTTTTTGTCTTTTTTTTTTGTCATTGACAGTATAATACTGACTAGATTACGTGCCAAATACCTGTGTCCATGACTAGGTGTTCCAGTCACCGCTATATGACCATGGCAGCTGAAAGGCACGTTAACGCCATTCATTCAATCATAAGAATCGTGAAATAAGAGCAACGACCGGTCAATCTGCAGGGAGATTGCCGTGCTTTGTTTAAGTGATAGTTGATGATTTAGGCACTAGCCCTATCACGGACGAGAATTTACTTAACTGCTTCAAATTGAAAACAACGACGACAACAACAACACAACAACAACAACAAAATGACTGCAACCTCAAAAAATGTTTGCGACGTGAACCTTATCATTTTCTTTCGGCATCACCATATCTATAGTTATTTTGCGGTGTTAAAATCTGACTCAGTTAGTTAAAAGGAAAGAGTAAAACATTCTATTTTATATTATTGAACTCGTTTTAACCCACTACCAGACGGCAAAATTTTAGACTAGCCCAAAACCAAAGCTGTTTCGGACGACAATTTCAAGTGAATGTAATTGTACACCTTTTGTTCTTTTGGGGTAGAAAACATAGTGGGAAATGCAGAAATTGCTTGCCACAAGCAATTTCTTCATTTCCCACAATGTTTTCAAAAGCCAATTTCTTGTGGGCAGTCAAAAAGAGTCACTGTGTGGTAATGGTTTAACTTACATTTAGCCTATGTCTCTTCCTTGGAGTGGTTTGTTAAAGACGTTTGTATTCGATTAAAATGTATTTGCTTAGTTTTATTATGGACGGGGCTTTAATATGCTACTACTGTTTGGTTAGGAATGAACAAACAACCTCCAGGATTTTATTGCTGTATTGAAGTTTTCAAAAGAGGGGGTGGATATCCGTTGTTCTACATTAAAAACATATACATTGTATTTTTTGAAGCCAAGATAATAATAGTTCTCTAATTTGCTAATTTTCGCGTAAGCAAGAAAGAAAGTGGAGATAGATCTAGTACACTATACTCTCGACTTACGAAAATAACAGAAGTCAGTGGCGAGTCCAGAGGGGGTTCGCGGGGGTGGGGGGGCTGGGGGGGGGGGGGGGGGTTCAAACTAACCCCCTATGTAGCCTGATTACATCATTTTCATGCAGGAATTCAGTCAAAAGTGTGTATCGAATCCCGAAACGACCCCCCTCGCAGAAATCCTGGATCTGCCCCTGAAAGACAACCTGTTTTGGTATTCGACGCCAACTGCAATAATGATAAATCGACCACTTGAAAAAGTACTTAAGCTGTACCTTAACAATGCTCCAGTTTACAAGTTTATTACCCTTTAGAATGATAATTCGTTTAAAGAGAGTTTGAATTATTTCTATATAAGGTATCCGAGTTACAGATTAACGGGACAAATAGTACACTACTTCTTTTATTACAACTTTTAATAAGCATAATATAGTATCTCGTCACGCTAAAGCAGACCTTCCGGGAAGTGTAAAAACTATCGATTGCGGATTGCGCAGACTGACTAGAATCGAAACTTTTCACTTTAAGAAAGTTTTCAGGATCTAGAATGCTTTCCTTTATTACTATATGTTCATTTTCCAAATGCAACACTCGGTTGAAGTCTGTAAAGTTTGGCATGTTTCTCGAAATTTGAACTCTCAATGCTAGCGTGGCAGGTCACATATATTCTGAAAAGTCTGTATATCGTCTTATTTTGAGGCGTTTTCGATGACTACTGACAGCATAGGCTTACCGTTGCCTTCGAAATAACAAATTACTTATTGCATCTATTTATTTGTTTGTTTGTTTGATTGCTTGTTTTTTTTCTCTCGGACCTTCATTTCACTAATCACTACATCAAAATGAGACACGACAGGAATGCATGTTTAGGTGCTCTAGTCGCAGCAATATGACGATAGCAATTGAAATATGTGTTAAGCTCCAATCATAAATCAATTAATCAATAGCAAAATATTGTGTTAGTTGTCTTCTTTTCACTCAATGAATAATGTTGAAATATTTCGAAATACCAATGTGTTTTATTTCATTTTTATTCACGTTAGAGAGTTTACAAGGTTTACAAGTTCTGCATAAAAAGGTAAACAATATCAACAAAAGAGAACTGCAAGACTTGACTTCAGCAAACTGTTGCATCCGCTCCGACTTCTTACAAATATTCGTGTCATTTCAAAAGGTGTCCTTCAAACAAAACTAAAAAGAAGGATGAAATCCTTAGCATTGTCAGTTCTTAGGACGTAGGTGCAATCCTCTGCCATGAAACATGTACAGTTTTCCATTAAACTTAAGGTGAACTTGGTAGAAACTTTAACCAATTACCACACAGTGACTCCTTTTGACTCCCCGCAAGATAATGGCTTTGGAAAACATTGTGGAAAATGAAGAAATTGTTTGTCACAAGCAATTTCTTCATTTCCCATAATGTTTTCTACACGAAAAGACTAAAAGATTTTAAATTTCCTTGACTTTACTGTCATCTGCAACATCTTTGAATTTGGACCAGTCCAAAATTTGTCGTTTGGTAATGGGTTAATCATATAAATTTTAATCACTTAACCAACTAAACTTACATTAATCAAAGTTACCATATATGTACTTTTTTACTCTGACGCGACAGATTTCTTTATTTTCGGTTTGTTTCTAAAATACGCCTGGAATGAAACTTTAGAGTAATAACTTTTGATAGTTTACCTTCGAGACAGCTACATTTTTGAATTGTGATTTGATATGAGTTGAAAATTTTAATCGGATTTTTGCATGGTTGTGCCATGAAAAAATGACAGGAAAGTATTGGTAAGTGCATCCGCTACCTTATTTAACCATTTATCAGACGATAGAATTGTTGACCAGTCAAAATTCAAGATGCTGCAGACGACAATATGAATTGAATGAAATTTCGCATTATTTGTTCTTTCTTAGTAGAAAAAATGTGGAAAATGAAGAAACTGCTTGTTACAAGCAATTTCTTCATTTTCCACAATGTTTTTCAAAGCCATTATTTTGTTGGGAGTCAAAAAGAGTCATTGTGTGGTTATGGGTTAACCAATTATCAGACGGAAAAACTTTGGACTGTTCCAAATTGAAAGGTGTTGCAGACGACAGTATTAAGTAGATGAATTTTTATGAGCATTTCCATTTTGGTCAGAAAACGTTGTGGAAATTGAAGAAATTGCTTGTCCCAAGCAATTTCTTCATTTCCACAATGTTTGCCAAAGCTTTTTCTTGTGAGGGAGTCAAAAGGAGTCAATGTGTAGGTATGGGTTAACAAATACCGATTATTAACCGGCAAAATTTTAGAAAAAACCAAAATTGCAAAGATGTTGAAGACGACAATTCAATGTGAATGCTATTTTACATTTTTTTGGTCTTTTCAAGCGGAAAACATTTTGGGAAATGAGGAAATTGCTTGTCACAATCAATTTCTTCATTTTCCATACTTTTTTGGGTTTCGAAAGCCTATCTTGTGGGGGACATAAAAAACAGAATGATGTGGAAATTGGTAAACCCCCAAGAAAAAGCTTTCGGAAACAACTGGGCAAGTTTAAAAAAAATGTGACCGTTCACTTTTTACACGCCTCGGCTTTTGTAGAGAAACATATTCAACCCAATCAAAGCTAAAAGGATGTGTTCATGTGTCTTTATACTGGGTACCAAGTTTAAAGAAAATCGCTTCACAAATAAAAAAGATATGTCATTAAAACATATCAAAAATGTCAGGAGTGAAACGCTTTTTGTGTGACACTTAAAACTTAAACCAAGTTTCTAAGCTATGGTAAATAAAATACAGTGACAGGATACTACAATAAGCACTTGTGATTCCTAAAACAACATGTGCATCATCATCTAAAAATTACCTTTTCATCTTATCTTCACTGGTTTAGGATGTGGAGCCTGTTTTATAAAACAACCCTCTGAATTTTATGTCAGGAGTGAAACACTTTTAATTTTCAAAATGTGTTCTCATTTTTGTCTATTCAGCCAGAAATCTACCACTCAAACGTTTTTAGGAAGCCATCAACCTTGTGGGCATTCTGCACTCTATTATTTAGTGATTCGTGGGTTACAATTTATCATATTGTGTAATATATATGTTGTCAGGAGTGAAACGCTTTTTTGTTGTCATTTTGCAATATTGCGCACAGAATTTCAGCTAAAAACTTGTGAACATGAATTTAGAATATAATTTTAGCACTGCTTAACCATTTAGAACAGTTTTTATCCAACCTAATTAAGAAATCTGGATGATATTCTGTAAAAATAGCTGTTATTCTTAAAATTTAAATGTCACAATTTGGTCACATTTTTTTTAAACCTGCCCAACTGTGGAAAATGAAGAAATTGCTTTTTACAAGTAATTTCTTCATTTCCAACAATAATTTCAACCAAGAACAATCACAAAATGTAAAATTGCTTCTACTTTGAATCGTCGTCTGCCTCTCACCAATGGGTGTGAATCATCTATGTGAGAGAGCAGCTGGAGGCTCGGTTTGGATATTGTGGCTGTACTGGTGCGAGAAATACCAGGAACCCACGGTTAGGTGGCAAGTCTATAATTCTGCTCTCTGGTAATTACTTAAAAATATCTGGGTTTTGGGTAAAATTGCGTTTTGTGCCAGTTTGATAAATTTTGTGACGCGGATTTATAATTTGAATGTAGTGAAATCCTTTAACTTAAAGTTGGTCCGAAAGACAATAGACGAATACTTTCACAATGAGATAGGAGTTGAGCATTTTAATATTTTGGAGCCGAATTTGTCATTCTTTGTGCAGTTATCAAATTATGAAAACCCCTTTCCCAAGCAACGAAATGTTAGGTTGGTTCAAATGAAAAGCTGCTGCAGAAGAAGTGGATAAAAAATTAATCGAGTACAATAAAGCAAATAAGATTTTGAAGCAAAACGAGAAAATGCTGGCCATAAACATTTTACTCTTTTGCATCAATATTTTCCCTACTATTAAGGACTAAAAATTTGTTTTAAAAAAGGGTTGAAAATTCTTTGTAGGAATTTTTCATGTACCAATTTGGTTTTTCCCCTCCCCTCGAAAACATGGCCCCATCTGAGAAAAATGTCTAGATCCGTACATGCTTTTCTCCAAGGGTTTTTATAAAGAGAAATGAAGATGGAAACTTAGAAGGTAGAAGGTAGAATGTCCGTAAAGTAGCCATTTTGAAATTATTAAAACATGGGCTTTTTTTCGAGTGGCGTCGTTATGTTTCCGAACATATTCGGGCGCGGTCTAAACATTGGGTGGTGGAAAGTTCCACCGCCGAATGTTTTCGACGTCGCCCAAATCCTGTAGTTCCGACGTCGCCCGAATCTTATTAGTGGTGGACTACCTTAAGTTATGAACTATAGACGCAACACGAAACAGTTATACGGAAGAGATGCATCTCTCTGCTAGCATAAAGATATGCAACAATTTCATACAAGAAAAAGTTCGATTTTTCCCGTAATTAAAGGGAAGTAATCCTTGGTTTCCGTCATAGTTTTACGCAGTTGTCTTCCGTACATACTTCATATGCCTATATGAACTTGGCCAGTTGGCACATGACTTCAGAGTTTTCAACCGTTGAACGAGTATTGGATTCTAATGTGATCACATTGCTTCAATAGGCACCATTGTGCATGAGCACATTTGTAGTCTGTTTACGGTATTCCAACCATCGTTAGATACCAAACACTTGCTTCGTCCATTTCCGTTACCACGGATGACACCCCGATATTGACTAGGGTACCCGCAATTTAAATTCCGGATACCACCAGCTTCGTCGATTTTCATTGCCAAGGATGACACCCGAAGTTGCAATAAGTGTTTGGTATCTAATGATGGGTGGAGGCCCGCATCGGCTAACCTTTTTTAAAAGACATCACATTCCCATTTGTTTAGATGTCGATATTTGCTATTTTACTGTAATTGTTGCTTATAAACCTAAAAACTTGAGACCAACGACATTTTGCTATCAAAACTTAAACACACACGAGCAGGGACTGGCTTTATTTTAATTAAATACCAAACCAAAACGTGTTTAGACACCCCTAGTATATTTGATAATTGGAAACATTTAAAGGAAAGAAGAAACTGCTGTTAATCAGCAATCTCTCTTTTTCACTCAACATTTTTGATACTAAAATCCATATTCTTTACATTTGATATCAAATACGTTGTCGTCTGCAACTCCTTTCAAAGAGGGACAGTCTATTTGTCATTTGGGAAAGGGTTAATTAATTACGAATGAAAATCATAAGAACAAATAATGGCAATTAATTTTGTTCTAAAAATAGACTGGATTTAACGTTATGTTTTGATAAACCGTCGGTGCTGTTATAAAATCTCGTTAGCTACGGCTTGAACCAAGCCGTAGTTACGAGCTTTTATAACAACACCTACAAAATGCTATTGTTTGTCCGAAATTACGTCACGGCTAACCGGATAAATCGTTCCCTTTGACACCTGTAACATGATAAGGCATAGCGTTTAACCCATTACCACACAATGACTCTTTTTGACTCCCTACAAGATAATGGCTTTGAAAAACATTGTGAAAAATGAAGAAATTGCTAGTAACAAGCAATTTCTTCATTTCCCACAATTGTTTCTACGCAGAAAGATCAACGAATGCGAAATTTCATTCAATTCATAATTATTGTCGTCTGTAGCATCTTTAAATTTGGACAAGTCCAAAAATGTGTCCTTTGGTAATGGGTTAATGAATTCGTATAAAAAGTAAAGATCGTTTTATCACAGGAGGTTAGTCTGAATAAATATTGATAGAGGATCATTGCATGAAGCGTCGTGGGAAAATGGGTACAAAAACTTCCTGGTTAGTTTGGAGTTCGAAACCATATCCTGTTTCCAACCAATTCTTGTCAGGGTTCTCCGCAGAATAGTTTGAAGCTGTAGGGACAAATTAAAATTGTGTCCATGCAAATAATAGTGAATAAAACATAATGAGAAAAGAAGCAATTGCTCAATTTGAGCAATTTCTTCTTTTCCCATTATGGTTTTTATACAGAATTGTCACATTTTAATGTATGAAAATGCATTATTCATCAGATTTTAACACGAAATACCTCTAAATGTCTCTATTTGGTGACCATTTTGGAAAAATTAAGCTGTAGGGGTAATTTTGAAGCTGTAGGGGCAACATAGTTATTTACATGAAACTGTAGTGGGGCCGATACAGCTTATTAGGCTGGGGAGAACACTGCTTGTGTTTTGACGCCCGTAGAAGGGATAACTTTGGAGAACATTCAGGAAAAAAAAAGAAGACGGTGTTGATAATGCTTCAGAATTAATTAGAATGCTGATGATCGACATTTATTCTGATGTTTAAATGTAGATATTTCCCATGCTTTCATTTTTTTAGATTCTTTTAATCCTACAACTTCTTTATAATTTCGACCAGTATAGCTCTATAAACATTATCTTTGAAAGCCATAGAAAAAAATCGTTTATGGTATTATCAGGATTTATATTTTTCATTTTAACTTGATTGAGCTTGATTTGTGGTTCTTAAAATGGTCCATTTTTCTTTAATTAAAACCCTGTCGATTATAGCATGTTTTAAGCTGGACTTACAAGGGTTTGAAAGAAAAGCATCGGTAGGCCTATTTTGTTTTACAAAACAGCAACAGAAACAAAACAACACCAACAACATCACAACTTGATCAACTCAATATTAAAGTAGAAATTTGTAGCGGTAAATTATTATCTTTAACCTTCTTGAAAGTATGGTCTCCATAAAGTCAGTTTTATCAATGTCCCGTCCTTTTCATTTTATTCAATGTTCGATCTCGTTATATCCAGTAGCGTGTAGGCTAGGTTAAATATTGCCTTTTTGTGGAGTGTTTAATACCATACTTTATGTCCAATTTCATCGTTAAGTACAAGCGTGAAAATATAGAAAATGTCCATGTTTGTAATTAGGTTGATGTTTTGAAATATTGAGGGTCTAATAGAAGTTTGCTTTTGTCCGTCCGTCCGTCCCCATGTCTGTCTTTTGTGGAGTGTTTAATAACATACTTTATGTCCAATTCCATCGTTAAGTACAAGCGTGAAAATATAGAAATTATCCATGTCCGCAAATCTGTCGATGCTTTGAAAGATTTTTGGCATACCATTTTTCTCTTGTCCGACTGTCTGTATATCAGCCTTTTGTGGAGTGTATACCATACTTTATGTCCAATTTCATTGTTAAGTACAGACGTGAAAATATAGAAATTGTCGATGTTCGTTATTCTGTCGACGTTTTGAAAGATATTGGTACAAATATCATTTTGCTGATGTCCACCCGCCCGTATTCTGCCTTGATAACATATTTTATGTCCAATTTCATCAATAAGTACAAGAGTTGGCATGAAGAAACCATCCTTGCTTGATAGTATGCCCCCGTAACTTAACATAGGGGGGGGGGGGTATTTCAATCAATGTTCGTCTGTTCTTACCTTTTTCTCTGTAAGTAAGAAATTGAACAAAAAACCGTGATATTAACCCTTAATAAAAACGACAAAATTTTAGGATGATCCACTTCAAAAACTGTCACAAAATTAATGACAAAATTTATGTTATTTAAGATAATATTTGTGTAAAATATGGCACAGAAAATATTGAGAAAAAAGGAGAAACTGCTGCTTATCAGCAGTTTCTTCTTTTGTTTCAATATTTCCCTAGCCTTTTCTATTAGGGACGTCAAAACCAGGTCTTGTTTGGAAGGTTTGATATATGCCACCGCATGGAAAAGCATATTCTTGCCTGTGTCCTTCCGCATGTCTTTTTGTAGACTTAACTCTTTCCCAGACAAAACCTTTTAACAAAAACCTTTATATTAATGTATGATTTTGCAAGAAATTATAAGCAACATTTGCCCCCTCACCTGTTCACATGGATGGGCTACCAACCTTCGAGTTTCAAAACTGAATGGAAAATACTTAATGGAAAAAGATTATATGATCATGAAAGTATAACGCTGTTTTTCATCAAAAGCCTCGTAACTGTAGCTTAAAACAAGCTGCAGTTACTAGATTTTTGTTGAAAAGCGACTATAAAGTAAATCTCTACATTCATACATCCAAAACTCAGGATCGGTTTTTTTTTCTTTTTTTTCTTCTTCCGAATTTCCAGTACTGTAATAAATACAGACCTGTCACTGCGGGTGAAATCTACAATAGAAATCATCAATTTGACAGCGCAAGTGGGGAAATGTACATGTTTTGTGTCAATTTGTGGATAATTGTTTTATTAATTATACCTTAATAGTTGCAGAAAAGGCACCCTCAGGGATTTTATTCTTTTTAGAGTTTTTTTCTTGACACATTCGTTGTTAGCATAGTCGATTAGGGAAAAGGTACCTATCGAATTATCAGTGCAAGGTGACATTTCAAATACATGAAGTTCAAATTAAACCTGTTTTGTGTTAAATTGTCTTATAAAATTCAGTGCATCTTGGTCAAATTTGTATTTTCAAAGGTCTCTTTTTGTTAACGTGTTTTAAGGGGGAATGCTCCAGTTTCCTAATTTTTTTCCCAATAATAGAATTTATTTATATTTTGTATGCTGAAATAACATGTTATTACCAATTGAAAAATAGAATAAAAATAGATGGTCAGCGATCTTGTTTGAATTCTATAGGCATTTGTATCACATACCCCTACATCGAAAAAATGCATAATTTCTTGCACCTGTCCAAGGTCACTAAAATGCTAATAAAATGCTGTATATTCATCTTTTAGTCTCGAAAACGGATTTAAAGTAACGTCTTACATTTGATAAGAACAGAAAACCCAAAATATGTGCTATTATAAACGCGTAAATGTATAAAACAGCACGCCCACGTGTTCGGTTAGATCAACGAAGCTGGAGTGTTTTATGTCAAAATTTGAATATTTGTGGAAATATTTCTAGTTCTACATAATAGAATTTGATAAAACTCCCTCATTGTATTAAGCAACATGTCCTGGTAATAATTCAAAAAGAAAATGTATAGGTCAGCGCACTTATTAGCGAATTACAGCAATTTTTATTAGCTATACATGAATAAAATGACGCGAAACAGTGGTAACTGCATACACACTTACGACTGTCTTGTTCTAAATCATCGATTTTCATCTTGAGGAAACCAGTTACGCATAATTAATACGCTTTTACCGCCGAACACTGGTAAATTGTAATGATGGGTTATATTATTGAAAATACGGTAGCGAAACATATTGGTACGAAACATTTAATTTCCTACAGTAATGACCGAGTGTTCCGAAAAACTGGAGCATTCCCCCTTAAAATTAAATTCTTTCTAAGTAGCTTACGCCTAAATAACTGTGCCCTATAGCACTCCAACTTATGCGAGGCATCCGTTAAGAAAAAAACGAAAAGTACTACTAATCAGCTTTTTAATTACATTATGTTTCCGTCTTCGCTTTCCAAGCCCTTTTCAGATCAAGTGGGATTAAATTACAAAACTGCGTTAAATTTTTGGATTTGAAATAACATTATAGGTCTTGATAGATGACCTGGCAGAGCATCTCTAGCTATTAGTTAGAGATACTCTGTCAGGTCAGTTATCGTGAGCTATACTGATACTTGATTTTCAAAATGACGAACAGCTAGTTTTTTTTTTACGAAAAAAGGATATTCAGGGTTTTTGTCTGGTTCAACGAAAACATTGTAAATCCAGTTATTGTAGGCCTATTCAGAGGCGTATCTATTGTGATAAAGATTGATTTTATTTTCATTTAGGAGGAGGATCGATATTTCACATTAAAACATAATAATGGAATGAATAAATCGTCCGGACTTCTGTCATTAAAATGTTTGATAAGTCATTCAATCGTGTACAGACTGTGCGTGATGTGTAAAAAAATGAAAATAAGATTAAAAAGAGATAGAGTAAATAGAATAGCCCTTTCCCAAACAGCAAAATTTTAGGCCTGTCTAATTTGAAAGAAGTTGCAGACGACATTTTAAATGTAGTGAAATTTTAAATTCTACAACTTGTTGGGTAGAAAACATTGTGGGAAATGAAGAAATTGCTTATCACAATTTTTTATCTCTTGGGGTGTCAAAAGGCGTCACTGTGTGGTTACTGTGGCAATGGGTTTAATTAATGTAGGCCTACTAAGTTTTGCATATTTGTGCAAGTAATAGCTATTTCAGACGGCAAATTAATTAATGTTATTGAACAATACAGAATCTGTGAGAGCATCTTAAGAAAATGATTAGAATTTAAGCTATGTGTCGATTACCGTATTTCTCCTTTTTCGCAGTTTGTTTCTGAACCAATATCCGATTGATCAGAGGCAATAAATTGTATCAACTTTTGATCAACTTTATTTTTCATTTCTACTAGTTATAGTCACAATGTACACATAGAAACATTAAAGCTAAAACTGTGAACTATTTGACACAATAGTGATTTCATATACTAGAAGGATTTATTGAACTTTTAAAACGGATTTAAAACGGATTAAAAATGATGCATCAACGATCAACAACAAGCGGCTTGATGTTCACCTACTTCGATAAAAGGTAACTTTACAAACGGTCAATACATTTCCAAACACACACCGGTGTTTTTACACGAAATGTCCAAGAGACAGCAAGTAAGGTAGTCCACCCCTAATGAGATTCGCATGACGTTGGAACTATTCGGGCGACGTCGAAAACATTCGGCAGAGGAACTTTCCACCGCCGAATGTTTACGACCGCGCCCGAATAGGTTCGGATACGTAACGACGCCGTTCGAAAAAAGAAAGCCGATGTTTTATAGATCTCAATTTGGCCATATTACGGGTATTCTACCTTAAAAATATGAAAAAATTAAAGAGTGAAAGAAATCTTTCTGAACCAATGTTCTTCAATATGTTCCTCAATATTTCTACCATTATTCAATTATAATTTCTTGAATTCTGTTCGTACATTGTTTTGCTGGTTCATTCTTCAAACAGTTATTGGTTTAACTTGTTCCATATAGGCAACGATTATAGACATACCGGTAAGCAATTTGAAAATTGATGCAGACGAAATCAAATGAAATTTGACAAAAATTAATTTGTGGACAATATAGCGCAGACAATATTGAAACAAAAGTAGAAAATCTTGGGTTTTGATATTTTCTACTCTTGCTTCAAAGTGTTCGCAGGCCTTTTCTACTAGGGAATTCAAAACTGGAGCTTGTTTTGGAAAATGGTAATTTTAGATTCTAAACATTCTTAAGAACTTTTTTGTAGGAATATTAACATTATAGTCTACTTGTATTGTGTTATTTGTTTCTCAAATGTTCGTTAGTGTATCAAATCGATACGTGACATGGCATACCTTTGAGCTTGGCGAGTTATCGACGACAAATAAAATGAAATTAATAAACTTGACGAGTTTACCGTGTGTGACAGAACCATAGCAACAAAAATACAAATAATCGATCATCAAAGTCATTTAGAACTTTATGACATGCCTATTCATTATTTCCTTTTTATACAAATGTATGAATGTAGAATCGATTGACATGTAACAAGATTGGAGACTATAGGCTAATTGAGCTGGGATCTAGAAAAAGGGCTTATAGTAGCCCTTTTCCAAACAGCAATTTTATGGTGTTCAAATTTGAACGCTGTTGTCGAGGACAAAGTAGGTGTTAATGAGAATAGGATTGTTGAAGAATATAGCATGGAAACCATGGGGGCTTAAGAAGAAAATACTGGTTATCAGCATTTCTTCGATTGCCACAATGTTTTTTTTTTGTTCTTTTTTTATTTCTTCATTTTTGTTTTTCAAAAGTGTCTAGATTATCATGTATTTTACTGACCTATCTTGAACTTTTAACATAAATTCAAACTCGATACGTGTTTAGAGCCTAATTTGCATTTAAAGTTAATTAACTTTGTACAAGATGATCAACATATAAACAGTCTTGGTAAATTGACCTCTGTGTGAACCTGACCTTCTCTTGAAACTTTCATGTTTCAGTTTGGAACAAGTTAGTGTATGGTTCATATTACACACAAGAAATCATTGACATTTCCAATATGGAGGGGAATATCCGCCAATTCTGCTTACTGCTAAATTTCATTAATATTTTGCTATTTGTAGCTTAATTCTATTGTTCACCAGTGCATATTTCAAAGTCTTCTTTTTTGTATATCCATTTTTTTAATACATGAACTGGAACATAATATCCGAAACATTGAAAAGAATACATTAAGACAAACATGTGGTCAACTGTAATCTTTTCCATCATCCTTATTATTAGTTTATCAATTTCCTCTGGCTATTTTACGCTCATTCCTAAATAAAAAGCAAACGGGATTAAACTTTATTGTGACAATTTTTTGTCCTGTTTCTCTGATTGTTTGTTGGCCTACAAAAAAGTTAAATATTTGCAGATTTTTTTGTTTTTTAAATATAACCACTAGATGTTTCATAGTTTTTCATAGTTCACATGTGTATTCATATTATAAAGGCATCTCATATGAAACCAATGTCAACGCCGGTGTCCAATAGTCTGGTCAAACTAAAATAATATTGGTGCAACCTGGACAAAATTTGAACAGAATTGAAACCTGTGCCAATACACTCAGGAAGTATATAACTGTTCATAGAAAAAAATATAAAAGAATCCCTCCGTTCGGATTTTTGTAATTTTGGGGCAAAAATTGGGTATTTTTGCTTAAAATGTGAAAAATTGGAATCTATCATTTTGTGAAAAATATTATTGTTTGTTTGGTTATTATTTGAGGAAATGTCAGTAAATATGATTTTCTTTGATACCAAATAAGAATTAGCTATAAAACATTAAAAAATGATTTTTTATGATTTTTCTACTGGGGGTGGGGGGGGGGGGGTGGTGGTGCGGGGAGGATTATTGATACTAGCGTAGTAATAAATATATTATTCATCCCTTTATTGGACTAAGGTGTTTTAATTGAATGAATGAGTGAAATTATGATTAAATCCTCCTTTCATTAGTCAAATCGTGTCGTCACGTGTGCTCCTGATCATGTTTTCCTGATATTTCTTGTATCAGTGCAGACACAACTTCGAATCTGATCGATCATGCTGGTCATTAGTAAATTATTCATCCTGTATTGAGAGAAAACAACTTTTGTCAAAAGAGAGAAATGATATTGACCAAGGCCCCTTGAACCCATGATCCTATAATTTATACTTACAATATCCCGATTTTTAAGGTTCCACAATAACACGGTGAAGATTGTGCATCATGGGATGGATATCGACTACGGACAAAAATTATCTTGATTCTGGTCAAATATTTTGCGATAATTCTTTTATTTTTGCATCAATTTTCAAAATGTTTGTTGAATGTACCCCTTACTGAGCTATTTTCTGAGATGAATATGAATTATTTGTGGGCTCCTTTTACTTTTTATTATACGCCCAACGGGTCGTATTATGTTATGGCCCCGGTCGTTCGTCCGTCCTTTAGCAATTTCTTGTGTGCATAACTCCTCCTAAAATTTTGATCGAAATTTGATCAAACTTGTCACAATGAATCTCCATGGTGTCTTGTTGTGCACAGCTCTTACGGAATTCAGATCACTATTTTTGTTCTTGAATGATCTGCCCTTGAATTAAAAAAATGCCCATTTTCTTGTGTGCGCAACATCTTCTACAGTTTCGATCAGAATTTCATCAAACTTGACACAATGAATTTCCATGTAATGTAGTTGTACACGTTGCTTACGGAATTCAGATAACTGTTTTCGTTCTAAAATTATCTGCCCTTGAATTTAAGGAAAAATACCCATTTTCTCAAAAATGCCCATTTTCTGTTGTGCGCAACACCCACAGTTTCGACCAGAATTTAATCAAACTAGCCAAAATTAATTTTTATGGTGTCTGGTTATGCAAACAAAATTTTGATAACATTTAATGTTTGAATTATCTGCCATTGAATTGAAAAAATATTGATCCCAACCAACCAGAATCAACGTTTTTTTCATGTAACCCGTCTTACTGAGTTCTTTCCTGTGATGTATAACTTACTTGAAATACTTTTAATTATTGCAAAAATTGATCCCCACCAACCAGAAAAAAATCAGGTCGTTTTTCTGGTTGGTTGGGATCAATATTTGCAAAAAGTATGAGGTGTTTTCCAAGGGATGAGCTCAGTAAGGTGGGGGTACATGCAACGAAATTGACGGAGAAATAAGAAAGTTATTGCCAAAATGTCTTAGCTGAAGCGAGGCAAAATTGTCCGTAGCTGCACCCATCCCACAATGCATAATCTCCATCGCGAATAAGCCCTACCTTTTTACCTGGCAGCAAAAGAGGCAACTGGAAAAAAGAGATAAACAACTACTTTCCTGGTAATTCGCAACAAAATTCAGCTTAGCAAGACACTCTCTGATTCAATTGGGATGGGGTGATCCCCAACAATACAATGAAGGTACTTGTATGACATAAAAACAATAGAATGTGCATCATGATTTAGTATATTTGTTTTCCATATTTGCTTTCATTTTGCATGTTTATCCTTGAAGGTGCCAATCAAAAGGGCATGGCATTACAGGGTGTTAGAAGTTTGTTTGAAAGACAAAGAAGAGCCATCGCTCAGTATTACGGTGGTTGGCACACCATGCTGTGCCTATCACCCCTGTTAGGTCCTCCTCCTTAAGATACTTGTGGCATGATCCATAACGCTCTCAGCGAACTGAAGAGTGGAAAACCTTCATTCCTGTCAAGCTTCATTTCCAATTTAAGAGAGAGGTGATAGTAGGATAGTAATGTCACTGATGGCATATCGTCGTTGTAAATGCAAAACCTCGTATGTCGATTCTTGCGATTTTCAAAATACAAACTTGTGTGCCCAGTTTAAGACGATTCTTGCAGGTGTTGAGATATTTTTACTGATCAGTATTAATCGGCAATCATTTGTGGCCAATTTGTCCAAATTTCAAGTAAAACATTTCAGTTTGGGAAAAGTTGTTACACTTTCTTCCCTCCCCTTTAAAATTTTCAAAAAACGAGATACGAGGTTTTGCATTTACAACGACGATATGCCTAATCCCCAATGACTGGAAGATGAGTTTTATCTTTAATTTTTACAAATACAAAGGTAATTATCTGGCATGCACCAACTACTGCGGACCTGAGCATATAGACCATGCCATAAGGTTATTTGAGCATATGATTGACTCTTTGGTACAAAACTTCATTAACAATGACTCTGTGCAATTTTGGTTTGTTTCTGCCAGGTTGAGGTATCATGGCTGCAATCTTTAAAATAAGAGCAAAGCTATGTTTATAAATGTTACCCTATATTATAGTTAAATGAAAAGAAAAGCCAAATTTTATTGAATTTTGACCAAATTAGTCTTTCATTTAATTGGCCAAGAATAAGGGGGGGGCCAAGATCTCCCACCCCATATCATTGCTGGCCAAAGGTAAATTTCACAAACGATAAAAAACAACCTAGTAAATGATAGATATATGGTAAAAACAAAATTTAGGTGGAATATGCCAATAATAGACAAGTAAAAAGTTTAACTCGTTGGTTGATTAACTTGATTTCAAGCGGGAAATCAATAATCAAACGAGCTACCTATAGCTACAAATATCTGAAGTTCCGAAAGAAATACTTAGAATGTAAAAGTAACATGAGGGGGGTAAGATACCACAAGAATGTTTGGCCGCCAGGATACCTCAGCCGGTTTATGTTGCCCGCCTCCCGGGGGTCAAGATACCAAGGGTGCAGACAAAGAAACACCGTGATATTTTAGCACTAGTGGGCAATCTACCCGTGTCTTCGCCCGCGGGTGCAAAGCTGCCAAGGCGCCAAGAAATACTGATATCACTACCGATGCAGTGCTGCTTGGGGTAGAGTTCAAGAAGCTCCTTCCTCTCCTGACATCACATGAGCATGGGTTCCAGGAAGGGTCTTTTAAAGATGCCTTTGCGCGTTCTATCCTTCTCCAGTAGTGAGTGTTTCACACATAAAGCTTTGAATTCGCAGCGTCTCCGTCAAATTGACACAGCTGTGATCTGTTGGATATTTTGGGGTCTGACACTGTCCCCCTGACGGCATTATGTCGAAGGGTTTATAGGTTCAAGGGGTACAATACCATACAACTCACCCGCACTATGCGGAAGGTACCTCAGATGGTATGGAAATTGTCTGTCATGCAACCTCTTGTATATACTCTGTAATGGAAATGAACTTATCTGGAGCCAGAGACAATAGATGTCAAAGAAAGACCTGGGTTGGCTATGTTATGACTGATATTAGGAGTATTGTCTCAGTTGCATTAATTCACACAGAGGAGCATATGCGTTGACAGAAACTAGTTTCCTGCTGCCTATCCCTTTAGTATATAGGAACATCCTCAGCTGCTTGTCAAATAATTAGAACAATCCTCATGACTGTTAAATGTAATGATCTTCCCATTGTTTATGTAGTTGAATTATCTAAAACTGTCTATTCGCTGTATTTCTTTAGCTATAAACTGACTCACACCGACTTTGGTATGTTTGACATGTATTCGTAGACATAAGAGCCTTTTGGTCCAGCATTTCAGATGATTAAGACGGTGATATTCATTCTCTGAATTGAAGAATCAATAATCTGTTGACCATGGCAATTGCTATATATCATATAGGATTTTCTGTACCACGCGGCAAAAAGATATAATTTGACTATTTTCGTCTAAAATATGATTTAGTACGTTTACAGAGAGCGTTTGTTAAGATAGAGTGCATTTACTAACATCTCCACCAGCCCCGGGTATCAATAAATATTTTTTTTCATATTCTACAGTTCTACAGGAGTCAACCCCTATCACTGTAATACATAATTTATAATTTGACTTTTTTTAACCAAAAAAAAAAAAAAAACATTTTTATTTACATTATAGTATCATTGATGTCCAAGAGCAGTTTGTTTCATATAAAGATCACATTCCACATTTTCACCCCCCCCCCCCCCCCACACACACACACAAAAAAAAAAACAAAAAAAACTAATAGTTATATAATTCTAACATGGCCAGGTGCACCAAATACCGCAATTTGAAAGAGAAGAGCGGAACTGAGTGTTGAATCCAAATCCAAGTAACTCAATACAATCTAAAATAGAAATCCCAATTTAAAGAAATGAAAACTATTACTTTGATAGTATTAAATCCCCCCACCTTTGATGAAAATGAAATTTCAAAAAAAATCATTTTTTATGTTTTTTAGCTAAATTCTATTCTTGTATCAATGTAATCGATGTTTGATAACAATTTCTCAAACAAAAACTTGATGAAAATATTTTTAATTCAAAAAATAGAAAATTCCATTTTTTCTCATTTTTCAGCAAAATGCCCAATTTTTGCCCCAAAATTACAAAAATCCGAACAGAGGGATTCTTTTACATTTTTTTCTGTGAAAAGGTAGATACTTCCCGAGTAGAATGGTGCATATTTCATTTCTGTTCAAATTTTGTCCAGGTCAAATCATATATTTACCAGACTACAAAGTCAATATCAAATATTAGTTAGCCGAGATATTGAAAAATGCATGCAAGTTGTTTGAGATCAACATGGTTACAGATCAGCCTGCGTGTACACGCAGTCTGATCTGGAACCATGCCGTTCTCCAACATAGAATCTTCGTGAACTGTAGCAACCGTAAGAGAGCTCCATTTACGTATATCTAAGAAGCGATGCTTTTCAACGAAAACCTCGTAACTACAGCTTTACACAAGCTGTAGTTACGAATTTTGTGTTGAAAAGCAGCGATAGGCTCTTTGGGCAACATGGTAGCTTTAAATACCCCTTTCCAGATATCGCCTCATACATGTATGTAAGGCCTATTTTGCGAAAAATAAAACAAAAAAGGATAACATTATCGACAAGGGCGGATCCAGAGGGTTTGGGAGGTGGTCGTGGCTTCCGGACCCCAACCCCTGCCCTGCGTTCAGTAAGACAAAACGGTAGAAGCTACCGGTTTTTTCACTAACAAGTCTTACTGAACGCTCTGCTAACGTTAGCTGAATAAATATGGCCGCCCCCTTAGTCTGGGTTCCCTCCTTCTTTTCGCAGTATGGAAATATTAGGGAACCAGACTAGCCGCCATTTTTGTTCGCTTTGGCACACCACCTTCAAATCTGTGAGCCAAATGGTGCGAACGATAGGAGTAAACAGGTCGTTCAGTAGAAAGCTGTTACGTATCGGTAGCTCATTGAGCTAACGTTTTGTCTTACTGAACGCAGGGCTGGTATTGGCCGAAAATTAAATTTTGACTATATGACGTTAGTATAACGCTACATATCTAGCAAATTTAAAGCCATCATATGGGCTTGGAAACACCCCATCCCCCATCCCCACCCACTGGAAAAATATCCTGGATTTAACCTTGATCGATTGACGGAAAAAATCTTGTCGGTCTATTTCAGTAATCTCCACGACGGTAAATCCAAACAACCAGCAGGTGTAGGTCAAGCTTCTGGCGGAGCGAGGGAAGCCGAGATTGCCAAATGTGGTCACGTGACTCAGGATTCTAGCACATTTAAAGCCATTATTTGGGCTTGGAACCCATCCCTACCCCCACCCCCTGGAAAAAATCCAGGATCTTACCTTGATCGATTCACGGAAAACATCTTGTCGGTCTATTTCAGTAATCTCCACGACGGTAAATCCAAACAACCAGCAGGTGTGGGTCAAGCTTCTGGCGGGGCTAGGGAAGCCGAGAGTTCCAAATGTGATCACGTGGCTCAGGATTCTAGCACATTTAAAACCACTATTTGGGTTTGGAAGCAACCCCTCCCCCACCCCTCTTGAAAAAATCCTGGATCTCGCCTTGACCGATTCACGAAAAAAAACTTGTCCGTCTATTTCAGTAATCTCCACGACGGTAAATCCAAACAACCAGCAGGTGTAGGTCAAGCTTCTGGCGGGGCGAGGGAAGCCGAGAGTTCCAAATGTGATCACGTGACTCAGGATTCTATATGGAAACAGAGCGTAGACACAGAAAAACGAAAACAATTTATTAATCTGATAAAAGCAGTGAATTTTGTGCTAAAAATAGACTGGGTTTACCGTTATGTTTTGATAAATCTTCGGTGTTGTTATAGAATCTCGAAACTACGGCTTGAATCAAGCCGTAGTTACGAGATTTTACAACAATACCTACGAAATACTATTGTTTGTCCGATTTTTTTTTTAAAAAAAAGCAAAAGGGATAACATTATCGATTCACGGAAAAAATCTTGTCCGTCTATTTCAGTAATCTCCACGACGGCAAATCCAAACAACCAGCAGGTGTAGGTCAAGCTTCTGGCGGGGCGAGGGAAGCCGAGAGTCCCAAATGTGATCACGTGACTCAGGATTCTAGCACAACTAAAGCCATCATTTGGGCTTGGAAGCAACCCCTCCCCCACCCCTCTTGAAAAAATCCTGTATCTTACCTTGATCGATTCACGAAAAAAATCTTGTCCGTCCATTTCAGTAATCTCCACGACGGCAAATCCAAACAACCAGCGGGTGTAGGTCAAGCTTCTGGCGGGGCAAGGGAAGCCGAGAGTTCCAAATGTGATCACGTGACTCAGGATTCTATATGGAAACAGAGCGTAGACACAGAAAAACGAAAACAAGTTATTAATCGGATAAAAGCAGTGAATTTTGTGGTTTACCGTTATGTTTTGATAAATCTTCAGTGTTGTTATAGAATCTCGAAACTACGGCTTGAATCAAGCCGTAGTTACGAGATTTTACAACAATACCTTCGAAATACTATTGTTTGTCCGAAATTTAAAAATAGCAAAAGGGATAACATTATCGATTCACGGAAAAAATCTTGTCGGTCTATTTCAGTAATCTCCACGACAGTAAATCCAAACAACCAGCAGGTGTAGGTCAAGCTTCTGGCGGGGCGAGGGAAGCCGAGAGTGCCAAATGTGACCACGTGACACAGGATTCTAGCACATTTAAAGCCATTATTTGGATTTGGAAGCTACCCCTCCCCCACCCCTCTTGAAAAAATCCTGTATCTTACCTTGATCGGTTCACGGAAAAAAATTTCGTCGGTCTATTTCAGTAATCTCCACGACGGTAAATCCAAACAACCAGCAGGTGTAGGTCAAGCTTCTGGCGGGGCGAGGGAAGCCGAGAGTTCCAAATGTGATCACGTGGCTCAGGATTCTAGCACAACTAAAGCCATCGTTTGGGCTTGGAAGCAACCCCTCCCCCACCCCTCTTGAAAAAATCCTGTATCTTACCTTGATCGATTCACGGAAAAAAAGTATTGTCGGTCTATTTCAGTAATCTGCATGACGGTAAATCCAAACAACCAGCAGGTGTAGGTCAAGCTTCTGGCGGGGCGAGGGAAGCCGAGAGTTCCAAATGTGATCACGTGACACAGGATTCGATATGGAAACAGAGCGTAGACACAGAAAAACGGACACAATTTATTAATCGGATAAAAGCAGTGAATTTTGTGCTAAAAATAGACTAAGTTTACCGTTATGTTTTGATAAATCTTCGGTGTTGTTATAGAATCTCGAAACTACGGCTTGAATCAAGCCGTAGTTACGAGATTTTACAACAATACCTACGAAATAGGGTAAGGTGGGGCAAAACGCCCCTCGGGGTAAAACGCCCCCCATCGATTTCTCGGAAATGCCAATATATATGACTAACTTATGACATTAATATGATGGTAAAAAATATGCAGATTATGTGACCGAAAAGTTTTAGCTCTGACATTAGTAAATAAGAAAATATTTTGCAAAGATCATTTTCAGGCCATTTCTTGTTATTTCTTGCTGTCAATTATTTCGTGTTACATCTGGCACGGATATATTTTATCTGACATACAATACATATATCTATAGAACATTACATTGTGGTTTTATTGAAAAAGAAACATTTTGTAAAATATTTGGTGTATTTGGAATACTTTGATAAATTGTGAAATGGTCACTTTGGGGCAAAACGCCCCCAGTCTCATGGGGCAAAACGCCCCCTGGTTCGGAATTTTCCGGACGTGATCGTAGACGTTCGGCGGTTTCCGATCTATACGGAAACGTTACGAAGGGGAAAATCTGCCGCCGAATGATTATGGGAACGCCCGAATTATTCCGACGTCTTGTAAATTTCTATTATATGTATTATTTTAAATCTTTTAACCTTGATACACATTTACATGCCTTCTACTTTCTATGTGTGTTCAAGATTTTTGTTTTTCAAGCGAATAACACTAAAAGAGTGTTAGTCACTTGATCATAAAGTTCAGGGTCAAAATCTTTGTTATCTCACATACTCGACAGGAAAATTTGAAATTGACCACGAAGAACACCCGATATATATTGATTTCAAGTGTAAGAACGTTTTTCAGTCAGCATAAAATGCGTACTTTTGAAGCATGGGGTAAAACGCCCCCGGGGGCGTGTTACCCCACCGCGAGGGGCGTTTTGCCCCAGGTATGGGGCAAAACGCCCCTTTTGAAAAAATATGTTTTTTGCCTATAAAATGCATATTTCAATACGCAAAGCCAAAATCACATGTCATAATGTTCAGCTGACTTCAAGCTTTATAACACTGCAAAAATATATCTATATCTCCATTCGTTTTAAAGATAATGACCAAAAACAATTTGGGGGGCGTTTTGCCCCACCTTACCCTACTATTGTTTGTCCGATTTTTTTTTAAAAAAAGGCAAAAGGGATAACATTGTCGATTCACGGAAAAAATCTTGTCCGTCTATTTCAGTAATCTCCATGACAGTAAATCCAAACAACCAGCAGGTGTAGGTCAAGCTTCTGGCGGGGCGAGGGAAGCCGAGAGTGCCAAATGTGATCACGTGACTCAGGATTCGATATGGAAACAGAGCGTCGACACAGAAAAACGAAAACAATTTATTCATCTGATAATAGCACTGAATTTTTTGTGCTAAAAATAGACTGGGTTTGCCGTTATGTTTTGATAAATCTTCGGTGTTGTTATAGAATCTCGAAACTACGGCTTGAATCAAGCCGTAGTTACGAGATTTTACAACAATACCTACGAAATACTACTGTTTGTCCGAAATTTTGAAAAAAAAGTAAAAGGGATAACATTATCGATTTACGGGATAAAAATTCTTGTCCGTCTATTTCAGTAATCTCCACGACGGTAAATCCAAACAACCAGCAGGTGTAGGTCAAGCTCCTGGCGGGGCGAGGGATGCCGAGAGTTCCAAATGTGATCACGTGACACAGGATTCTATATGGAAACAGAGTGTAGACACAGAAAAACGATGTCTCAAAAATTGGTAAGAAAATTACTTATTTACATGTATTTGATAATTGATTTGAGCCAGGATCTGGAAAAGGGTCCTTTTAGGCTTTTGAGCCCAGCATGGTTCAAAATCAGCCTGCGTCTACGCGCAGTCTTTATATGAACCATGTTGGTCTCCAACAGCTCGTGGCATGTAGCAACTTGAAAACAACAGAATGGATCCTGGTCAGACTGCATTTAGGCACAGGGTGGCCGTGAAATACGACTGTCTCAAATGTTATAATTAAGAAATTGTACCGGTACATCATACGATGGCCACTAAGCTGATAACTTGCAGACATAAAAAAATACCAATTCAAAAATTGAAAAAAATGATGTTCTCATTGATTTTTCATATCGTCGGTGTTATTGCAAAAACATTGCAAAAACATCGTATCTACAGATTGATTCAAGCTGTAGATACGAGGTTTTGCAAAAACACCGACGATATCTACAATATTATACATGTATTTCTATAGTGAAAGATCGTATTTAAATTTGAAACTCAGTTGGTGCAAACTAAGACGAGACCGTCCAATGTGCAGACTGGTCTTTGTCTATACAATTAAGGTAGTACATCCCTAAAAGGATTCACAAGACGTCAGAAACTTTTTGTGCGACGTCGTTAACACTCGTTAGGTATCCGAACCTATCCGGACGACGTCGTAAACATTTGGCGGTGGAACGTTCAACCGCCGAATGTTTACGACGTCGCCCGATTATTCCCGACGTCGCTTGAGTCTCATTAGGGGTGGACTGTCATAACAGAACAGAATACATGAGCATACCGATGCTTTTCAACAAAACATCGCAAGTGTAGCTTGTTTTAAGCTGTAGTTACGACGTTTTAGTTGAAAAGCGACGATTGAATTATTTTTGTAACACGGTATATTTTTATTCCAGGGAAACGAATTGGGGATTTTTAGCAGAATTTGATGCTCAGGTAATAAAAAATTTTAATATTCATCGAAAATAGTGTAATTCGACACTCTTAAGTCGTCAAGGACTTATAATTGAAAAAAATGAAAATCAAATACGCTTATTCATATTTTCTTTTTCGATTTTTGTACCCTTGTTTATTGATTTGTTATCCAAATTGATAAGGAAAGTTGTTCTCCCTTTTATTTTACAAAATGAATTTTACTTTGCTTTGCTTTAATTTCGATATTTCGTAAACGTCACAAAAATACTTTTTATGGTAATCCACCCCTAATAAGATTCGCGCGACGTCGGAATTATTCGGACGACGTCGAAAACATTCGTCGGTGGAACTTTCCACCGCCGAATGTTTACGACTTCGTCCGAATAGGTTCGGATAGGCCTACGTAACGACGCTGCTCGGAAAAGCCTATCGTCGTTGTAAATGCAAAACCTCGTATCTCGTTTTGGGAAAATTTTAAAGGGGAAGGAAAAAAGTGTAATAACTTTTCCCAAACTGAAAGGATTTACTTGAAATTTGGACATGTCGTTCACAAGTAATGTGTCATTATTACTGAACAGTTAAAATATCTCAAAACTTGCAAGAATGGTCTTTACTGGACACACAAAGTTTTACTTTGAAAAGCGCAAGAATCGACATACGATGTTTTGCATTTACACCGATGCTATGCTTTATTAATCTCAAAATTGCCACATTACGGGTATGCTACCTTAAGGTAGTTATTCGCTTAAATCATTAAAAGTTAGCATTCCGAATTCCCATCTTTCGTTTTCATATCTATACGTATACAACATTTTATAAGCATTAGCATCTTTCAGATTAAGGAAGGAAAGAAAAAATCACAGAAAGTAAGACGGGTTAAATGCGGTTTTATGGTGTTTATGTCTTTTTGTGTGTTTTTTCTTGTTTTTGTGTTTTTCGTGGTGTTTAATCTAAACAGCTTTGGGGAAAAATTAGCTTAGTTCTGACGCCGGATCTTTGCAAGTCGGGGTTAGGCCTACTAATTACTCCATAACATTGTGTTGCAAAATGTTCATACGACTATTTCTATTTGGCAAAAAACCAAATATTAACACTTTCGAACAGTTTCTGAACGTTTCCATCGTATTCTATACTTAGCTTTTTTTAAGATATAAAGCTTCTAAAACAGGTAAATGGTTGTTCAAGACATTTCACGTAAATGCACCTTTTTGCTTGTCGATGAAAATTTAATCCTGAATGCCTGGTCACATACAATTTCGCGTCCATTTCATATCTAAAAATATACTGTATGACTGGCCATTTTTTGACGTGTTCCGTTCGAAATGTGGACGCGGAATTAATGTATGTGACCAGGCCCTGGTTTCTCGAAAAAATATTAAGTACATACTCATGAGCATATACTCAACTTCAATGGACTACTCTCCAACGTTGAAGGGTATTCGATTGAAGTTCACGTGGATTTCGTGTGATTTGAGTACGGTGCTCAGATTTGAGTCTGAGAACGTACTTAAGTTTTTTCGAGAGACCGGGGCCCGGTCGTAATCTGCAATACAATCTTGCCGTACGGGATGAATACAGGCAAACGTTATATAGGATGATAATGTTCAGACCGATCTCATTCCTTGTCTCATTTCTAAGAAAAAATGAAATGTTCCGGGATTGTTGCAAAATTAATTACACTGCTTTTCATCGAAAATCTCGTAATTGCAGCCTAAAACAAGCTGCAGGTACGAGGTTTTAGTAGAAAAGCGGCGATAAATTGAAACAGAAAAAAATGATGTTTTATGGTGGAAAATTTTTGAATTTGTGTGATTGTGTTTGGGTGGTGTGGTGAGTGTGGGTTCGTGGCTTTTTTCCAGACATGTATGTTTAAACCTTTCCCAAACAACAAAAATATGAGCCTATCACATGTGTAAGCATATGCAGACAGCATACAGATAGGATTTGTGTAAAATTTAGCGAAGAAAATACAGATGCGTAAGGAGAATAATTATGCTGATTATCAGCATTTTCACGTTTTGCCTAATATTTTCGCAAGCCCTCTCCATCTCAACTGAAAAATATAATTATATCAAACTCACCCAAAACTATGAAACATAGGCCTAATGTATTTGCAGAGTTTTGAATCTTTACGAAAGGAACATTTGTTCAATTATTAAATATAGTTATGTATTTAAATTTAGTGTCAAAATATATCTGCGATTTTTCTATATTATTTTTTTCACTGGTTTTTCGTCGACAATGTCGTATGACTTCTTTAACAAGTGGGACATGTTTTCGTCTTATTTCGAAAATGATGTTATATTCCTTGAGTTTGATCAAGTGTATTGGTTGTTTCGGTACTTTTTTATTTTCTCGCTTAAAATACTGTTTACCAGCATAGTGTTTTTCCCTCAGTGTGTTCAATCCGAATATTTTAAAATTAATGCCAGTCAGTTTGTCATTTGCAAATTTGTAAGTTTGTAATAGTAACGGAATAATAAAATCATTTCCGTTTCCAGGGTAACCACAAAGAACCAGAACCATTACCAGAAAAGTCCGTCGTGTTCTCCGAAGATGTTCCAAACACAAATTCCGGTAACTATGGCAACCGCGTGACAACAGATATAGGTCAACAGATGGCGCAGATGGAATACCAGTTTTACAGCGGCGGGCGACGACGAAAGATGGGCAAAGACATGATTTGTTATTAAGATTTGTTGTTTACAGAATAATGTGATATACTGTGATACGTTTGAACCAGGATCTGGAATAAGGTCCCTTGCGGCTTATGAGCCCAACATGGTTCCAGATCAACCTGCGTATACACGCAGTTTGATCCGGAACTATGTTGTTATTCAATAGCTTCGTCATAGTATGTAGCAACCATATGAGGGTAGCATGGATCCAGGCCAGACTGCACCAAGGCACAACCTGATCTTTGAAACATGGCTGTCTCAAATGCTATATATATCACGGACATTTTTCCAGATCCCGACTTATTTGTAATTGCGGTTTACAGTCCCTCTTTAAGCTGCAGTTACAAGATTTTTGTTGAAAAAAAAACGACGAAATATAGAATTCCCTTCGTATTAGCTATGAAAAAAATGCTGTCATTTCATTTGTTCCACCACCATTTTTATGGAAGATTCAACCACTAAAATTTGTGTTTACAACATAATGTTTATCTGGGCGAATCGTTTGCTTTGACATTTCATATAGATTTTCGTCTGCCAATTCAAAGCTTTACTAGCTAATTTAGTCCCATTGGACGAAACGGAGTGAGTTACCTGGGTATCCGAGGTTGCGTTTAGTCAATGAACATGACAAAAGATTCATTCACCTTTGGATTCTTGTTTTGAAAATGCACTAAGAATCTTTTACATTTTCATTATTTTCTTAACATGATAGAAATTGATGGTCGATGGCAATGGTTATAGCCAACTTATTTTACCCTTTCCCAAACAGTAAAAATTTAGACTTTTCCAATTTGAAAGCTGCTTCAGAGGACAAAATTGGTTTAAATTCACATGGATAATGTGTATATTATGGCTCAGAAAAATATTAAGGCAAAAGGAGAAAATGCTGATTATCAGCATTTTCTTCTTTTGTCTCAATTTTTTCCAACGTCATTTCTAATAGGGACGTCAAAACCAGGCCCCGGTTACTCGGAAAAACTTAAGTATATTCCCATGAGAACATGCTCAACTTCAAAGGGATACTCTCCAACGTTGAAGGGCATTCGATTGTTCAAGTTCACGTGGATTTCGTTCGATTTGAGCACGGTGCTCGGATTTGAGCATGAGAACATACTTAAGTTTTTTCGAGAAACCGGGACCAGGTCTTGTTTGGGAAAGGGTTAAGGCGTTCCGTCCATTATTACATACCAATCACTTCGTGCAACTTTTGTCATCATTCGTGTTACGAAAATTGACGAGCGCCTCCCTCGTCAATTTCCTTTGCCACGAAAGACGCCTGAAAATTGACAAGAGTATACCAACGTCAATTTCCGTCGTCAGTGAAGTGTTTGGTATCTAATAATCGCTTGAATACATGAAACAATTTTTGTGCATTTTTATTTAAAAGCATTTAGAATATTCATGTTTCTATGTTTTAGTTTTGTCTTTTTTCATGTTATAATAATATAATTAAAGGGACATTTCATTCCCATTTCATTTTTTTAAAGTATGCCTTGATGCCAAGATGAGTTATTCTAATGAGTATAAATGCTATTAGTTTTCTGAAGTTGTTGTGGATAAGCGACAACCACGCATTTAAAGTTGAGACAGAATAGATAAATTCCATATAAATCCGAACTGTTGTCCACAACAATTTGTTTAATTTTAACCAAAAAAATATATATTTCTCGTAAACGACGCAATATTTTGGCTTGAAATTTTCAGAATTTTCATAAGGAAATATGCTCTTTCAGATAAAATAACAGTAAAAATTATGACAAAAAATTCTGAAATGCCACTTTAATAATATGTAATAATGTGATCAGTCCGTCCACCATACATGTAACTAATATTTAGTTAAACATTATGTTCTTTCCTTGAATGAGTGTTGTGCCTCTTTATCTGTTTATCTGTTAATAGTGTTAATATTTTTCACGCTTCCCAAGTGATCCATGTTTGCGAGGTGGGCCAAATAAGAAAATACTGGTGGTCAGTTTTCTTTTGTCTTTTGTGTTCTCCAAGACTTTTCGTACATGAGGGCGCCAGACCCCGTCAAAACCAAGTCTTGTTTGGAATGATGCAGGGTAAGGTGGGGCAAAACGCCCCCCAAATTGTTTTTGGTCATTATCTTCAAAACTAATGGCGATGTAGATGTATTTTTTGCAGTGTTACAAAGCTTAGAGTCAGCTGAACATTATGACGTGTGATTTTGGCTTTGCGTAATTAAATATGCATTTTATAGGCAATAATAATAATTTTTCAAAAGGGGCGTTTTGCCCCACACCTGGGGCAAAACGCCCCTCCCGGTGGGGTAAAACGCCCCCGGGGCGTTTTGTTCCATGCTTCAAATTGATTCACTTTAAGTTGACTGAAGATAGCTCTTACGCTTGAAATCAATATCTATCGGGTGTTCTTCGTGGTCAATTTATAATTTTCCGGTCGATTACGTGGGAAAACAAAGATTTCGACCATGTACCTTTTGATCCAGTGACTAACATTCTTTTGATGTTATTCGCTTAATAAACAAAAATAATAAACACACATAGAATGTAGAATACATGTAAATGTGTATCAAGGTTAAAAGATTTAAAAGAATACCTATAATAGAAATTTACAAGACGTCGGCATTTTTCGGGCGTTGCCGTAATCATTCGGCGGCAGATTTTCCCCTTGGTAACGTTTCCGTATAGATCGGAAACTGCCGAATAGTCTACGATCACGTCCGGAAAATTCCGAACAAGGGGGCGTTTTGCCCCATGAGACTGGGGGCGTTTTACCCCAAAGTGACCATTTCACCATTTATCAAAATATTCCAAATACACCAAATATTATACAAAATGTTTCTTTTTCAATAAAACCAATATGTAATGTGCTATAGATATATGTATTGCATATCAGATAAAATATATCCGTGCCGGATGTAACACGAAATAAATGGCAGCAGGAAATAATAAGAAATGGCCCGAAAATGATTTTTGCAAAATATTTTCTTATTGACTAATGTTAGAGCTAAAACTTTTCTGTCAGATAATCTACACGTTTTTTACAATCATATTAACGTTGTAAGTTTGTTATAAATATTGGCATTTCCTAGAAATCGATGGGGGGCGTTTTACCCCGAGGGGCGTTTTGCCCCACCTTACCCATGTTTGTATGCTTGTGATAATAGAGCGTGCCAAAGCCATGTGAATTGAAACGATGTTTTTGATCTGATAAATAAAAAATGTTGGCAAAAGAACACTGCTTTTTTCATTCATTTCTTCTACCCATATAATAGTCCAGTCAAAATAGACTTTGACCTGGACAAAATTAGAACAGAATTGAAACTTATGCGATTCTTCTCAGGAAGTATCTACCTTTTCACAGAAAAAAATATAAAAGGATCCCTCCGTTGCGATTTGAGTAATTTTGGGTCAAAAAATGGCTATTTTGGTGAAAAATGGGGAAAACTGGAATTTTCTGATATTTGAGAAAGTCTTGAATTTTATGAAGTTTTCAGGTGTGGTAATGTTAGTAAATATGAATTAGATGGATACAAAATAAAAATTTAGCAGAAAAACATAAAAATTGATTTTTTATGAGTCTTCTAAATTAAAGGCGGGGGGGGGGGGGTGTCAACTAGGCTGTTGGTGGGATATTAATACCACTCAACATTACATTCTCTATTGGATAAATCCTATTCTAGATAATTTTAATCAACAGAATGGGATAGGATTTAAAGAAACCGTATGAATAAATACCTCTCTTGTGATTTCTGTAATTTTGGAGAACAAAAGGGCCAAGATGGCCCTGGATCGTTCACCTGATAGAAGTTTGAAACTTTCTCCATGCAGGTATCTCTAAGACAAGAACACGAGACTTAGGATGCGAGATTATGATCCAGCTGAAAACAGCATTCTTAATCTTTAAAGATCAATATTTGTGGCTGTTAAAGTGAAAACCAAGTCGATAAAAAAAACATCAATTTTGTCATAATCCAGGGCACATAACTCTGTTCTGATAAAGAAATTATCATCAACCTTAATATGTCCAAGTTGTTTTTTGATTGGTCAATATTTATTGCTATTTGAGTGAAATTAAAAATGAAATCGACAATTTTGTCACCATCAAGGACACACAACTCTGGTTTTTCAAATCTGATCAATATGAAAAATGAAATCATATAAGATCTCATGGTCACCAACATTGTGACCAAGTTGTGTCTTGATTGGTCAACATTTGTGTTTTTTAGAGCAAAAATGAAGTCGAAAACAGCAATTTTGTGAAATTCAAGGGCCAATAACTCTGGTTTTTCCTGGTCCAATCAAGCTGAAAATTTAGCTCATTCAGCGTCTTATGGTTACCAACATTGTTGCCAAGTTTTGTCTTGATTGGTTAATAAATGTAGATGCTAAAATGTAAACAAAGTCGAAAACGGCAAATTTGTCAAATTCAAGGGCACATAACTCCAGACTTCCTACTTCGATGAAAGTGAAAATCGAACTCATTTATTATTGTGTGGTTACCAACATTCTAGCCAAGTTTTGTCTTGATTGGTCAATATTTGTAGATGCTAGAGTGGTAACAAAGTCGAAACTAGCTATTTTTGATATTCAAGGGCGCATAACTCCGGAATTCCTAATCCGATCTGACCAAAAATCAAACTCATCCAAGAACTTATCGTCATACATGTTATGACCAAGTTTGGTTAAGATTGGTCTATATTTGTAGATACTAGAGTGGTAACAAAGTCAAAATTAGCCATTTTTGACGTTCAAGGGCACATAACTCTGCACTTTATAGTCCGATCTGACTCAAAATTGAACTCATCCGAGAACTTATGGTCATACATGTTTTGACTAAGTTTGGTTAAGATTGGTCAATATTTGTGGGTGCTAGAGTGGTAACAACAAAATGTGAACAGACAGACAGACGGACGGACAGACGGACGCTGACGGACAAAAAGCGACCACAATAGCTCACCTTGAGCACTTTGTGCTCAGGTGAGCTAAAAATTGGTATTTGGTGAAAAATATGAAAAAAATGGAATATCATATTTTTTGAGAAAGCGTTTATTTTCATAAAGTTTTCATGTGCAAAAATGTTAGTAAATATGAATGGATACAAAATTAAAATCTAGCAAAAATCCATAAAAACTGATTTTTTATGACTTTTTTAAGTAAAAGGCGGAGGCAACGCAGGCTAGCAGGGCGGATATTGATAATATTCAGCATTGAATTTTCAATTGGATAAATCCTATTTTAGATTATTTCAATTAATCGAATGGGATAGGATTAAAGAAAAAATATATTTAAAAAATCTCTCTGTCGCAATTTCTGTAATTTTTGGGACAAACAGTGGTATTTTGGTGGTACAGAATTGATATTTAGAAATAAAAAATAATCATAAATAAAATGGATTTCTATGAATTTTTCAAGTCAAAGACGGGGATGGGGATGGGCCCAGCAATTAGGCTGATGATGGGATACTGATGCAATTCAGCATTGAATTCTGTATTGGATAAATCCTATTTAGATTATTTAAATTAACTGAATGGGACATATTAGAGGGAAAAAAGTATAAAAGAATCCCTATGTACCGATTTCTGTATTTTTTGCGGGAAAAAAATTGTAATTTTGATGATTTTTTTAGGTAAGAGCATGTCGCGGGTTTTCCGCAACACGGTTCTAACTCACTTTTTCATAATTTTACAGGAGAGGCAAAAAACTATTTCAAAATTGTATTTTTGATGATTTTTTTTAGGTAAGAGCATGTCGCGGGTTTTCCGCAACACGGTTCTAACTCACGTTTTCATAATTTTACAGGAGAGGCAAAAAACTATTTCATTCTTTCAGACCTAAGTGTTTCTTAGGTTTCCACGAGAGAACGAAGCGTGAAGGTCATGGCCATTACGATCACGTGATTGGAACTGGTCAAATCTTGGAAAATTGTCAATTTGGAATTTTAATTAATTACAACGCAAAATTCATTGTTACTAGAAGGAAAAAAGTATAAAAGAATCCCTCTGTACCGATTTCTGTATTTTTGTGGGAAAAAAAATGTATTTTGGATGATTTTTTTTAGGTAAGAGCATGACTTGTTATGACATGAGTTACATGGATATAACTAGCGAAATTCAGATAAAAAGCATTGAATTCTTTTCCTGATTTTCTTTTACGAGAATGGGGGGTAAATAGGAAGCGGTGGCATTCACAGTTACATAATAATAACATTCTTTACTTTCGGGGAAAACACACATACACACACAAAAGCTTTCAAATTATTTTAAGTCAATGATATGATACGATCAAATGCTCTTTTCAGCAAATTCGATCTCGGTCATAATGAACCATTTGTTGCAATTGGTCATGTGATAGTTATCAATTTCTATTATATTGAGATTTTTTTTAATTATGTGAATTTTAAATATGAAATGTTACAAACATGAATAATTTGTTAACAAAAATGATCTGTAGCTGAAAATGAGAAAGTATAGGAGTAATGTATAATGATCATTATTGGGAGTGTGTAGCTGGGTTGGAGTATTCGTAAAACTCAGGTGAACGAACCTTCAAAAATCAGCAACTCTAAAGAAACCCCTAAAAGACAAAAAGTCTAGACTTTGTATAATAATAATATAAGTCCATGTCTTTTTGTCAACAGATTGATTTCGGACAGGTTAGGCGCTATAAAGGATTTTTTCAACCTTTACAGAAACAGTTGAAGATGTTTATATAGATAGAATATGGATGTATTTATTATTGTCATGGCTCAACAATGGTTCTTTTCCAAATACTTTCTTTGCAGAAAATTTTTGGTAATTTTCAAAATGAATTCCATGTTTTATTACTTTCATTTAATTTCATTTTTGGTCTTTTTTGTCTACCATTCGTGCAGTGGGCTTGGTGATATTCATTGTAAAAGATCATCCATTCATTCGTTAAAAGACATAATTTGATATTTCAACACAGATTGTTTATAGAAATAATTAAAAGTAAAATGTCTATATTATGCTATGTAAGACTTTTTATTCTACTAAAAATATTGCCCAAATCGTATACATGTACTTGTTGAAATTTTACACAAAAAGCAGACCCCACAGCCAATAATGACAAACTGTTGCATTGTCACATTTTTTCCCTAAAAGTGTGTATAAACTGGGTAGAGGTAGAGACTTTCAATCATGATCACAGCATCGAAGTCTTTCTATCATACACAAAACGTTAACGGGTGTAAAAAATATGGAAAAAATATTTATGAATGATCAATATTGGAAGTGCATCTGATGGCTTGGAATGGATGTTCTGTCTGTGCTGATACAAAAAAAACAAGAGTGTAATGGTCATTGTGGCGTATATTGTATACTCCGCCCCTCCCTAGAGACTAAGTTTTAAGGGGGCATATCTCAGGCAAAAATCAATGAATCATAAAATCCTTCCTTCAAGCACATCTACCAATTGATGTGATAACATTGACCATGTTTCAAAAGGATCCAGCCAGAAATTTAGGAGTAGTTGCGCTCACAAGACAAGTGGACGGACGGATGGACAGACGGAGAAGATTATACCAATATACGACTGCCTCCGACAGCGTAATAAAACAGGACAACATGAATAGGTGAACCAATACCAGGAATGTGTATTCATGTATAATATTCAATCCCATTCATTCAATAAAATAATGTCAAATCAACATTATCCAATAAATATTTTTAAAAATTGTTTGTTAGTGCCGATATTCCTATATAAATCCCGACTAGAGGACCCCACCCCACACACTCTTCGACAAAATAAGTATTTATACATTTGTATATAAAAAGATATGAACATCACAAAAAAGTAAGTTCCATATTTTTATGTTCAATTTAATTTTATATTCAGTAAACTAATATTTTCTAATCAAATCGCGTCTAAAAAGTTCAAAGCAATAATTCTCTTTTTCAAAAAATGGAAAATACCATATTTCAGCAAAATTCCATTTTCTTGCCCAAAAATTACATACATCGCATAAAAGAGATTCTTTATCATTTTTCTGCGAAGTCTTATCACATTCTATTACTCAAAATAATCTATAATACAGTCGCAACTGCCGTATGTAGCCAGCCAAGGGACACCCCAAAATTGGCTGCATACGACAGTTGGCTGCTTAACACAGAAAATAATATTCTGGAGGCTGGATGTAAAAGTCTACTAATGTATGACTGGCCCTAATAAAATGAAGAAAAGGCAAGTGTTGTAAAGTAAAAAGGGTGCCATTTAAATGTTTATCACACCTTTTCATGGTTTATGTATATACTTAGGCAAATTGCCAGATGCATTATCAATATTTCACACATTGCCTGCCACCAATTAGTTGTGCATGGCTGCTTAAGGGGATAAAGGTAAAGAGCAATTGGGACAATTAAAGCTGGCCACTGACCACATTAGACAGTATATTGTTATTCACAGTTACTTTATAGAGTAAAATTGCATGGGAGGACCTGGACTGGCTGCATACGACAGTTTGGCTGCTATACACAGGTGGCCGCTAACACAGTTTTGACTGTAATTAATTGAACTTATGATCTAAAATAGAATTTATTAAATAAAGATATGCTTGCTATATTGGTAAAATATCCCCGCTACCTTTAAAATCCCCCCATCTTTTAAAAAAATCATAAAAAATCAGTTTTTGTTGGTTTTTGCTGAATTTTGTTTTTATATCCATCTACTTTATATTTGCTTACATTTCTGCACATGAAAACTTCATAAAAATCAACAATTTTTCAAAAAATAGAAAATTCCAATTTTCCCCATTTTTAAGCAAAATATCCATTTTTTGACCCAAAATTACTCAAATCGCAACGGAGGGATTGTTTTATATTTTTTTCTGTGGAAAGGTGGGTACTTCCTGAGTACAATGGCATAGGTTTCATTTCTGTTCTAATTTTGTCCAGGTTGCCCCTGTTTCAGTCTTAGTTTGACTGGACTATAAGCGCTGTTCCCCAAAAAATATTGAAATATGATGAAGTCAGTGTTATTGAAAACCTCGTAACTCCAGCTTTAATCGAACTGGCGTTATGATGTTTTGCAATAACACTGACGATAAACCGAACAGGTCAAAATGATCTTTGGGAAAAATAAGAAGACATTATGAGCAGAGAAAGAAGAATTTGATTTCCAATAACAGAATTAATTATCGCTTTTCTGCAAATCCTCGTAACTGCAGCTTGTTTTAAGCTGTAGTTACGAGATTTTTGTTTTAAAAGCTGCGAAATATTTCCTTTTCCTTAATATTTTAAAGTTATCCTTTTTTATGTTTTAAAGATTCGCGCATTCCGATTTCTGCACATGGGAGATAATTCATATTAAATTCTTAAAGAGTAATTTAGTTACCTCCCTTGTAATTGCTTGCTATATAAAGCAACTTAAGTAGAACAAAATGTGATGACACCGGAAGCAAATTTTGGGACAAAAGGGGAAAATATTTTTTATTGTTTTTGTTTTTTCTTAGCCTCAATTTATTTTCTAGTCGCCCCTTTTAGGGACATCGAAACCAAGGGTTCATATCAATGATCGTACGACTGTGTTGAGCAGTCTAAAATCATAATGGTGGATTTGTCGACCGATCGTAGATAGGCCTAATGCAGGCTTGCTTGTAAAATGGTTATAAATGTAAGACCAGGGAAATGGGCTATGTGACCAGTTATGGAAAGAAATCTGTATGGTGCGAAAAGACGATTTCAATGGAAGTAATTTTCATTGCTCTCAAATTTTGAATTTTTGACTTTTGTTGGTTTTTTTTTTTTGCATACTCTTCATGAATACAATTTAGAAACGTTTTCACAAAATTGTTTAGAACATTCCCCAGAAATCTGAGCACGTTCAATTATTTCCATTGTTACGGAACAAGTCGAAATATAACGATTATACCGGAAGCGCATTATCCAGGTCTTACCTTAAGATATATTAGTACGGTGGTGAATCACGTGACTCGACAACTTTAGAACATGACGCATATTATATCAATACTGACAAATTTGAATTCGGTTTGAAGCGGAGAAGATAGAAAAGGGTAAAGACTTTGCTGGATGCAGATCTCTTGTAAAATGAGCAGTAAAAAGTTATTGGTAACCAAGTACAATTTTACTTTGGTCGTCAATTATGCTGATTTTTAACATATCTACCACATCCCGCGAATCTCTTACATATTTCCACCTTCTCTGCTTCAAATACTTTTCAAATAGCAATGAATTTTGTGTTAAAAATAGACAAGGATTACCGTAATGTTTTGATAAACCGTCGGTGTCGTTATAAAATCTCGTAACTGCGGCTTGACTCAAGCCGCAGTTACAAGATTTTATAACAACACTAATTAGATCCTATTGTTTGTCCAAAATTACGTCACTGTTTACTTGATAAAATCGTGCCCTATTGGTCACAGTCATATTAACATAATTATTGAAGATTTTTTTTGAATTGCCGTTTCACGTGATTCCCCGGCAATTTGTGTCAGTACTCGTTGAATCGTATCGTTTTTCCTTTTCGATATAACTGTGTTATTAACCCATTCCTGGACAAGATCTGACTTTCACATCCCTGAAACAGCTTAAAAAGCGTTGAGAGAAAAGAAGAAAATGCTGCTAACCAGCATTTTCTCCTTTTCTCACAACGCTTTCCATGCTTTCACATGTATAGGCCTACACATTTTCCACTTTGGTAACATTGGTTTTGTCGCGTGAAGACATAAAATTTGACTTTCGAGCAATTCAATGAATTTGTCGTTTGGGATGGAGTTATGCAAAATAACCAAAGACAGGGCAGAAAATGGATCAATGTCACAAATTCCGACTCTAGTTAGACTGCACAGGCTAATTAAGGTATATGACCCATCATTAAAAACACCACTTTCTAGTCATGGGACATGCATCAAATTACACACACGTGTAAATACACTTCAAATAAGTTGATTCACCGTGCCGAATTTCAAGATAATGCTTCAAGAAGAAAATAATAAGTATCTTTTTACTCTATATTCATATGCAAGGGAGGTAATTTATTACATATTTGTCGGATATTTCCACAATTATGCATTAATTCAAAATTCTAAACCGTTCAAAATGCTTGTGTTTGTATTTAGAATGGAAATATAACACAGTTTAGGATTTACTGGCACTTTTCAAATTTCGCCTCTTGCTCTTTGGTGCTAATGATGGGTTGTATACGTTAAAGTATAAATTTCCGTGAAGTTAGCAAAGCAAAATCATTTCAGGAATCGGAAACCCAAGGCGAGGCAGTTTTTAAAGATCATTTATTTTATAGTTCTGTTTATGCTTAGAAATACTCTCCAAAGCCGAGTTCTATTGATTAAATCATCAAAATAAGACAAATACATGTATATATGTACAAAATATTTCATCGCAGTTTAAACGAACGGGTAATTACTCTGCTAGCTCAGAAAATATTCAAACGAGTTATAGATATCTTGAAGAGATTGTTCCACAAACAAAAGTCCATGGATGCTGTAAGATTCCAATTGGCCTTTTGAATCGAAAACAAACTTGAAATTCCCGGGGTATGAATCGAGAAATCCTTGCAAAAAAAGGTAAGCGCTATGTTGACGACCCATGAATATCACAGGCGGCAATCACGTGACTTAATTATGATATATTTTCCTCACTTATGTAAACAAAAACACTCGGTAAGAACACATTTTCTCAAATTTTAAATCAAATACTTAACTCTCAGAATTGAGACACGTGCCATTCGATGCGTCGTAATCTCCGTTTTATTTTGATACCAAGATCATCCCTCAGATCCGTGTAAAAGCTGAGAACATTCGTGCAAAGTGAAAACAATTCTTAAGAAAATATATCACGACATTTAAAAATACTTTGCACGAATGTTCTCAGCTTTGACAGGGATTTGAGGGAAGATCTTGGTACCAAAATAGACTAGAGTGTATGACGTATCGAACTGCACGTATCTCAATATTGAGTGTTAAGTATTTGATTCAAAATTTAAGAAAATGTGTTCTTACCGAGTGTTTTTGTTTACATAAGTGAGGAAAATATATCATAACAAGGTCACCTGATTGCCGCCTGTGAATATATTAATGTGAAAACAGGTTTACCATGAAATGAAAATATAAAAAAATGTCAAAACATAAATTAGCTGGATTCTGGAAAAAGGGTCTGTTAGGCATTTGAAAACAACATGGATCCAGATTAACCTGATCAGGACCCATGTTGTTCTCGAATAGCTTCCTCGTGAGCCGAAGCAACCATGAAGAGCAGCATTGGTCTCTGTCAGTGTCCATTTACACACCGGCTAATCTTGAAATGCTTCTTGTAACAAAGTTAGCTTGTTCATGACCTGTAGCAACAACAAGACGCACATATATTTGCGCACATATTGCTGCTTTTAAACGAAAACTTCGTAACTGTAGCTTAAAATAATCTGAAGTTACGAAGTTTTTATTGAAAAGCAAAGTATTTTGTCATCAAACTAGAACAGTCTGATTTTTTATGATTTTGAAGTGGATCAATGATCCATAAAAGTACAAATGTATATCAAAACAGGTTACCCATGAAATGAGATATAAAAAAAAATGTCAAAACATAAATTACACGGGATCTTGAAAAATGGTCCCAAATGGCTATTGGGACCAACATGGATCAAGATAAGCCTACGCTTACATGTACGCACAGTCTGATCCTGATCCATACCGTTATTGTGTAGCTTTTTCATTATTGATCTGAACTGTAAGAACATTATCGATCCTGATCATAATGAACGTAAGTTGTAGGATTACCCGTTTCTATACGACAACATTTTGGCTCTTCCAAATTCGAACTATATACTCCTCACAAAAAGTTAAGCAACAAAAATAAATTTCTTAATATTCTTTTTATCCTCACGGAAATTTTTGCACAAATTTGTTATTCGGACAGCTACATCTATGTTAAAACACAATTAAAAGAATATTCAATGTTATTGTATCCAAAAACGGTGATCACGTGATATGAACATACTCACCCCCAAAACATGCATGCAAAACGCGTCGCATATACAGATTCCATACTTGGCATTAGCACCGTATGTGCCTAAAAATGCGCCAATTTGACATCTTTGATGTCATTAACATTTGGATCATGCCAAAAGGTCACTTGCTGTCAAATTAAGTTGCACAGATTGTTGCAATGCTACAGGGTGGGGCAACACAGACTGCAGCTGTCATTCACTTTATTTCTTATCGCAGTATTATCTCAAGAGCAAAAACCTGGTACAATCGAACTGGACTGATGACAGAGAGCACGTTCAGGTCGTCTAAGAGTAACAACACGTCGCGAAGACCGTTATGTTGTAACCTTTACCCGTAGAAACAGGCACACAACGGCCAGATCGCTGCAAATTTGCCCCAGAAGGTGTCAGGAAACAGAGTCTCCACCCAAACAGTGAGGACAATGCTTCACATAGAAGGTCTAAGGTCTGGGAGATCACTTCAACATATCAAACTTCCCCAAAATTCATCAACTGCAAAGATTGATATCGGTATGTCAACATCGAAACTGGGGGTCAGTCGTTGGCGTCATATACTCTTAACGGACGAGTCAAGAGTATGCATTGATTCATTCTGGCATGACACGTGTTTGGATAAACGGTAGTGAACAGTTTGCCGACTGTACCATCGCTGAACAAGACCAGTATGGACGATGGAGTTTGATGGTCTGGAGAGGCATCAAAGTTGGCAACAGAACAGAGTTGATTGTCATCAGACGGGAAACCAGGACTTGTGTAAGGTACATGAACGAGATATTGCTCCTGTTATCATCCTTTTGACACATTAAACAGATCCAAATGTTATGTTAATGGATGGTAATGTCCGTCCTCATTGTACTGGAATTTTGACTTAAGTTCTGTGGGCCAACAACATCAGACATAATGACTGGCCTGCTAGGTCTCTGGGCCTAAATCTAATAGGACACGATTGGAACAGTCTTGAAAGACGTGTTTATGGTCAGCTTGTTCGCCCACAAACTCTGAATGAACTGCAACAGTTTTTGCAGACAGAATGGAGGAACATGCCACAACGGACATTAGACTGAATAATCTCGTTGGTACCAAGGTGTGTTCGTGAGTGTGTTGAATCCCATGGGGCCATACCAGGTACTAGACTCCGAATCATTGACTGAAGTGGCTGGAAAACGACTTTTTACACATTCTGAACTGCTGATGAGTGACATTTTGCACCATTGTTTCGTTGGGACGCTTTTTAAGGATTTGTAACTTTGTTACTCTTTGATGATTTCCCCAATCATTTAACGTAATTTGTGTGATAAGACCCCAACTTTGTATCGTACAAAACATAGATCATGAGTTGTGATAAAACACATTTGAGAGAGCAAATTATCTTTGTTGCTTAACTTTTTGTGAGGAGTATAAAATCGTTGTTCAAAGGCTTATTGTTGATCAAAACATATGGTGTGGGTAGGCTACTCATTGGAACCGGCATCGTCTCGTCCCGTTATGAACGCTTTCTTCTTTTTCCCAATGTCCCAATATTTTCCGAAACATTTTCTTTTGAGAGACGCTAAAGGCAGGGACCATACTCACCAACATGACTAAAATCTATTTGATTTTCTGAATCAAAATTACAGTACAAGCCATCTGATTGGACGAGACGTATGTCTCGGCCAATCGGATGAATTGTTGTATAATTTTACGGTAAACTTGGAATAAGGCTGATTGGTGAATATCTGCACCCAGGTCTTGTTTGGGAAGTATTCGATCCGATTCAAATGTCACAAGCGCCCATTTTCCGTGCCATTTCTAATATAATGTATCGTTTCCATCTTTTCGACTGGCTGAGCTAAGTATTACGCCAAACGCAATTGATGTGGTAATATAGTGAAAGGGCCTATACTTTTAAACATTTTCCCAAAAAGAAGACAAGGGGCCCGTATTCACCAACATTTATAAATGGATTGTTTAAGGTAATCCATCCCTAGTGAGATTTATACGACGTCGGATATATTTGGTCGACGTCGTAAACATGCGGCAGCGGAATATTCCACCGCAGAATGTATATGTGACCCGTCGCGCTAAAAGGGACCTTATCGGGTCTGTGAAAAATATCGACCCTAGTCAGTCTGCGCAGTCCGCGCAGCCAGACTAGGGCCGACACTTTTCACTAGTATGTAATTTTCTAAATCCGGAATGTTTCCCTTTCTTACTATACGTTCATTTTTTGCATACGGGATCTGGTTGACCTGTGCCGAGTCTGACAAATTTGTCGAAATTTGAATTTTGCAGTTCGGATAAGGTCCCATTTAGCGTGACGGGTCACATATATATAGCGAGTCGCCCGAATAGGTTCGGATACGTAAAGATTTATCGAGGTTTTACGCCATTTTCAACTGCTATGGTCATATCGCGGCGGCTGGTGTGCCTAAACATAGATTCCTGTCGTTCCTCACACCAGTGCTACCACAACATTCAAATTCCTAACCGAGCCTACAGCTGCTTGCCCACATAGGTAAACGTTACAAAACCATTGGTGGGAGACAATTTTGTCTGAAAGAATATTTGCCGCGGCCGGGGAATGCCAACGGGCAAATCAATATGATCCATAGTTGGAGGGGACTCGATTGTATTTATTGGAGTTTAACGCCGTTTTCAGCTGCTATGGTCATATCGCAGCGGCTGGAGCATCAAGCCGTGGATTCCTGAATTTTTTCTCACCAGTACCACCACAATATCCAAACTGGACTTCAAGCTGCGCAACTCTCCCACATCGATGATTTACACCCACTGGTGAGAGACAAATGCTTTGTGTCAAAAGTCAAAATGGATACTGATCGAGCCGGGGTTCGAACTTGCGATCCCTGGATTGACAGACTCCGACGTAATCGACTGAGCTGTAGGGGACTCGAATATGTTTGCAACTTTGCATATTGGAAATGAACCAAAAACAACAACATTTTCGAACTTGTTTAACATTTAATAATATTATTACATTAATAATCATAACACAAAATAATTTTATACAAATACCTTCGTCAGTCGCTATGACAAGGCTCTCCTGTACCGCTAAATTCATTCAGAGAAGTTTAACCCTTTCCCAATCGACAAAATTTTAGGGTGATCCACTTCAAGAAATGCCACAGATGACAAAATGGATGTTAGTAAAGATAGAATTTGTGTGAAATATGGCACAGAAAATATTGGTTATCAGCAGTTTCTTCTTTTGTTTCAATATTTTCGCAAGCCATTTCTTCTAGGGACGTCAAAACCAGGCCTTGTTTGGGAAAGGGTTAACCAAGGAGTTTGAAGAAATGAAAACTCCTTGGTTTAACTAAGTCCCAAACAAGGTCTGGTTTTGACGTCACTGATTAAAATGTTTCGAAACTTGAATTAAAGAGAAGTAAATGCTCTTAAATGGTCTTGCAATAGTCTTAGTCAAATTTCATGATGAACATTTACATACACATAATTTGTTAAACCCATTCCTAGACGGCAAAATTTTTAGTCTTCATCAAACTGGAACTCGCTACATTCTTTGTGGGTAGACACGTTAACACGGGTGGTAAACAGAGAAACTAGCTCCAAAAAGAGTCAACGGTATTTTGTTTCCTCGTAACATCCGGCCTCTACCGAGGTAGTTGCATAGAGCGAAAATCTGTAAACAAAGGTAGGTCACGAACACATTTTTCTACAATTATTTCTTTTACAACGAGTTTTTTGAAAAATCCGGCGATGCTGTAATATGAAGAAATGGTCGAAGTTTGTTGTGCACGAGAATATTCGGTGTTATTAAGCAGAGTTTGAATACAATTGTTGAAAAACATTTCAAAATCGAAAGTAAAACCTTTTTTTACTTTCGATTTTGAAATGTTTTTCAATGATTGTATTAAAACCCTGCTACTAATACCGCATACTCCCGCGCACAACAAACGTCGGCCCTTTCTTCATATTACAGCATCGCCGGATTTCTCAAAAACTCGCTTTAAAAGAAATAACTTTAGAAAATGTGTTCGTGACCTACAAAGGATGGGTTGCAATAAGGGGTCAAAAAATAGATTTTCTTTAAATTTTGTGGATTGATGGGGTTACATAATATCTTTAATTTGTATGTGTAAAAAATCTGGTTTCGGCTTATTTTCCGAGATATCGGTAAATAAAGTGGGTGGGGTAAGATGGACTGAAACACAGTAGGGGTCATTCTAAGTCGCTTATCTTTCTTATTCTTAGCCCCAGATGCGTGAAAATTTGTACGTGTGTCTTGTGATATATGTGTTAAACATTTATGAGCTTACATTTGATATTCCATGTTTATCTTTTCCGTAATATTCATTTTTCTGTCTTTCGCAAAATTTCGCTATTTTTTAACGACCAACTTTACCAAACTATCTCCACACGTTTTATTTGAAACACGATTTTTATGAAACTTTACAGATGTATTATCCAGATATTAATATAACTTTGTGTGAAATTTGAAAGAAAAACGTTGGTCCGTTGTTGAGATATTTGACCTTGACCTTCAAAATAACATCAAATTCGGGAATGTCCGTCAAAACTACGCATTGTTGGGAAAATGGTTAGGATTGAATGGCATGCGACAGCCCATTCATAAAAGAATGCATTTCACACATTAATGTTTTTTTTATTGTATGATTTTACCGTTAAAATTGATATACTCAATATAATAAACTTGGTCATCTCTCAGAGCTACCCGGTAATTTCATCTAATGAAATCATTGATAGACAGATATTTGTTTAAGGCCTGTCTATACATTTAACATTATTTTCTTTTTGTTGATATTATATAACGTTATATGAATATTTAGCTTAAGTTAATCAATTGTAAGCACATTTGGTCATTTAGTAAAATCATTCACGATGCGTCTTCTTTATAACCATATAAGAAATACAATCTAAAAATGATTAGTTTTTTCCTAGCAAATTGATAATTCTTGTCCATCATAAGATGGGTGAATATAAACTCTTAGACAATTCAAGTTGCATAATTATAAAGCTTTGGTAGTTCTAGCAATCTTAACATAATGCTAATATTTAATTTCACTCACCTGTGGTAGTAATATTAATCACAGCGCTTTCCGCGTAGGTCATGTTTCATGTGCAATATTTAGTTTGATAAGAAAACTGAGAAGTAAAAAGAATTTCCTTTCTTTCCCATTCTTCCGAATGGGTTGTACGATACAAAAAAGTAAATATTGCTACGAAAATCATTAGGAACAATAAAAAGAAACCATGCTTCCAATTCTTGTGAATAAAATTGGCGATTTAACCATCACATTTTGGCATTTCCCGAGTTTTGAAGTCATTTTGAAGGTCAATGTCAAATATCTCAACAACGGACCAACGCTTTTCTTTCAAATTTCACACAAAGTTACATTAATATCTGGATAATACATCTGTAAAGTTTCATAAAAATCGTGTTTCAAATAAAACATGTGGAGATAGTTTGGTAAAGTTGGTCGTTAAAAAAAGCGAAATTCTTCGAAAGAAAGAAGAATGAGTATTACGGAAAAGATATACATGGTATATCAAATATAAGCCCATAAATGTTTAACGCATAAAGCACAAGACATGCATACAAAATTTCACACATCTTGGGCAAAAAATAAGAAAGATAAGGGACTTAGAATGACCCCTACTGTGTTTCAGTCCATCTTACCCCACCCACTTTATTTACCCATATCTCGAAAAATAAGACGAAACCAGATTTTTTACACATACAAATTAAAGATATTATGTAACCCTATCAATCAACAAAATTTAAAGAAAATCTATTTTTTGACCCCTTATTGCAACCCACCCTTTTCGCTCTATGCAACTACCTCTTTTTGGAGCTAGTTTCTCTGTTTACAACCCGTGATTAAGGAAATAAAGAAACTGCTTGTTGCAAGCAAATTTCTTCATTTAGCACAATGTTTTCCAAAGCTTTTACCATCAGTGCGTCAAAAAGCGCCATAATATGGGAATGGGTTAGGAGCATTATACATAATAAGGTGATATGAATCTATGTATTACATACCGGTATAATTTGTTCAAACTCATTTCCTGATATCCTTTAAAGCTACTATTTCCCAGATTTGGACCCAAAAATTGTCAAATACAAACGATATGTACACTTTTTAAGCTTTATATGACCTGATTAAATGATTACGAGAAACTATTGAAGCAACGACTCATTTTTTCGCAATTTGATACCAAATTCATGAAGCGATGTCGAAAGTAGGTCAAAACAGTAGGACATGCGACTTTCTTAAATGACGTCACAGCATACATGATGACGTCATATTGAAATTTAAGTATGAATCTCGTTTGAATCATGGTCCGCGCTGTATGCGCATGCGCAACAATTTGAAAATAATTCTAACCCCATCAGTGATGGGGTTGAATTTAGGCTTGGATTCTCCCTAAATTCAGCTATTTGTCTTGTAATTTCGGCTCATTCTCTGTCTGAATCGCATATTATTAACCATCCTGAGGTGGTCAACACAAAAGTTTTGCATATTTTTTCAAAAAAATTCATTTTTTGCAATTAGACCATCTGTTACCGTCGCCCTTTAATCCCTGCTAAAATAATTCATATAATCTGAATTCCATTTGAATCATAAAATTTTGTCTGGTTTTCAACTATTTTTTCTACATTTACACGTTAACATCACATTCATTTTTAAAACTTTACCGCACTTTGGCTTTTTGTGTTGCCAATCAAGATAAGACGTTTGGAAAAAATTGTCTGTGACTTAAAGCAGTCTCACCAATATCAACTTTTTTGGCTTTGCTAAAGGGAATGAAAATGTAACAATAGAACAACATGGGTCCTGATCAGACTGGGCATATACACAAGCTGATCTGGATCCATGTTGGTCTCTAGTGTTGTAAGGCCCTTTTTTCCACATCCCAGTTCATATGTGACCAATCATGCTAAAAGCGACCTTGTGGAAAATCCATAAAACCAAATTTCGAAGAATGAAATCAGACCCAGCAGAGGTCAACCAGATTTTGTATTTTGGATAACAAACACACGACAAGATAGGAAAAACATTCTAAGATTCAGAAAATTATATTGGAGTGAGAAGTGTTGACCCTAGTCAGGCTGTACAGACTGCGCAGACTGACTAGGGTTGATACTTTTCACACTTCCCAGAAGGTTCCTTTAAGCATTACGGGTCACATATTTCGTTGGTGCTATAGCCAAACCTCCTAACTCCAGCTTAAATAAAGCTGGAGTTACTAGTTTTTGCAGTTACACAAACAATTTACTACAAATGGTAATATCAAATGTCATAGTAGCAATAACAAAAGTTTTTATTATATAGCCCACACCATAAACCAAATTTGGGAACTGGTCCAATAAAAACAGTGTTGAAGGCTACCACATAAATACAGTTGAAAAACAACAACTTGATATTTTGCTATTCAACCCATTCTTAAACAACAAAATGTTTAGACTGTTCCAATTTGGAAGCTGCTGCAGATGATAAAATGCATGCTAAAAAGGACAGAATTTGCACAAAATATAGAACAGAAAATATTGAGGCAATAGGGTAAAGAGCTGGTTACCAGCATTGTCTTTTTTTGTCTCAATCTTTTCCCAAGAGCATTCTACCAGGGAAGTGAAAACCAGGTTTTGTTTTGGAAAGGGTTGAAATAAAATGGCATATAGAAAATGAAGAGCTGATTGAAAATGATTCCTGTGGAGAATTAACCCATTCCCAAACAGCAAAAGTTTAGGGTGATCTAATTTGAAAGAAGTTGCAGATGACAATTTAAAGTGAATGTAATTGAATGTTTTTTGTCTTTTGGGATAGAAAACGTTGCGGGAAATGAAGAAATTGCTTGTCACAAGCAATTTCTTCATTTTCCATGATGTTTTCTCGAGCCTTTATTTTGTAAGGCGTCAAAAAGCGTCAATTTGTGGGAATGGGTTAAAACTAGATAAGAAATTGGTTTGAAAGTATCAAGTAGAAAGTTTAGCCTAATATCAGTCCGCATGTTTTTGCTCACCAAAATAGCCTAGCAATAAAATTTCAAAATCACTTAATTTTTTTTAAACAACTTTTAATTCGAACCAGTTTTTTGGTAATGAATGTCTGCATGATATGTTTTAACCCTTTATCAAACGACAAAATTTTAGAATGTTCCACTTCAAAAACTGCAACAAATGACAAAATCGATGTTATTAAAGATAATATTTGTGTAAAATATGGCATAGAAAATATTGAGACAAAAGGAGAAACTGCTGGTTATCAGCAGTTTCTTCTTTTGTCTCAATGTTTTCTCAAGTCTGTTCTATTAGGGACGTCAAAACAAGGTCTTGTTTGGGAAAGGGTTAAATATTCTATTAATGTACAGAAAATACATTTTCTATCCTGGTAAGATATTATTTAACCCATTACCACACAAAGACTCCTTTTGACTCCCCACAAGAAACTGACTATGGAAAGCATTGTGGAAAATGAAGAAATTGCTTGTGACAAGAAATTTATTCATTTCCCACATGTGATTCCATACAAATTGATTAAAAAATGTACTTTTTCATTCATTTTTAATTGTCGTCTGCAACATCTTTGAATTTGGACAAGTCAAAATTTTGTCGTTTGGGAAAGGGTAAACACTTTCCTAGACAGCAAAATTAAGGGTAGCCCAAAATTCAAAGATGTTGCAGACAATAATTTTGTGGGAAATGCTGAAATTGCTTGTTACAAGCAAGTTCTTCATTTTCCACAATGTTTTCCAAAACCCTTTTCATGTTGGGGCATCAAAAACATCAATTTGTTGTAATGGGTTAACCTGTTCCCAAATAACATCTGGTTGTAACATCAACAACAGGGTGCTTTAAAAAGCCTTTAGGAAAAGGTAGAAACTGTTGAATACAATGAGTTTCTCCTTTTCGCTCAAAGGTTTCCATGGTATGATATTAAACAATCTTAAAAGTACATAAATTTTGTCGTCTGCAACTTCTTTGATTTCAGACTACCCGATTTTTGCCATTGAGGAAATTGCTAAATGCTTTGGCACAAACACAAAATAGAAAACCACTTTACAACAGAAAACCAAAGTCTTTATTTTTTGCAATTTCATTCTTACATTATTTATAAACTTAATTATTTTAAATGGATAAGGATTCTATTTTATATAGAATCAGCTTTCTGGGAAATACACCAGTTCCAAAAGAAGACCTAGCCTTGATGTCCATAAAAGGAAAATGTTGGCAGAATATAAAGTTTTTGATGACAACATCACTTAACCCTTTCCCATACATTGACCCTTTTGGACGCCCCACAAAATAAAGTCTTTGGAAAACATTGTGGAAAATGAAGAAATTGCTTGTGACAAGCAATTTCTTTATTTCCCACAATGTTTTCTACCAAGAAAGAACAAAAAATGTTAAATTTTGTTCAATGGAACTTGTCGTCTGCAACACCTATGAGTTTGGACTAGGCTAAAATTTTGTTGTTTGGTAATGGGTTAAATTATATTTTGTAGCTTAACCTTTTGCACAAAACAACAATCTGCAACACTTGAACAATTCCAAAGTTGCTGCTGCCAATAACACAAGAGAAAATGATCAGAAGAGAACTTTTTGTTTGTCAAAGCACAAAAAATATTGAGACAAAAGGAGAAAATGTTGGTTATCAGCATTTTCTCCATTTACCCCAATATTTTCCTATGACTTTTCAATAAGGGACATCAAAACCAGTTTTTTGGGGTACAGGTTAACCCTTTCCAAAACAACACAATTATAGGTTGATCCACTTCAAAAACTACCATAAATGACAAAATGGATGTTATTAAAATATAATTTGTGTAAAATATGGCATAGAAAATATTGAGACAAAAGGAGAAACTGCTGGTTATCAGCAGTTTCTTCTTTTGCCTCAATGTTTCCCCAAACCTTTTCAATAAGGAAACCAGGTTTTTTTTTTTTTTTTTTTTTTTGGGGGGGGGGGGGCACAGTTTAACATTGATTGTCATACCTCTTAATTTATCATTCTATGAAAGAACATGTATCATGGAATATGAACAAAGTGATTGTCATGAATAACTTTTTTAATCAAGATAATTAATTTTGCTCTTGAGCATCCTCATAAACTTTAGACTGATCTTTATTCAATGCAATTAAAAATGTAAATCAGACATGGATGTTATAAGGCAAACTAGAATATCACTGAAAGTGATCATACCCCCCAAAAGCGCAGTTTTTGATCATTTTGAGAAGTTGATTTCATTTGACCTGCGAGCTGATCAATTGAGAAATAGAGCTAACAAAAAATCAACAGACCAAACAACACATGTAAATGTTGCAAAAAATACCAATTTTCAACAAAAGGACATAACTCATTTAACAGTCCCCAAGCTCGCCCTGCCATGCCCATATTTTTCAATAAACCAAAAATTCACAACCATGTATTGAAGACAGTCAATCAAGGAACATTCCTGTAAGATTTGGTTCAAATTGCTTTTTGAAAGAATTTTCTCATGATTTCGCTAAGTCTGATAAGCCCTGCCCTGCCATTACCAGATTTTTTGCAAATCAAAAATTCACGAACACATTTTGAAATAAGTCACCCAATGAACATTCCTGCCAATTTTGGTAACAAATTGCCCAATCAAAAAATCACAAACACATTTTGAAAAGAGTCACTGCCACGCCCACAATTTTTGATGAATCAAAAATTCATTAATAAGTTTTGAAAAGGGTCACCAAAGGAACATTCCTGCCAAGTTTGGTAAGAATTGGCCCAGTGGTTAAGGAGGAGAAGATTTTTGAAGAATTATCTAACAATTTCTCAAAGTTGAATAAGCCCCGCCCTGCCAAGCCCACATTTTTTGACGAATGAAAAAATCATGAACATACATTGAAAACAATTACTCAAGGGTCATTCCTGCCCAGTTTGGTTCAAATTGGGCTGATAATTGATTTTTAAAGATTTTTCATATGATTTCTCTAAGTCGGCTAAGCCCCGCCCTGCCACGCCCATATTTTATGACGAATCAAAAATTCATGAACATACATTAACAAGAGGACCATGATGGTCCTAAATCGCTCACCTGAATCAATATGACAAGAGTGATAATGGCAATTTTGTAAAATTCAAAGACATGAAACTTCTAAGGACTTTCTGTTTGGAAACAATAAAGTAATAATTTTGTTCCAATGGATCCTGTAAAGTTTGTTATGAAGAAAGATCTCCATCTGATAAGCTAGGTTAATCCCTTCTTATCTGTTTACATAAGATAAACATGGGGCCAGAGCAACAGATAAGAGAAATAGATAAGAGAAATAGGAAAGCCTTTCCTTTTTTAATTATTCATATCCAAACCTCATGTAGAATGTATTAATCTTTTCAAGCAGATGACTGAAATGATCACCAACAACATAGGGTTTGATCAATATTGACACAAAATGTTGCTTTTTAGAAAAGCAATTATCTCTCAATCATCACTAAAAGAATTTTTCAGGCAGGTTTGGTTCAAATTAGCCCAATTGTTGGTTTTTAAAGAATATTCTTATGATTTTTCCAAGTCCAATAAGCCCTTTCCTCCCTGCCAAGGCCACAGTTTTTGACAAATATAAAAATTTGTGAACAAACTTTGAAAAGAGTGACTCAAGGAACATTCCTGTAAAGTCTAGTTAAAATTGGCCCAATTGTTGATTTTTAAAGAATTTTCTTATGACTATACAAAGTCCGATAAGCCCCTTCCTCCCTGCCGCGGCCACATTTTTATCAATTGTGAAAATTTGGGAACAAATTTTGAAAAGAGTGACTCAAGGAACATTCCTGCAAAGTTTGGTTCATTTGGGCTCAATGATTGATTTTTAAAGAATTTTCTTATGATTTCCTTAAGTCCGATAAGCCCCTTCCTCCTTGCCACAGCCACATTTTTTGACAAATGTAAAAAATTGTGAATAAACTTGAAAAGAGTGACTCAAGGAACATTCCTGCAAAGTCTGCTTCAATTGGGTCCAATGGCTGATTTTTAAAGAATTTTCTTATGATTTCTCTAAGTTCGATAAGCCCATTCCTCCCTGCCGCGGCCACATTTTTTGACAAATGTAAACATTTGTGGATAAATTTTGAAAGGGGTGACTAAAGGCACATTCCTGCAAAGTCTGGTTCAATTGGGCCCAATGGTTGATTTTTAAAGAATTTTCTTATGATTTCTTTAAGTCCGATAAGCCCCTTTCTCCCTGCTGCGGCCACATTTTTTGACAAATATAAACATTTGTGGATAAATTTTGAAAAGGGTGACTCAAGGCACATTCCTGCAAAGTCTGGTTCAATTGGGCCCAAAGGTTGATTTTTAAAGAATTTTCTTATGATTTCTTTAAGTCCGATAAGCCCCTTTCTCCCTGCCACGGCCACACTTTTTGACAAATGTAAAAAATTTTGGATAAATTTTGAAACAGGTGACTCAAGGCACATTCCTGCCAAGTTTGATTCAAATTGGCCCAATGGTTGATTTTTAAAGAATTTTCTTAGGATTTCTCTCTAAAATCCGATAAGCCCCGCCCTGCCACGCCCACATTTTTTGACGAATCAAAAATTCACGAACAAGTTTTGAAAAGGGTCACATAAGGATAATTCCTGCCAAGTTTGATTAAAATTGGACCAACGGTTTAGGAGGAGAAGATGTTTGAAGAAATTGTGGACGGACAGACGGACAGACGGACGGACAGACGGACGGACGGACGACGGACAAAAAGCGACCACAATAGCTCCCCTTGAGCACTTCGTGCTCAGGTGAGCTAAAAACAATCACTCAAGAGACATTAGTGCCAAGTTTAGTTCAAAATGGTCAAATAATTGATTTTAAAAGATTTTTCACATGATTTCTCTAAGTCCGATAAGCCCCGCCCTGCCACGCCAACAATTTTTGACGAATCAAAAATTCACGAACAAGTTTTGAGAAGGGTCATCCAAGGAACATTCCTGTCTAGTTTAGTAAGAATTGGCCCAGTGGTTAAGGAGGAGAAGATTTTTGAAGAATTATCTAACGATTTCTCGAAGTAGCATAAGCCCAGCCCTGCCACGCCCACATTTTTTTGACGAATGAAAAAATCATGAACATAAATTGAATACAATCACTCAAGGGTCATTCCTGCCCAGTTTGGTTCAAATTGGCCTGATAATTGATTTTTTAAGATTTTTCACATGATTTCTCTAAGTCCGATAAGCCCCGCCCTGCCACGCCCACAATTTTTGACGAATCAAAAATTCACGAACAAGTTTTGAGAAGGGTCACCCAAGGAACATTCCTGCCAAGTTTGGTAAGAATTGGACCAATGGTTGAGGAGGAGAAGATTTTTGAAGAAAAACCAACAGACAGACAGACAGACAGACAGACAGACCAACAGACAGACAAGTTGACTCCTATATACCCCCCAAATTGAATTTGGGGGGTATAATAAGCCCAGCCCTGCCACGCCCACAACATACATTGAATACAATCACTCAAGGGTCATTCCTGCCCAGTTTGGTTCAAATTGGCCTGATAATTGATTTTTAAAGATTTTTCACATGATTTCTCTAAGTCCGATAAGCCCCGCCCTGCCACGCCCACAATTTTTGACGAATCAAAAATTCACGAACAAGTTTTGAGAAGGGTCATCCAAGGAACATTCCTGTCTAGTTTAGTAAGAATTGGCCCAGTGGTTAAGGAGGAGAAGATTTTTGAAGAATTATCTAACGATTTCTCGAAGTAGCATAAGCCCAGCCCTGCCACGCCCACATTTTTTTGACGAATGAAAAAATCATGAACATAAATTGAATACAATCACTCAAGGGTCATTCCTGCCCAGTTTGGTTCAAATTGGCCTGATAATTGATTTTTTAAGATTTTTCACATGATTTCTCTAAGTCCGATAAGCCCCGCCCTGCCACGCCCACAATTTTTGACGAATCAAAAATTCACGAACAAGTTTTGAGAAGGGTCACCCAAGGAACATTCCTGCCAAGTTTGGTAAGAATTGGACCAATGGTTGAGGAGGAGAAGATTTTTGAAGAAAAACCAACAGACAGACAGACAGACAGACAGACAGACCAACAGACAGACAAGTTGACTCCTATATACCCCCCAAATTGAATTTGGGGGGTATAATAAGCCCAGCCCTGCCACGCCCACAATTTTTGACAAATCAAAAATTCAAGAACAAGTTTTGAAAAGGGTCACCCAAGGAACATTCCTGCCAAGTTTAGTAAGAATTGGCCCAGTGGTTAAAGAGGAGAAGATTTTTGAAGAATTATCTAACGATTTATCGAAGTCGGATAAGCCCCGCCCTGCCACGCCCACATTTTTTGGCGAATGAAAAAATCATGAGCATACATTGAAAACAAGCATTCAAGGGTCATTCCAGTCAAGTTTGGTTCAAATTGGCTTAATAATTGATTTTTAAAGATTTTTCACATGATTTCTCTAAGTCCGATAAGCCCCGCCCTGCCACGCCCACAATTTTTGACGAATCAAAATTTCACGAACAAGTTTTGAAAAGGGTCACCAAAGGAACATTCCTGCCAAGTTTGGTAAGAATTGGCCCAGTGGTTAGGGAGGAGAAGATTTTTGAAGAATTATCTAACGATTTCTCGAAGTAGCATAAGCCCAGCCCTGCCACGCCCACATTTTTTTGACGAATGAAAAAATCATGAACATAAATTGAATACAATCACTCAAGGGTCATTCCTGCCCAGTTTGGTTCAAATTGGCCTGATAATTGATTTTTTAAGATTTTTCACATGATTTCTCTAAGTCCGATAAGCCCCGCCCTGCCACGCCCACAATTTTTGACGAATCAAAAATTCACGAACAAGTTTTGAGAAGGGTCACCCAAGGAACATTCCTGCCAAGTTTGGTAAGAATTGGACCAATGGTTGAGGAGGAGAAGATTTTTGAAGAAAAACCAACAGACAGACAGACAGACAGACAGACAGACCAACAGACAGACAAGTTGACTCCTATATACCCCCCAAATTGAATTTGGGGGGTATAATAAGCCCAGCCCTGCCACGCCCACAACATACATTGAATACAATCACTCAAGGGTCATTCCTGCCCAGTTTGGTTCAAATTGGCCTGATAATTGATTTTTAAAGATTTTTCACATGATTTCTCTAAGTCCGATAAGCCCCGCCCTGCCACGCCCACAATTTTTGACGAATCAAAAATTCACGAACAAGTTTTGAGAAGGGTCATCCAAGGAACATTCCTGTCTAGTTTAGTAAGAATTGGCCCAGTGGTTAAGGAGGAGAAGATTTTTGAAGAATTATCTAACGATTTCTCGAAGTAGCATAAGCCCAGCCCTGCCACGCCCACATTTTTTTGACGAATGAAAAAATCATGAACATAAATTGAATACAATCACTCAAGGGTCATTCCTGCCCAGTTTGGTTCAAATTGGCCTGATAATTGATTTTTTAAGATTTTTCACATGATTTCTCTAAGTCCGATAAGCCCCGCCCTGCCACGCCCACAATTTTTGACGAATCAAAAATTCACGAACAAGTTTTGAGAAGGGTCACCCAAGGAACATTCCTGCCAAGTTTGGTAAGAATTGGACCAATGGTTGAGGAGGAGAAGATTTTTGAAGAAAAACCAACAGACAGACAGACAGACAGACAGACAGACCAACAGACAGACAAGTTGACTCCTATATACCCCCCAAATTGAATTTGGGGGGTATAATAAGCCCAGCCCTGCCACGCCCACAATTTTTGACAAATCAAAAATTCAAGAACAAGTTTTGAAAAGGGTCACCCAAGGAACATTCCTGCCAAGTTTAGTAAGAATTGGCCCAGTGGTTAAAGAGGAGAAGATTTTTGAAGAATTATCTAACGATTTATCGAAGTCGGATAAGCCCCGCCCTGCCACGCCCACATTTTTTGGCGAATGAAAAAATCATGAGCATACATTGAAAACAAGCATTCAAGGGTCATTCCAGTCAAGTTTGGTTCAAATTGGCTTAATAATTGATTTTTAAAGATTTTTCACATGATTTCTCTAAGTCCGATAAGCCCCGCCCTGCCACGCCCACAATTTTTGACGAATCAAAATTTCACGAACAAGTTTTGAAAAGGGTCACCAAAGGAACATTCCTGCCAAGTTTGGTAAGAATTGGCCCAGTGGTTAGGGAGGAGAAGATTTTTGAAGAATTATCTAACGATTTCTCTAAGTCGGATAAGCCCCGCCCTGCCACGCCCATATTTTTTGACGAATGAAAAAATCATGAGCATACATTGAATACAATCACTCAAGGGTCATTCCTGCCAAGTTTGGTTCAAATTGGCCTGATAATTGATTTTTAAAGATTTTTCACATGATTTCTCTAAGTCCGATAAGCCCCGCCCTGCCACGCCCACAATTTTTGACGAATCAAAATTTCACTAACAAGTTTTGAAAAGGGTCACCCAAGGAACATTCCTGCCAAGTTTGAAAAGAATCCGACCAATGGTTGAGGAGGAGAAGATTTTTTAAGAAAAACCAACAGACGGACCAACAGACCAACAGACCAACAGACAAGCTGACTCCTATATACCCCCCAAATTGATTTTGGGGGGTATAAAAATGGAATTCAAATAATGAGTACATGTATTATTAGTTTCAAATTAGTCTGGCCCAGAACCTAGTATTAAGATTATAGTATAAAAGCAAAGACCCTTTTTAAATGACACCCCTAGTCTAGAATACCAGGTTTCTGTCAGCAATAAAACATTGAAATATGGATTAGACAGGCAAGTCTTGAAAACAATAATGCTCCCCTTTACAAATAACGCAAACAGAAACGACTAGGGCTAGTCTAGTTTCAAATCTTAAGGTCATTAAAAAGTCATTGATTGAGAAACAGTTAAACTTTTTCAAAATGATTTTTTGACACACCCAACAGAAAAAGCTAGGGAAATCATTGAGACAAAAGAAGAAAATGCTGATAATCAGTATTTCATCCTTTTGTCTCAATATTTTCTGTTGCAATATCATAAACAAATCCTGCCTATATCAACATCCATTTGATCCTATACAGCATATGTCAAATTGGATCAGTCTACAATTGAATTGTTTGGGAAGGAGTCAACCATTTACCAGAAAACAAAATTTAAGACTGGTCCAAATTCAAAGATGTTACTGACGACAATTTCAAGTGAATGAAATTTGAAATTGTTTGGTCTTTTGAGTAGAAAACATTGTGGAAAATGAAGAAATTGCTTGTCACAAGCAATTTCTTCATTTTCCACAATGTTTTTCCAAAGCCTTTATCTTGCAAAGTGTCAAAAGGTGTCCTTTAGTGGAAATGGATGAAATCACCAACACAAAATGCATTGAGCATCAACCATCAAAATCATGCCAGTTTCTTCTCATCTGTATGCGCACTCCCATTTAGTTCAGATATGTCCTCACTTTTATTGTCTTTATTTATCTTTTTGTTACAATGTTTACCAAAATTGTCCATAAAGTCTGCAGCACCCATGAATTTGTTAATCTCCATGAAAACATCGACTGGAACCATTCTGAAATGTACATATACACACGGTGTATAATCACGTGACTTAGAATTTCCAATAATCTTCAATAACTTTGTCAATACTTGACCAATTTGAATTCAGTTTGAAGCAGAGAAGGTGGAAAAATGTCAAAAATAACCTGGACGAGGTGGATTTTCAAAAAAATCAACTGATTAAAAAGTTATTGAAGATAAACCAAAATTTTGGTTTATCTTCAATAACTTTTTATCAGTTGATTTTCACAAATTCAATACTTTCATCTAATGTGTGATGTCTGTCCGCCTTCTCTGCTTCAAACCAAATATAAACAAAATCTTGAATAATTTTTAACAAGAACAAGAACTCAAAATGTCCCATTGACTTTTACAGAGATAGGGACATGTTCCCAATTTTACTAAACAAACTAACAAACATTTATTTTGAACGTAAGCATTCTTATTGGCCCTAAATCGCCCGAGGCATATTTCTCACTCAATCAAATGAGTTGTTACATAATTTATAAATGCAAAAAAATGTTTGTAACTTTGTTAGTTAAATGTGGCTCTTGTTTCAGAAAAAGATATCAATTTGAATCACTGGGGCAAGTGCAGCTATATTTTTTATTATCTTTTTCAACCATTACCAAACAACAAAATTTTACACTGGTCCAAATTCAAAGAGTTGCAGATATCAATTTCAAGTGAAAGAAACATTGTGTCATAAGGAATTTCTTCATTATCACAATGTTTTCCAAAAGTCTTTATCTTGTGGGCATCAAAAAGTGTCATTTTGCCTGAATGGGTTATTTCTCTAGAGTTTGGACAAAAGCTAGGTTTGACAAAACTTTAATTACGTTTTAAACAAAGCAAAGAAGTAAACAAGTCATGGAATACATAGAAACGTCTGGTTTGTAAGAATACCCTTCATTATTCTATCTACGGAATACTGTAATTCTAGAGGAGCTAGTGCACCAATCCCTAACCCTTTATCAAACAAGATAAGGTTTTGGCGTCCCTTATAGAAAAGGCTTGGCGAAATATTGATGCAAAAGAAGAAAATGCTGACAATCAGCATTTTCTACTTTTGCCTCAATATTTTCTGTGCTATATTTCACACAGATCCAATTCTTATCACTCTCCATTTTGTCATCTGCATCAGCCTTTGAATTTGGCAACTCTAAAATTTCTAATATTTTTGTTGTTTGGGAAAGGGTTAATTTGATAAAACTGTGCTTATGCTTTGGAAAAAGTATTATCCAATTTATAGTCTGCAGCAGCCTTTGAATTTGGCAACTCTAAAATTTTGTTGTTTGGGAGATGGTTAATTAAACGTTACTTACGTTTTGAACAAAGCAAAGAAGTACACAAGTCGGTTTAATCCCATTTCGTCTACTCCCAATTCGTCTACTCCCAATTCGTCTACTATTTTGAGAAAAAGTCCCATTTCGTCTACTATACCATATTTTGTATATCAATATTGTATTATATGATTTTTATCAAAATGTTTGCATTTTTAATTCATTTGTGAATATATTGACTTAATTTCTTTTCTTATAACAAAAATAATGTTGTTTATTGATGATTTGACACGAAAGTAGACGAGTTGGGACAGTAGACGAATTGGGACTCAATGCACTTAAAATACAGTAGACGAAATGGGAGTAGACCAATTGGGATGTTACCCACAAGTCGTGGTATACAGAGAAACATCTGGTTGGTAAGAATACCCTTTATTATTCTATCTACGGAATACTGTAATTCTAGTGGGGTTAGTGGACCAATCCTTAACCCTTTCTCAAACAAGACAAGGTTTTGGCGTCCCTTATAGAAAAGGCTGGGGAAAATATTGATGCAAAAGAAGAAAATGCTGACAATTAGCATTTTCTTCTTTTGCCTCAATATTTTCTGTGCTATATTTCACACAAATCCAATTCTTATCACTCTCCATTTTGTCATCTGCGTCAGCGTTTGAATTTGGCAACTCTAAAATTTCTAATATTTTTGTTGTTTGGGAAAGGGTTAATTTGATAAAACTGTGCTTATGCTTTGAAAATTATCCAATTTATAGTCTGCAGCAGCCTTTGAATTTGGCAACTCTAAAATTTTCTTGTTTGGGAAAAGGTTAATTAAACATTACTTACGTTTTAAAAAAAGCAAAGAAGTACACAAGTCGTGGTATACAGAGAAATGTCTGATTAGTAAGAATACCCTTCAGTATTCTGTCTATGGAATACTGTAATTCTAGTGGTGCTAGTGGACCAATCCTAGTTAACCCTTTCTCAAACAAGACAAGGTTTTGGCGTCCCTTCAAGAAAACGCTTGAGGAAATATTGATGTAAAGGAAGAAAATGCTGACAATCAGCATTTTCTACTTTTGCCTCAATATTTTCTGTACTATATTTTACACAAATCCAATTCTTATCACTCTCCATTTTGTCATCTGCATCAGCCTTTGAATTTGGCAACTCTAAAATTTCCAATATTTTTGTTGTTTGGGAAAGGTTTAATTTGATGAACCTGTGCTTATGCTTTGAAAAGAGTACCGGTATTATCCAATTTATAGTCTGTAGCAGCCTTTGAATTTGGAAACTCTAAAATTTTGTTGTTTGGGAGATGGTTAATTAAACATTACTTACGTTTTGAACAAAGCAAAGAAGTACACAAGTCGTGGTATACATAGAAATGTCTGGTTGGTAAGAATACCCTTTATTATTCTATCTATGGAATATTGTAATTCTAGTGGGGCTAGTGTACCAATCCTTTACCCTTTATCAAACAAGACAAGGTTTTGGCGTCCCTTATAGAAAAGGCTTGGGAAAATATTGATGCAAAAGAAGAAAATGCTGACAATCAGCATTTTCTACTTTTGCTTCAATATTTTCTGTGCTATATTTTACAAAATTACAATTTTTATCACTATCTATTTTGTCATCTGCGTCAGCATTTGAATTTGGCAACTCTAAAATTTCTAATATTTTTGTTGTTTGGGAAAGGGTTAATTTGATAAAACTGTGCTTATGCTTTGAAAAAAGTATTATCAAATTTATAGTCTGCAGCAGCCTTTGAATTTGGCAACTCTAAAATTTTATTGTTTGGGAAAGTGTTAAACTTTACTTACGTTTTGAACAAAGCAAAGAAGTACACAAGTCGTGGTATACAGAGAAATGTCTGATTGGTAAGAATACCCTTCAGTATTCTGTCTATGGAATACTGTAATTCTAGTGGTGCTAGTGGACCAATCCTAGTTAACCCTTTCTCAAACAAGACAAGGTTTTGGCGTCCCTTATAGAAAAGGCTTGGGGAAATATTGATGCAAAAGAAGAAAATGCTGATAATCAGCATTTTCTACTTTTGCCTCAATATTTTCTGTGTTATATTTTACAAAAATCCAATTCTTATCACTATCCATTTTGTTATCTGCATCAGCCTTTGAATTTGGCAACTCTAAAATTTCCAAAATTTTTGTTGTTTGGGAAAGGGTTAATTTGATAAAACTGTGCTTATGCCTTGAAAAAAGTATTATGCAATTTATAGTCTGCAGCAGCCTTTGAATTTGGCTACTGTAAATTTTTTGTTGTTTGGGAGAAGATTAATTAAACATTACTTACGTTTTGAACAAAGCAAAGAAGTACACAAGTCGTGGAATACAGAGAAATGCCTGGTTTGTAAGAATACCCTTTATTTTTCTATCTATGGAATATTGTAATTCTATTGGAGCTAGTGGACCAATCCTAGTTAACCCTTTCTCAAACAAGAGAAGGTTTTGGCTTCCCTTAGAGAAAAGGCTTGGGAAAATACTGATGCAAAAGAAGAAAATGCTGATAATCAGCATTTTCTACTTTTGCCTCAATATTTTCTGTGTTATATTTTACACAAATCCAATTCTTATCACTATCCATTTTGTCATCTGCGTCAGCGTTTGAGTTTGGCAACTCTAAAATTTTTGTTGTTTGGGAGATTTAATTAAACATTACTTACGTTTTAAACAAAGCAAAGAAGTACACAAGTCGTGGTATACAGAGAAATGCCTGGTTTGTAAGAATACCCTTCATTATTCTATCTATGGAATATTGTAATTCTAGTGGGGTTAGTGTAACAATCCTTAACCCTTTCTCAAACAAGACAAGGTTTTGGCGTCCCTTATAGAAAAGGCTTGGGAAAACATTGATGCAAAAGAAGAAAATGCTGATAATCAGCATTTTCTCCTTTTGCCTCAATATTTTCTATACTGTTCTTTACTTAATTTTTATCTTTATCATCATCTACTTTATCATCTGCAGCAGCCTTTAAATTCTACTACACTAAAATTTTGTCGTTTGGGAAAAGGTTAATTAAATCAAACAGTTTCAGTTTCATTATTTAGTCTTTGTGGTAAGAAAACATTGTGGAAAATGAAGAAATTGCTTGTTACAAGCAATTTCTTCATTTTTCACAATGTTTTCCAATAGAATTTATGTTTTGGGGGGCTCAGTTATTTCTCTAGAGGTTGGACCAACTCTAAATTTGATAAAACATTAGCGGTACTTACGTTTTTAACAAAGCAAAGAAGTACACAAGTCGTGGTATACAGAGAAATGCCTGGTTGGTAAGAATACCCTTCATGATTCTATCTATGGAATATTGTAATTCTAGTGGGACTAGTGCACCAATCTTAGTTAACCCTTTCTCAAACAAGACAAGATTTTGGCGTCCCTTATAGAAGAGGCTTGGTAAATATTGATGCAAAAGAAGAAAATGCTGACAATCAGCATTTTCTACTTTTGCCTCAATATTTTCTGTGCTATATTTCACACAAATCCAATTCTTATCACTCTCCTTTTTGTCATCTGGATCAGCCTTTGAATTTGGCAATTCTAAAATTTTGTTGTTTCAGAAAGGGTTAATTCGATAAAACTGTGCTTATGTTTTGAAAAAAGTACCGGTATTATCCAATTTATAGTCTGCAGCAGCCTTTGAATTTGACAACTCTAAAATTTTATTGTTTGGGAAAGTGTTAAATTTTACTTACGTTTTGAACAAAGCAAAGAAGTACACAAGTCGTGGTATACAGAGAAACATCTGGTTGGTAAGAATACTCTTCATTATTCTGTCTATGGAATATTGTAATTCTAGGGGAGCTAGTAACCAACCCTAGTTAACCCTTTCTCAAACAAGACAAGGTTTTGGCTGCCCTTCAAGAAAAGGCTTGGCGAAATATTGATGCAAAAGAAGAAAATGCTGACAATCAGCATTTTCTACTTTTGCCTCAATATTTTCTGTGCTATATTTCACATAAATCCAATTCTTATCACTATCCATTTTGTCATCTGCGTCAGCGTTTGAATTTGGCAACTCTAAAATTTCTAATATTTTTGTTGTTTGGGAAAGGGTTAATTTGATAAATCTGTGCTTATGACTTGAAAAAAGTATTATCCAATTTATAGTCTGCAGCAGCCTTTGAATTTGGCAACTCTAAAATTTTGTTGTTTGGGAAATGATTAATTAAACATTACTTACGTTTTGAACAAAGCAAAGAAATAGACAAGTCGTGGTATACAGAGAAATGTCTGGTTGGTAAGAATACCCTTCATTAAAGTGACATTTCACATTTATTTCATTGTTTAAAAGTATGTCTTGATGCAGAGATTGTTTATTCTAATGCATAGAAATGCTCTCAGTTTTTTTAAGTTGTTATTTATAAGCGAAAAATACGCCTTTAAAATTGAGACAGAAATGGCAAATTCTATATAAATCTGAATTGTTGTCCACAACAATTTGTCTAAATTCAGCACAAAAAATATATATCTCGTAAACGGTTCAATATTTTGACTTGAAATTTTCAGAATTTCCATAAGAAAAGATGCTCTTTCAGACAGAATAAAAGTAGAATTTATGTAAAAATAATTGTGAAATGTCACTTTAATCTAGATCTATCTACTGAATATTGTAATTCTAGTGAGGCTAGTGTACCAACCCTTTACCATTTCTCAAACAAGACAAGGTTTTGACGTCCCTTATAGAAAAGGCTTGGCGAAATATTGATACAAAAGAAGAAAATGCTGACAATCAGCATTTTGTCCTTTTGCCTCAATATTTTCTATACTGTTCTTTACTTAATTTTTATCTTTATCATCATCTATTTTATCATCTGCAGCAGCCTTTAAATTCTACTACACTAAAATTTTGTCGTTTGGGAAAAGGTTGATTAAATCAAACAGTTTCAGTTTCATAATTTAGACTTTGTGGGTAGAAAACATTGTGGAAAATGAAGAAATTGCTTGTCACAAGCAATTTCTTCATTTCTAACAATGTTTTCCGAAAGCCTTCATGTTGTTTGGGCAACAGTTATTTCTCTAGAGGATAGATCAACTCTAAATTTGATAAAACATTAGCGGTACTTACGTTTTGAACAAAGCAAAGAAGTACACAAGTCGTGGTATACAGAGAAATGCCTGATTGGTAAGAATACCCTTCATTACTCTATCTATGGAATATTGTAATTCTAGTGGGGCTAGTGTACCAAGCCTTTACCCTTTCTCAAACAAGACAAGGTTTTGGCGTCCCTTATAGAAAAGGCTTGGGAAAATATTGATGCAAAAGAAGAAAATGCTGACAATCAGCATTTTCTACTTTTGCCTCAATATTTTCTGTGCTACATTTTACAAAAATCCAAATCTAATCACTATCCAATTTGTCATCTGCATCAGCCTTTGAATTTGACAACTCTAATATTTTGTTGGTTAATTCGGAAAGGTTTAATTTGATGAAACTGTGCTTATGCTTTGAAAAAAGTACCTGTATTATCCAATTTATAGTCTGTAGCAGCCTTTGAATTTGACAACTCTAAAATTTTATTGTTTGGGAGATGATTAATTAAACATTACTTACGTTTTCAACAAAGCAAAGAAGTACACAAGTCGTGGTATACATAGAAACATCTGATTGGTAAGAATACCCTTCATTATTCTATCTATGGAATATTGTAATTCTAGCGGTGCTAGTGCACCAATCCTAGTTAACCCTTTCTCAAACAAGACAAGGTTTTGGCGTCCCTTATAGAAAAGGCTGGAGAAAATATTGATGCAAAAGAAGAAAATGCTGATAATCAGCATTTTCTACTTTTGCCTCAATATTTTCTGTGCTATATTTTACAAAAATCCAATTCTTATCACTATCCATTTTGTCATCTGGATCAGCCTTTGAATTGGCAACTCTAAAATTTGTAAATTTTTTTTGTTTGGGAAAGGGTTAACGATCTGGAACCATAATAGACACTTTTGAAAATACAAAAAGTATTGTTATATATTATTTCTATGATATAAGAAGGAGGTAAAATGAAACTTAAAACAATTTTTACCGATATGTTGGAATTTTATATATTTTTTTAGTTATTGACCCCCTTTTACAAAACAAGAGTGCCTGAAAGGCACTGATATCGCTCACCTGAGTTCTTCCTGTATTTGATTGTGTATGATATAAATTTTGTTGTGAACAAATATATAAGTCGTATCAAATTATTGTTAATAAAGTTTCATAATTTCCAATGAATGCAATGAAGTCACATTAGTATTCAATCATATTGCATGTAGTGACATCTTAAATATTGAATATAATGTGCTGTTCCAGTTTGATTTTTATAACCAAGATTTAACTTTTACAATTAAATTTTGAAACATCAGAATGATACATTACAAGCATTAATATGCTTAATATTTTAAGCCCCTCCTTGCCTCATCAACATTTATTAACCTGTAAAAAATTTACAACAAAGTGTTTGAAAAGAGTAACTCAATGAGCATTTTGCTATACTTGGTTTAAATTGGCCCCATAATTGATTTTTGAAGAATTTCTGTACGACTTTTTAAGTCTGATAAGCCCTACCCCACCACACTCATTTTTTTAACAAATCAAAAATTCACAAACAATATTATTGTTATAAAGAGTCACTCAAGCAACATCCCTGGTACAAATTGGCCCAACAGTTTATTTTTCTTATCATTTCTCCTAGTCGAATAAGTCCCACCCTGCCATGTCCACATTTTTTACGAATCAGAAATTTGTAATAAAAATAAAAAGGGGTACTTAAGGAACATTCCTGAATAATTTGGTATAATTTGGTCCAACGGTTAAGGAGAAGAAAATTTTCAAAGAATTGTTTAATGATTTCTCCAAGTCTGATAAGCCCCGCCCTGCCATGCCTACATTTTTTGACAAATAAAAAAATTCATGAACACACATTGAAAACAGTCACTCAAGAAACAGATCTGCCAAGTTTACTTCAAATTTGACCAATGGTTGATTTTTAAAGATTTTTTTCATGATTCCTATAAGTCTGATAAGCCCCGCCCTGCCTGCCCACATTTTTTGACGAATCAAAAATTTGAATACAAGTTTTGCAAAGGGTCACCAATTTAGGAACATTTCTGCCAAGTTTGGTAAAAATTGACTCATTGGTTAAGGAAAAGAAGATTTTTGAAGAATTATGTAACAATTTCTCTAAGTCTGATAAGCCCTGCCCTGCCATGCCCTCATTTTTTGACGAATCAAAAATTTCTCGACACACAGTGAAGACAGTCACTCAAGAAACATTCCAGCCAATATTGGCACAAATTGGATAAACATTTGATTTTTAAAGAATTATTTAACAATTTCTCAAATTCTGATAAGCCCCGCTCTGCCACGCCCACATTTTTTGACGAATCAAAAATTTGAAAACAAGTTTTGAAAAGGGTCACCCAAGGAACATTTCTGCCAACTTTGGTAAAAATTGACATGATGGTTAAGGAGAAGAAGATTTTTGAAGAATTATTTAATAATTTCTCAAAGTCTGATAAGCCCTGCCCTGCCACTCCCACATTTTTTGACGAATCAAAAATTTGAAAACAAGTTTTGAAAAGGGTCACCAAAGGAACATCTCTGCCAATTTTGGTAAAACTCGACTCAATGGTTAAGGAGAAGAAGATTTTTGAAGAATTATTTAACAATTTCTGTAAGTCTGATAAGCCCCGCCCTGCCACACCCACATTTTTTGACGAATCAAAAATTTGAAAACAAGTTTTGAAAAGGGTCACCCAAGGAACATTTCTGCCAACTTTGGTAGAAATTGACTCAATGGTTAAGGAAAAGAAGATTTTTGAAGAATTATTTTACAATTTCTCTAAGTTTGATAAACCCCGCCCTGCCACGCCCACATTTTTTGACGAATCAAAAATTTGAAAACAAGTTTTGAAAAGGGTCACCCAAGGAACATTTCTGCCAACTTTGGTAGAAATTGACTCAATGGTTAAGGAGAAGAAGATTTTTGAAGAATTATTTAACAATTTCTCTAAGTCTGATAAGCCCCGCCCTGCCACGCCCACATTTTTTGACGAATCAAAAATTTGAAAACTAGTTTTGAAAAGGGTCACCCAAGGAACATTTCTGCCAACTTTGGTAGAAATTGACTCAATGGTTAAGGAGAAGAAGATTTTTGAAGAATTATTCAACAATTTCTCTAAGTCTGATAAGCCCCGCCCTGCCACGCCCACATTTTTTGACGAATCAAAAATTTGAAAACAAGTTTTGAAAAGGGTCACCAAGGGAACATGCCTGCCAAGTTTGGTTAGGATTGGCCCAGTGGTTAAGGAGGAGAAGATGTTTAAAGAAATTGTTGACGACTTCCGACGCACGACGCACGACGCACGCCGGACACAGGGTGATCACAAAAGCTCACCTTGAGCATGTTGCTCAGGTGAGCTAAAAAGGCGAGAAAAGGGGAAGCACCAACTCCGTAAATCTCATATTTTTTTCCCAGAAGATGATAATATCTGACATTTTTCAGCTTGTATGCTACAACAGATATGTATGTAACATAAATAAGCTAAATACAAAACTATGAAAAACAAAATTGAGAAAAAAACACTTGATTATACATAAGGTTTATGATTTTGCGACTGAATTTTTTTTCCATGTTTAAGAAAAATGAACATTTTTCTTTGATCTGTAATTTTTGTAATATTGACTGGCAGGGTATGAGACCTACACCAAAATTATCTCTAATCTATACTTGTGCAAATAAAACAAGAATGGGAAAAAGTTACCGTTAAATTTTGATTTTTTATGAATTCAAACTTAGTAGGGGCGCATAAAACAAGGACAAAATTATCCAAAATAGGTCATTCAATTCCATCAAATATTCATTGTAAGGTCAAATGTAACAACACAATATTTTTTATAGTAACTTATATAAAGAACTTATTTTATCAAATATTCATTGCCAGATTTCCCTGTAGTTACTACAATAACTATTGTTAACAAAACAAGGGCATTATATACATCGGTGGGGAATCATGTGACACTAAATTTCAGAAAATCGTCAATAATTTTGTAAATACTTGACTAATTTGAAATCGGTTTGAAACTGAAAAAAGTGTAAAACGCCCGATATCAGATGGGTTGTTACTCTTTTAAAATCAAGTGATAAAAACGTTATTGACGACCAGATTAAGTTTTGGTTGGTCGTCAATAACTTTCATATCAGCTGATTTTTCAAAGATTATCCTTGGCATTCAGCAAAGTCATGGAGTGTTCCCGCTGTCTCTGCTTAAATTCTTCTTTTCAAATCGGTCATCTTTTGACAGAATTGTTGGAAAATATCGAAAATATTATGTCAGGTGATTCCCCGCCATGATATATAGGACTCGCGGGGTGAAAGAGAATTGAAACTGGTGTCATGTACAACTGTATAAGAACGCCTTTGTCAATCAAATTCAGCTAATCTTACACGAACATGTATCTTTGATTACCGGGTCTTCACATACCTATAGTCCTTTAATTAACGATATTATGGCACATGTTTACAAAATTTACCCTTGCAAAAAACGCAGTAGCAAAGTCATAACTACTGTAAATTTGCATGTGATGGTTCGAATCTTGCACGTCCCTTACACCTTCAAGATTTGAACCAAGACATGCAACGTTGAACTGAAAATTAACAAGGATTACCTTTTGTTTATAGCTGTAAAATTTGTAAACATGTGTCATTATATTGTGACTGGACTATAATCGAAAACAAGAGGGCCAAGATGGCCCTGCATCGCTCACCTGAGAGGACTTTGAGAAAAACATCTTGCAATCTTCAAACTCGCATGACCCACTTTTTACATGACCTACATATCATTAAGATAAACATTCTGAACAATTTTCACTATGATGAGTAAATATTTAGGTTCTTAGAGCAAAAACAAGATTTGACCTTTTGACCTAGTTTTAAACCTAACAGTAGCCACTTTCTACATGACCCATTTATCATCAAGATAAGCAATTTTCACAATGATGAATAAGTATTTTGATATTTTAGAGCAAAATTTTAAAAACAAAATTTGACCTATATTTTGACCTCCCATGGCCCACTTTATACATGCCCCAGATATTGTCAAAACAAGAGTGCCTGAAAGGCACTGATATCGCTCACCTGAGTTTTTCCTGTATTTGATGGTGTACAATATAATTTTTTTTGTAAACAAATATGTATGTCGTATCAAGCTATTGTAAATTAAGTTTCATAATTTCCAATGAAGACAATGAAGTCACATTAGTATTCAATCATATTGCATGTAGTAGCATTTGCATACATCTTTAAAATTGAATATCATGTGCTGTTCCAGTTTGATAATCAGGATTAAACTTTTACAATTAACAAGAGGACCATGATGGTCCTAAATCGCTCACCTGAATCAAGATGACAAGAGTGATAATGGCAATTTTGTCAAATTCAAAGGCATGAAACTTATAAGGACTTTCTGTTTGGAAACAATTAAGAAATAATTTTGTTCCAATCGATCCTGTAAGGTTGGGTATGAATTAGCACAATTGTTGACGGTTTTTTTTTTTTTTCAATAATTATTTCATGATTTCGCAATATACAACATAGGGCTTATTTTCAAAGCATACTGATCTGTTAGAGATTGATCATTTATGATAGGCTCAATTAACAAGATTTTGTCTGTGATTGATAGAATTTAGTGAAAGATTACCATCTGATAAGCTAAAGCTAATCCCTTATTTGTTTACATAAGATAAACATGGGGCCAGCCTGAGAGCAACAGATAAGGGAAATAGAAAATTGGCCCAATGGTTTATTTTTAAAGAATTTTCTTATGATTTCTCTAAGTCTGATAAGCCCTTCCTCCCTGCAATGCCCACATTTTTTGACCAATGGAAAAATTTGTGAACACATTTTGAAAAGAGTAACTCAAGGAACATTCCAGTAAAGTCTGGTTCAATTGGGCACAATGGTTGATTTTTAAAGAATTTTCTTATGAATTCTTTAAGTCTGATAAGCCCCTTCCTCCCTGCCACACCCACATTTTTTGACGAATCAAAAATCCGCGAAAATTCTTTGAGAAGGGTCACTCAAGCAACCTTCCAGCAAAGTCTGCCTCAATTGGGCACAATGGTTGATTTTTAAAGAATTTTCTTACGATTTCTCTAAGTCTAATAAACCCCTTTCTCCCTGCCACAGTCATAGTTTTTTTACAAATGAAAAAAACTGTGATCAAATTTTGAAAAGAGAGACTCAAAGAACATTCCTGCAAAGTCTGCTTAAAATTGGCCCATTGGTTGATTTTTAAAGAATTTTCTTATGATTTCTCCAAGTCTGATAAGCCCCTTTCTCCCTGCCAAGGCCACAATTTTTTACAAATAAAAAGATTTGTGGTCAAATTTTGAAAAGAATGACTCAAGGCACATTCCTGCAGGGTCTGGTTCAAATTAGCCCAATGGTTGATTTTTAAAGAATTTTCTTATGATTTCTCTAAGTCTATAATAAGCCCCTTTATCCCTGCCACGGTCATGTTTTTTTTCAAATGTAAAATTTCTGAACAAATTTTGAAAATAATGACTTAAGGCACATTCCTGCCAAGTATGGTTCAAATTGGCCCAATGGTTGATTTTTAAAGAATTTTCTTATGATTTCTCCAAGTATGATAAGCCCCCTTTTCCCTGCCACGGCCACAATTTTTGACAAATGAAAAAAATTGTGAGCAAATTTTGACAAGAATGACTCAAGACACATTCCTGCAAAGTATGGTTCAAATTGGCCCAATGGTTGATTTTTAAAGAATTTTCTAATGATTTCTCTAAGTCTAATAAGCCCCTTTCTCCCTGCCACGGCCACATTTTGTGACAAATATAAAAATTTGTGAACAAATTTTGAAAAGAGTGACTCAAGGAATATTCCTGCCGAGTTTGGTTCAATTGGGCCCGATGGTTGATTTTTAAAGAATTTTCTTATGATTTCTAGTCTGATAAGCCCCTTTTTGCCTGCCACGCCTACATTTTTTGACAAATCAAAAATTCACGAACAAATTTTGAAAAGTATCACACAAGGAACATTCCTGCCAAGTTTGGTCAAAATTGGTCCAATGGTTTAGGAGGAGAAGATGTTGAAAGAAATTGTGAACGGACGGACAGATGGACGGACGGACGGACGGACGGACAGATGGACGGACAGACGGACGGACGACGGACAAAAAGCGACCACAATAGCTCACCTTGAGCACTTCGTGCTCAGGTGAGCTAACAATTTACAATTTTGAAACATCAGAATGCTACATTACAGGCATTAATACGCTTAATATGATAAGCCCCTCCTTGCCTCATCAACATTTATTATCCTATCAAAAATTTATAACCAAGTGTTTGAAAAGAGTAACTCAATAAGCATTTTGTTCTCTTGGTTTAAATTGGCCCCATGGTTGATTTTTGAAGAATTTCTTTATGATTTTTTGAAGTCTGATAAGCCCTACCCTGCCACACTCAAATTTTTTAACAAATCAAAAATTCACAAACAATATTATTGTTAAAAAGAGTCACTCAAGCAACATCCCTGGTTCAAATTGGCCCAACAGTTGATTTTTAAAGAATTTTCCTGTCATTTCTCCTAGTCGTATAAACATCCTGCCATGCCCATATTTTCAACCAATCACAAATTTGTAAAAAAATAAATAAAAACAGGTACCCAAGGAACATTCCTGGATAATTTGATACAATTTGTCTAACAGTTAAGGAGAAGAAAATTTTCAAGGATTCGTTCAATAACTTCTCCAAGTCTGATAAGCCCCGCCCTGCAGCGCCTACATTTTTTGACAAATCAAAAAATTCATAAACACACATTGAAAACAGTCACTCAAGAAACAGATCTGCCAGATTTGGTTTAAATTTGATCAATGGTTGATTTTTAAAGATTTTTTTCATGATTTCTTTAAGTCTGATAAGCACCGCCCTGCCACGCCCACATTTTTGACGAATCAAAAATTTGAAAACAAATTTTAAAAAGGGTCATCCAAGTAACATTTCTGCCAAGTTTGGTAAAAATTGATCCATTGGTTAAGGAGAAGAAGATTTTTTAAGAATTACTTAATGATTTCTCTAAGTCTGATAAGCCTCACCCTGCCACGCCCTCATTTTTTGACGAATCAAAAATTTGAAAACAGGCAGTAAAGACAGTCACTCAAGGAACATTCCAGCCAAGATTGGTACAAATTGGATCAATATTTGATTTTTAAAGAATTATCTAACAATTTCTCTAAGTCTGATAAGCTCCACCCTGCCACGCCCACATTTTTTGATGAATCAAAAATTTGAAAAAAAAAATTGAAAAAGATCACCCAAGGATCATTTCTACCAAGTTTGATAAAAATTGACTCAATGGTTAATGAGTAGAAGATTTTTGAAAAAATATTTAACAATTTCTCTAAGTCTGATAAGCCCCGCCCTGCCACGCCCTGATTTTTTGATGAATCAAAAATTCATCAACAGGCAGTAAAGACAGTCAATCAAGAAACATTCCAGCCAAGATTGGTACAAATTGGATCAACATTTGATTTTTAAAGAATTATTTAACAATTTCTCTAAGTCTGATAAGCTCCGCCCTGCCACGCCAACATTTTTTGATGAATCAAAAATTTGAAAACAAATTTTGAAAAAAGATCACCAAAGGAACATTTCTGCCAAGTTTGATAAAAATTGACTCAATGGTTAATGAGAAGAAGATTTTTGAAGAATTATTTAACAATTTCTCTAAGTCTGATAAGCCCCGCCCTGCCACACCCTCATTTTTTGATGAATCAAAAATTCATCAACAGGCAGTAAAGACAGTCACTCAAGAAACATTCCAGCCAAGATTGGTACAAATTGGATCAACATTTGATTTTTAAAGAATTATTTAACAATTTCTCTAAGTCTGCTAAGCCCCGCCCTGCCACGCCCACATTTTTTGACGAATCAAAAATTTGAAAACAAGTTTTGAAAAGGGTCACCCAAGAAACATTTATGCCAACTTTGGTAAAAATTGACTCTATGGTTAGGAAGAAGAAGATTTTTGAAGAATTATTTATCAATTACTCAAAGTCTGATTAGCCCCGCCCTGCCACGCCCACATTTTTTGACGAATCAAAAATTTGAAAACAAGTTTTGAAAAGGATCACCCAAGGAACATTTCTGCCAACTTTGGTAAAAATTGACTCAATGGTTAAGGAGGAGAAGATTTTTGAAGAATTATGTAACAATTTCTCTAAGTCTGATAAGCCACGCCCTGCCACGCCCACATTTTTTGACGAATCAAAAATTTGAAAACAAGTTTTGAAAAGGGTCACCCAAGGAACATTTATGCCAACTTTGGTAAAAATTGACTCTATGGTTAGGGAGAAGAAGATTTTTGAATAATTATTTATCAATTTCTCTAAGTCTGATAAGCCCGCCCTGCCACGCCCACATTTTTTGACGAATCAAAAATTTGAAAACAAGTTTTGAAAAGGATCACCCAAGGAACATTTCTGCCAACTTTGGTAAAAATTGACTCAATGGTTAAGGAGGAGAAGATTTTTGAAGAATTATGTAACAATTTCTCTAAGTCTGATAAGCCCCGCCCTGCCCCGCCCACATTTTTTGACGAATCAAAAATTTGAAAACAAGTTTTGAAAAGGATCACCCAAGGAACATTTCTGCCAACTTTGGTAAAAATTGACTCAATGGTTAAGGAGGAGAAGATTTTTGAAGAATTATGTAACAATTTCTCTAAGTCTGATAAGCCCCGCCCTGCCACGCCCACATTTTTTGACGAATCAAAAATTTGAAAACAAGTTTTGAAAAGGGTCACCCAGGGAACATGCCTGCCAAGTTTGGTAAGAATTGGCTTAGTGGTTAAGGAGGAGAAGATGTTTAAAGAAATTGTTGATGCCTTCCGACGCACGACGCACGACGCACAACGCACGACGCACGCCGGACACAGGGTGATCACAAAAGCTCACCTTGAGCATGTTGCTCAGGTGAGCTAATAAACATTCTGAACAATTTTCACAATGATTCAGATATCATTATGGTTCTAAACGCAGAAATAAGATTTGACCTAGTGACCTAGTTTCTGACCTCACATGGCCCCCTTTCTACATTGACCAGATATCATCAAGATAAATATTCTGAACAATTTTCACAACAATAAAGTAAATATTTTGGTTCCTAGAGCAAAAACAAGATTTGACCTAGTGACCTAGTTTAAGACCTCGCATGACCCACTTTTCACATCACCAAGATATCATCAAGATAAATATTCTGAACAATTTTCACAATGATAAAGTAAACATTTTGGTTCATAGAGCAAAAACAAAGTTTGACCTAGTGACCTAGTTTTTAACCTTGAATGACCTGCTATTCATATCACCAAGATATCATCAAGATAAACATTCTGAATTTTTACAATGATTGAGTAAATATTTCGGTTCTTAGAGGAAAAACAAGATTTGACCTAGTGACCTAGTTTCTGACCTTACATGGCCCCCTTTTTACATTGACCAGATATCATCAAGATAAATATTCTGAACAATTTTCACCACGATAAAGTAAATATTTTGGTTGCTAGAGCAAAAACAAGATTTGACCTAGTGACCTAGTTTTAGACCTCGCATAAACCACTGTTCACATCACCAAGATATCATCAAGATCAACATTCTGAACAATTTTCACAATGATAACGTAAATATTTTGGTTCTTAGAGCAAAAACAAAATTTGACCTAATGACCTAGTTTTTAACCTCAAATGACCTGCTATTCATATCACCAAGATATCACCAAGATAAACATTCTGAATTTTCACAATGATTGAGTAAATTTTCGATTCTTAGAGGAAAACAAGATTTGACCTTGTGACCTAGTTTCTGACCTCACCTGACCCACTTTTTAAATGACCCAAATTTCGTCATGATAAACATTCTGAACAATTTTCACAATGTTTGAGTATATATTTCCGTTCTTAAAGCAAAACTAAGATTTGACCCAATGACCTAGTTTTTGACCTTACATGACCCACACTTTCTACATTACCTAGATATCAAGATAAGTATTTAGGATAGTTTTGATAAAGTTTTAGGGCAACATTGGCATCTCTAGAGCAAAAGGAAGGATTCTGTAATATTTGACCTTGTGACCTAGTTTTTGACCTTGCATGGCCCATCTTTGACCATGACCAAGATATCATCAAGATAAACATTTAGGACAATTTTGACAAAGTTTAGACCAAAATTGGCACTTCCAGAGGAAAAGGGAGGATTTTGCAAGATTTGGCCTCGTGACCTAGTTTATGACCTGGCATGATCCATTTCTTGACATGACCTAGGTATCATCAAGATAAACATTCAGGACAATTTTGAGATAGTTTGGGCCAAAACTGGCATGTCCGGGCCAAAATGAAGGATTTTAAAAGATTTGACCTTGTGACCTAGTTTTTGACCTTGTATGACCCACTTTTCATCATTTGATAGATATAATCGAGACAAACATTGAGGACAATTTTGACAAAGTTTGGACAAGAATTGGCACTTCCAGAGCAAAATAAAGGATTTTGTAAGATTTGACCTCTTGACCTACTTAATGTTCTAGCATGACCCACTTCTTGACTTAACCTTGATATCATCAAAATAAACATTCATGACAATTTCTACAAAGTTTGGACCAATATTGGCACTTCCAGTGTAAAAAGATGGATTTTACAATATTTGACCTAGTGACCTAGTTTTTGACCTGGCTTGACCCATTTTTTATCATGACCTAAATATCATCAAGACAAATATTTTGATCAATTTTCACAACGTTTGAGCATTAAATGTGGCTCCTAGAGCAAAAAGAAGATTTGACCTAGTGACCTACTTTTTGACCCCATTATGGCCCCGATTCAAACTCTTTGAAGTATTTTGAAAAAGCATGACCCATAGATCATGTGTGTGAAATATGATTGAATTCTACCAAGTACTTTAGGAGGAGAAGATTTTTTTGTGAAAAGTTGACGGATGGACAGATAGACAGATGGACAGATAGACAGACAGACGCCGGACAACAGACCGATCACAATACCTCACCTTGAGCACTTTGTGCTCAGGTGAGTTAAAAAAATCATGGCAGAAGACGTAATATTGATAATATATCAAATCCTGGTCTTAAGCATTTATTCGTATAGATCTTGAATCAATTAAGTGTATTGGTGCATATATAACCCATCCCCCCCCCCCCCCCCCCACCCAAAAAACTGTACCAGTCCAAAAAACAGAAAACACTGAGGAAAGGGGACATATTGATGATAACACATTGATGATAATCAACGACCTCTTCTTTTCTCTCAATGTTTTCTCAAATTATTTCTACAATGGACGTCAAAACCAGACATGTTAAGAGAAGGATATATCAGTGCTTTGCTGTTTGTAACCAAATCAGTAAATTCATAACAATTGTAGGCCTATTGAAACAGTTATTTCTTCATTTCTCTTAGTGTTTTTCTGTTATTTCTACAATGATCTGGGCCCCGTTTTATCAACGAAATTACGCACATTATTTTCGTAGATTTGAACGGAAGTTCAATTTCTTTTGCGTAAGTGCGTTTTACAAAACATGTTCGCAGCTAAGATTAGAATTCCCTAAGTTTTTTCCGTAACTTCACGATCAAAAATAGTTGACGTAAATCTGTTCGTCACCACTTTCGATGCCTAAATTTACTGTTTAAAGCATTGATAACCCCAAAATTACTGAAAATATCAAAATATCTATGAAAGGAAATGTTGAAATTGAAGAAACCACGGAAAATTCATGTGAATAGCAATGGATTTTGTGCTAACAATAGACTGGGTTTAAAGTTATGTTTTGATAAACCGTCAGTGTTGTCATAAAATGTCGTAACTACGGCCTGATTTAATCCGTAGCTACGAGATTTCATAACAGCTCCAACAAATTACTATTGTATGTCCGAAATAACATCACGATTAACTGGATAAAATCGTTCCCTATTTCGCTGTACTTTCACTTTCTTTTTTGTTGCTATTTATAGAATACAACATGAAAAAGTATTTTTCATGTATTTCCTATTCTAATGGAATGAATGTACGTTTACAGCTAAAACGAGTTAAGTGTATCAAATACGAACGAAAAATGTCCCACTATAGTTTCGGTCTTAAATTTTTCACATTGACATATTTCGGTTTTACTATCAATTGACTACTTGAATTTAATAAATATTTAAAACATGACTTAAGTGTTTCTAATTTTGCGACATTTAATGAATAAAATATTTTATGGAACGAAAAATGGCGTAACGTAATTCACAGACACGTAATTCACAATTTTGAACATACAATAAAATTCCACAGGTAATAATTCTGAAGAGAAATGTTCTTCTTGGTTTATGTAATCTAGACATGTGTAGGTACATGCCAAACTATGTATTTAACTTAAGCGTTGATTGTGTGAAATTTTAAAAAGCATTAACGTAATTCACATTTACTGCTCCTTGAGCGGGGTAGCTTCCTTCATTGCAAAGTGTGACTTACTATAATCTACTGCTACTTTCAAGAGTAATACAATGTGTTTGCACATGCTGTTGACTATTTATAAATGATATTTAATATCATGTATTCAAAACATGGTTTCGTTTTAAAATGTGTGTAAAACTAAATAACGTAATTCACACCAGACCATGGGACATATGCATAATTGTTTGCAGAAAAATGCATTTATCTTAAATTTCTTTATTTCACCACTAAAACAATTTGGAAAAGCTACTGGTTGGGATACTAGGTATACTGTATATGTATTATATATGTACTCTCCGTACAAAAGTGATAAACTGGACCACCCCAGAGGTGGGACAGCTGTTTTTTACCCATTTTCCGACTTATCGAGACATTACTCTCACATATTTCATCAGATATATGGGGTTTTGTTATTATTTCTAATTGACCACCCCTATGGCATTATGTTAAAGACGATTCATCAATATAATTGTACAAACATAGCTTCTTAGGTCCATGGGACAGGTATTTCTCGTATTTGATACACTTAACTCGTTTTAGCTGTTAATATACGTTTAATTGCCAGAGTGTTCAGAACGATAATATTTAAGCATTTTTCATGCTACTAATAACGAGAAATACGAGAATTATCTCTATCTATGCAGAAAAATACACTTTAAATAGCTTACACGGCCGATATATATTAATATTTACGAGAAAGTAAACCGATTTGAGAACAAAATCGAATCTTTCCGTAGTGCGTTTCACGGAAATAACCGAATGCCGTAAATACCCGATCATCGGCGATAATAACCGAAATCCATTATGGTTCCAGAACGTTAATTTGATAAAACTGTGTTTATGCTTTGAAAACAGTATTATTCAATTTATAGTCTGCAGCAGCCTTTAAATTTGGCAACTCTAAAATTCTTTTGTTTGGGAGATGATTGATTAAACATTACTTACGTTTTAAACAAAGCGAAGAAGTACACAAGTCGTGGAATACAGAGAAATGTCTGATTGGTAAGAATACCCTTCATTATTCTATCTACGGAATACTGTAATTCTAGTGGGGCTAGTAACCATGGAAACCTGTAATGAAAAATAAAATATTTCCTAATAAGGATTATAAACCCTGTCCCAAATGAAAACATTGCCTCAATATTTTCCCAGGGATTTTGTCTATTAAAGATGTTGAAACTTTTTCCCATTGAAAACCTGACATTGACTTCCCAAGTAGAAATAGTTATGGAAAATATTGAGAGAAAATAACAAATTGCTGACCAGCATTTTCTCCTTTTGTTTCAACATTTTCTGTGTGTTATATTTGTAAATTCCATTTTTAACAAAATCCATGTTTTTGTCTGCAGCAGCATTCAAACAAAACAAATTCTGTCTTTTGGGAAAAGTAGAAATAGTTTAGGAAAACATTGAGAGAAAAGAAGAAATTGCTGGGTGACCAGTATTTTATCCTTTTGTTTCAATATTTCCTGCATGTTATTTTGTATACAAATTCAATTCTTATCAAAATCCAAGGTCTTTATCTTGAAAAAGTGTAATTATGTGGGAAATGGGTTGATATTGCCATATTGTCATTTGAGAAAGGTTTAACCCTTTCCCAAATGTCAATTTTTTAGGGCGATCCACTTCAAAAACTGCCACAAATGACAAAATGGAAGTAATTTAAGATAGATTTTGTGTTAAATATTGCATGGAAAATATTGAGACAAAAGGAGAAACTGCTGGTTATCAGCAGTTTCTTCTTTTGTTTCAATGTTTTCCCAAACATTTTATATTGGGGACTTCATAACCATGTCTTGTTTGGGAAAGGGTTAAATGATGGACGTCATGACAAAGGCCACAAGGAAACCAGACACATCCATTCACAAAATTGCAAATGTCCAGACATGCGATGAACCCAACTTGACCCCATGTCAGCTTCATTTTTCTTATTTTTTCATTAAAAACCCTTTCCAAAACAACCTATTTTTTGCTATTTAGGAAAGAGTAAACACAATACTTTATTTATTCACAGCAGGGTGAAATTTTAGACATCAATAAATTGTGTTTTCATTAAGAAAATGTGTTCTTTTGTACAAAGGAGACAGAAATACATTTATATACTCCTCACAAAAAGTTAAGCAACAAAGATGCTTTTCTTTCTCAAATGTGTTTTATCACATCTAATGATCTATGTTTTATACAATACAAAGTTGGGGTCTTATTACACAAATTACGTTAAATGATTGGGAAAATCATCAAACAATAACAAAGTTACAGATCCTCGAAAACCGTCCCGACAAACAAATGGTGCAAAACGTCACTCGCCAGCAGTTCAGAATGTGTAAAAAGTTGTTTTCCGGCCACTTCAGGCCATGATCGAGATTCAAGTACCTGGTATGACCCCTACGAAGTTCAACACACGCCCGAACACACCTTGGCATCGAGCAGATTTGTCTGTCTAATGTCCGTTGTGGATTGATCCTCCATTCTGTCTGCAAGACCTGTTGCAGTTCATCCAGAGTCTGTGGGCGAATATGCTGACCATAGACACGCTCTCAAAAAATGTCCTATGTATGTTCTATCAAATTAAGGTCTAGAGATGTAGCAGGCCAGTCTATATGTCTGATGTTGTTGGTCCACAGAACTTCAGTCACAATTCAAGAACGATAGGGACGGGCATTGCCATCCATTAACATAACAGTTGGATCTGTTTGCTGTGCCAGAAGGATGATAACAGGCGTGATGATCTCGTAAATGCACCTTACACCAGTCATTGAACCTCGTCTAATGACAACCAGCTCTGTTCTGTGGCAAACACTGATACCTCTCCAGACCATCATACTCCCACGTTCATATTGGTCGTGTTCAGCGATATTACAGTCGGCAAACCGTTCATTACAGTTTCTCCACACACGTGTCATGCTATCATTAGAATCAAGGCAGAATCTTGACTAGTCAGTTAAGAGTTTGTGACGCCAACGAGTGTTCCTCAGTTTTGATGTTGAAGTTCCTATATAATCTTTGCCGTCGATGTTTTGGGGGAAGTTGGATCCGTTGAAGTGGTATCCTGGACCTTAGACCTTCTGTGTGAAACATGTTCCTCACGGTTTGGATGGAAAGTATGTTTCCTGACACCCTCTGAAGGTCATTTTCCAGCGATCTGGCCGTTGTAAGCCAGTTCCTACGGACTAAGGATGCAACATAACGGTCTTCATAACGGTGTTGTTACTCTAAGACGACCTGAATGTGGTCTCTCTGACATCTGTCCAGAATGATTGTATCGGGTTATTGTTCTTTAGTCAATACTGCGATGAAAATTAAAGTGAATGGCAGCAGCAGTCTTTGTTGCCCCACCCTGTAGCATTCCAACAATTTGAGCCACTTCACTTGAGTTAAGTGACATATTGGCATGATTCAAATGTTGATGACATCAAAGTTGTCAAATTGACGCGTTTTAAGCACATACGGAGCTAATGCCAAGTTTGAAATCCGTATATGCGACACATTTTGCATGCGTGTTTTGGGGGTGAGTGTGTTCTAATCACGTGATAGCTGTTTTTGGAGACGATAACATTCAGTATTCTTAAAAGTGTGTTTAAGCATAGATATGGCTGTCCGAATGAGAAATCTGTGCAAAATTTCCGCATTTATAAAAAGAATATTGAGAGAATTACTTTTGTTGCTTAACTTTTTGTGAGGAGTATATTTATCTGAAAGAGGACAAAATTTCTAGTGATAAAGTAAAAACCATGTCAGCATGATTTTTCTCTATTTTTGACAAATTCACATTATCCCAGCAGGTGAAATACTTATCTTATACTTGAATGATTTATTGCTGATGAAAATTACTCCCAAAACATATGATTTTTTTCTAATACATGACTTTTAACTGATGAACACAGATAATGACAGATTAAAGTGACATTTCAGAATTTTTTGTCATAAATATTACTTTTATTTCTATCTGAAAGAGCATATTTCCTTATGAAAATTCTGAAAATTTCAAGCCAAAATATTGCGCCGTTTACGAGAAATTTATATTTTTGTGTTAAAATTGAACAAACTGTTGTGGACAACAGTTCGGATTTATATGCAATTTATTGATTATGTCTAAATTTTAAATGCGTGTTTCTCGCTTATTGGCAACAACTTAAAAAAAACTAATAGTATTTATATTCATTCGAATAACCAATCTTGGCATCAAGACATACTTTAAAAAATTGAAATTGGAATGAAATATCCCTTTAGATGAGGCCACAGTACTGTAAGAAGCATTAATTTTAGGCAATTGAACAAGTATTGAAGTACAAACAAAAAGAAGTGATGGCTTGTCAAAGTATTTCACTATGTTCATCTAACCCTTTGTTGAGGGTACTAATTATAATTCAAATGAGTATCCACAACATATGGCTTGGATTTGAAATGAAATTTTTAGATTGTCATCTGATCAAGAGTTTTTGAATTGGATAGGACTAAAATTCACTTGAACTATTAATTTCTGGCAAACACAGTTTGATTAGTGGATGGAAGCCTTCTGTCAATAGCTTTGTCTTTACCAATTACAATATAATGACGATTTTTGATGCACCACACAAGATATGGGTTTTGCAAAACATTTAGGCAAATAAAGAAATTGCTTGCGACAAGCAATTTCTTCATTTCCCACAATGTTTTCTATCCAGAAGGACAGAAACCTGTAAAATTTCATTCACTTGGAATTGTCATCTGCTACTTCTTTCAATTCAGAATAGATCTGAATTTTTGGTGTCTGGGAAAGAGTCAAAATTAATGCTCATTTTCATTTCATTCAGCCGCTTTTCAAAAAATAATGAAAATTGTACAGATATATTGCTTAACCCTTTCCCAAACAGGACCTAACTTTGATGTCTCTGTGAGAATATGCTTTGGAAAACATTGAGGCAAAAGAAGAAAATGCTGGAAATCAGCATTTTCTCCTTTTGTCTCAATATTTTGTGCTACATCACACACAAATCCTGCTCTTAAAAAGCTTTATCAACATCTTTGTTGTCACCTGCAGCAGCTTTGGATTTTGACCACCCCGAAATTTTGTTGTTTGGGAAAGGTCCTTAAAGTGACATTTCACAATCATTTTTACATAAATTTGACTTATATTCTATCTGAAAGAGCATCTTTTCTTATGTAAATTCTGAAAATTTCAAGTAAAAATATTGAACCGTTTACGAGAAATATATATTCTTGTGCTAGAATTAGACAAATTGTTGTGGACAACAGTTCAGATTTATATAGAATTTGTCATTTCTGTTTCAACTGTAAAGGCTCATTTTTCGCTTATAAATAAGAACTTAAAAAAACTGATAGCATTTCTACTCATTAGAACAAACAACTTTTGCTTTAAGGCATACTTTTAAAAAATGAAATAAATGTGAAATGCGACTTTAAATCATGCTAAAAATATAAGGGTTAAAGAAGTCAAAATTGTGTTGTTTGGGAAAGGTCCTTAAGAAAATCATATTACAAAATATGGTAGAAGTCAAAATTTTGTTGTCCAATTTCCAATGTCAAGATGACTGTCACACAAGCTCATGTATAATTCATAAACATCCAGTGAAGAAGAAATTTGATATTTACTTGTTGTCTTCATTGACCATGATGACATGTTTTATGTGATATCTAAAACAACTCTTTCCCAAAATTATTCTAGTTTAGATTGAGGAAAAGAGTCTAGTGTGGAGCATTTTTGACAAACATAGATCAAGAACAAGACCTCAAAATCTTGTAATATAGATCTCGACAGTCTTATCAATGTCCATGTTGTGCTTGTAGAGCATTTCTCCGGTGTTAATGCAAAACCTTTTATCTCGCTTTTTTGAAAATTTTAGGGGGCACGAAAAAGCTTTAATAACTTTTCCGAAGCTAAAAGGTTTTACATGAAATCCTGACATATTGTTCACATGTTATGTGTAATTTAAACTGATGAATCAAAATATCCTAAAACCTGCAAGAATTGTCTAAACTGGACATACAAGATTTTACTTTGAAAATTGTAGAAATCGACATACGAGGTTTTGCATTTACACCGACAATTTTCTTTTTATCCATAGCAACTTTTACAAGAGCTGTCCGAAGACAGCGCGCTCGACTTTCTAAGTGCTGGACTTTCTAAGTTGCTAAGTATAAAGGGGGCATAACTCCAAATATAGTGGAGCCAGGGTCATGGGCCCTGGTAGTAAGGTAGAGGGTGTGATGGTGAATAAGTATTCCAAGTTTGGGTTGAATCCCTTTGATAGTATGGAAGTTATTGATGTTTGAAAAAACTTTAACCTTGGTTGCAACGCCAACGCCAACGCCGACGCCCAGGTGACAGTATAAGCTCTCATTTTCTTCGAAAAGTCAAGCTAAAAATGAAGCATTATTCTTGATCAAACTTCACATAATGTCCCCAATTATTTCAGAAAGGATTTGGAAAAGAGCTTTATGAAGGGTTATTTGATCTATCTACTGGTATTTCAGTAAAGTCATAATTTTTTAGCAAAGTCATCTTAACCCATTACCACTCAATCACTCTTTTGAAAACATTGTGGAAAATGAAGAAATTGCTTGTCACAAGCAATTTCTTCATTTCCCACAATATTTTCTACACAAAAAGACCAAAAAATGTAAATTTTCATTCAGTTTTAATTGTCGACTGCAACATCTTTGAATTTGGACAAGTCTAAAATTTTGTCGTTTGGTAACGGGTTAATATGACCTTGGACTTTTTAAACGCTATCCCAAGCAAAATGTGTTTGTGAAACACGAATGCCCCAGAAATGGCCATTTTTCTAAAATGTTAAGTTTCAGACAGACGGGGACAGATAGACATAATTGAAACAATATGCCCCTGATCTTTTGATACCGGGGCATAAAAAGCTTTGAATGCCTTCTATGCTACGGGTGTTCAAATATCATGCAGAGCTATGTAATACATTAATTTTAATGTCTGCAATACATTTGAGTCAAAATCTGGAAAAAGGTCCCTTATGGTATTTGAGAACAAGATGGTTCCTGATCAGTCTGTGCGTATGCACAGTCTGATCAGGAACCATTTCATTCTCTAATGGCTTCTTGATGACCTGTAGAAACTTTGAGATAGCAGCATGAATCCGTAGATCTATTAGAATGCCTTTAAGGTAGAACCGTTTACTTTTAAAACGTTTAGCTATGGTCATAAATTTGGTATCTTTGGAAACTAGAAGCTATTTCTGGTTCAAATCCGATATTCATTTCCTCGTTCATGTCGTGAGGACATTACCACGACAACGTCAACATATGCACCTCAAACATTTTTTACATCGAATTTCTATAGCCCGGAAACGCACAAAATTGCGTTTCAGACGGGCAATTTAAATGTCACAACAATGAAAATTGCTTTGAGGGAAAGATCTTTTCAAACGTAATAAGATGATATAAGAATTAATCATTTCGGCATGACATCGCAGAAATGAAAGACAAACTTTTATCATTTTTCGTTGTCAAATTTCATGGAAAAACTAACTTTAGAGAAGACTTTCGTAAAATTGTTTGGTAAAGGGTTAAATGTAAAAGTAAATAAGACAGGAGTAATTCAGAACAACAGGAAATAATATATACCATTTATGTTGGCGCAACAGGGATAATTGCTATTCTGAGAGGAATAAAACCAACAATCATTTCCATAAATGTTAACCCTTTCCCAAACGGCAAAATTTTAGGGTGATCCACTTCAAAAACTGCCACAAATGATAAAATTGAAGTTACTAAAGACATAATATTTGTGTAAAATATGGCATAGAAAATATTGAGACAAAAGGAGAAACTGCTGGTTATCAGCAGTTTCTTCTTTTGTCTCAATGTTTTCCCAAGCCTTTTCTAATAGGGACGTCAAAACCAGGTCTTGTTTGGGAAAGGGTTAAATGTCAAGGACAACAAATAATTTCACACAATTGTGTTATTCGGCTAACCTCCTGAATTTAGCTGTCTCAAGGTTTAGCATTAAGAGAGGACAGAATTTTCCACTGGTTTTTGTGACTTCTTTTTTTTATTGGGTTTGATGCCATTTTACAATTATTTCTGTATTTCAGTCACACTGAAAGTTACTAGAGCACCATTAGAAGGATTTCTGGTATTTTTCTCATTCACAAATAAGACATTAATTGCACAATTTCTTAACAGCGACATGCTGATATGCTGCAATATTTTCTGTGCTGTGATTTCATGTTCCTTCTTTAATAGCAATTTAACCAAACAGCAAAATTGTAGGGTGGTCTAATTTGAAAGCTGCTGCAGACCACAAAATGGATGTTACTTGATGTAAAATGTGTGAATACTATAGCACAGAAAACATTGAGGCAAAAGGAGAAAATACTGATTATCAGCATTTTCTTCGTTTGTCTCAATGTTTTCCCAAGCCTTTTCCATTAGGGACGTCAAAACCAGGTCTTGTTTAGGAAAGGTTTAATAGCAATTTAAAGCATGGGCCATGGTTTTCAGCTTTTTCTTCTTTTGCCCCAATGTTTTCCAAAACTTTTTGGCTATAAGGGATGTCAAAAACATGAAGTTCTTGTTTGGGAAAGAATGATTAAATCACTCACTCTTATCTCAGAAATGAATATTGAAACAATTAACAAAGTAACTCAGTTAGCTCAATAAATCAGGATTAACTAGATTAATCAGCATTATAATTGAAATGCACTTGTTACACTTGCATTGATGCTGGGAAAAATAACCAATAAAATGGCAATGAAAATAGCAGTCACTCAATTATCCTTTTTACTACTGACAATGTTTTGGACATGTAGAAAGCCATATGAATGACAATGAAATTTGTGCTAAAAATAGACTGGGTCTACCATTAAGTTTTGATAATCTGTCGGTGTTGTTATATAATCTCGTAACTACGGCTTGAATAAAGCTGTAGTTGCGCGATTTTATACCAACACCTACGAAATACTATAATTTGTGACCCGTCACGCTAAAAGGGACCTTATCGGGTGTGTGAAAAATGTCGACCCTAGCCTGTCTGCGCAGTCCGCGCAGCCAGACTTGGACCGACACTTTTCACTTTTATGTAATTTTCTAAATCTGGAATGTTGTCCCTATCTTACAATATGTTCACTATTCGCATACGGGATCTGGTTGACCTGTGCTGGGTCTGACAATTTTGTCAAAATTTGGATTTTTGGAGTTCGGATAAGGTCCCTTTTAGCGTGACGGGTCACATTTGTTTGTCCAAAATTAAGTCACAGTTACCTGTATAAAATTGTTCCCTATTGCAGGTTGACAAAAATGTGTAAAGAAAAGGTTTATATTAAAACATTATAGCATGGGAAGTAGTGAGAGAAAAGACAAAAATGTAGGTCATCAGCAATTTCTTTTTTGCCTTCAATGCTTTCAAAATTCTCTATTGGGAACCTGAAAACCAGACATTGTTTGGGAAAGAGTTATACCACAGATAAATGGTTACAAGCTCTTTTGATGTACGAGGGTTGTTCGGAAATTATTGAGACACTCCATTTATTTTCATTAAAAGATATCGGATCAAGTTGATATTACAGATATGTTTGGAACAACATCTATTTAAAGTGTAGGTAGATAAAAAACATAATTTTATTGCATTCTTTTGGTTAAATTCACATATTTTTTATGCATGGTATCCCGACCCGGAGCACCTCGTAATTATTTCTGATTCTATTTACATCGTACAACTTAAACTACTAAATTCACAATGAAAACGCGGGAATAAACGTACTAAATTTACGTCAAGCGTAACGTCAATCTGTGACGTGATTCAGTTAAAATTTCAAAACATTGGAGTCGTTAATACACAGGTTATCGTACTTTTGAGGAAGTCGCTACCATCGCAATATCGACGTCAAAATGAACTGCGACGAAAAGGCGGAGCAGCGATCTTACATAAAATTTTGCGTGGAATTAGAAAAGACTCTCGTGGTAACAAAGAAATTGATGGAAATGGCACAGAATGGTAGCGGTGAGTCTCGAACGCTGGTGTATAGATGGCACAGACGATGTTTGGAAATTACATCAATTCCATACAATTCCGGGCCGGCCGACGATCATCACGGAAAAATTGACGTCTGACGTTGCTTACACACTTGGCGAAGACGCTCGTTTGGCATTGCGGGTCATTGCTCGCACCTTTGACATGGGTGTAGCCACAGCGTGTACTGACTGAACATCTCAACATGGAACGTGTGTGTGCCCGTTGGGTACCCAGCCTACTATAAGAAAGTGACCAACAACGGCGAGTTGCGGCAACGAAAATCTTCTTAAAGCGGTGGCGAGCAGGTGGTGAAAGTTTTCTCGACCGTATAATCACATGCGATGAAACATGGTTGTATTTCTACAACCCAGAAACTGAACAACAATCAAGTGGCTAGGCAGTGAATGGATTGGCTCCTCCGAAAAAGCCAGGGTCTGCAGGTCGACTGGACGCGCTATTATGAACGTCAGTTATTTTGACGTCATGTGAATGACGTCGCGGTGCTCCGGTACCTTCCAAATAGGAATGGTTTATTGACTCCAGTTTGTTTATTGTAATAGCAAATTTCGAAAAAAGTTACATATGAAGAGAAATATAAATTGTCTTTGTTTTGGTATATTTTTCAATCCCTTGCTTGTTATAATTTAAGTCCTATAAGCGTTGTCTCAATAATTTCCGAACAACCCTCGTATCTTTGGCATTCTTTGCCTTTTCTTAGACATTTCAGTTTTCTTTTGACCAAATTGCAATGATTCTATACTACTTCTGAGTTCATCTTAAAGGTAAATAAGTGTGTGTAAATGTGACCCGTTATGCTAAAAGGGACCTTATAGGAAGAGTAAACAAGAGGACCCTGAGGGCCCTAAATCGCTCACCTGAGTAATGTTTTAATAATGCCAAATAACTTTGCATATGTTACGCATTGTTGTCCCAGAGAAGAATTTGGCCATGTAGTTTAGGAGGACATGTTGTTTACAGAAATTGATCAGCTTTTATGACATTTCCCATTTTCTGATGCCACAGCAACCAGAGTTTTTCATAGATTTCAATTCTTTGAGCAATTTTTATAAGGGACCACCCAATGAACATTACTGCCAAGTTTGGTAGATTTTGACCGAGAAGTTAAGGAGGAGATGTCGTTAAAAGAAGTTGTTGAGCTTTTGTGAAAATTCCCATTTTCCGATGCCACGGCAACCATAGTTTGCCATGGATTTCAATTCTTTCAGCAATTTTTATAAGAGACCACCCAAGGAACATCTCTGCCATGTTTGGTTGATTTTAACCCAGAATTTAAGGAGGAGATGTTGTTTAAAGAAATTGTTGAGCTTTTGTTAAATTTACCATTTTCCAATGCCACGGCAACCAGAGTTTTTCATGGATTTCAATTCTTTTAGCAAATTTTATAAGGGACTACCCAAGGAACATTTCTGCCAAGTTTGGTTGATTTTGACCCAGAAGTTAAGGAGGAGATGTCGTTTAAAGAAATTGTTGAGCTTTTGTGAAATTTCCCATTTTCTGATGCCACGGCAACCAGAGTTTTTCATGGATTTCAATTCTTTTAGCAATTTTAATAAGGGACTACCCAAGGAACATTTCTGCCAAGTTTGGTTGATTTTGACCAAGAAGTTAAGGAGGAGATGTCGTTTAAAGAAATTGTTGAGCTTTTGTGAAATTTCCCATTTTCTGCTGCCACGCCAACAAGAGTTTTTCATGGATTCCAATTCTTTTAGCAATTTTTATAAGGGACCACCCAAGCAACCAGAGTTTTTCATGGATTTCAATTCTTTTAGCAATTTTTATAAGGGACCACCCAAGCAACATTTCTGCCAAGTTTGGTTGATTTTGACCCAGTAGTTTAGGAGGAGATGTCGTTTGAAGAAATTGTTGACGCTGTGACGGACAGACGGACGCCGGACATTGATAGATCAAAATACCTCACCTTGAGCATTTCGTGCTCAGGTGAGCTAAAAATATTGACCCTAGTCAGTCTGCACAGTCTGCGCAGCCAGATGAGGGCCGATACTTTTCATTTTTATGTAATTTTCCGAATGAGGAATGTTTTCTGTATCTCACTATATGTCCATTTTTCACATGCAATAACCGGTTAACGTTTGCGGAGTCTGATCAGTTTGTCAAAACTTTTATCTTTGGAATTCTGATAAGGTACTTTTTAGCATGATGTGTCACAGATGGATATAGCATTTATGATACATGATAGCAAAGAAAGTATGGAGGGAAAAGGAAATGATGTAATCAGCATTTTCTTCTTTTGCTCGAAAGTTTTCTCAAGCCTTTTCTGTTCCCAATGTCAAAACCAGGTCTTGTTTGGGAAAGGCTGAGCAGCTAAATCTTGTCATCTGCAATGTTTATTTGGACCAGCCGATGAATTAGAAATTAAGGAAAAAGTTTTAAAAGAAGAGCTATTTCATGAAGTATCAGTAACATGATTTATATGGGCCAAGAGCAGGGCAATGATAGAAGCATTCTCATAAAAGACACAAGTTGTTTTTTTTTTCAATCAGATAAACTTGATTCATGCCAATGCACTTATTATTCCAGCTGTTGATTTTTATCATTTCTTCTAGATCTATTAAAACATTTAAGGAAAGGGTTAACCCATTACCAGATGACAAAATTTTGGGGTGGTCCAATTTGAAAGAAGTGGCAGATGACATTTCAATGTGATGAAATTTTGAAATTTTAAAGCTTTTTGGGTAAAAAACAATGTGGGAAATGAAGAAATTGCCTGTGACAGCAATTTCTCCATTTTCCACAATGTTTTCCAAAGCATTTTTCTTTAGGGGCATCAAAATGTGTCAATGTTTGGCAATGGGTTAAGAAAGTGCTACATAAAAAAGTAGCATGTTTTTCTATGAACCCAGAGCAATAATGGAAGCATTCTGATGACAGAAACAAGCATTTTTTTCAATCAGATAAACCTGATTCATGGGATAATTAATTGCCTTATCCTTCACTTGCACTAATTAATCCAGTTTCTGACTTTTACCCTTTTCTTTAATTAGCCCTTTTCCAAACAGGACCATGTTTTGATGTCATAGAAGATATGGTTTGGGAAAGTATTGAGAGATACAATGAAAATATGCTAACAAACAGATTTCTATATGCTTTCTCTCATTACTTTCTACGCTTTAACCCATCAGCAGACTGTAAAATTTTGGATTTGTCCAAATTCAAAATGTTGTAGATGACAATTTCAAGTGAATGAATTTTTTTGGTAGAAAACATTGTGGAAAATGAGGAAATTGCTTTTCACAAGCAATTTCTTCATTTTCCACAATGTTTTCAAAAACCTTTATCTTGTACAGTATCAAACAGCATCATTGTGTGGAAACTGGTTAACATAATAGATTTCCTCCCTATGCCATTGCTTTGAAATTGGACTAGTCTTGTAACAAGCAATTTCTTCATTTTCCACAATGTTTTCCAAAACCTTTATCTTGTTGGGCATCAAACAGGATCATTGTGTGGAAACTGGTTAACATAATAGATTTCCTCCCTATGCCATTGCTTTGAAATTGGACTAGTCTAGAATTTATCTCCTGGGGGCATCAAAAAGTGTTATTACATGAATGTAGGACGTTTTGGCCACGGACGTTTTGGCCATAATATGTTTCTAGGTAGGACCTTTAGGCCAAATATAAATTAAATTGAAATATTGATAATTGAGACCATTTTTCTTATTTTTTCTTCATAATGAACCTATGTCAACTTTCAAAAGTCCAATTACAAGATAAAATGATATTAAAGTGACATTTCACGATTATTTTTACATAAATTTTACTTTTATTCTATCTGAAAGAGCATGTTTTCTTATGGAAAATCTGAAAATTTCAAACCAAAATATTGAACCGTTTACGAGAAATATATACTTTTGTGCTAAAACCAAACAAATTGTTGTGGACAACAGTTCAGATTTATATAGAATTTTTCATTTCTGTCTCAACTTTAAAGGCATATTTTTCGCTTATAAATAACAACTTCAAAAAACTGATAGCATTTCTAAGCATTAGAATAAACAATCTTTGCATCAAGACATACTTTTAAAAAATGAAATAAATGTGAAATGTCACTTTAATATGTGAATTAAATTGGTTCATTTCCATTTTTCCTTAATGTTTTTTGGCCAAAAGGTCCTACCTCGCAAAATATTGTGGCCAAAACGTCTGTGGCCAAAACGTCCATGGCCAAAACGTCCTGGCCAAAATATCCGTGGCCAAAACGTCCGTCCAACTATTACATGGGAGTGGAAGAAAGACAGTTTACCTGACATTGCAGCCTTTAAACATCTTGGTATTCATGAACGAAGGACAGACGAGTGTCGTATGTACACCAGTATAACCAGCATAAACAATCTCGTAATTCAGAACCTCCGTAAAACCAACCACCCCGAACTTTGATGCGCTGTAATCAATCAGGTTTCGAACCCCCGCCAGGCCAGTTCCACTGGATATGTTGACGATATGTCCGCTGTTTCTTTTTAGCATGTCGGGTAGGAAGCATTTCACTGTCTGAAATGAGTTACAAAGTATTTCAGAGCTTATCCCTTTACCACACATTGCTCAAGAAAAATATGTGGGAAAATATTGTGGGAAATGAAGAAATTGCTTTTGATAAGCAATTTCTTCATTTCCCACAATGTTTTTTACCCCAAAAGACCCAAAAATTTAAATTTCATTCACTTGAAATTGTCTTCTGCAACACAGATCTTTGAATTTGGACAAGACTAAAATTTTGCCCTCTGATAATGGGTTAACCCAAATATGTTCCCAAACAAGACCTGGTTTTGATGTCCCTAATAGAATGAGCTTGGGAAAACATTTAGACAAAGGAAGAAACTGCTGATAATCAGAAGTTTCTCCTTCTGCCTCAATATTTTCTGTACATTTTTCGAAACAAATCCTAGATCTAGCTGTTTTAATCAACACCCGTTTTGATGTCTGCAGCGGTTTTCAAATTGTACCACCCTAAAATTTTGTCGTTTGGTAATGGGTTAAACGAGGGAGAAGGAGCTATGGTACAGTATACCAATTCTTTTTTAATAATTTAAAACCTTGTGTTGTGGGCACGCGTTGGAATTGTCTCATCTCATTTAAATTCTAAATAACATTATAATCATAAGCAGTAACCATATGTCTAGTCCAATCCAATTGATTGTTGTGTAACTTTCGGAAAAAGATTGCAAAATGGATTTAGCTTGGATTTGATTTCCTGGTAATTGAAGAGGCTTTCAAAAGCATCAACCCAAAAGAAGAAGATGCTTGTAATCAGTTTTTGTTGTCTGCAGCATCTTTTAAATTGGAACACTCTAGATAATCTTTGCTGTTTGGGAAAGGATCTACAAAAAGGGTAACAAACAAGTCTCAAATAACAGACAGAATTCTATTTTTGTCCAACCAAGGATAAAGTTACTTGTATTACATTTTCATCCTGTCTTTTATGTAAGTTATAAATTTGCGTTTTTGAAAACATTGAATGGGAGACAATGATGAAGCAAAAAAGTTGAAGATCTAACGTTATTGCAAGTTTGCAACCAATATATCGTCGGTGTAACTGCAAAACCTTGTATGTCGATTCTTGCGATTTTCAAAGCAAAAACTAGTGTGCCCAGTTACAGACAATTCTTGCAAGTTTTGAGATACTTTACAGATCAGTATTGATGAAAAATCTTTTGTGAACAATATGTCCAAATTTCAAGTGAAACATTTCAGTTTGGGAAAAGTTATTACACTTTTTCCCTGCCCTTTGAAATTTTCCAAAAGCGAGATACGAGGTTTTGTTATAACACCGACGATATGAGCCAGGATCTGGGAAAAAGACCCTTACATGGCCGGGTATAGAAGGGGTGGGGGTCCGGACCCCCCTCCCCTGGCATTGGCCCAAAGTCAAATTTTGACTATAGAATGTTAGTATAACGTTAAATAATTATTTAACACATTTTAACCCTTTCCCAAACAAGACCTGGTTTTGACATCCCTAATAGAAAAGGCTTGGAGAAACATTGAAACAAAAGAAGAAACTGCTGATAACCAGCAGTTTCTCCTTTTGTCTCAATATTTTCTAAGCCATATTTTACACAAATCATATCTTTAATAACACCTATTTTGCCCTTTGTTGCAGTTTTTGAATTGGATCACCATAAAATTTTGTCGTTTGGAAAAAGGTTAAGCCAACATTTAGGCTTGGCTCCCCCCCCCCCCCCCCCCCCCCCTGGAAAAATCCTGGAGGGCTTGGAACCCCGCTGGATCCGCCCTGCCTTATAAATGGCGTTTGACAACATGGATACAGTTGAGCCTGTGCATAATGCACAATCAAATCCGTCTCCATTAGATTGGTCATGACATGCAGTCGATCATTTCGTTCAGACATACTAGGGTGCTTTCATGTTGCAATGCGCCAGTATTTTCTCCTTTCATTAAACATCTTTGTCTGGAAAATTAATGTAAGGGTTATGATTTAAAGGGGCCCATGCTAGGTTGTCGGAGGTAAAAATATATTCAAGAAATATTGTATCAGTGTTGAATCTAGCTGTGTGTTCTAGGGGGCCCAATGGGCCCACAGCTCTTGGTCAAGGGGGTCATCCAATACAAATACATAGCTAATTTGACCCATGCATTATTCTCAGTGGGGTCATTTGAGATTTTAGGGGGCCATTTTGGCCATGGCCCCCTCTAGATTCAACACTGTTGTATGTAATGGTCAACCTGCATATCTCAATTATTTCCGCCAAAGCAAATTTCAAATGTAGTTCATTAAGTCTTTCTAGATCAAGTCTGTATATATAATTGACTGCTCCGCCTCGCCATTTGTATTTACAGTAACATTTATGGGAAACTTGATCATAATAGATGGTGAAAAACTTTGCATCAGTGCTAAAATTCTTTACTTTTTGACCCTAGATTTATGATGCAATGCAACACACAACAATGCAAACTCTGGACATCCTTATGTTGTTCTGCTCCCTGAAAAACCTAGCATCATGGGCCCCTTTAACCCTTTCCCAAACAAGACCTGGGCCGCGTTTTACTAACATATATTTTTACAAAAACCTTGTAACAACACATCTGATTGAACAAGAAATAATAACAGTAATTATTCGACCAATCAGAGTTGTTGTTGTTTTAAATATGTTTGTAAGTTTGTTAGTAAAACGGGCCCCTGGTTTTGACGTCCCCAATAGAATTGGCTTGGGAAAACATTGACACAAAAGAAGAAACTGCTGATAACCAGCAGTTTCTCCTTTTGTCTCAATATTTTCTGTGCTTTACTATACACAAATTATATCTCTAACAACATCTCATTTGTCGTCAGCAGCAGCTATCAAAGTGGATCATCTTAAAATTTGTTGTTTGGGAAAGGGTTAAGATAATAGTAAGTGAATACCTACCCAAAAGTGAGCCAGTAAATTAACATTGAAGGTTTTCTCAATCAATTCGTCTGGACATTCTAGGATGCCCTTTCCCGTAACAATGCCTGCATTGTTGATTAGAATATCTACAGGCCCAACTTCTTGTTTCACTTTGGCACCAACTTTGTACACATCATCAACATTCCTAAAGATATTATTATAAGTTTTTTAACCCTTTCCCAAACAACATAATTTTGGACTGTTCCAAATTCAAAAATGTTGCAGACGACAATTTAAGGTGAATGAAATTTAGAATTCATTGGTAATTTTGGGTAGAAAACATTGTGGGAAATGAAGAAATTGCTTGTCACAAGCAATTTCTTCATTTTCTACAAGGTTTTCCCTAGCCAATTTTTGTTAAGGAGTCAAAAGGCGTCATTGTGCAGTAATGGGTTTAATCAGATAGAATTTGTGATAATTCACCTGAAGTGAGCTAAATAAAAAAACACACATATGGTTCAGGTTACATGCAGAAAAAAAGTAGGGTCCGTCGGTGGTCCTTCTTTTTTTTTAAGTTCAAATATTTCATTTGAGTTTTGTTGCTGTTGTTGTTTCTTGGATTTTTTTTCTTTGAGAGAAAAATTTTTTTAGAGCCGGGCCGGGCCGGCCCGCCCCGTTTTGCTAGGGTATACATGTCAGGTATCCTGAACAACCACACATATTTTTTTTTATTTGGCCTCAGTTGTTGCTGATAAGCGAAAAACACACCTTTAAAGTTAAGGACATAAACACGGTGTATAATCACGTAACTCAGAATTTCCGATAATCATCAATATATCTTTTTTAATACTTGACCAATTCAGAGTTTCCATTCACGCCAAATTGTGCGTGAAACACGCATATTTGAAAGAAATAACGTACAAAATTATGCTCTCGTACATGATTTCAAGCACAAAATTTGGATCAGGATCTTCAGGTGTATGCAAGGAGATCCAACAATCCAGAAAGTGAAACTAAACAAGGAAACTTTAGTAAATCTGTGTTACTCATATGCGATGATTTGAGCAAGATCAAAGTCGCCGCAAACACAATCTATTGATGACGTAGTCATTCCAGTTTCAATACAATCACGTGATTTTTCCGCACCCAAATAAGGTTACGTTTTACTATGATTTGTTTATAAAAGTCGCGCGTGCCAGTCAGCACGGGAATATGCGATGAAACAAAGTAATTAGGTCACAGTTGAGTAAGTTGTACATAATTAAACTGGTGTGCTTACTCGACCATTTAGACAGCCAATCTATCTTTTGAATTAAATAAAAAGTAAGTGTTGACAGTCATGTTAATCAGCGATTGATTTACGGTAAAAGATGGAGTCAAGTCTGAGCCACATTCGATTTTTTGACCCACTTTTTTTAAAAAATTGTCGCGGAACTCGCCTAAGGCTTTTGAAGTGGCTATTGCCAGCGCGAGCCCTGTCTGTCATTTATACTTAAGAAACAAAACAAAAAATCATTTTTCTGTGCATTTTGATATATTTACGGAAAGTACCGAAGATTCCAAAAAAACCGATATTTCGTTTTTACCCATATTTTCTGTCCCATACCCTTATTTTTCAATGGCAGTGCGTGCAAAACTCCCAAATAAAAATCTGAGTGGAAACACTGCCAATTTGAATTCGGTTTGAAGCAGAGAATGCGGGAAAAATGCCAGGAGTATGCTGGACGTGTTGGATTTTTGAAAAATTAACTGATATAAAGTTATTGAAGATAAACCAAAATTTTTGGTTTATCTTCAATAACTTTTTTATCAGTTGATTTTTTAAAAATCAACCACGTCCATCTAATGCGTGATGTCTGTCCTCATTCTCCTCCGCTTCTAACCAAATTCAAATCAGTCCAGTATTAACAAAATTATTGAAGATTTTCTGAAATTGTTGCATCACGTCATTAATATCCATCGTGATAAACAAAGATTATTTCCAAAAGCGATGAAAGAGAAATTCCAGATCACAATCCGTTTCCAATTGAAGGAATTTCGAAAAAAAACAACAACATATTTTGCAGTACAAAAAAATTTCATTTGCTTATTTTCGAGTCCATGAATTGATACATGTATCAGTATGGTTGTTTGCAAATTTTGACAAACAAATGTTAGAAAAACTCGACTTTTCCAATTTGACCATTAGCCCTGGTGTCTATAACAATAATTTCTGTAACTGACAAACTTGTCAAAATGACAATACAATCAATTTGATCAATAAATCAAAGACAATTACCCAACATCACAAGTGTATGGATGACATTTTCCATTGATGGCCTGAATTTGTTTGGCTGTTTCCTCGTTATCACTCTTATTTACATCCCATAACACAACAATGGCACCCAATTTACTGAATTCCAATGATAACTGTCTTCCCATACAACCACCACTGCCTGTCACCAACACAATCTTATTTTCAACACATTTTCTCTGTGGGCTGACAAAAAATCTGAAGATGGATACCAAAAGTGCTTTGATTACATTTATTGTCATTAACAATCCATCCTGAATTATTCTCAGTGTAGTGTCGTTTTCAGGGTTTCTTTCTGTCATTTTATCCATTATCCAGTATGAACGACTGATCTGCTATCCTTGTCAACAGCCAACTGACAGTTCGCATCTCAAATTTTCTGAATCCGATTTTTCTGTGTCGGCTGCTTTGACCTCTGACCTTTACCTGAGTTTTAAATCTACTTCCGCTAAACTTAATTTCTTGATTTTGAAACAATTTATGGATCAAATGGCTAGTTTCAACAAAAAAGTGTCTTGATTTATTTTCATTGTCAACATAAAAATGGAACAAATAGTCAGAAATAGTGTGCAATATGCAAAATAAGTAATTTTATCGACTTCGCAGGTCACTTCCGGTTTTCTACCTCTTTCATAAAACAAAAATGGCTGCTACGTATGTAACTTTCGATAGGTCTCTTTTAATCTGTCAACATCCAGTTCGTTAAACCACGAATAAAATTAATTTGAGTAAATGTGAAGTCAGAAATAAATTATCTTTCATTTGGGACCCTAACTTTATATTTCTTTTGTAAGGAAATCTAAATAATTGGCCCCACACATAACCAATCCATTTGGTAGTAGTTCTCTTTGATTCGCAAGTAATATGCGTGTTTCTTGAATTTCCATCAGTAAATGTGTTGAGTCAATTTACGAAACAATGACATATATCCATAGTTAGGTTTTCGAAGGGTTACACATTTTGTAAATATTGTTTCAACGGTTGCAGCGAGATTTGTAATGGGAATTCGCGCTTTGTTAAGTTTTATTTTTCTACGAGTTCCACTCTTTGTTTTTTTGTGTCCAAAAGATTGTCTTTACTAGGCTATGGTCGATGACATATCTGCTACATTGTTGCACTAAAATTTTGTCCGACTTTGCAATTTTGATCTGAAAGTATTGAATTTAGGTCCTGCTTGGCAGAGCTCCAGATAGGATGCATATTTGCGTAAAATACGCATTGATTTGGTCTGAATACGCATTAACTTTTATAAAAATGCGTACAAATACGCATTCAAAATAATGAAAACGCGTTTGATAATTGCCAGTTAGCGTATCAAGATCGGAAAATGTCGAGAAAAAACATACACTAGGAAATTCCAACAATTAACACAAACTTTTTGTCTGTGAAAAATAGGTTACGGCAGTCAGCTATCCGATATCTATTACGACTTAAATCAGCCAATCATAGTCTTGAATAATTGGGGAATACCAATTACGTCACTACTGTGACCAGCCGAGCGACAATCGGCTATTCCGTAGATCTACCAAATGATGCCGAGTGTTGTATTTGTTTGAATTTCAATCAATCGGTTATCCGTGAAAGCAAATCGTTACCCGATTTAACAGACCATTGTGTCAATCGGTAAATCGTAAATGACAACTCGAAGGTGTTTGTTTTCTTTTCAAACCGGCAAACGAGTAAATCCACTGCTGAGCAGATCGTAACTTCAGGCGATTTTGTCGATATTCGTTCTGAAGTGGCAAAGATAGCACACAGGGCTTTTCTTCCTTCTATAACAGGGGCCAAAATTCGGTGGCTTCCCAATTGGAAAAAGGCTCCTTTTTTCCCAATTTCAGAGTAAGAATTTCCCAATTTTCAAAACTAAAATTCTCAAAATTTGAAAAGTAAATAGAGATCATTTACCAACTGGCAATTTGAGTCACAAAGAAGCAGTGTATCTTCCTTAATTCAGATATTCTGTTTATAAAGTGTTGTTTAAGAAAATGCATTCTCATTTCTACATTTATTCCCATTTATTATTTTTTCCCAATTTGACCAAAATCGCGCTAAAATTTCCCAAAATGACTGACCAGGGCCCCTTCCCAATTTTTGGAAGAAAAGCCCTGGCACACGAAGGTAATCTAGTTCAGAAAAAAACCTCAATGGTCAGAAACATACCGTGGTTAGATCGCCTCGAACCCGAAAATGAAAGTGGGTCGTTCCGGTCGGGTGTTCCTGTTTATTTTAGGCCTTTCCCGAACAAGAACTTAAATACGCCCTGCCTCAAAAAATTATCTGGAAATACGCATTGGAAAAAATTCTGAAGGGTAAATACCCCTTGCCTCAAAAAATTATCTGGAGCTCTGGCTTGGTGAATTTATCTTGTTTCTGTTTGTTTTTGGTATCAGTGAATTGAGTTTAGAGGCAAAATTTGTTGCTGTTATTTTTTATTTGTATGATTTGAACATTTCAGGGGTAAGCCGAAACCTAAGGTTCCAGAGACACTCCTGAAGAGGAGGAAGCAGGCCGCAGAGGCGAAGAAACTTGCGGCTGAAAATGCCATCAAGAAGAAGAAGGTATATCATTTGATTCCATTTAGCTTATCGCTTTCAAATGTGGCAGTGCTGCTTGGAAACTGCAAAAGAATCAAATTTTGAAGAAACCATTCAAGCCAACGCATCATATCAGTTAATCCCAAACTGCTGGCGTTGTATCCATTTCTGTTCCCAAATTTATAAGATAAACTTCACATTTTTGTCAACAGATTTGATAAAAAATCTATCAAGAAAAGGAATCAGCAAATAATGCCCGTAACTGAAGGTCAGAATCCATTTGACTGAAGAATTAGAGTAAGACTGACAATTTGACTTTTTACTCTCTTTGGTAGAAATTTGTGATTAACCAGTGTTTTTTTTTTCCAAAAAAACGGGCGTTATTCGGCCCCTTTCCCCTCTCCGTGGAATATCCTTTTTTCCCCAATTTTGGAACAGATTTCCCCTCCTCGGACTAATTTTCACCATTGCAAAAAAAAAAAAAAAAATTATAATTAAGCCTAGCGTAAGTTCTAGGCGTCTCTCAATTCAGTAAAATCTGTTTTTATTTACCTTTAACGACTTACTGTAAACATGTATATAGACTGGTTCCCGTTTCTTATGCCACTACCTTGTAAACGTCGTATACAACAAGTACCAGTACATTCAATGCGGGTCGCGCTCGATTCACTGTTCAAGACAGTGATTGAATCGAATGGTATGTAACTGAACCAAACACGGCTACCTGTATTTTCAAGTATAAACAGTAGTTTCGTGGTGAAATCACATAATAGAATTAAATTCTTATCAAATTGATGGGAAATCATTCACCTCTACAGCGGATTCAGTCCCGTAACACTGTTCTCTATCAATCGAACAATGTTACGCATGTCTGGGAGTTCGTACCAACCAGAGAAACGAACGTCCCCTTCTATGTTTCACAATGTCGCACAACCGAAAGTGCTACTGAAAAAATCTACTATAAAATGGTGAAATCGTCGAAAAAATCAATGATATGGAAGAAATGTCTACACCTGTCGATGATGCCAGGAAATTTAGTAGGTGACTGTTTATTTTATTGCAAAATTGCAACACTTGTCAACCCATTACAGGGATTTTCCTAGCCATTTTGGGAAAAGGAGTTTGGCCTAAATATGGAATTTTTTAAAGCGCAAAAAAGCTCATTTAGGGCTAAAAAAGTAGGCAAAACACTTATTTTTCGATAATAAATTAGGCATTTTAAATAGATTGGGAAATATGGAAGAAAATTTGCTTTGGGAACACAGCCTTTTGCATTGGGAATGCCTCCGTTTTCAGGAGGCATAGAAAGCATAGGAAATCCCCTGCATTAAGAGACAGCATTGTCCAAATTCATAAGAGTTTACTGTTGCATTATGATACAACAATATCAAGTGAAATGCACGAAATTTAAATCTGTTTTGTGTTTTACTGTAGAAAAGTTAAACACTGTGGAAAATGAACAAAAAGTTTTTTACAGACAATTAAATGTTTAATTAGATCATTAATAAATTGTTGAACAGTTCAAATTGTTGTTTTAATGTTCCATAATGATGTACAAACAAGTTAAGTGTATTTTAAACACTGTATTTGAGAGTATTTATTAGCAAGTATTGAATTTTCCCCTTTTTTGGCGTTCGCGCGCTTATTTTCCCCCACCTATGGGCCCTGACCCCCTTCCCCCAAAATAAAAGAAAAACACTGTTAACCCAAGTAATTAACTCAATACAATGCAGTGATGCCTTTTGACGTCTCAAGGAAGAGGCTCCGGAAAACATTAGCTTGGTATGTTAGCCAAGAGCTGTTTTCTTTGCAGGAAAATAAACAGAAGAGACAGATCATGTTCAGACGGGCAGAGAAGTATGTAAAGGAATACAGAAAGACTGCTCAGATGGAGATAGATTTAGCTCGTGAAGCAAAGAAAGCTGGAAACTTTTACGTGCCCGCAGAACCAACTCTGGCCTTCGTGATCAGGATCAGAGGGTAAGCAGAAGTTGTCCAGAAGAGATAAAATTGCAACATAAAATAGGTTTTCAGACAGTGGACAGACACACATAAGTAAAACAATATGGTCCTAATCTTTCGAAATGTGGGAAAATGTATGTTATGGAAACTCTTCAACCCTTTTCCTATCTATTAAATAAACACTGAAACTAGGGTATAAAACATTGCAGAGAAAAGGAGAAAATGCTTGGCTATTTGTCAGTATTTGACTGTAAGATTTTTCTTTTGCCTCAAAACATTGCAGATTGGTTGTGGAAAAGTTTTAGAAAAAAAATAGAGTGTCAATAGCTATTTATACCCTTTCAAAATGGAAATATATGCATTCACATTAGTTGAACAGTTTTGATAAAAACAACTTCCTGGGACATTGAGAGTTTTAATTGATGTTTCTACATCCAGTGCTCCGTTTTGATTGTTAATCTCCCGCATAGATATTGTCGAGGCAAAGATTCTTTGTGGCAAATGCTACTGCTGAATGAGTTCATCATTCTGTGGGCCATAAATAACAAATCTTTGTCCCCAATAGAATAGGCTTTGGGAAATCATTGAGCAGTGGCGGATCCAGGGGGGTTCGGGGGGTTCAAACGAACCTCCCTATTAAGCCTAATTATTTCATTTTCATGCAGAAATTCAGTCAAAATTGTGGAAAACTTGTAAAACGAACCCCCCTTCTTGTAAAAACGAACCCCCCTCACAGAAATCCTGGATCCGCCACTGTTGTGACAATAGAAAATTCTGGTAACCAGCATTTTCTCCTTTTGGCTCAATATTTTCTGTGCTATAATGTTATGTACGTAACTTCTTTATCTGTCAACATTAATTTTGTAATCTAAAGCAGCTTTTGAAAAGTTTGCCCCTAAATTTTGGCGGTATTGAAAAGGGTTAACCCTTTCCCAAACAAGACCTGGTTTTGACGTCCCCTATAGAAAAGGCTTGGGAAAACATTGAAACAAAAGAAGAAACTGCTGATAACCAGCAGTTTCTCCTTTTGTCTCGATATTTTCTGTGGCATATTTTACACAAATCCTATCTTTAATAACATCCATTTTGTCATTTGTGGCAGTTTTTGAAGTGGATCGCCCTAAAATTTTGCCGTTCACTTTGGGAAAGGGTTAAAACATCATTTTATCAACCATGAACAACAAATCTTCTTCATTTCAGTATCAATGGTCTTCATCCTCGACCCAGGAAAGTGTTGCAGCTTTTGCGACTCCGACAGATCAACAACGGAGTGTTCGTGAAACTTAACAAGGCCACAATGGGTTAAATCAGCAGGACAATGGTTAACAAACAACAAATCTTCTTCATTTCAGTATCAATGGTCTTCACCCTCGACCCAGGAAAGTGTTGCAGCTTTTGCGACTCCGACAGATCAACAACGGAGTGTTTGTGAAACTTAACAAGGCCACCATGGAGATGTTGAGAATAGCAGATCCTTACATCACATGGGGGTTAGTAATTAATCTTTATTCTTACGAGGGGCGTTCATTAAAGATTTCCCCTGACCTAAAAGTGTTGCAGCTTTTGCGACTCCGACAGATCAACAACGGAGTATTTGTGAAACTTAACAAGGCCACCATGGAGATGTTGAGAATAGCAGATCCTTACATCACATGGGGGTTAGTAATTAATCTTTATTCTTACGAGGGGCGTTCATTAAAGATTTCCCCTGACCTAAAAGTGTTGCAGCTTTTGCGACTCCGACAGATCAACAACGGAGTGTTTGTGAAACTTAACAAGGCCACCATGGAGATGTTGAGAATAGCAGATCCTTACATCACATGGGGGTTAGTAATTAATCTTTATTCTTACGAGGGGCGTTCATTAAAGATTTCCCCTGACCTAAAAGTGTTGCAGCTTTTGCGACTCCGACAGATCAACAACGGAGTGTTTGTGAAACTTAACAAGGCCACCATGGAGATGTTGAGAATAGCAGATCCTTACATCACATGGGGGTTAGTAATTAATCTTTATTCTTACGAGGGGCGTTCATTAAAGATTTCCCCTGACCTAAAAGTGTTGCAGCTTTTGCGACTCCGACAGATCAACAACGGAGTGTTTGTGAAACTTAACAAGGCCACCATGGAGATGTTGAGAATAGCCGATCCTTACATCACATGGGGGTTAGTAATTAATCTGTAATACACTTTAACCCACGACCACTCCAGACTGATATGTTGCAGCTTTTGCGACTCCGACAGATCAACAACGGAGTGTTTGTGAAACTTAACAAGGCCACCATGGAGATGTTGAGAATAGCCGATCCTTACATCACTTGGGGGTTAGTAATTGAGCCGCAACGCGAGAAAAGCGGAATTTAGCATAAGCGAAAACAAAGACGCCAATCAGCTTCGCGGTAACCGCGAATCTGATCAGCGTCTGTGTTTTCGCTGGTGAGAAAGCTTAGTTCTTCTTCTTCCCATGTACGAAATTTCGTGATTCTAATCACTTTCTGCGGCTGTACAGCCTCATTTGTGTCGGATCTGGTCAAAACTCCCGAAGACCGATTTTCTCGCGTCGCGGCTCAATTAATCTTTATTCTTATAAATCTGGCATGTTCCACAAGCTCAAGAACCATCTGGGAAGTGTTAAATGTACCAATCTTGGAAAGTCTAAGAAAATTGTGGTAGGGCTTTGACTTAACCCTGTACCAAACAAGACCTGGTTTTGACGTCTCTAAAAGAACAGGCTTGGGAAAACATTGAAACAAAAGAAGAAACTGCTGATAACCAGCAGTTTCTCCTTTTGTCTCAATATTTTCGATGTCATATTTTACACAATTTCTATCTTTAATAGCTTCCATTTTGTCATTTGTGGCAATTTTGAAGTAGATCACCCTAAAATTTTGCCGTTTGGGAAAGGGTTAATCTTTATTCTTATAAATCTGGCATGTTCCACAAGCTCAAGAACCATCTGGGAAGTGTTAAATGTATCAATCTTGGAAAGTCTAAGACTAAGTAAATTGTGGTAGGGCTTTGACTTTATGCTCAATAGCAGGGGTTGAAAAATCCACTCGCCCGCTCGCATTGGCGAGTAGAAAATGCCGTAGGACGAGTAGATTTGGGGACGAACTAGTCCGACGGGGCGAGTGCAAATTTAGGACTTGAATCACGATGATTGAGGGGAAAAAATAAAGGATAGAAAAGAAAGTATTTATTTTAAACTTCATATCGGAAACAATAATATTCGCTGTAAATACGACCTTTCCCTGTTTGTGTCGATCAATCCCCTAAGTGAAACTAAACAAGGAAACTAGAGTAAATCTGTGTTACTCATATGCAATGATTTGAGCGAGATCAAAGAGGCCGCAAACACAGTCAATTGATGACGTAGTCATTCCAGTTTCAATATAATCACGTGATTTTTCCGCACCCAAATAAGGTTACGTTTTACTATGATTTGTTTACAAAAGTCGCGCGTGCCAGAAAAGTGCGGGAAAATTGGATGACGCAATGAAAACAAAACGCTATCTACGTAGTAAATACACTGACGTTAGATGGTTTTAACACAGACGCGTTGTCTCTTTCTGTTATGCCGCCTCGCGATTACACAAAGAAATTCTTTCACATTTACCGGGTAGTTGTACATATTAAAATGGTGTGCCTACTCGACCATTTCGACAGCTAATCTATCTTTCGAATTAAATAAAAAGTAGGTGTTTACAGTAATGTTAATCGGTGATTGATTTATGGTAAAAGATGGAGTCAAGTCTGAGCCACATTCGATTTATTGACCATCTTTTTTAATAAAATTATTGCCTTATTCGCATAGATGACTTTTGAAGTGGCGATCGCCAGCGCGAGCCCTGTCTGTCATTTATACCGAAGAAACTTTACTTGTAGAGTCAAAGAGTTATGTTATTTGCATAATAATGCATTCGTAAGAGCCAACAGTCTAAAATTTTCTTCGTCTTTAAGAGCGAGTTGGGTTGCCGTAAGGGCGAGTAGAAATTCAGAGCTACTAGTCCTACAGGACTAGTAGGTTTGAAGAAATTTTTCAACCCCTGATAGAAGAAATATGGTTTCTTTCTATATCTAGAATGATAAATGCCCCTGTATCGAAAGATCTTGAGGTAGTATTGTTTTACCATTGTCTGTATTTTTGCAAGGATGGAAACTAATTTACCAAGCTTTAATTTGGACAAGTCTTAAATTTGCCGTCTTGTATTAAAAAAACTAATGGGTTAATATCTGGTTGCCTCGGGCAAGCAGGCAATCATTAGTTTCCATCCCTGTTGTTTGTGTGAAACAAATATGAAACCTTCAAGTAACTTTTCAGGGGCATTTGCGTTTCATAAAACCCATCTTTTTTCTACCAAGCTTACTTTATGATCAATTTCAAAGTGCGATATTTGGATGAACTTTGTTGAGGCTAATCCGTTTTCAACTCACCCGAGTCCAAAGTGCTTAGAATGAGGTATAATATTGTGACTGCTCCTTTTTCAGATCAGGACTCCTATAGTTTTCTTTGCTGCTTTCCAATTCTTCTAGTTATTCACATAAGCTATTTACCATTTCAGATTCCCCAACTTGAAGAGTGTACGAGAGTTGATATACAAGAGAGGCTATGGTAAAGTGGAGGGAAAACGTATCCCATTGACCGACAACGCCATTGTAGAGAGAAGACTAAGTAGGTGTTAACCCTTTCCCAAACGACAAAATTTTAGGGCAGTCCAATTTGAAAGAAGTTGTAGACGACATTTTAATGTGAAGAAATTTAAAAAATTTATAGCTTTTTAGGTAGAAAACATTGTGGGAAATAAAGAAATTGCTTGTCACAAGCAATTTCTTCATTTTCCGCAATGTGTTCCAAAGCGATTATCTTGTAGGGAGTCAAAAAGAGTCATTGTGTGGTAAAGGGTTAACCCTTTCTAAAACGACAAATTTTAGGGCCATATAATTTGAAAGCTGCTGCAGATGACAAAAGGGATGCTGTTAAAAATAGTATTGTGTATGAGGTAGCACAAAATATTGAGACAAAAGAAGAAACTGCTGATTATCAGCAGTTTCTTCTTTTGTCTCAATGTTTTCCCAAGCCGTTTCTACTGGTGATATCAAAATCCGGTCTTGTCTGGGAAAGCGTGAATAGATCTTGTTTGATATTTTACTATTTTGAACTCTTCTCACGCTGTAACATGTTCTGTTCACGTCAATTTACTGTTGTGGTCAAAGCTTTGGCAGGCAGTAAAGACTAAGATCAAATATGACCTTAACAGTTGAAAACGGTGTTAATCCCAAATAATCAATCTTGTCAAAGTTGTGGATACTTGTTTATGTGATTCCAGGTGATCAAATGATTACCCCACAACGATGGTTTTGGATTTAAATTATCAGTATATCCTCCTTTGTTGTCAAATTTGACTGGCGTATAAGAGTTAGTTAAGGCATTCTAAAATTGTTATTTGAAATCTAAACCCTATGTTGTGGTTACTCATTAGAATCATCTTGAAAAGACAATTCCAATGAGTGTCCATCAACATAGGGTTTGATAAACACTAAAGCATAGATTGCAATTTGAAAAGCCATTAACACCCCCCCCCCCCCCCTCACCCCCCCACCCCCTTATCTATAGTTCTGTAAAGTGCTCCAGCTGCTGCAAAATGACAATATCAGTTGAAAACAGTGTTAAAGCCCAATAAATCAAATGATAACATACATACAACACACAGTTTGGATTTGAAATAACACATTAGAATGCCTTCACCTGCTTTAATCTGTTTCCGTTATATTGTAGTCAATTTCTATCAGTATCTACATCTATTTGTCTGCAGCATATTGAAATTGAGCCACCCTAAAATATAGTCATTTGTGAAAGGATTAACCCTTTCCCAAACAAGACCTCGTTTTGACATCCTGAATAGAAATAGCTTTGGAAAACATTAAGGCAAAAGAAGAAACTGCTGATAACCAGCAGTTTCTCCTTTTGTCTCAATATTTTCTGTGTCATATTTTACACAAATCCTATCTTTAAAAACATCCATTTTGTCATTTGTGGCAGTTTTTGAAGTGGATCACCCTAAAATATAGTCATTTGTGAAAGGATTTACAAATTTGATTACTTGCCTATTACAGGTAAATGTGGAATCATCTGTATGGAAGATTTGATCCACGAGATTTTCACCATCGGACCCAACTTCAAACAGGCCGCCAACTTCTTGTGGCCCTTCAAACTCAACAACCCCAACGGCGGATGGCGTAAAAAGTTGAACCATTATAATGACGGTGGAGACTTCGGTCTGCGTGAGGACAAAATTAACGCTCTGTTGAGAAGAATGGTTTAAGTTATATTTCTCTATGACATCAGTCTGGAACCAAGGTGTTACTAAAGCAAAGAAAAAAAAATAAAGAAAAAACAACAAATTTGTATTTTGTGGTCTTTTTATGATGCTTCTTGAATATATTTTGAGGAGTATAACTCTTATTAACTCTTTTCCAAATGACAAAAGTTTGTCCTGCCTAAATTTGAAGGAGTTGCATACAACAAAATAAATCATAATGCCAGATGGAAAAATTTCTTAAACAAGATGGAAAATACTGAAGAAAGGCAATGAAATGATTAGCAACATTTCCCCTTTTCTTCTATGTTTTCCAATTCTCAAACATTTAGGCACATCAAAACAACATCGCTCTTTAGGAAAGTGTTAACCCATTACCAAACAAGAACTGATTTTGACGTCCCTACTAGATATGGCTTGGGAAAACATTGAGACATTGTCTCAATGTTTTCTATGCTTAATCATAAATAAATTTCATCAATATCAACATCCATTTTGCTGTCTTCAGCTTTTTATGCTCCCCGAAGGGAGAGCATATAGTCGCCGCTTTGTCTGTCCGTCCGTCCGAAGTGATTTCTCCATAACCCTTGGGCCAAATCAAATGAAACTTACCATGTGAACTCCCTATGACATAATGCCGATGTACTTTTCCCGGTTTTTGGATTTGAGCCCTCGTCATGGAAAAAGGGGACTTACGGTTAAATACAGTTTTTCTCTAATTTCTCCTAGCCTAATGGTTAGAATTTGATGAAATTTCATATTTGAGTAGCAAATTAGATGCCCTTGACATTAAACTATTTAAAATGTGTATATACAAAATATGTCATGGAAAAAGGGGGCTTAACATTTGTTAGCTTTATATTAGCTCTGCATGGCATATATTTATTGTGACAATGCCTTATTCGGGGAGCATTGTCCGTCTCTGACTGCTCTTGTTTTGAATTCGAACACCCAATGTTGTTTGGGAAAGTGTTAAACGACCGTTTTCCAATCCCTGTTAAACTTGCCCAATAAGCTGAAATTTAGACTGGGCAGATTTGAAAACTGCTGCATACAACAAAATGGATGTTAACGCAAAAGGATTAATTGCGGGAAAAAATACTGTTTTTCAGCAATTTCTTTTCGCTCAATCTTCTATTCCATCCGGGATGTCGAAACCAAATCTTGTTTGGGAAAGGATTAGAGGGGGATAATCATTACATTATTTGTGAACTATCAATCCCATTCCATCAAAAAATATTTTGTCGTGGCTAAAATCTTTGACATTTGTCTCCCTAACTCTTTCCCAAACAAGACCTGGTTTTGACGTCCTTTATAGAAAAGGCTTGGGAAAACATTGAAACAAAAGAAGAAACTGCTGATAACCAGCAGTTTCTCCTTTTGTCTCAATATTTTCTGTGCCATATTTTTCACAAATCCTATCTTTGATGACATCCATTTTGTCATTTTTGGCAGTTTTTGAAGTGGATCACCCTAAAATTTTGTCATTTGGGAAAGGGTTAACCTTAGTATGAGGAATAGCTGCATGCTAGGAAAGGATGTACTGGCGTGAGAAATGGCGGGAATTCATGGTTAGCTGACTTTAACCCATTCCTACATATAAATGCTTTTTGATGCCCATGAGGCTTTTGAAAACTTTGTGGAAAAATGAAGAAACAATTTCTTTCATTTTCCACTATTATTTCTGCCCCAAAAGACAAAAAATAAATTCAATTCATTTGAATTTTTTGTCTGCAACATCTTTCCGATGAGACTTGTAAGCAATATCTATTCCATTATTTAACTTGTCTCTAACCAATGGGTGTCGACTATGTGAAAGAGTGACTGGGGGCTCTGTTTTGGATATTGTTGTAATATCTGTATGACAAATACCAAGAATCCATGGTTAGGTGCTCCAGCCTCTGCAATATGACCATAGTAGTTGAAAGGGGCATTAAACCCCAATCAATCAACAAACTCTTAACCCATCACTAAACGGCAAAATTTTAGACTGAACCAAATTCAAAGATGTTGCAGACGACAATATCAATTGAATAAAATTTGAAATTTTTTAGTCTTTGGGAAGAAAACAATGTGAGAAATGAAGAAAATTGCTTGTTGCAAGCAATTCCTTCATTTGCCATGATGTTTTCCAAAGCCATTATCTTGTGAGGAGTCAAAGAGTTGTGTGGTAATGGGTTAACCCTTTCCCAAACGGCAAATTTTCAAGGCGTTCCACTTCAAAAACTGCCACAAATGACAAAATGGAAGTTGTTAAAGATAGAATTTGTGTAGAATGTAGCTCAGAAAATATTGAGACAAAAGGAGAAACTGCTGGATATCAGCAGTTTCTTCTTTTGTTTCAATGTTTTCCCATGCCATATCTATTAGAGACGTCAAAACCAGGTCTTGTTTGGGAAAGGGTTAAGCCTTTTTCAAACGGCTCAATTTTAGACCAGTCCAATTTGAAAGTAGTTGCGGTCAACAAAGTAATAAATATCAAAAGACAAGAAGGCATGTTTTGGTGCAAAATATTGAGGGTGAAGGAGGAATTGTTGATTATCAACATTTTCTTCTCTTCTCTCAATTTTTTCCCAAAGTATGTCTAAAGGAGACATCAAAACCAGATATTGATGTTTGGGAAGGGTTAAAACAAAGGCACATTCTTTAGACGGAGATTTCTTCAGATGTTTTAGGATAAAGCGTTCTTTAGAGCAAGATTTTTATGACGCTAAATGGGGGGGGGGGCATTACCCTATACTTTGTGCAGAATTGACCAAGTTGTTCCGAATGCTCCATGGTACCATGGTAATGCTCCATACTTTCCATACTTCATACAAATGACATAATGATGACATCATTTGTATGAAGAATGGAGCATTTGGAACACCTCCGTCAGAATCTAGGTCTTAAAAACGCCTTTTCTATACATCTTAAGAAATCTTTAAAAATCTCGCTCTAAAGAACTTGTCTCTGGTAAACAGGAGACAATGTCTATGTTGGTTTCAACATGGTGTGGAATCATGTGACAACAACAACAGTACTGTTGCAGAAAATACTTAGTGTTGATGCGCGACTGATTTGAAATTTGTTTGACGCAGAGGTGTAAAAATGTCCTGGATGTGATGGGTCTTTAAAACCAAACCTGATGACAAAACAAAATTTAGTTTCGTCATCAATACAGTACATTAAACGAGCCGCGACGCGAGAAAAGCGGAATTTAGCATAAGCGAAAACAAAGACGCAGATCAGCTTCGCGGTAATCGCGAATCTGACCAGCGTCTGTGTTTTCGCTGGTGAGAAAGTTTAGTTCTTCTTCTTCCCATGTACGGAATTTCGTGACTCTAATCACTTTCTGCGGCTGCACAGCCTCATTTGTGTCGGATCTGGTCAAAACTCCCGAAGACCGATTTTCTCGCGTCGCGGCTCATTAACAGTTTTAGGGCTGGACATCCTCTTTTTCATTGCTTTTGGTAATGATCTTCGGTTATGACTTAGATTATTTTAATCCGGAATCAGAGGATGGGTGTTTATGTGAATCACCCCATTTTGATAAAATTGTGCTTGAAACAAGCAGATTTTCAGCCAAGATCTGGGAGATGGGCGTTTATTATGCTCCCCGAAAAAAAATTCGAGGGAGCATTTAGTTGCCATGCTGTCCGTCCGTCCGTGTGTCCGTCCGTCCACAGCCAGATCTCAGCAACCCTTGGACCAAATTCAATGAAACTTTACATGTGAACTCCCTGGGATAATACCTAGCGTCCTTTTTCTCCGTTTCTTGATTTGAGTCTGCGTCATGGAAAAAGGAGCCTTAATGTAAAAATCAGTTTTTCTCTAATTTCTCTTCGTCTAATGGGCAGAATTTAATGAAATTTTGTATTTATGTGATAAATGAGCTGTTCTACACCATATTTTATAAACAAGAGGACCATGATGGTCCTATATCGCTCACCTGAACCAAAATGATATGAGCAACACTTTTGTTCAATTCAATAAACATTTATGACTATAAGACTGAAAACTAACTTATAGTCAATAACTTTGTGAAAATCAAACTCATCTGAGATCTTATGGTGCCAAACATTGTGTTCAGGTTTTTCTTGATTGATAAATAATCACAGATTCTAGAGTATAAACAAGGTCGAAAACAGCCAAAGACGGTATTTTTTTCAAATTCAAGGGCACACAATTCTCGACTTTCTGATCACATCAGACTGAAAATCTACCTCATCCAAGATATTATGGTCTCCAACATAGTGTCCAAGATTTGTCTTGATTGGTCAATAATTGAAGATTCAAGATCGAAAAACAGCCAGAAACGGCTATTTTGTTAAATTCAAGGGCACATAACTCTCAACTTTCTGATCGGATCAGACTGAAAATCAAACTCATCCGACATATTATGGTCCCAAACATTGTGTCCAAGTTTTGTCTTGATTAATTGATAATTGTAGATTCTAGAGTGTAAACAAGGTCGAAAACAGCCGAAAATGATAATTTTATCAAATTCAAGGGCACATAACTCTCGTCTTTCTGATCAGATCACACTAAAAATCAAACTCATCCGAAATCTTATCCTCTCAAACATTGTGTCCAAGATTTGTCTTGATTGGACAATAATTGAAAATTCTAGAGTGTAAACAAGGTTGAAAACAGTCAAAAACGACATTTTGTCAAATTCAAGGGCACATAAGTCTCGACTTTCTTGTCTTATCAGATTGAAAATTCTAGTCGTCTGAGATCTTATGATCTCTAACACTATGTCCAAGTTTTGTCTTGATTGATTGATAAATGTAGATTCTAGAGTGTAAACAATGTCGAAAACAGCCGAAAATGACAATTTTATCAAATTCAAGGGCACATAACTCTTGTCTTTATTGTCAGATCACACTGAAAATCGAACTCATCCGAAATCTTATGGTCTCAAACATTGTGTCCAAGATTTGTCTTTATTGGTCAATAATTGTAGATTCTAGAGTGTAAAAAAGGTCGAAAACAGTCAAAAACGACAATTTTGTCAAATTCAAGGGCACGTAACTCTCTTCTTTCTGGTCAGATCACACTGAAAATCAAACTCATCCAAGATCTTATGGTCTCAAAGATTTTGTCCAAGATTTGTCTTGATTGGTCAATAATTGAAAATTCTAGAGTGTAAACAAGGTCGAAAACAGTCAAAAACGACAATTTTGTCAAATTCAAGGGCACATAAGTCTCGACTTTCTTGTCTTATCAGATTGAAAATTCAACTCATCTGAGATCTTATGATCTCCAACATTGTGTCCAAGTTTTGTCTTGATTGATTAATAAATGTAGATTCTAGAGTATAAACAATGTCGAAAACAGCCGAAAATGACAATTTTATCAAATTCAAGGGCACATAACTCTAGTCTTTTTTGTCAGATCACACTGAAAATCAAACTCATCCAAGATCTTATGGTCTAAAACATTGTGTCCAAGATTTGTCTTGATTGGTCAATAATTGTAGATTCTAGAGTGTAAACAAGGTCGAAAACAGTCAAAAACGACAATTTTGTCAAATTCAAGGGCACATAACTCTCGGCTTTCTCGTCTAATCAGACTAAAAATTAAACTCACCCGAGATCTTATGGTCTCCAACATTGTGTTCAAGATTTGTCTTGATTGGTCAATAATTGTAGATTCTAGAGTGTAAACAAGGTCGAAAACGGTCGAAAACGGCAATTTTGAAAAATTCAAGGGCACATAACTTTTGACTTTTTCGCCTGATCTGACTGAAAATCGAACTCATCCAAGATCCTATAGTCTCCAATATTATATCCAAGTTTTGTATTGATTGGGCAATAATTGTAGATGCTAGAGTGTAAACAAAGTTAAAAACAGCATTTTTCGTCATTCAGGGGCAGATAACTCCACACTTTCTGGTCCGATCTGGCCCATAATCGAACTCATCCGAGAACTTATGACCATACTTGTTTTGACAAAGTTTGGTCAAGATTGACTAATATTTGTGGATGCTAGAGTGTAAACACCAAATTGTGGACAGACGGACAGACGGACAGACGGACAGACGGACGGACGACGGACAAAAAGCGATCACAATAGCTCACCTCGAGCACTTCGTGCTCAGGTGAGCTAATAATGTGTGTACAAAAAATCTGTCATGGGAAAAGGGGGCTTGATGTATGATAGTTTTATTTTGTGACAAACACTTATTCGGGGAGCATAATCCGTCTGTGACGGCTCTTGTTAGAATAACCCTTTCCCAAACAAGATCTGGTTCTGACGTCCCTAATAGAACAGGCTTGGGAAAACATTGAAACAAAAGAAGAAACTGCTGATAACCAGCAGTTTCTCCTTTTGTCTCAATATTTTCTTAGCTATATTGTACAAAAATCCTTTCTTTTTCAATGTCCATTTGTCGTCTGCAGCAACTTTCAAATGGGACCATCCTGATTTTTCGTCGTTTGGGAAAGGGTTAAACAGTTTTAGGGCTGGACATCCTCTTTTTCATTGCTTTTGGTAATGATCTTCGGTTGTGACTTACATTATTTTAATCTGGAATCAGAGGATGGGTGTTTATAAGAATCACCCCATTTTGATAAAATTGTGCTTGAAACAAGTAGATTTTCAGCCAAGATCTGGGAGATGGACGTTTATTATGCTCCCCGAAAAAAAATTCGAGGGAGCATTTAGTTGCCGTGTGTACGTCCGTCCACAGCCAGATCTCAGCAACCCTTGGACCAAAAACCAGCAGTTTCTTCTTTTGTCTCAATACTTTCTGTGCCATATTTTACACAAATCCCATCTTTACTAACATCAATTTTGTCATTTGTGGCAGTTTTTGAAGTGGATCACTCTAAAATTTTGATGTTTGGGAAAGGGTTAAAAGACCAACCACATCCAGCAGTATTCCGCCATCTTTGCTTCAACTCAAATTCGAATTGGTCGAATATTAACAAAATTATTGAAGAAAATTACAAAAATTGTGCCATGTGATTCCCCACTGTGTTCAGTGTATAAATAAACTGCCAAACGTGGACAGACGGGCCTAACTGAACAGGTAAACCAGGTATGTAAACGTCGTGGTTGAAAGAAAGCATTTACCGTTAGATGTAGTCACAACACCCCTCTCACGTAGGACAGTCAATAGTTAAAAGTATACATAGTAAAAAAAGTTTAGCACCAAAATGTAAATATCTTTAGTAGCCAAAATATTTTTGTTTTATCATAAAATCAAACGTTTACACGATATATTATAGCTAGAAAACACAAACAAATGAATTTTATACCGCCATCGCGTGCGTCTTGCACTCCAGGTGCGCATTTCCGGTTTTCATGTCTGCCATGGTATTCATGTGTTTCGAGCACAATTCTAGAAAACATTTAGGCGTGAACATACTCGTCTTTGCCCAGAATGAAAAAGGCCACTAAAAAGACTTTTCTGCAACGCTGTTTGACTACGTCATGGACTTACGTTAGAAGGACGTTATATCGCTAATGTGTTCCTACGTGGCGGAACCGAGGATAAAGATGTCTTTTTAAATTTTACGTACCTCAAAGCATGAGTAACTGTTTGAGGATGCTATATGAGCCAATGTTTGTGGTTTGAGATAGTCCCGGTCAAGGACGTCGGAGAAAAACGCGACGAGACGATGACCGTCATAATTTCGTAACGTCAAGGCAAAGATGTTCCATATTCTCACCAAAACTTTGAGTGGCTTCAACAGTAATACCAAAATAGAGTATCCTCATTTACCATCCATGATCGTCTCCACACACGAAGGGTTACTAGACGTTGACTATACGTTGTATTTTCCCTGACGCTACACCATGAACGTACCAGACCTTACTGGCATAGAGTCCTAAATGCTGTAAGCGTAAACAACGTTGATTTTCTCCCATTACCACCATTCTGTTTGATTTATCACCAATAGAGCTCATATGGCGCATTTGGGGGAAGACGTGAACGTGATCCTTATGACGTGAATGACGTTCAGTCTCTTGATAAAGTTGTGAATGTTGATACTGGGTACAAACTTTTTAAGTGGATTAGAAAACGTTTCAATGCTGTTCTTGCTAGAAATGACCTCATAACCGATATCGAATTTTATTGTGACTTCTCGTTTTGACCCCCCTCACCTACGTTAAGACACTGTTTCTCAGACAGTATTTAACGTTTCCACAAAGCAACCTTTGAATGTTGTGTGTGAATGCATATGCTAAAATATATATCGAGGGCTCAACGCAACACTGTTGTAACTCCAAATTTTTCAAAATTTGTTTTTTTGCATTTATAGTTTATTTCAGACATATTACACATACTCTAAAAATATTTTGTGAAAATTTTGATTTTAAAGTACTTTATTTATTAAGTTGGCAAAATGTTGTAACTCCAGATGGATTTTTCTGTTTATGCAACACTGTTGTATCTCCACTTACAACAGTGTTGCATATCAATAGTACTTAACAATGGTAGGAATATCTTAATGCAACACTGTTGTAAGTAAACTTGCAACAGTAATGCATATTTCTGTTATAAATATCTTACTAAGAATGTGAATATGCAACACTGTTGTAACTCCATTTATTATTCATCCACATGTACAATTATTGAATTTTCTATGCTATCCTAATATTTCTTTGGCATCACATATTCATAAATTATGACATCATAGATTATCAGTCGTAAAAGTTATCAAAAGAAGTAAAATTACAGATTACTGGTTTACTTTTTCCAACACAGAATAGATATATCTTTGGTAAGTTACCGTATTTCAGATTATTGAATTGAGATAATTATTCCAACTTGATAATACTTAACTCTCTCCCAAACAGCAGAAAATTGGACTGTTCCAACTTTAAAACTGCTGTATACTAGACAAAATTGAGATCTATTTGAAAAAAAAAGAAAAAAAAGTGAGAAAATGTATAATCTAGGGAAAATGAGAAATTGCAGATTATTAGCAATTTCTTTTTTCTCAATGTTTTCCGAAACTATTTCTACTGATGACTTCAAAACCAAGTCTTAACCCTTTCTCAAACAAGTTCGAGTTTTGACTTCCCTGATGGAGAGAGGGCTGGAAAACATTTTAAATAAAAAAAGGAATTGCTAATTTTCTACATATTTTCTGTTCGACTATGTACATAGATTCCATACTCTATCAACATTCATTTTGTTGTCTGAACAAGCTTTGAATTTGTAAAGTCCTATAATGTCACGGTGGATAATCATGTGACTAAGAATTTCAGAAAATATTCAATATTTTTGTTAATACCTGACCAATTTGAATTTGGTTTGGAGCAGAGAATGTGGAAAAATGTAAGGAACTAGCTAGAGATGGTGGATTTTTGAGAAATCAACTGATAATCAAAGCCCTGAAGGGCCTGAAAGTCGCTTCAACAGATGTATTAGTTAAACAAGACTTGCTTTTTATGACCCTATCAGAGAAGGCTATAAAAAGTATTGAAGGAAATGAAACTAATATTGAATTGTAGATAACAAGAGAAGTTTGTCTCTTAAAAAATAGGTCTATGAGCAGCAGAGTAATGGTTCTTCTGCATTGCACCTCTCCACAATAAATTCTATGCACTTTTGATTTTTCAAAATTGTGACCCGTCACGCTAAAAGGGACCTTATCCGAACTCCACATTTCGACAAACTTGTCAGACCCAGCGCAGGACAACCAGATCCCGTATGCGAAAAGTGAATACAGAGTAAGATAGGGTAAACACCCCAGATTTAGAAAATTACATAAAAGTGAAAAGTGTCGGCCCTAGTCTGGCTGCGCGGACTGCACAGACTGACTAGGGTCAATATTTTTCACACATCCGATAAGGTCCCTTTTAGTGTGATGGGTCACAATTATACATGTACCTTTATCAGTATATGAGCTATGCGCAAGACAAGATTTGTACATGGACAGACAGACAGGCTGATGCCAGAATAATGTTTTCCCAATGCGTTTCTATTACGGACGTCAAAACCAGGTCTTGTTTGGGAAAAGGTTAAGGATTAGAACCCAATAAATTCAGATTAATTTAAACAAGAAAAATGCAAGTTAAGAATCTAATGTTCAGTTCAAATTATATCTACTTCCTGTGTGTAAGTATACAAATTAATAAAAATGCAAGTTAAGATTCATAAGGAATACAATATTTCAAACTGCTGTGTAACAACAATTCAAGAAAGTAACGAAATATATATATTTCAAACTCCTGTATAAGGATGAGGTTCAAACTCCTGAGTAAGGACAAAATTCAAGGAAGAAAATAATTATGGATCACTCCAGAATACTAGCATATTTCAAACTCCTGTGCAAGGATATAAGAATATGAATCTAGGATAACAAAATTTTCAAGAGGTCCTGGTTGGGGGGGGGGGGAGTCATTTGGCTTTGATTAGATGATAATTCCACTATTTTGTGATTGAATGTCTGTATGAAAAAAGGCTACATGAGGGGGCGTGGATCTGCAATTGACTTTAATCCAAAGAAAATGTCAGAATACAATTCATGAAAATCGTCAGAATACAATTTTCAAATTCAGTAAACAGGTAGATCTTATAGAAGAACTTCTTTCAATGTTCATACAACAATGAATGGTTTTAGAAATACCCTCAAACAGCTGTGAATATTATTAGATCTACCTAAAGAAGACCAATAATTGGGTGAAAGTTAGAAAATTTCAAAATACTGAACTTCAGAGCTGGGGTCCAGGGGGCGGAGGCCCCCGGGAGCTCTCGAGAAATAGCGTTTTAAAAAACCCAGGAAGGCGTTCATGGCGCTATACAACCATCTTTTAGTGCAAGTTTTCCAGATCATTTATCATTCAGTTTCAAACTATAACTCAATATGATGCACTGGGTTTTTTTCTTTCATTTTTGAAATAAGTATTGTTGATTCTAGTATGACATGGCAACAATTTTCAATGTGCGCATATTTCAGGGTTTTGCTACCATTGAGTCATTGACAGATCAGTCTTGATTTGTGAAAATCAAGTTTGGATTTTTTTCGGATACATCAATGCAACTACACTTAGCTATATTTGAATAACTATTGGAAGTTGATAATCTCAAAATATCTTGTAAAAGGTTAATACGACTGCCCCTCCCCTCCGAAAACAATCCTCGATCCGTCCTTGCGAGTCATTGAACACTGCTTTTGTGTTAGCTGCGATATCGTAGTCACAAACTTGATGACAGATATTGGTTTGTATTGGAAACCCAGATCAAAATTCAAAAAGATTTCGGTGATATTTTTTCTTATGTTTATAATAGTATTTTAACTACTTTTGTGTACACGTAGTTTCCGAAATTGCACTTTTGTCACCCCTCTTGAGGATATTTCTCGTAATTGATATCATTTCAGTTCAGAAATATGTACGTAATATTTAAAACTCACAAAGATAACCAATGTGTAGCTTTGGTCTTTTTACGCTCGTTATTACACAAAGTCGTGATAAATCAAGACTTTGATTCTCCAATTAACGTTTTATTCACGAATCAACTCCCTTTCTCTCTCCACAAGATTATTTTTATTTCACGTTAATTTTTCGGTGATAAATAATAAGAGATTTCATCGCAGAAACGTCGACTGCATCGACGGACACTCGATCATGTCGATGATTAATTTGAACGCTAAATCATGCCGATTTTCTGGTGTAAAGTTGTGCAGCTAAAGCAAAATAATAGATCTAGGTTATTTAGATTTTGGTCGGAAAGCGATAATTTCATTATGATACGAAGAAAATGATACCTTGTTAGTCTATTATCCAAAATTTCAACGGTAATAATCCAATCAACGTACTATGAAACAGTCACCGAAATAACTGAGCAAGTGTTCGCGGTGTTTTTGAAGTCACTATTCAAGCCCAGATTGAGTAGACGCTACGTCATCATGACGTCATACTGTTTTTTTTAACACGAGAAATCCGACTGTACCACGTGTTTATTTGTCTGAGAAGCATGTCAATCAACTTGCAAGTCAATGAATGGGCGGGGACAATCCTCTTTTTCAACCAATCTGTGTTTTACAAGCATTGTTTAGTAAAAGATCTAGAAGTCAATCGTCGACAAAGAAAACTTACCCCGAGTCTCTTTCTAAATCGATCACCCGTTACCGCTTAAGAATATTAATCAGAATGGAGACTAAGAGTAGACAGATTTAATAGAAAATTAATTTCACGGAGAGTTTTCAAAAGAAGAATCAGTAGCGTAGGAAGGTTTATAATATGGGGGGGGGGGGCAAATGTTAAAGTAATTGGAAATATGGGTGTTTTATGGGGGGCCATAGGGGGGGGGGGGGCAGGCCCCTTTTCTAAATTATTCCTACGCCTATGAGAATGATATTCAAAAGGTCGATTTTTTTGTGAAAAGAAAATTTCTTGCAGATGCAGATCTACCTGACTCGTGCTTATACTTGCCGACGTTCGCCGACCTCGGAAACATTGAGAGAAAAGAAGAAATCATCGATAATCAGCCATTTCTCCGTCCCCACGATAAATACTTTCCATGCTATAATTCAATCGGTTTCTTTTTAAAGTAAGTTATGTCAGTGTTGGTAATCACGTGATTTAAGTTTGGATTCATCACACGGAAAAATGGCGACTATCGGGTTAAATTGGCAGTAATTCTGAAGGTAAGCGGACATTTCTTGATCTGTAGGCAATGCCATCCTGAAAGTTATATCCCATGTCCTGGCCCACAAAATGTCTGACCTAATGGTACCAAGATATTATCGCAAAGATCCGTACTTTCAGCAAACACGTTTCTTTGATGTGGTCCCGTAGGTTTTCCCATTGATAAGCTGGCCAGGTGTGTAATAAAATGTTTTTTTCTGGTCTTCCAGGTATTGACTAAAATATTCATGAACCTGCAACACTACCCAGAAGAAGCTTTGAACTCGCCCTGGATTTTGTATTTTGGTCCTTGTCGAGTTGAAGGGCCTTGACGCGAATCCAGATCCTACTTACAACATAGCCACTTGCCCGTAACTCCAAAATCCAATCATTCAGATCATTTTCCTGTGGCTCATAGGGACTGATCCGAATAACCCTCCATTTCTGCGATTTTGGACAATCACAGATCTTTGTCTTGTTTTTTCGCCAGTCTCTCACTAGCTTTCCACTGATGCCGAAATCACTCTCAGCCGCACAGTTTTTCGAATTTTCGGCAAATTTGATCACACGATTTTTTAAGCTATTGTCATCACCAAGTAATTGCAGATTAAAACAATATGCAGTTACGAGGTTTTCGAAGAAAAGTGACGACTGCTTGTTGTGTACAATTATGTCGTGTGTTAATTTAGGGCATATTGATTGCGAGATTACGCGCTTGAAATGGCAGAACGATGCATATCAAGCAAGACACCTTGTTAAAATGGAATTTATTATTATAAAAAGAATCAAGCAAATGAGTATTCCGTCGTTGTCGTATGTTTATTGTCGCCGAGTCATAAAGTCGATGTCTTTTTCCCCCACATTCTGAATATTACACTATCTAAGGGAAGTAACTCTTTCATGAAACTGTCTAATTTAAACCTGGTTATTTCCCTTAGACCAATATACCTCAGAAAACGGAATTATTGCGCGCGATAAATTTTCTCCGCCAAAAAAGTAGTTCTACATAAAACGTATAATTTCCTCGTTTTACAATGATTATTTGGCATGTCAGTTTAGAAATTGTAGAAAGTCGAATTTCAATATTAAATCAAAGTGTGGACAAGAAATCAGAGATCTACTTTGTCTAAAAACAGAAATACAGAAGAAGTTAAGAGGTCCGTCTTTGTCCTTATTTGACCTGTCCAGAAAAACTCGTACGGCCCCAAAAAGTCGCAGCGCGAGCGCTAAGCGACTTAAAAAAGTTATTGAAGATCAACCAAAATTTTGGTTGATCTTTAATAACTTTTCTGTCAGATGATTTTTCAAAAATCCATTACGTCCATCTAATGCATTGCGTCTGCCAACCTTCTCTGCTTCAAACGAAATTCAAATCGATCTAGTATTAACAAAAATATTGACGATTTTCTGAAATTGTTGTATCACATGATTATCCAACGTGTAATGTTGTCACTTAGAAAGGATTCATGTATTGAAAAACCCTCTTTTTTACAAAAATGATTTTTTAATGGTTTTAGATAATGGTAGACTTTCTATATTGAAATGAAAAAAAAAAATGAAAAAGAAATATGCTGACATTTTCACTACTCTTTTTATTATTTCAATTTGCTAGACAAAAAAAAATAGTCCTCCATTTAGCCTTTGTTGTAGGTTTCCATTGAAATTGACTCAATTATCTGGAATTATTTCTATAAAACATGATAATTCATGCTCTTTTTTCTCAACAGGTTACAATTATGTTTTTACTTCAAGCCCCAAGACATCAGGGTAGCATTCTGTTTAGAAATGGAGGCACTTTAACATTGCATGGCAAATTCTGTTCAGGCCTTGACTAGGTCCTGTTCTAATCCACCATTCAAATGGACAAAAGATACCATGGATGAGATCCTGATGAAGGGTGATCATCTGTGTGATAAGGTTAAATTGCCTTTTAACTACAAGTACTGGTCAAGCGATGACGTTCCTTCATCTTTAAATGAGCTAACAAGTCATAAGGAACAACCACTCCATGGAGTACATGGAATTTCAGTTTGGTCTTTTGTGAAACCATTTTACTGTATAAACAATGTGCTAAACGAGGTACTGAAGACTGACAATTCATACTGTATTTTTACAGTAGGGAAGAGTGATCCTTCTTACGCATGTGCATTAATGAAAATTGGAAAATGTTACTACTGCTTTGACCCTCACAGTAGGGATAAATTGGGGATGCCCACTGCTGATGGGTTTTCAACTCTGACAGAATTTGATACCGTGGAAAGTTTAGAAGCCTTTATTTTCAGACTGTCTAATTTACTTTTTAATGACGTAACTGATATTCCATTTGAAATCTGGAAAATGACCTCAAACCTTGATATCGGAACTGATACCAGAAGTGATATCAGTTCTGATATCAGCGAGTTTGAAGGTTTCAGCGACGACAGTGAAGCTGAAAGTGTGGCAACAAGCAAATTATATGCAGCTAAAGATCAACTTAACAAGCTTCAGTATAACAACTTCATGGATATTTCAGAAGTTAGCAGTATTTCTATAGATAATAAAGATTTGAATGAAACTCTCTTAGAAGAAGCATTAATTGAAGTAAATAATAGTGAACATTCCATATGAGCTCCTTTATGCAAGTTGCATTTCACCAAAGATCAACGTAAACAAAAGTCATGATAGTGAGACTCAGTTAAATGAAGGCTTGATAGGTGAAAGTAATGATAGTGAGTCTCAGTTAAATAAGGGTTGATAGGTGAAAGTAATGATAATGAGTCTCAGTTGAATGAAGGCTTGAATGGAGAAAGTAATGACAGTGAGTCTCAGATGAATAAAGGTTTAATTGGTTAAAAAAATGATAGTGAGTCTCAGTTGAATGAAGGCTTGAATGGAGAAAATAATGATAGTGAGTTTCAGTTAAATGAAGGTTTGATTGGTTAAAATAAAATATGATAGCGAGTCTCAGTTGAATGAAGGCTTGAATGGAGAAAGTAATGATAGTGAGTCTCAGTTGAATGAAGGTTTGATTGGTTAAAATAAATGATAGTGAGTCTCAGTTAAATGAAGGCTTGAATGGAGAAAGTACTGATAGTGAGTCTCAGTTGAATGAAGGTTTGATTGGAGAAAGTAATGAGAGTGAGTCTCTCTTAAATGAAGGTTTGAATGGAGAAAGTAATGATAGTGAGTCTCAGTTGAATGAAGGTTTGATTGTTTAAAATAAATGATAGCGAGTCTAAGTTGAATGAAGGCTTGAATGGAGAAAGTAATGATAGTGAGTCTCAGTTAAATGATGGCTTGAATGTTGAAAGTAATGATAGTGAGTCTCAGTTGATTTTTTATTGGAGTTTTACGCAGTTTTCAACTTCTATGGTCATATCGCGGTGACTGAAGCACCTAACCGTGGGTTCCTGGTATTTCTCGCACCAGTACAACCACAATATCCTAACCGAGCCTCCAGCTGCCCTCTCACATAGATGATTCACACCCATTGGTGAGACAAATGACTTTTGTCAAATGTCAGAATGGATACTGGCCGAGCCGGGGTTTGAACTCGAGACCCCTGGATTGACAGACTCCGACGTAACCGACTGAGCTATCTGGGCTCGGCATAAAGAGTCTCAGTTGAATGAATGTTTGATTGGAGAAAGTAATGATAGTGAGTCTCAGTTAAATGAAGGTTTGATTCAAGAAAGTAATGATAGTGAGTATCAGTTGAATGAAGGTTTGATTGGAGAAAGTAATGATAGTGTGTCTGAGTTGAATGAAGGTTTGAATTGAGAAAGTAATGATAGTGAGTCTCAGTTGAATGAAAATTTGAATTGAGAAAGTAATGATAGTGAGAATGAGGATATGAGAGAAAGTGGGACAAATGATGAAGATAATGTACCATTGATCAATTTTGTCAGAAACAGGCAATATCGACAACAAAACCTGAATGTAAACACTAATCATGAAGAAACATCTCATATAGGTATTAATAGTTCTACACAAATAAATGAAGATAGTTCATTTTCACAGGCGGCAATCATGTGACTTTGTAATGATATGTTTTTCTATTGAGTCAAATAAAGAAAATGCTAATCATCATTCTTTTGTCTCAATATTTTCCTAAGCCTTCTGTTTTTGGAGTTCAAAACTAGGTCTTGATTGGGAAAGGGTTAAATGGCAAGATTTAAACTATGACAACTAAGTAATAGCCAGTGCAGCTCATGAACAGCCAAAGGCTTTGAGCGCAAAGCAAGTGTTAATGGTCATAATTACGTGAAAATGTTACAAAAATGTACAAATATGTTGGACTGAGATTTTGAAACAAGATGTGTTTGTGAAAAACAAATGACCCTGAAATGGCCATTTTTGTAAAATATTAAGTTTTCATAGAGTAAAGGGTTGATAAGGGTTAACAAATGACCTTAAGGAGGGCCAAATTGCATGGAACAGATAGATATCATTGAAATGATGTTGCATACCAAATTAGAGCTTTGTATGTCAAATACTTTTTGAGAATCGGCAAAGGTTAAGTTTTCGGAGTAAAAGGTTAAGTTTTTGTAGAGTAAAGGGTTGATAAGGAATAACAGATGACCTTGAGGAAAGTCAAATTGCATGGAACAGATAGATATCAATGAAAGGATGTTACATACCAAATTTGAGCTTTCTATATCAAATACTTTTGGAGAAAAGGCAAAGGTTAAGTTTTGTGGACAGACAGACGGACAGATAGACAGACGGACGGACAGACAGATGGAAACGAGTAAACAATATGCCCCTGATCTCTGGATACTGGGCATAAAAATGCTGCAGTCCATTTACAACAGTGTTGCATATTTTTTTTTCAAGTTGTTCTTATACAATTTGAATTGGAAAACTGTTGTAAGTCAAGTTACTGCAGTGTTGCATAAAGATTCACAACTTTGACATGAAGGATTTGAAGTGGAAAACTGTTGTAAGTCACATTTTCACAAATATCTTTTTTATTGTTTTATGTTTTCTAAAATTTTGAGTTGCATGTTAAAACTGAAGATTATTAAAAGATTATTACATTTATCAACTTTAGCATTTGGATTAATAGAAAAAAAGAAAAAGTTTTTTCATCCTCCTGTAAAATTTTGAAAAATGGAGTTACAACAGTGTTGCGTTGAGCCCTCGATATAATGGTGGTGAAATAAATATCACAGAAAATATATGTTTTCAATAAACAAAGTCAGTGTTGCTAAACTTTTTTTTACATGGTATACATTTGAGTCTCAGTGTTGATGGTGGCACTATAAATCACCCATCTGCATAACCCCTAGAATCTCTGTGATTTCCAGAAAAAGGAGACTTCATTAAAGATAATCAAACAGCAATTAGGACAGTGGGGTGCTGTGACTTACCAATTACTGGTTAATTGTCCTGCTGATAAGGGATATAATTACGGTCAGTAATAGAATAAGGCCAGTAAGGGATGCTGGCTGCAGTATTTCCTGATTGTAACGTTCCTTAATTTTACAGAAGGAAAAACTCGAAAAATATAACATTTAATTGCATGTTATCTCTCCATTTAACATATTGTCAACTTGGCATGTTTTTAAAAAGATTGATTTTGATAGTTAAGGACGACAAAAAATTAATTGTAAAATTATGAGTGTAAGTCATTTTTCAATGTTTCTGCGATATAAAGGTTCATTTCGAATGCGGAATTATTGTGAATAAATTGTTAGCTTTTAAGTATTTGGGGAATGCAAAAAGGTGACTTTCTCAAAATGTGGGGTTATAATAGTATAGCACATGACTGTATAGCCCTTGAAATGTATCATTATGAAAATGTTTAAAATGCAAATGGTTTAAGAAATTGCTTAATTTTCTTGACTTATCAAGAGAAAAAGTGTAATGTGATTGAAGTGTGAGAAAACCGGTAAATGTGGTTTTTGACCAGGCTGGACAACAACAACAAAACAATCTGAGACCAATGATAATTAAGGTAGAAGACTCATAATGAAAAACAACTAGGCATACGAAATGCATAAAATTAAACACACTTGTAAATACACTTCACAAAAGTTGACACACCGTGCCGATTTCAAGATTATGCTTCAAGAAGAAAATAATTTACAAATATCATTTTACTAGATATTCATATGCAAGGGAGGTAATTTTGAACATTTTTTCACATATTTTCATAAGTATACATGAATTCAAGAAATTCTAAACGGTTCAAAATGCTTATGTTTATATTCGGAATGGAAATGTAACACAGTTTAGGAATTACTGGCATTTTTCAAAATGTGTTTTTTCCATTATGGGTCTTCTACCCTAAAGTCATATGTTATGTGTATTGATCTAAACTACAAATAGACAGTCTTAAAATGAACAATGTTGTGTGTGTTGTTTCAGCTTTGAACTCAAGAACTTTTAATATAGGTTTGTCGGTTTCTAACAGGCTCAATTTGTTTTACGGTATTTGTATTTCTTGTATAATGTAGCTACCTTACAAAGTCCATCTGTTTGTGAAGCAAACACTGTTATCAGGCTACTGCAGTTGCTGATATGACCTTCTTAGGGTGCTTCGCTCATTTACACCAGAATGCCAAAGTTAAGACTAGTCTTAATTCAAAATATTGCAGACATAAACATGGATCCTCAAAAAAGAAAAAAAAAACGATGGGGTTTTCACCCCAAAATTGATTCTTTTTACCCCCACTTTTTGCAAGCAGCCTTCTATGTTTCATATAGAGAAGGTACACATGCTGTAAAATGACTGTTTTCCCCAGATTTAAATGGGAATTTACCCTGATGTATACATTGTTTCATTAATTGGTCTTTCTGAGAAGTAAAACATTGTGGGAAATTTAGAAATTGTTTATCACAAGCCATTTCTCCCATGGCTGCAAAGTTACTCCAACTCTCTATCTTGTCTCTATCTTGTTGGTTTATACATATTTTATTTATATCATTTATAATATATTACAATAGGAGTACAACTACATACAAGTAAAAGATGCAAATTGGGCGTCTTGTTGGGCGTCAAAGGCATAATGTGGGAAAGGGTTAAACCACACGTGTTATTTTTTTCCAGATAAGTTAATGAAAATGATTAAGTTGCAAAGGTGAAACAGTTAAAAACATAAAGGCTTTTAACTTTTCCAACAAATATAACAATTAAGGGCTGAATATAAAGTCTGCTGTTAGTCAAAACATTAAATTTGCATTACCATTGTCGCAGGAATAGCTAAATAATAGAACAAGTACGCAAATTTCTAATAACATACATTCTAATCTTTCCCATATGACAAAACTTTTGACCAGTCTAAAAGGGAGTAGCAGACAACAAATCAAATAATATCAAAATTAGAAATTACACAAACAATGAATATTGAGGGAAAAGGAGAAATTACTGATTCTCAGCAATTTCTTCTTTTCTCTCAACATTTTCCCAAGCTATTTTAACTCGGTACGTCAAAACCAGGTCTTGTTTTGATAAACGGTGAAATGGAACCTTTTCAAAAATAGAAGAATTTTTCACCTGCTTAAGCCTCTCTTACAATCGGTCGTACATGCTCCTGCGTGTGGTCTGCGTGCGGTCTGCGTCTAATACGTACGTTTAGTCGTGCGATGCACGCACGTGCAACGTACAATTTTGGTGGACGTAACTACGACGCAGACTGCACGCAGCAAAGAATTGACCGGACAATATCTTGAGGAGCTCTTACATTCCGTCGTGCGTCTTTATAAATCGTGCGATTTTGCAGAGTTTTAAAACGTACGATTTAAAAAGACGCACGACGGATTGTAAGAGAGGCTTTAATAACCAGAAAAGCTCTATGTAATAATATGAAAAGTTGTGTTGTGAATAAAAACAACAACAACAAACTACAGCTTACCAACCAATGTATTCATTCGAAAATGATTTAGAGAAAGTCTGGTTAAATTTTCATTTTGACTAACATCGTGGTAATCATAATTGCCTGATTCTTTACCCTTTCCAAAATGAGTTGACTTTGTCCTAATTGAAAGCTCTAATTATACAAAAATTGACAACATTGCAGCTGAATACAATTTAGAATAGACATTGTCTTTAGAAAGAAGGCAATGCTGGTACCAATTTCTTCATTTCTATCATTTTCTTATTATACCGCAACTGTTTCTATGCTATATGCCCTATTGATTCCTGTCTTTCAAGATCCATTTTGTTGTCCGCAACTAGATTCAGATTTGAGCAGTCATACTTTTTACTAATCGGGAAACAGTTAAAAAGGAAAGAATTCTAACAATATCTTTGATGAGGTCCATTATAGCAAATTATTGAGAAAACATTAATTTAAAAGCAAAATAAGACTACGGTTGATAATTAGTATTTTCTCCTTATGCCTCAATATTTCATGTGCTATTATATTGTACAAAAAATCCACAAAAGCATAGATCTATTTGTTACTAATACCAAACATACTTCTTATCTTCTCAACCACCTTTGTACTGTAAGATAACTGATGCCTGAACTGGCTGGGGGCCAAATCATGCTGTGTTAATGAAGTGCTGAATCAATTAACCAATTAACTTGAAGGAGGACCTTTTTTGGTCCTCTTCTGTGGGGTTGTGCGGATAGGTGAAATGGAAATATCTGACAGACGTTGGGAGAGTATTTAAACACAAAATGAACATTTAACATTATTGGAATGTTTAATTTGACCAATACAAAACTGACTAACTGAATGGTTATTTCACCAATAAAAACTGACTAATTGAATGTAAACATAAAATATACAAAATTAAATAGTGCACCAAATTTACATGATATGATTAAAGATACAATCAAGCATAATTAATGAGTATTTAAACCATTGGCTTTACAAAATCATGCTATTTCAGTGTTGAATCTAGCTTGCCCTTCAAGGGGGCCTGATGGGCCCACAGCTCTTGGTGGAGGGGGTCATCCAACACAAATACTTAGCCATTTTGGCCCAGACTCCCTTCTGAAGGGGGCCATTTTGGATTTTAGGGGGTCAATTTGGCCATGGCCCCCTCTAGATTCAACACTGCTATTTTTAACTGCTCTGATTTGAAAGGAATAATCCCAATTGACCAAACGCCGACTGTCAATCAAAAACATCAATTAGCCAATGGACGATCAGAAAAATGACATGCCCCAAGTGTTCTTCGTTGCATGTGTTATTGTATCGATTTATCGATTGACAATCAAAAGAATCGACATGCCAATGGCAAAGAATGTTGTACTAACAATAGACTAGGTTTACCGCTATGTTTTGAAAAACCGTCGGTGTTGTTATAAAATCTCGTAACTACGGCTTAAATCAAGCCGTAGTTACGAGATTTTATAACAACACCTACGAAATACTATTTTGTTTGTCCGAATTTACGTCACGATTAACTGGATAAAATTGTTCCCTGTTAAAGATCACATCCCCATTGTTTGTCTTAAATTTTATGTTGGGCGGAGCGATCTGTCGACTGGCGTTTGGTCAATTGTAAACGACAACAAAATCGATGTCAGAAATAAAACACGAGAATGTTATAAATATTGAGGGAAAAGAAGAAATTGATGATTATCCGCAATTTCTTCTTTTCTCTTAAGGTAGTCTACCCCTAATGAGATTCAATTGACACCGGAAATTTTTTTGTATGACGTTGTTAACATTAGTTACAAACCCGAGCCTATTCGGGCTACATTGTAAGCATTCGGAAGTGGCACGTTCCCACAACAAACATTTACAATGCCGCATGAATAATTCCGTCGCGTGAATCTCATTAGGTGTGGCCCCCTTAATCTGTGGATAATCATGTGATACGATAACTTCAGAAAATCTTCCACAATTCTATTAATATGGGACCGATATGAATCCAGTTTGAATCCAAGAAGTTGGACAGAGGTCATGCATTAGATGGATGTGGTGGATTTTTGAAAAATCAGCCGATAAAAAAGTTATTGAATATCAAACAACATTTTGGTTGATCTTCAATAACTTTTTCAACAGCTGATTTTTCAAAAACTCCACCACATCCACCTATTCATGGCATTATCCCACCTTCCCTGCTTCAAGCTGAATTCAAATAGATCAAGTATTAACCCTTTCCTAAACAGCAAAATTTTAGGGTGATCCAATTCAGAAGCTGCTCCAGATGACAAAAATAGTGTTGATAAACATTGGATTTGTGTAAAATAAAGCATGGAAAATATTGAGACAAAAGGAGAAATTGCTGGTTATCAGCAATTTCTTCTTTAGTCTAAATGTTTTCCAAAGCCTTTTTAATAAGGACTTCCAAACCTTGTCTTGTTTGGGAAAAGGTTAACAAAAATATCGAAATCTGAAATTCTGAGTCACATGATTATCCACCATGATCTGTTCTAAACAAGCCCCAGACCCTAGAGTCCCTAACCTTTCCCGAACAAGACCTGGTTTTGACTTCCTTAATAGATCAGGCTTTGGAAAACATTGAGGCAAAAGAAGAAAGTGCTGATATTCAGCACTTTCTCCTTTTGCCTCAATATTTTCTGAGCTTTTTTTTGTACACAAATTCTATCTGTATCAACATCCATTTTGTCATCTGCAATAGCTTACAAACTGTAGAACCCTAAAACTTTGTTGAACGTTTCCCAAACAGTAAGAATTTTATTGATTTGAAAAGAGTTGCAGATCAAAATTGTGTTACATTATTGCATGGAAAATATTAAGATGAAAGGTTTTTCTTCTTTTGTCTAAATATTTTCCCAAGCCTTTTCTAATAGGGATGTTAAACCTAGATCTTGTTTGGGAAAGGTTTAACTTTTGACAAATTCATTAGGTTGGTTTTACAAGATCTTCACAAGCCAAAGATTCTACCTCCACTTTCTTCCGTTTGAAATGAACCAAGGGCGGATCTAGGGGTGGGGTCAGGGAGTCATGACCCCCCCCTTCAATTGGCCGAAAATTGAATTTTGACATTATAACTTTACATATTTAACATATTTTAAGCCATCATTTGGGCTTTGACCCCCCCCCCCCCCCCCTGGAAAAAAATCCTGGATCCGCCATTGTGAACTAAGTGGAGGTAGAGTTCTTGGCTTGTGAAGATGGTTTTGAAACCCATTACTGCACAGTGCACAGTGACGCCTTTTGACTCCCTCGCAAGAAAAGACTTAGGAAAACATTGTGGAAAATAAAGAAATTGCTTGTCACAAGCAATTTCTTCATTTTCCACGATGTTTTCTAACCCATTTCTAACCCAAGATTTTTAAAATTTCATCAACTTGAAAATGTCGTCTGCAACACCATTCAATTTGGACCAGTTTAAAATTTTGTTGTCTGGTAGGGTTAAAAGACCTAATACAATTCTACTCAAATTTTGAAGATGGATTTACAAAGACATTATGCAATTCTACACAAATTATCATTCATATCACAATTATGCTAACTACAAATATCGAGACAATAAAATAAAAATAAATTAAGCACTTGTGTCACAGGGACTTGTGTCATTCACAAACAAGAATATCTAAGACAAATGAAAGGATTGCAACATAAACAAGATCATGTGTTTGTGAGACACTAATGCCCAGAAAATACTAATGTTGAGTTTTCATGTTAAGTTTTCGGAATGACAGATAGACAAACATTAGTAAAACAATATGCTCCCAATCATTGATATGGGGCATAAAACTATGCCACAGCTTTTAATTTCTTTCAAATGTTGTTGTTTGAAAAGGATAAATTAAGAGTATTACATCAAATATTGCACATTTTAAAACAACCTTTTACACCACACAGCGTACATGTACCATTCTATGCAGAATTCAGTTCATACAGAAGATTTTGCAAATTGTTTCTACCGGTACTTGTATACTAACACACCATCAATTAATCCTTTCCACAACCAAGAAGACCTTGCTTTGATGTCCCCATAAGAAAAGCCTGAGAAAACAATGAGGCTAAAGAGGAAAATGCTGATAATCAGCATTTTCTCCTTTTGTCTCAATATTTTCCATGTTACATTGTATTAAGATACAAGTAGTGTCTTTATCGACACTCATTTTGTCATCTGCAGCAGCTGTCAAAGTGGAACCATCAAAGTTGCTGCCGGCCTGCCTTTTGGGAAAGGGTGAACCCATTACCAAACAGAAATTTTTTAGACTAGTTCAAATTCAAAGATGTTGCAGATGACAAATTCAAGCAAATGAAATTCATAATTTGTTGATCTTTTGGGGTAGAGGGGTAGAAAATATTGTGGTAAATGAAGAAATTGCTTGTCACAAGCAATTTCTTCATTTTCCACGATGTTTTTCTAAGCAATTATCTCGTAGGAGGTAAACAAGAGGACCATGATGGTCCTATATCGCTCACCTGAACCAAAATGATATGAGCAACACTTTTGTTCAATTCAATAAACATTTATGACTGTAAGACTGAAAACTAACTTATAGTCAATAACTTTGTGAAAATCAAACTCATCTGAGATCTTATGGTGCCAAACATTGTGTCCAGGTTTTTCTTGATTGATAAATAATCACAGATTCTAGAGTATAAACAAGGTTGAAAACAGCCAAAGACGGTAATTTTTTCAAATTCAAGGGCACACAATTCTTGACTTTCTGATCACATCAGACTGAAAATCTACCTCATCCAAGATATTATGGTCTCCAACATAGTGTCCAAGATTTGTCTTGATTGGTCAATAATTGAAGATTCTAGAGTGTAAACAAGATCGAAAAACAGCCAGAAACGGCTATTTTGTTAAAATTCAAGGGCACATAACTCTCAACTTTCTGATCGGATCAGACTGAAAATCAAACTCATCCGACATATTATGGTCCAAAACATTGTGTCCAAGTTTTGTCTTGATTGATTGATAATTGTAGATTCTAGAGTGTAAACAAGGTCGAAAACAGCCGAAAAAGACAATTTTATCAAATTCAAGGGCACGTAACTCTTGTCTTTTTTGTCAGATCACACTGAAAATCGAACTCATCCGAAATCTCATGGTCTCAAACATTGTGTCCAAGATTTGTCTTGATTGGTCAATAATTGTAGATTCTAGAGTGTAAAAAAGGTCGAAAACAGTCAAAAACGACAATTTTGTCAAATTCAAGGGCACCTAACTCTCTTCTTTCTGGTCAGATCACACTGAAAATCACACTCATCCAAGATCTTATGGTCTCAAACATTGTGTCCAAGATTTGTCTTGATTGGATAATAATTGAAAATTCTAGAGTGTAAACAAGGTCGAAAACAGTCAAAAACGACAATTTTGTCAAATTCAAGGGCACATAAGTCTCGACTTTCTTGTCTTATCAGATTGAAAATTCAACTCATCCGAGATCTTATGATCTCCAACATTGTGTCCAAGTTTTGTCTTGATTGATTAATAAATGTAGATTCTAGAGTATAAACAATGTCGAAAACAGCCGAAAATGACAATTTTATCAAATTCAAGGGCACGCAACTCTAGTCTTTTTTGTCAGATCACACTGAAAATCAAACTCATCCAAGATTTTATGGTCTCAAACATTGTGTCCAAGATTTGTCTTGATTGGTCAATAATTGTAGATTCTAGAGTGTAAACAAGGTCGAAAACAGTCAAAAACGACAATTTTGTCAAATTCAAGGGCACATAACTCTCGACTTTCTCGTCTAATCAGACTGAAAATTAAACTCGTCGAAAACGGTCGAAAACGGCAATTTTGAAAAATTCAAGGGCACATAACTTTTGACTTTTTTAACTGATCTGACTGAAAATCGAACTCATCCAAGATCCTATAGTCTCCAATATTATATCCAAGTTTTGTATTGATTGGGCAATAATTGTAGATGCTAGAGTGTAAACAAAGTTAAAAACAGCATTTTTCGTCATTCAGGGGCAGATAACTCCACACTTTCTGGTCCGATCTGGCCCATAATCGAACTCATCCGAGAACTTATGACCATACTTGTTTTGACAAAGTTTGGTCAAGATTGACTAATATTTGTGGATGCTAGAGTGTAAACACCAAATTGTGGACAGACGGACAGATGGACAGACGGACAGACGGACGGACGACGGACAAAAAGCGATCACAATAGCTCACCTCGAGCACTTCGTGCTCAGGTGAGCTAAAAAGAGTCACTGTGCAAAAATGGGTTAAAGGAAAGTTTCACCAATAATTTACTTTAATGCCCAAAGACACTGTCTCATCTCATTTCACATGAAGTTGACACAAAATTAACAAGAGTGCCATGGTCACAATATACGCCGCCACTTATAAAACTTGAGACGAAAAATGACATTGACAAGGATTTATAAATATTCACACAAAAACCTGTAAAAAGTTGTGTTCACAAAAAGGGTTTTATAAATATCCAGTCAAAAACCAGGAAGGAATTGCGTTCATGAGGCTGAAATATCATTAAGCCCCAGAGACTAAGGTTGAAGGGGCATAACTCTGGCAAAAATCAATGTACCATAAAATCCTTATTTCATGCACATCTACCAATTAAGGTAATAACATCCACCAAGTTTCATTAGGATTCAGTCAGAATCTTGGAAGAAATTGTGTTGTCAAGGCTGCAATTTCAATCAGCCCCAGAGACTAAGTTTTAAGGGGGCATAACTCTGGAAAAAAAATCTTCCTACATGCACATCTACTAATTGAGGTGATAACATTGACCAATTGTCATTAATATCCAGCCATAAACTTAGGAGGAGTTGCGTTGACAAGGCTGCAATTTCAATAAGCCCCAGAGACTAAGTTTTAAGGGGGCATAACTCTAGCAAAAATCAATGAACCATAAAATCCTTCCTTCATGCACATCTACCAATTGAGGTGATAACATTGACCAAGTTTCATTAAGATCCAGCAAGAAACTTAGGAGGAGTTGCGTTGACAAGGCTGCAACTTCAATAAGCCCCAGAGACTAAGTTTTTAAGGGGCATGACTCAGGCAAAAATCAATGAACCATAAAATCCTTCCTTCATGCACATCTACCAATTGAGGTGATAACATTGACCAAGTTTCAAGAAGATCCAGACAGAAACTTAGGAGGAGTTGCGTTGACAAGAAAAGTGGACGTACGTATGGATGGACGGACGGACGGATGGACAGACGGAGAAGATGACGCCAATATACCTCCGCCTCCGGCGGCGTATAACAAAAAGCTAAAGTTCCCAGCAAACATTTCAGATCGGTCCAATATCGGCCCTATATTCGCAGAAATGTCGGCCCGATGTCGGCTCTGTAACACCAAACGTTATCCACCAGATATTCATGATTGGCCCAATACCAGCCCAAAGTTGGCCCATTATCGGAGAAATACTTATATTCAGATTTCAATCTGATATCGATCCGACATTGGTCTGATATGGACAAACAAGCTAAAATTCCGACTTCTAGCCGATATCGGCCCTATATAGGTATGTTTGCTAGGTTACTGTAAAAGTCCTGAGGCCAGTTTCATCAAAACTTTACAGATGTATTTCTATCTTACAGATGTCTTTTGGAGTGCTTTTAAAACAACAATCATGTAACATGATAGCTTTTAAAGCAACAATCACTTAACATGACATTGCATAATTGGTGATATGTGATTCTTGTTCTGAGTGTATTGTAAGACATCTGTCAATTAAAGACAAAAATATGTCTTAGACGTTTTAATGAAATTGGCCCCAGGTCACATAATTCCGCATCCAGATTGCATCCAGTTATACGCTGTACGACTGACCATTTTGGAACGCTCCAGCAGTGATGTGGACGTGGGATTGTGTATGTGATCAGCCATTATGGAAGAGATAAAAAACTTTTGCTGACAAAAAGGCTAGGGTTTGACGACTTCGTCCAGTATAAGCCTTGAAGCAAAAGCTACAGAAAATGCGAGGATGACTGTTAGTATAGCACTGTAGGAAATAGACAGCCCAAATACCTGGAAGAGAGAACAGAAAGCTTTAAATACATAAACAAATAAAAGTTTAACCCATTATCAGATGGCAATTTTTAGCTCCACTGGCCTTTCAGGCCAGCGGGCTATTGTCATGGCGGTGTGTCCGTCGTCCGTCCGTCCGTCCGTCCGTGCGTGCGTCCGTAAACTTTTTCTTTAAAAATCTTCTTCTTAGAAACTACTGGATGGATTTCAACCAAACTTCACAGGAATGATCCTTGGGTGACCCTCTCTCAGATTCCTTCAAAGAATATGGATTGAACCAGTATAGCCTGAGTTATCTGCCCTTGAATGTCAAAAATAGCAGGTTTTGACTAGTTGTCTTCTAAAATCTACAAATATTGAACAATCAAGACAGAACTTTGACAGAATCATGCTGACTACAAGATCTTGCCTTGGTAAAATTTTCAGCTTGATCTGAATTTTACATCATGAGTTATGTGCCCTTGAAATTGACAAAATTGCCATTTTCAGCTGTATTTTGACTTTGTTTTCACTCTAGCAACTACAAATATTGACCAAACAAGACAAAACTTTGACAGAATAATACTGACTATAAGATCTTGCCTTGGTACAATTTTCAGCTTGATTTGAATTTTATAGCATGAGTTATGTGCCCTTGAAATTGCCAAAAATTGCCATTTTCGGCTCTATTTTGCTGGTTTTGACTTTATTTTTACTCTAAAATCTACAAATATTATCCAATCAAAACAAAACTTGGACAGAATATATATAAGCATTATATGCTGCCTGGGTGTAATTTTCAGCTTGATCGGAATCTTACATCATGAGTTATGTGCCCTTGAATTTGACAAAATTGCCATTTTCGACTTTGTTTTCACTCTAACAACCACTAATGTTAACCAATCAAGATGATACTTGGAAAGAATCTTGTTGACAACAAGGTCTTGCTTATGTGTAATTTTCAACATTATCACACTGTTACAATCTGAGTTATGTGCCCTTGAAATTGACAAAATATCAGTTTTTCGACACTTTTTCCACTCTTGAAGCCACAAATATTGACTAATATAGACAAAATTTGAACAGAATGATAGTGACCATAACATCTTGCATGTGTTTAATTTTCGATTTGATTTTAAATATACATACTGAATTATTTGTCTTTGAATTTGGCAAAATCACAGTTTTCAATTTTATTATCGCTCTAACATCCCTAAAATATTAGTCAATCATTTACTTTCTTTTTGCATTGACCACATGATTGCTGCTTTTGACTTTGTTTTTGCTGTAAGAACCATAAGTATTCAAAAATCTAGTCAAAACTTGGATTTGATATTAAAAGAAATTCAGGCCTGTGGAGCGACTCAAGACCTTCAGGTCTTTCTAGTTTTAAAACTGGTCCAAATTTAAAGATGTTGAGAATGACAATTTTAAGTTGATAATATTTTAAAAATCTTTGTTGATTGGGTTAGAAAACATTGTGGAAAATGAAGAAATTGCTTGTGACAAGCAATTTCTTCATTATCCACAATTTTTTTCCTAGCATTTTATTGCTACAGAAAATGCCAGGATCACTGTTAGTATAGCGCTGTAGGAAATGGACAGCCCAAATACCTGCAATGTAGAAACAATGGCAGATCCAGACAGGGTTTGGGTGGTTCAAACAAACCCCCTCTAAAGCTTGATTACTAAGTATTTCATTTTCATGTAAGACTAATAATAAAGACTTTATTTTAAGAGGCAAAACAGTCGGGATTAATCCAATCTTCCCTGTGAGCCTCTATAGAAATTCATTCAAAATTGTGTAATAGTACAGTACAGCCTGCATGTTTTTTGCCTATTTCCACGCTACACCACAATTTGGTTTCGGGTGAAAAATCAAGCTGGCCGCAGTGATGTGTGTTTGCCATGCAACCCTATAGGTACATCGCGATCTTCCAACGTGATTTATCGCTTGTCTTTTTACTACCCTTCCTGTACCAGCACGAATGAAAGTGATCAAACATGAAACGCTGGTTTTGTGTGGAATATTGCAAGGGGTACGATGGACAATCACCACAATTTTCCACTCAAAATATATTTTTATTGCAACGGGCTAGTGTTTTAGATAAATACCAAGCGAGCTGTACTGTAAATGAAACAGATCAGAGAGCAGAGGTCAAAACCAGGTATCACGACCGGGAACATGCATAGTAAGTAAGATAGGGGAAGCATTCTAGATTCAGAAATCTAGCTAAGAATAAGAAGTTTCAACCCTAATTAGTCTGCGCAGACTGACAGCATTATCAGCATTTCCTACTTTTGCCTAAAAGTTTCTCAAGCCTTATTTATTAGGAACATCAAAACCAGGGCCCTATTTTACTTAAGTCTTTACCAACACATTTCATTCATAGATTTGAATTCATTTATAAAACAAACGATCAGATTGACCCTATACCTATTTCTCTTTCATTCAGATATCACATTACATTTTTTACACAAAACAATTCTTACTAGATGCCGAAGGGCAACATGTCGAGCCCGCTCATTTTGAAGAAAGAAGACCATACCTATGTCTACAGCTGTCATTACAATGGCGTTGTAAAAGTGGGGACAAAATAAGTTGGAATGATGGGGATCATGGTGAGACAGTTTATTGTTCACAAAATATTACATGTCTATGTAACGAGATACCAGAATGGATTAATTTGAGTATACATATGTGACCCGTCACGCTAAAAGGGACCTTATGCTAAGTCCATAAAACCAAATTCCGAGAAATATACCAGACCAAGCAGAAGTCCATCCGATGTCGTATTTGGAAAACGAAAATATTGTAAGGTAGAGAAAACATTCTAGATTCAGAAAATACTTAAACGTGAAAAGTTTCGACCCTAGTCAGGCTGCGCGGACTGCGCAGACGGACTAGGGTCGATACTTTTCACAAATCCGATAAGGTCCCTTTTAGCGCGACGGGTCACATATAAGGAAAACAAGCAAATTCGTTGAATTGATATCCCCCGCCGAATATATTTTCATTGTCAATAAAGTAGCACGGAAACGAATATCACTCTGTATTTATATGGCTAAAACAGTCAGGGGAAGTAACTCTAAATTTGAGAGTCGAACCGGGTAACCCCGACTATATGCGTATGTCCTCATTGTAGTAAAGCTGTGTGCCAAGTTTCATTGAAATCTGGTGTATAGTTTTCAAGAAATAGCGCGGAAACGAATATCCCTGTATGTGTATGGCTTAAACAGTCAGGGGCAGTAACTCTAAATTCGGCGGTCGAACCGGGTAACCCCGACGATATGCGCATGTCCTCATTGTAGTAAAGCTGTGTGCCAAGTTTCATTGAAATCCAGTCTATAGTTTTCAAGAAATAGCGCGGAAACAAATATCACTCTGTATGTATATGGCTAAAACAGTCAGGGGCAGTAACTCTAAATTCGGCAATCGAACCGGGTAACCCCGACGATAAGCGCATGTCCTCATTGTAGTAAAGCTGTGAGCCAAGTTTCATTGAAATCCAGTCTACAGTTTTCAAGAAATAGCGCGGAAACGAATATCACTCTGTATGTATATGGCTTAAACAGTCAGGGGCAGTAACTCTAAATTCGACGGTCGAACCTTGTAGCCCCGACGATATGCGCATGTCCTCATTGTAGTGAAGCTGTGAGCCAAGTTTCATTGAAATCCAGTCTATAGTTTTCAAGAAATAGCGCGGAAACGAATATCACTCTGTATGTATATGGCTAAAACAGTCAGGGGCAGTAACTCTAAATTCGGCGGTCGAACCGGGTAACCCCGACGATATGCGCATGTCCACTTTGTAGTGAAGCTGTGTGCCAAGTTTCATCGAAATCCGGTTTATAGTTTTCAAGAAATAGCGCGGAAACGAATATCACTCTGTATGTATATGGCTAAAACAGTCAGGGGCAGTAACTCTAAATTCGGCGGTGGCACCGGGTAACCCCGACGATATGCGCATGTCCTCATTGTAGTGAAGCTGTGAGCCAAGTTTCATCGAAATCCGGTCTACAGTTTTCAAGAAATAGCGCGGAAACGAATATCACTCTGTATGTATATGGCTTAAACAGTCAGGGGCAGTAACTCTAAATTCGACGGTCGAACCGGGTAACCCCGACGATATGCGCATGTCCTCATTGTAGTAAAGCTGTGTGCCAAGTTTCATTGAAATCCGGTTTATAGTTTTCAAGAAATAGCGCGGAAACGAATATCACTCTGTATTTATATGGCTAAAACAGTCAGGGGCAGTTACTCTTAATTCGGCGGTGCACCGGGTAACCCCGACGATATGCGCATGTCCTCATTGTAGTGAAGCTGTGAGCCAAGTTTCATTGAAATCCAGTCTATAGTTTTCAAGAAATAGCGCGGAAACGAATATCACTCTGTATGTATATGGCTAAAACAGTCAGGGGCAGTAACTCTAAATTCGGCGGTGGCACCGGGTAATCCCGACGATATGCGCATGTCCACTTTGTAGTGAAGCTGTGTGCCAAGTTTCATCGAAATCCGGTCTATAGTTTCCAAGAAATAGCGCGGAAACGAATATCACTGTATGTATATGGCTAAAACAGTCAGGGGCACTAACTCTAAATTCGGCGGTCGAACCGGGTAACCCCGACGATATGCGCATGTCCACTTTGTAGTAAAGCTGTGTGCCAAGTTTCATCGAAATCCGGTCAACAGTTTTCAAGAAATAGCGCGGAAACGAATATCACTCTGTATGTATATGGCTTAAACAGTCAGGGGCAGTAACTCTGAATTCAATGGTCGAACCGGGTAACCGCGACGATATGCGCATGTCCTCTTTGTAGTGAAGCTGTGTGCCAAGTTTCATCGAAATCCGGTCTATAGTTTCCAAGAAATAGCGCGGAAACGAATGTCGGACGGACGGACGGACGGACGGACGGACGGACGGACGGAAGGACGGACGGACATGGCAAAAACAATATCCCCCCCGAAAAATTTTTTCGGCGGGGGATAATAAGCCATGCCCCCTGGCACCCATTTTTTGTACGGATCGGAATAATTTGAACATTCTGAGAAGTACGAAAATTAGCTGCACGTAGCTGTACGTGGCCATGTTTTTTACGGATTGAGATAATTTGAACAATCTTGGTAGAGGGCCATCCAAAGAATATTTGTGCCAAATTAGTTTGAAATCTGGGCTGTAGTTTTGGAGGAGATGAATTTCAAAGTTTGACTATATACATAAAAAATCAACTCATTTTTTACATTTGACCTCAAAGTTTGACCTTGACCTTTCATCTTGGAATCTGGTTCTTGCACGCGACACTCCATCTTACTGAGCTTGACATTTGTGCCAAGTTATTTCTGAATCCCTCCATCCATGGTGAAGTTATGGCCCGGACAAGCAAAAATCATCTCATTTTTGACATTTGACCTCCAAGTTTGACCTTGACCTTTGAGCTTGGAATCTGGTTTTTGCACGCGACACTCCGCCTTACTGAGCTTGACATTTGTGCCAAGTTATTTCTGAATCCCTCCATCCATGGTGAAGTTATGGCCCGGACAAGCAAAAATCATCTCATTTTTGACATTTGACCTCCAAGTTTGACCTTGACCTTTGAGCTTGGAATCTGGTTCTTGCACGCGACACTCCGCCTTACTGAGCTTGACATTTGTGCCAAGTTATTTCTGAATCCCTCCATCCATGGTGAAGTTATGGCCCGGACAAGCTCCATCCGGACGGACGCACGCACTAACGCACGCACGCACTAACGCACGCACGCACTAACGCACGCACGCACTAACGCACTAACGCACATACACCGAACCGCCATTGTGACAACTATGTCGAGCTCACCGCAAGCGGGCTCGACAAAAATTGTTAGTAAAACAAGGCCCTGGTATATTTTGGGAAAGGGATAACGTTGACTCACCTGCATTTGTAAAGGTTGAAGGTAAAGGAAATGCAGAAGACCGTATCTCTCTTTGGTAGGGCAGATACACTGTAAGAAAAAGAAAAGAAAGCATCATAGCTACATCATAAATAGGCATCATACTATTTGACTGGACAAAACTCTATACCAAAGTCCTCGCTGAATTTGCATCATGATCATTTTAACTCATTAACAGCCATTTTCATGGAGCATTGTACAACAAAGGAACTTTCTAAGATTTGATGTCAGTATCATTTTGTGTGAATGCTTTATAATTATGTTTAAGAAACACTGTCTATAAGAGGCCGACATTATTAATGGATCCATTTTGAACTGTGTCATTTTATCATGTCGTCACTTTTCAAACAAAAACCTCATAACTGCAGCTAGATTTATGCTGCGGTTATGAGATTTTCATTGAAAAGCAGCAATATAACTCCAGTATAAAAAGTAAAATCCTTCAAACTCACCCTAATCATTCTTTGCCCTTCACCATTAGCCTCTGCATAAGCAGAACACAGCAATAGTAGTAGTATCAGCGGGACCACAAATTCCATGATTCCTAGAATATCTGGTGGATGACTCAACCAGTAGAACACATAGTCTGCACACCAGATGACGACAAACGCCATCCAGCTGGCCAACCAACGTTGTAGGTACTGAGAGGTGACTCGCATTCTGTTCTGTGGAAGGAAATTAGTTGTCATGTTAAATAAAACCATACACAAAGGCAAACAATTTCTAGATTTCTTTGATTTTGTCTGAAAGGCAAAGGCAATGCTTTTGAAAACATAGAGAGAAAAGAAGAAAATGCTGATCATCAGCATTTTCTCCTTTTCTCTCCATGTTTTTCTACACAATTTCATAAAATTTTGACCATTTTATTTACTATTTTGTTTTTTCAAATGCAATCTTTTATAATAATATGGACTTGTATAAAATTTTATAGTCTGGAAAAAGTTATATAATTATTTGAATGTTTTACATAATTTTCAACAATTTAAAATGAATTTTAGCTGGTCAGGCTTTGCTGTAGGTACTCTAGTAATCAGTACACAGCAATAGTAGTAGTAGTATCAGTGGAACCATAAATTCCATAATGCACAAAATAACTTAATTTTTTCCTCTCTTTAAAACTTCCAAAAATGAGATATTAGGTTTTGCATTTAAACACCGACGATAAACATTTTCAGTCCACAATTTTGGAATTCATTTTGGAAATTCCATCGAATATAATGACTAAGACCAAATACATGTATCTAAATTGATAATAAGTGTTTAATATACTAATCTTCCACAATATATTGTTTTGTTTTGATAACAAACAAATTGAACTCAAAAAGATATTTATAAGAATTTGGTGACATAACCAGAAAATTGTCGTATTTCAACAAAAACCTGAATCAAAAACCTTGTAAGTTCAGCTTGTTTTAAGCTGCAATTACGAATTTTACATTGAAAAGCAAGGAAATGCAGGACAGAAATAACCGGTCCATATACAAACAAGAGCCGTCATAGACGGATTATGCTCCCCGAATAAGTGTTTGTCACAAAAGAAAAACTATCATACATTAAGCCCCCTTTTCCCATGACGGATTTTTTGTACACACATTATTTATAGAATATAGTCTAGAACATCTCATTCATCACATAAGTACAAAATTTCATTAAATTCTGCCCATTAGATGAAGAGAAATTAGAGAAAAACTAATTTTTACATTAAGGCCCCTTTTTCCATGACACAGCCTCAAATCAAGAAACGGAGAAAAAGGTCTCTAGGGATTGACCCCAGGAGTTCACCTGTGAAGTTTCATCCAATTTGGTCCAAGGGATGCTGAGATCTGGCTGTGGACGGACGGATGGAAGGACGGACGGACAGACGGACAGACGGACAGACGGACGGACGGACGGACGGAAGGACAGCGTGGCGACTATATGCTCCCCCGAAATTTTTTCGGGGAGCATAAAAATAGTTACCGATATTTTCCAATAACACAAGAGTAACTCATCCTGCGACATGATTGGTGGATATCTGGGTATGTCATCACCATTCTGACCAATGGCAGAGCTGTCGGAATCTTCCATACTGACCTATATTGGAGGAAAACAATAAATGATAATAAACAATTGAAACTTTGTAAAATTACGCACATGCAAATAGGAAAGCATTGCATATGACATAATTTGCTTGATGAAAGTTTAACTTGAAATGCAAATAAAGGTCATGCTGTTTTCCAAAGCGTTGATCCTCTCCTTTCCACTTTGCCAAACTTAAGTGTAAAATAAGTTACAAAAAGAACATTCCTCATTCCCATGAAATTTTGATAGAAAAATGAAATTCATCCAGTAGTTTTTGAAAAGATTTTCAAAGGAAAAGTTCACAGACTAACACACACACATGCCCATGGCAATATTCACTGGCAAGTGGGAATTTAAGCCTTTCCCAAACAAGACCTGGTTTTGACGTCCCTAATAGAAAAGGCTTAGGAAAACATTTAGACAAAAGAAGAAACTGCTGATAACCAGCAGTTTCTCCTTTTGTCTCAATATTTTCTGTGCTATATTTTACACAAATCCTATCTTTAATAACATCCATTTGTCTTTTGTGACAGTTTTTGAAGTGGATCACCCTAAAATTTTGTCGTTTGGGAAAGGGTTAAGATGACACATACTATTATAACTTTATATAATAAGTATGGTTATAGTAGCATAGACCTTTCTAAAGCTTCTTGGCCTACAGATGTAAATACCAAGTCTTGTATTGGAAAGGGTTATTTCTATCATCAACCTATCTACCCTCCGAAGTTGTAAGGTACATGTTCACGATGGATAATCACGTGATACAACAATTTCAGAAAATCTTCAATAATTTTGTCAATACGGGACCGATTTGAATTCGGTTTAAAGCAGAGAAGGTGGACAGACGTCACGCATTAGATGAATGTGTTGAATTTTTAAAAAAAATCTACTGATAAAAAAGTTATTGAAGATTAACAAAATTTTTGGTATATCTTCAATAACTTTTTCATCAGTTGATTTTTCAAAAATCCACCATGCACAGCTTATTAATGACATCTTCACAAGTTCTCTGCTTCAAACCGAATTCAAATTGGTCAAGTATTGACAAAAATGTTGACGATTTTCTGAAATTCTGAGTCACATGAATAACCATCGTGATATTGCCTATATCTGTTTGTCTTATCTTCTTGTGATAGTTATCAGCATTTTCTTCTTTTCCTCAAATGTTTTCTAAAGTCTTCTCTGATAAAGATGTCAATTGCAAGTCTTGTTTGGTAGATGATTTTTTTTTGCTATACCTGCCCTCCAAAGTTGTATGGCACATGTACAAGATCACTGCCTCAAGCGCGGATCCAGGTATTTTTCCCAGGGGGGGGGGGGGGGTCATCCGACCTTTAACCCCTTTTTTCGCCAAATTTCAGGGGGGGTCAGACCTTCCTGACCCCCATCCGTCTTGATCCGCATGCAGATATATGTCATACCATGAAGGACTAGATATGACAAGAGGACCATGATGGTCCTATATCGCTCACCTGAACCAAGATGATATGAGCCACAGTTATGTTTGAATCAATTAATATTTGTGACATTAAGACTGAAAACAAACTTATGGTCATCAACATTACGTCCCTGTTTCCTCTGTATAGGTCAATATATCTGGTTGTAAAGAGTGAAAACAAAGTCAAAAACGAGAATTTTTTCCATTTCAAGGGCAGATAACTCAGCAACTGCTTGTCTAATTGTGCTGAAGTTCAAACTCATCCATGATCTTATGGTGATTAACTATTATATCCAAGATCAAAGTTTTGTCTTGATTGGTCACCATTAATTTTGTGGTTGTTAGTGTAAAAACAAAGTCGAAAACAGCAATTTTGTCAAATTCAAGGGCAGATAACTCAGGACATTCTGGTCCGACCAAACCAAAACAAAAACTCATCCAAAATCTTATACAAGGTCACCAACATTGTGTCCATTTTTTGTATATATTGGTCAATATTTGTAGATCTATGCTAGAGTGTAAACAATGTCAAATTAGCTTTTTTTCTTTCAATGGCAGATAACTCCTGACTTTCTAATCCGATCTCACCAAAAATCGAACTCATGCAAGATCTTATCGTCAGTAATATTGTGTTAAAGTTTTGTCTTGATTGGTCAATAATTGCAGATGCTATAGTGTAAACAAAGTCGAAAACAGTCAAAAACAACAATTTTGTCAAATTCAAGGGCAGATAACTCAGGACTTTCTATTCCGATCAAACCAAAATTCAAACTCATCCCAGATTTTATGGTCACCAACATTGTGTCCAACTTTTGTATTGATTGGTCAATATTTGTAGATGCTAGAGAGTAAACAATGTCAAAAGTAGCTATTTTTTACATTCAAGGGCAGATAACTCCTGACTTTCTGGTCCTATCTCACCCGAAATCCAACTCATCCAAGATCTTACGGTCACTAATATTGTTTTAACGTTTTGTCTTGATTGGTCGATATTTGTAGAAGCTATAGTGTAAACAAAGACGAAAACGGTCAAAAACGACAATTTTGTCAAGTTAGAGGGCAGATAACTCCTGACTTTCTATTCCGATCAAACCAAAATTCAAACTCATCCGAGATCTTATGGTCACCAACATTGTGTCCAACTTTTGTATTGATTGGTCAATATTTGTAGATGCTAGAGTGTAAACAATGTCAAAAGTAGCTATTTTTTACATTCAAGGGCATATAACTCCGGACTTTCCGGTCTGATCTGACCCAAATTCGAACTGATCCGAGAGCTCATGGTCATACATGTTTTGACCAAGTTTGATTAAGATTGGCTTATATTTGTAGATGCTAGAGTGTAAACACCAAATTGTTGACAGACGGACAGACGGACATACGGACGGACGGACGACGGACAAAAGGCGATCACAATAGCTCACCTTGAGCACTTCGTGCTCAGGTGAGCCAACAACGGTTTGTCGTGGCACACAGGGACAAAAGACGCAGCTTATTTGGGACATAACCAGTAATCTTTTTGATAACCCCTTTTTCGCCAAATTCCAGGGGGGGGGGGGGGGGTCATGACCCCCTATCCCCCCCTCTGGATCCGCGCATGTGCCTATATCTATTTGTCTCTCAATGTTTGTTCTTGTGGGTGACTCTGGTTATTGTTCATTCTTTTTTTTACTTCATTGATAAGTTATCAGCATTTTCTTCAATTTCTTTTCCTCAAATGTTTTCTAAAGCCTTCTCTGATAAAGATGTCAGTCAATATCTACCAATAGATGTCGCCACCTGTCGATTACCATCTATCTCTGGTGGGCATTCTGGGTTAACTACTTTCAAGATGTCAGCGCCCATAAAATGCATACACGTGGTACTTCCTCATGACTTCCTGTTACGCGGCATATTTGCTTCATATGCTTGCATAGAGTAAAATGAATAATCTAATTTGAAATAATTATTTTATTAGATGAAATATAGATGAAAATCAAACTTTATTTTGTTGCAAATGTATTTGTAGTTGCAATCATTGACTAAGCAGCCAGTCTACAATATTTCCAGTCTATTTTTTTTATTTTTCGACTGACTCATTTGACGCATCACTTTATCCATTTTTGGATAAAAATCACTACGCGGTGCGCATAACTCCAAAATCCTGTCGCCAAAAAGTAGCAAGCAGAAAATTGCAACTACAAATAGATTTGCAACAAAATAAAGTTTGATTTTCGTCTCAATTTCATCTAATAAAATAATTAATTCAAATTAGATTATTCATTTTACTCTATGCAAGCATATGAAGCAAATATGCCGCGTGACAGGAAGTCATGAGGAAGTACCACGAGTATGCATTTTATGGGCGCTGACATCTTGAAAGTAGTTAACCCAGAATGCCCACCAGAGATAGATGGTAATCGACAGGTGGCGACATCTATTGGTAGATATTGTAGTTGCAATTTTCTGCTTGCTACTTTTTGGCGACAGGATTTTGGAGTTATGCGCACCGCGTAGTGATTTTTATCCAAAAATGGATAAAGTGATGCGTCAAATGAGTCAGTCCGAAAATAAAAAAAAATAGACTGGAAATATTGTAGACTGGCTGCTTAGTCAATGAGATGTCAGTAACAAGTCTTGTTTGGGAAAGGCTTAATTTAATTTCCTGCATACCTGTCCTCCAAAATTGAACGGCACTTGCACTATATCGCTGCCTACATCTATTTGTCTCTCACTGTATATTTTTGTTGGTGACCCTGGTTATTGTTCATTCTTTTTTTTACTTCATTGATAAGTTATCAGCATTTCCTTCAATTTCTTTTCCTCAAATGTTTTCTAAAGTCTTCTCTGATAAGGATGTCAATTGCAAGTCTTGTTTGGTAAATGATTTATTCTATTTTTGCCATACCTGCCCTCCGAAGTTATATGGCACATGTACAATATTGCTGCCTACATCTATTTGTCTCTCACTGTATGTTTTTGTTGGTGACCCTGGTTATTGTTCATTCTTTTTTTACTTCATTGATAAGTTATCAATATTTCCTTCAATTTCTTTTCCTCAAATGTTTTCTAAAGCCTTCTCTGATAAAGATGTCGGTAACAAGTCTTCTTTGGGAAAGGCTTAATTTTATTTTCTGCATACCTGTCCTCCGAAATTGAACGGCACTTGCACTATATCGCTGCCTACATCTATTTGTCGCTCGCTGTATGTTCTTGTGGGTGTATCAGGTTGCTGTTCATTCTTTTCTGCATTTAGCTCAATATGTTCCTCGTCGTATACACACCAACCTGGTAAAAGGATTCTGCTTTTTCTCAACCTTTCTCACATAATTATGCCTTTTGACACCCTCACATGGTGAATGCTTTGGAAAACCTTGTGGAAAATGAAGAAATTGCTTGTGACAAGCAATTTCTTCATTTCCCACAATGTTTTCTACCAAAAAAGAGAACAAAATATGTAAAATCTTATACACTTAAAGTTGTCTTCTGAAAGATTTTTGAATTTGGACTGGCCTAAAATTTAGCTGACCGGTGTCTTGTGGGTGACTGTGGTTGTTGTTCATTCTTTTCTGCATTAAGCTCAATATGTTCCTCATCATATTCACACTGGTAAAAAGATGATGAACCTTTTCCAACACAATGACATCTTTTGATACCCTCGCATAATTAATGTTTATGAAACAAGATGTGCTGTGAAACATCAATGCCCCCAAAAGGCCAAATTTAAGTTTTTATGTTAAGTTTCAGACAGACAGACAATAATATGCCCATAATCTTTCAATACAGGGGGTATAACAATTGTGGAAAATGAGAAATTGCTTGTGACAAGCAATTTCTTCAATTCACACAATATTTTCTACCCAGAAAGACCAGAAAAAATACAATTCCTTTCACATGAAATTATCATCTGTATCATCTTTGAATTCGGACCAGTCTAGAATTTTGCTGTCTGTCCATGGCCAACGACACGATTTTTGGATGGTCTAATTTGAAAGCTGATGTAGGTGACAAGATGCATTTTGATAAGGACATAATTTGGTAGCACCGAAATTAAACAAGGAAAATATTGAGGAAAAAAAGAAGATGCTGTTGGTCATCAGCAGTTTCTTCTTTTTTCTCAATGTTTTCTCAAACCCCTTTGGTAAGGGACGTCAAAACCAGGTCTTGATTGGGAAAGGGTTAATTAAGCTCAATATGCACACTGACCTCGTTATCATATCATGAAATTTTATCATTTCCAAATGTAATTAGTCATGACAAGAGGACCATGATGGTCCTATATCGCTCACCTGAACCTAAATGATATGAGCAACACTTTTGTTCAATTCAATTAATATTTATTACTTTAAGACTGAAAAAGAACTTATGGTCAATAAGGTTGTGAAAATCTAACTCATCCGAGATCTAAATTATGGTGCCAAACATTGTACAGGGCTCCAGATAAGAGGGGGTGGTGACTTTTCAAACTGCAATAATGCTGTCAGTGATCATCAAACCCTATGTTGTAGGTACTCATTTGTATCGTCTCGTCGAGACGATTCAAATGAGTACCCACAACATAGGATTTGAATTCGAAAAAACATTGTTAGTATGTCTTCACCTCCACTTATCTGTAGCCCTGATTGTATCCAAGTTTTGTCTTGTTTTGTCAAATAATTGTAGATTCTAGAGTATAAACAAGGTCGATAATAGCCGTAAACAACAATTTTGTCAAATTCAAGGGCACAAAACGCTCGACTTTCTGATCAGATCAGACTGAAAATCAAACTCATATGAGATCTTATGGTTCCCAACATTGTGTCCAAGTTTTGTATAGATTGATCAATAATTGTAGATTCTAGAATGTAAACAAGGTCGAAACCAGCCGAAAATGGCAATTTTGTCAAATTCAAAGGCACATAACTCTCAACATTCTCATCAGATCAGACTGAAAATCAAACTCATCCAAGATCTTATAGTCCCCAACATTGTGTTCAAGTTTTGTCTTGATTGATAAATAATTGTAGATTCTAGAGTATAAACAAGGTCGAAAACAGCCAAAAACAGCAATTTTATCAAATTCAAGGGCACATTACTCTTGACATTCTAATCAGATCAAACTGAAAATCGAAGTTACCTGAGATCTTATAGTCTCCAACATTGTGTCCAAGATTTGTCTTGATTGGTCAATAATTGTAGATTCTAGTGTGTAAACAAAGTCGAAAACAGTAAAAAAGCAGCAATTTTGTCAAATTCAAGGGCACATAACTCTTGACTTTCTGATTAGATCAGACTGAAAATCAATCTAATCCCAGATCTTATGGTCCAAAACATTGTGTCCAAGTTTTGTCTTGATTGAATAATAATTGTAGATTCTAGAGTGTAAAAAAGGTTGAAAACGGCCGAAAATGGCAATTTTGTCAAATTCAAGGGCACATAACTCTTGACTTTCAGATCAGATCAGACTGAAAATCAAACTCATCTGAGATCTTATAGTCCCCAACATTGTGTCCAAGTTTTGTCTTGATTGACCCTTTCCCACACATTGGCGCTTTTGGATGCCCCACAAAATAAAGGCTTTGGAAAACATTGTGACAAGCAATTTCTTCATTACCCACAATGTTTTCTACCAAGAAAGACCAAAAAATGTTAAATTTTGTTCAATGGAACTTGTCGTCTGCAACACCTATGATTTTGGACTAGGCTAAAATTTTGTTGTTTGGTAATGGAGTGTAAATCTATTTATATCCTCTATCAAACTAGATAACTCTACTTATACTGAAAAAAGTAGTGTCAGAGTTCCTTCCCTTAGATTAACTCTTTTTTGAATACAGCAAAAAAGTGGCAATTTTGCCCAATTCAAGGGCACATAACTCTCATCTTTCTGGTCAGATCAGACTGAAAATTGACCTCATCCAAGATCTTATGGTCTCCAACATTATGTCCAAGTTTTGTCTTGATTGATCAATAATTGTAGATGCTAGAGTGTAAACAAACTTAAAAACAGCATTTTTTGACATTCAAGGGCAGATAACTCCGTACTTTCTGATCCGATCAGGCCCATAATCGAACTTGTCCGAGAACTTATGATCATACTTGTTTTGGCCAAGTTTGATCAAGATTGAGTAACTTTTGTGGATGCTAGAGTGTAAACACCCCAAATGTTGATGGACGGACGGACGGACGGACAGACGGACGGACAGACGCCGGACAAAAAGTGACCACAATAACTCACCTCGAGCACTTCGTGCTCAGGTGAGCTAAAAACAACTTTCAAACAAAATAATTGATTCTCATAATATAAATTTTGTAACAATTTATCTGCAACCACCCTATATTGTTATCGTTTGGGAAAATATTCCAAAATTACAAACTCTAAACTATTACAGAGACCTTACATTCCCATTTCAATTTTATAAAGTATGTTTTGATGCCAAGATTGATTATTCTAATGAGTATAAATGCTATCAGTTTTTTTAAGTTGTTGCTGATATGCAAAAAACACCCCATTAAAGTTGAGACAAATGACAAATTCCATATACATCTGAACTGCTGTATATAATTTGTTTAATTTTAACACACAATATATATTCCCCATAAACAGCGCAATACTTAAGCTTGAAATTTTCAGAATTTTCATATGAAAATATGCTCTTTCACATAAAATTAAAAGTAAAATATATGAAAACAAGATGTGTTTGTGAAACATTAATGCCCCCGAAATGGCCATTTTTCTAAAATGTTAAGTTTTCGTGTAAAGGGTTGATGACGGTTAACAGATAACCTTGAGGAAGGTCATATTGCATGAAACAGATACCTATTATTGAAATGAGGTTACATACCAAATTTGAGCTTTGTATGTTGAATACTCTTGGAGAAAAGGCAAAATGTTAAGTTTTTGGACAGACAGACAGACCGATGGACAGACAGACAAACGGCCATGAGTAAAACAAAATGACCCTGATCTTTCGATACGGGGGCATAAAGATTTCTGTGAAATAATCTGTCTTACGCTCTAATATCGACGCTGTTTCCACATTATATTCTCCGACCTTTGACCTCCTAATTTTTTGTCTCCAAAAATCCTCATATTGTTTGGCGTCCTCTTCAAGGTCACGGACAAATCGCCTTATACCTAACATTGGAAATTAAAATGGCTTAACCCTTTCCCAAACAACAAAGTTTTTCAGTGGTTCAATTCAAAAGCTGTTGCAGGCGACAGACTATGCGTTAATTTAGATTGGATTTGTGTACCAGGGAAAAAGACTTACTATTTTTAACTTAGGGACCCAGAACAGAAAAATTCAATACTTAACATTAAGGGTATGGGCATTTTCTCTAAAATACTCAAGGGCCCAGCCCAAAATTAAGGGGCCATGGGCAACTGGCCCCTGCTAGTCTTTATCCCTGTGTACATTATAGCTCAGAAAATATTGAGGCAAAAGGAGAAAGTGCTGACCATCAGCACTTTCTTCTTTTGCCTCAATGTTTTCCCAAACTTTATGTATTAAGGACGTCAAAATCAGGTCTTGTTTGGGAAAGGCTTAATTATTTCCAATTTCAAAATGTTAGCGCAAAAAGTAATATTTCTTGGATCTTGAAAAAGAGGTTCTAGCTCCTTCAAGTCCCTGTCAAAAGTAGTAGCAAAAAGTCAGAATATTTAAAACCCTATCCTAAGCAAAATAATATAAATATCTCATTCAAAATCATTACGTTAACACACATTTTGTCCAAGTTTTGTCTTGGTTGGTAAATATTTGTGCATGCATGCAATTCAAGGGCACTCCTTATGACAATACTCAATATCCAACTGTCCTTGGGCCAGTGGAGCTTAAAAACATAAGCATACCTATAGTATGAGTCCTACATACTGACAGTAGAATACATCCCACCATCACATTCCATACCATTGCTACAACTGTGAAGGCAGATCGGGATCCATATAGTGCGTAACACACCCAGTCGTAAAGCTTGAGAGTTCCACATCTTTTGGGACTGAATTCCTTGAAGCCTTCAAACAGATTTAACCCTGCAACAGAACAATGTGATCTGTCTGGCAAAATTAACCCTTTCCCAAACGAAAAAATTTTAGGGTGGTCCTATTTAAAAGCTGCTCTAGACAACAAAATTGGTTAAAAAGGAATGGATTTGTGTACAATATAGCATAGAAAATATTGAGACAAAAGAAGAAACTGCTGGTTCTTTTGTCTCAATATTTTCCAAAGCTTTTTCTATTAGGAACGTCAAAACCAGGTCTTGTTTGGGAAAGTAAGAGTAAAACATATTAAAGCAAGCCATTTAATTTATTCCTTTTCAAAGCAGCAAAATTTTGGACTATTCCAATTTGAAAGCTGCTGTAAGACCACAACATGTATACTGATAAAGATACCATTCGTGTACAGCTTAGTACTGATAAAATTGAGGCAAAATGAGAAAATTCTGATTATCAGCATCTTCTTCTTTTGTCTCAATATTTCCCCAAGCCCCTTTTGTTAGGAGCGTCAAAACCAGGTCTTGTCTGTTGTATTAAAGTGTTTGTATCAAGTCAACTCCCAATCATTTTCTTAACCCATTACCAAACGACAAATATTGGACTGGTCCAAATTCAAAGATGTTGCAGACGACAATTTCAAGTTAAGGCTCTTCAAGATATTTTGGTCTTTTTGGTCACAAGCAATTTCTTCATTTTCCACAATGTTTTCAAAAGGCATTATCTTATGAGGAGTCAAAAAGAGTCACTGTGTGGTAATGGGTTAATAATATCACTCATTTTGACAATATAACCCTTTCCCAAACAGCAAAAAATAAGGGTGGACCAACTTGAAAGCTACTGCTGACGACAAAACAGATGTTATTAAAGATAGAATTAGTGTAGAATACAGCGCGGAAAATATTGAGCCAAAAGGAGAAACTACTGGTTATCAGCAGTTTCTTCTTTTGTTTCAATGTTTTCCCAAAGCCTTTTCTATTAGGGACGTCAAAACCAGGTCTTGTATGGGAAAGGGATAATATATAAATACTGATAAAATAATTTAAGGAAAGGAGGAACATGCTGCCTGATAAAAAATATTTCTCCTTTTCTATAATTACTATCTATGTTATATTGGTACTAACCAACATTTTTTTCAACTTCAGCTCTATTTGCTATGTCCGCATCATATATTATACATGTAATTTGTCAAATGTGGAAGGGTTGAGACAATCTATACTTTATATCTAGATTTCAAATTGATGAAGTACATCCTTAAGAACACTTGAATCAAAGTAGTTTAATTATTCTTTTATTTAGTACAACATGAGATTGACTGTTTATTATGCTTTCCATTAAATTAATTTGAACAATTCTCGTAACTTTTAAAAGAAAGCTGGCAGGGTGTCCAAAAAACTCCAAACGAGGGGGTTTTACCCCCAAATTGAATCTTGTAACCCCAGTTGTTGCAAACAGTGTTCTATGTCTCATATAGAGGGGATACAACCATGCTGTAAAAGTATGGTTTTTACTCCCACATTTGAAAGTCGGTGGAAACCCTGAAGCCTACCTTAATAACAAGAGCTGTCCAAAGACAGCGCGCTCGACTTTCTAAGTTGCTTAGTATAAAGGGGGCATAACTCCAAAGATAGTGGAGCCATGGTCATGAGCCCTGGTAGTAAGGTAGTAGGTGTGATGGTGAATAAGTATTCCAAGTTTGGGTTGAATCCCTTTGATAGTATGGAAGTTATTGATGTTTGAAAAAACTTAAACCTTTGTTGCAACGCTGATGCCGACGCCAACGCCGACTCCCGGGTGACAGTATAAGCTCTAATTTTCTTCGAAAAGTCGAGCTAAAAAGGTTTTCCTTTCCTAACATAATTTTAGTGCCTCACATTTTGACAACCTCAATGAATATGGCTCACGAAAACCTTGCACTGCAGAAAGAAAAGAAAATGATGATAGCCAGCATTTTCTCCTTTTCAAAGTATTCTTTTATGTTGTTATACAGAATACTTTTTTACATGAGTAAGCAGTACATTTGTAGCCTACAACTTCTTTCAAATTGGAATAGCCTACATATTTCATTTACTGTATATGGGAAAAGGGTTAGAATGGAAATTCAATAACATTTTCACACTTTTATGTGCATTAACCCTTTCCCAAACAAGACCTGGTTTTGACGTCCCTAATAGAAAAGGCTTGGGAAAACATTAAAACAAAAGAAGAAACTGCTGATAGCCAGCAGTTTCTCCTTTTGTCTCAATATTTTCTATGCCATATCTTACACAAATTCTATCTTAAATAACTTTCACTTTGTCATTTGTGGCCATTGACCAAACGCCAATCGTCAGATCGCTCCGCCCAACATAGAATTTAAGACAAACAATGGGGACGTGATCGTTAATAGGGAACGATTTTATCCAGTTAATCGTGACATGAATTCGGACAAACAAAATAGTATTTCGTAGGTGTTGTTATAAAAGCTCGTAACTGCAGCTTGATTTAAGCCATAGTTACGAGATTTTATAACAACACCGACAGTTTATCAAAACATAATGGTAAACCTAGTCTATTGTTAGCACAAAAATCATTGCCATTGGCATGTCGATTGTTTTGATTGTCAGTCGATAAATCGATACAATAGCACGTGCAACGAAAAACAATTGGGGCATGACATTTTTCTGATCGTCCATTGGCTAATCGATGTTTGTGATTGATAGTCGGCGTTTGGTCAATTTTTGAAATGGATCACCGGAAAATTTTGCCATCTGGTAATGGGTTATTTGTTCATCAAATGCTATGTTGTGGGTACTTTTTGGAATTGTCTCGCTTATCGAGACGATTCTAATGAGTACCCACAACAAAGGATTTGGTTTGAAATAAAAAATTCAGAATGGTTTCACCCCTCTTATTTATCAACCATGTACCACATACCATGGCACAGTTGGTAGCACATCTGCCTCTCATTCGAGAGGTCCCAGGTTCGATACCCGGCCGCGGCAAATACCCTTACTGACAAAAATATCACCCATCAATGGTTTGATATCGTGAACCTATGTGGGGGAGCAGCTGGAGGCTCGGTAAGGGTGTTGTGGTAGTACTGGTATGAGAAACAGCAGGGATCCATGGTTAGGTGCTCCAGCCGCCGCAATATGACCTAAGTAGTTGAAAACGGCGTAAAACCCCAATAAACCAAACCACATGCTTTTTGGCACCCCAGAAGATGAAGACTTTGGAAAACATTTGATTGAAAAAAAAAGAAACTGCTTGCAACATTGTCACAAGCAATTTTTACCTTTTAGACAATGCTTTCTACTAGGAAAGTCCAAGAAATATAAGATTCCATTAATTTGAAATTGTTGTTTGCAACATCTTTCAAATTTGAACACTTTAAAATTTCGATGTCTGGAATCACTACTTAGTCAAAATTCCGAGCTCTGTGTGAATTTAGAGCTTTTTGAGCTTTTTTCATGTTGTGCTTTAAATATGATTAAGCAACTGTCAGTTTTTGCAAAAAGCATCAGGAATGTTGCTTAAAAATTCACATAGCAAATTTTATAAAAATCCAATCACCACAGAAAAAGTTATCTTTGTTTTTAAAGTGGCCGGTTAGAAGTTTTGACTAGTGTATTTATCACTCACCAGTAAAAGCCATGCTAGCTATTGTCAACAACAGGGCAGTGCTGACTTTGAAGAACGTCCTTGAGTGCGCCCGGACACTTTTAGCAAAATCGCCATTCCCAAACAAACGCCCTGCAAGCTTAAATGAGTAAATCCCCAAACATATCCATCCAAACCCAATCAACAGAGAAATAAATCCAATATGTGGCGTGGTTGCTGTTTCTTCACTTGCAATATCGTAGACTGTGAACACTACTCCGAAAGCACTAAAAGTTACAGCGAGAAAGATTGTAAACCAGTAAACTACCGTAGAAACACATCGCGATGCGGGGCTGACACCGAGAACTGTGATAATGATGCCCCAAATCCATGTCGGGAGTCGTTTAGACTGTTTTAATCTGTAGGTATTGGTTGACTGAGTGTGAGCACTCGCTTGTGCCCTGCTGTTTGTGGTATCAGCTGAGTTGTAAAAATCTCCGACTGATGTTCTTAAACTTCTTCTGAAATGAAAATATTATAAATGTACAAATTACTGACCAGTAAACTTTTCCAGATTCACTCTGACAACATTCTAGACTTGTTAAACATGCTACTAATCACAGAAAACTTGTTTGTTATAGCAGAGAAAACACTTCAAAGAAAATGAGAAAATCCTGGTCCTTATTTATCTTTAGGTTTTCCATAGCCATCTCTCTTAGGATATTTAAATATGACAATGGTTTTCCCAAAACATTACACTGGTAAAATATGAAAGCCACTGTAGACAATAAACATCAAAATCTATAAATTAACATAAGATAAAACTGTTGTAATCCTTTCCCAAACAAAGACTGGTTTTGATGAATTTAAATGAAAATGTTTGAAAAAAACATCGAGGTTAAGAAAAAAAGTTGTTCAGATTTCAGCATTTTGTACTTTTACATCAATGTTTGCTGTTCAATATTGTATCCTATCTTAATCAACATACATGCTGTTGTCTTTTTAAAGCAGTGTTAAACAGCCAAAGTTTGAAATGTTCTGATTCAAAAGGTGCTGCAGATGGAAAAATGTATGTTAGTAACGATATTGTGTGAAATATGGCACAGAAAATATTAAGGCAAAAATATCTTCTATGAGGGCACCAAAAACATGTGTTGTTTTGGGAAAGGGTTAAATTACACAAGCCTACAAATTATGCGTTGTTTCAAAAAGGAAGAACTCTTAGTTACCTCAATGCAGTTTCAGATCTTAGTTTTTTGGCTTTGCTCTTATTGCTCGACTCGTCCACAAAATTTGCAGGTCGCTGAGCAGCCTGTCCTGGGTCAATGCCTGGAGCTTTAAATGTGGCTACATCTTCCAATTCTTCCGGGGATAAATTCTGTAATAATAATGGTAGCATGTAGGACTGGTTGTAAAATATAGGCTGAAGTTACTTTAAAGGGACATTTCATTCCAATTTCAATTTTTTAAAGTATGTCTTGATGCCAAGATTGGTTATTCTAATGAGTATAAATACTATTAGTTTTTGGGAAGCAAATTTGCAAAATTTGCTTTTCTTTGCAGTCGTGTTTCTCTGCACTTTACCATTCTCTGCATACCACACAACATCTTCCGGTCCTCCTCACTATAAATAGTTCTATCAAAAGCAAAGATCAATGACAAGAACAACCTTTCGAATATTCAATATTGAATTCTATAGTTGTACATAAGATATTCAATTGTGTGACCGATGATAAAACATCCAATTAAACATGTGTTAAAAGAGGAGAAACGATCATGTAGTAATTTGCTTTCATTACGGTTCAATAGCCAGTCCAATATCTTTCGTTGAAAATGGGTCAGTCAAGTTTACTGAACTATGAAATATGCGACCCACTTCAAGCGCTAAAAATAGGAACTAGGACACGTCTATTTTTAGAATCTTTCTATGCCCAAATTCTTACACGTTTTAACGTCCGAAACTAAACAATGATATTCGATAAGCCATGCATTTAATCGCGTTCACAATAATTGATTGATCAACTAAGTGGGTATTTTAAGGTAAATGACATAGACATCTTGTCTAATAGGCTAGGCCTTGCTAGTATTCGCGTGTAGCTAGGCATTTCAAAGCGAAAGTAGAAATCTGGGAAACCAGAATATGTGATGATATGCTCAAAATGCATAGAAATCAGACTAGCAATCCTTTCACCATTCAGTTTAAAAAACGGTGCTAACTTTTTAATCTAAAGATATAGATCTAGATGAATAGGCCTACATAGAATCAAATCAATTTAAATTGTTGGTATGTTAACCATTTCCCAAATAGAAACATTTCAGATTGGTCAAAATAAAAAAAAAAGCCGTAGCAGACGACAAAATCGGTATATACCTAGATAAAATTAGAACTATTTGTAGATAATACCAAAGACAATATCGAGGTTAAAGTAGAAAATTCTGGTTATCAGCAGTTTCTTCTTTCATCCCAATATTCCTCCGAACATTTTCTGTACGGGCTGTCAAACCCGGTCTTATTTGGGAAAGGGATAAAGTAGTGACGGAACACATGTTTTAGCAAGTAAGACATGTAGTTTTTAGAGATCAAATGCATTCTAATTAGGGTATAGACTCCTTTCATTTATGTTTTAGTCCGTACCCGCAGAACACTACCGGTAATCCGAGACTTCTCTGATGAAAATTCGCTCGATGATACTTGGATGTCGCTATTTACAACGGAACGCTGTCCCAGTCAAACACAAAAGAAAATTCCGACACAGCGACATAACTTATGTCGGAAATTTCTTTTGTTTTTGAATTGGACAGCGCTCCCCGGATAGGAGGCTCTGCTCTCCCAGTCCCTGTTTGGAGAGGACCCAAGACCACGTGCCTTCCAATTTCTTGCTTTCTACATCATTTTCTTATAACATTTTATTGAAAATTAGTGCCCGAAATGAATTAAAACAGCACTATGTTTTCGGCAATCGTATTTTCCATAGAAACTTTATAGAACCTACCATAGTATACTGAACAAAAGTGAAAACTTTACACATACATTGCTTGTCATATTTCTTCTAAATTCAACAAGTAAAGAAATCAAATGAATGTGCTTCGCATCGTTCATTGACTTGGTTGTACCAAACACTAAACGTTTTGTTGATCTTAATTATGGGGATGAAAAACGGACCCTTAAGGTGTGACAGGGGTCCGTTTTTCAGGTGTGCAATTTATGAATATCAAAGATTTTAAATTCCCTATTTGTTTATGTCAAAGGGGGGAAATTCACAAAATTGACAGATAAGACCTTTATTTTAGAGCTTGCTACAAGTGATAAGAGAGATGTTTTGTGGGTTTTTTTTTTGGCAACCCGGATATGACCAATTGCGTAACAATAATGAATCGTTTATCGCGCGTATGTGGCATTAGATGAAATTAGCTGTAAATGCATTAAGGGCCGTAACTCTGACATTAAAGGAGACAAGGCAATGAAACTTCGACAAAACGATTGCCGAATGCCATGGAAATATTGTAAAAATAAAATCAGGCTTTTATTTCGATACTTTTTCAGAAACAAGAAATCCTGCAGCGTAAAGTTTTCTCTTTTGTTCAGTATATTTTGCTGATATGGAACAGACATTATCCTTTAATAATTTGTATTTTGTAACTTTCTAAAGAACCAAATTCAATTAATTACTTTTATCCAACTCCGTGTAATTCATATTGCTAACAACTAGAAAGGCCTTTAGACATAATCAGCAAATTTGCTTCCCAACAGTACTTTCAGTACTTTGATTTTAACTTGTTGCCAATAAGCGAGAAACACGCATTTAAAGTTGAGACATAATCGATAAATTGCATATAAATCTGAACTGTTGTCCACAACAATTTGTTCAATTTTAACACAAAAATATAAATTTCTCGTCAACGGCGCAATATTTTGGTTTGAAATTTTCAGAATTTTCATAAGGAAATATGCTCTTTCAGATAAAAATAAAAGTAAAATTTATGACAAAAAATCTGAAATGTCACTTTAACCCTTTCCAATAAATGACAAAATTTCCGGGTTGTCTAATTGGAAAGCTGCAGTTGAGGTGAAAATTGGTATTAAAATGGAAGAGATTTGTGTACAATAAAGCGCAGAAAATATTGAGACAAATGGAGAAACTGCTGGTTATCAGCAGTTTCTTCTTTTGTCTTAATGTTTTCCCAAGCCTTTTCCGTAAAGGATGTAAAAACCGGGTCTTATTTGGGAAAGGGTTAATGCAGTTTCAGATCTTAGTTTTTTGGCTTTTCTCTTATTGATGGACTCCTCCACAAAATTTGCAGATCGCTGTGCGGCCTGTCCTGGTTCAATGGCTGGAGCTTTAAATGTGGCTACATCCTCTAGTTCTTCTGGGGATAAATTCTGTAATATCAAGTAATGATAATTAAAAAAAAAATTAAAATAGTAGCATAATAGCAAATCCCCATACTTAATTAGATCTACATTTGATTATCCTGTAAATCTTTTTATTATTATTTATCATTATTCATACTTTATTATTTGATGCTTTCCCAAAAGACTTTTGACATCCCCTTTGGAAAAAAACTTCAGGAAAACATTGATACAAATCTTACTTTAATTAACCCATTCCCATACACTGCCACTTTTTGTCGCACAACTAAACAAAATGTGTGGAAAATACTGAGGAAAACAAAGAAATTGCTTGTGACAAGCAATTTCTATTGCTTGTGACAAGCAATTTCTTCATTTCCAACAAAGTTTTCTACACAAAAAGACAAAAAAAAAAAAAAAAATAATAATAATAATAAAATAAATCTAAATAAAAAAAAGTAAAAAGAATAAAATAAAATTTCCTTCACTTGAAATTGTCGTCTGCAACATCTTTGAATTTGGACCAGTCTATAATTTTGTCGTTTGGTAAAGTCGTTTTTATCATCTGCAGCAAATTAAGAAATTGAGACAAAATTGTAGATTGACAAGTGGGTGGTTCAGACGTCTTGGTTACAATTGTAGCGAAACATGTTGGTACGAATGTAGAATTACCCTTTCGTAAGTGCGATTCAGTTCATCCTCGTTCACCAGTGATGACGTATCTATATCTGCACCATTAAACGTCATATTGAGTCATGACACTCGCTATTTGTCGTAGATTTTAAAGAAATTCATTCTGCAAATCTGCAAACCCGGAAATGAGTATCGTGAATGACCTCCCTTTGATACGGCGTTGTTGTTGTCGTCGGCTTGTAGAAGGTGTCACTCCGGTACCCAATCGCGACCCTCGAGACTGTTTGCAACCTTTTGCCGCGTTCGAACGTGGTTGCAACATGACCTCGAGCGTAATACAGTGACCGCCATATTGAACGTGAAAGTAGACGCGCGTAAATGACGTCACCAAAACAATTCAATCCTTTAGCTAACGTTATACTTCAAGTGAAACATTCTGTCAATGATCGGTAAATCACATCAATTATTTTATCTGATAAAATTTTGTGACATTTATGAGGATACAATCGACTTTTGAACGCAGTTTGTTTCAAATATTTTTTCTGGCGTAGATTTAAATGGTTGTTTGGTCTGCTTCCGTTGTCGTGACCGCACTACCGTTGTTATGCTTGCGGAGAGATAAGGGTAGGATCTGCTCATGCCGGCAACTGTAATACATTCGAGGGGATCTTGAGTAACGATAAGATCCGAGAATATTCGAATGTCCGGTACCATTACAACAAATTAACCTTTTCCTAATCCGAGTTTTCTCTGATGAAATTCGCTCTTTGATATGTTGGTGTCGCTCGTGTAAATGAGCGACATCAACATATCAAAGAGCAAATTTCGTAAGAGAGAACTCAGATTAACCCTTTCCCAAAACAGCAAAATTTCATGGTGGGTCAATTTAAAAGCTGTTGCATAATTATATCAAAATGGCTATTGTTGAAGGTAGGCCTACTATAATTATGTGTATAATGAAGTGCATAGAATATAGAGCAAAAGGAGAAAATGCTTGACACCAGCATTTTCTTCTTTTGGCTCAATATTTTCCTTAGCCTTTTAATTAGGTCTTGTTTGGGAAATGGCTATTTAGCCAACTTTGTCAGTGCGCAGCTCATGTTTAAAGTTTTATTATATTAGACTAGGCCTAATATGAAAATAAGACAAAGCCTCTGACCGGGGTCAAGGACTCAAGATATATCTAGCTGCTGTTATTTTTATTCATATCCTGCGTTTGTGTTTGTGTTTTTTTTAGTAATGATAATCTGGCAGTGAAAGACAGAATAAGGGAAAGAATGGCCAATAATAAGAATTTTCGAATTTACATTAATTTTTGTAAGAGCAGTTGTTTAGTGATGTAGGCCCCAAATCATTTTGGACTTGGCCAAATTCAAAGGAAAAAACCCTTGAAATTCCATTTCAATTTGAGTTCTCAACTTTTCTCTAATCGTTTTCCTTAGCCTTCAGCATTAGGGAAGTCAAAGGCTGATATTGTATTTGAGAGGAGAAAAATTGTGACATATCAGTTTGTGACATATCAATCTAAATGAGACTACGTTAAGTTTGGACACGTTTCCACCCCCCAATAAAAATCTAGCTTTGCAAAGTTTCATTCGGTCACTCATGATTCATTATATACAGTCACATACCTATATCTCGAAGTTGTTTGGACATTTGGAAATACGTTTTGTACATGTAGTTATTAGGCCTGTGTAGAAGCGCTAATTTTGTCGTTCGTGATTCTTCAAAACTTTCAAAAACAAGACATGGTTTTGGTGTCCGTTATAAAAGAAAAGGGAAATTCTATAAATATTTTCCATCATTTTTTTTTCAACAGATCTATTTCGCTTCAAGCTACAATATGAAATTAACGGTTTTGAATGATAAATTATGTGGGCTACCCCGCAAACGGCACTGAGTCTATGATAAATGAATCAACGTGGACAAAAAAAGCTACAAAAGGCCAGTCAATTGACTGTGTTAAAAAGACGTGCGTTTCCAAACAACGCTACTTGATGTCTGATAACGATCAGGAATGGGAACGTCGCGGGAACACCATCTTCGCAAGCCAAGGGTAACATCTACGACGTAACGTCGTTTCTGTATTCACCCTTGGCGGATTAAGTCCGATTTTCTTGGTCTCCTGGAAAGCGTTTTCATTGGTTCCAGCGAGGTCTCGCTGGAACCAATCAGATTGTCGACTGATACATTTGTTATGAGTAACCAAATCATGACAACGGGCGGGAAAAAGCATTGCATTTGCAACTCAAAAACGCGAAGATGGGCGATTTTTCTTAAGAATTTCACTGCAATAGACAGGAATTCCCTAACTTTAATTGATGAATTATTATACTTTCGACAATTCGACCAAAAAAGCAGCTAACTTTTACATAAACCGCATGACGTATGACGCGAAAGACAACACGCGTTAATGACGTCATCAATAATGAACGTAAACAACCAGCAGAACAACCGCTAGGCGGCGCTTCGCGATTTCAAGAAAATCGGACTAAATCCGCCAAGGGTGAATACAAACGTAGGTGAGTTCAACCTTGGCTAGCGAAGATGCGGGAACACAAAAAAACAATGATGACGTTAAATCGCCCAGTTATATTCATTTGGAACACCACGGACAATTCTGTCGAATCATAGAATCTACTTTGGATGCAAGTCGTAGAACTACTTTCAGACTATGAATAGAATATAATAGAATAGTACATTAATTCAAAACGTTCGTCTGTGACTTACGTCAACAATGAAGCGACAATGTTACTGAAATGCATTGTTTGTAGTTCCAGTGTCCTCTCTTTTTAGAATAATTACAACCTGCAAGTCGCGTAAGTTGCTATGGTTGTTCATTTGGATGACCTAGAAAACTACTTTATGAAGCGTAGCTACTTCCGGCTAGAAATGCGACTCTGTATTCGCTCCTAATCTCTCCACCTGCAAATCTTCCCCATACACATATCTTCCCCCAGACCCTAACTCCCACTCGGGCTATCTCTCTACTCGTACCCTTACTGCCCTCTCATACCAAACATTTCCCCTAAGCCGACAGACTAAATCTCAAAGTACACTCCTCCTTCCCTCACACATCCCCAGTCCCCACCTCACACCTCTTTCCTTATCTCTCACACCCATTCTCTTCTCTTACGCGTTCTCTTTTCCCTCTATGCCCATCCAAACAGATCCCCTCTCCCCCACACCCACATTCGTCTCTCGCAATGGTCCTCTATCCCTCTAATCAACACGAAACCCATTTCTGGTGGCTGATTTTTACATCATGTTTCAGTTATCAAAGTAGGCTACCATACGGCAGTATTTTAGACTTGTCCTAATTCAAAGATGCTGCAGACAACAATTTGAAGTGAATAGAATTTCACATATTTTTTTTGTCTTTTTTTGTGGAAAACATTGTGGAAAATGAAGAAAATGCTTTTCACAAGCAATTTCTTCATTTTCCATTATGTTTTCTAAAGCATAACGTCGGTGTAAATGCAAAACCTCGTATGCCGATTCTTGCGATTTTCAAACTACAAACTTGTGCGCCCAGTTAAAGACAATTCTTGCAGGTTTTGAGATATTTTTAACTGATCAGTACAAATCATTTGTGAACAATATGTCCAAATTTCAAGTAAAAAAATCAGTTTGGGAAAAGTTATTACACTTTTTTCCCTAGGGGAGACTGGGGTAATCCGAAACACTTTTCACTTAAATGTGCATAGCTCATTTTTCATGATCCCTTTCAACTATTTCTTTGTAAATTACGAAAGAGCATTTTATGCGCTACATTTTTATCGGCTTTTTACAACAATACGGCACGGAATAACCGTTCTATGGCCTTTATAAATTACCCCATGAAACGTTCCGATTTGCCCCGACGTCGGGGCAAATCGGAACATATGCCGGGGTACAATGGAACACTTATTTTCAAAATCGAAATAGTGGTGAGAAGTGTGAGTAATGGTTGTGGACACGCCAGTATACGGGTGTGTCACAATCAGATGTACATCCTGTACCTGCCTCATGTTATAGGATTCCAGTTGACATACAAATCAATATAACAACATAAATTTGATCTTATATTAATCGCAAAATGATTGTTATGTTATGTACCAAATCTTAGGAAGAATACATTAGCGGTAAAAAAGTTATTGCAATAAATATATTGAAAAATTGGGGTAAAAATGAAAAAAATGATGTTTCATTTGAATTTTCCTTATTTTCTACTTTATAATTTTGTATGAAATTGTTCTATTATTCTACACGACATGCATCATTCAGTTAGAGAAATTATTCAGCTTTTATCTGCAGGTTATTTTATGAAGATGTGATTAGAATTGATTGATTTATTACAAAAATACCGAGACCACCCTTTCGTTATATAATTTCACTTTCGTAGATGGTCTTTTATAGTGCGAAAAAAGGTTAACTTATGACTTACAGAATTTTATCATTTTCATTTTTCTTTTGAAAAAAGACATGTAAATAAAAATTTAAATTGAAATGTTCATAATGCACCAAAGGGTAACTAAGCTATTTCGACAAGAAGTTTGTTGACCTAAAATGTCCTGTCCGTAGACACGTTTTAACAAAGTGATTTTTAAGTAATATCACTACAGATTGTGACAAAAGATTCTTTAGCTGTTAGCAAATCTATAAAATTAGAATGGCGTGAAATTTTATCAAATTGTAATGAGTACTTTATTTTTATGTACAATAACAGAAATGTCTTGTCCGTAGACAAAATGTCTTGTCCGTAGACAGGTGTAAAATAGCTTCTTAAATGGACACAGTCTTTGTTAGCTGATATTGTAGACATGTTTCTGCTAAATAATTGTGCTTTTCCTTGAAAGAAATGTATTTTTAGTGAAAGTAAGGTCAAATAGTGGCTCACGGGCAAAAATAAATGCGTCTACGGACAAGACAGAATTTCATAACAGATATTATGAGTACCTCATGCCGCATTTTAATCGTCATTTTTTATGTGTATTTCATTATTGTTGGGTTCCAACAGTCTAAATCAATAGAAAAAAATCTTCCCTAGAAACATTTTCCAAATTGGGTACTGTACATTGAGGTATACAGAACAATTTAATGCTGATAAACACCATATTTCGCTTTCTTAACCTTTTCTATCTTATTAAATCAAACTTTTTAATATTAAACTATCTAAATTGATAAATACTTCCTGATGTTTAGGTCTCTAAAAGAGAAAAGGAGAAAGGTTTTGAAACACCAAAGGCAAATAAATAGCATATTGAATAGATTATTTACCAGCAGTTTCCTTCCCCCCCCCCCCCCCCCCCCTGTATTTTCTACCATATCTCATTAAAATTCCAACTCCCATAAACGCTATTCTATTTACAATTTCCAAAAATGTCACAACTTTGACTTTTTGCTGCTGACGACGATATGATATATGATCCTTTAGTTTGAATTCTTGTATAAAAACATAGCAAAGAAGATATTGATGAAAAATAAGAAATAATATGTTTTGCTAGCACTTCCTTCTTTTGTCATAATGTTTTCCATGCTCTTTAAGTACAGGCGGGAAATGGTTAACATTCATAAGATAATTAATGCTGTATTTTTAAGTTTAAAGTGATAGGTGAATTTTTTATGCTTGTGTCTTAAACAATAGCTAAGTATTTGTAGCTCATCTGACCTTATAGTGCTCTAGTTAAGGTATTGCGAGCTATCAATGTCCGTCGTCTGTCTGTTTGTCCGAATGTCTATTCAACAGTTCAATAACTGCTCGAAATTTGTACTTTTCTTGTTTAAAGTTTATTCCCTTAAAGAATGAAAAGTTTTGGTGTTGTTTATTGTCAATTAAATATGATATTAATACCGTTGAACTGTAATCATTGTTAAAATGTCCAGTCCGTAGACGATGTTCAATGCAAATACAACCAACTTCAACAGTCATTATTTCAGTAAGTATTTGTATTAGGATAACAAATGTATATATCATTTTAAAGAAAATTGAAATTCCTGTCAATATTTATTACTTTCAGGGCTGTAAGACAATACTGAATGAAAATAGAAAACTGAAAGATGTCATTTCATGCCTAATTTAGATAAAATGTGAGAAAATCAGATTTTTTTCAAAATAAATAAGTCATGGTCACTTTGTTTTGCATGTCATTTGAAAGCTTAGTCTGTGAGTGTTATGATGTAAAATGTGTTCTCCATTTCAAATGAAATTGATATTTCCAAATATGTGTAAGAAATTATATGCAACTTACTTTTTTTCTCTCTAAAATCCCAAGTTTAACATGTAAAATAATTTAAACCCCTAAATCTGTGAAAGAAATGTTATTATTTTCATGAAGATATATTATTTAGCTTTCAGGAAAATGTTGTCCCTTTTGTATTCAATGACTTTGAAAAATCACCCTTGGTGAAACATAGTTTGCACATCTGATTGTGACACACCCGATAGCATGCCAGGTGTGCTAACTACCTTGATATGGCCTTAGAGCCTGTTAAAACCCTGTTTAACGCAACACAAGCAGAGAAAGGGTTTATAGACGACATAGATTGTGTTTATGGCTACGTGGTTCATATTAACATAATTCCCAAATTGACCTAACTGATATCTTGTAGCAAAATATAAATTGGCATCGTCTGCTATCAATTATACAGCAATTGTAAGTGTTCTAACTTGCCTCGTATTCAATGTTCCATTTTGCCCCACCATAGGGTGACCTTTGACCTTCTTCAACCTGCGCGTTTCTGGTGATGATAAATTAAATACATTCTCAATAAAATACGCTGCGATCTTTGTTCTACAAGTAGGATTAGAAAAATATCTACTGACTTCATAAGTGAAGTGCGTAGAAAAAAATATGTGTAAAAAGCACAAAATTACTTCAGATGCTGAAAAACACATTTTCTGCTGTAGTGACCTTAATTATTTAATGAGACTGTTGAAATTTTGGGTAAACCTCGGTATTGGTGTAACAATTCCAATTCTTATTTGCTCCTTATAATAATGGTAAGACGTCGCGCACGGTATTGCGGCACTAAAATGTAACGTCAAAATAGCGAACGTCAATTCTAATCATTGTGTAACGTTAGTAAGTTTTTGCGTAGACGGTTGTGTTGTGTTTTTAATGTTTACTCTCTGTACAAACTAAAGTGATTTATAAATACAAGACCAGATTTTAGGACATATCCCACTTTCCGTCTATTGTCTCTTCTAAGCTGTAATGCCGCTTTGATTCATTCTATTATTTGACTGAAAAATGTGCAAATTGGATGATTTTAAGTTTACTTTAAATAAAAAGTTTACGTTTAAAAAATTTCTGTCCACAAGAGAAAATTCGAAAATCTCTTTAATTTTGAATTACTTTGCGTTGAAATTTTAATATGATAAATAAGAAAAAAACGGTATTTCCACATTGAAATTAATTTTTTGTATGAATTAAGGAACTGGTATTTTTTAAAATCTGAAGAGTAAAAAAGTCACGTTTTCAACGACCCGAAACATTTTCTGTCCACACGCATTTAATGCAATAATTGTTTCGTTTGTTATCCTAACCGGCTTTCTTCTACATATTATAGAAAAAGAGAAAAATGGTATTTTCTATATCAAGTTTGGTGGCATTTGAGACATTAATAACAAAAATATTTAGGAAAATTGTCATTTTTTCTGCGACGTAATTCTAACTGTTACACTTCGATTTTTGGTAAACAAATTGGCATAATTTGCGTAATCGACATCGGAATTTTATTTCTTTTCGGCAAAACATTCTACAGCTTCTCCATTATCATAAAATATATATTTCTGTGTGTTTGACGTTAACTAACCACAGAATTGTTTATGAATATCCGTCGCACTTGTACATTTATGTTACATGTTACACGCGTTTTTTCGCTCAATTTCCGAATAAAGTCTCTCTAGTACCGGGGTCAATGGAATTGACACCGGCTTACGGTATTGTGGGCGTATAGATTTCAGTGCTTGTTATATTGTGTTTTTGGTTGAGTTGTACGAGTCTCGTTCTGAATTTTTTCCGGTTTTCGGACACCCTCGGTTGTCCTTTTGCCAGGCTTTATCCAAGATACTGAGATTGTGAATTGGTTTAGTGTAAATTGCATTCGTTATTTGAAGCTCCGTAACCAAAAATTATGCCAGTTCAGTGAACCAGTCAACTTTTTTACTTGTGACGTCATGAATCTAGGCGATATGACGTCACGTTATTTTTCTGCGTTCTAGCGACGTTGACGTTCCCGCGCATTATCAGAACGTCAAGCGACGTTATTGTGCGGGTCCTTTTGCAAACAAATGGTAGTGTTAAAAAATCTTTTAGAATGAAATATTTAAAATGAGGGGAAATGTAAGCAAAATTCATTATTTTAGAATACTTGATGAAAGAGGGACATAATATTCCAATTTCATGTTTTTAGTATGTCTTGATGCAAAGATTGGTTATTCTAATGCGTAGAAGTGCTATCAGATTTTTGGTTTTTTTTTTTTTTTTTTTTTTTTGAAGTTGTTACTGATAAGCGAAAAAATGCTTTTAAAGTTGAGACAGAAATGACATACTAGTATTCCATATAAATCTGAACTTTTGTTTACAACAATTTGTTTAATTTTAGCATAGAAAATATATTTCTCGTAAACGGTGCAATATCTTGGTTTGAAATTTCCAAAATTTTCATAATAAAATATGCTCTTTCAGATAAAAATAAAAGTAAAATTTGTAAAAAAATAAACGTGAAATGTCGTTTAAAAAAGCAAGCTGCACATAGAAGATCTCTTTTTTTACACCTATAGTCTATAATAGATTACAAAGCAGAGCTCTGTTGATAAAGATAGGACCTGTATAATACTATAACGAAAAGAAAAGGGGAGATGTAGGTTATTAGCAATTCCTTTTGTCTCCACATTTTCTTGAGCTTTATCCGCTAGGATTTTCGAAATTCGAAGGGTAAGGGTTAAATCTTTGCAAAGTAGCAGAAGTATAGACTGGTCCAATTTGACCTTTTCCCGAACGACACAATTTTAGGATTGTCCAATTTAAAAGTTGCCGTTGATGACAAAATAAATGTTGATACAGATGTGATATGTGTATAGTGTGCGTTTTTCAACTTATATGGTAATGTCGCAGAGGCTGTCCAGAGTCACGGGTGTTAAAAGGAGAATATATACTGAACAAAAATGAAAGCTTTACACTTCAAGATTTCTTGTTTCTGGAAAAATATCGAACTAAAAGCCTGAAATATAATTTGACGTTATTTCCCAGGCTTTCAGCAATCGTTTTGTTGAAATTTCATTGCCTTGTCTCCTTTAATGTCAGAGTTACGGCCCATAATGCGTTTAAAGCTAGTTACATCTAACGTCACATATGCGCATGCGAAGGAAACGATTCACTATTTTTTCGGAATTTGTCATGTCCGGGTTGCCAGAAAACACAAAAAAAATCTTTCTTATCACTTGTAGCAAGCTCTAAAATAAAGGTCTAATCTGTCAATTTTGTGAATTATCTCCCTTTTACATAAGCAAATAGGGAATTTAAAATGTTTGATATTCACAAATTTATCACGCTTTTCGATTGGTTTTTGTGTAAACATCATGCAGGCCTTAGAGGGGATTGTTAGACACTTTTTTCGACTAGGATTGTTCCCAGATGTCCATGCAATAGCGATTTCAATTTCCTATGGAGATAGCATTATAAAATTTTCAAGCTTTGCAACATAATGAAAATTCTGCTTTTCAAACATCATTTATTAAAGGGGGAATGGCACTTAAAATCATGCAAATTTTCCGACAACTTCGTACAAAATAAATATGTAAATTATGAAAATATGGCCTTTAAATTGCATCTATGCAAAATCTTAGCTTTCTATCTTGTGTATTGGCTAGGATGTCGACGGATTTAAAACCCCATATGTTCCATTATTGTAAATATTATCCCAGGAACAACAGATCATGGGGTTTTAAATCCATCGACATCTAAGCCAATACACAAGGTAGAAAGCTAAGATTTGGCATATATGCAATTTAAAGACCATAATTATTTTAATAATATATATTTATTTTTTTGCACGAAGTTCTCGGAAAATTTGCGAGATGTTAAGTGTTATTCTGCCTTTAAAAAGCTTAAACAGTGTTATGCAAGCTTCTTTACATTTTCTGACTGGCAAGTTGTCAGACTACCACTCCGTGCAGTCTGGCATGGTTTGCATTCTTCTGCTCGGATTTCTGAGGGTTTAAATTTTGTAAAATTTCTGTTAAAATTGTACACTTGAAAAACGGACCCCTGTCACACTTAAAGGGTCCGTTTTTCATCCCTGTGATTAAGATCAACAAAACGTTTAGTGTTTGGCACAACCAAGTCGATGAACAATGCGAAGCACATTCATTTGATTTCTTTACTTGTTGTATTTAGAAGAAATATGACAAGCAATGTAGGTGTAAAGTTTTCATTTTTGCTCAGTATATAGCTCCAAAAAGAGTAAACGGTATTTTGTTGCCTCGTGACATATCGGTACTCTCGGGGTAGTTGTATCGATGGAAAATCGGTATACAAAAGTTGGTGTCGAGAACATTTTTCTTAAATTATTTCTTTTTCAGAGATTTTTGGAAAAATCCAGCGACGCTGTAATATGAGGAAATGGACAAAGTGTGTTGTGCACGAGAATATACGGTGTTAGTTAGCAGGGTTTTAATTTAATCATTGAAAAACATCATTAAATCGATAGTAAAATTTCAATTTCAACTTACCTTTCGTCGAGGCAACTTGCACTTGCCCAATTTTCGCCAGAATTCAACATTTACGTATTAGAAAATACAAATTCTTATCATTTTAAGTATTTTGGGGAGTTGCAAGTCAATTACAGGTTATATCGATATATCATTGGCTATAATTTGGGAGATCGGTAAACACGTGTGCTAAAATGATTGTTTTAAATCCCTGCTTACTAACACCGTATGTTATTATTGTGCACAACAAACTCGGACCATATCTTCATATTACAGCGTCGCCGTATTTTTCCAAAACTCGTCATAAATGAATTAATTTAAGAAACATGTGCTCGACACATACCTTTGTTTACCAATTTTCCTTCGATATAACTACCCCGGAAGTACCAATATGTCTCGAGGCAACGAAATACCGTTGACTCTTTTAGAGCTAGTTTCTCCGTTTACGTTTACCACCCGTGAGCGCTCTTAACCGTAGATTAGGGCTGAAAGATTAAGGATTTTTTTCAGATGTAACAGAGGATACTGGTCGAGCACTGAGCAGGGGTTCGAACTCGCGGCTCATGGATTAAAAGACTCTGTCGTCACTTACAGAGCTATCTGGGCTCGGCACTTCTACCGTAGGACTTACTTAACTAACAAATTCGAAAGCTCAATTCTCATGCTTTATTGTTGAATTGAATTAATAACAGCTGTTGACCCCGGTCAGAGGCTTTGCCTTTTTTCATATTAATTATGCAGTTGCCGCTGTTTTCACTTGGTTTATATTTGTTTTATTTTAAAATAAAACAAGAAGGATGATACACTTTTACATGTATTTGAAGCCAGACAAGATTCACGCTACGTCAGAATTATTCGGGCGACGTCGTTACAAACATTCAGCAGTGGAGCGTTCTGGGACACCGCCGAATGTTTACGACGTCGCCAAAATTGGTCGAATACGTAACGCATGTTGACAACGTTGCCCAAAAAATATTGACGTGGCTTGAATCTTATTACGGTTGGACTGCCTTAAGAAAACAAGATGTTTTGATACATTGAGGGCGACCACAATATATAAAGTATATTTTCAGATACTTTCAAAAATGCCTCTATTTGTAATCTCGAACCCCCTTCTCAAAAAATTTGGATCAGCCGTTGGGGATACGCCTACAATGTAAGACAAACCAAGAACAGATTATACACAAATATTTGATGATATAATAGTAGACAATGTAAAAGATGAGAAATACATAATTGTATAATGTAGTCTGATCCAAATCTATATAGCGTCAAACAGTTTTCCGATCAAATTTTCTATACGAAAACACGATTATATTAAAGATACTTACTTACTTATTTTCGGGGTATTTGCTATAAAAATAACTGTATATAAGAGAATTTAAATATAGCCTTCAATCTTTCTCTGTGCAAAATTTAAGCTCTGTCTGACCTGTATTGGCTCAGATTACGACGGATTAAAAACCCACTATCACATCATTTCGTAAATAAATCAATTCGTACGATCGCGCCGCTGGAAATATTTTACTTAGGCTTACACCGCTGTGCATGATTATCGGCATTATTTGCCGTGTGAATCTTGTATTCTGTCACATAAAGTCTATAAGCTATAAAAGCCAATTTCTGTGGATCGTTAGGGATTTAGGCATGGGAATATACTAATGTCCCTCTAAAATTTTCATAAAGATTTCGATAAAGACACAATTTCTCGTTGAATTCTTTCTGTCGAAGGCTCTCCAATTTTCGACCCGACTTTATCAACTTTCAAACATCTACTTAACCTCCCGTGTACTTTAGGAATATCAGAAACTTTATTTAGTTCTCGTATCATATCAGAAGCGCTAAGTCCCGTAGTTTGTACACCGAGAAATTTGAGAATGTCTTCAGCGAACTTGGAAGGGTGAGCCGTTGCTGCTATCATCATAGGTCGGTCTGCACGATGTCGGTCAGCGACGGCTTTAGCTACGGCTGTGTGGGTGTCTAACAGGTAGTCTGTGAATAGATTTTGGAATAGCTGTATTAACACTTTCCTAGACAAAAAAATAATAGGGTGTGAAAGTTGCTATGTACAGACAACACATTTGCTGCTGGTAAAGCCGCGTTCCCATTGCCGACCAAATCAACTCGAACAACTCGATTGCCTAAATTCCTCGATCAAACCCGATAAAACTCCATCAAATTTATTTACATGACTTCTTTATTTCTTGTCGTTAATTCACGATCATTTTTGCCGACCACGCTCGATCGTCCCGATCACTCTTGCCGCTCAAGCTCGATCAGTACTCGATCGCTTGATCGAGCTTGGTCGAGATGATTTGGTCGGCAATGGGAACGCGCCTTATGCTAGGTTCCCACTGCCGATCTGATCAACTCGATCAACACGACCACCTAATTTACCCGATCAAGCCCGACCAAATGTGTATACACGACTTCTTCTCGATCTCTAGTCGGTCAAACTAGACCCCCCGCCCGAGCACTCCCGATCATTTCCCGATTAAAGCCCGACCATCTTTTCGATGTTTACCCGATCACCCCATCCTTAATTCGAGCCCTACACGATCAATACCCGACCATCTCGATCTGTACACGAGCAGATCGAGCTGATTCTATTCAAGGTGTTCTGAATGAAAATCTTTTTGCAGCGTCTGTGATTATCACATATTCATAATAACTTCATAATATTGTCAGTTTAAATATGTACATAATTTAAATGTACTTTTAGCTATTGACTCATCCTTAATCTGATTAAATATAAATATTATTGCATTCTTTAAGGCGTTTAATACATTGTACCATTATATAAATCGTACGTGTTATGTCTCAGAGAGGGGAATCACGTGAAACGCAATGTCCGATAATTTTCAATATTTCTGTTAATATAATCTGCGCGGGATCTCATGCTGTTTGTACACATTTATTAAAACACGACCTGGTGTTCCCACTGCCGACAAGATCTACTCGATCAAGCGGTCGAATACAGGTCGAGCTAGGTCTGCAAGAGTGATCGGGAGCGGTCGAGATGATCGAAATTGATCTGCATCGCTCGGGCTTCCTACTCGAGTTTTTTGACATGCAAAAACAGTCGGGTGCGATCGAGTACAAAAATGATCGAGAAGCGATTGTGTATTGATCGGGTAGAAGATCGACCTTGTCGTGAATCAGTCGGGTCTGGAGATCGAGTGTGATCGGGTAGATAATTGGTATTCCGACCTGCACCGAGCGTGCACTCGATTACCTCGAGTTGTACTCGAGTAATTTCCGACCACACCCCGATCAACTCGACCTCTGATTCATCTGTTCACTCAATCAAATCGGATGAAGAGGTCGGGTTTGATCGACTAGAGATCGAGAGGAAGTCATATGGTCGGGATTGATCGAGTGCACTAAAGCGATCGAGTAGATCGAGTTGATCCGCTGTCATAGAGCAGTTGGGAGCACTCGATCACCTCGACTTGTACGAGTTATTCCCAAACGCATTCCCGATCAACTCGACTTCTGCTCCAACTGTTCATCCAATCAAATCCCGGTAAAAGATATCGACTCGAGCACACACAATCTCTACTCGAGTGATTGTCGATCAGCTCGATCTTCTATACGATCGATACTCGAGCATCTTTCCGATGTGCTTTCTACTCGACCGCTACACGGATTTTTTTGACGTGTCAAAACAAATTGGCAGGATTGCCGATCGATGCAGACCAAAGTCGACCATCTCGACTTATCCCGATCACCCTTGCCGACCGACCTCGACCGGTACTCGATCGCTTGGTCGGGTTTGATCGAGTTAATTTGATCGGCAGTGGGAACCTAGCATTAAAGATAGGATCTACGCAGATATCATGAAAAATATTGAGACAAAAGGAGGAAATGTTGATATATCAGCATTGTTTCATTTTTTTTCTTTTGCGTCAATGTTTTCACAAGCATTTCCCATTGGATACGTCAAAACCAGGGTTTGTTTTGGAAAGAGTTAACCCTTTCCCAAATAACCACACTTTTGACTGCTCGATATTCAAAGGTGTTCTAGACGACAAAATTGACTCGACAGTCCGAATAGAAATTCTCTTTGACCTGGTGAAAATATGGCAATCCGCATTTTCTTCCTTCTTTTGAATTACCCTCCCAAATCTTTTGACGCTTCGGTGCGTCAAAATGCGTGATCATGGCAAACCCTTCCGAAACCGCAAATAGTGTATGATTCTAATTTGGAATCTTACAACAAAGTGCACGTTAGAAAGGGTATACTTAGTTATAATATAGCAGAAAAAACTGCATATTGAGGCTAAATGTGTTGTTTATCATCAATCTTTTTTCTTTTGCATCAATGTTTTCCATGCCTTATTATAAGCGTCTTATTGTTCATCAGCGTTTTCTTCTTTTATCTAAATGCCATTAGATTTATTGGACATTGTTACACACTTACTCTGGTTATTTAAAGTGTCTCGTATTTGTTTCGCACAATTATCCTCATTGCACCAGTCAGCTATAAACTGCGTCTTCAACGTGTGTAGCAACTGCAATATAAATGAGCCAGAATCTAAGGCGCATTCTTTAGAGCAAGATTTCTTGAGATATCTCGAGATTTCTTAAGATGTTTTAGGATAAAACGTTCTTTAGAGCAATGTTTTAAGATGCTCAATGGGAGGCGCCATTACCCTATAGATACTTCATGCGGAACCCCTCCGTCAACTCTGTAGAAACAATATAAGAGAGAATTGACCGAGTTGTTCCGAATGCTCCATGGTACCATGGTAATGCTACATACTTCATACAAATGTCGTCATCATGACGTCATTTGTATGAAGAATGGAGCATTCGGAACCCTCGGAAGAAATCTAAGTCTTAAAAAAGCTTTATTTAAAACATATAAAAAAAACTTAAAAAATCTCGCTCTAAAGAACGCGCATCGGGAAAAATATCACTTATAGCATTTGAGAGTGAGACAGCCTTGTTTCAAGACCAGTCTGTGCTGTCTGACTTGGACCCATGCTGCTCTCTCTCGTTTGCTACAGGTCGTAAAAAGCTATTAGAGAACAACATGGTTCTTGAGTGTATAATAAGGCAGATCAGGAACCATGTTTGGCTTAAATGCTTTAAGGGACATCTTCCAGATTTGGCTCAATTATGATGATTGTTACTTAACCCTTTCCCAAACGGCAAAATTCCAGACTTTTCCAATTCAAAAGCTGCAGCAGACGGCAAAATTGGTGTTAAGAAAGATTAGATTTGTGAACGATATAGCACAGAAAATATTTAGATAAAAGACGAAAATTCAAATCATATTTTTCATATCATATTCTTTTGACTCAATGTTTTCCAATGTCATTTGTACAAGGGATATGTCGAAACCAGGTTTCACTAACTATTCATTATTGCAAAGGTAATGATAGTAATTCTACATTATTCCTCTGTCCTGTCAGCAAAGCATTAAGCAATATTTTGAATTCGTGACCAAAAAAAAAAAAAAAAAAAAAAGAAATATATAAATATATTCTAAAAACCACAAAGTAGGTCAACGCCCCAAAACACCGCAACTAGATACATAGCAAGTAGCATTTCGGCCGCTTTCCCAATGGAATTTAGCCTACTTTTTTCCCAAACTAAAGATAAAATTCCCAATCACAATTTTGAAAAAATATCAAAATGATCAAAACTTCAGTAAATTTGCTTTTACAGGTCATTTGAGAACAAACTAAAGCTCTCAACTCAATATCCACACTAATATATTGATATTTTCTGTTTATAAATGAAATTCACTTAATCTTAAATGAGGTTAGTGTATTATGTATGAACATTCCCAATTTTAGGGTGTACGCCGCTAATTTTCCCAGTTGAAAAGGGCCCAGGGCCCCTTCCCAAAACTGCCAAAAAAATCCCTGTTATGACTTTTTAGATCGTGATTAATACAAACTTCCTCATTCGTATCTTGGAGCGTATGCTTATATTTTCCTATTTGATTACATTTACGCGATATAAATAAAATCAAATAAAATCAAACCAAGAAGATCCGACATGGTAGACAGAGGTTTGTCTAGATTTTCTTAAATACATACGATCTGTTAGATGAATAGGTCTACGAACATCAGAATTATGTTCCATTCACTTCTGTTTCGAAGATTACAACAAATCTTGTCACTTACGTCTTTCGTAATGGAGAACTTTCTCTTATTGCGCAGATCCGCATATAGTCCATTCACATACCCCGCATCCCCACCGGAAGTGTGGAACAACAATCTCTCGAGATTTGACGAGACTAGAATATCAATTGCGGGTGATGACGTCATCTGTAAACTTCTGCGCGTGAGGTCATAAACACCGGTGTTTAGAAAGTCAGTGAGCACGTTGTTAGAGTTTGACGCACATAACAGGCGACTGTAGGGTATACCTAGTTCCTGAAAGAAAGGAATATAGCCTAAATTCCTACATAACAGATAAGAGTGAGGTTACGACTTTTTTTTAATAAAATAGATCTATCTGATTTATTGTTCACCTAATCCAATGTTGTGATGGTATTCATTCTGAATTTAGCCCATTCTCTTAGGCCTATCTGTCCCTCTGAATATCTTTTCATGGGTTTTGAAACGCCAATATAATGCTCATTAATAGTTTCGCATTAGACACATGCCTACTGATAATGCCGCTCTACGTAAATGTAGGTTAAAGACAGGAAAGTACAGTAAATGTATTTGCATTGAACGCACATTTAAAATATGTAGGTCTATGCAGTAACTTTATAAAGCATCGGAAGATTTGAAATAAAATCAATTCTACTGGAAATACTAGTATACATGTAGATCTATAACAACCTGCATTATGTGAAAATCATTTTACTTTACTTTTTCTTTTTTAGCGAATATGGTGGAAAATATGTTTTTACATCCATGAATTTGTAAAAGTAGTCAATGCTTCTGATAATAAATGCCACAAACCTTGGCATAGAAGGCGGCCAGAATGTTTCCAAAATTACCAGTCGGTACACAAAGGTCGACCGTATCCCCAAGTTGGATGCCACGGGTTCGGACCAGCTCTAGATAGGAGCTCACGTGGAACACAATCTGTGGAAGTAGTCGACCCCAACTGATGGAATTAGCTGCACTGTGCATGGAATAGAGAGAAATAATGCAATGAGTATGAAATAACCAAACACTTATATTCTTTGGCAACGCAGTGTGAAGAAATACGTTTAGCATCTCTTACAACCGGTCGTACGTGCTCCTGCGTGCGGTCTGCGAGCGATCTGCGTCTAAAACGTACGTTTAGTCGTGCGATGCATGCACGTGCAACGTACGATTTTGGTGGACGCAACCACGACGCAGACTGCACGCAGCAAAGAATTGACTGGACAATTCTTATGAGGCGCTCTTACAACCTGTCGTGCGTCTTTATAAATCGTGCGATTTTGCAGAGTTTTAAAACATACGATTTTTAAAAAAAGACGCACGACGGGTTGTAAGAGAGGATTTAAATTGGACAGAAATGACGAATCTGTGTTATTCTACGCTGAAATATAGAGACAATCCAATTTAGCCCCTCTAATATTCAGGCATGGACCTGGACAGGGGCTTTAGCGCCCCCTCACAATAAAATTGCTTTATACGGGCCTGTATAATCACTTTATTACGTTAAAACAGAATTGCATTCTGAGTTCAGCTTATAATTATAACAAGCGTGTCACCATTTAGCAGTTGTTTCACTTAATCCATAATACACGATGAATGTGTTTTAAAACGCGTACGACAAATACAATGCATATGGCTTATAATTAAACGATCATTTGTGAATAGCGATTTTATAGTAAAGTTCCGTAGGGAACTGATTAAAACACTGAGCAATACTATAAAATGCATTTGTAAATAATAACCTTCTTACCTTAAAACAGAATTGCATTCCAAGTTCAACTTTTGTTTAAACTTGTCATCATTAAGTAGTTGTTTCACTGCAGTCTGACAGGAGTCGAAATCCCAGCCTGATACACCTGGAAATATTTAGATGACTAACCCATTCCCAAACGGCCAGGAATTAGACTGTCCAAATATCAAAGCCAACACAGACGAAAAGTTGTATGCTGATAAAGATAGAATATGTGTTCAATAAAGCTCAGGAAATATTGAGGCAAAAGGAGAAAATGATGATTATCAGCATTTTCTTCTTATGCATCAACATTTTCCCAAGCATCTCCGTTAAAGGGCATCATATGATGGTTACTAATTCACAGTAAATGAACATGATGTATTTTACAGGTTTGAATCCATTTCGACATCTAATTGCTAACTTTTATTTTTTAAAAGGATACATTGATACTGTAAAGTCACGAAAGTAGCAACGATTTCAAGAACGCGTTTTGACAAAGAGTAAGATAGAAGAAATAGGTTCCTTTGTCCAGTGTTACAGTCGATACAAATTAACAACTAAAAGGTCCTTTTTGTACCAAATCTGAATTAAGAGTATGATATTTGATAAGAAATAGGCTCCAGTGTCAAGTTCTACGGTCGACACTAACTAACAACTCAAAGCTCCTTTTTGTCGAAAAACTGGATTCAGATCATGATATTTGATAAGAAATAGTCCAATTCTACCGTCGACACTAACTAACAACTCAAGTGTCCTTTTTGTCATAAATCTGGATTCAGAGTATGATATTTGATAAGAAATGGGCTAGGTGTCAAGTTCTACCGTCGACACTAACAACTCAAAGGTCATTTTTGTCCAAACTTGGTTTCAGAGTATGATAATTGATAAAAAATAGGCTTCATTATCCAGTTTTACAGTGGACACTAACTAATAACTCAAAGGTCCGTTTTGTCCAAAACCTGAATTAAGAGTATATTTGATAAGAAATAGGCTCGAGTGTAAAGTTCTATATTAGACACTAACTAAAAACTCAAAGTTCCTTTTTGTCCAAAATCTGGATTCAGAAAAATAGGCTCCAGTGTCAAGTTCCACTGTCAAAACTAACTAACAATTAAAACGTCCTTTTAGTCCAAACTCTGGATTCAGAGTATGATATTTGATAAGAAATGGGTTCCAATGTCAAGTTCTACCGTCAACATTAACTAACAACTCAAAGGTCCTTTTTATCCAAAAACTGGAATCAGATTATGATATTTGATAAAAAGAATAGGCTCCATTATCCAGTTTTACAGTCGACACTAACTAACAACTCAAAGGTCCTTTTCGTCAAAACCTGAATTAAGAGCATATTTGATAAGAAATAGGCTCCAGTGTCAAGTTCTATAGTAGACACTAACTAACAACTCAACGTTCCTTTTTTTCCAAAATCTGGATTCAGAGTATGATATTTGATTAGAAATAGGCTCCATGTCAAGTTTTACGGTCGACACTTACTAACAACTCGAAGGTCCTTTTTGTCAAAAATCTGGATTCAGAGTACAATATCTCACTAGAAATAGGCTCCAGTGCCAAGATCTAAAGTCGACACTAACTAACAACTCAAAGGTCATTTTTGTCCAAAATCTGGATTCAGAATATATTATTTGATAAGAAATAGGCTCCATTTTTCCGTTTTACAGTCGACACAAATGAACAACTAAAAGATCCTCTTCGTGCATCTGGATTCAGAGTATGACATTTAATAAAAAATAAGCTCCAGTGTCAAGTTCTACCGTCGACACTAACTAACAACTCAAAGGTCCTTTTTGTCCAAAATCTGGGTTCAGAGTATGATATTTGAAAAAAAAAAAACCATAGGCTCCAGTGTAAAGTTCTACAGTCGACACCAAATAACAACTAAAAGGTCCTTTTTGTCCAAAATCTGGATTCAGAGTATGATATTTGATAAGAAAAAGGCTCCAGTGTCAAGTTCTAGAGTCGACACTAACTAACAACTCAAGGCCCTTTTTGTTTAAAATCTAAATCAAAAGTATGATATTTGATAAGAAATAGGCTCCAGTGTCAAGTTCTATGGTCGACACTAACAAACAACTCAAAAGCCATTTTGTCCAAAGTCTGGATTCAGTGTTTGATATTTGATAAGAAGTAGACTCCAGTGTAAAGTTCTACCGTCGATATTACGTAGTTAACAACTCAAATGTCCTTTTTGTCAAAAATCTGGATTCAGAGTATGTTATTTGATAACAAATAGAATCCAGTGTCAAGTTCCACCGTCAACACTTACTAACAACTGAAATGTCATTTTTGTCCAAAATCTGGATTCAGAGTATGATATATAATAAGAAATAGGCTCGAGTGTAAAGTTCTACAGTCGGCACTTACTAACAACTCAAAGGTCCTTTTTGTCCAACCCCTAGATTCAGAGTATGATATTTGATATGAAATAACCTCAAGTCTAAAGTTCTACAGTCGACACTAACTCAAAACTCAAAGGTCCTTTTTGTCCAAAATCTGGATTCAGAGTAAGACATTTAATAGGAAATAGACTCCAGTGTCCATTTCTATCGTCGACACTAACTAACAACTCAATTGGCTATATGCAGACCGCATCGACAAACCGCGCGATGTCAAAGGCCAATTAACGGAATACACTAACCAGTTGACCTTGAAATCCCCACGCGATGTCTCGCTATGTAAACAAACATATCCCGACGCAATTGAGAATAAACCTCGTAGCTGCAGCTAATTTTAAGCTGTAGTTACGTGGTTTAAAAAGAAAGGCGACTGTGTTAAATCGATTCTCAACCCATCCATAAACAGCAAAATTTAGAAATAGGCCCAGTAAAAGCAGACGACGAAATGATTAAGTGATTGAAATTTGACATTTTCTGGTCTTTTAGGGTGGAAACTATTGAGGGAAATGAAGAAATTGCTTGTCACAAGCGATTTCTTCATTTTCCGCAATGGTTTTTCAAAGCCATTATCTTGTGGGGAGTCAAAAGGAGTCACTGTGTGGTAATGGGTTAATTAAGATAGAGAATTAGATCTACTTGGTATATCATCTTAGAATCTATAAAACCAAATATATAATAGAATCTATGGCTAGTGTAATATCATAACAAAATCTTAACTGAGGCTTTGTTATGATATGGCACAAACCAATCACGCTGTATAAATGTACATATGATATTCCTTTTTGTTGTAAATGTTTTTCACTATATGTTTCACATGTCTTAAATACTCAAATTATTATATTAATATGTATCTAGGCCTATGGGTACATGAAGTGTTGCGCCTATCACCAGCAGATTACCTGAAAAGTGATCTGTTGGTGAGATGTGCGACACACCACTGTAAGCAGTGTCAGCATGGCTACTGAAATGTCTGCACATTTCGATAGGCATGCTCCCACAATCCAGAAAAATCTAGGGATTTTCCCGTTTTCAAATCTGAAAAACCACAAAAAGACTAGGAAAAAAAAAGACTAGGAAAAAGACGCAGCCATAAATTAAAGACTATAAATCTATTAAAACAGACACAGGATCGACACTTCTCTCACCATGATAATAGTTATTGCACTAGTTTATCATATCTAATATTGTACAAAAATTTGTACCTTAGATGATGAATAAAGGTTATGTTATGTTATGTTATGTTATGTCAAAATGCCTTTTTGTACTAATCTGGATTCATTGTATGATAGTTGACAAGAAAAAGGCTCCAGTGTCAAGTTCTTCCGTCAACACTAACTAACAACTAAAGGGTCAATTTTGTCCAAAATCTGGATTTAGAGTATGATATTTTCTAACAAACAGAATCCAGTGTCAAGTTCTACCGTCAACACTAACTAACAACTAAAAGGTCAATTTTGTCCAAAATCTGGATTTAGAGTATGATATGTGATAAGAAATAGGCTCCAGTGTCAATTTCTACCGTCAACACTAATTAACAACCCAAAGGTCCTCTTTGTCAAAAATCTGGATTCAGAGTATGGTATTTAATAAGAAATAGGCTCAAGTGTCAAGTTCGACCGTCGAAACTAATTAACAACTCAAAGGTCCTTTTTGTCCAAACCGGAATTCAGAGTATGATATTTGATAAGAAATAGGCTCCACTGTCAAGTTCTACCGTCGACACTAACTAACAACTTAAATGTCCTTTTTGTTCAAAATCCATATTCAGAGTAGAATATTTGATAAGCAATAGGCTCCAGTGGCAACTCCTACCGTTGACAATGACTAACAAGTCAAAGGTCCTTTTTATCCAAAACCTGGATTCAGAGTATGATATTTGATAAGAAATAGGTTCCAGATCAAGTTTTACAGTCAAAATAACTAATAACTACAAGGTGTTTTTTGTCAAAAATCTTGATTTCGAGTATACTATTTGATTAGAAATAGGCTCAAGTGTCAAGTTCTACCGTCGACACTAACTAACAACTAAAAGGTCATTTCTGTCCAAAATCTGGACTCAGAGTGTAATATTTGGTAAGAAATAGGCTCCAGTGTCAAGTTCTACCGTCAACACTAACTAACAACTCATAGGTCCTTTTTGTCCATAATCTGAATTCAGTGTATGATATTTGATAAGAAATAGGCTCCGGTGTCAAGTTCTACCGTCGATACTAACTAACAACTCAAAGGTCCTTTAATTTTGCCCAAAATCTGGAGATGGTATTTGATTAGAAATACGCTCAAGTATCAAGTTCTACCGTCGACACTAACTAGCAACTCAAAGGTCCTTTTTGTCCAAAATCTGGACTCAGAGTATGATATTTGATTAGAAATAGGCTCCAGTGTCAAATTCTAGAGTCGACACTAACTAACAACTCAAAGGTTTTCTTTTGTCCAAAATCTGGATTCATAGTTTGATATTTGATAAGATATATACTCTAGTGTCAAATTCTACAGTAACTAAGTAACTACTCAAAGGTCCTTTCTTTCCAAAATCTAGACTCAGCGTATGACATTTGATAAGAAATATACTCTACTGTCAAATTCTACCGTCGACAATAAATAATATTTAAAAGGTCCTTTTTGTCCTAAATCTGGATTCAGAGTTTGATATTTGATAGGAATTAGGCTCCAGTGTCAAGTTCTACCGTTGACATTTACTAATAACTCAGGTACTTTTTGTTCAAAATCTGGATTCAGAGTATAATATTTGATAAGCAATAGTCTCCAGTGTCAAGTTCTAAAGTCGACACTAACTAACAACTCAAAGGTCATTTGTGTCTAAAATCTGGATTCAGAGTATGATATTTGATAAGAAATAGGCTCCAATGGCAAGTTCTACCGTCGACACTAAATAACAACTCAAAAGATTCTTTTTGTCCAAAATCTATATTCAGAATATGATATTTGATTAGAAATAACAACAAAGGTCTCCTAAATCTTGATTCAGAGTATAATATTTGATAAGAAATAGGCTCCATTGTCAAGATTTACGGTCGACACTAACTAACAACTGAAAGGTTCTTTTTGTCAAAAATCTGGATTCAGAGTATAATATCTGGTTAGAAATAGGCTCAAGTATCAAGTTCTACTGTCGACACTAACTAAAAACTCAAAGGACATTTTTGTTCAAAATCTGGACCTAGAGTATGATATTTGATAAGCAATAGGCTCTAGTGTCAAGTTCTAGAGTTGACACTAACTAACAAATCAAAGGTCCTTTTTGTCCATAATCTGGATTCAGAGTATGATCTTTGATAAGAAATAGGCTCTAGTGTCAAGTTCTACAGTCGACACTAACTAACAAATCAAAGGTCCTTTTTGTCATAAATCTTGATTCAGAGTAGGATATTTGATAAGAAATAAATTCCGGTGTCAAGTACTACCGTCGACACTAACTAACAACTCAAAAGTCCTTTTTGTTCAAAATCTGGACTCAGAGTATGATATTTAATAAGAAATAGGCTCCAGTGTCTAGTTCTACCGTCGACACTAACTAACAACTAAAAGGTCATTTTTGTTCAAAATCTGGATTCAGAGTATAAGATTTAATAAGAAATAGGCTCCACTGTCAAGTTCTACCGTCGACACTAATTAACAACTTTAAGGTCCTTTTCGTCCAAAATCTGGATTCAGAGTATAATATTTGATAAACAAGAGCTGTCACTGTAAGATGACAATGCCCCCGACACCGCTTTGATTTTAAATTATGGCCAATCTATGTTCAAGGTCATCCAGGGGTCAAGGTCACCAAAGTATGTGCCTACAGAAAGGTAATGTACCAAGGAATGTTGTGGTAAAGTATGAAGCGAATATGTTAAGGGGGAATGCTCCAGTTTTTCGGAACACTCGGTCATTTCTGTAGTAAATTAAATGTTTCGTACCAATATGTTTCGCTACCATATTTTCAATAATATAACACATCATTACAATTTACCATTTTTGACGGTTAAAAGTGTATTTATTATGCGAAACTGATTTCCTCAAGATGGAAATCGATTATTTAGAGCAAAACAGTTGTAAGTGTGTATGCAGTTACCACTGTTTTGCGTCATTTTATTCATGTGTTGCTGATAAAAACTGCTGTAATTCACTAATAAGTGCGCTGACCTATACATTTTCTTTTTGAATTATTACCAGGACATGTTGCTTAATACAATGAGGGAGTTTTATCAAATTCTATTATGTAGAACTTGAAATATTTCCAAAAATATGCAAATTTTGACATAAATCACTCCAGCTTCGTTGATCTAACCGAACACGTGACCATGCTGTTTTATACATTTACTCGTTTATAATAGCACATATTTTGGGTTTTCTGTTCTTATTAAATGTAAGACGTTACTTTAAATCCGTTTTTGGGACTAAACGATGAATATACAGCATTTTATTAGCATTTTAGTGACCTTGGGTAGGTACAAGAAATTGTGCATTTTTTCGATGTAGGGGTATGTGATACGAATGCCTATAAAATTCAAACAAGATCGCTGACCATCCATTTTTATTTCATTTTTCAATTGGTAATAACATGTAATTTCAACATACAAAATATAAATAAATTCTATTATTGGGAAAAAAATTAGGAAACTGGAGCATTCCCCCTTAAGTAATAAGGAAGTTATGGCCAATGTTTAAGTTTTTGGACGGAATGACGGACGGACGGACAGACAGACGGACGGACAGACGGACGGACGGACAAGTCAAATTTATGATGCCTCCCTATCGGGGGCATAAAAATAGGCGACGGTGTCAAGTTCTACGGTCGACCATAACTAACAACGCAAAGGTCCTATTTGTCCAAAGTCTGGATTCAGAGTATGATATTTGATAATAAATAGGCTCCAGTATCAAGTTCTACGGTCGACACTAACTAACAACTCAAAGGTCCTTTTTGTCTAAAGTCTGGACCCAGAGAATGATATTTAAAAAGAAATAGGCTCAAGTGTCAAGTTCGACCGTCGAAACTAATTAACAACTCAAAGGTCCTTTTTGTCCAAACCGGAATTCAGAGTATGATATTTGATAAGAAATAAGCTCCAGTGTCACCTGTACGAAAAAAAGAGGCGGATTCCGCTTGGAAAACAGGCGTAAATGAGGCGTAAATGAGGCGTAAATGGCAATTTACGCTTGTAACAGTGGCGGAGTTATACTTTACGCCTCAGTCACTGTGCAAAGTAGTGGCGTAAATTAGAGGCGTAAAATGAAATGGAGGCGAAATTTTATCACAACAGGCGTAATTTAAAACTTTAATTTATGAAAAGGCGTAAATTTTGGACTTAGCCATTTTAACAAGGCGTAATGGCTGTTTCTTAAAGCGGAAAATAACTTAAACTTTCCAGGGAGACGGAATTTTTGGACTTAGCAAAGAAAAGGCTTTAGTCAAGAAGGTCAAACTCCAAATTTAAGGTCACAAGGTCAAGTTCAAGATTGATGGTCTTGGTAGGAGGTATGCAAGAGCAAACTATCAAGACTCCATCTGTAATAGTGATTGAAATATAGGCCAAGTTAAAGTATATACCTTATGGTAAAGGTCCTAATGCCAAAGGTCATGATCCCAAATGAAAGGTCTTCACAAGTTCTATCCATATGTGAAATATCAAAGCTCTATATCTCACAGTGTATGAGATGTAGGCCCGGTTAAACAGGTTAAAGTAGGCCATACTTCAAGGTCAAGGTCACAAGGTCTTAATTCCTGAATGAAAGTAAATGTCAGGTAGTATCTTTGTGTGAATTACCAAGGCTCTATCTAAACAAGAAATGTTTGTAAAACATGTATGCCCTCTCAAGGGCCTACCTTTAATGTAGGTCAAAGTTGAGGTCAAGGTCACAAGGTCCAAGGTCATGATCAAATGTGAAAGGTCTTTGTAGGAGGTGTCCATGTGTGAAATATCAAGTCTGTATGTGTAAAAGCACATGAAATATAGGCCAGGTTAAAGTTCTTTAAAGTAGGTCAAACAACAAGGTCAAGGTCAAATGCAAAAGGTCTTGGTAGGAGGTGTCCATGTGTGATATATCAAGGCTGTACATGTAAAATGACATGAGATAGAGGCCAGGTTAAAGTTTTTACAAAGTAGGTCAAAGGTCAAGGTCCAAGGTCATGGTCAAATGTGAACAGTCTTGGTGGGAGGTGTCCATGTGTGCAATATCAAGAATGTATGTGTTAAAGGACATGAGATACTGGCTGGGTTAAAATTTAAAAAAAAGTAGGTCAAATGCCAAGGTCAAGGTCACAAGGTCATGGTCAAATGTGAAAGGTGTTGATAGGAGGTGTCTATGTGAGAAATATCAAGACTGTATGTGTGAAAGGGCATGATATATCGGCCAGGTTAAAAAAACCTTAAAAGTAGGTCAAACTTCAAGGTCAAGGTCACAAGGTCCAAGGTCATGTTTCCAAATGAAAGGTCTTGGCAGGAGGTATCCATGTGTGAAAAATCAAGGCTCTATCAATAACAGTGCATGAGATATAGGTCAGGTTAAAGTTTTTTAAAAAGTAGGTCAAACTCCAAGGTCAAGGTCACTAGGCCAAAGGTCATGGTCCCAAATGAAAGGTACTGGCAGGAAGTATCCATGTGTGAAATATTATGGCTGTATCTCAAATAGTGCCCGAGATATATAGTTCATAAGATATAGAATTAACTTTGTGAAAATAAGGCCTCCCAGTCTATTTTCTCCCAGTCTATGACCATTTCCTACTTCCTGTTTAGAAAATTGGAGGGAATTTTGCTTCTCTGACTTTTTGCAAAGTTAATGTTTATAGGTATGAATTCAAACAATGATATTGATGAATCCAGTACATTAAGGGGCTCACTAAATGGTAAGACCAACTGAGGCAACATTGGTGAGTGTTCTTTTGACTAAATTAAACAAATTCAAATGTTCATTTTTACCATTCCCCACCTACATATTATGTAGTAAATATCTAGGAGGCGGGATTATGAGGCGATTTCCGCCCGTAATTTCTTAAAAATTCCAAGCGGAATCCGCCTCCTAGCAATTACGCCTGTAAAAAAATCCGCTTCATTTGCATATTCCGTCTCTAAAAATTCCGGCTAATTAACATTTTACGCCTCTAAATTACGCTTGGTTTACGCTTGGTTTCCGTCTCATTTGTATATTTCTTTAAACAAGCTTACTAGCGGAAAATGAGGCGGATTCCGTCTCATAATTACGTCTCATTTACGCCTGTTTTACAGGCGTAATTTTTCGTACAGGCAGGTTCCACCGTCGACACTAACTAACACTTCAAAGGTTCTTTTTGTCCAAAATCTGGATTCAGAATATGATATTTGATAAGAAATAAGCTCCAACGTCAAGTTCTAAAGTCGATACTAACCAACAACTTAAAGGTCCTTTTTGTCCAAAATCCGGATTCAGAGTATGATATTTAAAAAGAATTCTATCGTCCACACTAACTAACAACGCAAAGGTCCTATTTGTCCAAACTCTGGATTCTGAGTATGATATTTAATAATAAATAGACTCCAGTGTCTAGTTCTACAGTCGACACTTACTAACAACTCAAATGTCCTTTCTGTCCAAATTCTGGATTCAAAGTACGATATTTGATAAGAAATAGGCCCCAGTTGTACCGTCAACACTAACTAACAAGTAAAAGGTCCTTTTTTATCCAACAACTTGACTCAGAGTATTATATCTAATAAGAAATAAGATCCATTGTCCAGGTTTACAGTCGAAACTAATTAACAACTCACAGGTCTTTTTGTCCAAAATCTCGATTCAAAGTATCTCATTTAAAAAGTAAGAGGCTTCAGTGTCTGAATCTACCTTCGACACTTATTAACAACTCAAAGGACAATTTTGTACAAAATCTGGATTCAGAGTATGATATTTGATAGGAAATAGCCTCCAGTGTCAAGTTCTAACGTCGACAATAACTGACAACTCAAATGTCCTTTCAGTCCAAAATCTGGATTCGGAATATGATATTTTATTAGAAATAGGCTCCAGTGTCAAGTTCTACCGTCAACACTAACTAACTAGTAAAACTGGACTCAGAATATGATATTTGATAAGAAATAGGCTCCATTGTCCAGTTTAACAGTCGACCTAAGTGAACAGCTAAAAAGTCCTTTTTGTACAAAATCTGGATTCAGAGTACGACATAGAATAAGAAATTGGTTCAAGTTCCTAGACCTACCGTCGACACTTACTAACATTTTTGTCCAAAATCTAGATCCAGAGTATGATATATGACAAGAAATAGGCTCCAGTGTCAAGTTCTACCGTCGACACTAACTAACAACTCAAAGGTCCTTTTTTGTCCACAAAAATCTGGACTCAGAGTATCCTATTTGATAAGATATAGGCTTCAATGTCAAGTTCTACAGTCGAAACTAACTAACAACTCAAAGGTCCTTCTTGTCCAAAATCTATATTCAGAGTATGATATTTAATAAGAAATACGCTCCAGTGTCTAGTTCTATCGTCGACACTAACTGACCACTAAAAGTTCCTTTCTGTCCAAAATTTGGATTCAGAGTATGCTTTTTGATAAGAAATAGGTTCCAGTGTCAACTTCTACCGTCGACACTAACTAACCACTCAAAGTCCCTTTTTGTCAAAAATCTGGCTTCAGAGTATGATATATAATGAGAAATAGGTTCCAGTGTTAAGTTCTACCATCGACACTTACTAGGAGGTCTGCTAATAAAGTATCCGGAAATAATTCATAACTTTTTAATTTGTGCATTTACTGAGATGAAATGTTCAACACAAATACTTTGAAGAAATATTTATTTTGATTCTGTAACATCAATTAGGTTGCTTGCATTCAGGCGCATTCGACAGTCACTTTGGAAACGTAGGATCACGTTGCGCGGGCAACTTTAGATAATTGATAAAAATGCGAAATATACGTCGCTTTTAAACCCCTCATATTTTCTATTTTTGACAATCAGAACTTGTCAAAATGTTTGTGACTTTTCAGCGTAATTTTCTCTTTGCAAGGATAACGTCGTCGACTGATATAAGTTGTCGGTTCCGTAAACAACCATAGGTAAATGCATAACTTTGCGCTTGAGCAGCGGTATTCAATAAAATTTTAGGTGTTAATGGGTAAACTTAAGTCAGAGCTTATCTCTATTTTCATGAACACACACAGCAATAGTTATATGAAAATAATAAAGCATTTATGAGTGGTATCAAGCATTTAAAACAATTTTATGTGCGATGTTGCTGATCCCAAAAGATCTCGACGTCCCGACACGACGTCGGCGAAAACAGACATGTTCTGCCAATTGTCGTCAGAGAAATTATCTATATAATTTCCAAAATAGATTTCAGATCCTACTTTGGTAATTTGATACCAATGTGGGAGAAGTGTGTACCGTGCAATGACAAATATACTAGGCAAAAAAAGAAACGCAACTTCCTTTTCAATTCCTTCTTACGCAAAGACAACAAATCAGATTTGGACAAAATGTAATACATCTAAAGCATTAACATTGCACCTTATAAATTCCACAAAATCTTGTTTGTAGTAAATTCCATTAATAAGAAAACACCCAGTTTACACCGGGCGTCAACACAGTTTGACAAAAAAAGTGTATGTAGGTCAAAAAACGCATTCTCTTTCGTTCAGTTTGGACCGATTTTCGAATGTTGTGAAGTCCATGCGATTTATTAGCGGTCTCCATTGCATTCTTAAACCTATCCCGTAGCTGGCGTTAACCTGATGATACGGTTCTGCCTAGACCACGGTGGATAATCACGTGATGCAACAATTTCAGAAAATCTTTAACAACTTTGTTAAAAATTGACCGATTTGAATTCGGTTTGAAGCAGAGAAGGTGGACAGCCGTCACGCATTAGATGAGCGTGAAAACCGTTAAACTTATAAAAAAGTTATTGAAGATAAACCAAATTTTGTGTTTATCTTCAATTACTTTTTCATCAGTTGATTTTTCAAAAATCCACGCTTCCAGGTTATTCCTGACATTTTCCCGCCTTCTCTGCTTCAAACCGAATTCAAATTGGTCAAGTATTGACAAAGTTATCGAAGATTACCGGAAATTCTAAGTCACGTGATTATACACCGTGCAGACGTCATATCTCTTGCACGTCCGCTCCGTGCTCGTTCAGTTGTGGTCCCATTGAGAGCCAACAGCGTAAACATTCGAAAATGTGTCGATTTGTTGCCCCATCAATGCTTTGCAACAACATTTTGACTTTTTCAAACAAACAAAATCCGTACTGCAGACTGGCGCTGATTTTGGCACAGCCGTGCTATGCGTAGGGTAGTGAGAAGTCTATGAAAGCTTTGGCATCTTCTTGGTCTATGTTTTAGCTTGTGTTTGAAGAAAATTTGTTATGATAGTAGTCATTTAGAAACCACGACAGGGGGAAAATCAGTTTTTAACAATTTACTATGAATCACGTGATGAATTTACGACATCTGAAAAAATGACACAATATCTATGCGTATGGATGCAGGTATATTAAAAATGTACTCAATATCCATTAAAAACATATTTTGTCGAAAATATTACGAAAAATTGGGGTTGCGTATCTTTTTTGTTCTAGTATATATCGAAAAGATGTAAATATTAGATTGTAAGACTTTTCCGACATTGTATCCGTCCAAGAAGAAAGTTGCCCCGTTCGATGTCACCCTACGTTTCCATAGCGACTGTAGAACTGGCCTAAATGCAACCAACCAAAGTTTTTGTTGCGGGATCAAAAACATAATTCTCCAAAGTATTAGTGTTGAAAATATCAATACAATCAATAAACAAATCAAAAAGTTATTAAACCATTCCAGATACTTTATCAACAGCCTTCATAACAGATTAAAAGACCTTTTCGTCCAAAATCTGGATTCAAAGTATGATATTTGATAAGAAAAAGGCTCCAGTGTCAAGATAACTCACAACGCAAAGGACCTTTTTGTCCAAAATCTGGATTCAGAGTATTTCATTTGATAAGAAATAGGCTAAAGTGTCAAGTTCTACCGTCGACACGTACTAACAACTCAAACGTCCTTTTGTCATAAATCTGCATTCAAAGATAAATATTGGTTAAGAAATAGGCCCCAGTGTCTAGTTATAGGGTCGACACTGACAAACAACTAAAAGGCCCCTCTGTCCAAAATCTGGATTCATAGTATGATATTTGATAAGAAATAGACTCCATTGTTCCGTTTTATAGTCGACACTTATTAACAACTCAAATGTCTTTTTTGTCCATATAGATTCAGAGTATGACATATGATAAGAAATAGGCCCCAGTGTCACTTCTAATGTCGACACTAACTTACAACTCAAAGGACTTTTTTGTCAAAAATCTGGATTCAGAGTATGCTATCTGACAAGAAATATGCTTCAGTGTAAAGTTTTACCGTCGACACTAACTAACAACTAAAAGGTCCTTTCTGTCCAAAATGTGGATTAAGAGTATGATATTTGATAAGGAAAAGGCTCCAGTATCAAGTTCTACTGTCGACAATAACTAACAACTAAAAGGTCCTTTCTGTCCAAAATCTGGATTAAGAGTATGATATTTGATAAGAAAAAGGCTTCAGTGTCAAGTCCTACCTTTGACACTAACTACCGTATTGCACTTTATTTCTGCGGGGTCCAAATTCTGCGGTTTTTCCTGAAATCGGCAGGGTTAAATTTCTTCGGAACATATTTCTGCGGTCTCTCACTTTTTAAATAAAAGATTTTATTTCTGCGCTTTCAAATCAGTTTTCAAACATAATCACTCTGTGATTTATTTCTTCGCTTTCAAATCAGTTTTCAAACATGATCACTCTGTGATGATAAAGGGATAATCCATTCATTTATCTATACATTCGTTAACGGAAACAATGGCGTATACAGTTAGGTGTGAAAACTGAAAAGAAAGATGTATCAAACTGATACCAATAAGTCAAACTTATTGAATAAATGTTTATGGACTAACAAAAATGTGCTATCTACAGCTGAATTAAAGCTGTAACTAAGTAACAACTCAAACGTCGTTTTTGTCCAAAATCTGAATTAACATTATGATATTTGATGAGAAATATGCTCCAGCGTCAAATTCTACCGTCGACACTAACAAACAACTAAAAGGTCTTTTTTGTTCAAAAACTGAATTAAGAGTATGATATTTGATAAGAAATATGCTCAAGTGTAAAGTTCTACAGTCGACACTAACTAACAACTCAAAGGTCCTTTTTGTCCAAAATCTGGAATCAGAGCATGATGTTTGATAAGAAATAGGCCCCAGTGTCAGTTTCTTCTGTCGACACTAACTAACAACTCAAAGTCCTTTTTGTTCAAAATCCGGATTCAGAGTATGATATTTGATAAAAAATAGGCTCCAGTGTCAAGTTTTACCGTCGTCACTAACTAATAAATGAAACGTCCTTTTTTGTTTAAAATCTTGATTCAGAGTATGATATTTAATAAGAAATAGGTTCCAGTGTCAAGTTCTACGGTCGACAGTAACTAAAAACTCAAAGATTCTTTTTGTCCAAAAGGGCGGAGGTGGTGCAGTGGTAACGCGCTGCTCTTTAAAGACAGGGGTCGCTGGTTCGATCCCCTGCTTCTCTAGTCAGACGAATGAGACTTTAAACCGAGGTCCAGTCTCCATATGACCTTAGTAGTTGAGCGGGACGTACAACTCCATTCGACCCAATCCTTTTTGTCTACAATCTGGATTCAGAGTATGATATTTGATAAGGAATAGGCCCCAGTGTCAAGTTCTCCTGCGACACTAATTAACTACTCAAATTTCCTTTTAATCCAAAATCTGGATACACAGTATGATATTTGATAAGAAATAGGCTCCATTGTCTAGTTTTATAGTCGACATTTACTAACAACCAAAAAGGTTCTTTTCGTTAAAATTCTGGATTCAGAGTATAATATTTGATTAGAAACAATGGTCATTTTTGTCCAAAATCTTGATTCAGAGTATGATATTTGATAAGCAATAGGCCCCAGTGTCAAGTTCTACCGTCGCCACTAACTAACAAATCAAAGGTCATTTTGTGTCCAGAATCTGGATTCAGAGTATGATATTTGATAAAAAATAGTCTCCAGTGTCAAGTTCTACCGTTGACACTAACTAACAACTCAAAGGTCCTTTTTGTTCAAAATCGGGATTCAGAGTGTAATATTTGATAAAAAGTAGGCACCAGTGTCAAGTTCTACCGTCAACACTAACTAACAACTAAAAGGTCTTTTTTTGGTCCAAAATCTGGATTCAGAGTATGATATTTGATAACAAATAGGCTCCAGCGTCAAGTTCTAACGTAGACAATAACTAACAACTCAAAGGTCCTTCTTGTCCAAAATTTGGATTCAAAGTATGATATTTGATAAGAAAGGGGCTAAATTGTCAAGTTATACAGTCGACATTAAGTAACAACTAAAATTTTCTTTTTGTCAAACATCTATATTCAGAGTATAATATTTAATTAGAAATAGGCTCCAGTGTCAAGTTCTAACGTAGACACTAACTAACAACTCAAAGTTAATTTTTGTCCAAAATCTGGACTCAGAGTGTAATATTTGGTAAGAAATAGGCTCCAGTGTCAAGTTCTACCGTCGACACTAACCAACAACTCAAAGGTCCTTTTTATCTAAAATCTGGATTCAGAGTATGATATTTGATAAGAAATTCGCCCCATTGTCAAGTTCTACCGTGACACTAACTATTCTAACTAACAACTAAAAGATCCCATTTGTCCAAAATCTGGACTCAGAGAATGATATTTGGTTTACAATAGGCTCCAGTGTCCAGTTCTTGCTAGCGTCGACACTAACAAACAACTAAAAGGTCTTTTTTGTCCGAAATCTGGATTCAGAGTATGATATTTGATAAGAAATAGGGTCCAATGTCAAGTTCTACCGTTGACACTAACTAACAACTCAAACGTTTTCTTTTGTCCAAAATCTAGATTCAGAGATATTTGTTAAGAAATAGGCTCCAGTGTCAAAATCTACCGTCCACACTAACTATTGTAACTAACAACGCAAAGGTCCTTTTGTCCAAAATCTGCATCCAGAGTATGATATCTAATACGAAATAGGCTCCAATGTCAAGTCCTATCGTCGACACAAACTAACAAGTCAAATGTCTATTTTGTCAAAAATATGGATTCAGAGTATGATATTTGATAAGAAATAGGCTCCAGTGTCACGTTCTACCGTCAACAATTACTAACAACTGAAATGTCCTTTTTGTCCAAACTCTGGATTCAGAGTATGAAATTTGATAGAAAAAGGTTCCGGTGTCAGGTTTTAACTATCACTAACTAACATCTCAAAGGTAATTTTTGTCCAAAATCTAGATTTAGAGTATGATATTTGATAAGAAATTGGCTCTAGTATCAAGTTCTACATTCTACACTTAAGAACAACTAAAATGTCCTTTTTATCGCAAGTGGAATAAACCAAGTGACTCTCGTTGAGTGTTGAATGCGACTGATTTAATTTACGTTATTTACAAATAATCGACAATACATGACGTAACGTCTCGTTCGTCGCCCCGTCAACGATATGTACGTCGTCCCGCCAGCGCGCGTCCGCCGTCCCGCAAACGTCGCCAACGTTGTCTTTACGACACTTTTTTGACCAAAATCTGATTCAAAGTATGATATGGAATGAGATATTAGGCTCCAGTGTCATGTTCTACCGTCAACACTAACTAAAAACTCAAAGGTTCTTTTATCCAAACACTGGATTTATAGTATGATATTTGATAAGAAATACTCTCTAGTGTCAAGTTTTACAGTCGACACTTACTAACAAATCAAAGGTCCTTTTTGTCCAAAATATGGATTCAGAGTATGATATTTAATAGGAAATATGCCCCAGTGTCAAGTTCTACGGTCAACACAAAACTAACAACTCAAAGATCCTTTTTGTCCAAAATCTGGATTCAGAGTATGATATTTGATTAGAAACTTGTTCCAGTGTAAAGTTCTAATGTCGACACAAAGCAACCGCTCAAGGGTCCTCTTCTTTTAAAATTTGGATTCAGTGTATGATATTTGATAAGAAATATGCTCCAGTGTCAAGTTCTACCGTCGACAATAAGCAACGACTCAATGGTCCTTTGTGTCCAACATTTTGAGTCAGAGTATGATATTTGATAAGAAATAGGTTCCAGAGTCAAATTCTACCATTGACACTAACTAACAATTCAAAGGTCTTTTTTGTCCAAAATTTGGATTTAGAGCATGATATTTGATAAGAAATACGCTCCAGTGTCAAGTTCTACGGTCGACTCTAACTAACAAGTAAAAGGTCGTTCTTGTCGCAAGTCTGGATTCAGAACATGTTATTTGATAAGATATAGGATCTAGTGTCCAGTTCTACTGTCAACACTAACTAACAACTCAAAGGTCCTTTTTTGTCCAAAATCTAAATTAAGAGTATGTTAATTGATAAGAAATAGGCTCCAGTGTCTAGTTCTACAGGCAACACTAACTAACAACTCAAAGGTCCATTTTGTCCAAAATCTGGATTCAGAGTATGATATTTGATAAGAGATAGGCTCTAGTGTCCAGTTCTGACGTCGACTAATAGTAAAACGTCCTTATTGTCCAAAATCAAGATTCAGAATATAACATTTGATAAGAAATAGGTTCCAGTGTCACGTCGACACTAAGTAACAACTCTTAGCTCCTTTTTGTCCAAAATCAGGATTCAGTGTATGATATTTGATAGAAGAAATAAGCTCTAGTGTCAAGTTATACCGTCGATACTAACAAACAACTTAAAGGCTCTTTTTGTCAGAAATCTAGATTCAGAGTATGATATTTGATAAGCAATAGGCTCCAGTGTCAAGTTCTACAGTCGACACTAAAAACAACTAGAATGTCCTTTTTGTCAAAAATCTGGATTCAGAGTATGATATTTGATAAGCAATAGGCTCCAGTGTCAAGTTCTACAGCCGACACTAAAAAACAACTAGATGGTCCTATTTGTCAAAAAAACTGGATTCAGAGTATAATATTTGATAAGCAATAGGCTCCAATGTCAAGTTCTACCGTCGACACTTTCTAACAACTCAAAGGTCCTTTTTGTGTAAAATCTCGATTCAGAGTATGATATTTTATAAGAAATAGGCTCCAGTGTCAAGTTCTACAGTCGACACTAACTAAAAACTCAAAGGTCCTTTTTGTCAAAAATCTGGATTCAGAGTATGATATTTGATAAGAAATAGGCTAAAGTATCAAATGCAACCGTCAACACTTACTAAAATCTCAAAGGTCCTTTTTCTCCAAAATCTGGATTCCGAGTATGATATTTGCAATAGGCTCTAGTGTCAAGTTCTAGAGTCGACACTAACTTACAACTCAAATGTCCTTTTTGTCTAAAAACTAGATTCAGAGTAAGACACTTGATAAGAAATAGTTTCCAGTGTCGAGATCTATGGTCGACACTAACTAAGAACTGAAATGACATTTTTTCCGAAAATCTGTACTCAGACTATAATATTTGGTAAGCAATAGGCTCCAGTGTCAAGTTCTACCGTCAACACTAACTAACACCCGAAAGGTCTTTTTGTCCAAAATCTGGATTCAGAGTATGATATTTGATAAGAAATATGTTCAAGTGTCAGGTTCTACCGCCAACACCAATTAACAACTCAAAGGTATTTTTTTGTCCAAAATCTGGATTCCGAGTATGATATTTGATAAGAAATAGGCTCCAGTGTCAAGTTCTACCGTCAACACAAACTAATAACTCAAAGGTCCTTTTGTCCTTAATCGGGATTGAGAGTGGGATATTCGATAAGAAATATGCTCCAGAGTAAAGTCCTACCGTTGACAATAACTTACAACTTAAATGCCCTTTTTATCCAAAAACTGGATTCAGAGTATGATATTTGATAAGAAATAGGTACCATTGTTCCGTTTAACAGTCGACACTAATTCACAACTAAAAGGTCCTTTTGTCTAAAAACTTGATTCAGAGTATGGTATTTAATAAGAAAGAGTCTCCAGTGCCAAGATCTACGGTCGAAACTAACTAACAACTAAAATGTCATTTTTTTTTTCAAAATAAGGATGCCAAGTAGGATATTTGATAAGAAATAGGCTCCAATGTCAAGTTCTACTGTTGACACTAAATAAGAACTCAAGTGACTTTTTTGTAAAAAATCTGGATTCAGAGTATGATATTTGATAAGAAATAGACCCCAGTATCAAGTTCTACAGTCGACATTTTATAGCAACTCAAAGGTCCTTTCTGTCCAAAATCTAGATTCAGAGTATGGTATTTGAAAAGAAATAGATTCCAGTGTCAAGTTCTACAGTCGACACTAACTAACATCTCCAAGGTCATTTGTGTCCAAAATCTTGATTCAGAGTATAATATTTGATAAGAAATAGGATCCGGTGTGAAGTTCTACCGTCGATAATACCTACGAACTCAAAGGTGATTTTTGTCCAAAATCTGGTTTCAGAGTATGATATTTGATAAGAAATAGGCTTGAGTGTAAAGTTCTATCATCGACACTAACTAACAACTAAAAGGTCCTTTTTGTCCAAAATCTGGATTCAGAGTATGACATTTAATAGGAAACAGGCTCTAGTGTCATGTTCTACCGTTAACACTAACTATCAACTCATATGTCATTTTTGTCCAAAATCTGGATTCAGAGTAAGATATTTGATTAGAAATAGGCTCCATTGTCAAGTTCTACCGTCAACACTAAAAAACAACTCAAAGATCCTTTTTGTCCATTATCTGGATTCAGAGTAAGATATTTGATAAGAAATAGGCTCAAGTGTCAAGTTCTACCGTTAACACTAACTAACAACTCAAAAGTCCTTTTTGTCCAAAATCTGGATTCGGAGTATGATATTTGATAAGGAATAGGTTCCAGTGTCAAGTTCTACCGTAAACACTAACTATCAACTTAAATGTCCTTTTTATCCAAAAACTGGATTCAGAGAATTATATTTGATAAGAAATAGGCTCCAGTGTCAAGTTCTAGAGTGGACACTAATTAACAACTAAAGGTCCTTTTTGTCTAAAGACTGGATTCAGAGTATACATGTAACATTTGATAAGAAATAGTCTCCAGTGTCAAGATCTACGGTCGACACTAACTAAGAAATCAAATGTCATTTTTTTCCGAAAATCTGTACTCAGACTATAATATTTGGTAAGCAATAGGCCCCAGTGTCAAGTTCTAGAGTCGACACTAACTAACAACTCAAAGGTCCTTTTTGTACAAAATCTGGATTCAGAGTATGATATTTGATAAGAAATAGGCTCCAGTGTCAAGTTCTACCGTCAACACTAACTAACGACCAAAAGGTCCTTTTTGTCTAAAATCTGGATTCAGCGTATGATATTTGATACGAAATAGACTCCAGTATCTAGTTCTACAGTGGACACTAACTAAGTATGATATTTTATAAGAAATAGGCTCCAGTGTCAAGTTCTACTGTCGACACTAACCAACAGCTCAAAAGTCCCTTTTGTCCAAAATCTGACTTAAGAATATTCTATTTGATAAGAAATATGCTCTAGTATCTAGTTCTTATGTAGAAACGGAGTAACAACTCAATGGTCCTTTTTGTCCAAAATCTGGATTCAGAGTATGATATTTGATAAGAAATAGGCTCCGGTATCAAGTTCTACCGTCGACACTAAGTAACGACTGAAAGGTCCTTTTGTCCAGAATCTTGATTCAGTGTATTTTATTTGATAAAAAATAGGCTTAAGTCTCAAAATCTACCATCGACACTTACTAACTACTCAATCGTCCTTTTTGTCCAAAATCTAAATTCAGAGGAAGACATTGGTTAAGGTATAGGCTCCAGTGTCTAGTTCAAAGGTCGACACAAACTAACAACTCAAATGTCCTTTTGTCCAAAATCTGGATTCAAAGTATAATATTTGACAAGAAATAGGTTCCAGTGTCAAGTTCTACCGTCGACACTAACTAACAACTAAAAAGGCCTTTTTGTCCAAAATCTGGATTAAGAGTAAAATATCTAATAAGAAATTGGCTCCTGAGTCAAGTTCTACAGTAAACACTAACAAACAACTCAAGGGTAATTTTTGTCAAACATCTGGACTCAGAGTATGATATTTGACAATAAATAGGTTCCAGTGTCAAGTTCTAGAGTCGAAACTAAGTAACAACTCAAAGGTCCTTTTTGCCGAAAATCTATTCAGAGTATAAAATCTGATTAGAAATAGGCTCCATTAAGAAGTTCTATCCTCGACACTAACTAATAACTCAAAGGTATTTTTTGTCTAAAATCTGGACGCCGAATATGATATTAGATAAGAAATAGGCTCCAGTGTCAAGTTCGACCTCAAAAACTAACTAACAACTCAACGTTCCTTTCGTCCATAATCTGGATTCAGAGTATGATATCTAATAAGAAATACGCTCCAGTGTCAGGTCCTTTTTTCACCAAAATCTGGATTCAGAGTCTGATATTTGATAATATTTAAGCTCCAGTATCAAGTTCTACCGTCAACACTAACTAACAACTCAAAGGTCTATTTTGTCCTAAATCTGGATTCATTGTATGGTATTTGATATGAAAAAGGCTCCAGTGTCAAGTTTTACCGTCAACTTTAAATAACTAACAACTAAAGGTCCTTTTTGTCGAAAATCTGGATTCAGAGTATGATAGTTGATAACAGATAGAATCCAGTATCAAGTTCTACCGTCAACACTGACTAACAACTGAAAGGCCCTATTTGTCCAATATCTTGATTCAGAGTATGATATTTGATATAAAATAACCTCCAGTGTATAGTTCTACAGTTGACACTAACTAAAAACTCAAAGGTCCTTTTTATCCAAAATCTGGATTCAGAGTATGACATTCATTAGGAAATAGACCCCGTGTCAGTTTCTACCGTCGACACTAACTAACAACTCAAAAGGCCTTTTTGTCCCAATCTGGATTCAGAGTATGATAGTTGATAAAAAATAGGCTCCAGTGTAAAGTGCATCTGCCGGCACTTACTCACAACTCAAGGGTCCTTTTTTGTCCGATATCTGGATTCAGAGTAAGATATTTGATAAGAAATAGGATCCAGTGTCAAGTCCTACCGTTGGAAATAACTAACAACTTAAATGTCCTTATTATCCAAAAACTGGATTCAGAGTATGATATTTAATAAGAAATAGGCATCATTGTTCCGTTTTACAGTCGACACTAAGTAACAACTAAAAAGTCCTTTTTGTCTAACAAGAGGGCCATGATGGCCCTGTAACGCTCCACTGGCTTTTAGACTTTACAATCTAAGACTACGAAATTCTTCAAAGAATACAAGAGGTCTAGTTTTTCATCCAATCTAAAAAAATTCACAGAATCTAATGAAGAACTGTACATTGAACACTTAGGCTGAATTAAAATGAAATCAAATCAGGCGTTCGCGTGAAGAACATTTTTTATGGTTTTTCGAAAATTTAATTCAATTTATTTAATTAGAATTTCAGTTCCACATGGAATTTATTTCTTTGAAGGGATTTGAAAGAGATTTATGCAAGGAAGATTCCTGTGAAGTATGGTTATAATTGATCCAGTAGTTTTGGAGGAGAAGATATTTAAAGAGTTTTTCGAAAATTCAATTCAATTAATTTGTTTAAAATTTCAGTTCCATACGAAATTGATTTATTTGAAGGAATTTGGAAAAGATGCATGCATGGAAGATTCATGTGAAGTTTGGTTGAAATTGGTCCAATAGTTTTGGAGAAGAAGACTTTTAAAGATTTTTCGAATTTAATTTAAATAATTCAATCGAAATTCAAGTCCTGCATGGAATTTATTTTTTTGAAGGAATTTGGAAGAGGTTAATGCAAGGAAGATTTCTGTGAAGTTTGGTTGATATTGATCCAAAAGTATTGGAGAAGAAGACTTTTAAAGATTTTTCGAAAATTTAATTTGCTTTTATTTGAATAAAATTTAAGTTCTGCACTGAGTTTAATTTTTTGAAGGAATTTGGAAGAGGCTCATGTAAGGACGATTCCTGTGTAGTTTGGTTGAAATTGGTCCAGTAGTTTGGGAGAAAAGGGGATTTTTAAATATTTTTCGAAAATTGAATTTAATTTATTCAATTAAAATTCAAGTTCTGCACGGAATTTATTTTTTTGAAGGAATTTAGAAGAGGTTCATGTAAGGAAGATACCTGTGTAGTTTGGTTGAAACTGGGCCAATAGTTTTGTTGAAGAAGATTTTTATTTTTTTTCGAAAATTTAATTTAATTTATTTTATTAAAATTCAAGTTCTGCACAGAATTAATTAACTTGAAGGAATTTGGAAGGGGTTTATACAAGGAAGATTCCTGTGAAGGTTGGTTGAAATTGGTCCAGTAGTTTTGGAGAAGAAGATGTTTAAAGAAAAAGTTTACGCACGCACGGACGCACGGACGACGGACACAGGGCCATGACATAAGCCCCGCTGGCCTTCAGCCAAAGGAGCCAAAAACTGGATTAAGAGTATGATATTTGATAGGAAATAGGCTCGAGTGTCAAGTTCTACCGTTGACACTAACTTACAACTCAAAGCTCCTTTTTCGTCTAGAATCTGGATTTAGAGTATGATATGTTAAGAAATATGCCACAGTGTCAAGTTCTACCGTCGACACTAACTAACAACTCAAATGTCTTTTTTTTTCCAAAATCTGGATTCAGAGTATGATATCTAACAAGAAGTAGGCTCCAGTGTCAAGTTCTACCGTCAACACTTACTAATAACGCAAAGGTCCTTTTTGCCCAAAATTTTGAGTCAGAGTATGATATTTGATAAGAAATATGCTCCAGTTTCAAGTTCTACCGTCAACACTAACTAACAACTCAAAGATCCTTTTGGTCCAAAATCTGGATTCAGAGTATGCTTTTTGATAAGAAATAGGATACAGTGTCTAATTCTACAGTCGACACTAACTAACAATTCAAACGTCCTTTTTCGTCTAGAATCTGGATTCAGAGTATGATATTTGATAAGAAATAGGCTCCAGTGTCAAGTTCTACCATCGTTACTAGCTAACAACTCAAGTGTCCTTTTTGTTCAAAATCTATATTACGAGTATGATATTTAATAAGAAATAGGTTCCGGCGTCATGCCCTACCGTTGACGCTAACTAACAACTAAAATGTCCTTTTTATCCAAAAACTGAATTCAGAGTATGCTATTTAATAAGAAATTGGCTCCGGTGTCAAGTTTTACAGTCCACTCTATCTAATAAATCAAAGGTCCTTTTTGTCCAAAGTCTTGATTCAGAGTATGCTATTTCATAAGAAATAGTTTCCAGTTTTTTAGTTCTACCGTCGACACTAACTAGCAATTCAAAGGTCCTTTTTGTCAAATTATTAGTCTTATTATTTTCGATAAACTGTAGAACTTTCCTGTATTTAACAAGAATTGTATTTTTACCTTTCTAAAACAGCAAATTTTTAGACTGATCTAAATTGAAAAGGGTCGCAGACAACAATTTCAAGTGAATGGAATTTAAAGTGCGTTGGTCTTTGATGGTAGAAAACGTTTTGGGAAACGAAGAAATTGCTAGTGTCAAGCGATTACTTCATTTTCAACAATGTTAGCTAAAACAGTATTCTCTAGGGTCGTCGAAAAGCTTCTATGTGTGGTAATGTGGTAATGGATTAACAAATATCATTAGCGTCAATTCACGTCGTTAACCCATTACCAAACGACAAAATTTAAGGGCGGTCCAAATTGAAAGATCATGCAGACAACAATTTCAAGTGAATGGAATTTTTAATTCTTATGTCTGTTTGGATGGAAAACATTGTGGGAAATGAAGAAATTGCTTGTCACAAGCAATTTCTTCATTATCGACAATGTTTGCCATGGTCATAATTTTGTGGGGAGTCAAAAACAGTCATTGTGTGGTGATGGGTTAACTATCGCAAATACCTGCAAAATAGTAAAACAACCTCGATCTTCGCAAGTCGCGCGTTTACGTATTTTTTCAAATACGAATCAAGCCTTAACCCTTTCCAAAAACAAGAACTGGTTTTGACGTGTCTAATAGATAAGGCCTGGGAAAACATTGAGGCAAAAGAAGAAATTGCTGATGATCAGCAATTTCTCCTTTTGCCTCAATGTTTCCTCTGCCATTTAGTACACATATCCCAACTTTATTACTATCATTTTGGTCATCTTCAGCAACTTTTAAATTGTACAACCCTAAAATTTTGGTGTTTGGGAAAGGGTTAAATGAAACATGTAAACAAATGTGCATTTACCTATAGCTTGAGCGTTACTTCTGCTTAACGCTATCATCTGTTGACGTTGGATTTCACTAATGCCTTCTTGTGGATATAACACGAGTACCCCTACATCGTCTGTAAATTTTCAAAACAGATCCCCAGGTATAATCAAACATGTAAACAAATGTGCAATTACCTATAGCTTGAGCGTTACTTCTGCTTAACGCTATCATCTGTTGACGTTGGATTTCACTAATGCCTTCTTGTGGATATAACACGAGTACCCCTACATCGTCTGTAAATTTTCAAAACAGATCCCCAGGTATAATCAAACATGTAAACAAATGTGCAATTACCTATAGCTTGAGCGTTACTTCTGCTTAACGCTATCATCTGTTGACGTTGGATTTCACTAATGCCTTCTTGTGGATATAACACGAGTACCCCTACATCGTCTGTAAATTTTCAAAACAGATCCCCAGGTATAATCAAACATGTAAACAAATGTGCAATTACCTATAGCTTGAGCGTTACTTCTGCTTAACGCTATCATTTGTTGACGTTGGATTTCACTAATGCCTTCTTGTGGATATAACACGAGTACCCCTACATCGTCTGTAAATTTTCAAATCAGATCCCCAGGTATAATCAAACATGTAAACAAATGTGCAATTACCTATAGCTTGAGCGTTACTTCTGCTTAACGCTATCATCTGTTGACGTTGGATTTCACTAATGCCTTCTTGTGGATATAACACGAGTACCCCTACATCGTCTGTAAATTTTCAAAACAGATCCCCAGGTATAATCAAACATGTAAACAAATGTGCAATTACCTATAGCTTGAGCGTTACTTCTGCTTAACGCTATCATCTGTTGACGTTGGATTTCACTAATGCCTTCTTGTGGATATAACACGAGTACCCCTACATCGTCTGTAAATTTTCAAAACAGATCCCCAGGTATAATCAAACATGTAAACAAATGTGCAATTACCTATAGCTTGAGCGTTACTTCTGCTTAACGCTATCATCTGTTGTCGTTGGATTTCACTAATGCCTTCTTGTGGATATAACACGAGTACCCCTACATCGCCTGTAAGTTCAAAGCAGATCCATGAAGTATGAAGATTTTTAACCCTTTCCCAAACGGCAAAATGTTAGGGGGATCCACTTCAAAAACTACCACATTGACAAAATGGAACTTATTATTGATAGAATTTGTGTAAAACATGGCGTAGAAAATATTGAGACAAAAGGAGAAACTGCTGGTTATCAGCAGTTTCTTCTTTTGCCTCAATGTTTTCCCATGCCAATTCTATTAGGGATGTCAAAATCAGGTCGTGTTTTGGAAAGGGTTAAAAGGAATGAAATAAGTGCATATAAGATATAACCATGACTGGAAATAACAAACTTATATTGATATCCCCTCCCTCTTTTATAGTAACGTAAAATAAGAGCAAACTCAAATGTAATCACAATTCGTCAGACTATTGTGTATCCGGTACATTTTATTATTGGAACAAATTATGATTTTATCATACTCACTTGCATGTCTACCAAATCCATCCAGCACAGCTCCACCTGTATCACCAGAGGTCGCTACCAAAATGATGTTTCTACAAGAAAAAAATGAAATGTTTATGTTTTCGGTAATTTAATACAATTCTTTCAACACTGCCAAATGTTAAAAAGTTACACCAAATCAGAACTTTTCGAAATTATATAACTTAAGGCCACTTCTCCGTTTCTACCAGTCTTGCCGTACAACATGGTTATTAAAAAGATTTGTGTCAATTATCTTTTAAAATCATCGATCTTGATTACTTACTTTAAATCCCTAGAATCGGAAGTGGACACCGCATATTTGAACAACTGAGGCATCAACTGCAAAGCGGCGTCTTTAAACGAGGCTGTGGGTCCGTGAAAAAGTTCCAAAATATATTGACCTTGATCACCATGGTTACCGCTTGAGTTCAGAGGTCTGACGGGAAACACAACGTCACTTCCGAAAATGTCCTCGGAATACGCGTTGTTTACAAACGTCTTGATTAACCCTGGATGGATATCCCGAAACGGTATTATGTGTTCAATCACTCGCAATGTACGTTCTTTGTAATTTAAATCTACCAATCGTTCTAGCTCACCAAGCGTGAATTTACCCGGAAACGTTTTTGGAACGTAAAGGCCGCCATCTTTGGATAAACTTTTGATCATGACGTCACTAAATTTTGGACATGCGCTGTCCGATACTTCCGCATTTCTCGTCGACACATAAACACTTTTATTCTGTGTATAGTTTAGTCTAGAAATAACCTTCTCCGCGACGGAATCAGGATCCTCATTTCGTTCGCAAATAACTCTGACGTCGTAACTCTTTTCGTAAAATTGTTGTCTGAAATTCAAAATGTCCGACATGGGGGTCCTTTCGTTTTGACCTACGATGCGGTTGACCTTCATTCGTTCCAATCGCTCCAAGACATCGTGTGGGTGTACATCCAGAAAGAATACGGTACCTGCAATGAAAAGAATTTATCGTACAATTGTCTTAGGAAAACTTCGTAACTAAGTACAGCCTGTTTAACCCTTTATCCAAACGAGAGAATTTTAGGGTTGTAAAATTTGAAAGCCCTTGCAGACGATAAAATGGATGTTACTTAAGATAGATCTGTTTTTTTTAATCATAGCACCGACAATATTGACACAAAAGGAGAAAATGCTGATTACCAGAATTTTATCCTTTTGTCGCAATGTTTTTCCCATGCCAAATGTGTTAGAGACGTCAAAACCATACATTGTTTGTGAAAGGCTTAAAGCTGTGGTTATGAAGATTTAGAGGAAAAGCAGAAATGTATGAAAAATGGTGTGTTAAAGGGGCTCATTCTATGTCTTTATGCTTCCGAACTGTTCGGGAACTCATATTTGGGCATGGAAAAACAATTAGCAATGCATAAAAACCTCAATCTCGGCGAATAACCATCTTTCCTTTGCTATAGATCAATCCTTTACAAGCGTGTTTACACATTCTATTTTTACTTCAAAACAAGACAAGGTCAAGGTCAAGGAGAAACACCTCTGCGGTATTAACACATCGTACAACCGGCTGTGTCGATGACTGTGACCTTATTTGTGAGGAATACGTGAAAAGGTTTATTTTGTACAAGCACTGAACATTTATACGCGTATTTATCAACTATAGAATACCAAAGATCCTTTCGTTATTTATAAAAGTAAATTCATTTGACCTACCATGCACATGACATCGGATGCCGAATCTGTCTTCGCTGACTTTCGACGCAGCCGTTTGTACGGTGTGTTAAATCTCGCTGAGCACAAGTGACGTATCTCTGACGATATTGATATTTGAAGGTTGGGCATATGTAGCCGTTACAAAACAAAAACAAGGACGCCAGCATGTTATTAAATGACTTGGATTTTAATACTTAATAAAGCTCGTGGAGTGCTAACAATGGACAAAAATGATCTACCCCTTCAGGTTGGTAATTTCCTACGTTATTTCTGGTTTGTAATTATTGTGCCATTTGCATTTTCGACAGCCTAGCTCGTCCCCCTTTAACAGTTTGACGAGACCTTCATTTCAAGAAGTTCAAGGGGTGTTTAACCGTTTGATGACGTTGTTAGTAAGCTGAATCATTTTGTCAAATGTCGACAGCACATCTTGAAAGAAAAGGGCATATCTATAAACATACGAGTATGAGATAGTGCGGTGGTTCAAAATCAGAACTTAACCGTTAATTTATAGATTGTGTTCACGGACGACAAAAAGTCTAAGTAAACGAAAACATAATCTATTATCTTTTTAGGTAGAAAGCATCGTGGGAAATGAATAAACTGCTTGTCATAAGCAGATTCTTCTTTTTTCCACTATGTTATCCAAAGTCTTTATCTTGTGGGGGCGGCAATCTTTGATCTTTTAATTTATTTGTTTTCTTTTTGAAGTTAGACAAATCTGTTTACGCTCTATAGAAATGCTTCAAATGACTTCGAATTTAAGTTTTTGTACATACCTGATTGGGAAACATGTTGCATCCCATCCTCATGCATGGGATTCGAACCCGTGAGAGAAATAATACTGTCTGAGGCGTTAAACTGACACAACGCTTCGCCTTCTGCTTGCACAAACGAATCTGAACCGACCTCTGTTAGCTGAAAGATAAGCATAAGAAATCAACAAAATGGGACTGTTACGAGCTATATATATATAGACGTAAAACCATGTGTATGTTTTTATGACAATTCATTTTTATAACTTTTATAGCTTTACATCATTTCTTTAATCTTATTAGCAGAATTGTGGTCCATTAGACTTCCCAAAGACGGGTGAAATCGTACAACAATTCACATTTTTACACAAAACTACCGTTTCTTCTCTAAATATGCCTCTAGATGATTTGTTTGTAATGTGAATGAAGCATTTTAAAAACATCAACAAGCTTTGACTCGGAATATGCTAGGTACATTATTTTACATTGTCTCCTTTTATTTCATATTACTAATTCTGTCATTGTCTAACCTCGGTTATGTTAAAGTGACATTTCACAATTATTTGTACACAAATTTTACCTTTATTCTATCCGAAAGAGCATCTTCTCTTATGAAAATTCTGAAAATTTCAAGTCAAAATATTGAACCGTTTACGAGAAATATATATCATTGTGCTAAAATCAAACAAATTGTTGTGGACAACAGTTCAGATTTATATAGAATTGGTAATTTCTGTCTCAACTTTAAAGGCTTATTTTTCGCTTATAACTAACAACTTCAATAAACTGATAGCATTTCTACGCATTAGAATAAACAATCTTTGTATCAAGACATACTTTTAAAAAATGAAATAAATGTGAAATGTCACTTTAAAGAAATATTAGTATTACGATATAAATGCAAAACGTAATTACCTTTTGAGCTACAGGCATGCCCCAGTAAGGTTCCAGGTGGTCGTCATCGATATCTAGCACTGGTTTATTTAGTTTCTTGCTCAGTATTCGTCCAACAGTGGTCTTCCCGCAACCAGGGCTTCCCATCAAAATGATGTTGCTGCTCTGTGGAGAAAAAAAACCCAACCCAGTACATATACAATGTACGAATGAACTAATATAATCCAATTTTAGAGGAACAATAGATTAGGCATATAATCACCATTACCACAGACACTTATTGTACTAATATTGTATTTCCTATAGATCTAGTCACAATATTATCTATTTCATTATGTTGTTTTGAAATCGCAAGACTGTATAGCTCACGATAAATGACCTGGCAGAGCACCCCTATCTAATAGCTAGGGGTGCTCTGTCAGGTCATTTATCATGAGCTATACATTTTGAAAGAATTAAAGCCCATAAATTAACAGTTTAGTGGTTAGAGGCCAGATCAAATGTCTTTGTACATATAAAGAGAAAATTGACGACTGATGATTCATTGAATCTTGTTGACCAGAGCGAGATTTTTAAAGATTTTCTAAGCTGTTTTATATAAAACGTTTTTTAGAACCAGACAGACTATACTAGACTAAACACCGAGGTGTTCCAAATGCTCCATACTTCACACAAATGACGTCATGATGACGTCATGTGTATGAAGTATGGAGCATTACCATGGTACCATGGAGCATTCGGAACAACTCGGTCAATTCTCTCTTATATTGTTTCTACAGTGTTAATCAAGGAGTTCCGCACGAAGTATAGGGTAATGGTGCATCCCATTGAGCATCTTAAAACTATTGCTCTAAAGAACGCTTTATCCTAAAACATCTTAAGAAATCTCAAGATATCTCAAAAGATCTCGCTCTAAAGAACGCGCCTCTGTACAGAATTCCAATGTAAAAGAAAACTTAGTACATCATTTGTGATATGTGTAGAGCAAAAATGTTCAAATCATTGCAAAAGAGAGAAATCTCGTGTAATTCTTAAAGTTTATGGTGATAATAATGGGGGAAACACCAAGAATATGATAACAAAATGCATTTACTGCAGCTTACTTAAGATGTTCATATCTTATATGTGAATAGAGTCACTTTGAAAGAAGCGAGCACTGCCGATGTAAATCAAGCTTTAAATATAAGTTTGCAAAGACACCACTGAATGTCAGATTTTTAAGGTATTCCATCCATGATCAGATACCAAATTATTCGTGCAACTTCGGGCGTCATCCGTGGCAACGGAAATTGACATTAATTAAATTATACACTCATCATTTCTTCGGGTGTCATCCGTGGCAACAGAAATTGACGAGGGATATTATCCTCGTCAATTTCCGTTGTTACGGATGACCCCCGCAGTTGGGCGAAGCGTTTGATATCTGAGTCAATTTCAAAATTCGCAGGTTTTTTAGACCAGTAAATCATGAAAAATATTTGTCAAACATTTTAATGTTTGTGTTCTTAATTTGTTGGTAGATTCTTAATAACACGTTTCAAACCATTTTCCACCCTGTATTGTGGGTGTGTAGCTTCTGAATCAGATATTAACAATGTGTTCCGGACAAAAATGTCTTTGGTGTTCCGGTTAAATAATGGTATGAAAATAATATAAATTGAAAGATAGTTCAAATTTTTTCACCAAATTACATCTTAAAAGGTCAATAGCTAATAAATAAATAGAAAAGAATCATTTTGGATGCATAATTACATAATAATTTACATTAAAGTATCTCTGGCTGCTAAAGTTGGGAAAAAACAAACATTTTAGTCTCAAAATTTCTTATTTGAGTCCAAATGTCCAGAAAAGTTTCAATCGTCAAAATTAATATGTCCAATTTACTTTATATAACTAGTACTTTTGATGCATTTGCTTGATCAGTTTTCTTGGAAAATGAATTTAACATTACCGGAACACCAAAGACATTAGCGGAACACCAAAGACATCAACATAACCCCAAAGAAAATCATCTTTTTTCTTTGCTTTAACATGTTTATTTTGCATTGATTTAGGTTGAAACTGGCGGGTAATATTTGTCCCATTTGATTCCGCTTCCCGGAACGTACATCAGAACTCTTGTCAAATTAAAATGCCAATGAAAAGTCCAAGCTTAACCTCCAGTTGATAGTAAAATCTGACCTCCTTTAAGACATGAATTTAGTAACACAGCATGAGTCGAACGATATAGGAATGCAAAAAGAGATAGTTAATGTGTAATAACATAGGATTTTAATGCACCAGTATAAAACATTTAGGGCAATATTGTTCTAGCATTTACCGTCTGTCAGCCTGTCTGTCAATTCAAAACTTTGAATTAGCATTTCTCTAAAAAGAATGGACAAAGAAAGCTCACATTTGGTAAGTAACGTTTGTTCAACGATATCTATCTGCTCCATTCATTCAGACATTCCCAAAAGTCATTTTCAACCCTTAACATGGAACTCCACTTAAAACATCGAGCGAAACCTAAATTTGGCATTTTCTCTAAAATAATTGCACGAACAAAGCTGAAATTTGGTAGGTTACCTTATTTTAATAATATCTATCCGATCCATGCAATATGACATACCTCAGTGCCATTTTATTTTTAGTCTTTGGCGTTCCAGTGCTTAGACCGGAACACCAAGGACTGGAACACCAAGGACAATTTAACACTAATTTGCAAAAATATACGTGTAAATAGGGTATTTGTTAAATCTACTATTGAAAGCATTTACTGTACTCAAAGTCAGATATACGGGACAAATATCTAACAAAAAGGTGCCTTGCAAAGTATAATAAAGTGCGTCATCCCAAAGACAAAGAAAAAAAGTACTGTACAAGTTAATCGCCTTCTTTTTCAATTTATTAATAAGACACAAAATAAATTCTTCCTCTTTAAATTGTAATGTATGAACCTACGGTAGCTTTTCAAAAGGAGGTAGATGATTTGTGTCTACATCTAACTCAGATTGCATTTCTTGGACTTTTTAGACACTGGAACACCAAAGACAAAAATCTGTGGGACAAGGACATATGATGATTTTTATACCAGTTACATAATATCATTTGGGTCACTGGTATACTTAAAGTGTAATTTTACATATTGTCATGCAAACTAACCCAAAAAAGTTTTTCAATTACGGTTAAAAGTAGTTATCTTTGCTGGTCAAAACCAATAAGGGTAGCAGTGGGACAAAGCAAATTTACACATTTCAGGTCATATAACACGTAAAATATCTCACTAAAGCATGTAACATGCTAAGTTTTTATGCTTTATCAACACAATTGCATTGGTATCGACTCATTTTTAACATTAATGTTCATTTGATTACTTAAATGTACAATTTATCACACGTGAACAAGAAAACCTGCGAATTTTGAAAACGACTCATCTAATGATGGATGAAAATCCTTACACTTACATTATCTCCAATTGCAAGTTTCCGAACAAAAGTCCGTTGCACCCATAATCCGGTTGCGGCTGTTAGTACACGGGTGTGTATGAGGCAACCACGTCGTAGTAAGGACTGCATAGTTGAATGTCTTTAATAGTATTACTTCAAATCAGATTTGTCCTCGTATTTATGTAACCGGACTGTTTAGGCGCCGACGCCCAGGGTGACTGGTATATTTAACAGCCTGGTTTAAGACGGATTCATGATTTCTCCTAAGAGCGGCTAAAGTTGAAGAAACACAGTATTTCACGTTCAATCATTTTATTCAGAGGAAAAGTTTATATAATTTAATTTTAGAGTTCTTAAAAAGAGCCTAATAATTTAGAAATAGATCCTAACAATTTGGAAAGGTAAAAAATAAATGTATCCCTATGAAATTAACCCCTATGTATAAAGTGGCTAGTACTAGATATAGGTTAAATCTACCTGTGTAACCCGTGCTAGCAATGCTAGTATACACTCACTCAGTTTACATATGTGGACAGTACATATTACTCTGCTAATGCCTAATTTGCATATTTTAATGTGGAATCCATGGCATTATTACTAAATAATTAAACCAAACAGATTAAATTACTAGAAATAAGCCATAGATTCATAACATTAATGAAATAACCTAAATAGCAAACTCTCTAATCTTGGACCAGATTTAATATAAGCACTTTTAGAAACCTACATGTACATGTAAGAGTTACTTATCTTGAATTTAACCCTTTCCTTTATATGACCCAAAGCACTCCTGCTACATTTATAATAGAGATCTACAATCAACAATAAAAGATATTACGACCAACAATTCTACCAAATACAAAATCAACGAGCTAGGAGTGCCGTAAGAGTTCGTTGCACCCACGTCCCGGTGGCAGCTGCTGTAAGAACACGGGTGTGTATGAAGTAACCATGGCGTAGTAGGGTCTGCATAATTGGTTGTCGAACAACCTGCACTTCACATCAGATTTGTCCGTCGTTCAAAGTGATTTAAAATTAACGATAAAAATTATCACAGCCAACAATTCCACCATACAAAAAATCAGAGCGATGGGAGTACCGTAAGAGTTCGTTGAACCCATGTCCCGGTCGCGGCTGTTAGTATGCGGGTGTGTATGAAGTAACCGTGGCGTAGTAGGGTCTGCATTGTTGATAGTATTTAACCCTTTCCCAAACAACAAAAATTGCGACTGTTTCAATTTGAAAGCTGCTGCAGACGACAAAATAGATGTTGAAAAAGATTGATTTTGTGCAAACTGTAGCACAGAAAACATTTAAGCAAAAGGAGAAACTGCTGGTTATCAGCAGTTTCTTCTTTTGTTTCAATGTTTTCCAAAGTCTTTTCTATCTGGGACGTCAAAAGCAGGTCTTGTTGGGAAAGGGTTAATCTTACAACTTCACACCAGATTTGTCCTCGTATATAAAAAGATCTAAAATCAACAACAGAAATGATTACAGCCAACAATTCCAGCATATACAAAATCAACGAGGTATGAGTACCGTAAGAGATCGTTGCACCCATGTCCCGGTCGCGGCTGTTAACTTACGCTGGTGTGCATGAGACAACCATGGCATAGTAGATTTTGCATTGTGGAATGTCTTTACAATTAACAGTAAAAATCATTAGTCAGCAATTCCACAAAGTACTAACAAATTGTATAATAGATTCTATAATCTAAGTTATCATGAGTACAAATTTTGGCATGTAGAAATCCATTAAAATTAAGGTAGCCTAACCCTAATGAGATTCTCGCGACGTCGGAATTATTTAGGCACGGTCGAAAACATTGGAACTGGATAAGTAGATATATTAGTTCCCTATCACTTATTAAATCAAAGTGCTGAGAGCACTGTAATTTGACGTCCCTAATTGATTGATCGGGATTGTACACGAACGATAGATTTCTTTTATTCATTCCTCTGTTAAACGTTTAACGTTTAATTCTATGAAATCGGTTTCGGACATACGAAATCGGCTTTATTACCAAAAAAAAAAAAAAAAAAAAAAAAAAAAAAAACCCTCTCAGACTTTACATTGATTTGATTGCCGTTTCAAGATAACTTTTTTGTCTCCATGAATAACCACTATCAATTTGATTACCCAATTCAATTAATGCCGTGTGATTAGCAATTTTGTCTTCTTGTTTCGGTTTAACTATGAGTATTGTCGTCAGTTACGCCTTTCGTTGATTTTATAAAGGACGATACAAAGCAATTTATTCAAAATGTAAGCCAACACGCTACATAAATGAAAGCCGCGATAGCTCACTTGGCAGAGCACTCACCTTGTACTCTTTACACATGTTTATATCCGGAAGGACCTGGGTTCTGATTCTACTTAGACATTGTTCTTTTTATCATCTTTTTTTTCGACTTTTATCTCCACCATCGTTAGGGAAAAACCACCGCAGTGATTTTGATTCGATCTAAACACAAATTCAACGAAAAGAAGTAATGAAACGCCGATCATTTACATACAATTCCGCTCAATCAATCAGAGACGTCTAAATACAGTGCTCCAGGCACTTTAATTTTTGTTCGTGTTTAGAGTAAAAAACAAAAAACAAAAAAAAAAAAAAAAAAAAAAAAAAAACGAAAACAAAAATAAAAACCAAAAAAAAAAAAAAAAAAAAAAAAAACAGCAGTTTTCCCTGGTTGTGGTTACAAAACAATCGAAATCAATACATATTATTGCTGAAACAAAATACCAGATGAATTTGAGCACCTAACCATGTATTCCTCATGCCAGTACTACCGCAGCATCCTTATATCTACAGATGTGCACACAAAGAAGAAATTGGGAACGTGCCGTCGGGAAAATGGCAGTGGAGTACAATACGCCATTTAAATCTTCGTATCATTATCAACGAACATTTGAGAATAGCAATGTCCCTATCTGTACACATATTCATCCGATCATCCAGGTACCATTGTAACTGTTGCAGATCCAATGCTTCATCTTCTTAGCACAATACACGTTATCATCCTAAAATGTCTGCTTTCAGTAAACACATAAAGAAAAGCAAACGTTTTAACAAACGTTATACAGAAGAAATGGTCCGAACTGGTTTCGAACCAATGGCGTTCCAAATTTCAAACTGAAAACAGGTTGCAATGCGAATCCTTTCCCGTTTGAGCTATCGCAGCTTTTGATGATAAAAGGCGTTTGTTAATTTTATTAATATAATGTATGCGTGTATCGCTTTCTAAAGATCTAACCCTTTACACAATGTCACGAAAGTCAAATCACTAGAAGAAAATGATTAAATCGAAAAAAGATCGTAAAGTTGGTAAAGACGTGGCATGAATTGAATCGGGCAATGAATCGTATAGTGTTTGTTAGACAACACATAGAGAGCAGGAAAAGATACGACAGTTTTTCCTGTATTGTAACAAAATCTTTTTTGAATTTTGACCAACTGGCAATTGAGTCTGAGAAGGATTTTTTGGTAATGAAAACCCATTACGCCTGTCGAAAAGTGGTCTTAAGAATTGGACGTCCATAAAGACGTCCAATTAAAAAGCAGCGATCATCAAATGTATAATTATTTAGTATGTATACCAAAGTGATCTAATCATAACAATAAAAAAGTTATTACTGAAACATTAAATTTGTTCCATTTTCTCAAATCAGATGAATATTACAGAAAATTAGATGAAACATACGAAGGTCTTTTGGCTTTCGAGACCGCAATGACTAAGCTGATCTCAAACACCATAAATATCCCCATTTCCATATCAGAGTTCCAAAAGTCACAGTCGATAGGTCTCGATAAATGACCTGGCAGAACATCTCTAGCTATTAGCTAGAGATGTTCTGCCAGGTCAATGATCGTGACCCATACCTGCAAAAAGTACACTTGTACACTTGTAAAGATTTTATATCAGATTTACCCACTTAAATCTGCTAGCAACGTACTCATTGAATTTTTCTTATCTAAATGTGTTACAATGTTTAAATGAGATGACATTCGTCATACGTATCCTACACATAATATGATTCTTGCTGAAATATTGAAAGGGGCTCACTCGCTAAAAGTTTAATCCATAACACAATAATGCAATCTAGAGCAATATACATGTGCGATTCAGCTTAACAAATTACAGGAAACGTGTGACAGTTTGTTAAAAAAAGTCGATTGTAGCCTACATAGAAATATACGTACATGAGAGCGAATCGAAGTGGCCTACCACCAACAACGATTTCCTACTTTTTAAGAGTAAATGCTTGAAATATATTGAGACAAAAGCAAAAAATGCTGAAAATCAGCATTTTCTGCTTTTGCCTCAATATTTTCTTAGCTATGTTTTAACATAAATTCCATCTTTATCAATATTTTTGTCGTCTGCAAGATCTTTCAAATTGGACCACCCTAAGATTTTGTCGTTTTGGGAAAGGGTTAACCACTGCTTTACTAATTAAGTGTTGAATAGGTCGTATGCCCATAATATGTTTTTGACGCCTCACAAGATAATTGCTTTGGAGAACACTGTAGAATGTTTCCTACCCAGAAAGACTGAGAAAAAAATAAAATTTCATTCGCTTAAGTTTGTCATCTGTAACACCTCTCAAATTGCAATTTTGAACAGTCGAAAATTTTGCCGTTTTGTACTAGACAGTTTTTATGTCGTCTGCATTTCTAACGTCGTGTTATGTAGGACCTATTGTGCAAATAGCCGATATAAAATCTCGTATGCATTTTATCAAAACCAAAATAGAGATCTTGGCTACCGTTAAGACTTAACTTAAGTGTTAGCACTTTCCCAAACAATGACCGTTTTTACGACACTAGCAAATAAACCGTTGGAAAACATCAAGATAAACGGTATTTTACGGTATGTCCTACACGAATCCTTAGTAACCAACGTTCATTTTGTCGTCTGCAATAGATTTCGAATTGAAATGTTGGTTTTTTTTTTGCTGTTTGGTAAGGAATAAATGAAAATAAATCTTACCTAGATTCTATATGTATGCTTCACAGCCCGTTAGAATTATAAATGACGTGTTGCAGTTTATCTTATAATAGGCCTATTACTCATATGTCGATATTTTCCTCTACACATGTAATATGTCATGACACAGGTGGCAAACTCAACAATTTCAACCCTTTCCCTACAACGATGTTTAGTTTTGAAGTCATTAATTGGAAAATATTAAGGGAAACAATAAATAAGGCCTACTTGTAAACACCACTTTCTCTCTTTGTCTAAATGCTTTCTCTGCTAGGCCTACTTTGTGTAGCCTATGCTTGAAGTTAGTTTTCGTTGTAAACGAGTGTAGATCAACAAACTATTATCTTTCTTATTTTTTTTTCATTTCTACCAGCTATAACGAGATCGGTTATAGCGAAGTTTCAGATACAACATAGGTCTACACGTACATGTCAATTTACTTTGTCCCATACATATGTTTTACACATTAGATCACGGTATCCGGTCATAGTTTAGAACGTGTCGTCTGCAACAACATATCAAGGTAATTATCGATCGATTTTCGGATTAGCACGTTACGAATGAACTATTGTCGTGTGTAATGAACGACCTTGTATGCTTGTATTTCGGGCTTTTAACGTTAAAATGTTTATAGTCCGTTTGTGATATAAAATCTATTATATGGTACATGTTTACAAAATTTGCCAATGCATATGTAACACAATATCAAACTCCGAACTATTTTAATTTTGCATGTGTTGGCTCGAACCTTGCAGGTGTCTCACACCTGCAAGATTCGAGCCAACTCATACAAAATTGTACTAAGATTTAAGGACACATTTTGCCATTGTTTACATTAGGTCAGATTTGTAAACATGAGCCATAAATTATCGTTACTGGAATATAAGTGACAGAATCATTTTGAACGTTTAGTAGAGAATTTGTACTGACCAGTTGTGCCTATTTCATTTTCTGATGTTCATGTTTGGGATTTCACACTATGGAAAATATGGGAGATAACAAACGAAAGCGAAAGGCCATTTCATTAGAGACGAAATATGAAATCGTAAATGAAGTCGAAAAGGGACTTATTTCAAAGGCAGAGATTGGACGAAAATATGGACTTGCATCAAGCACGCTTAGTACAATTTTGAAAAACAAGGACTCGATTAAAGCCAATTTCGAAAGAGGATCATTTCAGTGTAGCAGGAAACGATTTCGTTCGGGCGACTTTAAAGATATAGGCCTAGAAGATGCTTTATTCGAATGGTGCTCTTCAGCCCGAAGCGAAAGCGGACACATAACCGGACCGGAGTTGGCTACGAAAGCCGAAGCAGTGGCTCACAAGTTAGGGCGGAGTGACTTTAAAGCGTCAAATGGATTTATAGAGAGGTTCAAAGAGCGAAGGGGTTTACGAAACCTAAACAAAAAGTAAGTTGATTTATCTTTCTCCTGTTACAATGAGACCCTGCTTATACCGAGGAATAGTTTAGACATGTTGATATTGTATTCAAATTCAATCGCTAGAAAAGTTTTATATAAATATATAAAATTTGGATATAGGCCTATTCTTCGCGAATAATATGTCATTAATACTGATCAGCAAAATTATTTTAAACCCTGCAAGTTTTGTCTAAACTAAGCACACAAGTTTGTTTTTTGAAAATCGCAAAGATCGACTTATGAGGTTTTGCATTTACACCGACGATTTGCTTCTTTTTCTTTGAACAATGTTTTCTCGGCTTTGTCATGCATTCGTGCTTAGGCCTAATACATAAGTTAACAATAATTATGTCGTCTGCTTCCTCTAAACTTGACCAGCCAAAAATTTTGCTGCACAAGATTAGCATATCACTGGTGGTGAACTCGGCCAAAGCGAGGGACGTTATTTCGCGATCAATGTATTCCGTCGACAGTTGACAGTTTGTCAATACAAAATGGTAAACCAGGTAGGGGGCCTATGTTTTTAGAACAAGTTCATTGTCATTAGAAAAAAAAAATCTATAAACTCACATTTAAACGCAAAATATCTATACCTTGTTGTAGCGAAAATTGTTTTAGTTCACAACCAGTGCATATACACTTTTCCAAACAACCATAGTTTTTGATGTCCCTAATGGAATAGTCCTGAGAAAACCGTTAGGCAAGATATAAAAATGTAGACAACCAACATTTCCCTTTTGTCTCGACATTTTCAATACTAAACTGTCCACACATCCCATCAGCATCAATAGTCACTTTGTTGTCGGCACCATTTTTCAATAGGGAACGATTTTATAAAGTAAACAGTGACGTAATTTCGGACAAACAAATAGTACTTCGTATGCTATGTGTTGTTATAAAATCTCGAAACTACGGCTTGATTCAAGCCGAAGTTTCGAGATTTTATAACATCACCGACGGTTTATCAAAACATAACAATAAACCAAGTGTATTTTTAGCACAAAATTTTTTCAATCGCGACCCTCGAGACTGTTTGCAACCTTTTGCCGCGTTGGAACGTGGTTGCAACATGATCTCGAGCGTAATAAGGTGACCGCCATATTGAACGTGAAAGTAGACGCGCGTAAATGACGTCATCAAAACAAATCAATCCTTTAGCTAACGTTATAATTCAAGTGAAATATACTGTCAATAATCGGTAAATCACATCAATTATTTTATCTGGTAAAATTTTGTCACATTTATGAGGATACAGTCGACTTTAGAGCGCTGTTTGTTTCAAATATTTTTCTGGCGTAGATTTAAATGGTTGTTTGGTCTGCTTCCGTTGTTATTGACCTGACTACCGTTGTTATGCTTGCGGAGAGATATGGGCAGGATCGGCTCATGCCGGCAACTGTAATCCGTTCGAGGGGATCTTGAGTAACGATAATATCCGAGAATATTCGAATGAAAATTTTTTGCTAATATGACCAGCCTAAATTATTGTATTTTGGAAATATGTAAAAAGAAGAAAGATAAATGCCGTCTTCCACTCTTTGTCGTGTAAAAAGATCTTTTTGTGATTAAACCTTTCCAAAAAGGCAAACATTTGGACCATAGCAGTTGAAAACGGCGTAGATCCCCAATAAACAAAAACACACGGTGTATAATCACGTGATAATCACGTGATACAATATTTTCAGAAAATCTTCAATAATTTTGTAAATACTGGACCGATTTGAATTCGATTTGGAGCAGAGAATGTGGACAGACGGCACACATTAGATGGACGTGCTTGATTTTTGAAAAATCAACTGATGAAAAAGTTATTGAAGATAAACCAACATTTTGGTTTATATTCAATTACTTTTTTTATCAGATGATTTTTCAAAAATCAAACACCTCCGGCTTATTTCTGGCATTTTCCCACCATCTCTGCTTCAAACCGAATTCAAATCGGTCCCGTGTTAACAAAATTATTGAAGATTTTCTGAAATTGTTGCATCACGTGATTAATCACCGTGAAAAATATGGACGGTTCTTAAATGGAAGCTGCGATGGACCACCAGACAGATTTAAAAAAAAAAAAAAAAAAAAAAAAAAAAGCGCTGAAATAAGGCTATCAGCTGAACATTTCCTTTTTTTGCGTCAGTGTTTTTCACAACCTTTATCATCAGGGATGTCAAAACCAGGTTTTGTTGTGAAAGGGTTAAAAGGTAGAAAGATAAATGATGTTAAGATCTCATTTACATGTTAACCCTTCCCAAACGTCAAAATTTTAGGGTAATCCACGGATATGTGTAGAATATGACACAGAAAATATTGAGACAAAAGGAGAAACTGCTGGTTATCAGCAGTTTCTTCTTTTGTTTCAATGTTTTCCCAATCCTTTTCTATTAGGATCGTCAAAACCAGGTCTTGTTTGTTAGAGGGTTTAAAAGATCTTTGTATGATTAACCCATTACCACACAGCGACTCTTTTTGACTCCTGTCGAGATTATAGCTGTGGAAAACATTGGGGAAAATGAAGAAATTGTTTGTGACAGGCAATTTCTTAATGCCTATAATGTTTCTATCCTAAAGGACAACTAGATCTAAACATAAAATTTCATCAACTTGAAAAAGTCGTTTGCAGCTGCTTTCAATTTGAACAGGTTCAAATTGTGTCGTTTGGTAAAGGGTTTAACCCTTTCCCAAACAAGATCTGGTTTTGACGTCCCTAATAGAAAAGGCTTGGGAAAACATTGAAACAACAGAAGAAACTGCTGATAACAAGCAGTTGGGTGATTTAAAAAAAAAGATGATTTTTTTTTCAAAGTGAGCTACAGAAAATCTTTTAAAGGCTTTTGGTGAGAATTTTGTCCTTAAATAAGCATTGCCTTAGGGTTAAGATATCTACAAAATTTCATGAACTTATCTTGATAAATAAAAAAATTTTGACATAACATGATGCTAAAATTTTCCCCAATTAAACCATTTTTGTGTGACATTTTCTGATAACATCATTATTAGGACTGTTTTTACATAAAGTGTAGGTTTTTGGTGATGGAAACTTAGTATTTATATGAAACTTTGACTCAAAATATTTATCTTGTTAAAGGTTTCAAATGCATATTACCTTATTTAGACTATACATTTTGGGTTTATAACATACAACATGCTGACGAAAATTTAGTTAAAATTTACTTGATTCTCATTTGTTTTGGTCTTACTTGATTTCTTTAGAATTGCAGCCTGTTAATTAAGTTAATTTGATGATTTTGATATTATAAGATTAGAATAAGCATAAAATTATTGTTGCATGTCTTTACACTTTGATCTGCTAGAGATATATGTGTATGTACCCCAAATTGTCCCCAGTGAAACATTTTGTGTTTGGGCACTTATAATTGTTCCCCATCATTTTCAAATGTGCATTCTTTTATATTTCCCAAGAGAGTTTGTGCCAAAAAGATCACCAGCAATAGAATAAATGAGAGGAGGATGTGCATTTGGTATCTGTCATCTGAAAACAAATGTCCCCAGTGAAACGCAATTTTGCTGTATGACACTATATCAGTCTAACTGTTAAAAGATCTTAAGTTTAGGATGTTGCCTGGTTACTTCTGATTACTTGTTGTAAAGATAGGTCATTTTCTTACCTTTCACAAGAAAATTTTCATGATATCCCTATGGTGTAAGTAAAATATCAAAAAAAGACATCATTTTCTAAATTTCTGACAGCAAAATTGTACTTATATATTGATATTAAATCTAAAAAGTAATTGCCATGTTTGAAATTATAGAAAAAATGACTTATGAACAAAAACAAACTAATCTTATTTATCCTGAGCCTAACAATTTTATGTCCCCAGTGAAACGGTTCCAGCTGCATTTGTATCTGGTGACTTTTTTCCAGAATCTTTTCCTAATTTAATTTGTATACACCTTTAATTGAGTCTTTGGACAACATTCTTTACATTCAAACCAAACAAGAATCAAATTGAATTCTTCTACCATTTATTTAGGTATCTTAACTTTTATAATGTAGGTGTAGCTAAGAAATATGAGCAAGTTGGTTTTTTCAGACCATGGAAACATACCAGAATTTATTAATCTACAAGGCCTTGTCAATGATACATACAAATTTCATGTACATTATATCAGTTTCTAAAAAGAAGAAGGCTTAAGACAATTTTATTAATATTTTTGTCCCCAGTGAAACAGACTTTCCAGTTTCTTTGATGCCATGTAAACTACTTGTGGCTACTTGTAGAAAACGGCTTTTGGCTTATCTATAGCTATGTGTTCAATTTCACATCAGATAGAACTACAACTATTTTCCTAACATATTGTGACTTTTACAGAAACTTTTACTAGTGATAAATGAAAAACCAGAGCAAAATTCTACTTCAAACTGTCATAAAATTTGATACATCTCGCTGAAGTAGCATTTTTTTGTATCAGATTGTAGCTTTACCTATGCTTTAAACTTAAAACGCAAATAATATTTCAATTTTATAACTTTTCCAAGCCTTAAGATGTCTAGAAAAAAATCAGATATCCTTAAAAAATGAGTCAATTGATTTGAACAAATCCAAAATTAAAAAGGAAATTGTCTTTGTCCTTCACCTTCCCATGATTGGGCTAAGCCCCCCTCCGTTCATACGGGCCTGTTTTCTATGCGATATTTTACACAAATTCTATCTTTAATAACAAGTTTGCATTTTGTCATTTTTGGCAGTTTTTGAAGTTGATCGCCCTGAAATTTTGACGTTTGGTAAAGGGTTTAAGATATTCGGTATGTATGCACAATACTTCCTGGTCTACTTTTGTGGGGAAGTCAGGTCAAAATACCTCTGAATCGTCACGTGAAAAGGAGATTTTCTGCAAACACAAGACCTTTCTGCAAAAAAGAAATCAAAAAGTAAGAAGAAGAAGAAGAAGAAGAAGAAGAAGAAGAAGAAGAAGAAGAAGAAGAAGAAGAAGAAGAAGAAGAAGAAGAAGAAGAAGAAGAAGAAGAAGAAAAGAAGAAGAAAAAGAAGAAGAAGAAGCGTTTTGCTTATCATCTCTTGGGGGAATTCATGTTAAATGTAAACTTATACACACAAAAAATGAGTAAATTTTGAAAAAAAAAAAATGCCATAAATGTTGGTGTCTGTGATTATGCCGTTATAATGCGGACATGTTTGATTTAACTGAAAATCGAAATTTTGGTTGAAGTCGCAAAAGTTCTATTTTATTATATTTTTTTGTATATTTTTATCCACGCTAGATCTGATTTCTTGAAAAAAAAAACTCATAATCGCTCCTACCTTTAAGCTACAGGTACCAAGTTTTCGATTAAAAGCAGAGAAATTAGATTTATCTCCCAGAAAGCCCGTTGACTTCGGATTGTTATCATTTGGTTATAAAAGTATATATGATTTATAATGTAATAGACACCAACCAAATTGCAAAAAAGTCCCCTTTAAAATAATTGCGGAAGAGAGACACATTAATAAAGCAAATGCATAGAATTGTGTTAAATCATGCATAAGGTATCCGACACTTGAAATATGATATTTCTTTAACATTGCCTTTAGATTATTTGTGTGAAAATTGTAAGTAAAATACACGCAAATGTTCTAAAAATAAAATAAAATCCACAGGATTTTAAATTTATGAAGGTATTTTTTTTTTTCCAAATTATTACATTTCAATTTCATTTTTAAAGAATATTTTGATGCAAAGATTGGTTATTCTAATGCGTTAAATGGTATCAGTTTTTGTCTTCAAATTGTTACTTATAAGCAAAAAAAAAAAAAAAAAAAAAAAAAAATTCGAAATATATTCATCGTAAAGTATGCAATACTTTGGCTTGTAATTTACAGAGTTCAGATGAAAATGGAAGTAAAATTCTCGAGAAACTATCTATGGAATGCCTTTATGAGAAATAATCGAACTTCTATCATGGTTTATCGTTATTTAACCACGGGTCTTAGACTGAACGAATAAATAACCGCGAGGGCGAACATTTTTCTACAAGGTTCCACACAAGAATTTTTGACATGTCAAAAAACATGTAAAAAAATCGAGTTGGAAGCCCGAGCGATGCAGACCAAGCTCGATCACGCCGACCACATCTGATCACCCATGCCGAACGAGCTCGATCTTTACCCGATCACTTGGCCGAACTTGATAGAGTTGATCTGATCGGTAGTGGGAACCTAGCATTATCATTTTGACAAGTTTAAAGATACAAACTTACTTATTTTCGCGGTAATTTTCTGTGAGAATAACTGTACATAACTGAAATGGCCTTTAATTTTTCTCTGTGCAAAATTCCAGCTTCACCTGACCTGTATTGGCTTCGATTACGACAGATATAAAACCCCCATATCACGCCACGGTGTGACAACATGCTCAAATTCAACTTCTGTGGATCAGTAGGGAGTTAGGCCTGGGAATACCAGTGTCCCTTTAAGTCTACGTTTATGCTATTTGACCCATATTGATACCGATAACATTGTGTAATATCAAATTCTCGTATTTCTTAAGGAGAAATAAAATTAGATGATAAAAATCAACGGAGTGTCAATCTAAAAACGCGTGCAGGGTGTTTCTTTATTTACCTTATAATAGTAATGAAAATACTAATTGATAAAAGTGAACATTTGGAATATATAAATGGCTAATTATAAGCTCTGCTTTTTGAAACCTTTCATAAAGTAAAAACAACTGATTCAACAAGAGGACCCTGAGGGCCCTAAATCGCTCACCTGAGTAATGTTTTAATAATGCCAAATAACTTTGCATATGTTACACATTGTGGTCCCAGAGAAGAATTTGGCCATGTAATTTAGGAGGAGATGTCGTTTACAAAAATTGATGAGTTTTATGACATTTCCCATTTTCTGATGCCACAGCAACCAGAGTTTTTCATGGATTTTAATTCTTTTAAAAAATTTCATAAGGGGCCACCCAAGGAACATTTCTGCCAAATTTGGTTGATTTTAACCCAGAAGTTAAGGAGGAGATGTCGTTTAAAGAAGTTGTTAAGTTTTTGTGAAATTTTCCATTTTCCGATGCCACGGCAACCAGAGTTTTTCATTGATTTCAATTCTTTTAGCAATTCTTATAAGGGACTACCCAAGGAACATTTCTGCCAAGTTTGGTTGATTTTAACCTAGAGGTTAAGGAGGAGATGTTGTTTAAAGAAGCTAAGTTTTTTTGAAATTTACCATTTTCCGATGCCACGGCAACCAGAGTTTTTCATGGATTTCAATTCTTTTAGCAATATTTATAAGGGACCAACCAAGGAACATTTCTGCCAAGTTTGGTTGATTTTAACCCAGAAGTTAAGGAGGAGATGTCGTTTAAAGAAATAGTTGAATTTTTGTGAAATTCCCCATTTTCCGGTGCCACGGCAACCAGAGTTTTTCATGGATCTCAATTCTTTTAGCAATTTTAATAAGGGACTACCCAAGGTACATTTCTGCCAAGTTTGGTTGATTTTGACCCTGAAGTTAAGGAAGGGATGTCGTTTAAAGAAATTGTTGAGCTTTTGTGAAATTTCCCATTTTCAGATGCCACGGCAACCAGAGTTTTTGATGGATTTCAATTCTTTTAGCAATTTTTATAAAGGACCACCCAAGGAACATTTCTGCCAAGTTTGGTTGATTTTGACCCAGTAGTTTAGGAGGAGATGTCGTTTAAAGAAATTGTTGAGCTTTTGTGAAATTTCCCATTTTCATATGCCACGGCAACCAGAGTTTTTCATGGATTTCAATTATTTTAGCATTTTTTATAAAGGACCACCCAAGGAACATTTCTGCCAAGTTTGGTTGAATTTGACCCAGTAGTTTAGGAGGAGATGTCGTTTAAAGAAATTTTTGAGCTTTTGTGAAATTTCCCATTTTCAGATGCCACGGCAACCAGAGTTTTTCATGGATTTCAATTCTTTTAGCAATTCTTATAAGGGACCATCCAAGGAACATTTCTGCCAAGTTTGGTTGATTTTGACCCAGAAGTTCAGGAGGAGATGTCATTTAAAGAAGTTTTTGAGCTTTTGTGAAATTTCCCATTTTCCGATGCCACGGCAACCAGAGTTTTTGATTGATTTCAATTCTTTTAGCAATTTTTATAAAGGACTACCCAAGGAACATTTCTGCCAAGTTTGGTTGATTTTGACCCAGTAGTTTAGGAGGAGATGTCGTTTAAAGAAATTGTTGAGCTTTTGTGAAATTTCCCATTTTCAGATGCCACGGCAACCAGAGTTTTTCATGGATTTCAATTCTTTTAGCAATTTTTATAAAGGACTACCCAAGGAACATTTCTGCCAAGTTTGGTTGAATTTGACCCAGTAGTTTAGGAGGAGATGTTGTTTAAAGAAATTGTTGAGCTTTTGTGAAATTTCCCATTTTCATATGCCACGGCAACCAGAGTTTTTCATGGATTTCAATTATTTTAGCAATTTTTATAAAGGACCACCCAAGGAACATTTCTGCCAAGTTTGGTTGATTTTGACCCAGTAGTTTAGGAGGAGATGTCGTTTAAAGAAATTTTTGAGCTTTTGTGAAATTTCCCATTTTCAGATGCCACGGCAACCAGAGTTTTTCATGGATTTCAATTCTTTTAGCAATTTTTATAAAGGACCACCCAAGGAACATTTCTGCCAAGTTTGGTTGATTTTGACCCAGTAGTTTAGGAGGAGATGTCGTTTAAAGAAATTTTTGAGCTTTTGTGAAATTTCCCATTTTCAGATGCCACGGCAACCAGAGTTTTTCATGGATTTCAATTATTTTAGCAATTTTTATAAAGGACCACCCAAGGAACATTTCTGCCAAGTTTGGTTGATTTTGACCCAGTAGTTTAGGAGGAGATGTCGTTTAAAGAAATTGTTGACGCCGTGACGGACAGACGGACAGACGGACAGACGGACAGACGGACGCCGGACATTGATAGATCACAATACCTCACCTTAGCACTTCGTGCTCAGGTGAGCTAATAAAAGTGAACATTTGGATTATATATGAATTAACCATTTGGAATATATAAATGGCTGATAATAAGCCTTATCCATACCCCAGGCAAAACAAGCCGGGACAAACTTGGAGGGACAATGTTTTGGAATACGTCGGAAGGTAGAGCCTGGTTACGATAATATGCAATGCCCTTGTTTACAAATGAGCTGGATTCTGGGAAAATGCCCCATAAGATAGTCTACCCCAAATGAGATTCGTGCGACGTCGGAATACGTTTAACTACGAGCTTATCTCGAAACACATTTTTTCAGTTGCAATTTTGAGATTTATAAAACATCGGATTTTTTCGAGCGACATCGTTACGTATCCGAATCTATTCGGACGCGGTCGTAAACATTCGGCCGTGGAAAGTTCCACTGCCAAATGCAGGCCCGTATTAAAAGGGGGGGAGGGGGGCTAAGTCCCCCAAGTTGGCCAAAAATTCCAATTTTTCCTCATTTTACACTGAAAATTTAGAGAAAACCCAAAAAAGCCCCCTCCCCATATTCAGACACAGGAGCTTTAGCCACCCTAGTATGAAATTGCTTCCTACGGGCCTGAAATGTGTTCGACGTCGCGCGAATAATTACGCCGTCGCATGAATCTCATTAGGAGTGGACAACCTTAAACCCAAATGAATCAATTCATAAGCATTGTACCACCTTCCCCGCTTCAGACCATTTTTCAAAACTGTCACGTATTCACGGTGATTAATCACGTGACTCAGAATTTCAGAAAATCATCAAAATTTTTGTTAATACTTGACCATTTATAAATAAGATTGAAGCAGAGAATGTGAGAAAATGCCGGAAATAAGCTGGACGTGGTGGATCTTTGATAAATTAACTGACCAACCGGTTGATCTTCAATAACTTTTACATCAGTTGATTTTTCAAAAATCCACCACGCTTCTCTGCTACAAGCCGAATTCAAATCGGTCCCGTATAAACAAAATCAATGAACATTTTCTGCAATTGTTTTATTACGTGATGTGTCAAGCGCGGTATTTACAGAATTATTTGAAATTACCGGGTGCGTTCCATTCGGCTGTTCGGCACTGTTCCTAATGTTCTGTTCAAGTCCATCTTCGCAAGCCAAGGGTTACTACCTCCACTTTGTTCCTTACGAACTTCGTAAGGAACAAAGTGGAGGTAGTAACCCTTGGCTTGCGAAGATTGTTCAAGTCATGCTGAATGGAATGCTCTCGGAACAGAAAAGATGGCGAAGGTCTAAAATGTGGATCAAACAACGCGTGTCAGTCTAAAAATAAACTTTGACCACGGGCTTGGTGTTGTGTATCGGTCATAATATACTGTCTTAAAATGGATAATTCAATAATATTTTGTTGAAATATTTTGATTTGTTTTATACAGATTGATTAGAAATATTAATTTATTTCAACGTGCCGCAGTTGTAATCCATGCTAGTGACGTTACTGTTCTACTTGTACCACCCATTCTCCGGAAACAAGCAGAACATGTTCCGAACACTGTTCTGTGTCTTTCCATTGAGTACCGGGATGTTCGGCACACTCGGAACAGCCAATGGAACGCACCCACCGTCAATGTTTATCTTGAGATTCCCCGCCGCGAAATGATCGGCTTTGCCGAGGAAAATAAAGTAGTACCGAGTTATAACATATCTGTGTCGATACCTTCCAACTTTTAATAAGCTATGTAAACTTTAAAACTTATAACGTAATATGACCCACATAGATAATTATGCATGTTGTAAATTTTACCAAAAATATAATAATATTAAGCGATGAAAATTGGGAAGGTGTATGCTAGATAAGAACGTTGTTGCAAGGTGTTATTTTATTCATACCTTTGATATAACCCAAAACAAAATAATTAGTATAAAGAGTGAAAATTTGGATTGTAAAAAATGGCTGATGACAAACCAATTCTATTTCCCAGGCAAAAGAAGCCGGCCAGATCCTGGAAAGAAAACATCATGGAATACAGCGTTTTGTCAGAAGACTATAATGTGGCCGAGTACTATGACAATTTCGGACACACGTTGCCGAAAATCGTGATGGTCAACCAGGGGTTTTGTGGTGATATTATTCAGGATACTTTTGACAGAGGACAGGTAACGTTGTTTGTTTGCTTTTCTTGATTGTTTGTGAAAGGACTATAATGTAGCCGAGTACTATGACATTTTTGGACACACGTTACCTACAATTGTGATGGTCAACCATGGGTTTTGTGGAGACATTATTCAGGACACTTTTGATAGAGGACATGTAGAGTTGTTATAGTCCGGTTGCAATATTACGACACATGTTTACAAAATTCACATATATAAACAAATCAATATTAAACTCAAAACTTATGTATTTTTACATTTGATGGTTCGAATCTTGCAGGTGTCTCACACCTGCAAGGTTCGAACCAACATATGTAATATTGCATTGAAAATTAAGGACGCTTTTTCCCTTGTTTACATAAGTAAGAATTGTAAACATGTACCATAATATCTTGACCGGACTATATTGTTTGTTGCTTTTCTTGTTTGTTTGTGAAAGGACTGTAATATGGCCGAGTACTATGACAATTTTTGACACACTTTGCCAAAAATCGTGATGGTCAACCAGGGGTTTTATTCAGGACACTTTTGACAGAGGGCAGGTAACGTTGTTTGTTTGTTTGTTTATTTGTCAAAGAACTAAACTATGGCCGAATACTATGACAATTTTGGACATACGTTGCCCAAAATTGTGATGGCCAATCAGGGATTTTGTGGTGATATCATTCAGGACACTTTTGACAGAGGACAGGTAGAGATTTTATAGTCCGGTCACAATTATTTCACATGTTTACAAAATTCATCTATGTAAACAACGCAATATCAACCTCAAAACTACTGTAATTTTACATGTGATGGTTCGAATCTTGCAGGTGTCTCACACCTGCAAGGTTCGAACCAGCACATGTAATATTGCGTTGAAAATTAAGGACGCATTTCCCCTTGTTTACATAAGTAAGAATTGTAAACATATACCATGATATCTTGACCAGACTATATTGTTTGTTGCTTTTCTTGTTTGTTTGTGAAAGGACTGTAATATGGCCGAGTACTATTGCAATTTCGGACACACGTTGCCGAAAATTGTGATGGTCAATCAGGGGTTTTGCGGTGATATCATTCAGGATACTTTTGACAGAGAGCAGGTAACGTTGTTTGTTTGCTTTTCTTGTTTGTTTGTCGAAGGACCATATTTTGATGGAGTACTATGACATTTTTGGACACACCTTGCCAAATTGAGATGATCAATCTGGGATTTTGTAGAGATATTATTCAGGACACTTTTGACAGAGGGCAGGTAACGTTGTTTGTTTGTTTGTTTATTTGTTTGTCTGTCGAAGGACCATATTTTGATGGAGAACATGACATATTTGGACACACCTTGCCAAAAATCGTGATGGTCAATCAGGGGTTTTGTGGAGATGTTATTCAGGACACTTTTGACAGAGGGCAGGTAACGTTGTTTGTTTGTTTGTTTGTCGAAGGACCATATTTTGATGGAGTACTATGACATTTTTGGACACACCTTGCCAAATTGAGATGGTCAACCAGGGGTTTTGTGGAGACATTATTCAGGACACCTTTGACAGAGGTCAGGTAAAGTTGTTTGTTTGAACCCGGATCTAGATAAAGCGTCCTTGATACATTTGAGAACAACATGGTTCCTGATCAGTCTGTGCTTTCGCACAGTCTGATCAAGATCCATGCTGTTCTCTAATAGCTTCCGTTTTACATGTACACAACAACTCTCCGAGATTAGTATGACTCATAACCAAACCCCATTTTAGGCACAAACTGATCTTGGTCCATTGTTATTCTAAACAGGGTAGATAATCACGTGATACAACAATTTCAGAAAATCTTCAATAACTTTGTTAATACGGGACCGAGTTGAATTCGGTTTGAAGCAGAGAAGGTGGACAGCCGTCACATATTAGATGAACGTGGTGGATTTTTGAAAAATCGGCTGATAAAAAAGCTATTGAAGATCAACCAAAGTTTTATCATTTGATATGTACAAAATTACCACGTCCATCTTATTCCTGACATTTTCCCACATTCTCTGTTTTAAACCGAATTTAAATTGGTCAAGTATTAACAAAAATAATTATTGATGTATTTCTGAAATTCTGAGTCACGTGATTATGCACCGTGTTAAATGCTTAGTTGCCCCTTTGCAGTTAACGACTACAGCTGTCGTCACATCGTATGGCACGTATTTATGTTTTGTTTAACGTTAAATTACATTTGAACAAAATATAAACATTGTACCATACGATGTGGCGCCAACTGTAATTATAGTACGATCAAGATATTATGGCACATGATTACAATATTTACATATGTAAACAAAACAATTTCAAACCAAAACCCACTGTAATTTTACATTTGTTGGTTCGAATCTTGCAGGTGTTTCACACCTGCAAGTTTCGAACCAACACATGCAAAATTGTATCGAAAATTAAAGACATTTTCTCCTTGTTTACAGAGGTGAAAGTTGTAAACATTTGCCACAATATCTTGACCAGACTATAGTTTATTTTACGTGTACGTCTGTCCGAGGACAACAACACGGTCGGGTAGTGACCCTTTTGCCTTACTTTTTTCACAAGCCCTTTCTCAAAGGAGAGACAACACTCTCTCTTTTTTGGGAATAGGTTAACACTTTCTCTTACATAATTTGTTGTTTTTTATCTAGCTTATTTTGCTTTTATGTTTCCAAAACGTTTCCATTAGGAATAGATAAACAACCGCTTGTTAAGGAAATGGGTAAAAGGTGCCATGCGACCTTTGAATAATCGATAATCAATTTTCGAGTGTGTCAACTGCACGGGTGGTAAACAGAGAAACTAGCTCCAAAAAGAGTCAACGGTATTTTGTTTCCTCGTGACATCCGGCCTCTACCGAGGTAGTTGCATAGAGCGAAAATCTGTAAACAAAGGTAGGTCACGAACACATTTTTCTACAATTATTTCTTTTACAACGAGTTTTCTTAAAAATCCGGCGATGCTGTAATATGAAGAAATGGTCGAAGTTTGTTGTGCACTAGAATATTCGGTGTTATTAAGCAGAGTTTGAATACAATTGTTGAAAAACATTTCAAAATCGAAAGTAAAACCTTTTTTACTTTCGATTTTGAAATGTTTTTCAATGATTGTATTAAAACCCTGCTACTAATACCGTATACTCCCGTGCACAACAAACTTCGACCATTTCTTCATATTACAGCATCGCCGGATTTCTCAAAAACTCACTTTAAAAGAAATAATTTTAGAAAATGTGCTCGTGACCTACAAATTTTCGCTCTATGCAACTACCTCTTTTTGGAGCTAGTTTCTCTGTTTACCACCCGTGAACTGATCTGTTACAAAAGAAAAAAAGAAAGGTCGCAACATTTCACTTCCTGGTCTTAAAACAAATAGTTTTGGTAATTAAACCTACGCATGAAACCGGTATTGTCCAGATACACAAGCTTATGAGATCTTTTAATGTATTCCACCTCTTATTAGCTCGACTTTTCGAAGAAAATGAGAGCTTGTACTATCACCCGGGCGTCGGCGTCGGCGTCAGGGTGGGCGTGGGCGTTGGCGTCGGCGTTGCAACAAAGGTTTAAGTTTTTTCAAACATCAATGACTTCCATACTATCATAGGGATTCAACCCAAACTTGGAATACTTATTCACCATCACACCCTCTACCTTACTACCAGGGCCAATGACCCTGGCTCTACTATATTTGGAGCTATGCCCCCTTTATAGGCCCTACTAAGCTACTTAGAAAGTCGATCGCGCTGTCCGAACTCTTGTTATGTTTATGCGATGTCGGAATTTTTCGTACAAAGTCTTAAACATTGATAACTTATCCGATCTGTACGGAAACGTTACGATTTAGAAAAAAAATCGGCACTTTCCGCCACCGAATGTGTACGACGTAGTCAGATATAATCTGTCGTCGCTTGAATCGCATTATGGTGGACTACCTTAAATTTGTTCCAAACAATACCTAGAACCCTTATTATCAATAATCGTGCGATTATTTTTGCTTGATTTATTGTAAGTACATACCTGATTGGCCCAATTTGATTTCTCGTGCTATCAGATATTTAGTCTGGTTCCCTGTCGTACTATGTATTTTGGTACGTCAGGCACTCACTAAACATGGCCGCCTCCAGTGGTATAATTTAATTACAAAGATAAAGAGCAAAGTTCTTTAATTTTGTGAGCAGGGAAGGGTCATTAGAAGAGTAGATAGGTTTTGGTATATTTTTAATACTAACAATAAAAGTTTTACATGACCTCAACGCTAACCCGAGATAATACGGTTTTAAATTATGTACATGAAAATTATATGAAGGCAATTTGGAAGCATATTCACCAGTAGTCCGATTAGCTCAGTGGTAGAGCGTCTGACTTTGACTCCAGAGATCCGGGGATCGAATCCCACATTGGGCAAATGTATTTCGTCTACTTTTTGTTTTAATACATTTTCTCAAACCAAACTATTCTAGAAATCATTAAGATGCAATTAAAACATAATTGGTAATTGTGTTTTTATTACGTCTTTGAAATCTGTAGAACCATTTGGTATAAAAAATGTAAAAAGAACAGGGGTGTGGCTAAAATATGTATCACTCTTGGGATTTGAACCAGGGACCTCTAGAACACAAGGCAGACGCTCTAACCACTGAGCTAATCGGACTACTGATAAGAAATGGATCCAAATTGCGTTGATATAGTTTTCATGTACATAATTTAAAACCGTTTTATCCGGGTTAGCGTTGCGGTCATGTAAAACTTTTATTGCTAGAGTTAAAAATATACCGAAACCTATCTACTCTTCTAATGACCCTTCCCTGCTCACAAAAATAAAGAACTTTGTTCTTTACCTTTGGTAAAATATCAGCCCAGTGGGCGCATCCATGAATGATGTGTGCCTGACCCAATAACGCAGTATTAGGGGCAGGTAAGCCAGACTATCAGATATTTTGGTTCACAGTTTACACAAAAACGTGGTCCTGTCGTCGTTAAAAATTGCCGTAACGAGTTTTTTTTATATAGAAAAGTGACTAAATGAAATGCAGTTATTTCCATGCATTGGCGTAGGAAGAGTGGGCCGGGGGCCTCGAGTAATTTAGAAGGGGCCAGCATGTCCTATGCCCCCAATAATACACCCATATTTTCCTTCAAGAATCGTCCAGGTATAAAATGCACCTATGCAATGCAGAAAACTAAAACGATCCTCGCATTTATAGACAAATCTTTACGAGACTTTACGAAACTTGCATTCCATATTGACTAGATAATTTTGATCGATCATTTCAGATAATGCGGTTACATACGGTATCGAGACAGAAGCGTGTCATAGCCAAATTCGTGGTGTCTCGACAAAAGCGGATTGTCAGTATACCCATATCATACCAAGATAAAATGTGTGTTCTGGATAAAAAGGGCAACCGTAAGTACATGCACACAGCTAACAGAACATCGGATATAGTACTTTCTTACAACAAAGTACATTTCCTCTTCGTAAACTATGATGAAATGATACTTTGTTCCCACGGAGGTATTTAACGTCTAATCTCGGGGCCTTGGCGGGATTTCGTTATCCAATCATTCACTGCATACATCAAAACATTTGATTTTTTTATACAGATTTTGATAGGCTGACGTCTCAAATTACAATCATCAGCCAAAAATAGAAACGACGTAATTATGCAGAGCACAATTCATAGGTTAATCTGTTAGATGTTATCACTGTTTACATGAATGACCGCGCGTGTGAGTAAAGACTGAACGATTTTGATTTGATCATTCAAATTGTATGCTATAATTAGACTATGACGACCAAATAGTCGGTTGATATATCAAAAACTGCAGAGGTCGTAGTTTGATGATTTAACCAATAGGCCTCGGCTCTGGAGAGTACGGATATAGTAGGGCATAAAGCCATTCGAACTTTGTTATTTGAAATTCAAATGCTCTTAATCAAGACGATTCAAATGATAGGCCTACCGAGTTTGTTTGAACTGAAATTGTTTGTTTGAAATGAAAGTGTTGTCTAAATATATATTCAAAGATATTGATAAACGCATTTTTGTAGTCGCTTTTGTACAGTATAATCTATTTTTCGTTTGTCTCAACGCAGCCCCTTTGCAAAACCCGTATATTCTGTTTTCCATTCAATGTTGTTTGCATATCTCGCTGCTTTTCAACATAAACCTCGTAACTGCAGCTTAAAACAGGCTGCAATTACGAGATTTTTGTTGAAACGCGATATATTCTTTTTCTTTCTATAATTTCTTTACTTTTCTCTGTCTAACTCTTTCACAATTCCCTTTTTTACATTTACAAACAGCTGGACGAGAAAAAACTTTGGCCGCCATTGTGAAAGATCACCAACTTCCGGTTTCCATCCAGTTCCCACGTGACCGCACACTACAGCTCGGGAACCAGAGCATCAGTTCTAATTGGATACCGAATATGGAATTAGTACAGACTTTTGACGAGATGTATTTTCTTGCAAATTTTATCGCTGATGGTAAGGCTTTGAGATCTCGTGTTTCGTCATAAATATTTTCCTTGCTGTGCACTTTGTCCTTTTTTCAACAAAATCATCGTATCTACAGCTTTAAACAAGCTGTGGATACGAGATTTTTGTTGAAAAAAAAAAAAAAAAAAAAAAAAAAAAAAAAAAAAAAAAAACAGCGGTTTGCTAATCGGTCGTCTGTAGAGTCTACCCCATTGATATAAACAGCAAGCTCAATTTGTATCTAGGCTATATTGGGGCACCTTAGCGTGTTAATTCTAGCATTCTTCTCAAGTCTTAGCCTATTACTCTATCTTAAATGTGAACCCCTGCGATTATATACGCAAATGCACAGGCTAAACAAGACTCATATTAGTCTAAAATCAACGTAAAATGGTCTTTTCTCGCACATAACCCATCTACATGTATATCAGCCAGAATAAGGAACAGTGTCCCTTATGGCATTTGCGAAAACCATATTTCCAGATTAGCCTTTACCTCAGTGGAGTTAGATCCATGCTGCTTTCTTTCGGATATGATATTCCTGGAAAAGCTATTGGATATCAACATGGATCAAGATCAGACTGTGCATATGTACAAGCTGGTCTTAATCCACAGTGTTCCCAAATGCTTAAAGGGACATATTTCCAGATCCTGGCTCATTATCATTTTCTTCTTCTTTTATCGTCGTTTTTAGCTTCACTGGTCGAAGGCCAGAGGGGCTTATGCCATGGCCTTGTGTCCGTCGTACGTCCGTGCGTGCGTGCGTCCTTGTGTGAGTCTGTGCGTCAACTTTTTCTTTAAACATCTTCTTCTCCAAAACTATTGTACTAATTTCAACCAAACTTCACAGGAATCTTCCTTGTATGCATCTGTTCCAAATTCTTTAAAAAATCTGTTTAGAACTGAAATTTCAAATAAATTAATTGAATTAGATTTTCGAAAAATCTTTAAAAATCTTCTTCTCCAAAACTACTGGATCAATTCCATCCAAATCTTTGAAAATCTTTTTCTCCAAAATGCCTTATTGGATTTCATTGTAAGTTAGCCTGAATTTTCAATCTGCAGTTCTCTATAGGATTCTTTGAAAATCATCTGATCGGATGAAAAACATGGCCGCTGTGGACTGGGATTTTTTTGCTATATAAAACATAGTATAATTTTAAAAAGAAAAATAAAAACATTTCTCCTCCATAACCACTTATTGATTTCATTGTGGTGAAGCATGAATCTTCTTTGGAGACCTCTATTGCATTCCTTGAAGACATTCGTTAGACTCAAAAGTCAATAGGCAAGTGGAGCGATACAGGGCCACCATGACCTTCTTGTTATTATTATCATTCCTCATTGTTCTATAGGTATAGTAGTTTCCGATGTGACACCAGTGCCGCTGTATCTCAAGCAGTTACGTATAGTTGACGTCACAGGTATAATCGGACAGCCAACTGAAAAGTGGCAAGCTTATGTTAGACAGATTGAGCAGACGTGTTCAAAATTTTATTATGATACAGGTTTCGGAAATTCAGGTTTGTTTGTTTGATTGATTCATTCTTTATTTTTGTAAAATACGTTGTTATAAGATGTGTGTAACCACCGATGCTAAAAGGGCAATGATCCGTCTATGATTTTTCAAAACTACACTTACCACATAAAGTAACGCAACATTTTCAAAATTCAATATTTCTGTTTTTAACAAACTGTAATCTAAAATAGTGCTTTCTATAGGTCGCAAGGAAGGTTTATGGTTTGTATTTTTGCTGAAATGTTTAAGATTCCAACAAACATGCCAGAATTACGCCCCTTTATTGATTCACGTTAAACACGTCCTAACGTCTTGCAAGTTAAAAAACAATGCATAGATATTGTTTGAATGGTAGTTTGTCGTCAGTTACACAGTAAAAACACAGAAGATTGTCACTGTTAGCGCTAATCAGCATACCATAACTTCCGGAAAACAGCCGTCAACAGATCACTTGAATGTTGCGTTCTTAAGTAGTCCAGATGCAGGGACCCAAAAGCTTGGCACAAACATTTTCTTCAATTTCAAGGCTGTGGTACCTTTTTATAGCAAACGCAGGTGTGCTGGATCGATCAAGATAATCGAGTCGACCAGTTTAAATAAACAGCGGATTCTACATAAATGAACATTGTGGGCATGGGTAGGCCATCGCAAATGAATGATTCAACCAATAGCAAATAGTTTGATATCTGTTGGTACCTAAATTTTGATAAAACCTTCATTATTTAAGACAATTTATCCATCCGAAGAGGGTCTGATCCTGTAAAAAGCAAGATATCTTTGCTTCAGAGGTCCGCAAAAGGTCATGTGACTCACCCTAACGCCCAGGCAGGCGGACTGGGACACGCGTATGTGTGTTCCGTTCTCGGTTGATTGAAAACGTTAAGCTCAATGGTGGTCGTAATGTTTTGAGTCGTCCAAATGTACGTGGCTATGATGTTTGCGTAATCGAGCAAGATGCTGATCGATATGATGATTAATCAATTTATTTATGGGCAGGGATTACTGAATTTGTAAAGACAGGACTTTTGATTTTGATAAAAAATACCAAAGCTGATACTCGTTTGTACGTTAACAGCGTGATGCACCATGTTGTCCCTGACATCATTTTCAAGGAAGCGATAACAAGTTGCAACAGAATGGCGCTACTGTACGCGCTGCTGCTTTAAGAGTACGTTTGTGCAGCAATACAATGCTACCGTCTATAATTCAGGACATGTCGAACACCTCTAGGCCGGTTCTTGGTAGTCGTAATCCTCCATCAAACCTGTTTTGCGAAAAAACAACCCTTCAGAATGAGTGGACCAACTTTCTCAAACATTTAATTGCTTCGAAATTGGTGTCAATGCTACGAGGATGTCAGTTGTTAATGAACACAAGGGATTGTTAACACCATGAAATTGTTTGTGACTTTTGAGTTAACACCAGGTGTCTTTTGGTTGAATATTTTGTCCGTAAATGTATGTCTTCGCATTTGTATGGTTTTTTCGTTCATCGTTGGATGAAATATCAAAGATTATGTTAAAACTAAAATATCCTGAAATTTATTTAGGTGCCTTGAGATATTTGATTTTGAATGAGTGTTGCGTTACTTTATGTGGTCAGTGTACTTTATGGTACAGATTTCTAAAATTCAGGTAAAATGTGTCAAATTTTGTGTGCACTGACTGACGTGTGATATTTTTGTTGCAAACCATGGATTCTAATTCCATTTTGTTCCTTAGAATCCTCAAGTGGCTTGCAAAAATGTCATATTGTTTGTATGTCGTTAAAGATATTTCTAAAAAAGTGGTCAAAGCATCAAGATACACGTTCTTACCTAATAGTGTCTCCATAACCAGTAGCAATTCGTCGGTGTAATCGCAAAACCTCGTAACTACAGCTGAAATCAAGCTGTAGTTACAAGATTTCGCAATAACAAATAACAAATTGTTAAAAGGTAGTATTTATCCTGATCAAACTACACTTATAAGGCGCAATCCCATTGCGATCTGTGTTTGCCTCAAATACCGTAATGGCCGTTTTGCAGACCACGACTGATTTCGTCGTTGTTATTGAAAAACATCGTAACTCCAGCTTGATTCAAGCTGGAGTTACGAGGTTTTGCAATAACACCGACGATTTGTTTATTATTCTAATAATATTTCCATTTACCAACAGAGGTTGCCGTGTACGACCCATCAGCCAACTACACAGACACTACATATTCCTTTATAGAACCAACCGTATACTCTCCGATGCATTCATTTTTCAAGAAGCCTGTATTTGGCAATCCGAGCTACACAATCAAAGAGGAACCCAACGATGACATTGGGCCTGTTCAAGCCGGTGATGTATACGAGGAAATAGGAGGTGGTGCACCCAGGAATGTGATGACAAAAGGAAACAAACAGCTTACCCAAGAACTGAACAAAGTTATGAATACCAAACAAACTAGTACACCGAATAAAGCGCCAGTAGCTGTTTCTCCTCCAATGCCGCCGCCAAAACCAACACTTACTTCAAAGCATTCGTTTAAAGGTACCCCAGAATTACCGGACAGAAAGCCCGTGATTAATTCATCAAGAACCGTTAAACCAGAACCGACAGAAATGAACTTTAGAGCTTACTCTAACGTTGCAACTAAAGTAATCCCAGCCGTTAATGAACAGAATGAATCTTTTCAACACGCCACAAGAACCGGAAACCCGGTTTCCCAGTCTATGCAAACCAAAAATTTGGTATTCCAGTCTAGAATGACAGAAAATCAGGTGTCCCAGTCTTTACCAACATCTTTTCCGGTTTTGCATTCTGAACCATCAAAGAACCAACTTCAATCTCTTGAAGGTCAGAACGAAGTTAAAAGCCTAAGAATGGATCAACTGAGTGAATACCTTAAAGCTCTGAATCTTGGTATGTACGTCGATAAGTTTAAAAGTGAAATGATCGACGGTTCGCTGCTTATAGAACTAGATAAAGATGTACTGAAACAAGAGTTTGGTTTGAAAACCGTGGAAGCAATAAGACTAGAGAAGTTCGCCAAAACAGGACATATTCCGTCATAAATATTCTGAAAGTTTTAATCCATTTTCAAAACGAGACTAAGTTGTAACTTGTCCTATAGAGACCGAGAATGTTTGAGGAGTATTGAGAGAAATGCGGAAATGCTGATAATCTGTGTTTTCTCATTTCTCGCAATACTTTCCATGTCATAATACACAAATTTCTTGCACTCTCGGACAAACTATTTGGAATAGTCTAAAAATTTGTAATTTAGAGGACAAGTTTAAAAATGAATTGACCGCTTGATCACTGCTTAAAGAACTAGATAAATATGTCGCTGATTTCAACAAAAACCTCGTTACTGCAGCTTAAAACAAGCTATTACGATGTTTGGTTTGAAAGCGACGATGTGTTGGAACGGGAGTTTGGTTTGAAAAACGTGGGCGCAATCAGACTTGAAAAGTTTGCCAAAACAGGACAAGTCCAATCGTGATCAATGTGGGATAATTCCGCCATGTATTAAACTTTGCGTCAATGCTTTCCAAAACCGCAAAGTGTACATTTTTTTGGTATCAAAATGCTTACTATAAACAAAACATATTATGGTTAAAAAGGGGAAAATGCTGGTTATCTGTCTATAACAAAAGTTTAACTAGGACTTGTCTTTGGGCAAAGGGTAAAGTAAAATGGTCAATTGGTCATTAATTATAGAATGGAGAGAGATGTTTTAGTTTGAAAACTGTTTGAGCAATAAGACTTGACAAATTTGCCAAAACTGGACATATTCCATCGTAATGATTTTGTAGTAATTTCAGGTTTACCTTTGCTGAAACAATTTCCAAAGCGGCGAAAAATTAGTTCTAAATGCGAAGTCAACAAAATGGACGCCAATGAAAATATGAATTGTGTACTAAATCATATTAAATTGTGAAGGAAGAAATTATTGAGTACAGGTTGAAAATAATGTCAATGTTTTCCAAACATTCTCACTAAGGGATGTCAAAACCAGGTATTGTTTGGAAAGATGTTGATATAATTTTCTCAGATGTTACAGTACCTTGTACGTTTCAATAAATCCATTTTACAACCATTTTAATTATTTCACCTTATTTTGTCCCAGTAGTTTCTTATTCCTTTCCCAAACAAAGTCTTGTTTATGACGTCCCTGCTAAAATGGTTTGTGTTACCATTGGTAGAGTTGAAGAAATTGCTGATAATCAATTATTTTTCTTTTTATAACCCTATTGGTATTTGTTTGGGAAAGTGTTAAAGGGACATCACATTTCAAATTCATTTTTTAAAGTAAGTCTTGATGCAAAGATTGGCTATTCTAATGCGTAGAAATGCTATCAGTTTCTTGAAGTTATTTATAAGCAAAAAACATGTCATTAAAGTTGAGACATAAATGATAAATATGCATGTGTTACTTAGTAGGCTGTAGATAGAAACTTTAATTTCTTAGCTTATATGTGTAAAATCGTTTGTATGCTTGTTGTTATGACAAGAAACTGTATAGTTTACGTCATTAAAATATTGAATTCAGTTGAACGAAATTTCACAAGCCTATTACTGCCGACAATAGATTTTCCAGTGCCAATTATCATATTGAAAATGATGTGTGTTTATTTTCTTCCATATCAGTCAGTGATTATGTAAATTTGTATGAATTAAACAATATCATCGCTGAAAGTGAAAATTCGCCATATTTACGCATAATTAACACTCTACAAAATTATGATCATTACATGAGCGCCGAAAGAGGGAATGGAAATGTAGAGGAAAGCGGAAAGGTAGAGGAGAGTGATAGATAAGAGGGAATGATGGCTTTTTAAAATCCAATGTTTCTTTTATTTTACGTCAACCCTTATGTTGTGGGTACTCATTAGAATCGTCTCATCGAGACGATTCAAATGAGTACCAACAACATAGGGCAATGAGACGAATCTAATGAGTACCCACAACATAGGGTTTCGATATCAAATAATAAATTAAGAATGTTTTATCACGTCTTATCAGACTGGCTACGTTGAGTACCTGTACCTATCACAACTGGTCTATAAGCTAACAGGGAGAGGAAAGATGGTGTGCAGACCATTTTCAAGAGAAAATGCTCAAAATTCGGTCTTTCGCAACTGAATTATCTTAATAATGAAAAATTAAACAGATCTGGTCACTTAGGGCCGTTGTGATTCACGGGGTCATTTCAAGCATTTTCTAGAAGAAAAAAAAAAAAAAAAAAAACGTTAACTGTCTGGTATAATAAAAAACTTCGATTTACCCCATCCACCATTTTGCCTCTTTCTTCAGTAGATATATGCACCGCAAAATTCCATGTATATTTTCATTGCCTATGTTTTGACTTACAGGACTTGAATTAATACAAATGCAGTATCTTGTGCACTATGTGGATTATTTTTTTGAAGTTTTGCTCATATTAAATTGATGAAATGCAATTGTTACTGACAATATGATCTCAAAAATCAACGAGAATCATACATGTGGCTGCTCTTACCATTTAAAGTTACAAAAAAGGTTATATGGTCATTTGTAAAGGGGTGTGTTAAAAATTTTCACCAGTGTATAATGCGGTCATAATTTGATTTCGCATGACTAGTATCGCCTTATTAATATATATGTGAATGAAACTGAAAATATGCTTCAGTTGTTTGAGTTGACTGTTGAGTAGTCACCAGTTTGGGATTATGGTATACGAGGATACTTTACTACATTAATTTCAAGAAAACATTATTCAAATTGATACAGTGAAAGGCCATCTGAAGCTATGAACTTTGATTCTACAAAACGTGTATTTTGTAAGCGAGTTAACAGAACTGCTTCAGCTGAAATTCAAATGGCGTTTTTAAACAAATAATAATGTGAACTATAAATGATTAATTTGTAATGAAGAAAAGAAAAACAATTACACGAAACGTAAGTTGTCAATAACTGTTAAGTCCCGTGTGAAAAAATGTATCTTTTACAAGATGGGGGTTACTAATTAGAGACTTGCAAACAAAAGATCAAGTAGAAAATACACATGCTGTGCGTGCAATTGGACCGGTAACTAATATGTTAATATGGAAAAAAATCTTCTGGCTATTTTCCATAAAAATAGAGCATTACATTTATCATTGATTCCCTGTGAACATGGTTAATATCCATAAATATTTATTCCATAGTGAAGCCGTCGAAATATTGTTCATGTTCGAAGATCAATGTTGAATTCCCCTGAATGAAAATGTTCTTCAACTCTACAAACAGCGATATCTTACATTGACTTGCGGATACATAGAATTCCGCGTGTACGTGTTGTGTTACAAAATGGGATTAGAAGGGAATTTATACGAGGTACACAGATGGGCTGGATCTTTCCGGTGATGTCAACCATTCTTTGTGTTATAGATATGCTATCTATTGTCATTCTACAACAATGTATTCGCCTCTCCAAACAGCACAAGCTTCTCACCCAGCATCTAGTGTTCTGTGATTTCATCGTTCACCTCACGTTAGGGACCGCATGTGTCCTTCTACTTGTCTTGGACAATAAGGAATGGCGCATCCACACAATGAACCATGCTATGATCGTTATGGCAGCTTTTGCAATGATTTACTGCTTTTTGATGACAACCATCTCAGTCGAACGTTTGGTTGCGGTTCGTTTCCCCAATTTCTACTACAGGCTTTTGAACATTACTAACATAAGCCGAGTTCTGATTTTCATGTATACCTTTGTGTTTGTTATTTTCAGCTTAAATACTATTTGTATTTCTGTGAAGTGTAAAGAAAACACAATAACTTGCCAATTTAACGATGTGTTTAGACTGCAGAGAATATTTATTATGTTGATATTTTTAGCTTCTGTTTTGACCGTAATTTCCGTAAATGTTTATCTTATGAAAGTTTCAAAAGACACATAAATCGGCTACGTCATCAATATCCGTCCATGATGATCGACACAAAAGCACCTGCTCTTAGAGTCACAACTCATGTGTGTGTTTTCATCTTTACATTTGGCGTGGTCCTGACTATGTTGCACTTGATAACCTCTACTGTTACTCTTACTACAGAAACAGAGTCCATTCTGAGGATCATGTCATACATCGCCATCTGTCTTAACACGATTGCCTCTCAGTATTATTACGTAGTCTCTTTCAAGGAGTGCCGACTGCAATGTTTTAAATTGTTCTGCTTTTGGAGTGAAAAGGGCAAAACTGCGTACGAATCAAAACGGATTGAAATCTACAATATACCAACAGTTCGTTAATGAGATCGAACAACATCTACATGTATCTATTCGATCGACTACAGTCGGATTTTCTTTGCCACGACTCTCTTTCGCCACCCTTCTCTGTTTTCCATTTTATTTGCTTAACATTCCCTGAGAATTCTAGCACCTGACTCCAATTGGTCGATGCATGTTCTTATTTGGCCACCTTCAGTTTTATTACGATGCTTGGGTTTCCACAAGATCGATTGGTGTAAGACTTCTTGTTTGCTTGTACAACAGTGGCGTCTTTCTTTTACAATTGTTGAGATACTTGGAAGCTTTCCATACAAAATACTGTTTGGTATATATTTCTTTACTACTCTGAGCATTTCCGTATATGCACCATCTATTTTCCGGCTTAATACATTGGTAAGAGTCCATGTCGATGACCCATATCGGTGAAATGTTTCAACTGTCGGCTTGAAAACCCAAGCTTCAGGTCTTCTTGTATGTTTTATTTCCGGTTAGTATTTAATTTTAAAAGTGTTGTTCATACCTTTCCTCTTCTGACATTTATATCTTTTGAGCTGGCGTTCAGGCAGGCTCCCAATTAATGAAAATCTTCAACTTGTTTTTTTTTTCATCTATTATTTTCAGATCGCCTCATCTGGGTTAAAAATCATAATAATGATTATAGTCTGTCATTTGGCTGTTGATAAGGAGTCTTATTTGTTTTTCTGCATTTTCTTATCTCGTTAATAATTATTGTGCTTGGTTTAGATTGTTTGATAGTAGAGCAATGTCATCTACAAAATCAGTGTGACATAGAACCTTTGCAGGGTGGTGCCTACTTCTTTGTCTATCGAGTGTGAATCCAAGATTCTGTCCATCTTCTGTTGATTGTCTCATGGCGCAGTCCAGAGTAATGATAAAAAAGGTGTGGTGCTAATGTATCCCCATGCAACACCCCTGCGAGAATTTCAAAATACTCAATATCGCCATCTGCAGATAGGACTTGAGCTGTGCTTTGTGAGTATTAGGTGTTAAAATAGCATTGACAATTTCAATCGGGACTCCATATGCCTTCAGTATCTCCATTAACCCTTTCCCAAACAGCAAAATTTTAGGGTGATCCAATCTGAAAGCTGTTGTAGACGACAAAATTGATGTTAAAAAGGAAAGGATTTGTGTATGATATAGCACAGAAAATATTGAGACAAAAGGAGAAACTGCTGGTATCAGCAGTTTCTTCTTTTGTCTCAATGTTTTCCCAAGCCTTTTCTATCAGGGACGTCAAAACCAGGTCTTGTTTGGGAAAGGGTTAATTTACCTTTATGGATTGGGTCGAGTGTTTCGAACAACATAATGCAGCAGAACATAACATACTAACATCTGCAAAATGATTTACCCGTTACTAAATAAGTCCCTATTTCTGACGTTCCCAATAGAAATTACACTTTGAAAAACATTATCTCATCATAAATTGCGAATATTATCACTCAATTGTCGTCTGTAGCAGCTGCCAACTTGGACCTTATCAAGGAACTGTATCTTATGTCAATTTCTGTCTCTGTATTATTCAACCCATTTTCAAACTAGACCCAATCCTAACGTTGGGAAACATTGATACAAAAGAACAATCGATAATTTTTTACAATCAACTGATTCAATTTTGTGTCATTATTTTCTGTGCTATACTATACAACACTCAATTGACCAAACGCCAATCGACAGATCGCTCCGCCCAACATAGAATTTAAGACAAACAATGGGGATGTTATCGTTAATAGGGATCGATTTTATCCAGTTAATCGTGACGTAAATTCGGACAAACAAAATAGTATTTCGTAGGTGTTGTTATAAAATCTCGTAACTACGGCTTGATTTAAGCCGTAGTTACGAGATTTTATAACAACACCGACGGTTTATCAAAACATACGGTAAACATAGTCTAATGTTAGCACAAAATTCTTTGCAATTGGCATGTCGATTGTTTTGATAGTCAGTTGATAAATCGATACAGTAACACGTGCAACGATGAACAATTGGGGCATGACATTTTTCTGATCGTCCATTGGCTAATCGATGTTTTTGATTGACAGTCGGCGTTTGGTCAATTCTTTGTTTACATTCGGTTTGTGGTCTGTAACACTTCATTCTTTTGTCGCTAGGGATATGTACGTATGGTTAAGCAGAGAAGAATTGACCATTAAAATTTTCAGCTAATTAGCTTTTACCTTTCTTTAATCCTTTCCCAACCGACAACATTTTAGACTTTTACTTTGAAAGCTGATGCAGACCACAAAGTAGGTGTTGATAAAGATGTGATTTTGTGTGCAATAGACTACAACACAGAAAATATTTAGGCAAACGGAGAAAATGCTGATTGGCAACTTTTTCTCAGTTTGCTTCGATGTTTTCCTAAGTTGTTTCTTTTAATATCTTGAAACCTAGTCCTGTTTTGGAAAGGGTTTATATCCGATTTTGTTTTTCCCGTTTAATTGCAGATCCTTTCCCAAACGACGAAAAACTAACTAAAATATACATGTTGCAGAAGATAATGAAAATACCATTGAAAAATGCAAATCCAAACTTAAGGTAGAATCCCCGTAATTTGGCCATTTTGATATTCATTAAACGTCGGCTTTTTTGACCAGCGTCGTTAAGTACATGTATGTTTTATCCGAACCTATTCGGGCGAGGTCGTAAGCTTTCTGTGGTGGAAAGTTCCACCACCGAATAATTTCGACTTCGCCCGAATAATTCCGACGTCGCGCGAATCTCATTAGAGGTAGACTATCTTAATGACATAGGAACCCTTGTGATCAGCGTAGAAAATCTTATAAAATCAAGTGCTGTCATCAATCGTTTCTAAATCACCATCGTATTAAATAGTGTTAGAAAGTGTTAAGCTTTTCCATTCATCATTAGATTTTCTTAATTTTCCCCAATGTTTTCCCAGGAAATTTTCTTTGTGGCGTTTAAAAAGCGTCACCATTTGGGAATGGGTTAACCTGTTACAAAACAAGCTAAGTCCTTCTTTTGGCGGAGAGTAGGACAAAAGCCCACTGGGACAAAAGGCCACTTGACAAAAGCCCACTCCTTGTATATTATATTATTATATATATTATGTTTTATTATGTTTTGATTGTTTTTATGTGCATTATTATATTCTTAAATTAATTCATAGACACATTGATGTTCATGTATTAACACCATTGAAATAATGAAAATCGACGGAGTATGATAAAATTGGCATTGTATTTTGAATCAATATACTATAATTAAATGAATAAAATTAATGAAATGAATATAAGTAAGCAACAAAGTATAAATGTTATCGAAAGGAATGAATTACAAAGAAAAATGATATTTTTCCACCAATTGTATTTTTCCAATGGTTACAATAAGGAGTGGGCTTTGTCCAGTGGGCTTATGTCCAGTGGGCTTTTGTCCATACCCCGTTTTGGCGTATGTGGTCAAAAATATGTAGAAAAGGATTGAGAGAATACAAGAAAGTTATGACAGCATGCATTTTCTGCTTGTCTCTCAATATTTTCTTTTCTATAACTTGTAAAAGTTACAGTACTTTAGAGTTTGATTTATGCCCGCTTGCATACTTGATCCTGGGTTTAGCCGTAGACCGTTACTGAACTCGACTTCATATAAGCTAGGCTTGAACCCGAGATGATCCCGACTTCACGGCCATTTGCTCTAATGGTTTTGAGCCCGGGTTCGGACGATCTCGAGTTTGAGCCATGGTTCATATTATTACGCGTGCCGAAACCGGTTTTTCTAGTTTTAAGTCGATCTAATTGCCAGTAAAGAAAACAATCTATTTTCATCTTTGTATTAACCCCCCCCATTTCTTTTTGCCACAGTTTTTCTCTTTCTTCTCTATCTCTTTCCGTAGAAATGTAGACCCCACTCCTCCCATCCTGTCAATCTCCTTTCCCCTTCCTTCGTTTTGTAAGACTCACTAATATTGATGAAATTCATATGAAAAATAATATTTCATTGTGAATTTGAATACAAATATCATAAATAATGTACATCTGGCTCACCCAAACCTGCTATGTACCAGGTTTGCCTGAGCCCGGGTTTTCAACTGTGAATTGAACTCAGCTCACAAGTGTGCAAGTCAACACCAGCTTGGATAAGAAATAGCTATGGCTTAGCAAAACACATGGCTCAGCAAGTGAGTTGTCCCGTTACCCTGTATAATCCCGGCTTAAGCGAGGCTTATACGCAGTATGCAAGTGGGCAATAGTGTTGCTTACAAAGGTTATAAACATGTGCCACAAAATCGCGTCCGGATTATACATGTTGCGATGGGAACGAAGCGTATTTCATTTATCAGATCATCCGAGAGTCGCTTATCAGATTAAACTTGTACCCCGTCGTCTCTCTGTGAGAATCTAGAATCGATAGACCTAGGGGCAGTAACCAAGTCTATTATCAGATAACAATGTTTACTTTATACCGTATAGCATGGTTTTCTTCAATTTATAGTCGACCCGCAACGCTGTGGCTCATGTTTGTAAATTTCATCTTTATGTAAATAATGTGTAAAGTGTTCTAAATGTTCAAACAATTTTGCATGTGTCTGTTCTAGTTGTATCTTAAATTATGAGACACATTGTTTATATAGGTATATTTTGTAAACATGTGATATAATTTCGTGAACGGATTATACCCGTTGCTATGGGAATTAAGGTTGTCCGATCTATTTGATCTGCTTAGGGGGATTAATTCACCAATCCCTTTTCCAAACAAGACCCGTTTTTGACATCCATGGTAGAATTAGGGCCTAGGCTACTAGGAAGATATTTAGAGAAAATGAGAAATTGATGATCATTTGTAATTTATCACTTTTTTGCAATGTTTTTCTCTCTTTAATCTTTAATAGACACATTTCCTACTTCTGAAATCAATTATTTTGTTGAATGCACCAGTTTTCGAATCAGCGCAACTTAAATTCTCGGTGTTTGGGGAAAGGTTAACCCTTTCCAAGACAGCACGATTTTAAACTGACGCAAATCCAAAACTACCGCAGATGTTAAAAAGAGTAGGCCTAAATATGAATTTGTGTCAAAAAATCCGAGAAAAATTACAAAGAGAGAAAGTGTTGATTATCAGCATCATTTTCTTCTTTATCTCGATCAGTGTTTCCTGAAGCCTCTTCTATAGGGAACGATTTTATCCAGTCAGTCGTGACGTTAATTCGGACAAACAAAATAGTATTTCGTAGGCGTTGTTATAAAATCTCGTAACTACGGCTTGATTAAAGCCGTAGTTACGAGATTTTATAACAACACCGACGGTTTATCAAAACATAACGGTAAACCTAGTCTATTGTTAGCACAAAATTATTTGCCATTGGCGAAATCAAAACCAAGTCTTGTTTGGTAAAGGATCGTCAAATATTTCATATTGTCCACCAAAATTAACCCGAGACAACTTAATTTTCGTGTGTAAATTCCGTTAGTTGAGCGTCTAAACAAAACATGACCGAAGTGGGGTCATTACATATATGCAGATGTCCCGGGTTAATCTTGCTGGACAATAATACCGTATGGTTAATCCTTTCCCAAACGACAAAATTTTAAGGTGGTCCAATTTGAAAGCTGCTGCAGAAGACAAAGTGAATGTAAGTATGGGAACCATTTGTGTGCAAAATAGGTCAGAAAACATTGAGACCAAGAGAGAAATTGCTGATTATCATTTTCCCTAGTCTTTTCATTTAGGGACGTCAAAACAGGTCTTGTTTGGGAAAGGGTCAAAATGCTTCAGTTTATAGTTCCGTCACGATAAAATGGCACATGTTAACAAAATTCACATAATTATGTAAGCAACAGGAAAATGCGGTCTTTAATTTACCCCTTTCCCAAACAAGACCTGGTTTTGACGTCCCTAATAGAAAATGTTTGAGAAAACATTGAGACAAAAGAAGAAACTGCTGATAACCAGCAGTTTCTCCTTTTGTCTCAATATTTTCTGAGCATTATTTTACACAAATTCTATATTTATCAACATTTATTTTGTCGTCTGCAGCAGCTTTCAAATTGCACAAGTCCCAATTTTTTTCGTTTGGGAAAAGATTAAATAACATTTTGCATGCGTTGGTTCGAATCTTGCAGATGAGTGTTACATACAAGATTCGAACAATCGCACGCTAAAATACCGTATATTGGAGTTTAACCCTTTCCCAAAACGACAAAATTTTAGGGTCATCCACTTCAAAAACTGCCACAAATGACAAAATGGATATTATTAAAGATAGGATTTGTGTAAAATATGGCGTAGAAAATATTGAGACAAAAGGAGAAACTGCTGGTTATCAGTAGTTTCTTCTTTTGTTTCAATGTTTTCCCAAGCATTTTCTATTAGAGACGTCAAAACCAGGTCTTGTTTGGGAAAGGGTTAATATTGTGTTGTTTACCTCTAAACATGTGTCATAATATCGTGTTTGGACTGTAGTCTATTTACGAGGGATGATCCAAAAGTAATGTCACAAACGTTGTTTTCGGTGATTTTTTGACAGTATCCTCATGCAAGTTTAGATGCCGAAAGATTAACATTCGTTTAATACATGCACGAATTTTCATAAAGTTTCGTGTAAAATTACAAAAATAAACTACATTTTTACATAGCTCATCGGTGTCCAGCGCCGCACAACACACGACGTCATTGACGTCATTCTACTCCTTCTCAAAATATCGCCCTCTGTATTTAATTAATGCAACATTCGTGGCGTTCAACCCGCTTCATAAATGCATTTTTAAACAACTCGTTCAGCAATTCTTTGAATGCATTCCTTGAATCAATTTGTTCTCAGTTGGTTTAGGTCGACATGATAAATTCTTCATAAATTCAGCTTAAGATGCGGAAATAGCGCAAAGTAACATGGACGTTGGCGTTATTCCCCAGCTCCACATGTCTTCCGGCTCGTTTTGATCTTCAAACGACACATATTCGCTCTCCAAAAAGCTTGCACTAACGGTAGACGTCTCTATCATGAAATATCCGTTCTTTTAGGTCGAATTTATTGTTTCTGTTGCTTCAATCGGCTATTTTGCAAGCCTTTAGCAAAAGTTCAGAATTGCACGTTGTGGGCATTTATCCCATTCTGCCATTATCCAGAATGCCAGTGATGAATTCAATAAGACTTATTTGGTATTTCAACACACCGATTTTATTGAAACGTTCTAAGATTGCTTAGATATATCATGACGTAGCGGCATTTAAATATCAGCTTAATTGCCTTGATTTTTCTTCTATATAATGACAGAGCATAAAGTAATATTAATCTTCAAGAGAATAGTCTAGGGCGTGCGGCGCATATGCACGACATGGGTTCTTTTTAGCATTTTATTTTCTCGGATATATAAACAATATTCAAATAATTCAGAAAAGCATATTTCCAATAGGTTAAGCTGGAATGATAAGTCTTTATTTGTACAAGAATACGTCGAATAACAAAACTATAGACACTGTGACATTACTTTTGGATCACCCCTCGTATATCTTTATCGGAGGTCAACAATGTTTACTTTATATACCGCGTGGTTTCCCTTCAGTTCGTTATACATGACGTTGCAAGACAGAAACAAAATGGTGGAAGATTTCGTATCTCTGTTTAGTTGACTGGACATGTTCGGATTTTTCGTTGTTATTCGATGTTAACGCGCCTACATGGTAAGTTTTTTTTTAACCCATTACATAACAATAAAAAATTTTGGGCTGTTCCAAATTCAAAGATCACACAGACGACAACTTCGTGTGAATGAATGTTTACATTTTGTTTTACTTTTCTGGTAGAAAACATTGCATGGTAAATGAAGAAATTGCTTGTCACAAGCAATTTCTTCATTTTCCACAATGTTTTCTAAAGCCATTATCTTAAGGGGAGTCAAAAAGAGTCACTGTGTGGACTGGTAATGGGTTCAACGTTTTCTTGATCGTCGAAATTGTGAAAAAAAAAAAAAAAAAAGAAACAAACAAAAAACAGGTAGGCCTACGAGGCTTCTGTTGAAAATCAGCGTTATGCTATACAACAATTGGAGAACGTTATGATAAAATAATAATTATTTTTTTTTTGCTTCGTGTCCGTAACCATGCTTTTCTGTCTGTCTGTATGCATTTAAAGGGACATTTCATTCCAATTTCAATTTTTTAAAGTAGAGTAGATCTATGTCTTGATGCCAAGATGGGTTATTCTAATGAGTATAAATACTATTAGTTGTTTTAAGTTGTTGCCAATGAGCGAGAAACACGCATTTAAAGTTGAGACATAATCGATAAATTGCATATAAATCGGAACTGTTGTCCACAATATTGTCAAAAATGCACATGGAACTGGTCTTACCTTTGGACAGCTCTCCAGCTCTCTCGCCTCGGGTTCGACCAGGCCGCTGTGCAGCGACAATGCTGACAAATACTCCCACTAGAAGGAAACCATGTCTGTTCTGCTGGAAGTATACTCGTTGAATGCCGGTATTGGGCAAGGGGTCTAGTCTATTACGTCACGGGTCAGTGACGTCACTTATGGCTATTATTAGTAACAGGGGATTTCCACAACACTCCTCCCCTTTTTATACAATATTGTCAAAAATGCACATGGAACTGGTCTTACCTTTGGACAGCTCTCCAGCTCTCTCGCCTCGGGTTCGACCAGGCCGCTGTGCAGCGACAATGCTGACAAATACTCCCACTAGAAGGAAACCATGTCTGTTCTGCTGGAAGTATACTCGTTGAATGCCGGTATTGGGCAAGGGGTCTAGTCTATTACGTCACGGGTCAGTGACGTCACTTATGGCTATTATTAGTAACAGGGGATTTCCACAACACTCCTCCCCTTTTTATAGAATCTGTCGGTCCTCTGGTGGATCCGAGCCAGATTTCTAGGTCACGAAATATGGTTCGATCCAATTGTGGATCGGTCACTCACAAAATCTGTTTTTTAGCCTGTTGATTGTTGGCGGTCTCCTTGGTGGAACCGGCTTCAGCAATGCCCCTTGCATTAAACTTTGTTACCATTGGTCCTTGCAATTGGTGTCCGGCATTTCCATAGGGACTATCTTCGCTCCAGTTGCTCGTCTTTTTGTCGACTAAATTCTCTGGTATACACCACGTTTCCTGTTTGCCAGGTCGGGCATAATTTTTACAAGCTGATTCTCTGGTATATACCACGATTCCTGTTTGCCAGGTCGGGCATAATCTATAGAAGATGAAGGCTGACATATTTGGTAGTTATAGTAGTCAGCGACGCTCTGTATAAATGTCCCTATGGTGTCCTTATAGATTTTCTGTTGGTGTTAGTTGTTGCACTTTGATCTGCCTGCCTGTCTGTTGTGTATAATTGTTTGAATTGTCTATTTGTGCAATACATTCTTCTCTGTTGATTTTGCTTCCCATGTTTACACCAACTTTCACAAGTATACCAACACTTTAGAGGATCTTTCATATTAGTTATGTGTCCATTATTTAGGTTTTATGTCTAATCTGTGGGGTCTTTATCAAATTCATTCACCAATGATCTCTAGTTCTTTCTGTTTGTTAAATATCATTAATTCTGTGTATGTTGGTAGATGATCTTGGCTTCTGATATCTAGATTGTGTACAATTGTTTTCCTTTTGCTACTAGACTGTGTCAATAGTTTGGCTGATTGACTCCCTTGTCTTAGAGCAAGATCCTCTTTGTCAATGTATCCTTCTTTCAGAATAATGTGGTGCAATGATGAAGTTCTGTCTTTTCAATCAAATAGGCCGGTGCATGGATATTATTGGATATGGGTCGTGCCTAGTGTTGTGACCCATCGGTGTTTAGATACTCTGACTCATCATCTCCTTCATCGAGGAATCGGTCAAAGGCTGCACTGACTCTCCTGACTATATTATTGAACTTTCGGTCCGCCCTTTTACTTTTTCCAGCCTGACTACCCTTCAGGCACGTTTTGTGAAATTGTCTCGAAGGCACTAGTGGAGTTAGGTTCTGGTTTGTTGCCGTCTTAAGAGCGGAAAAGGCTTCTGACAGTTTATTGACACTTCGATCAAGGCTATCCATCCTTCGACTCAACCGAGATTCTTCATTTGTATTCTTTACTCTTGTCTCGTGGTCCGGGACTTTTCGCAGGCATCTGACTTCCTGTTTGGGTGTTCCATGAACTGCCTGACTGGCTTGTTGATACCATTTTACTTTATCCACTGCTTCTACCATAGACAGGGGCTTTTGGCTGATGGCATGAAAACCAGCATCTTTGTCTTGACAGCCTTGGCAAAACCGCATGATCGCTTGTTTTTCTATTTGTTGGTCTGTAAGATCCGGGTAAGCTTTTGTGATCATTTGTAGAATCCGGTCACTCCATTCCACAACTGTCTCATCTGGACCTTGAATGGCACTGTTGGCATACAGTTGCATTGTCTCCGGCATCTCCTTCCTGTCAAATCTTTTTGCCATGCGGTGCACCACATCAAAATATTCAATGTTGGGATCCCTTTCTACCAGCCGGGTGTAAAATTCGCTGGCTTTTCCCTCTAATATCCAAGACAGTACATCTCGTCTCTCCATGGCGTTCCATTCTTCATTGTCCGCATATGTGGAAAACTTTGTTATGAATGCCAGCCAATCACTGTTTCCATCATAGCTGATCATTGTTGGGTAGTTGAGGGAACGGTTAGAGGGTTTCTCTGACAAGGGGTGAACTCTTGGGAACATCAATGTGTTAGGTCCACCGCTGCAAGTCTGCGACCATTCGGAACACCTATAATCCTCTGTGGGTTGGGTCCAAGATGGCTTGTCAGATTCTGTATGGTTTGTGTGATATGGATCCCGATAACTTGCATCCGACTCTGGTGAATAAAGCTGGCTTGATGCAAATCCTTGCATAGGTCTCAGTCTGTCGAAACTAGGTGACACGTATGCCTGATATTGTCGTCTGTACACTGGTGGGTATCTAAGATTATGGCCGAAATGGTCCTCTGTATATAAAGCAGGGTGTTGGCCTTCACAGGTTATTTCCCGATGTTGCGGTTGCTCCAGTTGGTCACTTGCAGGAAGTGACACAAGAATCTGTACTTGCTTACTGTCGTTTACATCGGCATTGTCTTTACCATTTGATGATGGTTCTGTTTCCTGTGATGATTGTGTACATCTTCCAGAGTCTTGACTATATTCAGTGCTCTTCCTGGTCAATGGCTGGTTTGGCATAAATGGACTAAAGTCGACTCTACTCATAGCGACAGGCAGGTCTTTTATTCCGAGAGTCGAGAACATCTCAGGGGTAATATTGCCGCAGTAGGTTCTGATGATTATAATATTTTCGGCTATTTCATGATCAACCCCTGGAATCATTTCCATTTCACGCACTGAACAATAATTGATGGCAATTTGCTCCATGCTGTGTTTTCAAATCAGTCAGTTTCTTTCACGAAGAGGTAGCTGAACTCGACAAACTTTTTGTTTGTGGTCTCTTGCTATGATGAAGTTCCTTGTTGTCTGGCAATATATGATATGTTTCTAATGAGGACCATTAAATCTTATAGATTGTGGTCCTGCACTAGTCTGAACTATGATGACTGATTCATGGAGTCCTATTTTGGTCTTGGTACTAGTGATCCTAAGATTAACCTGCTGTTACTAGCCCTACACTCTATCCCCACCAAATTTTCTCTTTTTTTTTAAAGGGAAAGGCCGTGGCTAATAGGCTGTAATTGTCAAGAAACACACACACGCTCAAGGCAAGTGGTCTCCTGAGTAAAGAGTAACTTGGTCAGAAAGACACAGTCAAATTCCAAGATTATCGGTCTCTCTTGGGGTTTATTTTCTATGTCAGAGGGGTTTATCCAGTTGACGACAAAACTTGGAACCCGCAGTTGATGTTGTGGTAGATGTGTGTCGTGTCCGGTGTATGTTGTGTCCGAAATAGACGCCAGAAGATCTCGCTTAACTCGAGGTTTGCGGTCTAATGGGATCTGCCTTTGTTGATTTCAAGTTGAGAGACCGTGGACCTTGTTATATTATTAATATACAAGTCGGTCTAAGTTGCTATGCTGTAACTTAAAATGCATGTTAATCAATGTAATACATATGTTAGGGGATTGTTAGTAAGTCGGAACCCCTAACCAAAAATAACCAGGATCTGTGAAAGGTTTAGTTTCATTAGTTTGTTTTATTATAGAATTATAATATTCAGATCTACTTAGTATTAATTTTATAAAGATGAAATAGTCCTCAAATAATAATCCAAAAAATATAAATTGAGCTAGGTAATTTCAAATTCATGAAGTTGTCAATTGAAATTCAGAAAATGAACATCAAGTTTAAGAATGATAAGTTTGAAATTCGAGATGTTTTCAGAATATTCTCAATAAAAGCTCAATTCCAAAAGTAACCCTATGCAGATGACAAGTATTAAATTCATCAACAATTAAAGAAAGGATAATCTAATGTTAAAGATTTGCTTAATAATTATTCACTGTAGCTTAATAAAATATAGCCTAAATCCAAGGTAAAATGAGTACAGTGATTGAAGTGTAAATATATAGCTGTATTTCTGCAATTTATTATTTTATTATTGGATTTATTATTTTATTAAACTATCGTGACATGTTATGAAATATGAATATTGAATGAACTGATCTTGTAATTGAATCATGAAATGAAAATGAGTAGACATAAGCATAGAATAATAAAGCTTGTTTTATTATATGTTGTTTTATTAGATTGGTTTGTTTTATTATTCCAGCCTATGTTTATTATTCTATTACTGACTATAGCTCAATAAAATATTGTATAAATCCATGGTTTAATCCAAAGAAAATGACTACAGCAATTAGAGTCTAAATGTCAGCTGTATTTTTGTAATTTATTATTTTATTATTGGATTTATTATTTTATTAAACTATCATGAGCCAGTGTGCTGTAATACAGTAAGAATACTGGATGTGGCAGTCCAATAATTCTTCAATTGTAACCTGACAAGGCACCCTTAAGATGTTTTTATTATTTATTTTATTTTGTCTTTTATTATTCAAATGATCTTTATTATTGCCTTGTGTAATAAGATAAAGTCATATCAACTGTGAGTAAATCAATTCACAAACCCTGTGTTAGCCAAAAACACATTTTAAGAATCCCTAAAGTTAAGAATAGAATTTAAGAATAAGAATGGAATTGAGACTAGGAATTAGAATAGTGGTTTAGAACAATTTCAGATTCGCCAAACTTTCTTTCCATTCTCCTTTTTTTTTTCTTTCTTTCATTTGAAATGCCCAAAGAGTGAATTCGTCACCATCAAATAACAAAGAGCGGTGAGGGGTCCCGAGGAATCAAAAAGCTAGAACGAGTGAACAACTTTTTGATAACATCAGCGTTAGCAACAAAAAATCGCTTCTTATCGCAAAATTTCATTTACTTTCGCGTTTTCGGGACGTTTCCGGCTGTCAAAATTATATTTCCGGTGACCTCGTTTCGCCTCCGTCAATCCCCGGGTGGTTTCGTAGCTAAGTACGGAACCGACCGGGGACGGCCGAACGCTCAGTGGAAATTTTCCAGTCACGTGAGAAAAGCGCGGGAAACTGCCTCGGCAAGATGCCGGAAATTAATCCTTTCCCAAAATGGCGTCGTTCGAACTGAAAAATTTCTGACTGGCCAAACATAAAAATTTGTCGTCCGTAAGCCGTAACTCCGAGATCGATAAAAACATTTCCAAATCGAGGGTCGTGATTTTGTCCATTAACAAACAAAGCAAATAAGGCAAAATAACGAGCCATTCCACCGAGAATGCAGTGGAAACACGACGAAGTGAAGCGAGTTTTTGTCACGGTTCAATCAGTCGTATTTTTATCTCGGTCAAGGTCTCTTTACGTCAAATACTCCATTTCCTCCCCGGCAAATGCAAGTAAATGATGCAAAGAAACAGGTGAATTGACACAACCGTAAGGAAGTTCCCAGCCTCGATGGGGCTTGCTCCGACTTTTCGAGAGCTGGCAACCTGCAATTTGAGTTATGGAAATTCCCAAGTTGTTGCGATTCAACGGGTTCGCGTCTGCGACAACGCCAATATTGTCAAAAATGCACATGGAACTGGTCTTACCTTTGGACAGCTCTCCAGCTCTCTCGCCTCGGGTTCGACCAGGCCGCTGTGCAGCGACAATGCTGACAAATACTCCCACTAGAAGGAAACCATGTCTGTTCTGCTGGAAGTATACTCGTTGAATGCCGGTATTGGGCAAGGGGTCTAGTCTATTACGTCACGGGTCAGTGACGTCACTTATGGCTATTATTAGTAACAGGGGATTTCCACAACAACAACAATTTGGTCAATTTTAACACATAAATATAAATTTCTCGTAAACGGCGCAATATTTTGGCTTGAAATTTTCAGAATTTTCATAAGGAAATATGCTTTTTCAGATAAAAATAAAAGTAAAATTTATGACAAAAAATTCTGAAATGTCACTTTAACTCATTTCTATTCAATGGCGTTTTTCGACGAGCATCATATTAGGAAAGGTAAATTCGTGAAGAAAATGCTCATAACCTTTTTTCGGGATAACTTCTATACCATACATTACACTAAACTACCTTTATTTACACTTTTCTATTTAACCCTTTCCCAAACAAGACCTGGTTTTGACGTCCCTAATAGAATAGGCTTGGGAAAACATTGAAACAAAAGAAGAAACTGCTGATATTCAGCAGTTTCTCCTTTTGTCTCAATATTTTCTGTGCCATAGTTTTCACAAATCCTATCTTTAATATCATCCATTTTGCCATTTGTTGCAGTTTTTGAAATGGACCACCCTAAATTTTTGTCGTTTGGTAAAGGGTTAAACAGAGCACATTATCTCTTCATTCTATCGCGATAAAAATCATATTTGATGGTTAATCAATAAACCTCGGCTTTGGAGAGTAGGCCTACACCCTAACATGTTTTGTTTGGAAAAGGTTTAAGGTATTCTATATATACCTCACGATAAATGACGTGGCAGAGCATCTCCTTCGATTAGCATGGACTGCTCTGCCGGGTAATTTATCGTGAGGTATACCCCCCGTTAATTCTTTATCATAAAGATTATTAACAAGACTGGGCAAGTTTAAAAAAAATGTGACCGTTCACTTTTTACATGCCTCGGCTTTTACAGAGAAACATATTCTACCCAATCAAAGCTAAAAAGATGTGTTATTGTGTGTTTATACTGGGTACCAAGTTTAAAGAAAATTGCTTCACAAATAAAAAAGATATGTCATTTAAACATGTCAAAAATGTCAGGAGTGAAACGCTTTTTGTGTGACACTTAACACTTTGACCAGATTTCTAAGCTATTGTAAATAAAAGATAGTGACAGGATTCCACAATAAGCAATTGTAATTCATAAAACAACATGTGCATCATCATCTTAAATTTACCTTTTCATCTTATCTTCACTGGTTTAGGATGTGGAGTCTGTTTTATACAACAACCCTCTAAAATTTATGTCAGGAGTGAAACACTTTTTAGCTCACCTTAGCACGAAGTGCTGAGGGTGAGCTATTGTGATCGCTCACCGTCCGTCGTCCGTCTGTCCGTCCGTCCGTCCGTCCGTCCGTCTGTCCGTCTGTCTGTCCACAATTACTAAAAAATCTTCTCCTCCCAAACTATAAGGTCTAGAGTCTTGAAATTTTGTATGTAGTATTGTCTCAATGTCCTCTACCAAAATACTTCAAATAATTGTGCTTATAGAAAAATTGGCCCTATGTTGTGGGGTTTAAGGTTTCACACTGAAACACAGTTTTCTCAAAGACTATTTGGCCTAGAGTCTTGAAATTTTGCATGACTTTACATCTCATAAACCTCTTACAGAATACTAAAAGTCATCACATTGCAAGGAAAGAAGTCCTATGTTATGGGTTCTGGAATTTTCAAGTGAGGAATTGTTTTGACCAGGTAGATTTTATCACATATCGTTGGTGGGGAGTCAAATCCTCGTAACTAAAGCTTGAATAAGCTGGAGTTACAAGGTTTTGACTCCCCACCGAGGATATCACTATATCCCTTTAATCAGATTATGCAGATCATATCTGATAAGGAATGCAAGGCACTTAATATGTTTGTTTACTCGATCTATGGATCAACTAAATACTTTAACCCTTTCCTGGAAAGACCTTGTTTTGAAGTCCCTATTAGAAAAGGCTTTGGAAATTAATGAGTCAAATGAAGAAAGTGCTGATTCTCCTTTTACCTCAATATTTTATTTTATTTTATTCAATATTTTATATGCTAGTTTATTGTAAACGAATCCTATTTGTACCGCTGTCAATTTTGTATTCAGAACTTTCAAATTGGAACAGTCTATTTCCTTTCTTTACCTTTCTGTATGGGAAAGCGTTATGCCCTTTCTCTACCATACACAGGTTTGCCTCACCGACAGAAAAGGCTTGTAAATGATATGGTAAAAGAAGAAAATGTTGATAACTTGATAGCCTGTGTTGTCTCATTTTGCCTCATTATTTTCTCTGCATTTTTATACATGAATGCAGTCTTTATCAACACCTGTTTTATCATCTACGGCAGCTTTTAATTATGTCTGCTCTTATGTTATGTTGTTTGGAAAAGGTTTAACCATAACCAAATCCTTACTGTTCAATGAATATTTCCCCTATGTTGTGGGTTCCATATAAATGATAGAGGGCAATGTTTGACAATCTTTTAAAGTTGTTAAGGCCTGAAGATAATTTTTTTGCCTCATTTAAGAACTTTTAGAATTATTCCTATGCTTTAGGCTCTTGCATTTTGTACAGAAAAAAGTGTATATAAGTTGTGTTTGTCATAAAAATTATTGTCTTGTTAAACAGATTAGTTCAAGTTATCATTTCGCTTTGAAAATAAGCTCTACCATGAGGTATTCTAGATTTGAAAAAGCGGGAACAGGTTTAAAATTGTCTTAGAATTTCCAAACTTTCTATGGTTTCTAAATATTATAGCCCAATGACCTCTTTCCAAGATTAATGCTTCAATTTGTCTATGTGCAATGGAAATTCAGCAACATGTTGTGGATTTTCTGATTTTAAATACAGATATAGTGAAAAATCTTTGACAATCTTTTCCCAAATTGTGCTTTGAAATTAAGTGTGAACCATTGTCATATGACTCCTTTTCAAAATCCTCTTTTCAAAATCCCCGGAGATTTAAAAGGTTTGTTAAAAAGTATGTCTCAGGGAGCTCTAAGGTGAGCGATATAGGACCATCTTGGTCCTCTTGTTTTTGTTTAAAATGTGTTCTCATTTTTGTCTATTCAGCCAGAAATCTACCATTCAAACTGTTTTACAAAGCCATCAACCTTGTGGATATTCTGCACGCTACTATTTAGTGATTCGTGGGTTACAATTTCTCATATTGTGCAATATATATGCTGTCAGGAGTGAAACGCTTTTTTGTTGTCATTTTGCAAGATTGTGCACATAATATTAGCTAAAAGTTAGTGAACATGAATTTTAAATATAATTTGGACACTGCTTAACCATTTAGAATAGTTTTTAGGCATCCTAATTAAGAAATCTGGATGATATTCTGTAGAAATAGCTGTTATTCTTAAAATTTAAATGTCACACTTTGGTCACATTTTTTTAAACCTGCCCGACTGTAATGTTTACATTTAATACCCTTTCTCAAACATCAATTAACATTATATGGTGGTCATACTTAAAAGTTGTTGAAGACAACAAGATGGGCGGTGTTGAATGAAGGATTTCGATAGAATATGAGTATAGTCTGCCGGTTATAACTGTAGACTTGTTTACAAACACTAAAATACAAATACATAGTTTTAACATTTACCAAACCAATTATCGTGAGCCATACGAGCGAATTAATGTCCTTATTCTTTTATTCTCAAAAGAGGAAGTATTTGTGTTGGGTCATTTATCAACAACAAGAAGTAAAGTGTTTGTATACAAGTCTACAGTTATAGCCGATGAGTTATAAGATATTTACCTATTTCCAAAACAAGATCTGGACCGTTTCTATCATCCATTAAAATTGGGTTGGTGAAACATTGCGACATAAGAAATAATGTTGAAAGCAAGCAATGTTTCCTTTTGTCTCGTTATTTTTGTTTGCTTTTAAGTACACAACATGGGCAGATCTAGAGTGTGGTCGGGGGGGGGGGGGGGTTCTGGACACCCCATGGCATTGGCCGAAAATTAAATTTTGACTGTACAGATTTAGTGTAACGTTACTCTATTTATTACATCTCTCTATTTATTACATTTTAGCCATAATTTGAGCTTGGAACCCCCCCCCCCCCTGACCCCCCCTGGAAAAATTCTTGAGCTTGGACACCCCCCCCCCCCCCCCCGATAAAATCCTGGATCCGCACTTGCACAAAATCTTTCTTTATATATCCTATTTTCGTTGTCTGAAGCAGCTTTCAATTTAGAATACCTTGTTTCATTGTTTCAAGCAAAAGGCTAAAAAGTATTGATTTTTTTGTATCTTTATAGGACCAAACAGACAGATAGACTGGTTATCGCCCCTTATATGTACGTCCGACACAAAGATAAAATACTGGGTACCAGTTCAACATGAATGCAGACTGGTTACCGTCTCTGATACGTCCGACACAAGGATAAAATACAGCTGGGTACCAGTTCAACAGGAAGGTAGATTGGTTACCGTCCTTGATACGTCCAACATACGGGTAAATACAGCCGGGTACCAGTTCAACAGGAAGGTAAATTGGTTACCGTCCTTGATACGTCCAACACACGGGTAAATACAGCCGGGTACCAGTTCAACAGGAAGGTAGACTGGTTACCGTCCCTGATACGTCCGACAAAAGGATAAAATACAGCTGGGTACCAGTTCAACAGGAAGGTAGATTGGTTACCTGCCCTGACGTGTACTTTGTGTGTCACACAGTTTATGAATGAACGGGAACCACAGTTCATGCTCAATATGGACGCACGAAACTTTTCCACGCGTCTATTACTAGAGTGAATAGCAACCCTACATTCTGACGTTGATAAATATGCATGTCACATGGATAATTTGTTTTCTCAACTTTGAATGAACAAAAAACTATGGAAACCGATACAGCTTTTACTCGCGAAGGTATTTCTATGGAACTATTGAACGAATGTAACAATATGCAACAAAACTCTATCAACTATATCAAACAAGACAACAATGTTTCGTCCTTAGGAAGTGATGGCATGCTATTTGAACCTTACATGCAGGTAAATTATTTTGCACAAACAAATATTTTGACAGATTACACGCTAATAAAAACGGAAGATGGTGATAAATCTTATATTTGTGACATTAATAATGAAAAGGGATTCACAAAGGATAAATTCACAAGGTATGATACAAGAGAACATGCTGCTGAAAAGCAAAATAAATGTGAAATATCTGGAAAACGTTTCCAAGATTCTTCAACTTTGGAAGATCACCAGCGAATACACTCTAATGAAAACCCCTATAGATATGGCATTTGTGGAAAGGATTTTCAAGACGTTTCTACTTTTGAGGATCACAAACGACTGCACTCTGATGAACAACCCTATAGCCTACACCATTATAACATACAACAGCAATCTAGAGAGCATCCATATAAATGTGACATTTGTGGAAGGGATTTTACAACGTCTTCTTCTTTAAATGGTCACAAACGAGTTCACACTAGAGGAAAACGTTATAAATGTGTCATTTGTGAAGAATATTTCTCAAGCTCTTCTTATCTAGAAATTCATAAAAGGGTACACTTTGGAGAGAAGCCGTATAAATGTGTCTTTTGTGGAGAGTATTTCTCAAGCTCTTCTGATCTAGAAATCCATAAAAGATTACACTCTGGAGAGAAGCCGTATAAATGTGACATTTGTGGAAAAGGGTTTGCTCAGAATCGCAGTCTAAAAGTTCACAAACGACTACACTCAGGAGAGAAGCCTTATACATGTGACATTTGTGGGAAAAGTTATACTCAGAACTGTAACTTAAAAGTCCACAAACAGTCACACTCTGAAGATCATCCGCATAAGTGTGACATTTGTGGAAAGGTATTTAAGAATTCTAATAATTTAAAAGTTCACAAACAGTCACACTCTGAAGATCATCCACATAAGTGTGACATTTGTGGAAAGGTATTTAAGAATTCTAATAATTTAAAAGTTCACAAACGACTACACTCCGGAGAGGATTCATATCAATGTGACATTTGTGGAAAGGATTTTGCAACCTCTACTTATTTAAAGGTTCACAGGCGAATTCACTCTGGAAATAAGCCATATAAATGTGACATGTGTGAAAAAGCGTTTTCCTGTCAGACTAACCTTATTGCTCATAAAAGGATACACACTGGAGAAAAGCCATATAAATGTGACTTTTGTGGAAAAGGTTTTACTCAGAACTGTACTTTGGTACGTCATAAAACGATACACACTGGAGAAAAGCCATATACATGTGGCATTTGTGGAAAAGATTTTTCATCTCTCTCCAACTTAAAGATTCACAAAAGTGTACACTCAGAAGAACAACCATTTACATGTGATATTTGTGGAAAAGGCTTTTCATTTTTTTCCAACTTAAAGAAGCACAAAAATGTACACTCAGACAAACAAGCATACAAATGTGACGTATGTGGAAAAAGTTTAAAAACAATGGCTAGCTTAAAGCGTCACTCAAATATACATACTGGTGAAAAACTGTATTTTTGTGATGTTTGTGGAAAATGTTATACACTGTTTTCTGATTTGACAGTTCACAAACGAATGCACTCTGATGAATATCCCTATAAATGTGACATTTGTGGAAATGGTTTCCAAAAAGTTTCTATTATGGAAGATCACAAACGACTGCACTCTGATGAAAACCACTATAGAAATGGCATTTGTGGAGAGGGTTTCCAAGACGTTTCTACTTTGGAAGATCACAATCAACTGCACTCTGGTGAACATCCCTATAAATGTGACATTTGTGGAAAGGGTTTCCAAGAGGCTTCTATTTTGGAAGATCACAAACGACTGCACTCTGATGAAAACCACTATAGATATGGCATTTGTGGAAAGGGTTTCCAAGACGTTTCTACTTTGGAAGATCACAATCAACTGCACTCTGGTGAACATACCTATAAATGTGACATTTGTGGAAAGGGTTTCCAAGAGGCTTCTATTTTGAATAATCACAATCAACTACACTCTGATGAACATCCCTATAAATGTGACATTTGTGGAAAGCGTTTCCAAGAGGTTGCTATTTTGGAAGATCACAAACAATTGCAGCCTGACGAAAACCACTCTAGATACGGCGTTTGTGGAAAGGGTTTCCAAGACGTTTCTACTTTGGAAGATCAGAATCAACTGCACTCTGGTGAACATCCCTATAAATGTGACATTTGTGGAAATAGTTTCCAAGAGGCTTCTATTTTGAAAGATCACAATCAACTGCACTCTAATGAACATCCCTATAAATGTGACATTTGTCGAAAGGGTTTCCAAGAGGTTTCTATTTTGGAAGATCACAAACAATTGCACTCTGATGAAAGCCCCTACAGATATGGCATTTATGGAAAGGATGCCCAAGACGTTTCTACTTTGGAAGATCACAATCAACTGCACTCTGATGAACACCCCTATAAATGTGACATTTGTGGAAAGAGTTTCCAAGAGGTGTCTATTTTGGAAGATCACAAACGACTGCACTATGATGAAAACCACTATAGATATGGCATTTATGGAAAGGATGTCCAAGAGGTTTCCACGTTGGAAGATCACAAACGACTGCACTCTGATGAACACCCCTATACATGTAACATTTGTGGAAAGTGTTTCCGAGAGGTTTCCACGTTGGAAGATCACAAACGACTACACTCTGATGAAAAGCCGAATGAATGCGACATTTATGTAAAAGAATTATCGTGTCAATCTAACTACAAAGATCGTAAAAATCTACACCGTTATAACATACAACAGCACACTGGAGAGCATCTATATAAATGTGACATTTGTGGAAGGGAATTTACAACTTCTCCTTCTTTAAATGCTCACAAGCGAGTTCACACCGGAGGAAAACGGTATAAATGTATCAATTGTGGAGAGTATTTCTCAAGCTCTTTTGATCTGAAAATTCATAAAAGGGTACACTTTGGAGAAAAGCCATATAAATGTGACATTTGTGGAAAAGGGTTTGCTCAGAACTGTTATCTAAAAGTTCACAAACGACTACACTCAGGAGAGAAGCCTTATACATGTGACATTTGTGGAAAAGGTTTTACTCATAACTGTAATTTAAAAGTTCACAAACAGTCACACACTGGAGAAAATCCAAATATTTGTGACATTTGTGGAAAGGTATTTACGAAGTCTTCTTCTTTAAAAGTTCACAAGCGATTACACACAGGAGAGAGGCCTTATAAATGTGACATTTGTGGAAAAGGTTTTGTGTGTCTTTCAAACCTAAAAGTTCATGAAAGAGTACACTCAGGTGACTTGCCGTATAAATGTGACATTTGTGGAAAGTGTTTCCCCCACTCTGGTACTTTGATATCTCACAAACGTGCGCACACTGATGAGCGGCCATTTAAATGTGACATTTGTGGAAAGAGCTTTGGAACATCTGAACAATTAAAGCAACACTCAATAATACATACTAGCAAAAAACTATACAGGCCTAAGAAGCATTTTGAGTGTGATATTTGTGGCAAGGTATTCTCGGCCTCTTATACTCTAACAGTTCACAAGCGACTACACTCCGGAAAGAATCTATATCAATGTGACATTTGTGGAAAGGAATTTGTAAATTATACTTATTTAAAAGCTCACAAGCGAGTTCACTCCGGAGACAAGCCATATAAATGTGACATGTGTGGAAAGGCGTTTTCAGGTCAGACTAGCCTTATTAATCATAAAAGGATACACACTGGAGAAAAGCCTTATATATGTGACATTTGTGGAAAAGGTTTCACTCAGAACTGTACTTTGATAAATCATAAAAAGACACACTCTGGAGAAAAGCCATATACCTGTGACATTTGTGGAAAAGGCTTTTTATTTTTTTCCTACTTAAAGATGCACAAAAGTGTACATTCAGACAAACAGCCATATAAATGTGACATATGTGGAAAAAGTTTGAAAACAATGGATGGCTTAAAGCGTCACTCAAATACACACACTGGTAATAAACAATATTTTTGTGACATTTGTGGAAAATGGTTTACACATTCTTCGGCTTTGAGAGTTCACAAACGACTGCACTCTGGAGAAAAGCCATATATATGTGACATTTGTGGAACAGGTTTTTCAGATCTTTCCCGCTTTACAGTTCACAAACGGATACACTTAGACGAACAACCATATAAATGTGAAATATGCGGCAAATGTTTTACAACAAAGTTATGCTTAAGGCAACACTCAAGAATACATACTGGCGAAGAACAATATAATTGCGACATTTGTGGAAAATATTTTGTTAGATTATCCAGCTTAATTATCCACGAATTATGGCATTCAGGTGAGCGTCCACACAAATGTGACATTTGTGGAAAGGGTTTTAGAATAAAAGCCAGTTTAACTATTCACACAAGAATACATACTGGTGAGACGCCATTTAAATGTAACATTTGTGGAAAAGCTTTCAGACATTCTAGTGGCTTAAGCTCACACAAAAAGGTACATTTACATGATGTACAAACCAGTTCTTCTCCAACAAGACCTGCTTCTGACGTCCCTAATGCAAATGGTTTTTGAAAAAATGGACAAGAAAAGAAAATGCATCTGTGACCTCCCCAGCCCAGTAAGCTGTATCGGCCCCACTACAGCTTCATGTAAATCAGTGTAATGCCCCTACAGCTTCAAAAGTACCCCCACAGCTTAATTCCTTCAAAAAGGTCACCAAATAAGGGGATTTCTAAGCATTTCATATGAAAAAGTGATAATTAGTGCACTCTTATAATATAAAATGTAATAATTCTGTATAAAAACATAATGGGAAGAGAAGAAATTGCTCAAATTGAGCAATTTCTTCTTTTCCCATTATGGTTTTATTCACAATCATTTGCATGAACACAATACATTTCAAGGTTTACCACCAATCCTTATAATTTGCCTCTACGGCTTCGAATTACTCTGGGAAGAACCCTGTGCATATTATCCTTATCATCAACTGAGTTAAGCACGTGAATAGATGTACCTTGTTTGAATTTGTTTGAGAAATATTATTTTACCTTTTCCAAAGCAAGACCTGGTTTTGACGTCCTTATAGAAAAGGTATGGGAAAACATTGAAACAAAAGAAGAAACCGCTGATAACCAGCAGTTTCTAATTTAGTCACAATATTTTCTATGTCATATTTTACACAAATTCTATTTTTAATACCATCCATTTTGTCATTTGTGGAAGTTTTAGAAGTGGATAAATCTAAAATTTTGCCGTTTGGGAAAGGGTAAATCTTCAAAAGTAAAGGATAACCTCCACAATGGCATTTAACTCATTACCACACAGTGACTCTTTTTGACCCCTCACATAAAATTCACTTTGGAAAACATCATGGAAAATGAAGAAATTGCTTGTGACAAGCAATTTCTTCATTTCTCACAATGTTTTCTACCCAAAACAACAACAAAATTTGAAATTTAATTCACTTGAAAGTGTCGTCTGCAACATCTTTGAATTTGGACAAGTCAAAATTTTGTCGTTTGGTAATGGGTTAAGTATACATGTACATGTAGCTATATGTGAATAATGATGTTTATTAAAAGAATGGAAGTATCAACATAAGTTATTACTTGTAATTCAATTATTTCTTCAATAGTTTGACTCCTTGGCGCTTTTTGACAGCCAATACAATATAATGGCTTTGGAAAACATTGGGGGAAATGAAGAAATTGCTTGTTACGAGCAATTGCTCCATTTTGCACAATGTTTTCTATCCCATAAAGACCAGAAAATGTTAAAATTTCAATCACCTGAAACTGTCGTCTGCAATTTTTTTGAGATTGGGCTAGTCTAAAATTTTTCTGTACGGTTCAAATCTTGTCAGTATCATAGGTTATCTCTTACTCAGATTAGACCATGTTATGATCTCCATAACTTAAAAGACCCTCAAGAGAAAAACATTGAGGCAACAGAAGAATCAACCTTTTCTCCATTAGCATCCATGTTTTCTTTGCTGCATGGTGTGCATATCCATATATATTTATTTTATATATCTCAATTGATTATACCCATTTTGTCGCTTGCTGCAGCTTTCAAATTGGCACAATCTAAACTCTTGCCATTTGGGAATGGGTTAATGTAGACCTTCTATGAAAAATAAGGTTATTTCAAATGAACATAATTTTACTGCTGTAGCATACAGTCTCGCCTTTCTGATTAAAATATGGTGTTATTTGACAATAACAATCTAACGGGCACCAACATAGGGTGGTCATCTTCAATGACATTTTCCTCTGGCCAATCGAATTATCGCTTTCAAGCTTATGAAACCGAAAATTAAGCCTTAAGGACATCACATTTTGAAAAGTGATGATTAATGTTTCTTGTGCTTGTAACGGAAAATCATTAATGAGCCAGGATCTTGAAAAACGTCCCTTATAGCATTTGAGACGGCCAGATTTCAAGGTCAGGCTGTACCTAGCTACAGTCTAGCCAGCATCCATCTTACTCTCAGATGGTTGCTACAGAACATGTGGAAGCTATTGGAGAACAACGCGGTTCCTGTTCAGATTGCGTGTATACGCAGGCTGATCTGGAACAATGTTGTTCTCAAATGCCATAAAGGACGTTTTTCCAGATCCTGGCTCATTTGTAAGAAGATACTTAATTGGTTAGAGTAAATACAACAGATGTTGCTTTCCCATGGTCATAGAAAATGACCCACAAATAATGCCTGTCATACGTTACTGGAAGTTAACACCGGATTTCGATCAGATGGTGATGTATAACTACCCTTTTCAAATAAGACCTGGTTTTGATGGCCCTAGTAGAAATTTCTTGGGAAAATAATGTTGACAAAGGAGAAAATGCTGATAAAGGAGAAAATGCTGATAACCAGCACTGTCTCATTTTGTCTCAAAGTTTTCTGTGTTATGTTTTAAATCAAAAAAATATCTGTATCAGTGTCAATTTATTTAACTTCAGCAGCTTTCAAATTTGAATACCCGTTTCTTTCCCGTAGCGTTTTCCTCACTCGAATATAAAGTGTTCAAGATGGGCTATTGTAAATAACATAGCACATAAAGTATTGAGACAAAAGGGGAAATGCTTATTATAATCATTTTCTTCTTTTACATTGTTTTCTCGTGCCTTTTTGTTGGAGACGTAGGGCCGCGGCCTTAGCGCAGTTGGTAGCGCATCTTACCCTCATTCGAGAGGTCCCGCGTTCGATACCCGGCCGCGGCTGATACCCTTTCTGACAAAATTGTCACCCACCAATGGCTTTGAAATAGTTAACCTAAGTGGGCGAGCAGCTGGAGGCTCGGTAAGGGTGTTGTGGTAGTACTGGTTTGAGAAACATCAGGAATCCATGGGTAGGTGCTCCAGCCGCCGCGATATGACCCTGGTAGTTGAAAACGACGTAAAACCCCAATAAACTCAAATTGTTGGAGACGTCGAAACCATGGGCCTGTTTTATCAAAACATTTTAGACATACCAATGTATTAAAATCGCTTGAAACAGCAATCGCATGACCCAGGTCTTAATAGATTGGTGATACACGTTTTTTGCGTAAGTCATCGTTAAGACAAAAATCCGTCTTCAATATTTTGATGAAACTGGCACCAAGTCTTGTTTGGGAAAGGGTTAAATCGTAAATAGGGATGTACAACCGTAATTATAGAATCGGATCAGCTGTCCAAAGACCGTGTCCAAACAATAAACATCACCAAAAATCGTTGACATGAATTTGCAGCTGTACCTGTGTTCGACAGAGATACATTTCATGTAAATCTACGAGATAAAATAATGGGCGGGCATAGAGATAAATGACATAGTGACTAAACGGCGTACATGCATAAGCGGTGTACATTTAGAGCCTACCCGGTGTCACAGTAATTTTATCACCATACACCGGTAGGGTGGTCACACCTTTTTCCAAAAGTATTCCAGCCCCTACAAAATATATACCAGCTTACAGAGAATATTGAGAGAAACATAAAACTGGTTGAATTGTGAGAATCGGACATTGCGTTATCGAATAATGCTTATTCAGATTTTTACAAAGGGGAGATAATTCTGCCGATTCACGTTATTGTTTATTTTTCAGAGAACTTTAACATATTATATATCATTTTCAAGGTCTGAATGAGAGGAACTCAAAAGTGCTTCTGTTTTTAGAATCGGACATTTAATAAAATAGTTACGCCCCGTTGAAGTTTTACATAGGATGAAATTATTCTACCAAACAATTTAATTCTTCAATTTCTACCAAACAACAATTGTTATATTATTTCAATCCTTCCCCGAACAAGACATGATTTTCACGATCATATATGAAAAGGTTTTTGAAAACATTGAGACAAAAGAAGAACATGCCGATAACCAACATTTGCTCCCTTTGCGTAAATATTTTCTGGGCTTCGTTGTGCGCATATCATTTCCGTGTCATTGCCTCCGATAAAAACAATTCTTTAAGACACACAAAATATGAATTTCAAACAAAACATTAATTGAAATTTTCAAGTGATCGATTATTATCATTATATCTCTGGTTCGTGAAGAAACAGCCTTTCAAAACATTGACCCAAAAGAGCACCACACATTTGAACATGTCCATTTTGCAATCTGTAAATTCAATCTAATTTTTTTTGCTGCTTCACCCTTTCCCGAACAAGACCTGGTTAGACCTGGCTTTGACGTCCTGAACAGATTTTATTGAAGGTGAAAAGATGGAGGCGAAAAAATCTTATTTTCTTTTACACTCATTCTGGCGCCTGTCACAGCTTTCGAGTTGGATGACCATAAAGTTTTACTGTTTCGGAAAGGGTTAAATGGATGTTTAGGAAGCCCATGAGAAACGCCAATTTTGTAAATCCCTTTGGAATGAGCACGAAGTGCTCAAGATGAGCTATTGTGGTCACTCACCGTCCGTCCGTCCGTCTGTTCGCCCATAATTCCTTGAAACACCTCCTACTCCTTAACCATTGTGCCGATTTCGACAAAACTTTACAGGAATGTTCCTTAGATGACCATATTAAAAATGTGTTCGCGATTTTTTGATTCGTCAAAAAATATGGGCGTGGCAGGACGAGGCTTATCGAACTTTGAGAAATCATTATATCATAACAACCATCTGGCCAATTTCAACCAAACTTTGCAAGAATGGTCTTTGAGCCACTATCGTCAACATTTATAAATAAATTTAGGATGAATGAAGTTTAGACAGAAATTACCGATTAATCATGGGGAATTGAAAAACACTTCCCACTGTTAAAGTCTTTGCGCTTGAATGCGCTAAGCTAAAAGCACAAGATGTTTTATTATTTGAATAGATAGGATGTTGAAGAAGACATATAGGCTTTTCTAGGCTTTTCTGCAGCATAGTTCTTGCCATTTGAAGCCGGGTAAAATGACCTATTTTGAATACCTATTCATTGACTCATAATTCATCGGTTCATCGTATTAACGACACGGGTGAATAGATCTATTTTCCCTCTTAAATTTGATATGCGATTTATGAAAATCCGTTAAGAAATGGCAGTGCCAAAGCAATTTAATCACACATACCCACGCATCGTTCTAAGGTAACGACCGAGTTCAAACAAAGGAACGCAGAGTTGACCCACTTTTTCAAATAAAGATTTAACACGAAAAGCACGTGTATAAGGTAAAAGTATTTTATCATAATAAAATATAACTATTTAGCTTTAAGTTTTTACACACTTTTTGGCAATATAATGTGTTATTTAGGCTGAAAATGCCGTTTGAAAATTACTCGTTTTTACATAGAATCAGATAGAGGCAGTATTTTCAAAGCGAGACTGTGACCACACTAACACCGGTTCTCACGATGCAAAGAAGAAACTTTCCGAGGGGTTTTCCCTTGTGAAAAGTCGAAAAGTTGAAAAGTGGAAGTTAGTCGCACTAACTTCAACTTTTCGACTTTTCACAAATGGTTACCTAGAAATGTAGAAAAGTGGAAGTTAGTCACACTATTTTCTACTTTTGTATCAAAATTGAGTTTGTGAAAAGTAGAAATGTTGAAGTTACTCGCACTATTTTCGACTTTTGTAGCAAACATGAGTTTGTGAAAAGTCGAAAAGTTGAAGTCAGTCACACCAATTTCTGACAATTGACACTAACTTCTGACAATTGTCACAAACAAAACTTCACCATGTCTACATTTCCAGGTGAAATCTTGGTAGAAAAGTGGAAGTTAGTCGCACTAGTTTCGACTTTTCTAGCAAATTTGAGTTTGTGAAAAGTCGAAAAGTTGAAGTTAGTCACGATAAAATCAAGCGTTCTCCCAATAAGCTTCTCCCAATAAGGATTCGTACCACTATGTTTCGCGCTTTTCAGGTAATGTCATCGATGCAAAGTAATCGTCGTATTTTGGCTCTCGGAACGAATTTTAAATAAAAATAACAATGAATTTAACTTGTTTTCCATATTTTTACATAAAATATAATGTAAATCAATGCGTATTTTATACAACGGGTTTGGATAACATGAAAAATAGAAAGGTGTATAGGGAAGTCCGTAACAATGACATGCATGAGTTAGTTTGATTTAATTACACTCTCTGTGTATTTTCCTTCAATATATCGTGTTAGTTATGTTAGATTTACCCATCAAAAGAAAAATAATAATGAAAATAATCAATGTAAAATTATTTAATTTGGATAAATCTACAGAATGCTTGACTAAAAATAACATGTTTTTTTAAAATGTATCTGGAGCACCTGAAAGAGATTGTGACACCAACGCTCATATACCTATTTATTTGCTAGACATCACAGATGGTAATTACAGTTACATTTGTTAGGGGAGTACTTCCAGACATTAATGGAAAAAATATTTTTTTTTCAAAATCAACTAAATTTTGTGAATTTTAAAAGATTTCCTATTTTCAAAATTACCTGGAGCCCCTATCAGGGAATGTGACACTACTAACTATAGCATACAACTTTATATGTATGATATCATCTATAGATGATTAAAACACTTGTATTCATTGCAGGAGTACCTACTGTAAAAAATTGTCAGGTGTAAAATATGACAAGTGAGCATTTCGCAGCAGAAATAAAGTCGATTACAAAACATTATCTGGAGCCTTTGAATGGGAATGTGACACCACTTCTTATATACCTGTTCATCTGTCAGACATCATAGATGATAAATACAGTAACATTTGTTGGAGGAGTACCTCCTGACATTTAGGAAAAAAATATTTCTTTTGCAGAATTGACCAAATTTTGGGAAATGTGCAAGATTTTCTATTTTCAAATTTACCTGGAGCCCCCAAAAGGGAATGTGACACCACCAAGCATATACCAATGAATATGTTTGATATTATAGTTGATTAAAACACATTTATTTATTGGGGGAGTACCTCCTGAAAATTTTTGTCAGGTATCAAAAATGACAAGGGACCATTTTGCACCAAAATACACTGTCAATATAAAACATTATCTGGAGCCTTTGAAAGGGAATTTGACACCACTCCTTATGTACCTGCTCATCTATCAGACATCATAGATGATAAATAAAGTAACATTTATTTGGGGAGTACCTCCTGACATTTAAGAAAAAAATATTTCTTTTGCAGAATCGACCGAATTTTGGGAAATTTATTAGATTTTCTATTTTCAAAGTTATCTGGAGCCCCAAAAAGGGAATGTGACAACACCAACCATATACCACTTAATAAATATGATATCATAGTTGATGAAAACACTTGTATTTATTGGGGGAGTACCTCCTGAAAAATTTTGTCAGGTGTCAAAATGACAAGAGTGGCCATTTTGCACCAAAATAGACTGTCAATATTAAAACATTACCTGGAGCCTTTGAAAGGGAATGTGACACCACTGCTTATGTACCTGTTCATCTGTCAGACATGATAGATGATAAATACAGTAACATTTACTGGGGGAGTACCTCCTGACATTTAAGAAAAAAATATTTCTTTTGCAGAATCGACCAAATTTTGGGAATTTTTTGTAATATTTTCTATTTTCAAAGTTACCTGGAGCCCCCATAAGGGAATGTGACACCACCAACCATATACCACGTAATATGTATGATATCATAGTTGATTAAAACACATGTATTTATTGGGGGAGTACCTCCTGAAAAATTTTGTCAGGAGTCAAAATGACAAGAGCGGCCATTTTGCACCAAAATACACTGTCAATATAAAATATTATCTGGAGCCTTTGAAAGGGAATGTGACACCTCTCCTTATATACCTGCTCATCTGTCAGACATCATAGATGATAAATACAGTAACATTTGTTGGGGGAGTACCTCCTGACATTTAAGAAAAAAATATTTCTTTTGTAGAATCAATTAGTTTTTAGGAATTTTGGTAAGATTTTATATTTTCAAAGTTACCTGGAGCCCCCATAAGGGAATGTGACACCACCAACCATATACCACTTAATACATATGATATCATATTTGATTAAAACACATGTATTTATTGGGGGAGTACCTCCTGAAAAATTTTGTCTGGTGTCAAAAATGACAGGAATGACCATTTTGCACCAAAATACACTGTCAATATAAAATATTATCTGGAGCCTTTGAAATGGAATGTGACACCACTCCTTATATACCTGTTCATCTGTCAGACATCATAGATGATAAATACAGTAACATCTGTTGGGGGAGTACCTCCTGACATTTAAGAAAAATATATTTCTTTTATAGAATCAATTAGTTTTTAGGAATTTTGGTAAGATTTTATATTTTCAAAGTTACCTGGATCCCCCATTAGGGAATGTGACACCACCAACCATATACCACTTAATACGTATGATATCATAGTTGATTAAAACACATGTAATTATTTGGGGAGTACCTCCTGAAAAATTTTGTCTGGTGTCAAAAATGACAAGAATGACCATTTTGCACCAAAATACACTGTCAATATAAAACATTATCTGGAGCCTTTGAAAGGGAATGTGACACCACTCCTTATATACCTGTTCATCTGTCAGACATCATAGATGATAAATACAGTAACATTTGTTGGGGGAGTACCTCCTGACATTTAAGAAAAAAAATTAGGGATGGTAACGAGTACCAATTTTACTAATCGAGTACTCGGTCACCCTTCCGATCGAGTACTCGAGTACTCGGATAGAACGTCGTCTTTTGGTTTTAGTATCGGTGTTTTCCAACATGTTTATAAGCGATTTATGCAGCATATCTTCGGTGTAAATATCACTTTAGATAACATTTGATCTGTACTTTATTCGAGAAAAATGGACAATTGTTAGATATGTGGTGAGAATTGCAGAAAGTATCAAAAACGTTCAATTAAACTCGTGAAAAATAAAAAGAATCAGCAAGGATGTTGTTGTTATTTATCTCCAAAGCGTTCGTAATATTTACGCATGTTGTGAGATATACACAAGTCACTATAGACTTAGAGGAAAGCATTTTTGTTAGACTTTCTTGAATTTATTTGCGTGTAAGCGGGAAGGAGAGCAAATAGAATGAAATCTTAACGATAATCCAATAATCGGCTGTTCGAATATTGCATCAAGGAATCAACTCTAGGTAAATCTTACGGACGTCCAATTAAAATGCATCGCCTGAAATCAGCGTATTGTTGTATTTCCGCAATAATTCACAAACTCGATCTATGTCAGTTATTATGTTTATTGGTCACTATCTTCCAAATATTGCTCCCGACGTTAGCCGACCCAACTTGTCAAGGCGAACGCTCAAATCCGGAAGAACGGATCCACGCGCCGTTCTCCGTTGTGCGCATGCGCGCTGACACGCGCTTGAGCGCTGACACAACGGTAAACAGCGCGAGGGCCGTTCAATAAATACAACATCATCCCCTCTTTTCTAAAGAGGAGACGATGCTAATTTAGCATAAATAAACAATACATTTTACAATACAAAAACAGCTAAAAATTAACATGTCATTATGATAGTCAAGATGATCTGCTCTGTGTGAATTAGGAATGAGTTAAATCTATATCTAATTTGATTATTTTGAGGTATGAGGGTAAACATGTTATTATGACTATATCTTTATGAAACTTTAAATTAAATTGATACACTAAAATTCTTGAACTCCAAAAGTCTTGTATCATCACAATCCTGTCGGTCTCACCTAACACTATACGAATTAAATAGTCTAATCAATAATTATGACAGAAACATATTAATCACACTTTTACAGATGCTCATTATATAGTCACTTCAAAATTTCAAAACGCTATTATTGACAGTTTATTTGTTTTTTTTTTTTTTTGTTGTTTTTTTTTAACTCGAATGTTTTTGTCAATCTTCCAGTCGTTTTGGTCTCTTCACTGGTCTACCCCTCCTCGTGAATTGTTTTGGTAACGGTAATGGGTTCTGTCCCGATCTATTTCCCCACTCATGTTATCTGTTGGGCCCGCAACACCATTTGTCGATTCTTCGTCCACCAGAGGCGTTCGCAGTGAACAACTATGGTGGACTGGATCGACAATCTCTTCATCCATGTTAGTTTCATCCCCGATTGATACATCCCTTCCTGGCTCGATAGGATTATTAAGGTCCTCATCCGCATCCTCTCTGGTAACATGTGTGTCGTTGCGTAAGCGATTAACCCAGTTTGGGACAAATTCTGCCTGGTAATGAGTCAGCTTATCATTGTGTATGACACGGGTTACCTTATTGTTTCGTAGAGGATGGGTAACTGGGTCATGAGCTTTTGTGACACCAAATTGGTCATTTTTGGTAGTTTCTAGGTTAGGACATAGATACCCCTTCATCTTTGAATCTGTTTTTACATGTCCAAAAACAAGCTGGTCCCCGAAGATAATGTCTCCTTGTCTTGTCAAAATCTTTGCATCAGATCCCTGTAGAAAATCAATACCTAAAAGGACACCACCTCTTATGGGAGCCACATACACCGGCCAATTCCAAGTCTGTTTGCCAATTTGAAGTGTCGCAGTGACCCCTTCATAGGCGACCATTTCTGCATTGTTTGCTGCATTCAGAAGCTTACATTTCTTACCAGCTTTATAATCAAGACAAGCGTCTCTCGCAACATCCTCAGAGATTACGGTGGCATCAGCTCCAGTATCCACAACAGCTTTTGTAGTGACATTATTTATACTTATTGGGACTGAGATACCTTTAGTTTCTTTACCTACATGAGTAATTTCAAAAATAGCTTTCTGTTCTTCCTCTAACTTATTGTATGGAGAAGTATGCAGTATATCTTTCTTATTAGGACATTGTCTGGCAAAATGACCTCTTTGACCACAGTTAAAACAATCATTGCGGCCTTCTTGTCTTCTAGATGGACTTGGACTTGGTGAACGGTTGCTGTAAGCTTTTTCTGTTTCAGTTGTACTAAGCCTTGCCAACATATTCTCAATTTTCTTCAACCTCTCATCCAACTGACTTACTGTTACATAGGTTGGTCTCATTTGCTGTGTGTGTACCCTGTTAATCTTTTCTCCTTCAAAATGTGAATCCTCAAAAGCTTGGCAATCATCTTGCATATCAGCCCAGTTCACTCTACGAGTTGTTTTGAATTCCCGTCTGTCTTGATCGCGACCTATGGTGGCTCTGAAGTTCTGTTCGGCTGTCGTTACATACGATAAAGACTCATTCAACGTTCTTGGAACTCGATTCATTACTTCATATGCTATCTTACTGTTCCTGTAGCCCTTCAAAAAGTGTTCGGCCCCTAACTGTTCCAGCATTTCCATGGATATCCCTGGGTAAGCCCTTATGACCAGTTTATTTACCTCTTCTGCGAATTCTTCATTGGACTGTCCCGCTCTCTGTCGCATGTCAGACAACTGTCGCCTTAATGAAGCTGGTTGATCCATATTGGTAAATCTTCTGACTAATCTAACCTTTATGTATGCGTAACTGTTTAGTACATCAGCTGGAAGCCCGCACAGGAACTTTAAAGCCGGCCCTTGTAAACATTGGAACAACCTGTCTACCTTCTCAATGTCAGACCAACCAAAGCGATCTGCCAACCGGTCAAATGGTATAAAGAATACATCAATATCTCCTGAGCCATCATAATTTGGCATTTTCATCCCAGGTCCCTTTAGCTCTTGTCTACTGCTTCTTGGAGAAAATGCACCAGCAGCTGGTTGTCTGACAGAATTAGGCAAGGTGACATCTTCCCCACAACCTCTCCTTTCGTGCTCCTCAATAACATTCAGCTCTTCATGGAACGGTCTAGTAGGGGTGCTGTGTAACGGGTTAATATGTGTTACTGTGTTATCATGGAGGGGTTGTTTCATTGAATCAACTAATTCCCTGAAACAATTGAAAAATTCTGACCGTGTGATGTATCCTGAATCCTCTTGTTGTGCGGTGTTGTTTGGACTGTCTCCTTGGTTAGTGCTGGCCATATTGTTGATCAAATAAATGCTGATTCAATAAATAATATAGGTCTAATTAGACGGTTTAGTTGTTATTTATAAATAAAATGACAGATGACAATTTCAATCGATCTGTTAAAATTTGTTTGTTGTCTGTTCGCAGTGAACACAACAATTTTAACAGAAGCAAGGCAATGCAGCTTTTTGTTTGTAAATTTGATGCAATTTATCCATTACGAGTTCTTGTTATGCTTTGTAATTCAGGCAGGCAGAGCGTAAAATCAGAACAGTCTTACCGTGACGTATTCCCCACCCAGTAACCGACTGTAAACAAACAACTTCAATTCTGTATTTCCCAGCGTCAGCTCAAAATCCCACTTCCAGACACCAGTTGTTGTATTTCCGCAATAATTCACAAACTCGATCTATGTCAGTTATTATGTTTATTGGTCACTATCTTCCAAATATTGCTCCCGACGTTAGCCGACCCAACTTGTCAAGGCGAACGCTCAAATCCGGAAGAACGGATCCACGCGCCGTTCTCCGTTGTGCGCATGCGCGCTGACACGCGCATGCGCGCTGACAAAACGGTAAACAGCGCGAGGGCCGTTCAATAAATACAACAGTATAGAGCGGCGAAGGTGTGATAACTTATGACATTGTTTTACAGCGAGAACAATAGATGTTGGCACTTGATTGCAAATTAGGACAAAATAAAGGAATTAGATAATCGGCAGATGACCAGGTGTTACATACTCTACCCTTTGCACGGTACAGTGTTTGAAAAGAGCGATCAATATTTTCAACTACTTGAGTTTGGAAACGAATTTTCATTTTTCTGCTGATATTATTTTTTCTTTCCGATTACTCGATTAGTAATATTGGTAATCGATACTCGGACGTTCGATCGAGTACTCGATTAATCGGGTACTCGTTCCCATCCCTAAAAAAATATTTCTTTTGTAGAATCAACAGGGTTTTAGGATTTTTGGTAAGATTTTATATTTTCAAAGTTACCTGGAGCCCCCATAAGGGAATGTGACACCACCAACCATATACCACTGAGTACGTATGATATCATAGTTGATTAAAACACATGTATTTATTGGGGGAGTACCTCCTGAAAAATTTTTTCTGGTGTCAAAAATGACAGGAATGACCATTTTGCACCAAAATACACTGTTAATATAAAACATTATCTGGAGCCTTTGAAAGGGAATGTGACACCACTCCTTATTTACAAACTCATCTGCCATACATCATAGATGATAAATACAGTAACATTTGTTGGGGGAGTACCTCCTGACATTTAAGAAAAAAAATATTTCTTTTGTAGAATCAGTTAGTTTTTAGGAATTTTGGTAAGATTTTCTATTTTCAAAGTTACCTGGAGCCCCCATAAGGGAATGTGACACCACCAACCATATACAACTCAATACATATGATATCATAGTTGATTAAAACACATTTATTTATTGGGGGAGTACCTCCTGAGGAATTTTGTCAGGTGTCAAAAATGACAAAAGTGACCATTTTGCACCAAAATACACTGTCAATACAAAATATTATCTGGAGCCTTTGAAAGGGAATGTGACACCACTCCTTATATACCTGTTCATCTGCCAGACATCATAGATGATAAATACAGTAGCATTTGTTGGGGGAGTACCTTCTGACATTTAAGAAAAAAATATTTCTTTTGTAGAATCAACAAGGTTTTAGGATTTTATGTGAGATTTTCAATTTTCAAAGTTACCTGGAGCCCCCATAAGGGAATGTGAAACCACCAACCATATACCACTTAATACCTATGATATCATAGTTGATTAAAACACATGTATCTATTGGGGGAGTACCTCCTGAAAAATTTTGTCTGGAGTAAAAAAATGACAAGAATGACCATTTTGCACCAAAATACACTGTCATTATAAAACATTATCTGGAGCCTTTGAAAGGGAATGTGACACCACTCCTTATATACCTGTTCATCTGTCAGACATCATAGATGATAAATACAGTAACATTTGTTGGGGGAGTACCTCCTGACATTTAAGAAAAAAATATTTCTTTTGTAGAATCAACAAGGTTTTAGGATTTTATGTGAGATTTTCAATTTTCAAAGTTACCTGGAGCCCCCATAAGGGAATGTGACACCACCAACCATATACCACTTAATACGTATGTTATCATAGTTGATTAAAACACATGTATTTATTGGGGGAGTATCTCCTGAAAAATTTTGTCTGGAGTAAAAAAATGACAAGAATGACCATTTTGCACCAAAATGCACTGTCAATATAAAACATTATCTGGAGCCTTTGAAAGGGAATGTGACACCACTCCTTATATACCTGTTCATCTGTCAGACATCATAGATGATAAATACAGTAAAATTTGTTGGGGGAGTACCTCCTGACATTTAAGAAAAAAATATTTCTTTTGTAGAATCAACAAGGTTTTAGGATTTTTTGTAAGATTTTATATTTTCAAAGTTACCTGGAGCCCCCATAAGGGAACGTGACACCACCAACCATATACCACTTAATACGTATGTTATCATAGTTGATTAAAACACATGTATTTATTGGGGGAGTACCTCCTGAAAAATTTTGTCTGGTGTCAAAAATGACAGGAATGACCATTTTGCACCAAAATACACTGTCAATATAAAACATTATCTGGAGCCTTTGAAAGGGAATGTGACACCACTCCTTATATACCTGTTCATCTGTCAGACATCATAGGTGATAAATACAGTAACATTTGTTGGGGGAGTATCTCCAGACAATTAAGAAAAAATTATTTCTTTTGTAGAATCACAAAATTTTGTGAATTTTTGTAAGATTTTCTATTTTCAACGTTACCTGGAGCCCTAAAAAGGGAATGTGACACCACCCGTTAAATACCTTTCTGTTCACTAGATATAATAGATGATAAACACAGTTATTTTTGGTGGGAAAGTACTTTATGAAAAATTCTGTGGGGCGTTACAAGTGACCAAGGTGACCACTTTTTGTACGAAACCACACAAAGTCAAAATAAAAGATTATCTGGAGCCTTTGAAAGGGAATGTGACACCATCCCTTATATTCCTGATTATTAACTAGATATCATAGATGATAAACACAGTTCCATTTGTTGGGGAGTACCTCATGAAAAATTCTGTGGGCTGTCACAAGTGATCAACATGACCATATTTAGCACCAAAAGGCAAAAAAGTTGATATGAAACATTACCTTGAGCCTTTGAAAGCGATAATGACACCATCCCTTTTATCCCTGTATGTTTTCTATACATCTTGGATGATAACTACAGTTCAGGGAGTACCTCATGAAAAATTCTTTGGGGTGTCATAAATTACCAAGGTTACCACTTTTTGCTTGAAAATTCACAAAGCTGATATGAAACATTATGTGGAGCCTTTAAAATGGAATGTGATACCATCCTTTTTATACCTGGTTGTTTGCTAGACATCCCAGATGATAATTACATTTAAATTTGTAGGAGAGTACCTTATGAAAATTTTGTGGGGTGTCCCATGTGACCAATGTGATCTTTTTTTGCACAAAAACGGACAACATCAATAGGTAACATTATCTGGAGCCTTTAAAAGGGAATGTGACACCATTCCTTATACCCATATTAATTTGCTAGATATCACAGATGATAGTTACGCTACATTAAATTTTGTTTGGGAACTATTTAAGGGGTGGTGTCACATTCCCTTCTAGATGCTCCATATAATCATGTTTCATATCGACATTGTATGTTTTTGTGCAAAAAGTTGTCACCTTAGTCACTTGCGCCATTCATCAAAATTTGCATGAGTTACAAAGGTAACTGCATTTGTTATCTTTGATGACTAGCAAACAACCAAGGATGTAAGGGATGGTTTCACAGTCTCTTTTAAAAGCTCCAGGTAATGTTTCAAAATGACTTTGTGCAAAAAGTGGTCACTTTGGTCACATGGGACAACCTACAAAATCTTTTGAGAGATACTCCCCCATTGAATATGATTGTAAATATTATCTGGGATGTCTGGCAATTAACCAGGTATATAATGGACAGTGTCACATTCCGTTTTTAACTGAGTGCATTTCAGGCAAAAAGTGCTCACCTTGGTCACTTGTGACACCCCAGTGAATTCTTCAGAAGTTACTCCCCAAACAGAAGTAACTTATCATCTTTCATGTCTAGCAAACAACCAGGAGTATAAGGAATGGTGTCTCATTCCCTTTCAAATGCTCTAGATAATGTGTCATATTGACTTTGTTCATTCTCATGCAAAAAGTGGTCACCATGGTCATGTTTAACACCCCACAGAATTTTTCATGAGGTACTCCCCCAACAAATGTAACTGTATTAATCATCTATGATATCTAGTTAATAATACAGAATATAAGGGGTGGTGTCACATTCCCTTTTAAAAGCTCCAGATGACTTTTTATTGTGACTTTGTGAGGTTTCATACAAAAAATGGTCACCATGGTCACTTTTAACACCCCACAGAATTTTTCATGAGGTACTCCCTCAACAAATGTAACTGTATTAATCATCTATGATAATGTAGTTAATATTAGGGATTTTAAGGGTGGTGCCACATTCCATTTTGGTCACCTTGGTCAGTTGTAACGCCCCACAAAGTTTTCATGAGGTACTCCCCCTACGAATGTAACTATTTTTATCATGTATGATATCTAGCTGATAATTATGAACATAAAGGATGGTGTCACATTCCCTTTTAAAGGCTCCAGATATTTTTTTTATATTGACTTTGTGTGGTTTCATACAAAAAGTGGTCACCTTGGTCATTTGTAACACCCCACAGAATTTCTCATGAGGTACTGCCCCAACAAATGGAACTGTGTTTATTATCTATCATGTCTAGCAAACAATCAGGGATATAAGGGATGGTGTCACATTCCCTTTTAAAGGCTCCAGATATTTTTTTATATTGATTATGTGCATTATCATGCAAAAAATGGCAACTTTGGTCACATGTGACACCCAACAGAATGTTTCATGAGGTATTCCCCCAACAAATGTAACTGTATTTATCATCTATGATATATAGTTGATAATCAAGAATAGAAGGGATAGAGTCACATTCCCTTTTAAAGGCTCCAGATAATATTTTATATTGACTTTGTGCCATTTCGTACAAAAAGTGGTCACCTTGATCACTTGTAACGCCCCACAGAATTTCTCATGAGGTACTCCCCTAACAAATGTAATTGTATTTATCATCTATGATATCTAGTTGATAATCAAGAATAAAATGGATGGTGTCACATTCCCTTTTAAAGGCTCCAGATAATTTTTTATTTTGACTTTGTGCCGTTTCATACAAGAAGTGGTCACCTTGGTCATTTGTAACACCCCACAGAATTTTTCATGAGGTACTCCCCCAACATATGGAACTGTATTTATCATCTATGATATCTAGTTAATAAGCAGGAATATAAGGGATGGTGTCACATTCCCTTTTAAAGGCTCCAGATAATTTTTCATATTGACTTTGTGCCGTTTCATACAAACTGTGGTCACCTTGATCACTTGTAACGCCCCACAGAATTTCTCATGAGGTACTCCCCCAACAAATGTAACTGTATTTATCATCTATGATATCTAGTTGATAATCAAGAATAGAAGGGATGGTGTCACATTCCCTTTTAAAGGCTCCAGATAAATTTTTATATTGACTTTGTGCCGTTTCGTACAAAAATTGGTCACCTTGGTCACTTGTGACACCCCACAGAATTTTTCATGAGATACTCCCCCAACAAAAGGAACTATATTTATCATCTATGATATATAGTTGATAATCAAGAATAGAAGGGATAGAGTCACATTCCCTTTTAAAGGCTCCAGATAATATTTTATATTGACTCTGTGCCGTTTCGTACAAAAAGTGGTCACCTTGATCACTTGTACCGCCCCACAGAATTTCTCATGAGGTACTCCCCCAACAAATGTAACTGTATTTATCATCTATGATATCTTGTTGATAATCAAGAATAGAAGGGATGGTGTCACATTCCCTTTTAAAGGCTCCAGATAATTTTTTATATTGACTTTGTGCCGTTTCATACAAAATGTGGTCACTTTGATCACTTGTAACACCCCACAGAATTTTTTATGAGGTACTCCCCCAACATGTGGAACTGTATTTATCATCTATGATACCTAGTAAATAAGCAGGAATATAAGGGATGGTGTCACATTCCCTTTTAAAGGCTCCAGATAATTTTTTATATTGATTATGTGCATTATAATGCAAAAAGTGGTCACCTTGGTCACCTGTGACACCCCAAAGAATTGTTCATGAGGTACTCCCCCAACAAATGTAACCGGTAACTGTATTTATTATCTATGATATCTAGTTGATGATCAAGAATAGAAGGGATGGTGCCACATTCCCTTTTATAGGCTCCAGATAATTTTTTATATTGACTTAACCGTTTCGTACAAAAATTGGTCACCTTTGTCATTTGTAACGCCCAACAGAATTTTTCAAGAGGTACTCCCCCAACAAATGTAACTGTATTTATCATCTATGATATATAGTTGATAATCAAGAATAGAAGAGATGGTGTCACATTCCCTTTTAAAGGCTCCAGATAATTTTTCATGTTGACTTTGTGCTGTTTCATAGAAAATTTGGTCACTTTGATCACTTGTGACGCCCCACAGAATTTCTCATGAGGTACTCCCACAACAAATGTAACTGTATTTATCATCTATGATATCTAGTTGATAATCAAGAATAGAAGGGATGGTGTCACATTCCCTTTTAAAGGCTCCAGATAATTTTTTATATTGACTTTGTGCCGTTTCATACAAAATGTGGTCACCTTGATCACTTGTAACACCCAAAAGAATTTTTCATGAGGTACTCCCCCAACGTATGGAACTGTATTTATCATCTATGATATCTAGTTAATAAGCAGGAATATAAGGGATGGTGTCACATTCCCTTTTAAAGGCTCCAGATAATTGTTGATATTGACTTTGTGCTGTTTCATACAAAATGTGGTCACCTTGATCACTTGTAACACCCCACAGAATTTTTCATGAGGTACTCCACCAATAAATGGAACTGTATTTATTATCTATGATATCTAGTTGATAATCAAGAATAGAAGGGATGGTGTCACATTCCCTTTTAAAGGCTCCAGATAATTTCTTATATTGACTTTGTGGTGACTCATACAAGAAGTGGTTTCCTTGGTCATTTGTAATGTCCCACAGAATTTGCCATGAGATATTCCCCAAACAATGTAACTGTATTAATCATCTATAATACCTAGTTAATGATCAAGAATGGAAGGGATGACCAGTGTCACATTCCCTCTTAAAGGCTCCAGATTATTTTTAATATTGACTATGTGCATTATCAAGCAAAAAGTGGTCACCTTGGTCACCTGTGACACCCCACAGAATTTTTCACATGGTACTCCCCCAACAAATGTAACTGAATTTGTCATCTACGTTGTCTGACAAATAGAGAGGTATATGAGGGGTGGTGTCACAATCCCTTTTAAAGGTTCCAGATACTGTTCCATATTGACTTAATGGGTCTTGGTGTAAAAAGTGGTCACCTTGGTCTCATGTGACAGCCCAACCAAATATTTCATGAGTTGCTCCTAAAATCAGTCCTAGTGTTGGAATCGTTTATCATATAGATCTAGCTATTGTATGGATGTCATATTGATTAGTCATGACAATGATTTTGATCAAGTTATGTGCAGTTCACCTTCCTTGCTTTTCATGTAAAACAGAAAGGCAGCAAAATGACAAATTAATGAATACCGAATTTCTAAGTTAAAACTAGTGTACAACAGATGTTTGATGCAAAAATACTTGCAAAATGGTGAAAAGAAGCTTTTATTGTCGATGTTATCATTTGACAGTTGCGAAGAAAGCTAGAAAACAAGGGAGGTCATTCGAAATCGTCATTTTACCTCTTCTAGGTAGTTCAGACGCAAATCTGGGTAGTCGAGACGCATTTTGATAGATTCCAAATAAATCACGCTTCAATTTACATGTATTTAGAATAAATATAAAGTCGATAAGCTTTTATTCGTTAATATTTCGTATAAAAATACTTTTTAAGTTGTCAAAAGACTACAGAAAGACGAAAAACACGAATTATCAACAAATTCTCTTAGTAGCGAAACATTGGTGCGAATCCTTATTGGGAGAAGCTTATTGGGAGAACCCTTGATTTCGGTCATTTTACCTCTTCTGGGTAGTTCAGACGCAAATCTGGGTAGTCGAGACGCATTTTGATGGATTCCAAATAAATCACGCTTCAATTTACATGTATTAGAATAAATATAACGTCGATAAGCTTTTTAATCGTTAATTTTTCCAATAAAATTACTTTTTAAGTTGTCAAAAGACTACAGAAAGACGAAAAACTCGAATTTTCAACAAATTCTCTAAGTAGCGAAACATTGGTGTGAATCCTTATTGGGAGAAGCTTATTGGGAGAACCCTTGATTTCGGTTAGTCACACTAGTTTCTGACAATTGTCACTAACTTCTGACTATTGTCACAGACAAAACTTCAAAATTTCTACATTTCTAGGTAAAACTTTGGTAAAAAAGTGGAAGTTAGTCGCCTTAATTTCGACTTTTCGACTTTTCACAAACTCAATTTTCTTAGAAAAGTGGATGGCGGTAACTTGATTCCGTAATTGTGGCCGCTCATCGTCTGTCGTCTGTACTTCTGTCCGTCCGTCCGTTCACAATTTCTTTAACCCTTTCCCAAGCAAGACCTGGTTTTGACATCCCTATGAGAATAGGCTTGGGAAAACATTGAGACACAAGGGCCGTCGGAGACGGACAATGCTCCCCGAATAAGGCATTGTCACAATAAATGTATGCATGGAGAGCACTTTATTGTCAAGGGCATCTGATGTGCTACTCAAATATGAAATTTCATCAAATTCTTACCATTAGACTAGGAGAAATTAGAGAAAAACTGTATTTTACCTTAAGTCCGCTTTTCCCATGACGAGGCCTCAAATCCAAAAATCTGGAAAAGTACATCGGCATTATGTCATAGGGAGTTCACATGTTAAGTTTCATTTGATTTGGCTCAAGGGTTATGGAGAAATCACTTCGGACGGACAGACGGAATGACGGACGGACGGACGGACAGACAAAGCGGCGACTATATGCTCTCCCTTCGGGGAGCATAAAAAGAAGAAACTGCTGATAAGCAGCAGTTTCTCCTTTTGTCTCAATATTTTCTATGCCATGTTTTACACAAATTCTATCTTTAATAACTCCCATTTTTGTCATTTGTGTCAGTTTTTGAATTGGATCACCCTAAGATTTTACCATTCGGGAAAGGGTTAAATATCTTCTCCTCCTATGCCATTAGGCCATTTTTTTACCAAACTTGGCAAATACAATCTTTCTGTTATTTAAGCTTTAAAACTTATGTTGTTGGTACTCAGTTGAAAAATCTTGATTAGATCATTCAAATGAATACCCACAACACTGGTTTGATAAAACATTGAAAGATATTTTACAATTTGTAAAGCCAGTAACCTCTTTTATTTGTTTCTCTATTTATAGATGGTCCAAAAAGAGTGGCAGATTTACAATAGGCTATTCCATTCACAAAGGGATGATGTGGTGTCCGTAGTCGATGGTTAGAGCGTCAGCCTAGCGACTAAGAGGTTCCGAGTTCGATCCCCGGTAGCGGGGGTTGTTCGAGGCTTCTCATTGGCCCACACATTCGGCGCGAGTACTGGTAAGTGTATTTCCAGGAAGCAGAATCGAGAGGGATTAAAATAAGTTGAAAAAACTTGCTTCCCAATCGATGTAAAATAAATGCGTTCAAAGGAACGTCTGAAGAAAAGAAAAAAAAAAACAGATTATTGATCTGAGATTAAAAATCGTTTTATGAGATAAATTACATGATTAAGATTTTGTAGCTATCATCGATAGGCCTACATAGTTATACCTTACGATAAATGACCTGGTAGAGCAGCCCATGCTAATCGAATGGAATGCTCTGCCAGGTCAATTCTCGTCCGCTATGATCGGGTTAATAACGGTATAATCTGTAAAAACAAAATGTAAACATCTGCCACTCCCGATAGACGAACTATACTTAAGGATTATCGCCATGCTTTAACCCTTTCCTAAAAAGACCTGGTTTTGACACCTCTTTATTATTAGATTAGGCTTGTGAAATATTGAGTCAAATGAAGAAAATGTTGATAATCAGTAATGTCCTCCATTTGCCTCAATATTTTATGTGATATATTGTACATGAATACTTCCTTTATCCATATCAATTTTGTCTTCTGCAACTCCTTCCAAATTGGGACTGTGTATTCCTTTTCTGTAAGGGAAAAAGATTTTAAACCCTTTCTTAACCATACACAGGTTTTGCCTTTTTGATTTTGTAACAACACCGACGATATATCAAAACATAACAGTAATCCAAGTCTATTTTTAGCACAGAATACATTGCTATCGAAGCAGCCAATGACAATGAATTTTGTGCTAAAAATAGACTGGGTTTACCGTTATGTTTTGATAAACTATCGGTGTTGTTAAAGAATCTCGTAACTACGGCTTGACTCAAGCCGTAGATACGAGATTTTAAAACAGCACCCATAAAATCCCATTTGTTTGTCCGAAATTACATCACCGTTTATTTGATAAAATCGATCCCTATTTCTCGATGTTTGTGTAAAAGGTCAACCCTTTCCCTGACGGCAAGAATCGTATCTAATCCAAATCCAAAGATACTGGAGGTGATGAAATGAGAAAAAATATAGAATTTGTGCGAAATATATCCGAGAAAATATTGATACAAGATATTGATACAAAAGGAGAAATGATGATTATCTTTGTCTCAATGTTTTCTTAAACCTTTTCTATTGGGGACGTCAAAACTGAGTCTTGTTTGGTAAAGGATCGTCAATGTTTACTTTACACCGTATGGTTAAATTGCTTCAATATCACCGGTGGGGAACTCGACCAAAACGAGGGACGTTTTTCCGCGAACAATGTATTCCGTCGGTGTTGTTAAAAACTATCGTAACTACGGCTTTATCGAAGCCGCAGTTACGAGATTTTATAACAACACCGGCAGTTTGTCAATACAAAACGGTAAACACGGTCTGTTTTAGAACAAGTTAATTGTACTTAAGAAAAAAATCTATAAACTCACATTTAAACCCAAAATATCTACACCTTGTTGTAGCGAAAATTGTTTTAGTTCACCACCAGTGAATACACAGTTGGCGCCACATTGTATGACACATGTTTACATTTTGTTGAAATGTAATTGAACGTTAAAGAAAACATAAACACGTGCCATACAGTGTGGCGCCACCTGTAGCCATTTAGATCTTTACATTTGATCTTGCAAGAGACAAAGAGGTGGATTTTTCGTTTTTCTGTTTAGTAGACTAGACGTGTTTCTCTGTTTAATAGACTGGACGTGTTAGGATTTTTCGTTTTTAATCGATGTTAACGCGCTTGCAGGGTAAGATCTTTAATATTGATTATTATGTTTTAGGCTCAACGCTTTGTTTATAGTTCGCCTATCGGGAGTGGCAGATGTTTACATTTTGTTTTCATTAATCATACCGTAATTAACCCGATTAACTATGTATCAATCATATACATAATCTTAGACAGGTATAGCGGGCGAGAATTGACCTGGCAGAGCATTTCATTCGGTTAGCATGGGCATCGTCGGTGGGAAGTCAAAACCTCGTAACTCCAGCTTATTCAAGCTGTAGTTACGAGGTTTTCACTGCCGACCAACGCTATGCTTTAAAGGTACTGCAGAGCATTATTATAAATACACTATTTGTCTGTTTTATCCCCACCCCCTTTCGATGTTTTTTCCGTTAACCCATTATCAAACGACAAAATTCGGACCTTTCAAAATTCAAAGATGCGGCAGAAAATAATTTCAAGACAATGAATTTTCACATTTCCTGGTTGTGTTAGGTAGAAAACATTGTGGGAAATGAAGAAATTGCTTGTAACAAGCAGTTTCGTCATTTTCCACGATGTTTTCCAAAGTCAGTTTAATGTGAGGAGTCAAAAAGAGTCACTGTGTGGTAATGGGTTAATCTGTATGCATTTAACCAATTTCCATACATAAACTGGTACCCCGTCTTCTCTTTGTATGAACCTATTAAAGATCGATAGATCTAGGGGCAGGGTACCAGTCTATTTCCATACAATGACGTTTTTCGACGAACATGATAGAAATTGAAAGCCATGACAAAAGCAAATAACATTTCGTCTGAATAATTTCTGAACTTTCATACTGTCTACACAACCTATCTTTATTTACATTTATTTTTTCATCTGCACCAGCTTTCGACATGGACCCGTGTAATAGTTTAACCTTTTGGAAAGGCTGTATTTTATATTAATTCCTGTTCATGATTGTTGCATAGTTTGCAGGCCCGTATGAACTGAGTCGGGGAGGGGGTAGGAGGACTGAACCCCCCATAAGTTTACCAAAAATGCCAAATTTTCCATACTTTTCCAAATTAGCCCCCCATAACCACACACAGGGGCTTCAATCCCCTCCAATATAAAATTTCTTCCTACGAGCCTGGTTTGGTCATTAACCCTTTCCCGAACAAGACCAGGTTTTAACGTCTCTGAAAGGAAAGGCATTTCAAGGAAAGGCATTTCAAATATTAAGGCAAAACAAGAAAATGTTGATGATCAGCATTTTCTCCTTTTGCCTCAATATTTTCTATGCTGTAATATTCTCAAATCCTATCGTTATTAAATCTGTCTCTCACTAGATAGTTTCCGGGTTCGATCCCCGGTCGCGACAAATATGTGACCCGTCACACTTAAAGGGACCTTATCCGAACTTCAAAAATCCAAATTATGACAAACTTGTCAGACTCAGCGCTGGTCAACCAGATACTGTATGTGCACAATGAACATATAGTTCAAATTCAAATCCAAATTCATTTATTCGGCAAATCAGCAAACAATACTTTTGGTCAATAAACATACATATATGTACATATATAGTAAGATAGGGAAAACATTCCGGATTTAGAAAATTACATAAAAGTGAAAAGTGTTGGCTCTTAACTGGCTGCGCGGTCTGCGCAGATAGGCTAGGTTCGATATTTTTTACACTTCCCGTAAGGTCCCTTTTAGCGTGACGGGTCACATATCCTTTCGGACTAAAATGTCACCCACCAATTGATTGATATCGTTAACCTATGTGAGCGAACAGGAGGCTCGGTTTGGATGTTATGGTAGTTCCGGTAATAAACAGGAATCCATGATTAGGTGCTCCAGCCTCCGCGTTATGACCATAGCAGTTGAAAACTGCGTAAACCCCCAATTAACCTAATTTCTATTAAGGTAAGTTTGGATTCGGGGGTTACTTTTTATCCACCCAATGATTCTTTTACCTTGGCGTAGATTTTATTTTCTGTATCAGCGCTCTAATTGCAACACCCTAACACCCTAACATTTTTGTTTTGAAAAGGGTTGAGGTCTAAACGATTCAAAATCTTTTACTAACGAAGGACTAGACCGATAACGGAAAAGAGGGGAGACAGGATGTATATTTGACTATTCATAGTAACAACTTATACACAATGATACCTATTCAACCCTAAAATAAACCAAAATATTTGTATCGATTCTCGTTTAACTTTGAATGTATAATAATCCACCGACGTTATTTTTGGCACAAGATCGTATGGCATATGTTTACATTTTGTTCGAATGTAAACAAACCATTATCCAGTGACGTAGGAAGGTTTACAATATTGGGGGCCATGGGGGGAGGGGTTAAAGTAAATGGACATATGGGTGTATTATGGGGGACATAGGGAGGCCAGGCCCCTTTTCTGAATTATTGGGGGCCTGGCCCCCTGCCCCCCTCTTCCTACGCCTATGTTATCTAGAAAAATTATAGTTAAATTCTTCATAAGTAGTAGTGACGTAGATATGTTGAAAAGTTAGTACGTAGATCGGTAGAGCGGTCTGGTCACTGTTCCGGAATTCCGAATTCAATCCTAGGTCTCGGCTTTTCTCTTCTTCTTTTTCATTTATTCATTTTTTGCGGTCCTTAAAATAATGTGTATTTCTAACAAAAAATCCCGATTGACTTACAACGAACAACTATGATTTTACAAAAATTGCATGGTTTTTACCATAATTTTCAGAATCGGGGAAAATCCGCATAATGAAATGTGGTCCCGATTTTTTTATCCCGAATTAAGACCGATTTGAGTCAAGAGATGCTTCTGCTAGCCGAGTTCGCTCCGATTGTGACATTTTCGAAATCGGGAATAAATAGGAGTATGTGGGACCGGGGAGTAATTAAAACAAATCTTGTGTGTAAATGAATTCAAGTAAAATTTATTCGTTAATGGTAACGTTTCACACAAACATCTTGGCAATTGTCAACTGAAACACACAAGAAAGTGAAATTTTATAGGTAGGGGAGACCGGGGCTAGTCCGCCCTCTGGGCATTCGGCCATTGGCCCTGTAGAGCCTCTGGACAGAGATAGAGAGCCCAGAACCAGATTGCAATGTCTCTTTTGACGAAAGCTGTTCGAAGAAAGATTCTGGTCGCATTGAATAGAAAAACATGGAAATTAGAACACAATTCTTTTTTTTTTTTTTTGACACTGTCAGTAAATTTTCCACATTTGTGTATTTTCATTTATATATGTAGTAAGATGCGCCATGATTCAGATTTCTTTTTTGTATACTGATGAAGACAAATAAGTCCTGTTTCAGATTAAAACTTAAGATGACGATTTCATGTCATCTAAAAGAAGATGTAACGTGATGTTTCCATGGGGTCTGTCTGGGGCTAGTCCGACTTTTGGGGTCGTGGCAAGTTCGGCCACGACATATCTTGCACATGCATAAAAAGAATGATTACGGTTAGAAATGCCATTTCCTGTCGCAACTAAATATATCAATAGCAAAGACAAAGCTCTAACTAAAGCGTAAAGAATGGAAAAAATCAAAACCACTGGCCGAACTTGCCCCGGCCCCCTGCTTGTTATCCCAAATGCCCCTTCTCACGATGTTTGGCTGTTAAAACAACACCTTTTTTCAATTTATACCTTCATTTGGCAGTCGTATACAGATTCCTAGAAATGTAAACTGTCTAAAAATCCTTTATAATGAATAGTAGCTCTGAACATACCTAGTCCCAATAATCGGCCGAACTTGCCCCATGTATGGGGCAAGTCCGCCCACTACGATCAAAAGTCTAAAACTTGAAATATTCTTTCTTGAAAAGAAACATATAAAAATGATAGACGCAGTTAGAAAGGTTATCACTTGTAGAACTTATATATATAAATTACACCCAAATAGCTCTCATAGAATTCAAAATATGAGCAATCGGAAAAAAGGTGGCGAACTAGCCACGGTCTCCCCTAATGGCCATTGACGACGATGTGAAAAATGATACAAAAAATCTGTCGACGTCTTGGTTTGAACTTAGGGCTCCATAATCCGAGTTTTCTCTGATGAAATTCGCTCTTTGATATGTCGATGTCGCTCATTTAATCAATATATATCAAAGAACGAATTTCATCAGAGGAAACTCGGATTAAGGGCTCCATTGCAGAAGACTGACTGCTCTACCCATGTATCTAAATTTTCATAGTGCTTACGTCACTACTTTTAAAGAATTTATCTTGTTTTATCGAACTAGGTTTTGTTTACATTTTGAACAAAATGTAAACATGTGTCATAAGATCTTGTGCCAACAAGATCGCATTATCATATTATAATATAAACAAGGCTTTGTTTAATGTTTACTTTTAATACCCTTTCCTAAGCATCATTTAACAGTTCATGGTCATATTCAAAAGTTGTTGCAGACAACAAAACGGGCGGTGTTGAATGAAGGATTTCATTAGAATAGGAGAATGATATTAACCCAATTCCAAAACAAAATCTGGTTCTGACGTCCCCATCAGATTTGGGTTGGGAAAACATTGAGGCAAAAGAAGGAAATGTTTAACATCAGTGTTTTCCCCTTTTGTCTCGATTTTTTTCTTGGCTTCAAAGTACACAAAACCCTTTTCTATTAATCCCAATTTTGTTGTCTGCAGCAGCATTCAATTTAGAATACCTTGGTTTCTTTTTACTTTAAGGGAAAGGGTAAAAAAATATTGATGTTTTTCTGTTATTGTTGTTGTTATTTTTGTGTGACGTGATGCTCGCATTAAACGAGTTTGTTTTGTATCTTTATAGGATCATCCAGGTAGTTAGACTGGTTACCGGCCTGATACGTACGACACAAAGATGAATACAGCTGGGTACCAGTTCAACAGGAAGGTAGACTGGTTACCGCTCTTGACACGTACGACGCAGAGATAAATATACAGCTTGGTACTAGTTCAACAGGAAGGTAGACTGGTTACCGCCCTTGAAACGTACGACACAGATAAAATTCAACTGGGTACTAATGTACCTATGTAACTATCTCTTTATATACGTCCGACACCACTTGGGTAAAATTCGGCAGGGTACCAGTTCAAGAGGAAGACAGACCGGTTACCGCCCCTTAAATATTCGACATTAATGTAAATATAGTTGTGTACCAGTTCAACTGGAACGTAGATTGGTTACCGGCTCTGATGAGTACTACGTGTGTAACACACACTTTATGAATGAATGGGAACCAGTTCATGTCCAACACGGATATAGTTAACTTTTCTACTTTCCATTACTACAGTGACTCAAATGTGAATCCAGAAGAAACGATGGAAACTTATACAGCTTTTGCTCGCGAAAGTGTGCCTATGGAAGAAATGAGGGAATGTACCAATATGCTACAAAACTGTAACAACTATATCGTACAGGACAAACATGGTTCGTCCTTAGGGACTGGAGCCGTGCAATATGAATCTTACACGCATGGAGATAGTTTTGCACAAACTAATGTTTTGACAGATTACACGCTAATAAAAACGGAAGATGTTAATAAATCTTATAAATGTGACATTAATGAACAGAAATTTACAAAGGATAAAGTCATAACGTGTCATACAGCAGAACACACTGCTGAAAAGCAAAATAAATGTGACATTTGTGGAAAGTGTTTCCTGGAGTCTTCTACATATGAATATCACAAACGACTACACTCTGTTGAACTGCCCTATAAATGTGACATTTGTGGAAAGTGTTTCCTGGAGTGTTCTACATTAGAAGATCACAAACGACTGCACTTTGATGAACAACCATATCAATGTGACATTTGTGGAAAGAGTTTCCGAGAGGTTTCCACATTGGAAGATCACAAACGAATACACTCTGATAAAAAGCCCTATGAATGCGACATTTATGGAAAGGATTTTCCGTGTCAATCTAACTTCAAAGATCATAAAAAACTACACTATTATAACATTCAACAGCACTCTGGACAGTATGTATATAAATGTGACATTTGTGGAGAGTTTTTCTCAAGGTCTTCTGATCTAAAAATCCATAAAAGATTACACTCTGGAGAGAAGCCGTATGCATGTGACATTTGTGGAAAATGTTTTACTCTGAACTCTTCTTTGGTACGTCATAAGTTAAAGCTGCACTCAATAACACATGCTTATGGAAAATGTGACATTTGTGGAGAGTACTTCTCAAGCTCTTCTGATCTAAAAATTCATAAAGGATTACACTCCGGAGAGAAGCCGCATAAATGTGACATTTGTGGAAAAGGTTTTAGAACACCGTACAAATTAAAGCTGCACTCAATAACACATACTGGCAACAAACCATACAATTGCGACATTTGTGGAAAACAGTTTGCTTTATCTTCTTATCTAAGCCGCCACAAGAGACGACACTCTGAAAAGAAGCGTTATGAATGCGACATATGTGGAAAGCATTTTGCAGGTAATGTTGATTTAAAAGCTCATAAGAGAATTCACTCTGGAGAGAAGCCGTTTAAATGTGACATGTGTGGAAAGGCGTTTTCCTGTCAGACTAACCTTATTTTACATAAACGGATACACACTGGAGAAAAGCCATATAAATGTGACATTTGTGGAAAAGGTTTCACTCAGAACTCTGCTTTGGACCGTCATAAAACGAAACACTCTGGAGAAAGGCCATATAAATGTGACATTTGTGGAAAAGGTTTTGTGTGTATTCAGAACTTAACAGCTCATGAAAGAATACACTCAGGTGAATTGCCGTATAAATGTGACATTTGTGGAAAGTGTTTCTCCCACGCTGGTACTTTTACAAATCACAAACAATTGCACACTGATGAGGGGCCATTTAAATGTGATAGTTGTGGAACGTGTTTTAGAACATCGCACGAATTAAAGATACATTCAGAAACAAATACTTGTGACAAAACACATAGTTGCGACATTTGTGGAAAACATTTCGCTTTATCTTCTTATCTAAATCACCACAAGCGACGCCACTTTGAAAAGAAAACTTTTGAATGTAACATTTGCGGCAAGGTGTTCTCGGCCTCTTCTACTCTAACAGTTCACAAGCGAATACACTTTGAAGAGAATCCATATCAATGTGACATTTGTGGAAAGGATTTTGCAAATTCTACTTATTTAAATGTTCACAGGCGAATTCACTCTGGAGAGAAGCCATATAAATGTGACATGTGTGGAAAATCATATTCAGGTCAGACTAGTCTTGTTGCTCATAAAAGGACACATACTGGAGAAAAGCCTTATAAATGTGACATTTGTGGAAAAGGGTTTACTCAGAACTGTACTTTGATAAATCATAAAAGGGTACATACTGGAGAAAAGCCATATAAATGTGACATTTGTGGAAAAGATTTTTCAATTCTTTCCAACTTTAACGTTCACAAATGTGTACACTCAGAAGAACAACCATATTAATGTGACGTATGTGGAAACTGTTTTAAAGCAAATGTCTACCTTAAAGCGTCACTCAATATTACAATCTACTGAAGGGCAATACATTTTTGACATTTGTGGAAAGTGTTTTGTTAAATCCTCCAGCTTAAGTAACCTCAAAATAATGCACTCAGGTGAGCTACCACACAAATGTGACATTTGTGGAAAGGACTTCAGAACAGAAACCTGTTTAACTATGAATCACTCAAAGGTACATAAATTACTGATCATTAACTATTCACTCAAAAGTACATACTGATAAAAAGCCATTTAATTGAAACATTTGTGGGAAATGTTTCAAACATTCGAACGGCTTATCCAGACACAAAAAAGATACACGAGATACAAACCAATAAGGAATGATTTTCGCGGGCTCGTGTGCTAAAAATAGATTTCTGATGGGAAATCCCTCAACAACGTTTGCCGGGTACCAGTCTAATATTTTGTTTATCGGTCATGAATCGGACAATTTTTTCGTAACAGTGTTAGCGAAAAATTATCATTTTCAAGCGAGATATTAGTCGATCATAGATAATGCAGGCGGGAACTAAAACTACGAAACATTGCGCATATTCAGCATGCAACATTGATTCCAGATACGGAGACAGACCAGAAATGACAAACTTTTTTTTTTAGATTCCTCAGCAGCTTAACCAGAAAAAACATTGAAAAGTCTAAAAGTAAAGTAGCTATGATCATGAAACTTCGCGGGTAGATAGATCTCACCAAGGAGGAGTGCAACGTACAATGAGCATAACTCTACCTTGCGTATTTTATGAGTTATTGCCCTCTGTTGTAGGCCTACTGAAAGCCTATGGGGGTATCAAATCACATTCAGCGACAAATTCTAGTTTTTTCCAGATAAATTCTTTCCTAAACAAGACCGGTTTTGACGTCCCCAACAGAAAAGTATTGGGAAAACATTGAGACAAAAGAAGAAAATGATGATCGACAAAATTGAAAAGACCTGCACAGCAAACAAAATGAGTGTGAATAACTTCTTTGGATATTGATGATCATTCTACTTTTGCCTTGATATTTTCTCTGACATAAAACACTAAAAGTATTCACACCCGTTTTGTCATCTGCAGACTTTTTTCAATTTGGCCCAACATGACATTTGGCGTTTTGGAAAGGGTAAGCGAGTACGCACGAGCGGCACGGCGAATCTAAGGCAGGACCGTATGTGTAAACATTACTTGTCAACTAGTTCTTTCATAGTTACCTATCTTAAAAAGTACACGACAGTGCAGCAACCTTCTCAACTCTTAATTATAATGTTTCTCAACAAATGATTACGGTAATCCAGCTCTTAGAACGTCATCTTCAGCAAGTTGATCGTGGAAAAACTTCGCGAGATTCACAGCCATGATATTTGTACGATAGAGGATTCCCAATCTATTTTTAGACCATTGAGGCGTGACGATGACGTATTTGTTTAAACGAAAAACCGAATCCTATTCTTTTTCCAAAAGACCTGCTTGTGACGTTCCTTGTGGAAATGACTTGTGAAAACATTGGGCCAAAGAAGGAAAACGCTGATACCCAGCATATTCTCTTAAAGGGACATTTCATTCCAATTTCAATTTTTTAAAGTACGTCTTGATGCCAAGATAAGTTATTCTAATGAGTATAAATACTATTGGTTTTTGGAAGTTGTTGCAAATAAGCGAGAAACACGCATTTAAAGTTGAGACATAATCAATAAATTGCATATAAATCCGAACTGCTGTCCACAACAATTTGTTCAATTTTAACACAAAAATATAAATTTCTCGTAAACGGCGCAATATTTTGGCTTGAAATTTTCAGAATTTTCATAAGGAAATATGCTCTTTCAGATAAAAATAAAAGTGAAATTTATGACAAACAATTCTGAAATGTCACTTTAAAGAATAAAACTTTTCTGAGCTTCTTAGTATAAATCATTTAACAAGATCATTTTGTCAATTGATGGAGCTTCCAAAATGAACCAAAATGAACCTTCAGTGCACAACCACAAAGAGTTTCCTGACAAACCCTTCTCATTTTGTATTTATAATCGTCAGCTCTGTTGTCCGATATCAGGTTTTAGTAAGATTTCGTATATGAACAGTTTTCTCCAAGAACATTTTAGGTTAACTTCTCATGGACCTAGAGCTACCGGAATACATGTGCTTCAACTTGTCTTTATGCATTGTTTGGTGCATTTATTTTGACTAGGAATTAGTTTAAAATATTGTGTTATAGTCCGGCAGATATTCCCCATATTTTAGCTGAACCTTGCAATGGAGTATAAAGTTTTTTTCTTTGCTGATTCTTGAAGTAGACATCCTACTATTAAAGATTCCGACGGGTGACATCGTGTCACCCTTTTGCATTTTGAGAAATTCAAGATGGCCGCCAAGATGGCGGAAATTACTTGAATAATCAATTTAAGGGTTTTAAATTCATATGAGAACTGATTTATTTTAGGTAAAATATATTTATTACACTTACTTTTGCTCTAGGAATGAAAAACGATAAAGATAAGACATATATCTACCATTTCAGTTGACATTTTTGTGTAATTTTCGTTACATTATGGGACAATTGTTTCATTTATTCACTTATCCACTATTATATGGACATAACTCAGTCAAACACAACAGCGCATGGTCTTGTTATCAATTCATTCACTTTATATTTTGTTGAGAGCCAAATATGGGTTGTATGAATGTATTTCAGTTGATAATTTTGTGTAACTTATGTTACATTATGGCATAATTGGCTTCATGTATTCACTAAAATACTACCATTTGACAATAAGTCTTTTTAACACAACGGTAAAAGGTTAATTTTTCTATCAATTTCTTTACTTGACACTTTTTTCAACAGCAGTTCCAATGTTTTATACATATATTATGTAATTTACGTTACTTTAATATTAGCTCATTACCTTCTTTTATTTACTTGTCTACTATTATGTGGCCACAAATCTGCCAGAAATCATTTAAACACAGCAGTGAATAGTTTGCTTATCAATTGTTTTACTAGAAGATTATGTCAAGAGCAAAACAGCAGGTTGTATAAATGTATTATGTAGCTTACGTTACCTTAATTTCATGTACTGTTACATGTACTTGTTGTAGCCACTGATGTACACACATTATGTTTGATACAGAGCAAAAAACATACAGAGCAAAGTAGTGAACTAAGTGCACATAATCGTAAAAAGTATGTCACAGCGATCTGGTTTTGGTACAATGATACACGACAAAGCTTTGGGTCACGGCGCATCTACACAACAAATTTGGCGTCCCTTACATTAAACAGTACATGAGCTTTTGAGCGGAGGAAAATTTCTAACTAAGAGCAACCAAAGTGAACAGTATGTGATAGCAACCTACTGTTGGTATCGGACCACATCAAAATTGGTCTCTGTAGGTCAAATTGTGTACGAGATATGGAGTGGACCAGAAGCGGACGGACCCGACAACCTTACGCCCCGCCAATTGACCAAACGCCTGCTGTCAATCGAAACTATCGATAAATCCATGGACGATTAGAAAAATGCCACACACCCATTGTTTGTCTTAAATTCTTCATTGGGCGGAGCGATCTATTGAATGGCGTTTTGTCAATTAAGCCTTAGAGTTACACAGCACACCTCCTCGGCATGTGCTTTGTAACATCCCAATCTATCCTTAGTACAACTGTATTTAGTAGAAAAACTAGGTCCATCTCTTCCACACTGAAATTTTATTTATCATTTTGAAGAGCTAGACCTTCAATTTCGAGGTCAATCAGTGATACTAGTATGCTACTTAAGCTGTTTTGTCACGTTGCATGCAGTACTTAGTTGATAGCATGTCAAAAGCTAGTATCATTCTCTCCAGATACAAGCATTTTAATACAATGATAAAAGGAATCAATCACAAAATTGGAAACACACTCTTTCACAAGATCAACTAGACGTGGGATCAAGGGATTAAGTGCTAGTACAACTGATTGTCCCCAAGCCGAGTGTGTAGCTCTGGCTCCTGGAAATACCGATGTCTCGAAAATGATAAAATGGCAGTGAGGAAGTGACGGACCATATTCTTCTACTAGATGTAGTTGTGCTATGCCAGAGAGGGATGTGCATTGCTTAGTAAATGCAAAGGGGGAGTGCTATGCAACAATGAAAGCATCAAACCTAGAAATACAAATGCACAATGAAATCTATTGTTTTATATAGAACATGCATGCAATTTTGGTCCCTTAGCAATATACCACGGGCATTATACAAAACCTAGACGGAGAAAAATATTTATCATCTTTTAATTAGCTTGGTTTTGTTCATTGCGGTTTAATGCCATTTTCAACTGCTATAGTCATATCCCGACGATTGGTGCACCTCACCATGGACTCCTGTCGTTTCTCACACCAGTACTATCACAACATCCTAACCAAACCTCCAGATGCTTGCCCATAAAGGTTAACGATAGCAAACCATTGGTGAGAGACATTTTGTTCCTAAAGGATACCGGTATTTGCCGCGACCGGGGATCGAACCCTGGACTAATGGAACAATGTAGAGAAACACCTTACATGTATATATTATACGTGTACATCATTTACAATGAATGTTAATTTTGATCAGCTGTTAGGAATTGATATCTAATCTTGGGCAATTATTTAGTTTCTTCAAGTCGTCAAGAAAAAATGCTGGGGTATTATCATATACTCTTTGTCAGGCGATGGGGCAGCCTACGAACGTTTCTGTTCCGCTCCATATCTCCTGCACTATTTTACTTAGAGAAACCAAATTAAATATAAGACGCGCCATGACCAACAGAAGCATTATGTACCAAAGCGATGTCACTGTGACCTACTATTCACTTTGAGTCTAATTTACTTAGTTCGAAGTTCCCTTCTGTTTCATTTCTCATGTACTGTTTGATCTAGAGAAACCAAATTTAATGTGCAAATGTTCAATGACTAAAAGCTATATCAGATACCAAAATCAGGATAGAGTGACCTACTTTTTGTGCTTAACTTTGAAAAAACCCTTTCCATTCCATTTCTCGTGCCGTTTGCCAAGAGACACAGAATATAGTATATGGATGAGTCATGACTCAGGCAAGGTTTGCCATGCACCAATAGTAGGTCACTATGCACTTCTTTTTATGCTAGTCAAGGGATTTTCATTTGCCAATACTAGTGATTGTACCCTAATTGGATATGTTTAATTCACTATTCTTTTGTGTCTAGAACATGATGGGTTTGTGAATCAGAGACTACAGGTGTGTCTTGTTTAAATGACTGTTAATTTTATTTTAGCCCACTATAACCAGCTGTTGGGGGTATTCTGTTCCATTTATGATAATCATTTTTTATAAATATGTAACAGTACTCGAAATAAAGGTGACGTAAATTACATGATTCATTTATAAGATTAGAAATAAACACCACAAACACGATTATATTAACAGTTATTTCTTTGATTCATTTATACAACTGTTGTTTTGCTCTCACCAAAAGTCTCAAGTAAAAAAGTATGTAGTCAAAACATTTACTATTGTTTTTCACGACTTATGACTAAATATTAGTAGAAAAATGAATAAATGAAGCCAATATTCTAATATCAAGGTAACGTAAACTACATAATACATTTATACAACCTGCTGTTTTGCTATAACAAAAAGCTTTAAAGGGAATGAATTGATAACCAGACCATACACTGTTGTGTCTAAAAGATGTATGGTCAAATAATAGAAGATAAATGGATGAAAAAAGCTCATATGCTAATATCAAGGTAACCCAAACTACATAATACATTTATACTGATCTTATTTTGCTCTCACCAAAAGATTCAAGTGAATGAATTGATAACAAAACCGCTAATTGCTGTGTTTAAGTGACTTATGTCCAAAAATAGGGGATATGTGAATAAATGAAGCAATTTTCCCATAATGTAACGTAAATTACACAAAAACATCAACTGAGATGGTAGAAATATGTTTTATCTTTATTGCTTTTCATTCCTAGAGAAACAGTAAAGTGTATTAAAGATATTTTACCTAAAATTAATCAGTTTTTAGCTCACCTGAGCACGAAGTGCTCGGAGTGAGCTATTGTGATCGGTCAATGTCCGTCGTCCGTCTGTCTGTCCGTCTGTCCGTCCGTCCGTCTGTCCGTCCGTCCACAATTACAAAAAAATCTTCTCCTCCCAAACCAATAGGTCTAGAGTCTTGAAAATTTGTATGTAGCATTGTCTTAATGCCCTCTACCAAAATACTTCAAATTATTGTGCTTAAAGAAAAATTGGCCCTATGTTGTTGGGTTTAAGGTTTCACACAGAAACACAGTTTTCTCAAAGGCTATTTGGCCTAGAGTCTTGAAATTTTGTACGTAGCATTGTCTCAATGCCCTCTACCAACATACTTCAAATTGTTGTGCTTAAAGAAAAATTGGCCCTATGTTGTTGGGTTTAAGGTTTAATACAGAAACACAGTTTTCTCAAAGACTATTTGGCCTAGAGTCTTGAAATTTTGACTGAATTTTCATCTCATAAACCTCTAACAGAATACTTAAAATCATTACATCGCAAGGAAAGAAGCCCTAGGTTGTTGGTTCTGGAATTTTCAAGTGAGGAATTGTTTTGACCAGGTAGATTTTATCACATCATATCCTTAAGTCTATAATCAGATTATGCAGATCATAATATCTGATAAAGAATGCATGGAGCTGTTAGAGGCACTTATGTTTACTTAACCCTTTCCCAAACAAGACCTGGTTTTGACGTCCCTAATAGAAAAGGCTTGGGAAAACATTGAAACAAAAGAAGAAACTGCTGATAAACAGCAGTTTCTCCTTTTGTCTCAATATTTTCTGTGCCATATTTTACACAAATTCCTTCTTTAATAACACCCATTTTGTCTTTTGTGGCAGTTTTTGAAGTGGATAACCCAAAAATTTGCTGTTTGGGAAAGGGTTAAGAGATCAACTAAATACTTTAACCCTTTCCTGAAAAGACCTTGTTTTGAGGTCCCTATTAGAAAAGGCTTGGGAAATTAATGAGTCAAATGAAGAAAATGCCGATTCTCTTTTTACCTCAATATTTTATATGCTAGTTTATTGTAAATGAATCCTATTCGTACCACAGTCAATTTTGTATTCTGAACTTTGAAATTGGAACAGTCTATTTCCTTTCTGTATGGGAAAGCATTATGCCCTTTCTCTACCATAAACAGGTTTGCCTCACCGACAGAAAAGGCTTGTACAATTTGTTATGGTAAAAGAAGAAAATGTTGGAAACTTGATTTCTCATTTTGCCTCATCATTTTCTCTGCAGTTTTATTCATGAATGCAATCTTTATCAACACCTGTTTTATCATCTACGGCAGCTTTTAATTATGTCTGCACTTATGTTGTGTTGTTTGGAAAAGGTTTAATCATAACCAAATCCTTACTGTTCAATGAATATTTCCCCTATATTGTCCGTTCCATATAAATGATAGAGGGCAATGTTTGACAATCTTTTCAAGTTGTTAAGGCCTGAAGATAACTTATTTGTCTAGTTTAATAACTATTAAAATTATTCCTATGCTATAGGCTCTTGCATTTTGTACAGAAAAAAGTGCATAGAGGTTGTGTATTGTTTTGTTAAACAGAAAAGTTCAAGTTATCATTATGCTTTGAAAATAAGCTGTACCATGAGGTATTCTAGATTTGAAAAAGCGGGAACAGGTTTAGAAATGTCTTAGAATTTCCAAACCTTAAGGTCTATGGTTTCTAAATATAAGCCCAATTACCTCTTTCCAAATGCTTCGATTTGTCTATGTGAAATGGAAATTCAGCAATATGTTGTGGGTTTTCTGATTTTAAATACAGATATAGTGAAAAATCTTTGACAATCTTTTCCCAAATTTTGCTTGGAAAATTCAGTGTGTACCATTGTCGTATGACTCCTTTTCAAAATCCTCGGAGAATTAAAACTTTTGCTAAAAAGTATGTCTCAGGGCTCTCTCAGGTGAGCGATATAGGACCATCTTGGTCCTCTTGTCTTATGAATTTAAAACCCATATATTAACTATTTAAATGATTTCCGCCATCTTGGCGGCCATCTTGAATTTCTCAAAATGCTAAAGGGTGACACGATGGCACCCGTCGGAATATTCAATAGTAGGATGTCTACTCCAGGAATCAGCAAAGAAAAAAACTTTATACTCCACTGCAAGGTATAAGTGGATATCTGCCGGACTATTAATGGTTCTTATCTTAATAGCCCTCTCCCAAACCAGGGATTTTTTGGCTATTTTGGGAAGGGGCCCTGTGGCCTTTTCAATTGGGAAAATTAGCGGCAAAAATCCTCAAATTGGGAAATTTCAAACATTAATTATACACTAACCTAATACGTGTATTAGGTGTTAGATTAAGTGGAATTCATTTATAAACAGAATAAATCTATATATTGATATGGATATCAAGTAGAGAGCTTTAGTTTGTTTTCAAATGACTTATAATAAGCAATTTTACTGATGTTTTGATAATTTTGCTATTTTTAGCTCACCTTAGCACGAAGTGCTGAGGGTGAGCTATTGTGATCGCTCACCGTCCGTCGTCCGTCTGTCCGTCTGTCCGTCCGTCCGTCTGTCTGTCCACAATTACTAAAAAATCTTCTCCTCCCAAACTATAAGGTCTAGAGTCTTGAAATTTTGTTTGTAGTATTGTCTCAATGCCCGCTACCAAAATACTTCAAATAATTGTGCTTATAGAAAAATTGGCCCTATGTTGTGGGGTTTAAGGTTTCACACTGAAACACAGTTTTCTCAAGGACTATTTGGCCTAGAGTCTTGAAATTTTGCATGACTTTACATCTCCTAAACCTCTAACAGAATACTAAAATTCATCACATTGCAAGGAAAGAAGCCCTATGTTATGGGTTCGGGAATTTTCAAGTGAGGAATTGTTTTGACCAGGTAGATTTTATCACATATCGTTGGTGGGGAGTCAAATCCTCGTAACTACAGCTTGAATAAGCTGGAGTTACGAGGTTTTGACTCCCCCACCGACGATATCATATCCCTATAATCAGATTATGCAGATCATAATACTGATAAAGAATGCATGGAGCAAACAGTGTTTGTTTACTGATCTAGGGATCAACTAAATACTTTAACCCTTTCCTGGAAAGACCTTGTTTTGAAGTCCCTATTAGAAAAGGCTTTGGAAATTAATGAGTCAAATGAAGAAAGTGCTGGTTCTCCTTTTACCTCAATATTTTATTTAATTTTATTCAATATTTTATATGCTAGTTCATTGTAAACGAATCCTATTTGTACCGCTGTCAATTTTGTATTCTGAACTTTCAAATTGGGACAGTCTATTTCCTTTCTTTACCTTTCTGTATGGGAAAGCATTATGCCCTTTCTCTACCATACACAGGTTTGCCTCACCGACAGAAAAGGCTTGTAAATGATATGGTAAAAGAAGAAAATGTTGATAACTTGATAGCCTGTGTTGTCTCATTTTGCCTCATCATTTTCTCTACAAATTTTTATACATGAATGCAGTCTTTATCAACACCTGTTTTATCATCTACAGCAGCTTTTAATTATGTCTGCTCTTATGTTATGTTGTTTGGAAAAGGTTTTACCATAACCAAATCCTTACTGTTCAAAGAATATTTCCTCTATGTTGTGGGTTCCATATAAATGATAGAGGGCAATGTTTGACAATCTTTTCAAGTTGTTAAGGCCTGAAGATAATTTATTTGCCTCGTTTAAGAACTTTTAGAATTATTCCTATGCTTTAGGCTCTTGCATTTTGTACAGAAAAAAGTGCATATAAGTTGTGTGTGTCATATTGTCTTGTTAAACAGATTAGTTCAAGTTATCATTTTGCTTTGAAAATAAGCTCTACCATGAGGTATTCTAGATTTAAAAAAGCGGGAACAGGTTTAAAATTGTCTTAGAATTTCCAAACTTTCTATGGTTTCTAAATATTATAGCCCAATGACCCTTTTCCAAGATTAATGCTTCAATTTGTCTATGTGCAATGGAAATTCAGCAATATGTTGTGGATTTTCTGATTTTAAATACAGATATAGTGAAAAATCTTTGACAATCTTTTCCCAAATTGTGCTTTGAAATTAAGTGTGTACCATTGTCGTATGACTCCTTTTCAAAATCCTCTTTTCAAAATCCTCGGAGATTTAAAAGGTTTGTTAAAAAGTATGTCTCAGGGCGCTCTAAGGTGAGCGATATAGGACCATCTTGGTCCTCTTGTTTCTAAATTATGATTGGGATTTTTTTCTTCAGATTGGGAAAAAAGTAGGATAAATTCCATTGGGAATGGGGCCGAAGCTGAGACACCCCCAAAAAATCCCTGCAAACACCAAAATTTTAGGTTTATCCACTTCGAAAGTTGCCACAAATGACATAATAGACGTTATCAAAGATAGAACTTGTGTAAAATATGGCATAGAAAATATTGAGACAAAAGGAGAAACTGCTGGTTATCAGCAGTTTCTTCTTTTGTCTCAATATTTTCCCAAGCCTTTTCTATTGGGGACGTTAAAACCAGGACTTGTTTGGGAAAGGGTTAATTATGTTATTACCATCTGGTATTTGTTTACTGTACATGGGATCATTTGAATAATGCTTAAAGGTACTCCACCTCCTAAAAAAATCCATGCTATGTTGGAACTTTTCGTGCCGTGTCGTATAGTCGTTACGTATCCGAACCCATTCTGGCGACGTAGTAAACATTTGGCGATGCAACGTTTCACCTCCGAAGGTTAACGACATTGCCCGAATAACTTCGACGTCGCAGGAATCTCATCATGTGTAGACTACCTTAAGCCCTATCGCAAACATGATAACCAGGGTTTTTATGCTACCCGAATAAATTTTGGGGGACCGTATAGCCGCCATGCTGTCTGTCCGTCTATCCATACGTCCGTCCACAGCAACCCTCGTACTAAATTCATTGGATCTTCACATGTGAACTCCCTTGGACTATTACTAGGGTCTTTTTTCTCTGTTTCTGAAATTGAATCTGTGTCACGGAAAAGGGCATTAATGTAGAAATTAGTTTTTCTCTAATTTCTCTTCGTTTAAAGAGCAGAATTTAATGAAAACTTCTACTTAAGTGATAAATGATATGTTCTAGACCATACCGGTATTCTTTAGGCAAGCCCGTAGGAACAGGGGGGGGGTTATTTCACAATGATAATTTAGGGAAAATCCAGTTTAACTCCCCCCAATATTCAGACACTGGAGCTTTAGCCACCCCAATATGAAATTGCTTCCTACGAGTACGGGCCTGATTTAGATAATTTGTGTACATAAAATCCGTCAAAGGAAAAAGGGGCATAATGTGTGATAATTGTTTGTGACAAACACTTATTAATACGGGGAGCATAACCCGTCTATGACGGCTTTAGTTCTTTACCGAAAATAGTTTCGGACGATGTTATGATAATAGAAGAAATCGTTAAAAATAACAAGCGTATTTTCCAATTTCATCAACATGTACATGTAGCTATATGTAAATATTATTGTTTATTAAAAGAATGAAATATCACTCTTACTTGTATCTCAATGATCTCTTTAACCCAGTATCTTGTGAGGAGTCATGAAAAGAGTCATTGTGTGGTAATGGGTTAAAAATTTGACACTTTTCAATACATTGACGTTTTTTGACGCCCTACAAAAACTGATTTGGAAAACATTGTGAAAAATGAAGAAATTGCTTCATTATTACAAGCAATTTCTCCATTTTCCTCCCAATGTTTTCTATCCAAAAATAGACGAAAATCGCTTTAGGTTTATTCACTTGAAACTGTCGTCGGCAACATCTTTGTTGTTTGGGTCGTTCTAAAATTTCGCCCCTGGTAATGGGTTAAATGCAAAACTTGTCATTATTATAGGTTATCTCTTTCCTAAATAAGAACAGATTTTGATGTCCCTAATAAAAACATCCCGAGAAAAACTTGGACAAAAGACAAAAATGCTGATACTCGGCATTTCCTCCTTTTGCCTCAACGTTTTCTTTGCTGAATATTGTATAAGTGTACTTATAAGAAATACAAGTGCACGTATAAAATTTATTTAACAGCCTCAGAATATACAAGTGCACTCGTATTTTATAGGTGCACCTTAAATATAAACGTTTGATCCATTTGGTACGTCATTATCTATGGGTCTGTTTTCAGCTCACAAGAGCCCGAAGTGCTCAATGTAAGCCAGTTTGGTAGTCTGGCTTACCTGCCCCTAATACTGCGTTATTGGGTCAGGCACACACCAGCAATGGCGACGTCCATTGCACTGATATTTTAACAAAGGTAAAGAACAAAGTTCTTTAAAGGGACATTTTATTCCGATTTCAATTTTTTAAAGTATGTCTTGATGCCCAGATTGGTTATTCTAATGAGTATAAATACTATTAGTGTTTTGAAGTTGTTGACAATAAGCGAGAAGCACGCATTTAAAGTTGAGACATAATCGATAAATAGCATATAAATCCGAACTGTTGTCCACAACAATTTGTTCAATTTTAACACAAAAATATAAATTTCTCGTAAATGCCGCAATATTTTGGCTTGAAATTTTCAGAATTTTCATAAGGAAATATGCTCTTTCAGATAAAAATAAAAGTGAAATTTATGACAAAAAATGCTGAAACGTCACTTTAATTTTGTGAGCAAAGAAGGGTCATTAGAAGAGTAGATAGGTTTCGGTATATTTCTAACTCTAGCAATAAAAGTTTTACATGACATCAACGCTAACCCGAGATAAAACGGTTTTAAATTATGTACATGAAAACTATATAAGGGCAATTTGGATGGTCATCTAACCAGAAGTCCGATTAGCTCAGTGGTTATAGAGCGTCTGCTTTGTGAACTAGAGGTCCCTGGTTCGAATCCCTGGAGTGAAACATGTTTTAGTCATCCCCCTTTCTTTTTACATTTTTCATACCAAATGGTTCTAGAGATTGCAAAGACGTAATAAAAACGCAATTACCAATTGTGTTTTAATTGCATCTTAGTGATTTCTAGAATAGTTTGGTTTGAGAAAATGTATTAAAACAAAAAGTGGAAGAAACATATATACCCAACGTGGGATTCGATCCCGGAACCTCTTGAACCCAAGTTAGACGCTCTACCCCTGAGCTTACCGGACAACTGATAGGAGACCTATCCAAATTGCCTTAATATAGTTCTCGTGTACATAAATTGAAACCGTTTTATTTCGTGTTAGCGTTGAGGTCATGTAAAACTTTTATTGCTAGTATTAAAAATATACCGAAACCTATCTGCTCTTCTAATGACCCTTCTTTGCTCATAAAATTAAAGAACTTTGTTCTTTATCATTGTAATTTAATTACACCACTGGGGGCAGCCATGTTTAGTGAGTGCCTGACGTACTAAAATACATAGTACGACAGGGAACCAGACTAGCCAGTTTGGTCGCTTTTTGTCCGTCGTTCGTCAGTCTGTCCTTTCACAATTTCTTTAAACACCTTTTCCTCTTAAACCATGGGCCGATTTTGGCCAAACTTGGCAGGAATATTTCTATGTTGACCTTTTTTCAAAACTTGTTTGCTAATTTTTACATTTGTCAAAAAATGTTGGGCGGGGTTATCGAACTTAGAGAAATCATAAGAAGATTCTTTTAAAATCAACCAATGTGCCAATTTGAACCAAACTTTGCAGGAATCTTCATCAAACTTGTGACCATTTTTAAAATGTGTTTGCTAATTTTTTTATTCGTCAAAATGTGGGCTTGGCAGGGAGTGGCTTATCGGACTTAGAGAAATCATAAGAAGATTCTTTAAAAACTAACAACCGGGCCAATTTGAAACAAGCTTTAAATGAATATTCATTCAAGTGACTCTTTTCAAAATTTATTCGAGAGTTTTTGAATTCCTCAAAAAATTTGGGCAGGGCGGGGCTTATCAGACTTTAAAAAAATCATAAGAAAATTATTTTAAAATCAACCATTGGGCCAATCGGAATCAAACATGACAGGAATGTTCCTTTAGTAACACTTTTCAAAATTTGTTTACATTTTTTTTTCGTTTTGTCACAAAATTTTGACGTGCCAGGGCGGGGCTTATCCAACCTAGAAAAAAAATGTTAGATAATTCTTCCATAATCTTCCTCTCCTTAACCATTGCAATAAAACTTGGCAGAAAAGTTCCTTGTGTGACCCTTTTCAAAACTTGTTCACATTTTTTTTTATTCATAAAAAATGTGGGCGTGGCAGGATGGGGCTTATCAGACTCGGAGAAATCTTAAGAAAATTCTTTAAAAATCTACCACCTATCCAATTTGAACCAAACTTAAAAGGCTTCTTCCTTGAGATACTGTCTGTTCGCGATTTTTTTGATATGCAAACAAATGTGGGCGGGGCAGGGCGGGGCTTACTTATCCAACTTAAAAGAACTCTTTTCAATTCTTCACTTAGTATGTCTCAAACTTCTTTCATGTGGACGATATAGGGCTATCTTGGCCCTCTGTAAAAAGCAATTTTTATGGGGGGCTCGAGCCGCTGTGTCTGAATGTTGGGGGAGGGGGGGGGGGGGGTGTAATTGGATTTTCCCTAAATATGGAAATTTTTACATGATTACCCCCTAGGCCTGTGTTCACATTATATTTCTTGGAAAGACGCGTGTGCACACTTAAAAAAAATAATTATGTAAGTGTGTCGTGGTATGAGAAACAACAGGGATCCATGGTTAGGTGGTCCAGTCGCTGCGATATGACCATAGCAGTTAAAAACGGCTTAAACCCCAATAAATCAAATCAAATCAAGGATCCTGTCAACTCATTGCCATATGACAAGAATTTTACTCTTCCAAATTCAAAGATTTTACAGACTACGGTTTAACCCTTTCCCAAATAAGACCCGGGTTTTACGTCCATAAGAGATAAGGCATGGGAAAACATTGGTGTAAAAGAAGAAAATGCTGATGATCAGCATTTTTTTCTTTTGCAATCAACGTTTTCGGTGCTTCTTTATTCCAAACTTAACCTTTAATTACATTTATTTTGTCGTCTACAACGCCTTTCAGATTGGAACATCCTAAGATGTTGTCGTTTGGGGAAGGATTAAACTAGAAGTGAATGTAATGCTACATTTCTGGTCTCTCTGGACAGAAAACGTTGTAGGAAATGAAGAAACTGTTTGTCACATGCAATTTCTTTATTTTCCATAATATTTTCCAGAGCATTCCTGCTATTCTGGGTGTCAAAATGCGTCAAATAGACTCGACAAACCACCTTGGGCTTCAACATAACAAAACTCATGGCTACGACCCAGGAGCTGTGCATGTGCGCCAATTAGGGTCCTGATTCTTTCGGACCATTCAAGACTTGATTTTAGAGTCCATACCAGAAATAGTTTGGAAAACGTTGAGAGAAAAGAAGAATTTGCTTAGCCCTTTCCCAAACAAGACGTTGTTTTGACGTCCCTAATAGAAAAGGCTTGGGAAAACATTGATAATCAGCATTTTCTCCTTTTGCCTCAGTATTTTAGAACTGTGTCATATTGTACACAAATCCTTTCCTTTTTAACATGAATTCAGAATATTTTCATAAAAATGTGGTCGTTTGGGAAAGGTTTAATACTAGTAATCATCAATTTCTATTAAATTACGTTATCTGTACTACAATCTACTTTTGACATCACGGATTATTAAAGCAGGCCAAAATTATGTCGTTTGGGAAAGAATTTACAACAAAAAAAAACATTTCAGAATACACCAGGATTCGAAATCAGCACTTGCTAACTTACTAAATTCCAAGTGGAAATTGGAAAATGCAGAGACAGATAGATAGATACATGTTATTAGGCCTAATTGTCTATGGAAAATGCAAGTTGAAAAAAGAAGAACTTGTAAACTTTTAGCAAGTTGAAAAATCACCAAAAACTTTTACAATCATTAAGTGGGATGAGAAAATGCACACAATCTTCATTTCTTCTTTTTATGAAAAATGCTTTATCCTATAATTTAGTAAATGTACTATTGAGACTGCTTAAAACTGCAAAAAAGCAAGAAGAATTTGCAATTCAGTAAGTACCAAATATAAACACTGGCTATATAAGCATGTGGCAAAAGTTAAATTCTATCCCTGTCCACGAAAATATATCAAAGCAAGCCAAGTGTTCCCTTAATCCATTAAAATCACTGAAATCAAAATAAACCAAATGGGCCTGTGGTGGGGAGGGGGGGGGCTCAACCTACAAAGTATATTTCATGGTAATTGTATCGCATGCACCTGCTAAAAATTTGACAGATGTCAAAACAAACGAACAGAAAGTCTATAGCAAGTCGATCGTTGCAAATACCACTGTTTTAAAGTAAGTGACTAATTTGTTATAGTTTCATGCTTCCCGTCAATGCATTTCGTCCGCTCATTTAACACACCAAAGAGAACGAAACACAATTGTAATGGGTTTTCGCGAAGCGTCAAAATTGAAGTGAAAATTCTGAGGCATTTCACCAATGAACACTCTGGAATTTACGCAATCTGGAGTCAGGACAATTGATCATTTCAAGAAAGTTGCAATAATATTTGTATTGAAGCTTTTAACCCTTTCCTAAACCGCAAAATTTTAGAGTTATTCAAATTGAAAGATGCTCCTGATGTCAAGATGCACAGCAAAATTTCAGAGTCATCCAAATTGAAAGATGCATGAAATGCATGTAGTAATAGTCCCATCTTGACCTTGACAGCCTTCATGTCAACTTATCAAACTGACAGACACCATCTGATTAGATGTAACTTGACACCACAGGGGCAACATTTAAATGACAGATCAGCACCAAAACCATCTACGGAATGTGATAATAAACAATTATTTATTCTTTATTGCTTTAAGTCAAAACTATCAATTTTTAGCTCCACTGGCCTTCAGGCTAGCCGGCTATTGTCATGGCGGTGTGTCCGTTGTGCGTCCGTCCGTCCATAAACTTTTTCTTTAAAAATTTTGTTCTCAGAAACCACAAGATGGATTTCAATCAAACTTCACAGGAATGATCCTTGGGTGATACTCTCTCAGATTCCTTCAAAGCATTTGGATTGAATCAGAATGGCCTGAGTTATCTGCCCTTGAATGTCAAAAATAGCTGGTTTTGACTTCAGTTTTCTTCTAAAATCTACAAATATTGATAAAACAAGACAAAACTTTGATAGAATGATGGTGTCTAAAAGATCTTGCCTTGGTATTATTTTCAGCTTGATCTGAATATTACATCATGAGTTATGTGACCTTGAAAATGACAAAATTGCCATTTTCGGCTTCAATTAATTGACATTGTTTTCACGCTAACAAAATACAAATATTGACTAATCAAGACAAAACTTGTACAGAATGTTGGTGACCATAAGATCTTATCTTGGTATAATTTTCAGCTTGATCTGAATTTTATATCATGAGTTATGTGCCCTTCACATTGACAAAATTGCCTTTTTTGGCTCTATTTTGACAATGTTTTCACTCTAGCAACTACAAATATTGACCAATCAAGACAAAACTAGGACAGAATGATGGTGACTATAAGATCATGCTTTGGTATAATATTCAGCTTGATCTGAATTTTACATCATGAGTTATGTGCCCTTGAAATTGACAAAATTGCCATTTTAGGCTTTATTTTCACTTTTACAACCATTAGTATTAACTAAGCAATACAGAACTTTTACAGAATCTACAGCCATACGACCTCTCTTGCTTGTAATTTTCAGCTTGGTCTTGCATTTGCTTGTTTGCGCAGTCTGAACTTTTGAAATTTCATTCAACAAGATAAACAATCAGGCCTGCGGAGCGCTTCGAAACCGCCAGGGCTGTCTAGTCTCAAAATAAGCACTACAATGAGGGATTCTCGTTTGATTAAATGTACACAAACTTAAAAGTTTATGGTAATGCAGTCATAGAAATTAGGATATAAATTTACAAGCAAGTAGGGCTAGTAAGTTAGGAAATTTCACAAGCCCGAATGAAAATTTGCTAGCCCAAATATACAAGTAGATGAAAGACCTATGAAATCAAGTTCATATCCCCAAAGAACAAAGGAAAAACGAGTTTATTCCCAGATTTGAATAAAGTAGGGAATCTCTGCATCTCTTCAAAAAAAAAAATCTCGGGGATCTTGAAAAATGTGATGGAATATAAATCCATGCAATAAATAACTAAACTAGATCTTATTCTACAAGAAAATTATTTCTTCCTTAGCCAGAAGCCTTCATTAATGATTGTATCACATATTCATATTACTTTCCTAGTTGTTTCATATGTCATTTCGTTCAAATAGTCCAAGAAATGGGGAGGTAAAAAATTTGAAATCATTTTGGGGTTGAACTATTTTGGGTACGAATGTAGAGAAACAATTATCTTTCTGTGTCTCAAAACAAAGTATTGGAATTTATTCTCTAACAAAATAATATCATGTTTAGATAACAGAATCAGATTCTATCATTAAAATTACCATTTGGTCTGCTAAATATGTTTTCTTTCAAATATATTTCGTTTTTCTGACTGAAAAAACAAGATCGTCATTTCAGGTTACCCAGGCAAAAATGGTTAGTTGATTCATATGCAGGAGGAAAAGTAACGATGCCGTAGTTTTAACATGGCTTGAATTGTATTTCTAAATGACTGCTTCTATCAAAATGAGTTAAAAAAAAGAAAAAAAGAACCCTGCTAGGCTTGGGAATCCGGAAAATAAACCACCCCCCATAAATAGAACAACAACAACAGCAATTTTCCGCGAAACTCAATTGAATCCAATTTAATCCGTTCCCTGGCATCAGAATGAACTAGTTATGTTCATGGTAGCTCACAGATCATTTGATGCAGTCAAATACACCATTAAAAAGATTTATTAGCATCAAAACCCCAGAAAACGTGATCTGGGTGAAACACTACTATTCAAATTTCACAAGCATGTCGGGCTTTTTAATTACAAATTTTTACAAGCCAGAGAAAATAAATACTAGTTTTTTGCTGTCGGGCTAGCGCTAATTTCGACCACTGGTAATGAATAATTGATGATCACTTCTTTGACAAAGAGAAATCATTAGATTTAGATAGGCCTATTTCTTAATATCTTAATATTCTCTTTAACCCTTTCCCAAATAAAACAACCAAATTTTGGCTTGCCCAATGGCCATATTGTAAGAAAGTTGCAGATGACATTGGTAATAAGGAGAACTTTTGAAATGTTACGACTTTCTGAGTAGAAAACATTGTGGGAAATTAATAATTTGCTTGTCACAATCAATTTATTCATTTTCCACAGTGTTTTCTTGGTGGGCGTCAAAAAGCGTGGCCTTTTGTTTTGGTCTTGGCAAAATCATGAAACAACTCCTAAAAAGAATCAACCATTGTGCTAATTCATACCCACCTTTTCAGGATCAATTTGAACAAAATGATACAAAATTGTTTTGGAAGTTAAATTCCTTAGTTTTAGGTCTTTGAATTTGACAAAATTGCCGTTGGAACGCTTGCCATCTTGGTTCAGGTGAGCCATTTAGGACCATCAAGGTCCTCTTGTTGTAATAACCGTTTCTTTGTAGGACCAATCTGAGAGGAAAGAAGACTTTCTAGAGTTCTACAGACTGGATGACAACTGCATGTTCCAAATGTGATTAAATAACTTGTTTCATGGCAGATTGGTCGTCTCAACTTGGAAGTCACATGGAAGCTTACACAGATTTTTTCTGCGCAAATGTCTACATGCAATGATTGACCAAAGGGGAAATAGTATCGGAGGATTTTCTAAAATCCTAACATCAGTAGCCTATAGGCAAGTTTTCGTATCTACCATCTGGATGCCAGCAGAATATTCTGAAAATTAACAATATGCTTCATTGCTGACTGATTTACATAACTTTGAAATAACTTGGAATTATGGAAGCTACTGAACATGCTTTTGAACATGTCTCAATAGGAATATTGAAGAAAGGTGAAAATTCCGAACATGATTCTAATAATTATTACAATCATGGAAAGCATTTGATCATGTCTTCTCCTTCAATTTGTCCAAAACAACAACATTCTGGAGAAGATCCATATAAATTTGACATTTGTGGAAAGGGTTTCCTAGAGTCTTCTACTTTGGAGGATTACAAACGACTGCACTCTGATGAGAAGCCCTATACATGTGGTATTTGTGGAAAATGTTTCCTGGAGTCTCCTACTTTGGAATATCACATGCGACTACATTCTGATGAAAAACCCTATAAATGTGACATTGGTGGAAAATCTACTTTGGAAGATAACATGCGACTACACTGTGAAAAGAATCCTTTTGAATGTGACATTTGTGGGAAGGACTTCACGAGGAATTCAAACTTGACAGTTCACAAGCGAATTCATTCCGGAGAGAAGCCATATCAATGTGACATTTGTGGAAAGGATTTTGCAAATTCTACTGATTTAAAAGTTCACAAGCGAGTTCACTCTGGAGATAAGCCATATAAATGTGACATGTGTGGAAAGGCGTTTTCAGGTCGGACTAACCTTACTACTCATAAAAGGAAACACACTGGAGAAAAGCCATATAAATGTGACATTTGTGGAAAAGGTTTCACTCAGAACTGTTCTTTGATAAAGCATAAGTTAAAGCTGCACTCAGTTATACATACTGGTGAAAAATGTGACATTTGTGGAAAATATTTTGCTTTATCTTCTTGTCTAAGCCGCCACAAACGAATACACTCTGAAATTAAGCATTTTGAATGTGACATTTGTGGAAAGGTTTTTGAAAAGAATGCAAAGTTGACAGTTCACAAGCGAACTCACTCTGTAGTGAAGCCATATCAATGTGACATGTGTGGAAAGTCGTTTTCAAGTCAGACTAACCTTGTTGTTCATAAAAAGATACACACTGGAGAAAAGCCATATAAATGTGACATTTGTGGAAAAGGTTTCATTCAGAAATCTAATTTGATAAATCATAAAATAATACACTCTGGAGAGAAGCCATATATATGTGAAATTTGTGGCAAAGGTTTTACTCTGAACTCTTCTTTGGTACGTCATAAGTTAAAGCTGCACTCAATAACACATACCTCTGAAAAAGGCAACATTTGTGGAAATCATTTTGCTTTATCTTCTTGTCTAAGCCACCACAAGCAAATACACTCTGAAAATAAACGTATTGAATGTGATGTTTGCGGAAAGGGTTTCACGAGCAATTTTCATTTAAAAGTTCACAAGCGAATTCACTCTGGAGAGAAGCCATATCAATGTGACATGTGTGGAAAGATGTTTTCATGTCCTTCTAGTTTTAATACTCATAAAAAGACACACTATGCGGAAAAGCCATATAAATGTAACATTTGTGGGAAAAGTTTCACTAAGAACTCTACTTTGATAAATCATAGAATGATACACTCTGGAGAGAAGCCATATACATGTGACATTTGTGGAAAAGATTTCCTAGCATTGGCTAGCTTAAAGCGTCACTCAAGAATACATACTGGTGAACAACAATATAATTGCGACATTTGTGGAAAATGTTTTGTAAAATCCTCCAGCTTAATTAACCACAAGCAAATGCACTCAGGTGAGTTACCACACAAAATGTGACATTTGTGGAAAGGATTTAAGAACTTTCCAATTGGAGAGAAACCATATGAATGTGTCAAGCTATTTGATTGTGACATTTGCAGAAAGGGTTTCAAACAGAATTCACATTAATTTTGAAAGCTCACAAAGACTACACTCTGGAGAGAAGCCATATCAATATGACATGTGTGGAAAGGCGTGTGTGTTTTTGTGTCAGACTAACCTAATTTTTAGCTTGACTTTTCGAAGAAAATTAGAGCTTATGCTGTTACCCGAGCGTCGGCGTTGGCGTAGGCGTGGGCGTTGCAACAAAGGTTAAAGTTTTTTCAAACATCAATGACTTCCATACTTTCAAAAGGATTCAACCCAAACTTGGAATACTTATTCACCATCACATCCTCTACCTTACTACCAGGGCCCATGACCCTGGCTCCACTTTATTTGGAGTATGCCCCCTTTACATGTATACTTAGAAAATAGCGTCTAAGCAACTTAGAAAAGTCGAGCGCGCTGTCTTATGGACAGCTCTTGTTCATAAAAGGATACATACTGGAGAAACGCCATATAAATGTGACATTTGTGGAGAATATTTCATTCAGAACTCTTCTTTGGTACGTCATCAAATGACTCACTCTGGAGAGACGCCATTAAAATGTGACATTTGTGGGAAAGGTTTTTCATCCCTATCCAACTGTAAGGTTCACGAAAATTCGACATATGTGGCAAATGTTTTACAACAAAGTTTTGATTAAGGCAACACTCTAGCATACATGTACATACTGGTGAAGAACAATATAATTGCGACATTTGTGGAAAATATTCTAACATATCCTCCAGCTTTATTAACCACAACCTATGACACTCAGGCGAACTACCACATACATTTGGCATTTGTGGAAAGGGTTTTAGAACAACAACAGGTTTAAAGGTCAAATGTAACGTCAAAATAATCTACACTTATTATTAAGACGAATGAAAAATATTAACAACGCAATATTTGAAAATTTGATATTCATTATGATTATAATAAGGGAGAAATTCACAATTTTCTAATCGCTTACCTGTACAGGCTTTGAGAAAGTCAAATAAGCGTGACGTCACCGTAGGCGGACGATAAATTGGCTGCCTATATGCTAGGAAGGCTAACATTGCATATCGTCGCTTTTCAACGAAACCCTTGTAACTGCAGCTGGTTATAAGCTGCAGTTACGAGGTTTTATTGAATAGCAGCGATATTTATATTTTTCCATTGGTATAATATGATTCTGATATACAAAAGATCGGGATGTGTTGTATCGTCAAATATCTTGTCACTGTAGAGATAATAAACATGATAGCATTCTGTTTATTGGCATTTGGTAATCGGGTTACAGGGAGTCATTTCTTACTGTTAGTAAGTCTGTGTTCAAAATCTCGCAACTACGATACATTTATAGTGCAGTTGGTTCATTTTAGATATGGAATCTGGTCTACATAATTATGAAATTATATGCGCATTTATTAGTTAAAATTCTATTTCAATCAATGCCATGGCATATGCAGAAAATAACGAGTGAAATGAAATCTGATTATAATTTGCTTGAGTCAGAAGAAATCAATGTATTTTAGCACAGAAAATATCGAGCGAAAAGAAGAAATTGCTGATTATCAGCATTTTCATTTACCCTTTAATATTTTCTAGAACAATTCCCACATGAGACTTTAGAAGCAAGTCTTTTCGGAATGAGTTAAGCAAATATATTATTTGGTGAGTGAAGACGTTTAGATAGAATGATAAATGTACAGAAAAGTCTGGAAATAATGCAACAACTTCGATAAATTACATGTTATAATCTAGAGACAGAGAAACTTGTGAAAGATCTATACAGTAACTTGTCCATTTATATATTCGTATTTGTATATTTTAGGTACAAAAATTACTAAAAAAAGAATAATACAATTTTATTAAAGTTCATTTATTGGAATAAGGTGGAGTTATTTGTCGTCGATGGTTATATTCATACGTGTAAATACAAAGGACCTAAGTCCTTTCAGACGTTTACTACTTGATATGATTTTATTGATGTCTATTTTATAATAAAAATCGATAACACGCCCACCATAATCTCTCAACCAATCAAACGTGATCTTAGAATAGTATCGGAATTTTACCAATATTATCGATATGTCAATTTATCGATAACACGCCCACGGTAATTTTTCAGCCAATGAAATGCCTCCTTTTTTAAGTGTCAATTAAACCAGGAATCCTTACGTGCGAACGTCAACGTAGGTCTCTTTGGCGCATGTGCGAAAAATCGATTTCGGCCAGGTAAAAATTTCCGATAAAACACGCTGTGTTATTTGTTAATATCGTCTGTTTGGAATCGAACTTTTGAACGCGGATTTTTCATACCGATTTCTGTTATCTTAAAGAAATGAAAATAATTTTAAACGGGTGGTCCAAATTTTTGATTTCCTTCCACCTTTAACTATTCACACAAGAATACATACTGGTGAACAGCCAGGGGTTTTCCCCTTAAGAAAGAGACACTCACAGGTTTCCAGCGTCTTCCCCTCCAGAAATGATAGACTTTTTTCCCCCAAAATTATATTTTCCCCTCTAAAACCCACGACAAATTTTAAGAAAATCACACTATAAACCCAAATAAAATGAAAAGTAAACTTTTCCACTATTGCTGCAGCTTTACAAACTAGCGCTGTTGGTTCTCAAGTCCACAGTAGAGGGTATAAGAGGGTTTTAGCTTAACAAGAGTACTATTTCTATATTTTACAATTTTCCCCAAAACTAGGATGCCGCATGAGATTTTCCCCCACTTTACCAGCGTCAGGTGTCTTCCCCAACCCCATATAAAGTCCTGACAGCCATTAAAGTGTAACATTTGTGGAAAACGTTTCAGAATATTGAGTTGATTAAGCTCACACAAAAAGATACCGGTACATTTATTTGATGTATAAACCAATTCTTTCCTATTCAGACCCGCTTTTGACGTCCCTATGGAAATGGTTTGTGAAAACATTGAAGCAAGTCAACAAAATGCTTATTAACCCATTACTGCACAGTGACGCCTCTTGACTCCCTCACGAGGAAAGACTTAAGAAAACATTGTGGAAAATGAAGAAATTGCTTGTGACAAGCATTTTCTTCATTTTCCACAATGTTTTCTAACTCAAATGTAAAGATTTTTAAAATTTCATCAACTTGAAATTGTCGTCTGCAACACCTTTCAAATTGGAGCAGTCCAAAATTTTGTCGTCTGGTAATGGGTTAAGCATTATTAAGCATATTCTCCCCCAGCATTACAATATTCTTGGCTTTGTAGTACAATTAATTCACCAAGATCAATTTTGTTAATTGCAGCAGCTTCAAAAACGAACCAATTTGAACCGTCTGTGCATATTCACAAAAAATCTTCCACTGACAAACGTTTTACTTTGAGCTTTCAAATTTTGAGTTAATAATCATCTTAGGAATATTCACCAATGTTCTTTATACAGTGCCGGTCAAAAAGACCTTTACACTCCATGTATTTAAGTTTTACTAAGATAATTTCGAGTGATTCTTGTTAGATTTTTTGTTAGTTTTGTTAGCTCACCCGAGCACAAGGTGCTCAAGTGAGCTATTGTGATCACCTTTTGTCCGGCGTCCGTGCGTCGTGTGTACGTGCGTCGTCCATCGTCCGTCAACAATTTCTTTAAATGACATCTCATCCTTAACTACTTGGCCAATTTCAACAAAACTTGGCAGGAATGTTCCTTAGGTGACCCCTTTCAGAATTGCTAAAAGAAGTGAAATCCATAAAAAACTCTGGTTGCCATGGCAACAGAAAAGGAGAAATTTGACTGAATCTCAATGCTATCTTTGAACGACATCTCCTCCTAAACTAACAGGCCAATTTCAACCAAACTTTGTAAAAATATTCCTTAGGAGGTCCTCTTTAAGAATTGCTAAAAAAATTTAAATCCATTAAAAACTGTGGTCGCCATGGCACCAGAAAAGTAGAAATTTGACTAATTCTTAATAATTTCTTTGAACATCATCTCCTCCTAAACTACTGGGCCAATTTCAACCAAACTTGGCAGAAATATTTCTTAGGAGGTTCCTTTTAAAAATTTCTAAAAGAATTGAAATCCTTTAAAAGCTCTGGTAGACATGGCAACAGAAAAGGAGATTTTCCACCAAATCTCAATGACATCGTTGAATGATATCTCCTCCTAAACTAACAGGCTAATTTCCACCAAACTAGGCAGAAATATTCCTTAGGAGGTCACATTTAAAAAAATTGCTAACAGAATTTAATTTTCTTAAAAAACAACAACTCTGGTTTCCATGGCAACACAAAAAGAGAAATTACACGAAATCTGTCAGAAGCAATTTCTCAATAACCACAGAGCCAAATTTGACAAAACTTAATATTTGCATTGCTTATGATATTGCTGAGAGGTACTTTTCTTTGCTTTTCAATATGAAACCTTGTCACAGAAAAGGGGGACTTCTTGTAAAAATCTGCTTATCAGGGACATAGCATCTACATTTATGCATGAATTTAAAAGAATGTATGGGTAAATGTGTTCTTTATCATGAGTAGATGTTCTATTTGAAATATATATTTAGGTATGTTCAAGGTCATAGATCAAGGTCAATTTGTAAATTTCTGTTTGTTTGTCAGTCTATATGTTTTTAGCTCACCTGAGCACGAAGTGCTCGAGGGGAGCTATTGTGGTCACTTACCGTCCGTCGTCCGTCTGTCCGTCTGTCTGTCTGTCCGGGTTGACGAGGATATACTTGTGCCGCAATTTGTAGGTAAAAACTGATACCTGTGCTGCAAATGATGATTTCTGTGGAAGTCACAGAAGAAAAATGTGTCCATACATGTTAGAATAACTTCTGTGACAGGTCACTGGTGTCCGTAAAATTTGCAGCAGTAGTCATACGGACGTTTCATCGTTATCGGACGTCCGATTTTTTATGGATGAGACCATAAATTTCACTAAATAGACTGGGACTAAAAAATGCCAGACTGGTTTAAGTCATGGTGCATCAGAGGCATGACAAGCTTCATGATTTCATATAAACAAGCGCTCAGCCGATACTGAAAATCGATAACCAGTCTAGCCAAGTACCCCCTAGCAACACTTCCTGTTACAAGTTACAACTGAAAATTCTTAGTAAGTTTTTAGCACTGTGTATCAAAAGGTTTCATCAGTAATTTACTCAGATTTGGTTATCTATTTGATGTTTTATTGTTTTAACTATTTCTTGCTCTTGAGAAATGAAGAAACAATTGTAAAAAAACAAATGTCATGGGTTTTTGCGATGTAAACAAAGAAATGATCAACATTGATGGGAGGGAAATTTAAAGCTGCATTTGATCAAAGACCCATAATTTTGAGCCAAATATCCTTGAAAACTGAAAATTCTGATTTTGAATTCAAAGAAATTCTTTTCTACAACTTCTAGTTAACTTTCAAGAATAAGATGACTTAGGGGCGTGAGAGTATTGAAGATTTGACCGAAATAGTTGTAAATAACTGATTATGTAATTATATTCATGGGTCAAAGTTTTCTGGAGAATTATTTTGGAAAAACCCTGACATAGCATGCTCGGCATTTTGTGAATCCTGTGGGAAAACGATGAATTACAAGTCGAGTTGGGAAAATGCAGAAGATTCTTATCACAGGAAGAGCTTGAGAATAGTGCAATCAAACCAAGTAAGAACCTTTTCTTTATCTGTCTAGGCGGAGAAAGGTGGTACTGTGAATGCTTGTGCTTGCCAATGGCGATAGTTCACCAAATATAAGTCACTTTACCCTTCCCACCCTTTTTCCACTCTGTCACAGATTTCTATATCTAATGTACAGTTGCACAAGACACTCTGTCCAACAAATGTGTCAGTCTCAGAAGATGTCCATATTTGACAAGTTGCACAAGTCATTTTGTCCAAAAAATATTCAACAGTCACAGAAGATGTCCATATCTAACATACAGTTGCACAAGACACTCTGTCCAACAAATGTTAGTCACACAAGATGTCCATTTCTGTCTAAAGTTGCACAAGTCAATCTGTCCAACAAATGTCTTACAGTCACAGAAGATGTCAATAATTTTTCAATTTACAGGCCTCCTGGATTCTGCTTTACGTTATCTTTATATACAAAGAGAAGAAAATGCATTGTCTGTATAACAATTTATTTGTACATATACAGAAAGAATGTTCACTGGCGTAGGAAGAGGGGACAAGATGGGCCAGCCCCCTACCCCTAATAATTTAGAAGGGGGCAGCATATCCTATGCCCCCCAATTATACACCCATACTTAAACATTTGACCACCCCCAATATTATAAACCTTCCTACGCCTTTGATGTTTACACTAGTAATGTTACTCAAATACCACGAACACTGTTTTAGTTTAACATTTTCCAAAGTATGACACACTGCTGACATCTTAACCAATTTCCCAGCCAAAGCCTGGCTTTAAATCTTCCTCTTTGAAAATGCTATAGAAACTATTAGGACAAACAAAAAAAGTGCTCATTTTCTCCAACTGTCCAAATATTTTCTGTTTGATACTGTTAAAAAAGTCACATCATTAACCCATTCCCACAGGGCAAAACTTTGGACTTTAACAATTTGAAAGATTCTGCAGACAACAAAATAAAGTATTTCTAATGTAGTAAATGTGTATTGTATAGCATATAAACTATTGAGACAAAAGGAAAAAATGCTGATTATTAGCATTTTCTTCTTTTACTTAAATAAACAACAGTAATTTAACACTTTCAACTTTTCAAAATGACTGATTTATTTCTTTATCTGTCTAGGCGGAGAAAGGTGGTACTGTGAATGCTCGTGCTTGCCAATGGCGATAGTTCACCAAATATAAGTCACTTTACCCTTCCCACCCTTTTTCCACTCTGTCACAGATTTCTATATCTAATGTACAGTTGCACAAGACACTCTGTCCAACAAATGTGTCAGTCTTAGAAGATGTCCATATTTGACAAGTTGCACAAGTCATTTTGTCCAAAAAATATTCAACAGTCACAGAAGATGTCCATATCTAACATACAGTTGCACAAGACACTCTGTCCAACAAATGTTAGTCACACAAGATGTCCATTTCTGTCTAAAGTTGCACAAGTCAATCTGTCCAACAAATGTCTTACAGTCACAGAAGATGTCAATAATTTTTCAATTTACAGGCCTCCTGGATTCTGCTTTACGTTATCTTTATATACAAAGAGAAGAAAATGCATTGTCTGTATAACAATTTATTTGTGCATATACAGAAAGAATGTTCACTGGCGTAGGAAGAGGGGACAAGATGGGCCAGCCCCCTACCCCTAATAATTTAGAAGGGGGCAGCATATCCTATGCCCCCCAATTATACACCCATACTTAAACATTTGACCACCCCCAATATTATAAACCTTCCTACGCCTTTGATGTTTACACTAGTAATGTTACTCAAATACCACGAACACTGTTTTAGTTTAACATTTTCCAAAGTATGACACACTGCTGACATCTTAACCAATTTCCCAGCCAAAGCCTGGCTTTAATTCTTCCTCTTTGAAAATGCTATAGAAACTATTAGGACAAACAAAAAAGTGCTCATTTTCTCCAACTGTCCCAATATTTTCTGTTTGATACTGTTAAAAAAGTCACATCATTAACCCATTCCCACAGGGCAAAACTTTGGACTTAAACAATATGAAAGATTCTGCAGACAACAAAATAAAGTATTTCTAAGGTAGTAAATGTGTATTGTATAGCATATAAACTATTGAGACAAAAGGAAAAAATGCTGATTATTAGCATTTTCTTCTTTTACTTAAATAAACAACGGTAACTTAACATTTTCAACTTTTCAAAATGACTGATTTATTTCTTTATCTGTCAAAGGCGGAGAAAGGTGATACTGTGAATGCTCGTGCTTGCCAATGGCGATAGTTCACCAAATATAAGTCACTTTACCCTTCCCACCCTTTTTCCACTCTGTCACAGATTTCTATATCTAATGTACAGTTGCACAAGACACTCTGTCCAACAAATGTGTCAGTCTCAGAAGATGTCCATATTTGACAAGTTGCACAAGTCATTTTGTCCAAAAAATATTCAACAGTCACAGAAGATGTCCATATCTAACATACAGTTGCTCAAGACACTCTGTCCAACAAATGTTAGTCACACAAGATGTCCATTTCTGTCTAAAGTTGCACAAGTCAATCTGTCCAACAAATGTCTTACAGTCACAGAAGATGTCAATAATTTTTCAATTTACAGGCCTCCTGGATTCTGCTTTACGTTACCTTTATATACAAAGAGAAGAAAATGCATTGTCTGTATAACAATTTATTTGTGCATATACAGAAAGAATGTTCACTGGCGTAGGAAGAGGGGACAAGATGGGCCAGCCCCCTACCCCTAATAATTTAGAAGGGGGCAGCATATCCTATGCCCCCCAATTATACACCCATACTTAAACATTTGACCACCCCCAATATTATAAACCTTCCTACGCCTTTGATGTTTACACTAGTAATGTTACTCAAATACCACGAACACTGTTTTAGTTTAACATTTTCCAAAGTATGACACACTGCTGACATCTTAACCAATTTCCCAGCCAAAGCCTGGCTTTAAATCTTCCTCTTTGAAAATGCTATAGAAACTATTAGGACAAACAAAAAAGTGCTCATTTTCTCCAACTGTCCCAATATTTTCTGTTTGATACTGTTAAAAAAGTCACATCATTAACCCATTCCCACAGGGCAAAACTTTGGACTTTAACAATTTGAAAGATTCTGCAGACAACAAAATAAAGTATTTCTAAGGTAGTAAATGTGTATTGTATAGCATATAAACTATTGAGACAAAGGGAAAAAATGCTGATTATTAGCATTTTCTTCTTTTACTTAAATAAACAACAGTAACTTAACATTTTCAACTTTTCAAAATGACTGATTTATTTCTTTATCTGTCTAGGCGGAGAAAGGTGGTACTGTGAATGCTCGTGCTTGCCAATGGCGATAGTTCACCAAATATAAGTCACTTTACCCTTCCCACCCTTTTTCTACTCTGTCACAGATTTCTATATCTAATGTACAGTTGCACAAGACACTCTGTCCAACAAATGTGTCAGTCTCAGAAGATGTCCATATTTGACAAGTTGCACAAGTCATTTTGTCCAAAAAATATTCAACAGTCACAGAAGATGTCCATATCTAACATACAGTTGCACAAGACACTCTGTCCAACAAATGTTAGTCACACAAGATGTCCATTTCTGTCTAAAAATGCACAAGTCAATCTGTCCAACAAATGTCTTACTGTCACAGAAGATGTCAATAATTTTTCAATTTACAGGCCTCCTGGATTCTGCTTTACATTATCTTTATATACAAAGAGAAGAAAATGCATTGTCTGTATAACAATTTATTTGTGCATATACAGAAAGAATGTTCACTGGCGTAGGAAGAGGGGACAAGATGGGCCAGCCCCCTACCCCTAATAATTTAGAAGGGGGCAGCATATCCTATGCCCCCCAATTATACACCCATACTTAAACATTTGACCACCCCCAATATTATAAACCTTCCTACGCATTTGATGTTTACACTAGTAATGTTACTCAAATACCACAAACACTGTTTTAGTTTAACATTTTCCAAAGTATGACACACTGCTGACATCTTAACCAATTTCCCAGCCAAAGCCTGGCTTTAAATCTTCCTCTTTGAAAATGCTATAGAAACTATTAGGACAAACAAAAAAAGTGCTCATTTTCTCCAACTGTCCCAATATTTTCTGTTTGATACTGTTAAAAAAGTCACATCATTAACCCATTCCCACAGGGCAAAACTTTGGACTTTAACAATTTGAAAGATTCTGCAGACAACAAAATAAAGTATTTCTAAGGTAGTAAATGTGTATTGTATAGCATATAAACTATTGAGACAAAAGGAAAAAATGCTGATTATTAGCATTTTCTTCTTTTACTTAAATAAACAACGGTAACTTAACATTTTCAACTTTTCAAAATGACTGATTTATTACGGAATACCCTATCAACCAAGTAAAGTTAAGTCAAATGAAGTACTTCCGGTCTTTACATGAGCATGACATGTTTTCCAACTCAAAGATGATACCATTTAGTGTGATAGGTCATAAAAGCGTCGCACGACTAGCTTAGGCCAGCAGAAATGTTCAGTTACAGAGCGACATCTCCCCAGTCGGCTCTGAAGGGAACTCTCTTAATGGATATTTGCACCACTCTTCCTGCTTTTAATGGCAAACATAATGAAGAAATGGTTAAAAGAAATTATAATATATAACATACTTAGGGATAAGGAGAAATTGCTGATTATTATAATGACTTCGACCATCGACATAGTGTGACGGTAACTTCTGATTGAAAGAAATACCAGGAATCCATTGTTAGGTGCTCCGACCGCCGCGATATAACTGCAATATTGTTGAAAGCGGCGTAAAACCCATTCAAACAAACAAACAAACCACTGGACATGTTCACTTCCAAATAAAATGAAAAATAGCTTGTTGTTTACATGGAAATGATATCAAAATGCAATGACATTATTTCCATATTATGACGAAAAGCTATATAATGCAAAGGAAAATTACATGAATTGATTGGCATTGCTCGCAACCTTTAGGAGGGTCAAAGCATTACTTCGGGTGCATATGATAACTAGTATTTGACAAACTTTCGTGAAATTGCTCGTGTGACAATAGCTAGGACAAACTTGCGTGACTTTAGCACACAAAGGCAGTGCAGTGCGAACACTTTTTCCTTTGTCACATAAGTAAGGCTGCCACACAACTACCAAGCCGTAGGTCTGTCCGTCTGTCCGTCCACAATTTCTTCAAACATCTTCTTCTCCAAAACTAACAGGCCAATTTTGACCAAACTTGGCAGGAATGTTCCTTGAGTGACCCTTCTCAAAACTTGTTCGCGGATTTTTGATTCGTCAAAAAATGTGGGCGTGGCAGGGCGGGGTTTATTGCACTTAGAGAAATCCTAAGAAAATTCTTTAAAAATCAACCATTTATCCAATTTGAACCAAACTTAGCAGAATTGTTCCTTGAGTGACCCTTCTCAAAACTTGTTCTCAGATTTTTGATTCGTCAAAAAACGTGGCCGTGGCAGGGAGAAAGGGGCTTATCAGACTTAGAAAAATCATAAGAAAATTCTTTAAAAATCAACCATTGGGCCAATTTGAAACAGACTTTGCAGGGATGTGCCTTAAGCCATTCTTTTTAAAATTTGTTCACAAATATTTTCATTTGTAAAAAATTGTGGCCGTGGCAGGGAGAAAGGGGCTTATCAGACTTAGAGAAATCATAAGAAAATTCTTTAAAAATCAACCATTGTTCCAATTTGAACCAAACTTGGCAGAATTGTTCCTTGAGTGACCCTTCTCAAAACTTGTTCTCAGATTTTTGATTCGTCAAAAAACGTGGCCGTGGCAGGGAGAAAGGGGCTTATCAGACTTAGAAAAATCATAAGAAAATTCCTTAAAAATCAACCATTGGGCCAATTTGAACCAGACTTTGCAGGGATGTGCCTTAAGCCATTCTTTTTAAAATTTGTGTACAAATATTTTCATTTGTAAAAAATTGTGGCCGTGGCAGGGAGAAAGGGGCTTATCAGACTTAGAGAAATCATAAGAAAATTCTTTAAAAATCAACCATAGGGCCTATTTGAAGCAGACTTTGCAGGAATGTTCTTTGAGTCTCTCTTTTCAAAATTGATTCACAAATTTTTACATTTGTCAAAAAATGAGGGCGTGGCAGGGAGGAAGGGGCTTATCAGCCTTAGAGAAATCCTAAGAAAATTCTTTAAAAATCAACCAATGGGCCAATTTGAACCAAACTTTGCAGAATTGTTCCTTGAGTGACCCTTTTTAATATTTGTTCATAAATTTATAGTTTCGTAAAAAATGTGGGTGTGGCAGGGCGGGGCTTATCTAACCAAGAGAAATTGTTAAAAAAATTCTTCAAAATCTTCTTCTCCTTAACCATAGGGCAAATTAAAACCAAATTTGGCAGGAATGTTCCTTGGGTGACCCTTCTTAAGATTTGTTCGCGGATTTTTTATTCATCCAAAATTGTGGGCGTGGCAGATCAGCATTTACCGGACTTGGAGAAATCATAAGAAAATTCTTTCAAAATCAACCATTGGCCCAATTTGAACCAAACTTGGCAGGAATGTTCCTTGAGTGACCCTTCTCAAAACTTGTTCGCGGATTTTTGATTCGTCAAAAAATGTGGGCGTGGCAGGGCGGGGTTTATTGCACTTAGAGAAATCCTAAGAAAATTCTTTAAAAATCAACCATTTATCCAATTTGAACCAAACTTAGCAGAATTGTTCCTTGAGTGACCCTTCTCAAAACTTGTTCTCAGATTTTTGATTCGTCAAAAAACGTGGCCGTGGCAGGGAGAAAGGGGCTTATCAGACTTAGAAAAATCATAAGAAAATTCTTTAAAAATCAACCATTGGGCCAATTTGAAACAGACTTTGCAGGGATGTGCCTTAAGCCATTCTTTTTAAAATTTGTTCACAAATATTTTCATTTGTAAAAAATTGTGGCCGTGGCAGGGAGAAAGGGGCTTATCAGACTTAGAGAAATCATAAGAAAATTCTTTAAAAATCAACCATTGTTCCAATTTGAACCAAACTTGGCAGAATTGTTCCTTGAGTGACCCTTCTCAAAACTTGTTCTCAGATTTTTGATTCGTCAAAAAACGTGGCCGTGGCAGGGAGAAAGGGGCTTATCAGACTTAGAAAAATCATAAGAAAATTCCTTAAAAATCAACCATTGGGCCAATTTGAACCAGACTTTGCAGGGATGTGCCTTAAGCCATTCTTTTTAAAATTTGTGTACAAATATTTTCATTTGTAAAAAATTGTGGCCGTGGCAGGGAGAAAGGGGCTTATCAGACTTAGAGAAATCATAAGAAAATTCTTTAAAAATCAACCATAGGGCCTATTTGAAGCAGACTTTGCAGGAATGTTCTTTGAGTCTCTCTTTTCAAAATTGATTCACAAATTTTTACATTTGTCAAAAAATGAGGGCGTGGCAGGGAGGAAGGGGCTTATCAGCCTTAGAGAAATCCTAAGAAAATTCTTTAAAAATCAACCAATGGGCCAATTTGAACCAAACTTTGCAGAATTGTTCCTTGAGTGACCCTTTTTAATATTTGTTCATAAATTTATAGTTTCGTCAAAAAATGTGGGTGTGGCAGGGCGGGGCTTATCTAACCAAGAGAAATTGTTAAAAAAATTCTTCAAAATCTTCTTCTCCTTAACCATAGGGCAAATTAAAACCAAATTTGGCAGGAATGTTCCTTGGGTGACCCTTCTTAAGATTTGTTCGCGGATTTTTTATTCATCCAAAATTGTGGGCGTGGCAGATCAGCATTTACCGGACTTGGAGAAATCATAAGAAAATTCTTTCAAAATCAACCATTGGCCCAATTTGAACCACACTTGGCAGAAATGTTCCTTGGGTGACTCTTTTCAAAATTTGTTCTCAAATTTTTTATTCGTCAGAAAAAATGGGTGTGTCTTAAACTTCTTTCAGGTGAGCGATATAGGGCCATTCTGGCCCTCTTGTATTCTAATTCCATCTGTCCAAAGCAATTTCTCCATAACCACATAGCCGAATTGGACGAAACTACATATTTGAGTTACATATGATATTGCACTAAGTAAGGTAGTTTTCTGGGTTTTCTATGGTTTGAAATCACATAGTGGCGTTCATATGATCTTTGACCCTTTATTAGCTCACCTGAGCACAAAGTGCTCAAGATGAGCTATTGTGGTCACTTTGTGTCCGTCGTCCGTCCGTCCGTCCGTCCGTCTGTCCGTCCGTCTGTCTGTCAACAATTTAGTGTTAACACTCTAGCATCCACAAATATAAGCCAATCTTGACATAACTTGGCCAAAATATGTTTAACCATAAGTTCTCGTATGAGTTCGATTTTTGGTCTGATCGGACCAGAAAGTCCGGAGTTATCTGTCCTTGAATGCGAAAAATAGCTACTTTTGACTTTGTTAACACTCTAGCTTCTACAAATATTTACCAATCAATATTAAACTTGGACACAATGTACGAGGGTTGTCCCAATAAATCGTAGACACATTCGATAACTTGCCTTATTAACGTTGCACAATGTTTATTTTCCGCATGACCATTTTTTGTCCATTTTTGACTTGATTTTCATTCATTAGTTTTTATACGCCGCCGGAGGCGGACGTATATTGGCGTCATCTTCTCCGTCCGTCCGTCCGTCCGTCCGTCCGTCCGTCCATCCGTCCATCCGTCCGTCCGTACGTCCGTCCACTTTTCTTGTCAACGCAACTCCTCCTAAGTTTCTGGCTGGATCTTCTTGAAACTTGGTCAATGTTATCACCTCAATTGGTAGATGTGCATGAAGGAAGGATTTTATGGTTCATTGATTTTTGCCTGAGTTATGCCCCCTTAAAACTTAGTCTCTGGGGCGGCGTATATTGTGACCATGGCACTCTTGTTCATATATTTCCTTTATATTCAGTTTTACCCAATTATTTTAAGCGCATAATGGTCGTGCGGCGCACGTAAAAAATAATGCTTTTCCCGCTTGTCGTTCCTGATTAACTGTCGTAATAAAAAAAATTGGTTTCTATTTTCAGTCAAAAAAGTTACACAGCCGCATCGAGTAAACTATGTTTTGTAATTGTGCAAAATTTCAAAGCGTTGACGTTATTCGTTTTCCAACTAATATGTTTTAAAAGAAAATTAATAACAATGTCGTTGACGTAAAAAGACGACGTTGCTGAAAATTGCGGCGCACCGCAGCATTGTCCGTCCTTCGGTGTGGAGAGCAGTATAACACATTGAATCTTTAATGAAGATTAAACTAATCAAAATACACAGGAACGTGTTTATATCACATGTATGGACACTTTTTTGAAAGTCTCGAAACGACGTTTCAATATTGCCCCCGGAGAAGGCCGAGATTGTATAGAAGAGAGGGCGTTAAATGGTAAAAAGAAGTCACTGATTACGATTAACGGAAAATGCACAAGGGTATGACGAATAAAACGGACTCTGAGGTGAAAATACATTTGGTTGAATTAACCCTCTAATGCCCAAGACCCCTTGCAGCTCTTCAAAAATTATTTCCTTTCAAAATTTGGTTTTTGGCAACACATTTTAGCAAAATTTGTTGAAAGTTTGAAGATTTTTCACTTTATATTGATTTTGTAGCCTGTAGCAAATATGCTACACTGGGCATTAGGGTTATATGTAGCAATTATGCAACAACAACATTTTTCATAATACAAAAGGCCAAAGTTGGCCTAATTCGCTCTACTGGCTGATAATAGCCTCTTTACATTATAACTTTAGTATCTATATCCATTATACATAAAATGTGGTCTTTTTATCCAACTTTTCGTTTTGATTATATATTCATGCAATTCATAAGGGTTAAATTAAATATTTCCCCTGTCAAATAGCTTCTTTTACGACAGAAATGTTTATTTATTCTTCCTGTGACATTAGAAAAACATGCTATGCAAGTTTTAAACGAGTCAGATGAAAGAAAATGCTCATTTTATTGTATAAAATGCAAAAAAAGCTGATGAAAATTTCAAATTACTTTGTTCCAAAAGACATTATTTCTAATCAATTCCAGGGATAATGTATAAGTTTTCAATATGGCTACCTCTTGTGATGAATCAAACATTCTGTACAAGTTTCAAAAGCATAGGATGATAAATATATAAATATGAATTTTTCTGTATACACAAGTAGGTCCAATGAACGAGTTGATTACTGAAATGCCATGTCATAACATAAGTTCTTCTGACCACTGCTATTTCATTGCCTGGCATTTACAGAACCACTAACTCTGGTGGTTGTCTTTCTTTTGAAAGTCATTCTTTAAGAATACAAAAATATTAAGGATAGGTATAGTATTAAAGTAAAATCGTTTATGATAAAAGTTTATCGAATATTTCAAAACTTAACGACTTAATGCCCAATGTAGCAAATATGCTACACATTGTTTTGTAGTCTAATTATTTCATGGACGATCTATGTTTGCCATTTATACAGTAAATAAACATCAAAATACTTTTTGCAATAGGAAACTGCTGTTTTGAAGTAATTAGATTTTTCTATATAGTATATGCAACTATAGTAAGGCTTGTGAAAAGCATTTTTAATATGTTGCAAATATGCTACATGACTCAGAAATGACCAATGTAGCATATTTGCTACAACCAAAAAGAAGAGATATGCATTCCAAAATAACAATCGAGTTTAAGTGTTTGAATAACCATATATCAGTTTTAATACATCTTCTTTAAGAATGAAACTATATTTAGACAAATACTTGTCTTAGAATGGGTAAGATTTATCGTTCTTGAGAGTCATAAAAATGAAAACGAAAATTTCCAAAAACGACCATTTTCTTTTGACATCACTGATGACGTCATCAACAGCTAAAAGTGTTATTTTTGTCTCATGGAAAGATAAATGGTTATAAAACAGCATCGTAAAGTTATTTATAGTTACATTACATCACAAATGTGTTTTACAAGCAGATAAAGTTTATGTAGCAAATATGCTACACGGGGCACTAGAGGGTTAATTTATCAATTATTGATTTCAAAATTACTAAAAAATCAAGTGCATCTGCGATAAAGCTACAAAGTTCAATCATAAGACAAGAAAATGCCGTTCGGTTTCCCGTTAAAATGTGACGTTGTTACATCATGACGTTGTGACGTGCGCCGCGGGTCGGTGCATGCCTTTGCAAAAAATTCTATATATTTAGTATAATGTAAGCATTTAACTTGATTTTTTGTCAAAGTGGCGTCAAAGGGTGTGGGCTTAAGCTATGGAAAAATTAGAAATATCTATCCAGAGGTTTTTGATTTATCGACATTGTCTACGATTTATGGGGACAACCCTCGTATATAACAATTAGATCTTGGACGAGTTTGATTTTGGTTATGATCAGACCAGAAAGTCATACGTTATGTGCCCTTGAATTCGACGAATTTGCCATTTTCGGCTGTTTTCGACCTTGTTTACACTCTAGAATCTACAATTATTATTCAATCAAGACAAAACCTGGACACAATGTTGAGGACCATAAGATCTTGGATTTGTTTGATTTTCAGTCTGATCTGATTAGAAAGACGAGAGTTATGTGCCCTTGAATTTGACAAAATTGCCATTTTCAGCTGTTTTCCACCTTGTTTACACTCTAGAATCTACAAATATCAATCAACCAAGAAAAAACTTGGACATAATGTAGGGGACCATTAGATCTCAGATGAGTGGGATTTTCAGTCTGATTTTATCATAAAGTTGAGAGTTACGTGCCCTTGAATTTGACAAAATTGCCATTTTAAGCTGTTTTGGACCTTGTTTACACTCTAGAATTTACAATTATTAATCAATTAAGACAAAACTGGGACACAATGTTGGGTACCATAAGATCCCAGATGAGTTTGATTTTCAGTCTGATATTATTAGAAAGTCGAGAGTTATGTGCCCTTGAATTCGACAAATTGCCATTTTCGGCTGTTTTCCACCTTGTTTACACTCTAGAATCTACAGTTATATTAATCAATCAAGACAAATCTTGGACACAATGTTGGGGACTATAAGATCTTAGATTATTGCGATTTTGGTTTGATTCGATCAGAAAGTTGAGAGTTATGTGCCCTTTAATTTGACAAAATTGCCATTTTTAGTTTTTTTTTATCTTGTTTACACTCTAGACACGGTGGGTAATCGATATATTCAGAGCCACTGGCTCCGCACTTTAAGCATTATACTAGACTTCCGGTCCACGTGCGGCTCCGAAGTTATTTGCAGATTTTGGTAAACAAAGAAAGGTAGGTGCTGGCTTTTTTGCTTTTATTTCTTCTTTGACTGACTCTAACCACAAAAATGCAATGCTATTCGACGCCTACGATATTTTCCCCTTGAAAAACACACAGCATATTGAGCTACACCTCTTATTTTTTTCTGTATCACTTTCATTCCGAGATCAACTGTACAGAAAGCTAAAGGAGTCGGGTGATATCTTTCTGTAAAAGTGTGTGTTTCGAACCTGATTGACTAGTTGTTGCTGTTTGAAGTATGGTTATTTGATAATTGAACAAGTTCAATGTCCCTCGAAATGACGTCAGACAAAATCATAGAAAAAATACTGAAAAGGGTGCGGCTCTGATTATGTATGATGGATCTGATTATGTAGATTGGCTATGATAATGTACGTTGGCTCTGAAGTTGTTAAGAAATGACTTTTCTGTTTGTCCAATGAATATTAATGAGGTATAATAAATGACTTTAAAGGTATGTGTGATCATTTACAGATCTCATGATTTTATTTACAGATGGAGAGAAGGAATACCCGTGCAGTATTTGTAACAAAGTATTTGCATGACAATCAAGTGCCAAGTTCCATGAACACAATATACATTCATGAACAAAGTGTTGAACATACTAAGTGTACATTGTGTGATAAAACGTTTGCAACAAAACAATGTAGAAGACGACACGAGTCAATAATACATCAAAACATTAGACCATTCAAACGCGATGTTTGTTCAAAAACGTTTCCGATCAAATCTAATCTCGAGGGCCACATGAGATCAGATCATGGGGAGGAGAAACTGAAGTGCCCAACCCCGCAATGTGAGGCAACATGTGCATACTCATGGTCACTGAACGAGAACAAAAAGAAAAGTGGTGATGTAAACCCAAAAGGCTTTGCATGTCCTGTGTGACAAGCGGTTCTCACACGAGCGATCGCCAACGACCAATCGGCACACAATGGCAAGAGGTCAGTTTGTGAGATATGCGGCGAGGAATTTGCATACTCAAACAGCTTGAAGAAACATCTGAAGAGGAAGCATTGAATCAAAAACTTGACATCGTCGCTTTTCAACAAAAACCTCGTAACTGCAGCTAAAACGACGATATCCTCGCCGCAAATCTCACAAACTGATCTCTTGCCATTGTGTACCGATTGATCGTGGGCTTTTAACGATCGCTCGTGTGAGAACTGCTTGTCACACACAGGAAAAAGACTTTCGGGCCTAACGTTTTGATGTATTATTGCCTCGTGTCGTCTTCTACATTGGTTTGTTGCAAAAGTTTTATCACACACTGAACACTTAGTATGTTCAACACTTTGTTCATGTATATTATGTTTATAGAACTTGGCACTTGATTGTCGTGCAAATACTTTGTTACAAATACTGCACGGGTATTTCCTTCTAGAGCTCAATATGTAAATAAAATCATGACACCTGTAAATGATCATACATACCTTTAACGTCATTTATTATACCTCATTAATATTCATTGGACCAACAGAAAAGCCGCTTGTCAACAACTTCAGTGCCAACGTACATAATCAGATCCATCGTACATAATCAGAGCCGCAACCTTTTTCAGCATTTTTTCTATGATTTTGTCTGGTGACATTTCGAGGGACATTGAACTTGTTCAATTATCATATAACCATACTTCAAACAGCAACATCTGGTCAAACAGGTTAAAAAACATACACCTTTACAGAAAGATATCACCTGGCTCCTTTAGCTTTCTGTACAGTTGATCTCGGAATGAAAGTGATTCAGAAAGAAATAAGAGGTGTTGCTCAATATGCTGTGTGTTTTTCAAGGGGAAAATATCGTAGGCGTCGAATAGCATTGCATTTTTGTGGTTAGAGTCAGTCAAAGAAGAAATAAAAGCAAAAAAGCCAGCACCTACCTTTCGTTGTTTACCAAAATTTGCAAATATCTTCGGAGCCGCACGTGGACCGGAAGTCTAGTATAATGCTTAAAGTGCGGAGCCAGTGGCTCTGAATATATCGATTACCCACCGTGCTAGAATCTACAATTATCAATCAATCAAGACAAAACTTATACACAATATTGCGGACCATTAGATCTTGGATTAGTAGGATTTTCAGTCTGATCTGAGCAGAAAGGTGAGTGTTATGTGCCCTTGAATTTGACAAAATTGCCGTTTTCGACTTTGTTTACAATGTAGAATATACAATTATTGGGCAAATCTTGGACACAATGTTGGGGACCATAAGATCTCTGATGAATTTGATTTTCACAAAATTATTGACCATAAGTTAGTTTTCAGCCTTAAAATCATAAATATCAATTGATTTGAATAAAAGTGTTGCTCATATCAGTTTGGTTCAGGTGAGCGATATAGGACCATCATGGTCCTCTTGTTGCATTACCTGTAAGAAATCTGATCTGTTATAAAACCCCATCTCAGGTGAGCGACCTAGGGCCAACGGCCCTCTTGTTTTTCTTTTGTTATGCCCCGTATCGAGAGATCGGAGGCATATTGTTTTACTCGTGCCCGTCTGTCTGTCCGTCCGTCTGTCTGTCCGAAAACTTAACATTGGCCTTTTCTCCAAAAGTATTTGACATACAGAGCTCAAACTTGGTATGCGACTTCCTTTCAATTATATCTATCTGTTTCATGAAGTTTGACCTTCCTTAAGGTCATCTGTTAACCCTTATCAACCCTTTACTCTACGAAAACTTAACATTTTAGAAAAATGGCCATTTCGGGGACATTGGTGTTTCGGAAACACATCTTGTGTATATGCATTAGTATATTGATCCATTACATAATGTAAATCATGAGTATTGTTTGTTTATCATTTCTATAACAGAACCTCATAGAAATCAGTTTTTAGCTCCACTGGCCGAAGGCCAGTGAGCTATTGTCATGGCGTTGTGTCTGTCGTGCGTCCGTACGTACGTTAACTTTTTCTTTAAAAATCTTCTCTCAAACCAGTAGGCCAATTTGGACCAAACATGGCTCAAATGTTCCTTTGGTGAACCTTTACTTAAATTGTTCATAAATGTGGGCGTGGCAGGGCGGGGCTTATCAGACTCAGAGAAATCACAAAATAATTCTTTTAAAATCAACCATTTGGCCAATTTTGATCAAACTTGGCAGAAATGAACCTTGGGAGACTCTTTTCTTAGATTGTCAGCGAAATTTTGATTGGTCTCTTAATGTGGGCGTGGCAGGGCGCGGCTTATCGAATTTAGAGAAATCTCAAAATAATTCTTTAAAAGATTTCTCCTCTCAAACCAGCAGGCCAATTTTGATCAAACTTTGCAGGAATGTTCATCGGGTGACCTTTTACTTAAATTGTTCAAAGAATTTTGATTGGTCCATAAATGAAGGCGTGGCAGACCGGAGCAGAATTGGAGAAATCACAAAATAATTCTTTAAATATTAACCATGTGGCCAATTCTGACCAAACTTGGCAGAAACTTACCTTGGGTGACCATTTACTTGTTATGTTTATGAAATTTTGATTGGTCCATAAATGCGGATGTGACAGGGCGGGGCTTATCAGACTCAGAGAAAGCACAAAATAATTTGTTAAAAATCAACCATTTGGCTAATTTTGACCAAACTTGGCAGAAATGTACCTTGGGTAGCACTTTACTTTAAATTGTCAGTGAAATTTTGATTGCTTCATAAATGTGGGTGTTGTAGGGCGAGGCCTATCAGAATTGGAGAAATCATAAAATAATTCTATATAAATCTACCAATGGGTCAATGTAGACCAATTTTGTCAGTAATGTTCCTTGGGTGGCCCTTTGTGTGTGAAATTTTGATTGACCCATTAATTTGGGTGTGGCAGTCGGGATTGATCAGAATGGGAAAAATCACGAAATTATTCTTTAAAAATGACCATTTGGTCAATTTATTACAAACTTGGCAGAAGTAAATGAAATTTTGATTGGTCTATAATTTAAATGTGGGTGTGGCAGGGAAGGGCTTAACGGAATAGGACAATCATGAAATGATTCTTTAAAAATAAACCAATGGGCCAATTCAGACGAAACTTGACAGAAACGTTCCTTGGGCAACCCTGTTCAAGATTTGGCAGTGCAAGGCTTACTACAAGAAATCATGAAATAATACTTTTACTATACTAGTATAGCCAGTGGAGCGATTCAGGCCCTCTTGGGCCTATTGTTTGTATAGTGTAAAGGTCATTCTGACCGGCACTGTATGTTATAATAATTACAATGCAATGAAAGCTAGCCCCGTGTTGTTCGATATCGGGTTTTACTGAGGTATCCAATAATAAAAGGAAAGGTTTTCTCCAAGAACATTTTATGTTAACAACTTAACATCTCATGGACCTCTACCAGCAAACACACAGTGGATAATCACGTGATGCAATAATTACTGAATATCTTCAATAATTTTGTAAATACTGGACCGATTGAATTCGGTTTGAAGCAGAGAATGTGGACAGACGTCTGGGCGTGATTGATTTTTAAAATTAATTATCTGATAAAAAAGTTATTGAAGAAAGCCAAAATTTAAAAAAAAAATCCACTACGTCCATGCTATTCCTGACATTTTCCACCTTCTCTGTTTCAAATCGAATTCAAATTGGTCAAGTATTGACAAAGTTATTGAAAATTATCGAAAATTTTCAGTCACGTGATTACACATCGTTAAGCATGTACAAATTGTCATTATACCCCTGAAAACGAAGTTTAGGGGGCATACTGGAATCAGTCTGTTGGTCCAGTGGTTGGTTGGTTTGTTGGTTGGTTGGTCTGTCAGCGAAACATTGTCAGGACAGCTTCTCCTACACTTATAGCCCGATTTAGTTCATACTTGGCACAAGAGTTTATTGTGACCTGTGCAAGACACTAAGGATGGGTTGCAATAAGGGGTCAAAAATAGATTTTCTTTTAATTTCGTGGATTGATAGGATTACATAATACCTTTAATATGTGTGTGTAAAACATCTGGTTTCGGCTTATTTTCCGAGATATGGGTAAATAAAGAGGGTGGGGTAAGATGGACTGAAACACAGTAGGGGTCATTCTAAGTCGCTTATCTTTCTTATTTTTAGCCCCAGATGCGTGAAAATTTGTATGTGTGTCTTGTGATATATGCGTTAAACATTTATGGGCTTACATTTGATATTTCATGTATATCTTTTCCGTTATATTCATTCTTCTTTCTTTCGCAATATTTCGCTCTTTTTCAATGACCAACTTTACCAAAATATCTCCACACGTTTTATTTGAAACACGATTTTTATGAAACTTTACAGATGTATTATCCAGATATTAATATAACTTTGTGTGAAATTTCAAAGAAAAGCGTCAGCCCGTTGTTGAGATATTTGACCTTGACCTTCAAAACAACATCAAATTCGGGAATGTCCGTTAAAACTACGCATTGTTGGGAAAATGGCTAGGGTTGAATGGCATGTGACAGCCCATCCATAAAAGAATGCATTTCACACATAATTGGGAATTTTATTGTATGATTTTACCGTTAAAATTGATATACTCAATATAATAAACATGGTCACCTCTCAGAGTTACCTGGTCATTTCATCTAATAAAATCACTGATAGACAGATATTTGTTTAAGGCCTGTCTATACATTTAACATTGTTTTCTTTTTGTTGATAGTATATAACGTTATATAAATATTTAGCTTAAGTTAATTAATTGTAAGCTTATTTGGTCATTTAGTAAAATAATTCAAAATGCGTCTTCTTTATAACCATATAAGAAATACAATCTGAAAATGATTAGTTTTCTCCTAGCAAATTGATAATTCTTGTCCATCATGAGATGAGTGAATATAAACTCTTAGACAATTCAAGTTGCATATAAAGCATTGGTAGTTCTAGCAATCTTAACATAATGCTATTATTTAATTTCACTCACCTGTGGTAGTAATATTAATCACAGCCCTTTCCGCGTAGACATGTTTCATGTGCAATATTTAGTTTGATAAGAAAACTGAGAAGTAAAAAGAATTTCATTTCTTTCCAATTCTTCCGAATGGGTTGTACGATACAAAAAGTAAATATTGCTACGAAACTCATTAGGAACAATAAAAAGAAACCATGCTTCCAACCCTTATGAATAAAATTGGCGCTTTAAATATCACATTTTGGCATTTCCCAAGTTTTGAAGTCATTTTGAAGGTCAAGGTCAAATATCTCAAAAATGGACCAACGCTTTTCTTTCAAAATTCACACAAAGTTACATTAATATTTGGCCAATACATCTGTAAAGTTTCATAGAAATCAAGTTTCAAATAAAACGTGTGGAGATAGTTTGGTAAAGTTGGTCGTTAAAAAATAGCGAAATTCTTCGAAAGAAAGAAGAATGAGTATTACGGAAAAGATATACATGGAATATCAAATACAATTTACACATACAAATTAAAGATATTATGTAACCCTATCAATCCACGAAATTTAAAAATCTATTTTTGACCCCTTGTTGCAACCCATCCTTTCAAGAAAATCGGACAGATACTTACTGCATTATGGTCCCTAATTTGATGGGAACATGCATGTCCCGATAATTCCTCCAACACTTTTGTCAGATTTGCTTCATACTTGACACACGTGTGCATTAGAACCTGCAGATGTGCAAGACAAAAGTCTATTGAAATCGGATCGATGCTTTTTGAGTTATTAGCCCTAATTTGATAAAAAATACTTGTCCGGACAACTCCTACAGTTACAGTCCGATTTGCTTCATATTTGGTACAAGTGTACAATGTGACATGTCGATGTGCAAAACACAAATTTCGCGAAAATCGGATTGATACTTTTTGAGTTATAGCTCCTAAAATGCTCATTCAGTTACTGTCCGATTTGCTTCATACTTGGCACAAGTGTGCATTACATGGGTGGATCTAGAGGGGGTCGGGGTCCGAATCCCCTTGCCTTGGCCGAAAGTTTTTACTATTACGTTAGTGTAAAGTTACATATTTAACACATTTAAAGCCATCGTTTGGGCTTGGAACCCCCCCCCCCCATGGAAAAGTCCCGGAGGGCTTGGACCCCCCCCCCCCCTGGAAAAAATCCTGGATCTGTCCTTGCATTATGACTGGTAGATGTGCATGACGAAACTTTCAAGAAAATCCAATCGACAATTCATGGGTTATGGCCCCTGATTCAACAAAAACACTCATTCGAACAAATGGGATGGCGGTGGTATTTTTTATCACCTGTAGTGATAGTAATTAGTTAATCATTGATCCAAGATTTTCCTAGTAAACAATCCTAGGGAATTTAACGTCGCTTTTCAACGAAAACCTCGTAACTGCGGCTTGTTTTAAACTGCAGTTAAGAGGTTTTTGTTGAAAAGCAGCGATATTCTGACTTGGAATTAGTTTAAAATATTGCGTCATGTTAATACAAATATTGTCCAATCATAATAAAACTTGGACAGAATATTGATGACCATAAGATCATGCTTTGGTATCATTTTTATTTTGATCTGAATGTTACATCATGAGTTATGTGCCCTTGAAATTGACAAAATTGCCATTTTCTGTTGGTTTTTTTTTACTTTGTTTTCGCTCTAGCAACTATAAATATTGACCAATCAAGACATAACTAGGACAGAATGTTGGTGACTATACGATCTTGCTTAGGTATAGTTCTAAGCTTGTTCTGAGTTTTACATCATGAATTTTGTGCCCTTATAATTGACACAATTGCCATTTTCGGCTTTTTTCACTCTTACAACCATATGTATTAACCAATCAATACATAACTTTAACAGAATCTTACTGACCATAAGATCATACATGCTTGTAATTTGTAGATTGATCTGAATCTTAAATCCAGTGTTATGTGCACTCGAGTTTTACAAAATAGCAGTTTTCCACTTTGTTTTCACCCTCTTTACATCCACAAATGATGATCAATCATGTCACAGCTATGATAAAATGTTGATGAAGTTAAGATCTTGCTTTAGTGTCATCCTAAGCTTTTAGAAATATAACAACCTGCGTTATGTCCCTTGAAGTTGAAAAAAATGTCAATTGTGTCTTTGTTTTCTTTCTCGCTTGAGTTATCTAGCATGGATCCCTTTAAATCGAGACCCTGAAATCATTGATGTAAAAATAGTCATGCATTTAGAAATTGCATTCAACAAGACAAACAATTCAGGGCTGTGGAGCGCTTCCAGACCGCCAGGGCTGTCTAGTTTTATTCAGGTGACCGATTTAGTTTTATATGGTTAGGGGAAGGGGTCCAGATCCCTTATTTTGGGGGAAATTGTGTCGAACAAGCAGTTATATGGTAAAATATTTCAAGCTAGTAGTTTGCTTGAATACTTAAAATGCTTCAAAATATTAACAAAAGAAAGAGGAAAGAATCACAAAGAAAACAGATTTAAAAGTAACAAAGCAATGTATAAAAGATGATCAACTCGATTCAACCGAAGACTTATAATATTGAGGTAGAAACATTGATTTATGAGAATTATGAGATGGAAATTGCAATTTAGGGGAAAAATTTATAAAGGGGGAAGGGGCAGATATCTCTTCTAAAGAAAAAAAAAACCTTTTCCGTATTCCATACTTTTATACAGTGAAATCTATTGCCTATAGCTTTGGACCGAATGCAACACAAAAACGCTTAAAAGAACACCTTTCCGTATCCACCCTGTACTTTTAGTTCCTCTTTCCTAATTCCAAAGATCCCAAAATCAGGAACAACTGTACACAGGTGTAACCAGCTACGTATGCATGTAGTTATAGCCCCATCTTGACCTATACAACCTTCATGTCAACTTATACTGACGGACACCATCTGATTATTTGTAAATTGGCACCACAGGGGTAATATTTGACTGACAGATTCGCAGCAAAAACCATCTACGGAATGTGATAATAAACAATTATTAGCTCACCTGAGCACGAAGTGCTCAAGGTGAGCTATTGTGGTCGCTTTTTGTCCGTCGGCGTCTGTCCGTCTGTCCGTCCGTCTGTCCGTCCGTCCGTCCGTCCGTCTGTCCACATTTTGGTGTTACCACTCTAGCACCCACAAATATTGACCAATCTTAACCAAACTTGGTCAAAACATGTATGACCATAAGTTCTCGGATGAGTTCGATTTTGAGTCAGATCGGACTAGGATGTCCGGAGTTATGTGCCCTTGAATGTCAAAAATGGCTAGTTTTGACTTTGTTACCACTCTAGTATCTACAAATATTGACCAATCTTAAGCAAACTTGGTCAAAACATTTATGACCATAAGATCTCGGATGAGTTTGATTTTGAGTCAGATCGGACAAGGAAGTTTGGAGTTATGTGCCCTTGAATATCAAAAATAGCTAGTTTTGACTTTGTTACCACTCTAGCATCTACAAATATTGACCAATCAAGACAAAACTTGTCCACAATGTTGTTAATCATAAGATCTTGAATGAGTGTGATTTTAAGTGCAATCAGAGCAGGAAGTCTGGAGTTATGTGCCCTTGAATTTGACAAAATTGCAGTTTTCGACTTTGTTTACACTGTAGCATCTACATTTATTGACCAATCAAGACAAAACTTGGCCACAATGTTGGTTACTATAAGATCTAGGATGAGTGTGTATTTCTGTGTAATCGAAGCTGGAAGTCTGGAGTTATGTGCCCTTGAATTTGACAAAATTGCCATTTTCAAATTTGTTTACACTGTAGCATCTACATTTATTGACCAAACAAGACAAAACTTGGCCACAATGTTGGTGGCCATAAAATCCAGCATGAGTTGAATTTTCATCTTGATTGGACAAGAGAAACCAGAGTTATTGGCCCTTGAATTTCATAAAAGTATGGTTTTCGACTTTATTTTCACTCTAACAAACACAAATATCGACCAATCAAGACACAACTTGGTCATAATGTTGGTGACCATAAGATCTTAAATGTTTTAATTTTTCAGATTGATCGGACTAGAAATACCAGAGTTGTGTTTCCTTGACGGTGATAAAATTGCTGTTTTCGACTTTGTTTTCTCTAAAACAGCAATAAATATTGACCAATGAAAAAAAAAAACTTGGACATAATGTTGATGAGAATATCTTTAACAGAACAGAGTTGTGTGCCCTTGACTGTGACAAAATTGTTGATTTCTTCCACTTTGTTTTTACTGTAGCAGCAACAAATATTGATCATTCAAAATTATGAATGCAGTTTTCAGCTGGATCATGATATCGTATCTAAATCATTGTGCTCTTGTTTATTATTAAATTGATGTAACATATTCAAGATGTCTGCCTTGTAATGATGATGTCATTTATGTCTGTTTACTTTTGCATTGAATTTCACCTCCATAATGCAGAAATTGTCGGCATTGGCTGAAATTGGTAAAATGGACACAAATGGAGTAAAGATTTAGTCTAGAAGACACGGATAGGGAATTGTTTGTGAAAGGGTAAATTTCAAATAAGATAACCTTGACATCACAAACAATAACACCTTTTGATGCTGCTGAGTGTTAAAGCCTGAAAAAATATTTAAGAAAAGGATTGGATTGTATGGAGTTTAACGTCCCACTGAACAGCTAAGGTCATATGGAGAGGGGACCGCGGTTTAAAGTCTCATCCAAAAGACTGGAGAGGCGGGGATCAAACCAGCGATCCCTGTGTTTCAAGTCCAGTGCATTACCACTACACCACCTCCGCCGCTTTAAGAAACGGAAGAAAATATTGGTTACAAGCATTTTCTGGCTTTTCTTCAATGCTTTCCAACCCATCAAAGTGACTGTCAGATTGATTTTGCCGCCTGCAACACCTTTGAATTTGGACAGTTTTAAGTAATGTCGTTTGGGAATGTACTAATAAGCTATCTTTTATTTTTCAGGCACAGATTTGATCACCTAGCAATGGATTCATCAATACAAACTGTGCTTATGTTCAAGTTGAACCAACATCACAGAAGTGAAAAGAAACTATCCTATGTTAACTCTTTCCTAAACAAGACCTGGTTTTGAGATCACCAATTAAAAAGGCATGTGGAAACATTGTGGCAAAACAAAAAATGCTGATTACTAGCATTTTCTTTCTTTGCCTCAATATTTTCTGTGCATTATCCTGCATGAATTTTACACTAATGAACACTGGTTTTGTTGTCTGCAGGAGTTTTTAAATAGGAGCAGTCCAATTTATTTTTGTCAAGGAAAGAGTTAGATGTGTAAGCAAATTAGTTAACTTTCAAACCATTTTCCAAACTACCATGGGTTTTTATTGTCCATAACAAAAGCTTTCACCAATTCTTCCACCAATATTTTTGCTTTGTAAGAGAATCTTTTGTTTTAAAAATGGAATATGTTGTTTTCTGTAAAAGCAATTACTATTATTAGTGCAGAACAGAATTTAAGTTTTGAATTAAGCTGTTTCTTCTAGTACCCAAAGACATCAACCCAGTACCAGGTATTTGGTATTTACCGAAGATGCCGTTGGTGATTGTCTAATAAACATTAGCTTTTAAACTTTAATCTTTTGTCAAGTTACATAATTGTGGACTTCTTTGAACTTCAAATTCATGTTGTAAAAAGATAAATACCAAAGTTTAAACTTTATTTCAATTTAACAGGAAACCCTGTGAGCAAAGGAGAAAATGTTTGTGTAGTATATACTGTAGGTGTACGAATTCAGAAAATGTAACATTTGTTTATCTGAAATTGAGATTTACTATCACCAATGATTGGAAGGGCTTTTAAAATTGAGAACCGCCTTGTTGATTTATACTATATTGAATCATTCTTATTGATAGACAAATATTTAATGTGATCTGTCACACAGAAAAGGAATATCTGAGAACTTCTCTAAAGGTTTACTATTACTTTCCAATCATCATTTTATCAGGTATCATTTACAAGACATTCAACTTTTGTACATGAAATCCCATCTAATAATGTCACATCAAAAACTGAATATAGATATGTGCAAATCCAGTTCATTGCTCTCATTTAGCCCTTTCCAAACAAGACCTAGTTTTGACATCCATACTAGAACAGGCATTGGAAAACATTGCTGATATAAAGCTTTTTTAGCTCCACTTGCCTTCAGGCCAGTGGGCTATTGTCATGTTGCTGTGTCCGTCGTGCGCCCGTCCGTCCGTCCGGTCGTCAATTTTTTCTTTAAAAATCTTCTACTCAGAAACTATTGCATGGGTTTCAATCAAAATTCACAGGAATGATCCTTAGGTGGTCTTCTATCATATTCCTTTAATTAATTCTGATTGAACCAGAAAGTCTTGAGTTATCTGCCCTTGAATTAGAAAATGGCTGTTTTGACTTTGTTTTCACCCTAGCCCTTACAAATATTGACCAATCAAGACAAAACTTGGACAGAATGTTGGTGACTATGAGATCAATTGATCAAGCATGTCAAAACTTAAACAAGTTGTAGGCGAAGTTAAGATCTTGCTTTAGTGTGATTCTAAGCTTGATAGGAATATACATCCTCAGTTATATGCCTTTCGATTTGAAAACATTGCTAATTGTGACTGTATTCGCTCAACAGCCAAACTCACTCTGATCAAGACAAATCTTGTTTGGTCTTTTAGAGTAGAAAACATCATAGTAAATGAAGAATTGATTGTCACATGCAATTTCTTCAATTTCCACGATTTTTCGAAGCCGTTAACTTGAGGAGCATCAGAAAATGTCTTTGTGTGGGAATAGGTAAAACAAGCTATATATTAAAGTTTTAATTGTTCATTGGGCAATTTTTATGAACTATGTATCTGTTTTCATTGCCAGTAACATCCTAAGATGGAATCCCCCCCTTTCCTTTTTCTTTCTTCTTGCTCTAACTCTAAGAACCATATGTATTGAGCAATATAATCAAAACTTGAATTAAATATTATAAGAATCTCAGGCCTGTGGAGCAATTTAAGATCTTCAGGTCTTCTAGTCTCATTTTGCCTCAATATATTTCAATATTTCACAAGTTCTGTACACAAAGTTATGCTTATTTTGTCACCTATTTTCAAATTTGGACTGTCCAATTTTTGTGGTTTGGAAAAGGGTTAATTAAGTAAGCTGTCATTTGTTCTCAGAATGGCCTTTTTTGTTTGATGGATTGCAGTTTGCACAAAATGTATCTTTCTTTTCTTTTTTTCTGTAGGAAACAAATTCTTCATTGAACTTTGATAAAACAGTGAAACAAGACTATAATTATATATTGTGATTTATTTTGATACCAGTAAGTGTAATGGTGTGTATAAACAATCATCCAATCAGTGATAGTGTAGATAGATAGACTACTGCAAATACATTGGATATAGTGACGAACTGAAAGTGTTGAAGTAGACCGGGATTCTGATTTGGAACTCTTATTTGGGACTCGAGTGTGTGAAGAGAAACATTTGCTAGAAAGCCTACAGTTCTGTCCAATTGATTCAGTGAGTGTAATGTTATACATACCAAACACCAACATTTGAGACTTACCATATTTATGGTTAGTTAACCTTTCCCAAATCGAAGCTGCTTTTGATGTCCCTTATAGTCAAGGCTTAGGAAAAGATTCAGGCAAAATAAGGAAATCCTGATAAGCATTATTATCATTGGTCTTAATATTTTTCTGTGTCATATTGTATACAAATGCAATTTTTGGCAACATCCATTGTTCCCCTGTAATAACTTTTGAATTAGAACAGTCTAAATTTTTGTCCCTTGGGAAAGGGTCAAATGTGTAGTAAATAGGAGAATAAGCTCAGGATGCGTTGATCCTGGAAGAGAAAATTTCAGAAAACTATGAAGGACTAGTGAAAATGCTTACTACCAACATTTTTATTTTTCCTCAATGTTTTCACACTGAATTTTATTAATTTTCTGCCTTTATTGTGCCTCAAAGGCTGTAATATGAGCATGTTTTTGCTTTGTGTGTCTGTCCTTTTAGTATTTTATAAGTTTCGTTTAGATTAAGATGACTATAACAGTTGAAAACGGCTTTAAACCCCAATAAATCAAACAATTGGATTAAGATAAGGCCTGGGCTATGTGACCAGTAACTATGGAACAAAATCTGTATTGTGCGAATAGACGATTTCAAGGGAAGTAATTTTCATTGCTCTCAAATTTAAAGTTTTTGACTTTTGTTGGGTTTTTTGCCAACCTTTCTTAAATTTAGAAATGTTTTCACTGAAACTGTTAAGAATATTCCCCGAAAATCTGAGCATGCTCAATTATTTCCATTCTTAGGAAAACAGGCGATATTGCATCTAATGGTATTTTAAAAAAGCTCGGACTTATGGATGTCAAGGAATAAGTCGAAATGTAAAGATTATATCAGAAGTGCATTACCCAGGTCTCACCTTAAGTTCAAAACTTGGCACTTAATAAATTTTGTTTGAATGTCCCTCTATCAAAAGATCTGGGATATATCATAACATTGTTGCTCTCTCTGTTCATTTATCTTTCCGTCTGTCTTAGGTTATTTGTACAATTGAAATTGAAATTCTTAATTAGGTATGCTATTCACCAAGATATAAATCGTCTTTCCCAAATTACCAAATTTAGGCTTGTCACATTTCAAATGAATTGAAAGCAACCTAATGAATTTGCATTGAAAACAGTCGGGCAAAAGAAGAAAATCAGTTTATTTGTATTTCTTCTCTCCCCCTCTGTTTCCATAGCTCTCTGTGCAGATCACGAAAAACTTATATCTTTGGGAAAATAGTTATAATTGGCAAGGGTGGGGGTTATTTTCTTTACTTTTTCTATTTCAGGAATGCCAAGATTAAAACGGAAGTCTGTTTCTCAGAGAAATGCTGAGAAACGGTCTGTGATGAGGTCCAGACGTACTATGAGAGATGGTCTTGGTGATGGTTATGCTGAGGGTGATGGTAGTAGTGATGGTCATGGTGCTGGTTCCGGCCCTGGTGTTGGATCCAGGAAAGCAGATGAGGGTCGAGACGACCCTACAGGCCTCATATGGACTGTGCCCGATATGACTGCTTCGGCAGTCGGGCCATCTGTTCAGGGAACTAGTCAACAGATGGGGGTCGATTCCTGCCTCTCTGAGCCCACTTGTGGTCCATCCATAAGTGGGTCATCTGTCATGGGAACCAAGCAACAGACGGAGGAAAGTTCCCACCTCTATAAAGCCATCGTGCCGTCTGTAATTGAAAAGTATGAGTTGCCAAATGAGTTGCCAGATGCTTTGCTTGGAGATTTGCTAAATGATTTACTTGATGACTTACAAAAGGAAGTGATTATTGAATCGACTGATGAAATTGCATATAGAATACCGCTTGATGATATATCAAATGATACTGAGTCTGAGCATATAAAAGCAGAAAGGAATACATCTTCATTGTCTGAGACATCCAAATCTTACCCAGATCAGAAATTATGTTTTGCAAGTGGATACAAACTTAATGCAAATAATCCATTCAACTGTACCACATTACAACTAGGCTCATACAGTCAAAATAACAGAAGGTTTTCTGTGTATTCAAGAGGCAGCCAGTGTACAATGAACTCATTGTGTGCTTTGATATATGCACATTTTTCGAATCTGACAGCAAATATAGATGAAGTTCTGACAGTTGGCGATCAGTTGTATCAGAATGTTTCACAAACTTTGAAACAGCAAGGCAAATTTAAGCATAGATTTCTTTCTCTTGATGAAATCCCTGATAAAGCTGAGATATTATCAAGGCAAGTGTTTGTTCAAAAGGAGGCTATCATATCAGGCAATGCTGTAGACCAGCTTGATGATCCTGCATTTCCATCTTTGCACAAATCCTTACAAACTGCCTTTCTAAATGTGCAGTATGTTTTAGTGATGATAGGTGCTGTGTGCTCTGCAGTGTTTGTTAAAGATGACACATTTTGGCTTTTTGATTCACATTCACATGGAAATGATGGAATGCGTGATCCAGATGGAAAATCATTACTGGTTGGTTTTGCTACTCTTAATGAAATGGTGACCTTTTTATATGCTATGTATGAGAGCATGAGGATTGAATTATCTTCTCCGTATGAAATTTTGCCACTGGCATTTACATGCTCACATGATAGAGATGACCTTCATTCTAATTTGTTATTGAATTACTTTGAGGATCAAAGAAATAAAGCTATGATGAAATCAGCAGAGAAATCACAAAAGCGCAAAAAGCCATCAGTCAAAGATAGAGGTATTGACAGAAAAGAATATTATAGGAAATATAAACAAGCGAAACGTTGTGATGCTTTGTTTAAAGAGAAAGAGAAAGAAAGTCAGGCTACATATAGGCGAAAAGCTAGAAGCGATATGAAATTTACACAGAAAGAGAGAGAAATTCAGATTACATCAAAACAAAAAGCAAGAAGCAATATAGATTTCAAAAAGAAAGAAAAACAAATTCAGTTGACATCAAAACAAAAAGCCAGAAGTAGTGCAGAGTTTAAACAGAAAGAGAGAGAAATTCAGTGTACATCAAAACAGAAAGCAAGAGGCAATGTGGATTTTAAAAAGAAAGAGAGAGAAATTCAGATTTCATCAAAACAGAAAGCAAGAGGCAGTGTGGATTTTAAAAAGAAAGAAAAACAAATTCAGTCTACATCAAAACAGAAAGCAAGAGGCAGTGTGGATTTTAAAAAGAAAGAGAAAGAAAGTCAGGCTACATATAGGCGAAAAGCTAGAAGCGATATGAACTTTAAACAGAAAGAGAGAGAAATTCAGATTACATCAAAACAGAAAGCAAGAGGCAGTGTGGATTTTAAAAAGAAAGAAAAACAAATTCAGTCTACATCAAAACAGAAAGCAAGAGGCAGTGTGGATTTTAAAAAGAAAGAGAAAGAAAGTCAGGCTACATATAGGCGAAAAGCTAGAAGCAATATTAACTTTAAACAGAAAGAGAGAGAAATTCAGATTACATCAAAACAGAAAGCAAGAGGCAGTGTGGATTTTAAAGAGAAAGAGAGAGATAGTCAGGTTACATATAGGCAAAAAGCCAGAAGCAGTGCAGATTTTAAACAGAAAGAAACTGCATCAAAAAAGAAATTGCGTTCAAATCCATACAATTTAGAAAAGGAAAGAATTGCAAAACAAGTTGCTCGATCTAAAGATAGTTTAAGAGAAGCAGAAAGAATGAGTGATAGAAACAGAAAATGCTTGAAAAGAAAGTCAACAGAATATAGACAAAATGAAAGCTCATGTGCTAAAAGAAAAAGACATGGGGGTGACATAGATGAATGTATAGCATTATTTCATGAGAGTATTAATGTTGGACCTCAATATATCTGCTCCTGTTGTAAGCAAACTTGGTTCAAACAAAGTGTAAGTAGTATTGCTACTATTAAAGATGTGATTGATTCAAAATATTTAACTGGTACCTTGTCAGTAGACAACTTAGAATGGATATGTATAACTTGTAAGACAAACCTAATGAATAGAAAGGTTCCAAGATTATCTGAAGCAAATGGTATGAGATGGCCTGAGAAACCAGATGTCTTACAATTGTATCCACTGGAAGAAAGACTGATTGCTTTACGCATACCTTTTATGCAAATTAGAGAACTACCACGAGGCCGTCAGTACTCTGTTAAAGGCAATGTTGTGAATGTGCCCGTGGATATTCAACCAGTTGTTAATTCTCTTCCTAGACCATTTGATGAAAATGTTACTGTAGCAGTTAAGCTGAAAAAGAGGTTGTCCAACAAATCTTGTGCATATACAGAGAATGTGAGGCCTTTACGTGTTTTGGTAGCATTACACTGGTTAATGAAAAACAGTGCTTTGTATGCAAATTCATCAGTTACAATTGATGAAGAATGGATTTCACGTGTAACGAGAGAATGTGAGGAGACTGTACAAGAATTTTTTTCATCCGTTAATAAATCATCAGATATTGAGACAGGAATTAATGATAAACACCATGAGGAGGAAAATGAAAACAGCCATGATTCAGATACAGAAGAAAACATGCAAGAGAACGTTGGAAACATAGACACACTCATTGAAGACGGAGATCTTGAAAATAGAACAGACACATTTACATTTGCTCCTGGAGAAGGTCAGAGACCTTTGAGTATATATCAAGATTCTGATTCAGAATTTCTCTGCTTTCCAACAATATATTGTGGACAAAGGAGAGCTCAAAATGAAGAGAGATTAGTTCCAGTAAATTACAGTGACGTTGCTAAATGGGAACTCAGAAGCAATGATAGGCGAGCAGCTAACAGTGTACCCAATATATTTTTCAAACTAAAAAAGATTCAGATGAAGCAACTGCATGACAAAGTGAATCTTGCTGTGCGAAGAGGTCAGTTTGAAAAAAAAAATGACTGCAGGGCAGGCTAAAGATATGAGCTATATGGAAAACGTAGTACGCAAAGATGAAGGGTATTATATTTTCAAACAACTAAGAAAGTCTCCTGCGTACTTGGAAACAAAGAAGAAAGATGTGTTTGCAATGATTCGACAACTTGGCTTGCCTACTTGGTTCATGTCATTGTCATCTGCAGATACAAGGTGGTCAGACTTACTAAATATGTTGTCAAACCTCAATCAGGGTTTCACCTATTCCGAAGATGAAATAAGGAATTTGTCATGGGAACAGAAAATCAAGTTAGTTCAGAAGGATCCTGTAACATGCTCTCGTTATTTTGATCATAGAGTTCAACAATTCATTAATATTGTCCTAAAGAGTTCTCATGCTTGCATTGGAAAAGTGACCGATTACTTTTACCGGGTTGAATTTCAACAAAGAGGTTCACCTCACATACACATGCTTGTTTGGGTAGAAGATTCTCCAAAGTACAAAAACAGCTCCAATGAAGAAATAGTTGAGTTTGTTGATACATACTTAAAGTGCAGTTCTGAAAACGAACAAATGCAAGAATTACTACAGTTGCAAGTTCATAAGCATAGTAGAACATGCCATAAAAAGGTAGACAAAATATGTCGTTTTGGATATCCATTACCGCCATTGAAGAAAACAATGATTCTTGAACCACTTGAATCAGATGCTGAGAAGTACAAGAAAATGTATGAAAAAATTCAAAAGAAAATGAATACGGAAAAAGAAGGGTATGACATGACTTATGAAAAGTTCTTAACAGATGTTGTGGAACTGGATGAAGATGAATACATCAAATGTATAAGGAGCTCCTTAAAAGCGTCAAAGGTATTTCTGAAAAGAGAACCAAAAGATGTACGTGTGAATTTGTACAACGAAACTGTTTTGAAGGCTTGGAAAGCAAATATTGACATACAGTTTGTACTAGACCCATATGCCTGTGCCATGTACATTGTATCCTACATCAGTAAATCACAGCGTGGAATGAGTGCATTATTACATGCTGCAGCAAAAGAGGCAAGAAATGGCAATTTTGACATTAAACGACAGGTGCGCCATATTGGCAACATTTTCTCAAATAGTGTTGAAGTGAGTGCTCAAGAAGCGGTGTATCTAGTACTTCAGATGCCTCTTTCCAAGGGTACACGAGATGTAGTTTTCATCAATACTTCAAAACCAAATGACAGGATCCAGCTTCTGAAAGCAAAACATGAATTAGATGAGTTACCTGATTCTTCTACAGACATTGTAGCTGAGAATGTGATCAAAAGATATGCAAAAAGGCCGAAATGCCTAGAAAATTGGTGCCTCGCTGATTATGTTTCACAGTTAGAGGTTGTGTACCCAAAAGATGGTGAAAGAAACTCAAATGATGATGTGAATGATGATGAAATCAATTCTGATGATTTATTCAACGACTCAAAAAGCCTCGTTGTTTTGAAAAATGGTATAAAAATAAGAAGGAGGAAAATTGCCAAAGTTATCCGTTATGTAAGGTTTAACCGCAAATCAGATGAGGAGAATCATTTTCGGGAGAAAATCTTGCTGTTTTTACCATGGAGAAATGAAAACACGGATCTTATGATGAATTTTGAAACCCACAAAGAACATTATGAAACTAAGAAACGCCAGATTGATTACAAAGCAAATTTGTATGAACACCATATTGAGGAATTAGAGATGGCAAGAGAAGCTGCCGAAAATGATTTGGATGTATTTGACGAAATAGCCTCAGGAACACAGCAAGTTGAGGCAGAAACAGCTATGGAGAGTTCAGCTGAATCTGAAACATTTGTGTATTTCAATCCAGATAGAGTTGTTGAACAAAGGGAGTATGACATAGGAATTGAACTAGGCAGCAGTGTGGCCACAGCCTCAGTTGAAGTAAATGAAAATGTTATGCCAGATGATCAGTATAGAGAACTTCTGAGATGTTTGAACACAAAACAAAGGCATTTTTATAACCATGTTATTCATTGGATTAAAACAAAAGATACCCCGCTTTATGCTTTCCTTACTGGTGGAGCAGGTGTTGGTAAAAGTGTTGTAATCAAGGCATTGTATCAGACCTTGTATAGATATCTGAATCTTAGTGAGGGTCAAAATGCAGATGAGAAGAGGGTTTTGCTGTGTGCATACACTGGTAAAGCAGCTTTTAACATTAATGGTTCAACCATATCAACAGCATTCTGTCAGAAATTCATGCAAAAAGAACAGACATTAACGTGTGACAAACTCAACTCATTTAGGTCAAAATATAGAAATCTTTCTGTTGTGATAATTGATGAAATATCAATGGTAAGCAATACAATGCTTAAATTTATTGACCAAAGACTTCAGGAGTTAACAGGTACAAGACTACCTTTTGGTGGTAAGAGCATTATTGCAGTAGGAGATCTGTTTCAATTAAAACCAGTTGCTGGATCTTGGATATTTCAAGACCTCACAAGTGATGCTGCATCTTTAGCTGTGAATATGTGGAAAGAACATTTTACCATGTTTGAATTAACCGAGATTATGCGACAGAAGGATGATAGTGCATTTGCAGATTTATTAAACAGACTGAGGCACAATAAAATGACTGAGCATGATAAGGAACAGATTAAACAGTGTATGGTACATCCAAATTCAGAGAACTATCCACAAAATGCTCCTCATATATTTGCTGAAAATTCATTCATGCAATCATTTAATGACAAAATGATTAGTAATATAAATGCCCAAAAGGTTGAAATTCTTTGCCATGATTCCATCTTAGCTGCAAACATATCACAGGACAAACAAGAGAGAATTTTAAATGAATTGCAGAAGGATGCATCTAGTACCATGGGTTTGCACTACTCACTCACAGTTGTTATTGGTATGATATATGACTTGACAGTCAACATAGATACAGAAGATGGACTTACAAATGGGGCATCTTGTACTCTAAAGTTTGTAGAATATAAGCAGGCTGAGACAAACAGGCCTAGCATAGTTTGGGTGAAGTTTGATGATAAACAAGTTGGAAGAGACAGAAGAAAGAAATACTTAAGTAGAGGGTTTTACCACAATTCAATTGACAATAACTGGACTCCAATATTTGACATTGAGAGAACATTTACTGTGCGAAATAATACAGTTCAAAGAATTCAATTCCCATTGCAGCCATCTGCTGGTCGCACTGTTCATAGGGCTCAAGGAACTACCCTTAATAAGGTTGTCATAGATTTGTCTCAGAGAAGGATCAGAAAAAATCCCCATATTCATTATGTTGCTTTGAGCAGAGTAAGATCTATTGATAATCTTCATATTGTAAACTTGAATGAAGAGGCTTTATCTTTAGATGAAAGAGTAGTACAGGAATCAGAAAGGTTATGCTCAGAGGCAAAGCTTCAGCTATGCTATACTCCACTTGATACAATAAACTCTGATAACTGTCTGAAAATAGTGTACAATAATTGTAGGTCTTTGCACAGACACTTCAAAGATGTAGCAGTAGAGCAGAACATTTTGTCAGCACATATTATTGGTTTTGCTGAAACAAGATTAGTTGAAAGAGACCTCTGTTCTGACTATTCAATTGCTGGCTACCATCTTATCAGAAATGACCAGCATCCCAATACACAAACAGTCAGACCTGCTCATGGATTAGCATTGTATGCTAGAGATGATATCACTGTCTCAAAATGTCATCACTTCAGTACAACACAGTTTGAGTTTACTCTCATAAATGGATCTCACAGGTTACTTGAAATTCAGATTGTGATCCTTTATAAATCTCCAGGTCTATCATATGAAAAATTAATATCAACATTGAAAAGAGAACTAATTGAACACCTAGACCTGCTAAGACCTTTAGTGATTATGGGTGATTTTAATACAGACATGTCTCAAAAAGGAAATTGTCTTGAACAGTATATGTCAGAAACATTTTGTTGCCACCAAATGATACACGAACCTACTACTGATCAAGGATCAACATTAGATCTGGTTTTTTCAAATTACAATGATAGCGTAGCTGGGACTGTAGAAACATATTGGTCTGATCATAAACTGGTATACTTTTGTACATGTCAAAACAAATGAATGTTTATAATATGTAATCCTCAAACTTTTATAAAAAGTACCATATTAGTTTGTAATTTGTTTCTGTAATACAGCTTCCCACCAAAGTGTCACCCGTCTGATGTTTGAACACATAGTTTAATTTTTGTACAGGAATGAATGTACATTCTTGTACAAAAATTAGATTAGGTGAAAGGTGGTTCTGCTTGTAGGGGTGGCCACCATCCTCTTTTATGTAGGTGAATAATATGTTACACCAATTTTAGAAAATCGTTAATGATTCTGTTAATATGTGACCAATTTGAATTACTTTTAAGGCAAAGTAGGTGGAAAGATACAAAGAATTTGCTGAATGTTGTAGATTCTTTTGAAATCAGCTGATAAAAAATATTGATTACTAAAATTTAACTTGGTCATCAATAACTCTTTTAACAGCTGATTTTTTTTAAAGATCTACCACCACCATCTTATCCCTGATATATTTGTATATATCATGCTTCAAATCATTTCCAAATCAGTCACATTATAATTATATTATTGAAAATGTTCTGCAATTTGTTGTGTCAAGTAATTCCTTTCAATGTGTTTGATCATGTTTCATTGAACAAAACTGCTTCAACCTTTTCCTGAATGATATAATTTTAGGGTGGTAATTTTAGAGCTTCAATGAAGTTGGAAGTGACAAAATTGATGTTACTAAATTACCTCAAGATAGCTTTACATCACACAGCGTGAATAGCAGTAAGGGAAAAGGAGGTTTCCTTTTCCCTCATTGCTCTTCAATACATTCTCTGCCAGACATCAAAACCAGGTCTTGTGTGGGAGAGGATTATCATCTTGCACTTTCTAATTACTATATTATTAATTGATTTAGAAGTTGTAGACAATCATTGTATATGTTGTTAAGTAGGAAGATGTCTAAGCTATGTCAGAAAACAATGTGGAAAAATAGTAAATGAAATTTTTCAGATTTATCTTCTCATCACTATGTTTTCCAAAAGTTACTAGAGACATGAAAGCTAAGACTTTATGATGTATGAGAAAGAGAAGTCAATGGCAAAATTTTAGGTAAACGTATTGAAATGAATACAGTCATACATAATATAGACAACTATTGAAAAAAGAAAGTTCTTGTTCTGCAGAAAGTTCTGATTGAATTTAAAGTTACTGCAGCGTAGGACAAAGATGTGAATGAAAATGTGTTGACTTAATTAGCAAAGAAAATATTGAGAGGAATTCTTCAAGTGCTGGTTATAAACATTTCATCTTTTCTTCATAATATTTTCTAGTGCTATGTTTCTTAGTTACTGAAGTCAAAATTAAGCATTGTTTCTGAAAGGCTAAACTTTTTCACGAGGAATTGAAAATATACACATAAGCTGGGATATGGAAAAAAGTCCATAATAACAGTTAAGAACAATATACACACAGTCTGATCAAGATCCATACTGCTCTCTGGCAGCAGCTCCATAACCTGTAGCAACTGTAAGTTAGAAGAATGGATCTTTAAGACTGTATTTCAGACCTTTAGCTGATCTTGAAACCTGGTTTTTATGCCCCCCGATAGGGAGGCATCATAAATTTGACTTGTCCGTCCGTCCGTCTGTCCGTCCGTCCGTCTGTCCGTCCGTCCGTCCGTCCGTCATTCCGTCCAAAAACTTTAACATTGGCCATAACTTCCTTATTACTTAACATATTCGCTTCATACTTTACCACAACATTCCTTGGTACATTACCTTTCTGTAGGCACATACTTTGGTGACCTTGACCCCTGGATGACCTTGACCTTATGACGATCAAAGCGGTGTCGGGGGCATTGTCATCTTACAGTGACAGCTCTTGTTTTAAAATGATTTAAGGGACCTTTTCCAGATCCTGACTCACAAACAGTTCAAGATATCTTCGGTGTAAATGCAAAACCCTTTATCTCGTTTTCGGAAAATTTCAGAGGGGAAGAAAAATAATATAATTACTTTTCCAAAACTGAAGGATTTTACCTGAAGTTCGGACATATTGTTCACAAATAGTGTGTCTTTAATACTTACAAGTGAAAATGTACAAAAACCTGCGCGAGTTGTCTTAACTTAGCATACAAGTTTGTACTTTGAAAATCGCAAAATTCGACGTACAATGTTTTGCATTTAAACAGACGATATGTCGGTTAAATATTACAGAATGACTAAATGTGTATGCTGGTCTTGTTCTTTGCTGCTTGTCCTAATCCAGAAATTACTGGGGTCAGCATGGCAAATTTCATATACCAGTAATTGTATATATTATGTATAATTTTGGCATAGTTTTATTGTGTTGTTCCTTGATATTACCAATATCTGATTATTATAGGATTAATGTTATTCATGTTTGAATTGTGTCATCCATATTTCCCTAACTTAAATTGCAAAAGCAATGATAAATTCAAGCCATACTTCTGTTTTGTACTTATGTAATAAATGGCTTCATCAAATTGATATTGACCTATTTCTGAACATGTATGTAAATGTAGTGACTCATGTTGTACATGAAATATCAATGTTTATAGCCAATTAATGGCAACCAGCATCATGATTTGCTACATAATATTTAAGACATAAAATTATCTTGATATATAAAGAAGATTGTTTAGTTGAACAGTAAACATTAATTCAAGATATTGCACAATAAATGTGGCATTGCAATCAATAAGCTATTTTCTAAATTATTTGATTATTTGTCCAAAATTCAGTTTCTTCAGTGCTAAGACTAAGATTGCTTTCTTACTCTGTACTACTAATTAACTCCAAGCAAGGTCTGGTTACAAAAATGTTATGATAAACTTGTTGCACCGACAAATAAAATTGTCACCAATGACAGATCAAAGCAAATCTTAAAGATAGCTGATCTATTCAGGGGCAATTCATGTTAAATACATGTACAACAAAAAGCAACAATGCAGTTATAAATATACATAACTATCAAACAAAGCTAGACCATTTATGTTGTAATGTAGACAGAGATTATAATTCATTTCAATATCATGAAAGAAATATCAAAGCAAAAAGCACACAATCCTTGTCACAATTCAACATATTATTTCATACTTCAGAATAAGTACAGTTTTCTCAAAAAAACAAAACACAAAATTTAATAGTGTTTTCATTTTGTGATAATATTTTTCCATAGTCTTATTGACTGCAATGTCACTGCTGCATAATAAAATTACCAGACAGATTACAGTGTAACGACGTTAAGAATCTTAGAATAGTTCTTTGTTCAATAAACATTTCAAATTTATGTTTTGAATAAATATGTAAGTTCAGTTTACAACTATTAAAATTTATTGTGTAAACTTGTAATTATGATTTTGGCTTTCTTTCCAATCCAACTCTCTTTGTGAATGACATATTGACTTTGTAGACAAGTCCAAGTTGAAAACAGCAGCAAATGATAGAAAGATGTTGAAAGATAGGATTTGCCTGCAATATAGTACAAAAATGTTGAGGCAAATGAAGCAAATAATGATGATTTGCATTTTCTTCTTTTGCCTTAATCTTTTCCTAAGCCTTCTTTATTAATCCTTTCCTAAATGTTGACTGGTCAAATTTGAAAGGAGTTACAGATGACAAACAATTGATTAAAAAAGTGGAACATATATAATTTAGCATAGAAAATGTTTATGGAAAAGCAGGAATTGGTGATTATCATCAATTTCCTCTTTTCTCTCAATGTTTTTCCAAACTATTTCTATTAGGGACATCAAGTCTTGTTTGGAAAATGGCTAATCTTGCAAAGCTCCGATAGCTTGAATGATAATGTTGAAGTCTATTGATATGGGAATCTTGTAACCCATGCATTCAAATCCTGGTTTGGCCAACTCTCATCCAGACGGTAACTAAAGTCAATCATCTTTAAAAATGGATGACATGTCTGATTTCACTTTGGTGGATGAACAGCTGGTGACTTTGGTAGGGTGTGTAGCTCCTCTGGCTATATGGCCAGAAGGCTTTTGTCATGGTGGTGTGTCTCTGGTCTCTGTGTGTATGTCTGTCCATTCTCCTGCAGGGCCGTGTTTTACTAACATAGATTTTTGCAAAAACCCTGTAACAACACATCTGATTGAAAGAGAAATAATAACAGTAATTATTCTGCCAATCAGATTTGTTGTTGTTTTAAAAATGTTCGTAAGTTTGTTAGTAAAACGGGCCCCAGGTGTTGAGGTTGGGTGATTTGTGAGAACTACATATTTTTGCAAGGTTTTGTGCTTGCTGGATACATTCAATTAGAAACTTAACTCTGAGAAATCAGAAAGTGGTTGAAACAAGTTGAAATATGCAATAGCAGTTCAGGTGAGCGATTTAGGACCATCATGGTCCTCTTGTTTATTCTATATTGCTTTAAGTCAAAACTATCAATTCTTGGAAGTTTAACCTGTGAGTAATTGGAGAAAGAGGTCTTTGTAGCCACTGTAAATAATTCAGGATAGACATTATTGTTACATAACAATCTGTGATTTTTGCTGTGAGTTTAAAATCATTGTTGAATATATACTCAGTTCCAAAAGAAAGTGTGCACTTTTTAATTTTGAATATCCCGAAAAGTATGCCGTCTCCCGTCAGAATATATTGTACGACACATCTCAAGACTATTGACAAACGATATATCTATGAAGAAATCACATAGCACACACGAATTTTCGGTTTGGTTGCCACTTTGCATTTTTACGTATGCCTCTCGTGCTGGATGAGTTATCGAACTGAAATTAAACTTACTGCAACTCTTTAGGCATACCTTAGCATAAAATCACATTTTCATCACATTTGTACAAAGCGCAATCGCGGGAAACGAATGACAATTAACGTCGATGAACAAGATCGAACCTGGTTAAAAGAAATGCCATCAACATATTTGAATTTGCACGGTATTTGGGTTCTTATACCAAGTGTCCATTTGTATGACATCTTAAGGGCATATGAATATATTGTAGAACGTTGATGCACCGTTCGACGACAGTTTACTGGACTGCTAACGTAACGATTGGTATCGTTGACGCACACGTAACGTCTATAGGAAAATTCAAATTTTAGTGTGGAAATGGCTGTGAAGGCACGGTCATACAATACAACGGTATATAAGGGTGTAACTCCTTAACCCTTTCCCAAACGACAAAATTTAGGGTGACTCACTTAAAAAAACTGACACAAATGACAAAATGGAAGGCATTTAAGATAGAGTTTGTGTACAATATGGAACAGAAAATATTGAGACAAAAGGAGAAACTGCTGGTTATCAGCAGTTTCTTCTTTTGTCTGAATGTTTTCCCAAGCCTTTTCTATTAGGGACGTCAAAACCAGGTCTTGTTTGGGAAAGGGTTAAACAAAAATAGCTGTAAGGAGTGCAAATCTCAACACCATCAACACCATCAACACCATAATGATCTGGCTACAAGTATGCAGTATTATCAATTCTATCTATTCTATCTATTTTGATGCCAATCTTCTTTAAGGTCTAATTTGAAGTATGATATCACTCTTACATACTCAATTACTTTGTGAAAATTAAGGTAAAAGCAAAAAGCGAAAGTGTACACTTTCTTTGGAACTGAGTATAGTTTAACCCACAAACCAATGATATATACTGACGTCAAATAGAAACGCCTCAGCACTAATAAATGTCCGATTATTCGGTAAATCTGATTTGAAATAACAAATACTGATTTCCATCTGTAAATTTGATTATCTTTTGTTGAAAAATTTTGATAAAGAAATTATCAAATTGTTACAGTTTACAAAAAAAACGACACATTTAAACAGAGCGGTATCAGAATTTCCATTTGAAAAGCAGTAGCGCGTGGTTCACACTTTACTTGCGACGATAAAAGATACCGTAAAACGTCTTATTTGGTGACCACAATTAGTGAATACTAAACCCGACGTCGATTTCAACGTCTCAAGCCTGAAACGCATATGACGTTAACGTAAGACAGCTTCTTGTATAACAGGCATTACACGAGGTCTATCTGACTTTGGCCGATTGGCAAGTTTTTCTGTAACTCTTACTCGTCGACCAAGATGCCTAATCGTGCAGTGCAAGACTTCAAAACGTCAGGCGGCTTGTTCTTGATTTTCCCGTATTCGAAAATGGCTAATCTACGAGCTCTTTTTTCCAAGCAGTGTGTCTATTTCAAACGTTACTTGCAACAACAACAGTTGCCAGAAAAACACTTATTTGGCCACCACATTTACCGACAATTCGACAGAACGTCGATCAAAACGTCACAAACCTGAAACGTACATGACGTTAACGTGGAGAATTATCTTGCTTTACAGGCGTTACGTGAGGTCTAGTTGAGCGTGGCCGATCAATAAATGTTCGCAGAATTCTAACGCGTCGATCAAGACACCAAATCGAAAAACACAATATGTTAAACTGTCTCGCGACTTATTTGTGCATTCGTCCCATTCTAAAATGGCTTTATTGCGAGCTCCTGTTTTAGAATTTAGTCTTGGAATCCTTCAATTCGGATGTTTCATTAGAAAATCTTTGAATTCTTGGTTGCCTATCCACTAACACATGTTTCTGTGTACAATGTGACAAATTTCATCACGTGATGTACATACACGAAGCGCACGTAGAATACGTGACCAGTCACCGGAAATGGACATGTTAATGGATAGAAACGAATATTTTGTTCATTTGCCGTAATTGTCGGTCAAAATAAGGATATACAGTATATATGTCAACAACATTGTAATAGGCAAAAGGAAAATAAAGACAGATTTCATTGGAGCGTTTTTATTTGACATCAGTATATGTAGTTACATGTAGTATTATAGGTTATTGCATTAATATGGGAATATATTGTGTTGAACAAGTTCTTTTGGCAGAGTGACCCGAGCTTGCGAGCTTTACTACGCCAAAAGAACGAGTTCGACACAATATATTCCCATAATAATGCAATAACCTTTTTATTATATACTTTGATATTGTCTTGGACAAGATATCATTAACAAAATTCATACAAAATAGTTTTTACCCTTTCGGGTAGAAATTACTAAAATGTTTTAAAACGTCTTACGGTTGAACGTAAATTACGCGGGAAAAGTAACGTCAGCGTATGATACGTCGACGTCACTAGGGAAGTATAAACAACTTTGAATTATTTTCGACTTGGACTGGAATAGTCGTAAAAGGTTATGAGTTTCAGACATTTGTTACATATTTTTGGTATCAATCTGCCTAAAAATGTATATTTTCATTTGATGAAATTTGTTAATTTCGCGTATATGCAATCAGATTTGACTTGCTTCACAAAGTCAATATCAATGATATTTTGAAAGAAAATTTAACATTTATATTCTCCAATTAACTTTTGTCGATGTATCTTAGCGTTTGTAGTGGACAATATGGATTTTTGAGTGAATTACAAGGCTTGAAAGTTGCAAAGCGGGAGAGATGCCTGGAATTATAGTTCCGTCCTTGGCGACTGCGCGTGTTAAAGTTCCCGTGCAATTTCAAAGTATGCAATATCAGAAAATATTGCACACTTTCTTCCCGTTCAAATACATAGGGACAATATCAACGTATTTAATAATGATAAATGTCACCTGGAATTGATTATTATATTGCTTCATGTTTTGATTACAAAGCAAGGGTTTTTTTTTTTACTAAGAAAGTGGGACCGAATATCGACCCTTTCCCCTTTGGGATAAATCAAAGCTAAAATATTTACAAGGTTCTCCAATGGAAGTATTTATGTCAACATTAAAAGATCTTTGATTATCAGCTGATAAACTGCTTCTAAAAGCCATTTTCTTTGTTTTTAATGAAATGTTTTCAAGCAATTTCAGTATTCAATCAAAATACAAAACTGAAGATTTCCCCCCTGTAACAGCTTCTCCAACATAATTTTGTCCCAAAATTAAGGGTCCGGGCCCCTTCCCCTATCCATAAAAGAGCCCCTGCAAATATAGAATTGTTTGTATTTGATGTTTCTTTTTTAGGACCAATCTGAGAGGAAAGAAGACTTTCTAGAGTTCTACAGACTGGATGACAACTGCACATTCCGAATGTGATTAAGAAACTTGTTACATGGCAGATTGGTCGTCTCAACTTAGAAGTCACATGGAATTATGGAAGCTTACACAGATTTTTCTGCGCCAATGTCTTCATAGAATAATTGACCAAAGGTGAAATAGTATTGGAGGATTTTCTGAAATCCTAACGTCAGTAGCCTATAGGCAAGTTTTCGTATCTACAATCTGGGTGTCAGCCGAATATTCTGAAGATTAACAATATGCTTCATTGCTGACTGATTTACAAAACTTTGAAATAACTTGGAATTATGGAAACTACTGAAAATGCTTGTGAAAGTGTCTCAGTAGGAATACTGAACAAAGGGGAAAATCCGAACAGGATTCTAATAATTACTACAATCATGGAAAGCATTTGATCATGTCTTCTCCTTCAATTTGTCCAAAACAACAACCTTCTGGAGAAGATCCATATACATTTGACATTTGTGGAAAAGGCTTCCAGGAGTCTTCTACTTTGGAAGATCACAAACTACTGCACTCTGATGAGAAGCCCTATACATGTGGTATTTGTGGAAAATGTTTCCTGGAGTCTCCTTCTTTGGAAGATCACATGCGACTACACTGTGAAAAGAATCGTTTTGAATGTGACATTTGCGGGAAGGATTTCACGACGAATTCAAACTTGACAGTTCACAAGCGAATTCATTCCGGAGAGAAGCCATATCAATGTGACATTTGCGGGAAGGATTTCACAGAGAATTCAAAGTTGACAGTACACAAGCGAATTCATTCTGGAGAGAAGCCATATAAATGTGACATGTGTGGAAAGGCGTTTACATGTCAGACTAACCTTGTTGTTCATAAAAGGGTACATACTGGAGAAAAGCCTTATAAATGTGACATTTGTGGAAAAGGTTTCATACAGAAATCTAATTTGATAAATCATAGAATAAAACACTCTGGAGAGAAGGCATATCAATGCGACATGTGTGGAAAGGCGTTTTCAGGTCAGACTAACCTTATTGCTCATAAAAGGATACACACTGGAGAAAAGCCATATAAATGCGACATTTGTGGAAAAGGTTTTACAAAATCTTTTAACTTAAAAGTTCACAAGCGAATTCACTCCGGAGAAAAGCCATATAAATGTGACATGTGTGAAAAGGCCTTTACAGGTCATTCTAATCTTATTACTCATAAAAGGATACACACTGGAGAAAAGCCATATAAATGTGACATTTGTGGAAAAGGTTTCACTCAGAACTCTGCTCTGGTAGGTCATAAGTTAAAGCTGCACTCAATAACACATGCTTTTGAAAACGACAACATTTGTGGAAATCGTTTTGCGTTATCATCTTGTCTAAGCCGCCACAAGGGAATAAACTCTGAAAATAAACCTTTTGAATGTGATGTTTGCGAAAAGAGTTTATCAAGTTCTTATAATTTGAAAGTTCACAAGCGAATTCACTCTGGAGAAAAGCCATATCAATGTGACATTTGTGGAAAAGGTTTCACTCAGAGTGGAACTTTGATAAATCATAAAATGATACACTCTGGAGTAAAGCCATATAAATGTGACATTTGTGGAAAAGGTTTCACTCAGAATGGAGCTTTGATAAATCATAAAATGATACACTCTGGAGAGAAGCCATATACATGTGACATTTGAGGAAAAGATTTTCTAGCAATGGCTACCTTAAAGCGTCACTCAAGAATACACACTGGTGAACAACAATATAGTTGCAACATTTGTGGAAAAAATTTGGCTTCATGTTTTAATCTAAGACGCCACAAGAAACTGCACTCTGGAGAGAAACCATATGAATGTGTCAAGCTATTTGATTATGACATTTGCGGAAAGGGTTTCAAACAGAATTCACATTGAAAGGTCACAAAAGACTCTTGAGAGAAGCAATATTAATGTGACATGTGTGGAAAGGCGTTTTCAGGTCAGAATAACCTAATTTTTCATAAAACGATACATACTGGAAAAAAGCCATATAAATGTGACATTTGTGGAAAATGTTTCATTCATAACTCTTCTTTGATACGTAATAAAATGATTCACTCTGGAGAGACGCCGTTTAAATGTGACTTTTGTGGAAAATATTTTTCATCCCTATCCAACTGTAGGGTTCAAAAATTAAACACTCAAACGAACAACTATTTAAATGTGGCATTTGTAGCAAATGTTTTACAACAAAGTTTTGCTTAAGGCAACACTCTAGCATACATACTGGCGAAGAACAATATAATTGCGACATTTGTGGAAAATATTTTATCAAATCCTCCAGCTTTATTATACCCCACGCAAACAAAGTTTGTTTTTTTTTTTTTGGGGGGGGGGGGGGAGGGGGGTATAGGAATCACCCTGTCTGTCTGTCTGTCCGTCTGTATGTCCACATTGCTTGTGATTGCAACTCCCCCGGAACCGCTTGACGGATTTTGATGAAAATTCACATGGACGATCTACATGACATGGAGATGTGCATGAAGCAATTTCTTAGCTCTGCGATGTCAAGTAAGGGAGATAATTGACTTTGGTTTTTAGCTCACCTGAGCATGTAGTGCTCGAGGTGAGGTATTGTGATCAGTCCGTTGTCCGGCGTCTATCCATCTGTCCATCCGTCAACTTTTAACTAAAAAATCTTCTCCTAAAGTACTTGACAAAATTCAATCATATTTCACACATATTATCTTTTAGGTCATGCTTTTTCCAAATACTTCAAAGAATTGGAACCGGGGCCATAATGGGTTCAAAAAGTAGGTCACTATGTCAAATCTTCTTCCTGCTCTAGGGGTCACATTTTTTGCTCAATCGTTGTGAAAATTGATCAGAATACTTGTCTTGATGATATTTAGTTTATGATGAAAAATAGGTCAAGCCAGGTTAAAAACTAGGTCATTATGTCAAATTTTGTAAAATCCATCTTTTTACACAGTTGGAAGTGCCAATTTTGGTCCAAACTTTGTAGATATTGTCATGAATGTTTATCTAGATGATATCAAGGTCAAGTCAAGAAGTGGGTCATGCTAGGTCATTAACTAGGTCAAGAGGTCAAATCTTACAAAATCCTTTCTTTTGCTATGGAAGTGCCAAATTTTGTCAAAACTTTGTCAAATTGTCCTCAATGTTTATCTTGATGATATCTATAAAATGATAAAAAGTGGGTCATACAAGGTCAAAAACTAGGTCACAAGGTCAAATCTTTTAAAATCCTTCATTCACTTTCTCAAAATTGTCCTGATTGTTAGTCCCCTACCGGTGTTCACACCGGAGGGGACTATAGGTTTGCCCTCCGTCTGTCCGTCCGTCCGTCAGTCTGTCCGCCCGTCTGTCCGTCCGTCTGTCCGTCTGTCCGCTCAAATCTGGATCCCGCGATAACTTAATAACTAAGCAAGCGTTTTTGATGAAAGTTGGTATATGACTAGATGGCAATGTGTAGATTATGCACATCATTTTATTTTTGTTTTTCGACTTAAATTGAGGTTGCTATGGTTACAGAAATAGTGAAAATATGGCCAAAAATGGGATCCTGCGATAAGATAATAACTAAGCAAGCTAGTTTGATGAGACTTGGTATATGACTATATGGCAATGTGTAGATTATGCACATCATTTTATTTTTGTTTTTAGACTAAAATTGTTGTTGCTATGGTTACGGAAATAGTGAAAATATGGCAAAAAATATTGGATCCTGCAATAAGTTAATAAGTAAGCAAGCTAATTTGATGAGACTTTGTATATGACTAGATGGCAATGTGTAGATTATGCACATCATTTTATCTTTGTTCTTTGACGAAAAGTGCGGTTGCTATGGTAACGGAAATGGTGAAAATATGGCAAAAAATGGATCCTGCAACTTAATCTATTATTGATTACCATATTGAGTCAATGTGAAGCCGGTAGGGGACTTTATGTGTTGCATACAACACCAGATACTTGTTTATCTTGGTGATATCTAGGTCATGTCAAGAAGTGGATCATGCCTGGTCAAAAACTAGGTCACGAGGCCAAATCTTGTAAAATCCTCCTTTTTGCTCTGGAAGTGCAAATGTTGGTCCAAACTTTGTCAAAATTGTCCTAAATGTTTGTCTTGATGATATTTTGGTCATGGTCAATGGTGGGTCATGCAAGGTCACAAGGTAAAATATTACAAAATCCTTCCTTATGCTTTAGAGATGCCAATTTTGCCCCAAAACGTTGTCAAAACTATCCTAAATACTTATCTTGATATCTAGGTTATGTACAAAATATGGGTCATGTAAGGTCAAAAACTAGGTCATTGGGTCAAATCTTTGTTTTGCTTTAAGAACGGAAACATATACTTAAACAATGAGAAAATTGTTCTGAATGTTTATTTTGACGAAATCTGGGTCTTTTTAAAAGTGGGTCATGCGAGGTCAGAAACTAGGTCAATAGGTCAAATCTTGCTTTTATGCCCCCGATAGGGAGGCATCATAAATTTGACTTGTCCGTCTGTCCGTCTGTCTGTCCGTCTGTCTGTCCGTCATTCCGTCCAAAAACTTTAACATTGGCTATAACTTCCTTATTACTTAACATATTCGCTTCATACTTTACCACAACATTCCTTGGTACATTACCTTTCTGTAGGCACATACTTTGGTGACCTTGACCCCTGGATGACCTTGACCTTGAACATAGATTGGCCATAATTTAAAATCAAAGCGGTGTCGGGGGCATTGTCATCTTACAGTGACAGCTCTTGTTTCTCTAAGAACCAAATTTTTACTCAATTATCGTTAAAATTCAGAATGTTTATCTTGATGATATCTTGGTGGTGTGAAAAGTGGGTCATGCGAGCTCTAAAACCAGGTCCCAAGGCCAAATCTTGTTTTGCTCTAGGAACCAAAATATTCACTTTATCGTGAAAATATTTATCTTGATGATATCTGGTCAATGTAAAAAGGGGGACATGTGAGGTCAGAAACTTGGTCAAGGGTCAAATCTTGTTTCTGCATTTAGAACCATAATAATATCTGAATCATTGTGAAAATTGTTCAGAATGTTTATTTTGACAATATCTGGGGCATGTATATAGAGAATAGATGGTTCATGTCTTGGATGGGTCAAGTTTATTTGGCAAGGCGGAGGAATATATCTGGTGAGCCGAAGGCGAACCTGATAAATTCGGCAGCCGAGCAAAATAAACTTGACCCATCCAAGACATGAAACATATACTCGGCAAAACTGCTAACGCATCACTCAGATCTTTGTTAATATTTTTTAACGAATGTACAGAATACGTTCAAATTTTGCACAAGCCGACTGCAACCATTTGATTAGAAGTCAATGAAATTTCATTGGGAAATTCACGCATAACTTTCAAACCTTTTGTATTGGCTGTAAAGGGGGGTTTACACGATGTGCTTTTCCACATGTGTTTTTTCACATGTGCTAAAACATACCGTGTAAACCCCAGATAAACCCAAGATAATGGGCCTTATGCTAGCATATGTGAAAAAGCATACGGTTTAGAGCATGTCCTATTTCATATGAAAAAGCACATGGAAATTGACCAATCAGATCTCTGATTCCGGAGATATGACCCGGTAAAATAAATAAACTGTGCTCGGCCCCTCATTAATCATTGTGAACCCACTGATTCTCTACAGGTAACTGTTAACCCATTACCAGACAACAAAATTTTAGACTTATCTAAAATGAAACAGGATGAGTGAAATTATCGTTTTATGTCTTTTGATTTGGAAAACATAGTGGGAAAGGAAGAAATTGCTTGTCTAAGCAATTTCTTGATTCTCCACTATGTTTTCTAATGCATTTATCTTTTTGGCAGTCAAAAATAGTCAATGTGTGGGAATGGGTTAACAAGAACGTTTTTATTGTACATGGTTTTCTTTTTTTTAGTTAGCCGATTCCCAAACGACATAATTTTAAGTCTGGTCTAATCTTAAAGTTATTGCATTGGACAAAATAGATCTTTATTGAGGTAGAATTTGTTTCAATTTTGCATAGAAAATATTGAAGCAAAACGAGAACATGTTACTAGCATTTTCTTCTTTGGCCTTAAAGTTTTACAAAACCTATTGTATTTTAGGGATGTAAGAACAAGTCGTGATCGGGAAATGGTAAAATCATAATTTTACACTAAAAGGAGACTCCAAATGTCAATAACATTTTTTTCTGTTTTATCAAAAATATATCTAATAGAGGATTATGCAAAAACGTTTGTCATGTTAAGCCAGTGAACTTAAACCCATTATCAGACAATGAATGATTTTGACTCTCTACAAAATAATGGCTTTGGAAAACATTACGGAAAATAAAGAAATAGTTTGTGGCAAGCAATGTTTTCAATTCCCACAATGGTTTCTTTCTTAATTTATTTCTTAAGTATTGGCGTGAAGCTACAGCAAAATGGATAAAGCACATGGGATATAATATTTCACTTCGGAATGCAATGTACGACTGGCCAGTAAACAGTTTGACCTAGGTCAGCTAAGTTCACCAAAAGCACATGTGCAAAAACATACCGTGTGAATGCAAAAAACACATGTGCTAAAAACATATGTGAAAAAGCACATGTGCTAAAACACACCGTGTAAACCGCCCTTAAGAGTCCCTTTGTAGAAATGTTACCCTTCTGTAAACAAACCGACGGCTTTAACACTTTTGTGGGCGCGTAATTTATTCCCGCAGAGGTAGTGTTACATCACTAGTGTCGTTGGTGTCATTGTTGGCGTCGACGGCGACGTCGGTTACGTAGACAAAAACGTATCGGTCTATATCTTACGAATTGTATGAGATGCAGTCTTGATATTTCACACATAGACAGGTCGGACCAGGAACTTTCACATGAGAACATAAAAATTTGACCTTGTGACCTTGACCTTGAAAAATTGACATTTTCTTTTAAAAAGGTGTATCTATGCGAGCTACGTTGTCCACGAAAAGCCCTTGTTACGTTAGATAAGGAATTAATTTTTTCAGACTTCAATTTCACAATAGACCAGCTTTCAAAATCAATTCAAACAAAAATGATTGAAAAATATCACAAGTTTCACGTTCCGAAAAACTGTTTTGGTCCCCTTTTCGTATGACGCGGTCACAGTAGAGAGAAAACTTAGAAATAGTTTTATGGATGAGTGCAAAATCTTGTGGGATAAAGATATTTCAAATTATAAATCTAAATCGTTAACAATAAATAAGTTATGCGATTTTAAAAAGTGATGCGTTAGCTCTTTTGCTGAGTATATATTCCATTAATCCTGTTACAACCTTAAAACGATGTAGAATTACAGAAACATATTCATAATGCATTGAAATCAATCAATTAATTATTTTCTGCAGCGATGTCACCTTTTCAAAATGTTTGATGCGCAAACGTTTAGTGAGTGGCAGAAAGTAATCCGCATAGAAAATATCCTTTCCCATCAACATTTTATAATTTTACCGCGGTAATAACAAACAAGTTATATTTAAATTTTCAAATATTATCTATGATCATGCAGTGTACCCAAATAGCAAAGAAATAGAAGGTGGCTCGAGTCGACCACTTTTTCACATGGTCGTTTGTTCTTGAGTGGATTGGGATTGGGTTCGATTTGAACAAAACAGATTCAACGTTTTAATTAAAACTCGAAAAGGTCAAACTGTAACAAGAACATACCAAGCGCCTACCACAAATCATTCAGTTCACTGTTCGTCCCAACTTTAATTTCCTCAGTCTTGGATTTAGCTGTAAAATCAAACGTGTCCGCTCTTTCTCCGATGTCGTCCATTTTTAGCTCCACTGGCCTTTCAGGCCAGCGGGCTATTGTCATGGCGATGTGTCCGTCGTGCGTCAGTGCGTGCGTCCGTAAACTTTTTCTTTAAAAATCTTCTCCTCAGAAACTACTGGATGTATTTCAACCAAACTTCACAGGAATGATCCTTGGGTGACCCTCTCTCAGATTCCTTCAAAGAATTTTGATCGAACCAGAGTTATCTGCCCTTGAATGTCAAAAATAGCTGGTTTTGACTTTATTTTTACTCTAAAATCTACAAATATCAACCAATCAAGACAAAACTTGGACAGAATATATATAAGCATAATATCCTGCCTGGGTGTAATTTTCAGCTTGATCGGAATTATATATCATGAGTTATATGCCCTTGAATTTGACAAAATTGCCGTTTTCAACTCTATTTTGACTTTGATTTCACTCTAGCAACTACAAATATTGACAAATCTAGACAAAACTTTTACAAAATGTTGGTGACTATTAGCTCTTGATTTGGTGTAATTTTCAGCTTGATCTTGATATTACATCATGAGTTATGTGCCCTTGAAATTGACAAAATTACAATTTTCGGCTCTATTTTTACTTTGTTTTCACTCTAGCAACTACAGATACTGATTAATCAAGACAAAACTTGTACAGAATATTGGTGACCATAAGATCTTGCCTTGGTATAATTTTCAGCTTGATCTGAAATTTATATCATGAGTTATGTGCCCTTGAAATTGACAAAATTGCCATTTTCGGCTCTATTTTGACTTTGATTTCACTCTAGCATCTACAAATATGGACTAATCAAGACAAAACTAGAACAGAATGTTGGTGACGATAAGATATTGCCTTTGTGTAATTTTCAGCTTTATCCATAAGAAATTCAGGCCTGTGGAGCGACTCAAGACCTTCAGGTCTTTCTAGTTTGACAGTCTTCAACGAAGCAAACTTGTGTTTTGCGTGGCAATGAAGACAATTATTTCAAAATAACGATAGCCTGACGTGTAAAGACAGGTTACAATTTTCTTGAAATAAGATAACAAACCACTGATATCTATCCTCCCAGACAACCACGGGTGTGTATTACGTCATCAAAACTTTAATCTATGTCATAGATTTCTAAGATTTAGGTCAATAATTCAAGGGCGGATTCTGTCAGTGGGACATTTTAGTTCTTTATTTAGACAAGGGAATGGAAGAGTTTCATTTGTGCTTTTTATTTCTCTTTTTGTGTAGACCACTTGCCTCGGATTACGAGTGAACTTAAACTTGGCGTTTTTGTAATTTCGGTGCAAGAATATTGATTAAATTCGCAGAATTATTTGATTGGGATGATTTTTGCTATTCAAAACAGGCGACTTTGCGAACAATTTGTGAAAGTTTTGTTATAAAAACGGGGATTTTGAGATCGATCCAACATCCGGATAAAATTAAAAGTAGTTTCGGCAGATCACGTGATCATATAGCATGATAAAGCATATCACGTGATCAGGGGGTAGGATAAAGCTAAGTTTATCCTACCCTCCGTTATTGGGCAGAATATTTAGCTAGTGACAGGATAAAAAATTGGTCATGCGAGGTCAAAACCTAGGTCAAATTTTGTTTTTGCTCTAAAAAATCAAAATATCTATTCATCATTATGAAAATAGTTCAGAATTGCTTATCTTGATGATAAATGGGTCATGTAAGAAGTGGCTAATGCTAGGTCAAAAAGTAGGTCACACGGCCTAATCTTGTTTTTGCAGAACCTAAATGCAGGGCCATCGTGGCCCTCTTGTTTTGTCCGCATATCTCGTGATCGCAATTCTCCCAAACCGCTTGACGGATTTTTATGAAAATTCACAAGGACGATCTACATGACATGGAGATGTGCACGAAGCAATTTCTTAGCTCTGCGATTTCAAATAAGGGAGATAATTGACTTTGTTTTTTTTTTTTTCGCCTGCATATCTCGTGATCGCAACTCCTCCCAAACTGCAAAACGGATTTTGATGAAAATTCACATAGACGATCTACATGACATGGAGATGTTCATGGAAGAATTTCTTAGAGTTGCGATGTCAACTAAGGGAGATAATTGGCTTTGTGTTTTTTTGTGCGCATATCTCGTGATCACAACTCCTCCAAAACCGCTTGACGTTTTTTTTTTTTTTTTTTTTTTGGAAAATTCACATAGACGATCTAAATGACATGGAGAGGTACATGAAGCAATTTCTTAGCTCTGCGATGTCATCCCAGGGAGATATTTCTGTGGATTTATTTTCTCAAACAAGGCGCTGCGGGGGTATTAGTCCGCTCTGTGACAGTTCTAGTTAACCACAAACTGTGCACTGAGGTTAGCTACCACACCACACAAATGTGACATTTGTGGAAAAGGTTTTAGAACAAAAACCTGTTTAACTATTCACACAAGAATACATACTGGTGAGACGCCATTCAAGTGTAACATTTGTGGAAAAGGTTTCAAACATTCTGGTGGCTTAAGCTCACACAGAAAGGTGCATTTATTTGATGTACAAACCAATTTTGCCCTACTGAGACCCGCTTTTGACGCCCCTATGGAAATGATTTGTGAAAACATTGAAGCAAGTCAACGAAATGCCTATACCCAGCATTATTCTCCCTAAGCATAACAATATTCTTGACTGTGTAGTAAAATTTATTCACCAATATTAACTTTGCCAATTGCAGTAGTTCCCCAAATGAACTAAAATGAACCGTCTGTGCACAATCTCAAAAAATCTTCACCCGACAAACGTTTTCCTTTGAGCTTTCAAATTTTGAGTTAATAATCATCTGAGGAATATGATATTCACCAATATACTTGTAATAACAGTGCAATGAAAGCTAGCCCCGTGTTGTTCGATATCAGGTTTTAGTGACAAATAATCATAGGAACGGTTTTCTCCAAGAACATTTTATGTTAACAACTTAAAAATCATATAGACCTCTACTAGTAAACATGTACTTCAAATTGTCATTATACCCCCGCAAACGAAGTTAAGGGGGCATACTGGAATAAGCCTATCAGTCCAGTGGTTGGTTGGTTGGTTGGTCTGTCAGCGAAACTTTGTCCGGAAAACTCCTCATACACTTATTGACCGATTTAATTCATACTTGGCACACATGTGCATTAGGACCTGTAGATGTGCTGGACTCAATTTATTGAAATCGGATAGATACTTTGTGAGTTATGGCCCCTGATTTGATGGAAAAAATACTTGTATAGACAACTCCTCCTACACTTACTGTCCGATTTGCTTCATACTTGACACACATGTGCATTAGAACCCGTAGATGTGCAAGACACAAATTTATTGAAATCGGATCGATACTTTTTGAGTTATGACCCCTGATTTGATAGAAAACATACTTGTCCTGACAACTCTTCATACATTTACTGTCCGATTTGCTTCATACTTGACACATTTATGTGTATAAGAACCTTTAGATGTGCAAGACACAAATTCATTGAAATTGGATCGACACTTTTTGAGTTATGGTCTCTGACTTGATGGAAAAAATACTTGTCCGGACAGCTCTTCATACATTTACAGTCCGATTTGATTCATACTTGGCACAAGTGTGTATTATGACTGGTAGATGCGCATGACGCATATTTCAAGAAAATCCAATGGACAATATATGGGTTGTTGCCCCCTGATTCAACAAAAACACTCATTCGAACAAATGGGATGGTGGCCGTGGTGGTAGTTTTTATCACCTTTTTTGATAGATTTCTAGTTAAGCATTGTTCCAAGACTTTCCAAATAAACAATCCTGATGAATTTATCGTCGCTTTTCAAAAAAAACCTCGTAACTGCAGCTTGTTTTAAGCTGCAGTTACGAGGTTTTTATTTAAAAGCAGCGATATTTTGACTAGGAATTAGTTTAAAATGTTGTGTTACGTAAATAAAATGGATCTTTTCTTATTGATCAGGTTAAATTACCAACTGGTATTTGTTGACTGTACATGGAATCATTTGAATAATATCCTGTACGAAAAATTACGCCCGTAAAACAGGCGTAAATGAGACGGAATTATGAGATGGAATCCGCCTTATTTTCCGCTAGTAAGCTTGTTTAAAGAAATATAGGAATGAGACGGAAACCAAGCGTAAACCAAGCGTAATTTAGAGGCGTAAAATGTTAATTAACCGGAATTTTTAGAGACGGAATATGCAAATGAAGCGGATTTTTTTTACAGGCGTAATTGCTAGGAGGCGGATTCCGCTTGGAATTTTTAAGAAATTACGGGCGTAATCCGCCTCATAATCCCGCCTCCTAGATATTTACTACATAAAATGTGGGTGGGGAATGGTAAAAATGAACATTTGAATTTGTTTAATTTAGTCAAAAGAACACTCACCAATGTTGCCTCACTTGGTCCTACCATTTAGTGAGCCCCTTAATGTACTGGATTCATCAAATATCAATGTTTGAATACATACCTCAAACATTAACTTTGCAAAAAGTCAGAGAAGCAAAATTCCCTCCAATTTTCTTAACAGGAAGTAGGAAATGGTCATAGACTGGGAGAAAATAGACTGGGAGGCCTTATTTTCACAAAGTTAATTCTATATCTTATGAACTATATATCTCAGGCACTATTTGAGATACAGTCATAATATTTCACACATGGATACTTCATGCCAGTACCTTTCATTTGGGACCATGACCTTTGGCCTAGTGACCTTGACCTTGGAGTTTGACCTACTTTTAAAAAAAACTTTAACCTGGCCTATATCTCATGCACTATTATTGATAGAGCCTTGATTTTTCACACATGGATACCTCCTGCCAAGACCTTTCATTTGGAATCATGACCTTGGACCTTGTGACCTTGACCTTGAAGTTTGACCTACTTTTAAGTTTTTTTTAACCTGGCCGATATATCATGCCCTTTTACACATACAGCCTTGATATTTCTCACATAGACACCTCCTACCAACACCTTTCACATTTGACCATGACCTTGTGACCTTGACCTTGGCATTTGACCTACTTTTTTAACATTTAAACCCAGCCTCTAACTCATGTCCTTTTACACATACATTCTTGATATTGCACACATGGACACCTCCCACCAAGACTGTTCACATTTGACCATGACCTTGGACCTTGTGACCTTGACCTTTGACCTACTTTGTAAAAACTTTGACCTGGCCTCTATCTCGTGTCCTTTTACATGTACAGCCTTGATATATCACACATGGACACCTCCTACCAAGACCTTTTGCATTTGACCATGACCTTGGCTTTTGACTTACTTTAGAGAACTTTAACCTGGCCTATATTTCAGGTGCTTTTACACATACAGACTTGATATTTCACACATGGACACCTCCTACCAAGACCTTTACATTTGATCATGACCTTGGACCTTGACCTCAACTTTGACCTACATTAAAGGTAGGCCCTTGAGGGGGCATTTCTTGTTTAGATACAGCCTTGATAATTCACACAAAGATTCTACCTGACATTTACTTTCATTCAGGAATTAAGACCTTTTGACCTTGACCTTGAAGTATGACCTACTGTTCAACCTGGCCTACATCTCATACACTGTGAGATATAGAGCTTTGATATTTCACATATGGATAGAACTTGTTAAGACCTTTCATTTGGGATCATGACCTTTGGCATTAGGACCTTTACCATAAGGCTTATACTTTACAAGAACTTTAACTTGGCCTATATTTCAATCACTATTACAGATGGAGTCTTGATAGTTTACTCTTGCATACCTCCTACAAAGACCATCAATCTTGAATTTGACCTTGCGACCTTGAATTTGGAGTTTGACCTTCTTAACAAAAGACTTTTCTTTGCCTATATCTTATGCAGTGCAAAATGAAAATGGCTAGTATATTGGAATCACATCATTATAAAATTGCTAAGTCCAAAAATTCCGTCTCCCTGGAAAGTTTAAGTTATTTTCCGCTTTAAGAAACAGCCATTCCGCCTTGTTAAAATAGCTAAGTCCAAAAATTATGCCTGTTCAAAAATTAAAGTTTTAAATTACGCCTGTTATGATAAAATTACGCCTCCATTTCATTTTACGCCTCTAATTTACGCCACTACTTTGCACAGTGACTATGGCGTAAAGTATAACTCCGCCACTTTTACAAGCGTAAATTGCCATTTACGCCTCATTTACGCCTCATTTACGCCTGTTTTCCAAGCGGAATCCGCCTCTTTTTTTCGTACAGGATATAATGCTTAATTGTAGTCCACCTTTAAAAAAAATTCCACGCGATGTACGAATTGTTATCCCCCCGTATCGAGAGATCGGGGGGGGGGGGGGGGGGGGCATAATGTTTTACTCACGTCCGTCTGTCTGTCCGAAAACTTAGCATTGGATTTTTGTCCAAAAGTATTCGACATACATTATAAAGTTCAAATTTGGTATGTAACCTTCTTTCGAGGGTATCTACCTGTTCCACGCACAATTACCTTTCTCAATGTCATGCATTAACCCTAACCAACCCTTTACATGAAACGTAAAGAGGAAAACTTTGCCATTTCGAGGACATTCGTGTTTCACAAACACATATTGTGTGTACTGTGACGTTTATATTCGTTACGTATCCGAAGCCATTCGGGTAACGTCGTCAACTTTCGGCGATGTCCACAGCGTTCCACCTCCGAATGTTTATGCCGTCATCCGAATAATTCCGAATCTCATTATGGGTGGGCTACCTTAAGCCCTTTCACAAACTTGATGATTAGGTTTTCCCCTTAACCCTTTCCCAAACAAGACCTGGTTTTGACGCCCCTATTAGAAAAGGCACTTGATAACATTGAAACAAAAGAAGAAACTGCTGATAACCAGCAGTTTCTCCTTTTGTCTCAATAATTTCTACACTATTCTGTACACGAATCCTCTCTGTACGATCATCTATTTTGTCATCGACAGCAGCTTTCGAATTGAAGAACCCTTCAAAAATGTCGTTTGGGAAAGGGTGAAGGAAAATGGCTTAGAACAGGCGTGGTAATAAAATGAAATGTTAAGAATAAGCAAAATATTTTCCTTTTGCACCAACATGTAACGATGTTACCACAGGGTTGCCTCGCGTCAGGGAAAAGTCGGGGATTTTTTTTTCCAAGGTCACGGAATTGTCAGGGAATTTTGTGAATTGTCAGAAAAATTTGAAAATACTGGCAAATGTCAGACAATTGTCAGGGAATTTTGAAAAAATAAGATGCAGTCCCATATAATTAATGATTTTTCATCTTTTTAAAAATGTCTCGAGACTTTACCGAGCCAGTTACCGCGAAATTAAGGCAACGAAACCTGTTAGGGAATTCCCAATTTTGTCAGGTAAATGTAAGGGAATATTGTCAGGGACCTTTGTTTCCTCTGACTAGTGGCAACCCTGATGAATATGTAGCTAAATCTATATGTGAATATTATTGTTTATTAAAAGAATGAAGTATCACCCTTATAAATTTGCATTTCAAGGATCTCTTTAGAAGCTAGACCCTTTCCGAGACGTTGACCCTTTTGACGCCCTACAAAAATGCATTTGGAATACATCATGAAAAATGAAATTCCTTGTGATAAGCAATTTCCCCATTGCCTGCAATGTTTTCTATCCAAAAATAGAAAAAAAAAGTATTTTAAAAGTTTTATTCACTTGAAACTGTCGTCTGCAACATCTTTTGAGTTTTGGCCAGTCAAAAATGTTGCCATCTGGTAATGGGTCTTGCAATACTAAACTTTTCATTAAATAATATTATATCTCTTACCCAAATAAGAACACATTTTGATAATCCTGTTCTAATTAAAAAGAAAACTCCGAGATAAAGACGAAAATGCCGATTTTCTCCTTTTACCTCAATGTTTTCTTTGCTCTTTATTGTATAAACAGTGAACTCTATCTTAATTGATGTCCATTCTGTTGTCTGTTGCATTTATCAAATTGGCACAATCTAAATTCTGGAAAAAACATCGAGACAAAAGAGAACCAGTGTCTTCTTATTTTGCCCCAATATTTTCCATACTTTGTTATAGGGTCTGCGCTTATCCCTTTTTAGCTCATTGGCCGAAGGCCAGCAGGACTCATGTTATGGTGCTGTGTCTGTCGTGCGTCCGTCTATGTGTGTGTGCGTAAACTTTTTCTTTAAACATCTCCTAAACTACCGGGCCAATTTCCACCAAACTTCACAAGAAGAGCTAATGCAGCCTTCAAAATAGATGTAGAAAAGAATTGATTTGGGTAAATTATAGCATAGAAAACATTGAGGCAAAATGAGAAACTGCTGGTCATCAGCAGTTTCTTCTTTTGTCTCAATGTTTTTCCTAGCCATTTATATCAGGGACATCAAAACCAGGTCTTGTTTGGGAAAGGGGTAAAATCGCACTAAAACCCATCCGATTGGCCGACACATACAGTTTTTACCTCTACTGGCTGAAGGCTTTTGTCATGGCTTTATGTCCGCCGTGCGTCCGTGTGTGTTAATATTTTTCTTTAAAAAATCATCTCTCAAGCTAGTGGGCTAATTTGACAAAACTTGGCAGAAATGTTACTCGGGTGAAACTCTACTTAAGGAATATTGATTGGTCAATAAATGTTGGCGTCGTATGGCGGGGCTTATCAGACTTGGAGAAATCATAAAATAATTCTTTGAAAATCAACCATTGGGCTACTTTATACCAAACTTGGCAAAAGTATTCCCTGTGTGACCCTTTACTTATGAGACAGAGAAACCAAGAAATGATTCTTTAAAAATCAACAACAAGGCCAATTTAGACCAAACTTGGCAGATTTTTTTTTCTTGTGTGACCCTCTACTTCGCGTGTACATGAAACTTCGATTGGCTCATAAATGTAGACGTGTCAGGGCGGGACTTATCAGGTTTGGAGAAGTCACAAAATAATTCTTTAAAAATTAACCATTAGGTTAATTTTCACCAAACTTTGCAGAAATGTTTCTCGGTGGATCTTTACTTAAATTGTGTTTGAATTTTTGATTGGTCCATAAATGTAGGCGTAGCAGGGCGGGGGCTTATCAGACTTCCTTATGAAGATCTATATTTGCACCGCCCCATTGATGTAAATACAACCAGTGGAGCGATACATGCCCTCTCGTGTCTTTTGCCTTATGAACGTGTGATGTGTATGCAATATAGAAACGATGCTGTGGCAAAAGAAGAGTATGCTTCTTTTCAGCAATGTCTTCTCTTGCCTCTGCGTTGTACTGGGCTTTGTTCCCCACTTCTTTTTAATGTCTTATACATGGAAAATTCGCACTTGTATTGGATAAGGGTTAAGTCTTTGCCAACTGAATCATACGCTGGTCCAATTCCACGAAGGGTTAAATTCTAGGGTCGTCCAAAAGTTTTTGTAGACGACAAAATGGACGTTGATAAGGATATGAGCAATGTCACTGGTGGTGAACTCGGCCAAAGCATGGGACGTTTTTCGCGATCATAGTATTCCGTCGGTGTTGTTATAGAATATCGTAACTATACTCAAAAGAAAAAAGTTTAGTCAGTATTTTTGATGGTCAATTATTCGGCCGAAATACAACATATCAGTGTAAAATTTCACACAATATTTGTTCAATCAACGCTTAACAAACATCTTCAAATAATGTTGCGAAATTTTAGTTTTTATGTTTGTGCTAAAAGAATTTCAAAATGTGACAGGTGCACTTGCTGCAGTTAAGGCGCAAGCCTTTTTCCTGTGTAAATGTATGTGTTAGCGGCAATAAGTAAAATCGGGCAATTTTAAGCTTAATGCCTAGGAAATAAGCTATTGCCTAGTCAATTAGATCTTGTTGTTGCCTAAGAAATTCAGGCATTACATGATTTTAGCACCCTAGCTTAATCAATTTGGCCAAAAATGACAATGTTAGAAACCATCTACCTAGCCTACAAACTCTGGCGGTTTCCTACAGTTTGAACTTGGCAAACACTTCCAATTTTAAGCATTGGAGTAGTTGTTGTCAAAAATAGGCACGTGCATGAGATTTTGGTCATTGATACCTCTGAAAACAGCGTGTCTGGAATAAACATTAATTGTGACGTCATCAAATTACGTCACGTCCAATCTGACAAAAACATTGAAAATTGACTACACTGTAACCAATTTGTTCAATAATGACATTTTGCTAAAAAAAGCCTGTCTTTTACTTGCCTGGCCATTTATCCGAGAGTCGGCTTTTCGAGCATTGGCTCAGCCAGATCTCAGGCATTGTTTGACAAAATATTGAATGTCATGTATTTTTTTCTTATTGTCTGTCTACAATAAATAAGTTTGTATCAGTGGTTAACCAGCTATACTGGTCCTGATAGAACGATTTCTTGAAAACGCAGTAAAATGCTAGGAGCAACAGGTTGAGTGCGTAAGTCACCATAATCTACTGTAAATTCCATTAAAAAGAAGTGTTCTCACTCACAGTTAACAAAGAGACTTCTATTCTACCAAAAAATGATACAAAGATCGATTTTTTCTTGTCAATTACCAGGAATTTAGACTCTACAAAAAGTCACACCTGAGCTGTGACTTTTTAATTTGGCCCCTTTTGGAATGAATTGTCGAAAAGAAGGTTAAGCAAAACATGGATGCCAATTGAATTTCACCGACTTGTTCTAAATTGGTTGAAGATTGTTATGATTAAAAATTTTGGTATTGTAAAACGTTTTAGACAAAATTATTGACCAAAAACTTTATACTGACTAAACTTTTTCATCTCAGTATAGTTACTGACTACGGCTTCGATAAAGCCGTAGTTACGAGATTTTATAACAACACAGACGGTTTGTCAATACATATCGGTAAACACGGTCTATTTTTAGAACAAATTCATTGTTATTAGAAAAACTATCCAATCAGATCTTTGAACTCGCATTTAAATGCAAAATATCTGTACCTTGTTGTACATAGCGAAAAACGTCCCTCGCTTTGGCCGAGTTCACCACCAGTAAATGTAAATAGCCTATACAATATTGCACACACAGTATTGAAGGTAAAAGGAGAAGGCTTCTTCATTTTGAGAAAAAAGCAACACAACACCCCCCCCCCCCCCCACACACACACACACCCACCAAGAAAAATAAAAAGGAAAAGAACTAGACCACACAGATGCTTAACGTATTTTCAAATGGGTTAAAGTAGGCCTACTTCTAGTTGTCATGCAAAGGTTCAACGGTCATTTTTATATTGTCCCTTTTAGCCGATATTTCAGGAGTTTGCACGAGAACGTGTTAGGCTATTATTGATCACGGTGGATAATCACGTGATACAATATTTTCAGACAATCTTCAATAATTTTGTAAATACTTGACCGATTTGAATTCGGTTTGAAGCAGAGAATGTGGACAGACGTCACGCATTAGATGGACGTGGTTGATTTTTGAAAAATGAACTGATAAAAAAGTTATTGAAGATAAACAAAAAATGGTTTATCTTCAATAACTTTTTTATCAGTTGATTTTTCAAAAAAACAACACGCCCAGCTTATTCATGGCATTTCCCCACATTCTCTGCTTCAAACCGAATTCAAATCGGTATTATGATATTTACAAAATTATTGCAGATTTTCTGAAAATATTGAGTCACGTGATTATTCACCGTGATTGATGTCAATCAGGCATGAACCCTTTCCAGTATGTGATATAGATCAGGGCCCGGTTTCTCGAAAAAACTCAAGTACGTTCTCATGCTCAAATCTGAGCACCGTGCTCAAATCGCACGAAATCCACGTGAACTTCAATCGAGTACCCTTCAACGTTGGAGAGTATTCCTTTGAAGTTGTAGTAAATTTGAGCATGGACTCATGAGTTTGTACTTAAGTTTTTTCGAGAAACCAGGGCCTGGCTTTGACTATCCATGCTGAAGGCTAGGGAAAACGATGAGAGAAAGTATGGGTGTTGATAACTCAGATTGGAACCGGGATTTGAAAGGTAGATCTATTTATTTCCTTTGAATTTGGCAGGGTACAATAGGGCTTGAGGCTTTCATAACTAAACGGCTGCTCTTAAATCCTAAAGATTCTCGTGTAGGCTGTTGAGTTACTCTCCAAAGTCGAGGTCTATTGATTAACCCTTTCCCAAACGACAAAATCTTAGGGTGATCCATCTTTAAAACTGCCACAAATGGCAAAATGTATGTTATCAAAGATAGGATTTGTGTATAATATTATATAGAAAACATAGAGACAAAAGGAGAAACTGCTGGTTATCAGCAGTTTCTTCTTTCGTCTCAATGTTTCCCAAGCCTTTTCTATTAGGGATGTCAAAACCAGGTCTTGTTTGGGAAAGGGTTAAACCATCAAATATGATATCATTTTATCGTAATAGAATGAAGAGATAATGTGCTCTGCTTTAACCCTAAGGCCTTTCCCAAACAAGACCTGGTTTTGACGTCCCTGATAGAAAAGACTCATACCGAACTTTTTCCTTCATAAAAGATCTTATCAGTATTTCCCAGCGGGGAGTATACGCGGACGCGGGACCGTCTTATCGATGCGATACGGACCAGAAATTTACAATGAAACAAAGAAGGATTTATTTTTGTTTAAGTCATAAGTCATTTAATATCTAATTGCCAATATTATCTCTGTTATGACGATCAACTTTAATTTTTTAGCTTCTCAACGGTATACTTTCTGTTTTCTAGGGCAATTCCTTCTTGCTTCCAAATTATTTTGAAAATGACCATGTTGGTTCGCTATGCACTCTATATAGATTGTCGGAAAATGTTGTCCCACGGCAACTCTACAGTGTTTTTAATGTACTTTTCTTTTAAAACTAAATATTATCTCTGTTATTATGAGAAACAGCAGCTTTCAGTGATTGCAATGATGTAAATATATTCGAAATAATTTATCGTCTTCTTGCTTCCAATTTCATTTAAAAACGCCCTTAGATGCAATTCTGCCACAAAGGCAAAATTGACTAAGATCGAGATTAACATATCTGTAAGATAACACAATTTCGCGTGCGCAACTAGATGGCCTATTTGTATGTAGTTCAACGGTCAATTTAGCGAATTGTGATTTTACTTTTTAAGCAATAAACATATTTTGTTGCATTTGTTTATATATTTTACGAAAGTAATTGATAAAATTTTCAAGACTCCTTATTGAACCAATTCTCAAACATTACCTTGTTTTGACGTCCCTGGGTGAAAATGCATGGAAAAATATTGGGAATTTTAAGAAGAAAATGCTGATAATCAGAATTTTTCTTTTGTCGCTATATTCTTTGTTATATTGAACCCTCATTTTATCCTTATCAATATACATTTCGTTGTCTACGATAATGATAAATTCTAAATCTAAGGCTATAAAAATATATTTTAGTAGATTCAAAAATGTAAAGTTTTCGTTAGGCAGGAACCCCCTATAACTTTAAATGATAACCACTGAAAATTGAGAAATTGAATTCGGTTGGAAGCAGAGAAGGTTGCAAAAATGTCAGGAATTTAACAGATGTAGTAGATTTTTTAAATCCAATCAATGAAAAAGTTATTGACCACCAAATAAAATTTACTCGGTCGCCAATATTTTTTTTTTTTCATTTCGCTTTTACAATGTCTACAGCACCTGGCAGATCCCCGATATTTTTTCGCTTCTCTGGTTCAATTTAATTTCAAATGGGGTACGCTTAAATTTTTGAAGATGTTTTGTAATTGTTGGGTCAGGTTATCACGCGTCGTGGACATGCTGTCATATTGATAAGGACGCTGAGTCATGATTATATTCATATGGTGTTGTTTATTCCACTGCAAAATGATAATGCTAATTTACTGATTATTAAAGTGACATTTCAGATTTTTTTGTCATAAATATTACTTTTATTTTTATCTGAAAGAGCATATTTCCTTATGAAAATTCTGAAAATTTCAAGCCAAAATATTGCACCGTTTACGAGAAATTTATATTTTTGTGTTAAAATTAAACAAATTGTTGTGGACAACAGTTCGGATTTATATGCAATTTATCGATTATGTGTCAACTTTGAATGCGTGTATCTCGCTTACTGGCAACAACTTAAAAAAACTAATAGTATTTATACTCATTAGAATACCCAATCTTGGCATCAAGACATACTTTAAAAAATTGAAATCGGAATGAAATGTCCCTTTAACGTATCTTTAGTGACAAAGAGGTATAAGTCATGTGCTATTCTAATTTTGAATAGTTTTAAAGTAAACGCCTACTATATTTCAATGTAGCAGTAACACAAATAATCTTCTTTATTATTTATTTATTTCTATCTTTTTCATTTTTCATTTATTTATCTATTTTTCATTCTGCTATTTTTTGCTTTTTTCCCTGATCAAATATGCAAATAAGCACAAGACATATTTAATGTAAAAAAAAGATATCGATGAGCTGAAATCATTTAACGTCGTATTTTACAATCGCCTTAAAGGGACATTTCATTCCCAATTTGACTTTTTAAAGTATGTCTTGATGCCTAGATTGGCTCTTCAAATGAATATAAATGGTATCAGTTTTTCAAAATTGTTACTGGTAAGCGAAAAACACGCCTTTAAAGTTGAGACCGAATTAACAAATTCCATATAGGTAGGCTTACATTTGAACTGCTGTCCACATCAATTTGTTTAATTTTAACACAAAAATTATATATTTCTCGTAAACGGCGCAATATTTGGCTTGAAATATTCAGAATTGTGATAAGAAAATATACTCTTTCGGATAAAAATAAAAGTAAAATTTATGAAAAAATGTCCGTGAAATGTCACTTTAATCACGGTGGATAATCACATAACTTAGAATTTCAGAAAATCTTCAGTATTTTTGTTAAAGTGATATTTCAGAATTTTTTGTCGTAAATTTTTCTTTAATTTTTTTTATCAGAAAGAGCATATTTCCTGATGAAAATTCTGAAATTTCAAGCCAAAATATTGCACAGTTTACGAGAAATTAATATTTTTGTGTTAAAATTGAACGAATTGTTGTGGACAACAGTTTGGATTTATATGCAATTTATCGATTATGTCTCAACTTTAAATGCGTGTTTCTCGCTTATTGGCAACAACTTCAAAAAAAAAACTAATAGTATTTATACTCATTAGAATATCCAGTCTTGGCATCAAGACATACTTTAAAAAATTGAAATTGGAATGAAATGTCCCTTTAATACTTGACCAATTTGAATTCGGTTCGAGACAGAGAGGTGGGAGAAAGCCAGGAATTAGCTGGATATGGTGGACTTTTGAAAAGTCAACTGACAAAAAAGTTATTGTAGATAAACCCAACTTTTGGTTGATCTTCTGATCTTCAATAACATTTTTATCAGGCGATTTAAAAAAAAAACACACCTACGTCTGGCTAATGCGTGACGTCTACCCACTCTCTCTGCTTCAAACCGAATTCAAATCGGTCTCGAGTTAACAAAACTATTACAATTTTTTCTTTCTTTTTCTGTCTTGAAATTGTTGTATCACGTGATTGTCCACCGTGTTATTAATTTATTATTAGACTGATACAACCGATTTTGCGTGAAAATTGAGATTTTGGTAGAGTTGGAATCGTCTTGGAGTGTTCTTTCTCATGGTGCTTACAGATCGTTGAAATGAAGTCATGTTTTAGAGATTTCTAGTAACAGAATGTTCTATCTGCTATCTGTTCTACATGTATATAAAGGTTAACATTTTAGACTCGACTTTTTAGAAAGTGTTATGAAGCCTCTCTTACAACCCGACATGCGTCTTTATAAATCGTGCGTCTTCGAAGATTTTTAAAACGCACGATTTATAAGGACGCACGACGGGTTATAAAGAATTGTCCGGTCAATTCTTTGCTGCGTGCAGTCTACGTCGTCTTTGCGTCCACCAAAATCGTAGGTTAAATATGTGTGCATCGCACGACTTTACCTTCGTTTTAGACGCAGGCCGGACACATGAGCACATACGACCGGTTGTACAGAGAAGATTAAGACAGGCTTTAGAACATTCTAATATTTGTGCGACAACACTATTATACACAAAGCCTTTCCATAAATAAGTGAGTCCCAGCATCGTCGCTGTTTGTAATTAACATTTGAGCCGATATTTGAACAATTGCGATGATGGTAAGATAAACAAAATTTTATATGGCCAGTTATTGATGTGTACTTTAACATATTTAGTAACGGTTTTCTGAAACCGTTGTCACATGATTCAGCGCCGTGATGCCTCTTGGGTCCGTATCGAAACAGATGATGTAAAGGTAGTATGAAAAAACTTTTATAAGGATCCTGACTTGAAACTGACTTTCGACAAATCTAAGTTAAACGTTGAAAAATTTGTTCATGAGTAGATCTAAAGAAGAACGTTTGATTGAAATTGAGCATATTCGTATTGTGCCCGACGAGTTGCTCTTGTTTTGACGATATATGATTATTATTTTCAGAACATAATGTGATGACTGCAATCAATTAGATGGTAAGACTTTTGGCAATGAAACAAACGGCAGACCCCACGTAGAGGTTGGTCCGACAAATTAACGAACGGTTTCACACTTAAGCAGATAAGAGCGGCTGTCTCCAATATTTACACCTTTAACTGGGGGAGATCATAAAGAGTTATGCCAAACGAACCTATTTCAAAATATGTCAGAAAAATTACTTCTCGTTATTAATACGTAATTGACAATCATGATTTGATGAAACGGATCAAAGACGTCCAAATCCAAACTAAGAAAGAAATCATAGGCCTACATTGACAAAATTAACCCTTTTCCAGAAAAAAACCTGTAAATAGAACAAGACTAATAATTCATTGTTGGATGGGCGAGATTTCGTAACTGCAGCTTAAATGAGCTAGAGTTAAAGAGTTTTGGACAGTACAGTCATCGACGAGATTAATTCATAGCATATGCCGACTATTGAGTATAAGATTTACATAATTCAAAATCATATCGAATGAATGAATGATGAACGAACGAACGAACGAACAAACGGACGAATGAATGAATGAATGATTGAATAAATGATCTTATGATCCAATGATCTATTTGTCAATCAAACAAACCAGCAATCATGCCAGCAAAGCAAGCAAACGCTATCGCTGTATAAAACTCCAAAATGCTGTATAAGCCATACTGACTCTAAATATCTTATCGAGATTGTCGATCTGTTCTAAGATAATGTAATGTAATGATCTAATCTATCCCAGAAATTATGCCAAACACGGTCGATAAGGGAACAAACTCGCATAACGATTTTGGCTTATCAGCAAACTTTGCAGAGTATTATCCCTTGCTGAATGAAGGAAAAAGTTCCACATGTTGGGAAAGCATTGATACAAAAGAAGAAACTGCTGATAACCAGCAGTTTCTCCTTTTGTCTCAATATTTTCTGTGCCATATTTTACACAAATCCAATCTTTTTCAATTTCCATTTTGTCAACTCCAGCACATTTTGAGTTGTGCCATCCTAAAAATCTGCTGTTTGGGAAAGGGTTTATCTATTGGAGAGTGGCGCAACGGGGTGTAAAAAGTTTATTTCATGAAAAGTGTATCCCACGCACCGGCAGCAAAACTGACAGACCAAAACAAAGAGACAAAATGATAATATAACAAGTGAATCGTTGCTATAACCACTGCTTTAAAGTAAGTTATCAATTTTTTATAGTTTTAGTCTTCCAGCCAATTCGTTTCATCAGCTTTTCAACACACCAACGGTGATTGAACACAAAAGTAATGGGTTTTCGCGAAGCGTCTAATTGGAAGTGAAATAGGTCATCCTGACAATTGGACCCCCTGCCAATGATTACCGCATAATTTACTTGATCTGATCATATGCTCATTTTAAGAATAGTTTCAATAATCACATTATGGACATTTTGAATCTTGGTTATGGTTTTGTTGGCGTCTAGACAAGTCCAAACCTGTTCGGACACAAAGTTCTACAAATATCCTCAAAGGACCCAATTTCGATCACAACCAAAGCTAAATCACCTCAGCAGGGCTCGCGATGGCGATCGCCACTTGAGCCATTGGCGACAATTTCGAAAATGTTGCTCAAAAAAATCGAATGTGGCTCAAAGGCTAAAATTCCAACTTTTAACCGTAAATCAATCGCCAATAAAACACGAGTGTCAACACTTACTTATTGTTTAACATGAAAAATCCATATTTGGCTTCGCCTAAATGGTCGAGTAAGCACACCTGTTACAATTAATTGTGACCTTTATGTAATCAGGCGACTGCAGAAAGAGATGACGTGTCAGTGTTAAAACCACATAACGTCAGTTCATTTACTTCACAGATAGCGTTTTGTTTTCATCGCGTTATCCATTTTCCCGCCTTTACTGGCACACGCGATTTTTGTAAACAAACTGTAGTAACGTAACCATATTTGGATGGGGGAAAATCACGTGATTATATTGAGACAGGAATTTTCCGTTAGGAATATGAATTATTTCCTTATCGTAAGACATGTTGATTTTCTCAACCATGTACAAAAAATAGTGTTGAAAAGATGTCTTGCTCTAATGAAGCAATATGGCGGACTCGTAGACCTGTAAAATCTAAAACGAATCATCAAGTTTTTCACTATGATATCGCAGTTAATGAAGCATGTGATAAAAAAAGTTGGGAAGAGAAAACCTTGATTGCGTCATCAATCGGCGACTCACTGTGTTTGCGGCGATTTCTTTGATCTCTCAGAAATCATCGCATATGAGTAACACGGGTTTGCTATGTTTTAATGTTTAGTTTTACTTTCGGGATTGTTGGACATTACCGACATCTCCAATCAACATTCAGAATAACGAAACCTAATTCTACCGTGCTTTTAAAAATTAGTGTTGTTAAATTAGCAAGTGGAATTTAGCACAAAGCAGACAACATGCACTTTTGCGACGTGCATGTAGCCTCTAGCAGACAGATATATTTACTGTTTTAATTAGATTATTGCAGATGACGACGACAGAGGGGGGGGGGGGGTAGTTTTCGTCAGTGGCGGGGGGGGGGGGTCGTTGGCGATGGAAAGGGGGGGGGGGTAATACAGTCATTGGCTCCAGTGGCACCAAAATGGAAATGGCTCGGGAATTTTCAAAGTGGCTCAAACTTTTTTTGACCCAGCGCTAGCCCTGCCTCAGCGTTCACCCAATATACAACACACATTTGATCTTTGCAGAGTTTCCATTCACGCCAAATTGTGCGTGAAACACACATATTTGAAAGAAATCATGTACAAAATTACGGTCCTGTACGTGATTTCAGGCACAAAAAATTTGGACCAGCATCTTCCAACAATCCCGAAAGTGAAACTAACGAAGGAAACTAGAGTAAATCTGTGTTACTCATATGCGATGATTTGAGAGAGATCAAAAACGCAGCAAACACAGTCAATTGATGACGTAGTCATTCCAGTTTCAATATAATCATGTGATGTTTATGCACTGGCTAGCGACTTGTTTGGGCATTCGTCGCATTCAAAAATGGCTCTATTGCGAGCTCCTTTTTTAGAATTTAGTCTTGGAATCCTTCAATTCATAAGAAAATCTTTGTATTCGTGGTTGCTAATCCACTAACACATGTTACTGTGTAGAATGTGACAAATTTCATCATGTGATGTACATACAAGAAGCACACATAGAAAACGTGACCAGTCAATGGAAATGGACATATTAATGGATAGAAATGCATAGTTTTTCATTTGTCGCAATTGTCGGTCAAAATGATGATATGGGTATGTTCAAAAATAATGAAGCAAGATTTCATTTTTTTGATGAATTTTAGATGTTGAAATAGGACAAAATCTTTGTTTGCATCGTGAAAGAAAATGGTTCAAATTTGATAAATTACTAGGGCCGTGATGATAAGTGCAAATATAAATTCACAACTAAGGCTTTGCTTTAAACTTTTAGTTAAATTTTGTGAAGAAATTGACAGTTTTTGCTACCTTATTGGGGCCAAATAAATCATCCAATCAATGTTTTTTCATTCTTCCAAATAAAAATAGGTAATATTCAAAGCTTGCAATGCCAAAAAACATTGCATAGCTATAAACAAAACTGAAAATTTGAGATTTTTACCTTTTTTATCTACTTTTTTCAAATGTGCACCTCTAAAAGTTTTGTTTATGTTTGTCTGGAGTGGAGAAGGATTAAAAAACTCAATGTTTACTAAAATTTATGATATTCCTAAAAGAAAGACCAAGTTTCCTCAGTGTATGTCAAAAGTTGCTTCAGATATTGCTTGTTAAAAATGGTGCATAATATGGAGATATTTCGTACACTTGGGACAATTGATCAAGATAGGAACAATGATTCAAAAATTACACATATAAAAGCAACTATAACACACAAAATTGATATTATTTATACTTGGCATTTAAAAGCCATGTTCCCATTTTCAAATTATCAAACTTGCTATTGTTCTAGGAAATCTTATAATTAATAACAAGAGCATCATGTTTTTTGAAATTTCAAAAATGTATTCGTCTATCACTAAAGCTGCCAACAGCATATAAGTGTAAAATTGAAAGTATTTACTGATCTTTATCCTTACTATGCTAAAACAATTAAACACAAGGAAATCTTAAATCATTTTTTTTTTTTCAAGAATAATACTTGTAAACCATGTTTGTACACTTGGGACATTCATGTATGGAAAGGCATTAAACACCTAATTTAAAAATAAATGTATTATCCTTTTGTGATTTAAAAATATCTCTGAAAATAATACAGATGGACTCACATATGATACACATGGAATTGTGCTTTTTATTTCACCTTTGAAACATCTGGATGTTTGAATCATATATGAAAATCGACAAAAACAAAGGCACAGATCATCTATGAAATAATTGCCTGACTGACTAATGAGCACATTTGCTTAAAATTTGCTACTTACTAAATAGCACTTACTGTACTACCCCTCTTTTCTTATTTTTCTGACCCTTCTAAACCCCTTCCCTTGCTGTGCAGCCTGGATTGTGTCCAGATTGATGGGAAACCCAGACTGCATGTTCTCTCTCAAATATCACATGATCAAGACTAAATTTCGCATTTTTTTTCACAAGCCCCTGTTTCCATTAATAAGATATTCAATCAGCATCCATCAATAGATTTTTAGTAATTAAGTTATTTAACAAGAACTTGTATATACATTTCTAAAAGTAAATACGAAGAAACAATTCTCTGTATGCTAAGCAAAAGGTGTATTGACCAAATACATGTCAATGTTCACAACAAAGGAGGTTTATCTCTGAATTGATTCCTCTGAGCTTGATTCTTTTCCAGGGAAAAATTCTGATTGTTTGACTATCACAACAATGACTATCATGGACTTGCAGTTGCAGTTACTATAATGTTTGTCAAAATGATCTTGGAATGCTTGTTTAACTTATTAATACCCCTTTGGAGTGTTAGAGTGGTACACATGTATCTTTCATATGTTGCTCTAAAACATAGTTTGTTTTAATAACCAGTAAGAACTGCTCATGTCAGACTTTTCTTACAAGTATCCACAATCTGCTAAAACAAAATATTGTTATTATTTTATGACTGAAAATTTCTTTTTGCAACTAAATGAATTCCACTTATACTTACATAGGCAGGGTTTTCATTAAGAGGCGGCAGGCGGCCAAATTGACCGCCTAATATCAAATTTCAGCCTAGAATCGTTTGACAAGCAGTGCTGCCCCTTTGACCCCTGCTGAGGCAAGGACCCCCCAGCCTCCTGCAGTTCCTCTTCAGCCTCCTACTTCAAATCTTATTGAAAACCCTGCATAGGTATGGTTTTTTCATGTGAAGAGGGTCCAGAATATCTACATATTTTATTCTAAACAAAGATAGTGGTTTTATAGAACCAAACTGTAATAGCAGCTCTTAAATGTAGACATTTTCTTAAATAATGATAATATCAATTATTTTCACAGAAATATGCAATTTTTGGAGCTAAAAAAGAAAATACACGGACAAGTTTTTGTACTGATGACAAATTCTGATTTTTTTGTCCCAAGTGTACAACAGTTAATTACCTTTATCAGTACCATATAAATGCAAAATGGTTATATATTCTGTTGTAAAATTGATATAATTTGAGGGAGATAATGTTGTTTTCTTTAATGGACACATTGTTTAGTCAAATATCATTAATTTTAGATACTTCTGATTTATTTTACCTCTTACCTGAAATATCAGTACAAGATGTTTCAGCAATAATTTTTTTCAAGCAACCAGAAATGACAAATTCAATGTTTCATGTGTAAATTTGTTCATTTCTGTAAATTAATTAAAAAATGTGTGCCTGAAGCTAATGTAGTAAGAAATTAGAAGCTGTCAATCAAATGTGACAAAATTTCGTACACTTGGGACAACACAAGATCGCATCTTGGACAAAAAGTACAGGCCACTATGGCATTAGGGTATATTACAACTTGTTCTGAGTGACCATATTGTGAATTTAAAAGTATAAAACTTTAAATAAATCATTTCTTGAAAAAAATATCTGAAATTTAAAGCAAAATGTACACTTGGGACAAATTCAGAGTGCATTAGGTATATGACTTATATTTATTGACTGTTACAGATTTTTACACCAAAACTTGGAAAACCTTGAAGAATAAACATATGTCTGCTGAAATGTGCAAGTTGTTCTTGTAAATATTCAATCACATTGTATTACTACACCTTTATTTGTAAACAATGACAAAATTTATGGCATGAAAATGACGAGCACCTCAATGCTTTTAACCTGTATAACAAGAAAACAAAATGTAGACAAACTTCGAAATTCCGTTTTTCTGAACCTTAATATATCTGCCTACTTGATAAACAATGATAATTTAGTGGAATCCTTCACCTTAAAGTATAGTGAAGGGTTGAAGTTGAGGCTTAAGTTAAAATGTCACGCAAAAACAGTACACTTGGGACAATTTTGGGGTGTTTTTTCGGAATATCTTTTTACCTAAGTGAGATATCACAACGAAACTTTGCACTCAAGTTTGCCTCATGGAAACACATCTTTTAGACCTAAAAGCAATTCTACAAAACCCCATACTAAAGAGATATATGGATGTTTTACTTTTGCTTCATTATTTTTGAACATACCCATATACAATATATATTTAAACTATATTGTAATAGGCATTTATAAGGAAAATAATGACAGATTTCATTGGAGCGTTTTTATTTGACGTCAGTATACTATTAGAACACACAGAGGCACAAGCATGGGTGGATCTAGAGGGGGGGGGGGGGGGGGGGGGGGGGTCCGGACCCCCCCTGGCATTGACCGAAAATTAAATTTTGACTATATGAATTTAGTGTAACGTTACATATTTATTACATTTTAAGCCATAATTTAGGCTTGGACCTCCGCTGGAAAAAAATCTTGGGCTTATACCCCCCCTGGAAAAAAATCCTGGATCCGCCCTTGACAAGGCACAAATGTTGGTATCGGGCTACAGTTTCTTCCTTTACAAGTGTTTTCCCAGGCTTTTCTTAATAATGACCAGGTGTTGTTTGAGAAAGAATTATTAACACAGTAAGTTATTTAGAATTTAACATCAGCATTAATTTGTCATCAGCAGCCAACTTCTTGGTGTTAACCTGACCAATCTGAAATTTTGGTGTTTTAGATAGATAAACCTATTTTAAGTATATTTTTCACAATTTGGCCAAATTTCACACAAAATTTTACAAAACGACAGGCTAGGGCCTAGAGCCCTGTGTTTTCCAAAGCCATTTAATTGTCAGTTGGGAGTCAAAAAGAGAGACTGCGTGGTTCTGGATTAATGTGGACATTTGTTTAACCCATTACCAGACAATAAAAATTCAGACCAGTACAATTCAAAAGATGCTGCTGAAAACTAAAGGGATGTTGTTTAAGATAATTTGTGTATAAGATGGCACAGAAAATAATGAGACGAAAGGAGAAACTGCTGATCATCAGCAGTGTCTTCTTTTGTCTCAATGTTTTCTCTAGCCATTTTTTTTAGAGATGTGAAAACTTGGTCTTGTTTGGGAAAGGGTTGATTTATTAATTAGAATTTCCTTAGAGGCAATTGTTTAACAAATATAGCTTGTTTTGTGTCTTTATAGGAAAAAGCAGAAAGGAAAGAAGACATTCTACATTTCTACAGACTTGATGAAAGCACGGTACTCCGAAGTTGATTAACATCATCATCGTCATCATCATCAACATCTGTGTTTTGCTTATTGTGCAGGTGTAGGGACTGTTAGATCTATATGGTATATATGTGATAGACGACTGATTTGGTGGACCCAACTTTGAATACACATGGATCGAGTTATTGAAGCTGATACATATTTTGTCTGCCAAAGTTTCTCAATACATGTATAATAATTGACCGAAGAGGTAACAGGATTAAGGGATTTTCTGATATTTCAACGTCAGTAGCTTGAAGGCTATTTTTACTAAAGATATATTCAAACTGGGAGACAACCGAATAATCCCAAGTTGAAAAATATGCTGCATTGTTGACTGATTTATTAAACTTTGAATATACCTGGAATTATGGAAGCTGTTGAAGATGCTTGTGAAAGTGTCTCAATAGAAGCATTGAACAAAGGTGACCTTTCAGAGCAGGATTCTAATAATTATGCCATACTTGACAAAGAGTTTGAACCTGTATTGAACAAAGGTGAACATTCGGAGCAGGATTCTAATAATCATGCCATACTCGGCAAGGAGTTTGAACCTACATTGAATAAAGGTGAACATTCGGAGCAGGATTCTAATAATCATGCCATACTTGACAAAGAGTTTGAACCTTTCATAATTTCCAGTGATATGTGGGGTGAATTTGGTATTCATGGTAATGGTTTAACACAGACTAATACTTTGACCGATCCCAAACAAAAACAGAATGAGACTAAGGATAGTGAGAAGCAATATAAATTAGTAAAAAAACAGAGTGCAGATGAGAGGCCATTTAAATGTGTCATTTGTGGAAAGGGTTTAACAACGTCTTCCAGCTTAAGAAGTCACACAAAACTACATACTGGTGAGAAGCCATATAAATGTGTCAAAATTCAAATTGCAGATGAGAAGCCATATAAATGTGTCATTTGTGGAAAGGGTTTTACAACGTCCTCCAGCTTAACAAGTCACACAAGACTACATACTGGTGAGAGGCCGTATAAATGTGACATTTGTGGAAAACAATTTGTCGACAATTCTAGTTTAACATCTCATAAACATGTGCATTCAGAAGAGAAGCCATTTAAATGTGACATTTGTGGAAAGGATTTTAGGACAAACAAAAACTTAAAGCGTCACTCAGTAGTACATTCTGGTCTAAAACCATATGCTTGCGACATTTGCGGAAAATGCTTTTCTTCGTCTTGTAACTTAAAGAGCCACAAACGTATGCACTCAGGTGAAAAACCATATAAATGTGACATTTGTGGAAATAATTTTTCAAAGACTTCTCATTTGAAAGATCACAAACGACTGCACTCTGGAGAAAAGCCGTACAAATGTGACATTTGTGGAAAGTCATATGCATGTAGTTCCAACTTAAAAGTACATAAAGGAGTACACTTAGATGAGAAATATTCTTGTAATGTTTGTGGTAAGGAATTTACTGCAATCCAAAACCTAAGACGTCACTCGAAAATACATTCCGGTGAAGGACAATACGTTTGTAACACTTGTGGAAGAGTTTTCACTTCTCTCTCTGGCTTCCACAGACACACTCTATTACACTCTGGAGATCTGCCATATAAATGTGACATTTGTGGAAAAACGTTTCTTTATCGTTCTGGACTGACAGTACACAAACGAGTGCATGCTGGAGAGAAGCCATATGAATGTGACCTTTGTGGAAAGAGGTTTTCAAATAGGGGTAACTTAAAGCTTCACAAAAGTGTACACTCAGGGGAACTGTTGTTTAAATGTAAGATTTGTGGAAAGGGTTTCAAATGTCTTGATAGCTTAAAAGTTCACAAACAAGTGCACACAGGAATTCATCCGTATAAGTGCCACATTTGTGGAAAGTGTTTTACACAGGCTTCCTCTTTGGCAGGCCACAGAAGATTGCACTCTGGAAAGAAGCTATATAAATGTGACATTTGTGGAAAAGATTTTTCAACAAATATTCAACTCACTCGTCACTCAAAAATACATACTGGCGAAGATCCAAATAAATGTGACATATGTGGAAATTATTTTGCATCGTCTTATACTTTGAAAATTCATAAACTACAGCACTCTGGAGAGAAACCATTTAAATGTGACATTTGTGGAAGGTTATTTTCATGTCCTTCCAACCTAAGGACTCACAAAAGAGTACACTCGGGTGAAAAGCCATTTAAATGTGACATTTGTGGAAAGGGGTTTTTAAGGCGTTCTAAATTAGAGAATCACAAAAAAGTACACTCAGGTGTACGTTCAGGTGAATTCTCTTTAGAGAATAACAAAAGTGTACAGTCACTCTCAGATGTACCTTCTGGTGAAACGCCACATAGATGTGACATTTGTGGAAAGGACTTTAGATCTAGTGTTTGTTTAAAACTTCATTTAAGGATGCATATTAGTCTAGTTGAAAAAATAATTCAATCATGACATTTGCGGAAAATTATTCAAACTCTAAGACAATATAAAGATACTCTAACATCTGCATAATGAGAGATACGTTTTAAGTCTTTGTCCATTTAGACTATTCACTTTGAAAACCTATCACAGATGACGAATTAAAATGCTGTACGTAAGTGAATTCAATTGTAAACAGAGCAGAGAAGACTAACGAGGGTTGTTGGAAAAGTTTCAGAAAAACATCATTTACCATTATTTTCGCGAATTTCATTTCAATTTTAAGTCTACATAGAGTAAAATTATTAGAGTTTCAAACATTACGGGTTGCTGTTCCTTTATAGACACAATGTACTTGAAATTGGGAACGATCAAGGAGCCTTCCTGACAAGAATAATGAACTCATAAAGCAAACCGTTTATTGGCGTTTAATCAATTTTTAGTTTTTCAATTGGTTTGTTTTGTAACATTAATAATTATTATTCGAAATGGTCATTGATTTAAGATAAAACTATTGTATTAATTTATATTCATTTGCGAAAATAAATGAAATACACATTTATGTGATTGTAAACATATCAGTGACATCCATGCGCATGGTTAAGGTAATCTTAATCAGCAATCACATCAATGCTATTATCGAGAATGAGCGTAGAGAAATTGCAACATGTTACAACGCTCATTACAACATGCTGCAATTTCCCTGAGCTTATTCTCAATAATAAGGAACAGTTGTATCTAAACATGTCACAGCGATATCTTGATTATTTACAAAATCGGTCTCGTTTTCATTGGTCTAGTTTACAGTTTTGCTATGGTTTCCAAGAAAATGAGACATATAATCATCAAAAAAATTCCTAAATACGAGATATGTTGTGTGAAAGTTGCAATTTCGTACCTAAATTAACTGTTGAAAATTGTATGTGCATAATTAAATAATTTAATTACATGCCTTAACTCATTACCACATAATGACGCGTTTTGACGCTTTACGAGGAAACACTTGGGATAACATTGTGGAGAATGATGAAATTGCTTGTAGCAAGCAATTTCTCCATTTCCCACGTTTTCTAGCCAGAAAGACCAAAAATGTAAAATTCATTTAACGTGAAAATAACGTCTGCAACATCTTTGAGTTTGGAACACTAAAAAATTGCCGTTTGATAATGGGCTTATTCTCATCGTAGACGTGAGTTTCGATAAAACTCGACTTCTCAGTACAAACTGTGATATTAGATTGCTGTTACAATTTATAATACATATATGTTTTAAATGTCTTTATTATACGCCCGAAGGGTCGTATTATGTTATGGCCCCGGTCGTCCGTCTGTCTGTCTGTCCGTCCGTTAGCAATTTCTTGTGTGCGCAACTCCTCCTACACTTTTGATTGGAATTTGATCAAACTTGCCACAATGAATCTCCATGGTGTCTAGTTGTGCACACCGCTTACGGAATTCAGATAACTCTTTTCATTCTTGAATTATCTGCCTTTGAATGAAAAAATGCCCATTTTACAGACAAGCCCCTCTCGGGCGTATATGCGCCGCTCTGCGAAGCTCTTGTTTGCTTTTATTGCACAATTTATACATGTCATAAATTTTACAGTTCCTACTGTACACTAATCCGAGTTTTCTCTGATGAAATTCGCTCTTTGATATGTTGATGTCGCCCATTTACATCAGAGCGCACTACCACTCAAAAACAACGGAAAGTAGGTCATTGTAATTAGTGGCTGTTCTGGTGAGGGGTTTTCATCAGGCATGACAATAAATGGTTCATTGATCGGTATTATAAGGTGTTTAAAGGTTATCGTTGAAGATCGGTCAGTGAACAAAGCGCCGCAAATTGTGTCGAACTTTCCGTTGTTTTTGAGCGGTAGTGCGCTCTGATTTAAATGAGCGACATCAACATATCAAAGAGCGAATTTCATCAGAGAAAACTCGGAGTAACTTTACACCTACCTTGATACAACATCACTGTTTTGAATTTTACATGAAATCCATTGTTGGTATGCATTTTGTGTGATATTTAAATGGCATCATACTATTTCAAGACAAAACATACTTTATTTGACATGATAGAGATCATTATATTTTGCTTCACTATTCGTTATAGTTCATACTGTGCAGTTTCGGGTGTTTACGATTGTTTAGAAATATAGATATAGCGTTGTATATTCTATGTTAGTAGTTGAATGTTAGTAGTTGAATATTTTTCTCCTGTCAAACAGGGTAAATAATCAAAAGGAACATTGCCTAAATTTGAATTTGGCTGATCTTTTTTATGCCATACCTACGGCATATGGTGGTAACGTAACATGGTGTGTTTTGCGTAAGATTTTAACGTAGTCCACCCATAATGAGATTTATCTGACGTCAGATTTTTTCCTTTGGCTCATTAATATTCGTGACCTATAAAAACCTATCTGGACGACGTCGTAAACATTCAGCGGTGGACCGTTCGACTGTCGAACGTTTACGACGTCGTCTGAATACTTCCGACTTCGTATGAAACTCAATAGGGGTTAACAACCTTAAATATGAACAAACGATTTTATCCACTTAAAATGACAATTTTTCTAAAGTAAATCCTAATCTAAGACATTTTATTGGTTTCTTATTTCTCAACCTTTTCCTAATCAAATCCTTGGTTTGACGTCTCTAAAACAGAAAGCTTGGGAAACCTTGAGACAAAAGAGATTGCTGGTAGCCAACATTTTCTGCTTTTGTCTCAATATTTCTCTGGTTATATAGTGATATAATATACTTAAATCAAAATCTTATTTAATTTATCCCTTGCCCAAAATTCATAATTTAGGGTGGTTAAATTTGAAAGTTGCAACAGGTGACAAAATTGATCTAAAAAGATAATTTTTTTGTAAAATGTAGTATTGAAAATAATTGGACAAAAGGAGAAAATGTTGATCATCAGCATTTTCTTCTTTTGTCTTGATATTTTCTCAAGCAGTGTCTAATAGGGACGTCAACACCAGATCTTGCACCCAACAAAATATACAATACATTTGGAAAACATTGTGGTAAATGAAGAAATTGCAGGTGACAAGCAATTTCTCCATTTCCCACAATGTTTTCTACACTGTTTGAAAAAAATAGGTAAAAATGCTGTTTGGTAATGGGTTAATTCAACCAGAAGAATTTGTATCAACTAGAATTGAAAATTGTTCAGGAATAATAAAATGTTTCTAGATTCTAACAGAATTTACTTTGATTTCCATAGTGTGCTCCAGTGCTAAAGATGAGCTATTATCGACGGAGACTTGGGTCCGTCTATATGGGTTAGGATTAACCCTTTTCCAAACAGCAAAAATCTAGACTTCTTATTTGAGAAAAAATGCTGCAGACGAAAAGACCTATGTGACCAATCGGTATACATGTGTATATCATGGCATGGAAAATATAGACAGAAAAGGAGAAATGGCAAAAATCATCATTTTATCATTTCTTTCGTTGCTCTCCAAGGCCTTTTCGGTCGGGGACGTCCAATCGAGGTCTTTTTTGGAAAGTTATTTTTAACTATTTCCCAAACGATCAGAATTTGGACTATTTCAATTTGAAAGTCACTGCAGACAGACGACAGAATGGATATTATTAATAAAGATAGATTTTTTGTACAATGAAGCTCAGAAAATATTGGGACAAACGAAGAAAACGCTGATTATCAGTTTTCCCTTCTTTTGTCTCAATGTTTTCCCGTGTCAGTTTTCCTAGTGACGTCAAAATCAGGTCTTTTTTTTTTTTTTTTTTTTTTTGGGGGGGGGGGGGGGGTAAAGTTCCGCTATGATAAGAAACTTTTCATCGTTAGGTACTGAGTCGCCATCAGGGCTACAATTAATCTTGAGGGAGTGAAAGCTTTTTCAAAGTAAAATATTTATTGTTCATTAACCCATTCCCAAACGACGAAATCTTAGGATGATCCTATGAAAAAAATGATGTTGACAACAACATAAGTAAAAAGAAAGAGCAAATTTGCGTAAAATTTAGCACAGAAAATATTGAGACAAAATGAGAAAATGCTGATAATCAGAATTTTCTTCTTTTGTCTCAATGTTTTCTCATGTAATTTCAGTTAGGGACATCAAAACCAGGCCCCGGTTTCTCGAAAAAACTTAAGTACGTTCTCATGCTCAAATCTGAGCACCGTGCTCAAATCGCACGAAACCCACGTGAACTTCAATCGAATACCCTTCAACGTTGGAGACTATCCCTTTGAAGTTGAGCATGTTCTCATGAGAATATACTTAAGTTTTTTCGAGAAACCGGGGTCAGGTCTTGTTTGGGAAAGGGTTATCCCCTGTGTTATGGGTACACATTGAAATCGTCTCGTCGTGACGATTCAAATGAGTACCCGCAGCATGGAGTTTGGATTTAAAATTACAAATTTAGAATGACGATTATGTCTTAATTCTCCACCTCTTATCTAATGCTCTGCCAATTAGTCCATTCGACGCTGCTATGTGGCCTATATGACAACCTTGCAATGTCGAGTACAATGAAGTTTTATTTTTTCTTTGCATTGTATAGGTGCTCTAGAGCAGATCTAGCTTTGTTGCCAGAATGGCAACATTGGGGAACTCCCACAATCCGCAAAAATCCAAGATGGCCGCCAAACGCAACTGGAAAAATCAACTTTTTCTCAAATTGTCCGAAATTCACGCGAAAAATGTGTAAATAGGGGTTCTTTGGTACGCTGAATCCAAATCTGATGATAAATATCGTATTTGGATATCAGAAATATACTAGAATAGAGATGGCCGCCGAAAGCCATTCTGAAAATTACAATTTATGATATTTTTGTCAAATTGTCCTATATTGACGCAAACAATGTGTTACTAGAGATTCTTTGGTATGCTGAATCCGCATCTGATGATAACATCGTATTTGGATATCAGAAATGTACTAAATTAGAGATGGCCACTGGAAGCCACTCTGAAAATTACAATTTTATGATATTGTTTTTAGATGGTCCATATAAGTCATTTTTATGGCATACTTCGCGAGTCAAGTTGAAAAAAGTTTTTATTTCACATTGGATTAAGCTGATGTTTTTTTTTTCAAATTCCGACATGGCCGCCAGAAGCCATATTGATAGTTATTGCTGGTTGAAATGCTGATACAAATACCGCCAAAATCATAGACTGTATGCATATTCTATTATCTGTGTTTACTTCTAACACACTGTAGTCTTTATGTGGATGTTATAATATAGATGTCTTTGACAAATTCTAAAATAACCACCAGATGCCATTTTTAAAGTGATTCGATCTTATATGTAAAATATCAGTGCAAACAATGACTGTAGAACTTATGCTATACATTTTTAATTACAATGATCGATGCTTGCCATGTGCGATGATTTTAGAGGCCGTTGAAGCAGACAATCATCATTGAAAGAGCAAGTAGACATATGTCATCCTTATTTCGTGGCTGAAAAGTTGACCCCGAAATAATCCAACTAACGTACTAACCGCTTAAAAAAGAGGCCCTTCATGATCCATCCTCTATCACAGGAAAATTTAGCGATTTTTTTGTTGTCTATTCCTTATCAGAGACAAGGGTCCCAAGATTTTTAATCCAGAAAATCATACCCATCCTCGCAAAACACCTGTTACGTCGCCAATTTTGAAGATAATTACACGAGATCCTCTTTAATTAGCTCCTTACATATTTATTTAGCGAAAAATCAGGTGGTCTGTCAGAGTCTCATGACAGAGGCCGGTTACTCGACAAAAGGTTGGAAAAAACATTTGACAGAAAATCGCCATTTTACTTGATGGAGTATGTCAAAAGTGTTGGAAATTATTATGACAGTATAAACATTATTACATAATTTGTTAAATGTCAAATGATTTTATATTGCATTTGCAATAAAATGAGGAATAAAATTCCGATTTCCTTTACTTTTCAATGCGTTTATATTTGGGTATAGATAAGAATAGATGAATGAATGCAACATACGTCCTTCGATGTTTAAAAAAGTTGACATATCATCGACGAATAGGAGATTGACAAAGACAAGAAAGCAAACGTGTATCGGAGAACAACTCTGAAAATGGCAAACAAAATGTATGTCTAAGTCGTAAAAGAACCCACCTGGTAGCTTGAGAGTCAAAGCAAAGAGCTACAAAAAGACAAGGTTGGTCAGTCTTTTACTACCGGTTCAAGGTAGACATTGACGATGTACTGTTTACATGAGCTTTTGGTCAAATAGATTGAAACAATAAAGAATAATTATTACGTAGGTCAAAATTTACAAGCATTAAACAGCTTTAATAAGGTACCATAATTACATTGATAATTGTGAAGGTGTATGCCAATATTTCCCTACATTCAAGTACCAACATCAACAATTCCTCAAATGCATTGTCGTTTGTTTCCTGGATTCAATTAACGAATTATTAGTGTGTGGTTTTATTTTTCAGTTTTTTTATTTATAGCATATCAAATGTCATATAATCTATAAACTGAAGAGAAATCAAACTATAATTTCATTACAATTTTAAGTCCATCTTTTCAATTTTATTTTGAAATATTTTTAGTCTTCTAACAGCCGTCAAGTTTTTTTAGTATCTCTTGGTGAATCTTAAGATAAGAAAGATCTAGTACATTCATGCAAAATGTCCCAACATTCATTGCACATACTGAGTAACTAGTGACAAGATAGAACGATACTGTTGAGATTTATTATGCAATTTGAAATGGAACTACATGTAGATATGACTCATCAATAAAAACACAATTATGCTTATCACGTTTCTTCTTCTTGTTCCATGCTACTGACCAATGCAACGATATCTACGTCTACGTACATATAGAAACAATTGATTATTGTCATAATACATTTTTAGAGTTTAATACACCAATCTTAGTAAGAAAGCCTTGGGGTCCGGGCTCCCTCTCGAATTTGTTAAGAAAAGGCTTATCAAAGTGATTTTTAAGGAATCTCTCATTCGCCAATGTAGTCGAGTTCCCTCTGGAAACCCCCTCCCCTTGGGAAGAATGTCTGGATCTTGCAAGTGATACATTGAATAATGAATCAGAATCATTCATTAACACAAATATGGCAAGAAAAATCTTTACATACATCAGTCCCATTTAAAGGATATAAAGATCACCCCCTTAACTACTAAAGTACGGGCTTAATTGTTAAAACGATCAGCTTCAAAAGATATACTGACGGCCATAATAAACGCCTCAGTCCTATTAAATATCCGATTTTTCAGTATATTTGATTTGAAATTACAAAAACTCATTTCCAAATTTGATTATCTGGTGTTTACAAATGATTGTAAAGAAATTATCAAATTGTTACAGTTTAGAAATATAGCACATTTAAACAGAGCGGTATCAGAATTTCCATTTAAAAATCAGTTGCACGTGGTAAAAACTTTACTTTCGACAATAACAGGTGCCGTGAAATGTGTTATTTGGCATTCAAAGTTAGTGAATACTACATGCAACGTCGAGCCCAACGTCATAAACATGAAACGCATATGACGTTGACGTGAGAAATCTTCTCATATAACAGGCGTAACCGAGGTCTATCTGACTTTTGCCGATTGGCAAATGTTTTTGTCACTCTAACTCCTCGTCTAAGAAGCCTAATTGTGCAATGCAAGACGTCAAAACGTCCGACGGCTTGTTTTTTAGTTTCTCGTATTCAAAAATGGCTCATATACGAGCTCTATTTTCCGAACAATGTATCTGTTTCAAACGTTACTTGAAACAACGTAAAATGCAATGAAACACTTATTTGGCCACCACAGTAATCGACTACTCAGCACAACGTCGATCCCAACGTCACAAACCTGAAACGTACATGACGTTGACGTTAGGAATTTTCTCGTTTTAAAGGCGTTACACGAGATCCAGTTGAGCGTGGCCGATCGATAAACGTTCGCGAAACTCAAACGCGTCGATCAAGACTCCGAATCGAGACACACAATGTGTTAAACTGTCTGGCGACTTGTTTGCGTATTTCTCGCATTCGAAAATGGCCATACCGTGAGCTCCCTTTTCAGAATTTAGCCTTTGCATCCTTTAATACGGATGTTTGATAAGAAAATCTATAAATTCCTGATTGCCTATCTACTAACACATGTTACTGTTTAAAATGAGACCAATTTCATCACATGACAAATAAACACGAAGCGCACGTGGAAAACGTGACCGGTCACCGGAAATGAGCATCATGATGAATAGAAACGCATATTTGTTCGTTTGACGTAACTGTTGGCCAAAAATATTATATACAGCATATATTTCACTAATATTGTAATAGGCTTAAGGAAAATAATGACAAATTTCACTGAGGCGTTTCTAATGGCAGTCAGTATATATGCTGCGTTAACCGTTATTATCATATTCAAACTCACAGGGAAGTTCAAATGTGAAAATAATGCATGAAATAGATATAGACAGGAGGACCATTTTTTTCTTGCCATGGATAACATCGTCGTTTTTTATTTTATTCTGAAATCCTTGGATGAACATATTGTATTATGTTGGAATGCTAGGAATAAAACCGACAAAGAACTTTAATGCAACTTATTATGTCTACAGAATCAACTTTATGTCATATTTCAACATGGCAACTGGTGGCCATAAATGATATAAACAAACTGACACACAGACATACTCACAATAAACTAGTTATTCTGTATAAAAAAGTTTTATTTTTCCATGACAAAAGCGTCAAAGTAATCTTACATGCACAATAATAACATACGATATCTCACTGGAAATATCTCAGTTAGCGCTCTTTGAAACAAAATTTCAAGAGCATTCTTGCAATCTCGGTATGTCCTGCTTAAAATGATCTCTTATTTTTCCTATTTCAAGATGGTAACTAGTTTACATATTCTTTAGTTTTATTTCTACATTCGGGAAATGTGTAGCGTCAACATTAAAACATTTTGCGTTCGAAATAAATATATAAAAGCAATACAATACAGTCAGAAAAACATCAAAATCTAGCCACATTTTATACCATTATTAAACTAGAAATCATTTTAAAAATTGCATGTGGCGGCCATGTCGGAAATTTACATACATCAGGTTGATTCAAATGCAAGATGAAGAATCAAATTGAACTTGGATTCATAAGTATGTCTTTTGTAGGCCATCTAAAAATATCCTAAATTTGTAATTTTCAGGATGTCTTTCGGCGGCCATCTCTATTCTAGTATATTTCTGATATCCAAATACGATATTTAATATCAGATTTGGACTCAGCGTACCGAAGAACCCCTATTTACATATTTTTGCGTCAATTTAGGACAATTTGAGAAAAAATTGATTTTTCCAGTTGCGTTTGGCGGCCATCTTGGATTTTTGCGGATTGTGTGAGTTCCCCAATGTTGCCATTCTGGCAACAAAGCTAGATCTGCTCTAGAGCACCTATATAATGCAAAGAAAAAATAAAACTTCATTGTACTCGACATTGCAAGGTTCCGAAAATTTCGAATGGACTAAATGATCCCCGCCTCACATAGACTCATAGATTTGATCGAGTTTGGCACATACAGTCGACACTCGTTATGTCGACACCGGATAAGTCGAATTTTCGCTTAAGTCGAAGTTCAAATCTAGTCCCGTCCTCATCAATGGACATTTTTTTTTCAAACAAAATAATTTCGAACTGAAAATAGCCATTGAAGTATAGTAGAAAAAGGATAGAAATTACTCGACAAGAGCAATTTCTTTCCTTTTCCTGCTATATTTCAATAAATCGTACTTGGTTAGTTTCAAAAACGGTCATATATCAACTTTATCGAAACCGAACAAAATCGGATGACTCGAACTCCGGATATGTATAGGTATTTTGACGGCCCCTCCGACTTCGATACTGTACATGTACCTTTCCGAACCACAAGAATGAACAAGATTCGCCTAGTTAACCCTTTCCCAAACGATAACATTATAGATTGGTTCAATTTAAAAGCTGCAAACGACAAAATTAACGATATTAAAAGCAGAAATTGTTCATATGCTGTAGCACCTAAAATATTGAGGGTAAATGAGGAATTATTGTATGACAGCGATTTCTTCTTTTCTCTCAATGTCAAAAATTGATTTAAATAAAGCAAACTGTAACTTAAAATCTGCACGAAAACATTACATGAACAGAAGAAATTGCTCAACTGGAAATCGGGAAAGTCTTTTTATAGGAAATTTAAGCGATCGAATTGGACTGGTTGGCATTGGGAACCTAGTATACTAGGCCGACTTCGAATCAGACGATAGCTAGATGAAAGCTCCAATTGATGGAACACCGATCGTCCGAGCTATTTGACGTCATTTCCGCAGCTATAGTCCGACCACAGGAAGAACTTTGGTTGGACCATCGTAGCCACTACTTCATTTGGAGCTCCTCGGATAAACAGCGGACCAATCAGTGTCAAGTAAACTAAGGTTTTGATTGTCTGACACAAAACGGGGGAGTGAATCTAAAAATAGAACAGCTAGCGCTTGTTCCCAACGATGGCGCGAGCCATTGCGAATCGAAGTCAGCCCTAGTGTTTGTTAAAGGCTTATTTATCATTGTCTTGTTTTCTCTCTTCCTTTTAGTGTTGATTCTTTGACGCCATTCTTTTATACATTCCTATGATCTCGGTCTCCGTCGATTCTGGCGACATCTGAAAGATATAGAGATAATAAAACATTGAGAGCAAGGTCATACGCACGGTGGGTAACCCACGTGACTTGGGAAGCGTTCACACTGAAAAATCGTCCGCTTCAAGGTATGTTTTGTTTAAATTTCTCAACTTATACTCTACGGATTGTTGTAACATAAAGTGCACTGAACGCGCAATTGCGTGGGCCATTCCCGGTTGTAACTCACTCTCCTCACAATCCAAGGGTTTCTTCAAACCTACAAGCGAAAGATTTTTTCGGTACAAAACGAAAGTTGGAAGAGTTCGCTTGCACCGAAAAAAAATTTCGCTCGAATGTTTGAAGAAACCATGGGATTCGTATCAGAGTGAGATACAAACGGGAATGGCCCTAGCAAATGCGCGTACGGTGCACTTTATCTCGTCAAATTCCGTAGCGTATAAGCTGAGAAATTAAACAAAACATACCTTGAAGCGGGCATTTTTTCGGTGTTAACGCTGCCTAAAAGTCATGTGGGTTACCCACCGTGATATCGCATTCATCATTAACCGATGTTGGGGAGCAACTGGAGGCTCGGTTAGGGTGTTGTGGTAGTACTGGTTTGAGAATCAACAGGAATCCATGGTTAGGTGCTCCAGCCGCCGCGATATGACTATAGTAGTTGAAAACGACGTAAAACCCCAAATAAACCAAATTATATGGCATTCTTACAGGCCTGTCCCACCTAACCGAATTTTTACACCGAATGCGTACCGAATTTAATTCGTTGTATTCGTTAAAGGTTCGTTCCACAAACGGTTTGTGTTCGGTATGTTTACGGTGCCATTCGGTGCTTTTCGTCGACATTACGCGATGTTCGCAGACGCCTAAAAATGTTTTTGAGCATGCACAAAATTTTTCAACGAATGCAGCGAATCAAAATTTCGGAATGAGTTCGGTAATCGTTCGCAGAGGGATCGGTAGGCGCGCGTCTGGAATTCGTTACTTTCGTTTTGGTGTCGGTAATAATTCGCAGACGAATTCCTGTTCGTTATGATCTCACCGAAGGACTAGCGTTTGCACTCCGACGAAGGTGCGTTTCTTAAACCGATCTGGCCGAAAAGGTTAAACGAACCGCTAACGAAACACACCGATCCTGACGATGCCATTCCGAATATGACGTTATATTCGTTACTCAAACGGTAGGGGTTCGTTGATGTTTGGGAACGAATTGGGGTATATTTCGGAGAAACATCGTTGGCTCTTCGACACATTCGCTACAAGTTCGTTACGTGTTCGGTGTATGGACGGTACAAAATCGTTGAAAACCAAAGTTCACCGAATAAAATGACAACGAACTCTGCGAATTTCGCACTTGACATTCGGTATGAATTCGCCGCCAATGTTCGGTAAGGTGGGACAGGCCTATTAGTGTCACTAGAGTTTGTGTAATGATCTAAATATCTTCATTGTCCATACCGAGTGGATAATCACGTGATGCAATAATTTCAGAAAATCTTCAATAATTTTGTTAATACGGGACCATTTGAATTCGGCTTGAAGCATAGAATGTCACGAATTAGATGAAAGTGATGTTTTTTTTTTAAGAAATCTGCTGATGAAAAAGTTATTGAAGATCAACCAAAATTTTTGTTGATCTTCAATAACTTTTTATCAGTTGATTTTTCAAAAATTCACCACGTCAAGATTGTTCTTCGTACTTTCCCGCCTCCTCTGCTTCGAAACAACTTTTTATCAGCATTTTTTTTTTTTCAAAAATCCACCGCGTCCAACCAATTCCTGACAGTTTCCCATCTTCTCTGCTTCGAAACAATTCAAATTGGTCCAGTATTAACAAGAGTATTGATGATTTTCTGAAATTCTGAGTCACGTCATTAACGTGATTGACCACCGTGCATATGCAGTGGTACTCTCCAAAGCCGAGGTCTATTGATTAAACATCAAATATGACATCTGCCGTTTTTGTTACACAAACAGCCTATTTGGTCGTCATAATCTAATTATAGCACATTGTTTGAATTATCGAATCAAAATCATTCAGCTTTATCAAGCATGATCATTACGTACACATTACGTCGCTTCTATTTTTGGCTGAAGCCGGTAATTTGAAGCGTCAGCCAATGAAAGCTTGTAGGGTGGTTCCACTAAATTTCGGTCAGGTGGGGTAACTCGGTCATTTACAGTCTAAACCGTATCCAACCATAGCACCAACTTCCAGTTATTTCCGTTTCTGGACTATTTCGCGTTAAGTTAACCTTGCGTGATTTCCTTACTATTTATAGAAACAACTTTCTTGTTCAAGGTGGGGAAGCACGAAATTTATTCACACACCCATGCTTCCTTTGCCTGTGCTGGGCGGACGCATTTGAAAGTCACTACTTTGCATAGCGCATATCGGAGTTATTTATTACTTGAAATTCACGCCAATTTACGTCAATTTAGTTTGTATAAGTACTGTAAAGTAAATATTATTTTATAACTTTAAACCGTTTTGGTGTCTTTATGTGAAGCAATTATCATAAATCGCAAGAAATATCTAATGTCCGAATTAACCAGACTTCAATTTGCCTTCCCTTAAAATTCGGTCATCAAAATATTTTGATAATTTTCATATAGATTCTTAATTAAGAATGTTTCTAGATCTTTTTCCAATCCTGTACATTTATAAACTCATAATTCTAATTGATCAATATTCTTTCTTTGAGGAGTGATACCTGTTGCTGTAATGGGCATGGTTGGCTATGTTGCCGTATTCTCGGTTTATGGAGTCAGTGTTCTATTTTGTTTGTCATGTACTCATTTCTTTCATAGTCGATGTTATTTCGTAATAGTATGCATTAACAATGGAAAATATTGAGTTTTAAGACGTTTTTCGTAAAAAAAAACGTATATGTAAGAATGTTTCAACCCTGTGTCCGAAATAAAAGTTCGTGCGACCGAGTTACCCCGCTTCTACATGCAGTCAATAATGCACTGTAAACGAAAGTTTAGCCTCATTTTCGTGTCATACAGTGATGTGTTTGGGAAACTCGGACTCTATTTTCTATGTCAATCGGTGAATAAGGGTGGAAGTATGACACTGTAAGGAAAGAGAGACCGCCGATTGCCAACTGTAAATAAAGCGTCCGAATTATGGTGGATTTACCCTATCAGATTTTTAAATTGTTTTGTCGTGTATAGCCAAAGATTGGATACCGAAATCCCGCCAAGGCCCCGAGATTAGACGTGAAATGACCCCGCGGGAACAGAGCATCAATCTATCATAATGGAATGAAGAGAGAATGTGCTCTGTTCTTAAGAGAGTAATGCAGTGGGGAAATAAAAAATTCAAAGTGCTTATCTTGGAGATTTGTAGGTCTTGGAAAAAATGGCTCATGCGAGTTCAAAAACTATGTCACTCGGTCAATTTTATTTTCACTCCAATTTTCTCAAATTTTGCGAAAATTGTTCTGAATATTAATCTTAATGATATCTGGCTTATGCAAGAAAGTTTGGTGAAACTGGATCACTATACCCCACACTTTAACATCCCACGGGAGATTAAAATGTCCCATGATACACCTTACGTCTAAGCTTAATTGTACACGTGACAGGATCCCCGTTTTCGCCTCGAAGACATAATTCGCTGCTGCCCTGTATACTCATTCTTAACACTGTACATGGGTTATAAATCATATGATCTAGTTTTTACGTATCTATTAGAAAAGGCTTGAGAAAACATTGAGTCAAAAGAAGAAAATGCTGATAATTAGCATTTTCTCCTTTTGTCTCAATATTTTCTATGCCATATTTTACACAAATACTATCTTAGATAACTTCCATTTTGTCATTTGTGGCAGTTTTTGAGGTTGATCGCCCAAACATTTTGCCGTTTGGAAAAGGGTTAAACGAAAATCCGTAACGGCAGCTTGTTTTAAGCTGCAGTTACGAGGTATTTGTTGAAAAGCAGTGATATACGAAGTACACTCACCCACACTTTAACATCCCACGGGAGAAAAATTGCTGACATGTTCCATGATACACCTTACGTCGAAGTTTGATAGTACACGCGACAGGTTCCCCGTTTTCGCCTCGAAGACATACTTCGCTGCTGCCCTGTATACTCATTCTTAACACTGTACATGGGTTATAATTCTTATTATTGTAACGATATCGGTACCCATCATAAAGATTGCTACCAGCTTCTATTCGACGGGTGGTGGCGATTGTCACGGCGAGCACCAATATGACGGCAAACACAAGAAGTGGTGGTTTTCTCTCCATCTTAAAATAGAAAAGAACACATAGTTCGATGATATTTCAATGCATGTGTAATCCTTAATGACTTGACATGGGTTATAATTCTTATTATTATTCTTATTATTATTCTTATTATTATTATATCGGTACCCATCATAAAGATTGCTACCAGCTTCTATTCGATGCGTGGCAATTGTCAAGGGGAGCACCATTACGACGGCAAGCAAAAGAAGTGGTGGTTTTCCTTCCATCTTAAATCAAAAAGAAATATACATATAGTTTGTTGGTTTGAATTAACGATTATATTTGGGTCTTTCCCCAAACGGCAGAAACCTTGACTGGTCCTATTGGAGAGATCATGTAGACCACAAAATATGTATACAATTTGGGACTTAATTACTCTCTGGTGGTGAACTCGGCCAAAGCGATTCACACTTTTCGCTACAACAAAGGTAAAGCTATTTTGCGTTTAAATGTGAGTTTAAAGATCTGATTGGATAGTTTTTCTAATAACAATGAATTTGTTCTAAAAATAGACCGGGTTTACCGATATTCATTGACAAACCGTCTGTGTTGTTATAAAATCTCGTAACTACGGCTTTATCGAAGCTGTAGTTACGACATTTTATAACAACACCGACAAAATACTATGATCGCGAAAAAACGTCCCACGCTTTGGCCGAGTTCACCACCAGTGTTACTACAAAACTAGCCATTGGATTACAACCGGATTCTTTATTAGAAAAATAAAGTTTGTTATCTTAAAGTGACATTTCAAATTTATTTCATTTTTCAAAAGTATGTCTTCATGCAAAGATTGTATTTCTTAATGCGTAGAAATGCTATCAGTTTCTTGAAGTTGTTATTTATAAGCGAAAAATACGCCTTTAAAGTTGAGACAGAAATGACAAATTCTATATAAATCTGAACTGTTGTCCACAACAATTTGTTTAATTTTAGCACAAAAATACATATTTCTCGTAAACGGTTCAATATTTTGACTCAAAATTTTCAGAATTTTTGTAGAAAAGATGCTCTTTCAGATAGAATAAAGTAAAATTTTATGTAACAAAAATTGTGAAATGTCACCTTAAAGATGTAGGGCCTAGGCTATTCTATGTATCAGACGCCAACCCTCATTTACTCTCCAAAGCGGAGGTCTATTGATTAAACCATCAAATATGACAAATATATCAGTTTATCGTAATATACGAATGAAGAGATAATGTGCTCTGTTTTAAAGCTACTATTTTCCAGATTTGGACCCAAAAATTGTCAAATAGAAAACGAAATGTACACTTTTAAAGCTTTATGGGTCATTTTCAAAAAATATGCACTTTTCAGTGGCGGTAAAGATAAAAATGAACAAGTTAATTTTATTTTTCTCTATACTTTATTTGTTGCTTATAACCTCTAAGAATATGTTTCAAATAATAAGCAGATGATATTCAAGCAATTTCTTTGAAAAAAAAGAAAAAATGATAACTTTCACATGTCAGTGGTGTAACGTAGAAAAAAAGGCATCATAGAAAGATCAAAACGACCATACTTTGCACATTGATGATATGTATTCATACCAAGAAGTTGAATTTTAGTTATAGAATATTTTTTGTTAATATTGAAATACCCAGATGAAAAAAAATCCAAAATTAACCTCTTAATCAAAAATAGTTTTCAACAGTAACACAAGTTACACCACTGACATCTTTAAACTATGTCAGTGGTGTAACGGTTTTAACTAAACCCTTGTTTTGTAATGATTTTGTACAATTTTATCCTGCAAAAGCATTATATCATTTCTTCAGAATGATATAGAGATAAATTGCCATCACAAAGGAAGTACCTTTTAATAATGCTTTCGTAAAATACTGTTCTGAGCAATAATGTCAATGGTGTAACGAAATATAGTCAATGGTGTAACAAAAATAGCTATTTATGTTATATTCACGCTGCAATTTGTATATTTTCTAAATGTTTTTTGTTGACTGTATTCCTTAGATAGTTACCTTTAAATATCACATACAAATTCTTTACTCCCCACGTATCAAATGCCCCAAAATACCATTTGTGTTACATGTTTATCGTTACTCCACTGACCGTTACACCACTGACGTATTTGGATTTTATCCAGTGATACTCAAAGTAATGAAAGATATCTCTTAATTTGATTACTTCATAGACCAGGAGTTTACATGACTTTCAAAACCTCCAAATCTCATTCAAATTCATCGTTCATGTATTATGTAAAACGGCGTTACACCAATGACATGATAAAAAAGTACGGCGTCAATCTCATCTACTATTTTGCTCCTAGAGACAGCATTCAGCTACTAGCATTAGATCCGCTGCTGTCGCATGTTTTTATAAAAGTGTCGTTTTAGGAACCAGTAGTTATTTTTCAAATTCGTCTGTTCAGTTGAATAAAATCTGGCAAAACATGTTACTGTTACGCCACTGACGCGGCGAAATATACAACATATTTTCAGCTCATAAATCTTATATTACTTCCTATCTAGTCTCATTGGATACTGCTGTTACTAATTTTTGGCTCATTTAATTCAATTATGTAATTTTCATACGAGAAAGTTTAGTAGTTTTTCTGTATTTGCTTGTGAAAGTCAAAGGTACGGCGAAGTCACAGGCAATTTTGGTGATTTTTACAGACATATGGGCACCAATTTCACTTTATCTGAAAAAATACGCTATTTTGCTATGGATAAATATTCTAAGACTAACAGTAACTATGTATACGAAAAAAGGCGAATCACAAAACTCAAAAGTAACCTTTCCATGTAGAAATCACAGAAAATTGCACACTTTTTGAAATTGACCCTTATATGACCTGATTAAATGATTACGACAAACTATTGAAGCAACGACTCATTTTTTCGCAATTTGATACCAAATCCATGAAGCGATGTCGAAAGTAGGTCAAAACAGTAGGACATGCGACTTTCTTAAATGACGTCACAACATACATGATGACGTCATATTGAAATTCAAGTATGAATCTCGTTTGAATCATGGTACGCGCTGTATGCGCATGCGCAACAATTTAAAAATAATTCTAACCCCATCTGAGACGGGGTTGAATTTAGGTTTGGATTCTCCCTAAATTCAGCTATCTGTCTTGTAATTTCGGCTCATTCTCTGTCTGAATCGCATATTATTAACTATCCTGAGGTGGTCAACACAAAAGTTTTGCATATTTTTTCAAAAAATTTCATTTTTTGCAATTAGACCATCTGTTACCGTCGCCCTTTAAGAGAGTATATAACCCTCATCGTGCTACAACTTTAAAGTTTGGATGGAGATGGTGTATAACCCTGACATTTTGAGGCAGTAAAAACAAAGGCTGACGAGTGTTTAATTTTCCTTGTTTTATAGCTCAAGATAATTGATCTGACGGAGCATCTCTAGCCAATACCTCGAGATGCTCTGCCAGGTCATTTATTGTGAGCTATACCACCATGTTTCCCAATGTTTTCTGTGTTAAACCTTATTCACACATACGTATTATACCCCTAATGAGATTCACGCGACGTCGAAATTTTCGGGTGACGTTGTTAACGTGCGTTACGTTTCCGATCATATTCGGGTGACGTGGTAAATATACGGCTTTGGCGTGTTCCGCCGCCGAATGTGTACGACGTCGCCCTAATGTGGGTAGAGACTTTAAGGTATACCAATCCTAATGAGATTCACGTGACGTCGGAATTATTCGTGCGACGTCGTTTTACGTTCGTTACGTATCCGAAACTATTCGGGCGACGTCGAAAACATTCGGCGGTGGAACGTTCCACCGCCGAATGTTTTCTACGTCGCCCGAATAATTCCGACGTCGCGTCAATCCCATTAGGGGTGAACTACCTTAAATTGAAAATAGATGTCGCAAACATCTGAACGTATGCGACGTCGGGTCGAAGACGAAGACGAAACGTTATGATACTACAGTCGACACTCGTTGTATCGATGTCAGAGGGGCCGTCAAATTATCTCGACATATCCGGAGTTCGACTTATCAAATTTTGTTCCATTTCGAATTGAATGCCATTTGACCATTTCCGTTGCTCATTAAGTGCGTTAATAATTGAAATATAGTAGGAAAAGGAAAGAAATTGCTCGAAACGAGCAATTTCTATCCCTTTTTCTACTAAATTTTAATCATTACAATGGCTATATTTATTTCGAAATTATTTTATTTTACGTTTTGATATCCATTGGTGAGGATGGGCCAGACTTTTACTTCGACTTGAGCGGAAATTCGACTAATCCGATGTCGACATAACGAGTGTCGATTGTATATATGATTGATGCATAAACAATATTAAATAAAATTGAATAAGGAATTAATTTGACAAATAAATAAATAAATAAACCATGCATAATCACCTTGAATCCTATATTTCGATTATTTTTTCCCAGCAAAATTCTAACACCAACTGCAATTAACTCGGTTTGGTATGCTGTGGATATTATGCCTAATTAAGCGACATGTGACCCGTCACACCAAAAAGGATCCTCTAGGAAGCGTGAAAAGTATCGATCCTAATAAATCCGCGCATTCAGCTTGTCTGTGCAGTTGGGGCGTCCGTGGCCAAGTGGTTAGAGTCGATGACTCAGGATCACTTGCCCCTCACCTCTGTGGGTTCGAATCCCGCCAGGGACATATGAACTTTCATGTGAGGAAGCTATCCAGCTGGCTTGCGGAACGTCGGTGGTTCTACCCAGGTGCCAACTTGGGGTCTTCCTCCACCATTCAAAGCTGGAAACAGGTCAAAAGAAGGGAGTTCCTTCCTGGGCACGTCCAGTCTACTACTCGGTCATATGGAAATCTCCGGCAACCGAGGATAAATAACCTAAACACACACACACACACACGTCTGTGCAGTCCGCGCTGACAGACTAGGGCCTACACTTTTCACAGTAATTATGTATTTTTTTCTGAATCGAGAATGTTACCCTCTCAAAATTACGATTTGTATGTTTCCTGCATAGGGACGGCATCTGATTTACCTTTATGCATAAAGTTTCACAAAGTTTTGATTTTTAGATATTCGATAAGGTCCCTTTTAGCATGGCGGGTCAAATATATAGATCAGTTTCAAATTTTCTTTGTTTAGTACATTTGATCTTCCTTCTTAATTGCAAAACCTCGTAACTACAATTTGATTAAAGCTGTAGTTTAGAGGTTTTACAATAACACCGACGTTATCCCATCAATGAATAGGGGAGACAAACAAAACTAGGCCTACTAATAAGCCATAACTTCCTTATAACATATAATTATCCCATTATGGCATAATGATGCCTTTTGACGCCCAACTTGAAAATGCTTATGAAAACATCGTGGAAAATGAAGAAATTGCTTGTGACAAGCAATTTCTTCATTAACCACAATATTTTCTAACCCCTAAAACAGAATTTTGAAATGTCACCAACTTGAAATAGTTATCTGCAACGCATTTCAAATTGGAAAAGTCCAAAAAATTGCCTGGTAGTGAGTTAATTGATATTACTCACTTAGCTGCAATGTGGGCATAAACATAGCAATTGGTGCTAATTTTTCCCGGTTAAAAATGTCAGATTATTGTGCTTATTTATCAGGAACTGCATAAAACATTATTGTCTGTCACAAATTGGTCAAGTAAAACACAGTCTTCCAAATACCTCAATAGGAATTGTTTTTTTTTTTTTTTTTTTTTTTTTTTTTTTTTTTTTTAAGTTAATCTCCAGTCTCAAAGTAATCAAATGGATGGGTGTGCCTACAGTCGACACTCGTTTTGTCAACATCGGTTAAGTCGAAATGGAAGTTTGGTCCCGTCCTCCCCAATGGATTTAAAAAAAAGTTTAAACAACACGATTTCGAAATGAATATGGCCATTGAAATTTAGTAGGAAAAGGATAGAAATTGCTCGTTTTGAGCAATTTCTTTCCTTTTCCTACTATATTTCAATCTTACACGCACTTGATTAGCAACAAATAGCTTAAATGATGTTCACACAAAAACCGATCAAAATCGGTTTACTCGAACTCCGGATATGTCGAGGTATTTTGACAGCCCCTCTGACTTCGACACAAAGAGCGTCGACTGTATTTCGATTCAGAGTTAGAATGCAGTTTAATTGAAAGTGATCGCATCTTAAACCTATGCTGAAATGTTATAGGCACTTTCAAAAATAGCGTTTCGTTTACCATAGCCTAACCCATTCCCACACAATGACTCTTTTTGATTTAACACAAGATGATGGTTTTGGAAACCGCCGTGGGAACAGAAGAAATTGCTTGTCACAAACAATTTCTTCATTTCCAACAATACTGTTCTACCAATAAAGACAAGAAATGCTAAGATTTCAATCACTTGAAATTGTCATCCGCAAAATCTTTGAATTTGGATAGATCTGTCTAAACTCTGTTAACCCATTACCAAACAACACAATTTTAGCTTAGTCCAAACTCATGGGTGTTGCAGACGACAATTTACATTGAACAAAATTTAACATTTTTAGTCTTTCATGGTGAGAAACATTGTAGGAAATGAAGAAATTCCTTGGCACAAGTAATTTCTTCAATTTTCACAATGTTTTCCAAATCCATTATTTTGTGGGGCGTCCGAAAGCGGCATCCGAAAGTATGGGAAAGGGGACTATGCTTAACTTGTCCAGATCTCGAGTGATAGTGAATAACTCTGGACGCTGCTCCATTGTACCAAAGAGAGGGATTTGTAACCGAAACCCAGGGTCAAAAGGGAACTCAGTTAGACCACGGTGGATAATCACGTGATACAATATTTTCAGAAAATTTTCAATAATTTTGTAAATACTGGACCGATTTGAATTCGGTTTGAAGCAGAGAATGTGGACAGACGTCGCGAATTAGATGGACGTGGTTTATTTTTGAAAGATCAACTGATAAAAAGGTTATTAAAGATAAACCAAAATATTTGTTTATCTTCAATAACTTTTTTATCAGTTGATTTTTCAAAAATCCAACACGTCAAGCCTATTCGTAACATTTTCCCCCATTCTCTGTTTCATACCGAATTCAAATTGGTCAAATATTAAAAAAGATATTGAAGATTATCGGAAATCCTGAGTCACGTGATTATACACCGTGCTCAAGCTGAATCCTTTCTACAACAGCAACATTTTTAACCCTTTCCCAAACAAGACCTGGTTTTGACGTCATTAATAGAAAAGGCTTAGGAAAATATTGAAACAAAAGAAGAAACTGCTGATAACCAGCAGTTTCTCCTTTTGTCTCAATATTTTCTGTGCCATATTTTTCACAAATCATGTCTTTATTATCATCAATTTTGTCGTCTGCGGCGGCTTTCAAATTGGATCACCCTAAAATTTTGTCGTTTGGGAAAGGGTTAAACATTAGATCTGTCCGATTCAAAAAAGCTACAGACGAAAGAAAATTAAAAGTATGTTAACAAAATTGGGGTTGTGTCCATTGTAGCCTACAAAATATTGAGGCAAATGGAGAAAATGCTTATTATCAGCATTTTCTTCTTTTGCCTCAATTTTTTTTCCAAACATTTTCTATTAGAGACGCCAAAACCACGTCTTATTTGGAAAAGGGTTAAGCAGCCACAAACACAACCTGCACTCTGGCAAACGACTTTTGCGGAAATTGGTTTAGAGAAAAAACTATTTAAGGACTCGTTCAAGAATAAATAGGCTTCGGCCATAGCAGACTTCCTGAAAATTGAGAAAAGGTGTCGATCAATTAAAGTACCTAATTTCATATATAGATGAAAAAGAAATGCTCGACCAATAATAGTATATCTACAATCAATTTCAAAGAAATTCCTGGTAGAAAGAAGAAAGTCTTTAAAAATATCATTTTGTCGTTTGTTTGACCTAAATAAAAGAAATGACTGGCACTATTTCGGGTAGTCTGCCAGTCTGTGCAGTTGTTAGCGCATCAAACTCTAATTCTCGAGCTCCCAGGCTGGATCCTCGGTCGCGGCAATCATCCTTTCTTGCAATAATTGTCACACACCAATTATTTGATAATTAAAGTTAACCTATGAGTATGTGGTAGGCCTGTAACGCGTTCAAAACCCCGTCTAACAATTACCCGCGGGTACCTAGGTACCTGCACCAATTGGATAATTCTTGAATTTGATAAGCTAATTTAACCCATTACCAAACGACAAAATTTTAGACTAGTCCAAATTCAAAGATGTTGCAGACGACAATTTCAGGTGAATGGAATTTAAATTTGTTTGGTCATTTTGGGCGGAAAACATCGTGGGCTATGAAGAAATTGCTTGTCAGAAGCAATTTCTTCATTTTCCACGATGTTTTCAAAAGCAATTTTCTTGTGGGGAGTCAAAAAGAGTCATTGTGTGGATATGGGTTAAGGAGCAATCAGCCAACGGGAACGTGCAGACGAGTTGACTCGGCCGAGTCAACTCGCCTGCATGTTCACATTGGTGGATTTCCAAATGAGTCCTCCTATCTAATGTGATCCTTGGCAACACGTTGTGCACTATTTTCGCCATTCCTTAAGTTGTTGACTGTCTAGATATGCCGCATTATTAATGTAGCACAAGAGTAAAGCCAAAATTAGCCATCGGGTAACGGATAATAAATTTGTACCCAGGTACTGGCAATTTTGTACCCTACGCGCGGGTACTCGGGTACTCGTTTCAGCCCTGCTATGTGTGTGATCAGCTGGTATCTTGTTAAGGGTATTGTCGTAGTAGGCCTACTGGACTAGCCTACTAGTGTGTGAAACGGCAGGAATCCATTGCAAGGTGAACCATTCATCGCAATATGACCAGAGCAAAACTTCAAAAGAGGCGTTAAACCCCTATCAATAAATCAATCATGCTGAATACAGAGCTCCAGATAAGAGGGGCGACGGCAATGGCGCAGTTGGTAGCGCATTTGCCTCTCATACAGAGAGGTCTCGGATTTGATACTCCTCCGCGGCTAATACCCTTACTGACAAAAATGTCACCCATCAGTGGTTTGATATCGTGAACCTATGCGGCAGAGCAGCTGGAGGCTTGGTAATAGTCCAGTCAATAAACCCGAAAAATGGGCCAAACCTCAAACTAATTGCAACAGAAATGTTTCTTGCATTTTTATAATGTTAAATATCTGTAGAATCACTGTTTAAAAATCTACCAAAATCTATCGGGCGGAAATTGTTGAAAATTTGCTTCAAAAAGGGTGACCCAAAATTTTTGCTTGTCCAATTTTTGTTGCAGGCTGGACACAAAATAACATAAAATCACCCAATAAACCCATCTATTCCACCTTTTCTCATTGTTTTGTTGAAATGAACATATATTAGAGTACAAGAAATACAATGAAACACTTTTTTCATTGTCTCTCACGATTTTTAGCTCGACTTTTCGAAGAAAATGAGAGCTTATACTGTCACCCGGGCGTCGGCGTTGGCGTTGGCGTTGGCGTTGCAACAAAGGTTAAAGTTTTTTCAAACATCAATAACTTCCATACTATCGAAGGGATTCAGCCCAAATTTGGAATACTTATTCACCATCACACCCTCTACCATACTATCAGGGCCCATGACCCTGGGACCACTCTATTTGGAGTTATGCCCCCTTTATACTTAGCACTTAGAAAGTCGAGCGCGCTGTCTTCGGACAGCTCTTGTATGATTTATTTACTATTCGATTTTCGTGAAGGATTACCCCACACACCACATTTACTTGTATTGAAATGCCACAAAAAATAAAATTTACAGTTATACATAATATTTTGCTATTTTTATGATGCTAAATATATGTAGAATTACTGATTAAAAATCTACCAAAATCAAAGTGACAGAAATTGGTAAAAGTATGGTCTGAAAACGGAGACCCAAAATTTTTGCATGTCTGATTATCTAGGCAGGCTGGACACAAACTGCCATAAAATCCCAAAATTAACCTTTCTTTTTCACCCTTTCTCATTGTTTTGTTGAAGGGAACAAAAATTAAAGTCTAGAAATGCAATGAATCTCTATTTTCATCATCTCTCACGATTTTATGATTTGCTTAATAGTAGGTTTCCGTGCAAGATTACCCCACCCACCACATTTACATGTATAGAAATGCCACAAAAAATTAACTTTGCAGTTAAACATGATCTTTTGCTATTTTTATATTTTTCATAATCTGTAAAATCACCATTTAAAAATGTACCAAAATCGGCTAGAAGGAAATAAGTGAAAATATGGTTCACAAAGAGAGACCCAAAGTTTTTGCATGTGTAATTTTCATGGCAGGCTGGACGAAAAACATCATGATTAATTAACCAATTAATTTCACCTTTGCTCACTGTTTTGTTGATTAGAACATATATAAGAGTCTAAAAATGCAATAGAACACTATTTTCATTGTCTTTCACGATGTTATAATTTGCTTATTATCAAGTTTCCGTGAAAGATTACCCCACCCACCATGTTTACATGTATCAAAATGACAAAGAAAAATAATTTTGCAGTTTATCATAATGTTTTGCTTTTTAAAAAAATCTACATTTACTCATTATTTCAATAATAGTTTCTTTAAGATTGATTAGTAGAAATTGTTTTATAGTCAGAATATTAGTTTGCGTGTTTGCAGCAATTAAGACATATTTTGGAACGAACATGCCAGTATCAAAATTTGCACATTAAGAACATGTAAATATTTGCATATTGAGAGCATGTCTGTTGGAATTTTAGATAATACTTATATCTATCAAGTAAGAAATAGTGCAAAGTTGACTAAATACATCTTATGACCTTTCATTTAACTTAATACCTCGAGAAATTACAGAAATAGTAGTAAAACGAGATACCCTTTGGGCCATGCTATGCTCCTCTATGTAGATAATTATCAAATCGGGTCATTGTTTTTGTGTGTGTTCCATTTTCCTTTACATGAGATGAACTTGTACAAGTTATATTGATACCTGTGAATTGGCGAAGGCCTACTTGAGTAGGTGATCTATGAAACCAGAGGGTATTAATTTGGTCAAATGAATCATACTTGCAAGGGTACCCGCTATATACCATTTTAAATTCTGACGGCCTTGGGGCTTGTATCATGCAGGTGACATTATAACCATCCAACAAAATGAGGAATTTCATTTTGCAATTTTCTTTTGAATAGACCGTAGACGCATTCACATTAATAGGTTAGATGATATTTATCGTTTGAAAATGACCATACCAGGAACATCAACAGTGTCTGAAATGACATAATGGTATTGGGAAATTACAGGCATAATATGGCTCTTTTTAAAATTAACAGTATGGTATTGCAGTCTTGTGATCGTGTTTCAATTTGTCTTATGTCCATAAATGATAGAAAATGCTTGCTAATACTCATATACTGTTGGCCGATCAATTTCTATAATTGTAAATTGGATTTGAAAAAAAAAATCTTGCAACAGAGTATCTATGTAATGTTTCTAATCTGTTACGTTTCGATGGTTTCAATGCTTTCTAAATACAATTATATATAAAGTATCCATTCATTCTTAAATTAGCAAACAAGCAAGTTTTCACTGACATGCGAATTCTGGGGTATAAAATCGCCCTGTAACACATTGGTAATTTTTAACACAAGCGCTCATATCTGACTAAATTCAAGGATACATGTCAGGTCAGGTCAGGTCAATTGACACACCCATTCTTTAACACTTGTAATTACAGATTTCATTTCAATTGGCGCAGTTTAGCTTTTATTATCATAAAGTACACGCCTGTCTTTTTTCAAATTAGCAAATCAATAATATTTTCTTGTGTACCTGCTATATCCGTGTACTATGATACAAGTCTTTTTGAAAAATGTTACGCTATATGCCAAATATGAACACATTTTAGTAAAGGTCAGTGTCAGGTCAAATGAAATCCGTAATATGATACAGACAAAAAACATTTTATAGTTTAATCTGATCAAATAGTTAGATTTGTAAGCCTTGAGATTGAACATACAACTTTGAGATTTTATGTTATGTTCTTTAGTACTGAGCATACAGATATATGTAAGCATCTAATAACTTTATGGACACGCACAAATAAATTTGTGATCTGTCTCGTAAAAAAGAACATGTTGGAAGTGAGATAGTATTTACCACAGTCAGTCAGACAGAGCACTCAGGCTAGGGTTGAAACATTTTGCTCTGCGATAATTTTTCTGAATCTAGATGTTGTCGTCTGTATTTTACTTTTTCATTTTAGGAATGAAATGTCTGGTCACTGTTATCTGTTCGATGCTATTTTTTGTTTATTGATTTCCAGCAAGCTCATTACAACTTGGGGGATAGGGCTCAGTCCCTTATCCCAATGATTTTCCAGCTTCAGTAATTTTACCACATTATTCGAAAGATTAGATGAAATAAATCTATTTATGTTCACAGAGGCTCTCTACATGCAGCCTAAAAGTAACATGCATGGTGGCGTCCATACTTTGACTCCAGAAATTTAACCTAATGAATCAATTGGTCCGAGAAAAATATGGAATCCATCATGAGGTTCTTCAAATTACTGAGATACTCTGTAAAGAGGAGTGAAACACCACCCGATCAATCAAATTCTGCCATACGTCTTTCTATCTTACTGTCTAGTTATTTCTAAATTAAATTTTGAAAACTGATTTATTTTCATCCTTCTTTCATCCACAGTAAGACTATTAGACCTATATCATCATTTCTTCAAGAAAGATCATAGGGAAGGCTTATACTTATTTCATTAAAATGCACGAGTTTGGGTGTGGACAAGTTAAACAGTAGTTTTGCTCAACAAAAGTTTACTCTTTAATGTGATTGCGATATGTGTGATATGTGCTTTTATGTAGACGAGAAACATGTAGGAAAGGGGATGGTATCTTATATAGGTCACCCCGGATTCTTGTCTTGAGACTTCTTAACAGGACCAGCGCTAGTTAAAAGATAAAGAAATGTGAAGTGTTTGGTAAGGGTTTATCTTTAAAATGATCTCTTTGAAATAAACACAGCTAGATCATCTAATTAAAAAAGCTTTAGGTTAAAAAAAGCAAATGTTCTACAGAGCAACAGATCAGAGGTGGTAAAAACGTTCTAAATATGTTCATTCAAATCAAAGCCCTATGGCGTTGATACTCGTCTGAATGGCAAAGAATTTTGTGCTAAAAATATACTCGGTCACCGTTAGGCTATGTTTTGATAAAGCGTCGGTGTTGTTGCAAAATCTCGTAACTACGGCTTTAATCAAGCTAGCCGTAGTTACTAAATTTTATAACAACACAGGTCTACGAAATAGTGCCTGCTATTGTTTGTCCGAAATTACGTCATGTTTAATTAGGTAAAATCGTCCCCTATTGTCAGGTTATAAATAATTATTTGACAAAATATTCCCTTTTTAGAACATCTAGATCTACCTCTTTTGCATATAGCTCCGGTAAAACTGGAAAGCCCCAAACCCAAAAATACCCCCCCCCCCCCCCCGCTCTCTACCTACACTCTTTATCTCTTTCCCTTAACGGGGGTAAACCCTATCCCGAACAAGAATGACGTCCCTATTAGAAAAGGCTTGTGAAAACATTGAAACAAAAGAAGAATCTGCTGATAACCAGCAGTTTCTCATTTTGTCTCAATATTTTCTATGCCATGTTTTACTCAAATTCTATCTTTAATAACTTCATTCTTGTCATTTGAGGCAGTTTTTGAAGTGGATCAAGCTAAAATTTTGCCGTTTGGAAAAGGGTTTACAAGGGAAATAAACATTCTATTATCAATTTTCTTTTTTGGCAACCATTTCCATGAATATATTCATAAATATTTGTGTATTTTCCCCTTCTTAAAAGAGAAAGAGATTTGCGAAGGGGGGGGGGGGAAGAAGTCAGATTCATTGAGAGGCTTGACACGATCAAAGTACTGATCACATCATCAATGTTTTTGATGCTGTAAAGGTTGTTCTAGAATTTATATTCACATGTTCATGAAGTGAATAATCAATCTTAGCTGATAAACATTCTTTTTGCTCTAAAACCACAGGATGTTTCATGAAATATTGGAAAATAATACTATGTAATCATGATCAGTGGGAAGCTTGCTGAAAATAATCAAAGTACACAGAGTACCCAAAACTCTGTCTTACTTGTCCTTTTCTAAACACGTTTTATACAATAACGACTGGATAGATTTTGGTAGATTTTTAGCAAATTGTTCAGTAATGATATAGGTTCATTTTAGTAAAGAAATAATTTCTGTTGCAATTAGTTTGATGTCCAACCCTATATTGACTGGACTATAAGGGTGTTGTGGTAGTACTGGTATGAGAAACAACAGGAATCCATGGTTAGGTGCTCCAGCCGCGGCGATATGACCTTAGTAGTTGAAAACGGCGTAAAACCCCAATAGACTCAAACCCGGATTCGATACCCGGCCGCGGCTTATACCCTTACTGACAAAAATGTCACCCATCAGTGGTTTTATCTCGTGAACCTATGCGGGAGAGCAGCTGGATGCTCGGTAAGGGAGTTGTGGTAGTACTGGTATGAGAAACAACAGGAATACAATGTTAGGTGCTCCAGCCGCCGCGATATGACCTTAGTAGTTGAAAACGGCGTAAAACTCCAATAAACCTTAACCAGATAAGAGGGAGTGTGGACTTTCTAACTTTCCTTATTTCAAATCTAAGCCCTATGTTGTGGGTACTCATTTGAATCGTCTCGATGAGACGATTCTAATGAGTACCCACAACATAGGATTTGATGAAATTTAGTGAAATATTGCTTTTTGAAATGCATTACCCCCTCTTATGATAGAGCTCCGTGAAAAGTGAATACATGTTGTTGAAAAACTCCATACATGTGTTGCATTTGCAGAAAGTGTTTCCAGAGCAACAGATAACAGGGGATAAATGCATTCTAAATATACTAGTCAAAACTCCTAAACGGCCACTTTGTTTTTCGAATTTTTGAAGGGTTTACAAATATCTGATTGGAAAGAAGTTTTCTTTTATGGAAAGGGTGGCCATTTGGAGATCATTTCGCACAAACGTCGCGTGTTAAAAAATTAATATGACTCTCTGACATTACGAGAAAGACAAGGACCCCCGTTTTTGAAAATCACAAAAACTGAGAAATTCGAAAGAAATTCAGATTTAGGACGAAATAAAATCTTGATATAATCTCGATTTTTTTTCTATCAACATATCTTGAAAATCGACACAGAAACATTATTTTCGAAGAAAGAATTTAATGATATTCAATATTGCTCAGATATGAACCGATTTTCTACAAAATACCCCACCCACCAATGTTAAAATCGGTGAAAATCAAAATCAGGGGTTTAGTGAAACTTGTGTCAATTTGAAAACATTCAAAACAGAATATTGCTAAGGGTTTCTTCTCTTTTAGTTCGAAAATGATTATTCTATACAATGACTAACAATGATTGTGGTTATCCCGTCACTAAATGTGTCATTTTTGATGGAAAATAAGTGGCCGGTTAGAAATTTTGACTAGTATATGTTATTTTATATCCAAATCCTGGGTACTCATTTGAATCGTCTGAACTAGACAATTCTAACGAGTAGGCCTAACCAAAAATAGGGTTTGGTGAAATATTGCATTTTATAATACCATTATCCCCCTTTTTTATACGCCCGAAGGGTCGTATTATGTTATGGCCCCGCTCGTCCGTCCGTCTGTCCGTCCGTCCGTCCGTCTGTCTGTCCGTCTGTCCGTCCGTCCGTTAGCAATTTCTTGTGTGCGCAACTCCTCCTACAGTTTTGATCGGAATTTGATCAAACTTGCCACAATTGATCTCCATGGTGTCTAGTTGTGCACCGCGCTTACGGAATTCGGATAACTATTTTTGTTCTTGAATTATCTGCCCTTGAATTAAAAAAATGCTCATTTTCTTGTGTGCGCAACTCCTCCTACAGTTTTGATCAGAATTTGATCAAACTTGCCACAATGAATCTCCATGGTGTCTAGTTGTGCACACCACTTACAGAATTTAGATAACTGTTTTCGTTCTTGAATTATCTGCCCTTGAATTTAAGGAAAATGCCCATTTTCTCAAAAATGCCCATTTTCTCCTGTGTGTTACTTCTACAGTTTCAACCAGAATTTAATCCAACTAGCCACAATGAATCTCTATGGCGTCTTGTTGTGCAAACAAAATTTTGATTACTTTTCATGTTTAAATTATCTGCCCTTGAATTGAAAAATTGGCGATTTTTTACTGACAAGCCCCTCTCGGGCGTATATGCGCCGCTCTGCGAAGCTCTTAGTCCGGCAGATATCCACTTAGACCTTGCAGTGGAGTATAAAGTTTTTTTCTTTGCTGATTCCTGATGTAGATATCCTACTGTTAAAGATTCCGACGGGTGCCATCGTGTCACCCTTTAGCATTTTGAGAAATTCAAGATGGTCGCTAAGATGGCGGAAATTACCTAAATAATCAATGTAAGGGTTATAAATCCTATGAAAACTGATATTATTTTAGGTAAAATGTCTTTAATAGACTTACTGGTGCTCTTAGAATGTAGAACAATAAAGATTAGTCATATTTCTACCATTTCAGTTGACACATCTGTGTAACTTACGTTACATTATGGGGTAATTGCTTCATTTATTCACTAAAATACTATCATTTGGAAATGTCATTCAAATACAACGATAAATGACTTCTCTATCAATATCTTTTCTAGATGCTTTTTAAGAGAAAAACAAAGGTGTTATGCATGTATAATGTAATTTACGTTACCTTAATATTAGCACAATACCTTCGTTTATTCACTTATCCAATATTTTGTGGCCATAAATCATTTAAACACTTATACATTATTGTTTGGAAATATGTCATTCAAATACAAACACAATAGTGAATGGTTTTATTATCAATTAATTCACTTGAATCTTTTGGTGAGAGCGAAACAAGAGTTATATAAATGTATTATGTAGTTTACGTTAGCACATTAGCTTAATTTATTCACTAAACTTCTATTATTGGTCATATGTCATTAAAACACAACGGTACATGGCCTGGTTATCAATTTATTCACTCGAAAACTTTTTGTAAGAGCAAAACACAAGGTTGTATAAATGTATTATGTAGTTTTCGTTACCTTGATATTAGCATAATAGCTTTATTTATTCACTTACCTTCTACTATTTGGTCATACGTTATTAAAACACAATGGTGCATGGTCTGGTTATCAATTTATTTAAAACTTTTTGTAAGAGCAACTCACAAGGTTGTATAAATATATTATGTAGTTTACATCACCTTGATATTACTTATCTACTAATATTTAGCCATAAATCATTAAAACAACAGTAAATAATTTGAATACCAACTTTTTTACTTGAGGCTTTATGTAAGAGCAAAACAACAGTTGTATAAATGTATCATGTACTTTACGTTACCTTGTTACCTTCATTTCGTGTACAGTTACACATTTATAAATAATGTCATAAATTGAACAGAATATCCCAACAGCTGGTTGTAGTAGGATAAAATAGAGTCTTAAGTTATTTAAACAAGACACACATATAATCTCTCATGTTCTAGACACAAAAGAATAGTGAACTGAATGTATCCAAGTTGGTCACAATGACTTGCATTGGCACATGATAATCCCTTGACTAGCATAAAAAGTAGTGCATATTGACATAGTTTTGGTGCAAACCTTGTCTGAGTCATAGCTCATCCACATTCTATATTCTGTGTCCCTAGGTCAAACAGAAAGAGATATGGAGTGGAAAGACTTTTCAAATTCAGTGTGCAGAAGGCAACTTCGAACTAAGCAAATTAAGCTCAAGAGTGAATAGTAGGTCACGTTGACATCGTTTTGTACATGATGCTTCAGTTGATCATGACGCGTCTTACATTAAATTTGGTGTTTCTGGGTAAAACAGTGCAGGAGATATGGAGCGGGACAGAAACAGATGCGGGCTGTCTGCTGGCCTGACAAAGAGTATACATACGATAATATCCCAGCATCTTTTCTTAATGACATATAGAAACTTAACAATGTGAATTACGCAAGATTAGATATCATTAACTAATAGCTGATCAAAATGATGTGTATAATATGTATAATAGGTGCTTCTCTACATTTTTTCATTAGTCCCGGATTCGATTGAGGCAATTATCCTTTCAGACAAAAGTGTCTCCCATCAATGTTTCAATATCAATAACCTATGTGGGCAAGCAGCTGGAGGCTCCGTTAGGATGATTTGATAGTACTGGTATGTGAAACGACAGGGCTCCATGGTTAGGTGCTCCAATCGTCGCGATTTGACCATAGCAGTTGAACCCCAATAAACAAAACAAAACCTACCTAAAAGAAGATGATATCTCCGTTACCAAAGACTTTTATAATACCCGTGGTATATTGCTAAGGGGTCAAAACGTGTATGTTCTAAGCAAATCAAAATATTACATTGTGTTTTGATAGTTCTGTTTTTTATGCTTTCATTGTTACATAGCACTCCTCCTCGGCATTTGCAAAGCAATGTACATCCGTTTCTAACCATAGAAAGACTACATCTAGTTGAAGAACATGGTCCATCACCTCCTCGCCGCTATTTTGTCATTTTCGAGATATCGTTATTTCCAGGAGCTAGAGCTACACACTCGTTTGGGACAGCCCGTTGTACTAGCACTTGGTCCCTTAATCCCACGTCCGGGAATCTTGTGCAAGAGTGTGTTTCCAATTGTTTGCTTGATTCCTTTTATCATTCTATTAAAATGCTTGTGTCTGGAGGGAATTGTACGAGCTTTTGACATGCTACCCTCTAATTACTGCATGCAACGTGACAATACAGCTTAAGTACTAGTATCACTGATTGACCTCGAGGTTGAAGCTCTAGCTCTTCAAAGTGACAAAGTGTCAGTGTGGAAGAGATGGACCCAGTTTATCTACTAAATGTAGGTATGCTAATGCTAGAATGGGACGTTATAAAGTACATGCTTTGCACATGCCGAGGATGTGTGCTGTGTAACAATGAAGACTCTAAGAAACCAGAAATACACTATATGATAAGACTTAATCGGCGGGTGTACGGCTGCCGGGTCAGTCCGTTTCTGTTCCGCTCCATATCTCTTGCACAATATGACCTACAGATACAAATTGTGTTGTATGTCCCATACCAAAAGTTCGGTGTCACCTACTTTTCACGATTGGGTCCTCTTAGTTAGAAATTTTCTGCCACTCCATAGATCATGTACTGTTTGACATAAGGGACACCAAATTTGTTGTGTGGATGTGCCATGACCCAAAGCTTTGTCGTGTACCATTGTACTAAAACTAGGTCACTGTGACCTACTTTTTACGATTGTGTGCAATTAATTCACTATTCTACTCTGTATAAAACATAATGTTTGTAATGTACGAGGTACAGTCAGAAAGTTCCCGGACTGCCTTCGTACGTAAATTATATGCATTCGGATTTTTCTAAAACTTATATACCTAAAAAGAGGAAATCATGTCCGATAAGTCCATATATCATTTATATTGATACAATACATATAACATAATATTTTACAATTGTTAAAACATACATAAACGATGTACGGATCACTTTGACGTCGCAAAGCGACGTCTACATAACGTCGTATTTTACAGAGCCAAAATCAATGAGTTCGGGTTAGTTCACAACTTTTCAAATCATTTAAAAGAATGATCTGGATACTTCCCATCGCGATACACATATAAAGCAAACGAATTAATTCGTTGTCATGATATTCAAAAGCTGACCTGGTCGCAGGCCAAAACTCTTCGTTTGACCCAAACCTGCAACATCGGGGACATTTCAATAAATGAAAGAAATGCTGAAATAACATTTTACTGAGTCCGGACTGTATTGCGTGTGGGACAGTCTTTCATAGCTTAGAACATAATTATGTGGTTCCTATATTCATATCGGTACGATGGGTGCATAAGGTTGGTAAGGTACATTATCCTTGTAAATATCAGAGTTCACACGCTTCTTAGGAAACGTTCAAAGAAAAGACATTGTGTACGCGACGCAGGCCTTTTGCTCATCGTCCGTCTAAAGCCGCGCCTCCCATCCTGTGCACAGTTTAGACGTATTTTATTTTATCGAAATTATTTTATGAATTACACCACGACAAATTCCAACAATATTAGCAACATCGTCGAATGATTTCCAGCGGTCCGTGAGAATGCACGTTTTAAAGCCGCTCATTGCTAAGATCATCGCTTATTTTTGCGCAGTAATTCCAAAATTTCTTGTGTAAATTAAACAAAGTTATCATAGAATATGCACCGAAGCTGTTTCTTGGATTAAAGAACTTCTAAATTTCCATAGGCGTCATTTCGGCCTTCACATAGACGTTAATAGCGCAGATTTGTTCCGTACGCTGCACGGTGACGTCGCCTTGATTTCAGTTGTCTTTCAACCATTGCTAGGAGAATATGTATGGAACGCAGACTTTTTATGCCACGACGTTAAAATTTTGAGAATATTCAGACAATATGTTGATGTGATGTCATATCGTGGCTGCATGTAAAAGCGCGTGTGATTTTTGAGATATGGTCCTTTGAATAATAGTAAGAATATTGGGAGTAAGCGTTATTTCAAAGTGATCCGTACTCTTGAACACTATGCTCTAACCTCTTTGAAAAAAATGATTTTTAACAATTTAAAACCACAAAAACTTATCAAAGTGGTAGTTTACATTTCGAAATTACTTACTGAATAAATACTTGAATCAAATACGTCGGAAAAAATACAATTCGAAGGCAGTCCGGGAACTTTTTGACTATACCTCGTACATCAGTGGCTACATGTGTGTCTTGTTTTTATACTTTAACTATATTTCACCCTGCTTACATTAATCAGCCAAGTTGCATTCTGTTCTATTTAAATTACTCTTATTATTGCTACAAGTACATGGAACAGTAAGGAAATTAAGGTAACGTAAACTGCATACAGTGGCGGATCCAGGATTTCTGAAAGGGGGGTTCGAATTTGCAATTAGGGGGGTTCGTTTTCCTATCAATATATAATTTTGACTCGATTTCTGCATGAAAATGAAAGAATTAGGCTTCAGAGGGGGGATCGTTTGAACCCCCCGAACGCCCTCTGGATCCGCCACTGGCATAATACATTTGTACAGCCTGCTGTTTTGATCTTGACGGAAGCTTCTAGTGAAGTTGATAAGCAAATTATTCACTGCATTGTTTAAATGATTTATGGCCACATGATAGTGGATAAGTGAATAAACGAAGGTATTGTGCTATATTAAGATAACGTAAATTACATAATGCATGCATGTTTTTTTTTCTTTAAAAGGGCGCCTAGTAAAGATATTGATACACAAACCATTTATCGTTGTGCTTGAATGACATATGACCAAATGATAGTGATAGTATTTTATTGAATAGATGAAGCAATTAACCCATAATGTAACGTAAGTTACACAAACGTGTCAGCTGAAATGGTAGAGATATGACTTATCTTTATTGTTCTACATTCTAAGAGTACCAATAAGTGTATTAAAGATATTTTACCTAAAAAAATATCAGTTTTCATAGGAATTTATAACCTTTACATTGATTAGTTAGGTAATTTCCGCCATCTTGGCGGCCATCTTGAATTTCTCAAAATGCTAAAGGGTGACACGATGGCACCCGTCGGAATCTTTAAAAGTAGGATGTCTACATTAGGAATCAGCAAAGAAAAAAACTTTATACTCCACTGCAAGGTTCAGCTAAAAAACGGGGAATATCTGCCGGACTATCTTGTTATCTGGAGTTCTGAAACAAACAATCATGTAAATTATAGAGACACTAACCCATTAATAGACGGAAACTTTTTAGACTGGTCCAAATTCAAAGATGTTACAGACGACAGTTTCAAGTTGATGAAAAATTCAAATTCGTTCTATAATGGGTTAGAAAACGTTATGGAAAAAGAAGAAATTGCTTGACTCATGCAATTTCTTCATTTTCCACATTTTTCCCAAGTCTTTTCCTGTTTGGGAGTCGCAAGGCGTCATTGTGCGATAATAGATTAATTAAAAAGGTGTTGTAGATGACTAAATGATACACAAAGAGAATAATTCTTAAATTGTCGATAACAATAAACATATATGCAAAAGGAGAATATGCTTGTTATCGGCATTTTCTTCTGTTGCCAAACGTCATTTCACCCTTTCCCAAACAACAAAAAATTAGACTTTTCCAATTTATAGCTGCTGCAGAGGACAAAATTGGTATAAATTCATATTAAATTTGTGTAAATTATGCATCAGAAAATATTGAGGCAAAAGGAGAAAAATGCTGATCATCAGCATTTTCTTCTTTTGCCTCGATGTTTTCTCATATCTTTTCTACAAGGAACGCCAAAACCCGGTCTGGTTTTGGAAAGGGTTAAGTTCAACTGAACATGAAGAACTCAAGGATGAGATGACCATGTTGTTATCGCTCAACGTCCATCTGTCCACGATTACAAATCAAAGTGCTGAGAGCACTGTAATTGGACGTCTCTGATTGATTGAGCGGGATTGTACATGAACGAAAGATATTTTATTCATTCTTCTGTGTTTAATTCTATAAAATCGGTTTCGGACATACGAAATCGGCTTTAATACCAGAAAACCCTTCTCAGGCTTCAAATTGATTTGATTGCCGTTTCAAGACAACTGATTTGTCGAGCTATGAATAATCACTATTAATTTGATTACCAAATTCAATTAAGGCCATGCGATTAGCACTTTTGTCTTCTTGTTTCGGTTTACTATGACTATGAGTATTGTCGTCAGTTATACTTTTCATTGATTTTATAAAGTACGCTACAAAGCAATTTATTCAAAATGTAAGCCAACGCGCTACATAAATGAAAGCCGCGATAGCTCACTTAGCAGAGCACTCACCTTGTACTCTTTACACATGTTATATCCGGAAGGCCCTGGGTTCGTATTCTACTCAGACATTGTTCTTTTTAATCATCTTTTTTATACGCCGCCGGAGGCGGACGTATATTGGCGTCATCTTCTCCGTCTGTCCGTCCGTCCATCCGTCCGTCCGTCCGTCCGTACGTCCGTCCACTTTTCTTGTCAACGCAACTCCTCCTAAGTTTCTGGCTGGATCTTCTTGAAACTTGGTCAATGTTATCACCTTAATTGGTAGATGTGCATGAAGGAAGGATTTTATGGTTAGTTGATTTTTGCCAGAGTTATGCCCCTTAAAAACTTAGTCTCTGGGGCTTATTGAAATTGCAGCCTTGTCAACGCAACTCCTCCTAAGTTTCTAGCTGGATCTTAATGAAACTTGGTCAATGTTATCACCTCAATTGGTAGATGTGCATGAAGGAAGGATTTTATGGTTCGTTGATTTTTGCCTGAGTTATGCCCCTTAAAAACTTAGTCTCTGGGGCTTATTGAAATTGCAGCCTTGTCAACACAACTCCTCCTAAGTTTCTGGCTAGATCTTAATGAAACTTGGTCAATGTTATCACCTCAATTGGTAGATGTGCATGAAGGAGTTATGCCCCCTTAAAACTTAGTCTGTGGGGCTTATTGAAATTGCAGCCTTGTCAACGCAAGTCCTCCTACGTTTATGGCTGGATATTAATGACACTTGGTCAATCACATCAATTGGTAGATTTGCATGAAGGAAAGATTTTATGGTTCATTGATTTTTTCTAGAGTTATGCCCCCTTAAAACTTAGTCTCTGGGGCTGATTGAAATTGCAGCCTTGTCAACACAACTTCTTCTAAGATTCTGACTGGATCCTTATGAAACTTGGTGGATGTTATTACCTTAATTGGTAGATGTGCATGAAGTAAGGATTTTATGGTTCATTGATTTTTGCCTGAGTTATGCCCCCTTCAATCTTAGTCTCTAGGGCTTAATTATATTTCAGTCTCGTGAACGCAATTCCTTCCAGGTTTTTGACTGGATATTTATAAAAACCTTTTTGTGAACACAACTTTTTACAGGTTTTTGTGTGAATATTTATAAATCCTTGTCAATGTCATTTTTTTTTTGTCTCAAGTTTTATAAGTGGCGGCGTATATTGTGACCATGGCACTCTTGTTCGACTTCTATCTCCGCCATCGTTGGCGAAAAAACGACCGCAGTGATTTAGAATCGATCTTAACACAAATTCAACGAAATAAAGTAATGAAACGCGATCATTTACATACAATTCCGCTAAATCAATGAGAGGCGTCTAAATATAGTGCTCCAAGCACTTTGATTTTTATTCCTGTTTAGAGTAAAAAAAGAAAAAAACACGGTAGCAGTTTTCCCTGGTTGTAGTTACAAAACAAATTCAATACATACTTTTCCTGAAACAAAATACCAGATGAATTGGAGCACCTACCCATGGATTCCTCATACAAGTACTACCGCAGCATCCTTACATCTACAGATGTGCATAAAAAGAAGAAATTGGGAACGTGCCGTCGGGAAAATGGCAGTGGAGTACAATAAGCAATTTAAATCTTCATATCACTATCAACGAAAATTTGAGAATAGCAATGTCCCTATCTGTAAACATATTCATACGATCATCCAGGTACCATCTGTTGCAGACCCATTGCTTCATCTTCTTAGCTCAATACACGTAAACGGGTCTCTTAAACGAAATAAATACAGATCGCTGTCACTTAGTCTTATACTAGTAATAATCATTGTTGTCATGATCATCGATCAGTATGTAAATAGGTCATGATACTGTCGAATATCAGTGATACAGATGCTGGAGAAAAAAAACTCGTAAGAGCAACTATTTTTCTGAATAGGTGGATTTCACTAGTGTCTCATCTGAGGCTGTTCAGATGGAACCCCGATTTGTCATCGAGTCGAACCCGAGTTGCGAGATGAACTCACTCCCCGATAATCAATTTCAAAACCCTGGTTCCAAAGTACGTCTCGTGGAAACCCCGTTCCTTTAAATGTGTCAAAGACTTAAGGGCGGTTTACACGATGTGTTTTAGCACATGTGCTTTTTCACATATGTTTTTAGCACACGTGTTTTTTGCGTTCACACGGTATGTTTTAGCACATGTGCTTTTGGCGAACTTAGCTGACCTAAGTCAAACAGTCGTACATTGCATTCCGAAGATGGAGGATTGTGAAATATTATATCCCCCGTGCTTTATCCATTTTGCTGTAGCTTATCGCCAATACTTAAGAAAAAATAAGAAAGAAACCATAGTGGGAAATGAAAACATAGCTTGCCACAAACAATTTTTTGATAAAACTGATATAAAAATGTTAATGACATTTGGAGTCTCCTTTTAGTATAAAATGATGATTACCATTTCCCAATCAAGACATGTTTTTACATCCCTAATTCAATAGGTTTTTGTAAAACTTTAAGGACAAAGAAGAAAATGCTGACATTTTCTCATTTTGCTTCAATGTTTCTATGCTATATTGAAACAAATTCTACCTCAATAAAGATCTGTTTTGTCCAATGCAATATTTTTAAGATTAGACCAGATTCAAAATTATGTCCTTTGGGAATCGGTTAACTAAAAAAACCCGAAAAATATAATACGATAAAAACATTCTTGTTAACCCATTCCCACACATTGACTCTTTTTGACTCCCAAAAAGATAAATGCATTAGAAAACATAGTGGAAATTGAAGAAATTGCTTAGACAAGCCATTTCTTCCTTTCCCACAATGTTTTCAAAATCAAAAGACAAAAAATGATAATTTTATTCATCCTCTTTCATTTTAGATAAGTCTAAAATTTTGTTGTCTTGTTAACGGGTTAACAGTTACCTGTAGAGAATCAGTAGGTTCATAGTGATTAATGAGGGGCCGAGCAGTATTTATTTATTTTACCGGGTCATATTTCCGGAATCAGAGATGCGATTGGTCAATTTCCATGTGCTTTTTCATATGAAATAGGACATGCTCTAAACCGTATGCTTTTTCACATATGCTAGCATAAGGCCCATTATCTGGGGTTTATCTGGGGTTTACACGGTATGTTTTAGCACATGTGAAAAAAACACATGTGAAAAAGCACACCGTGTAAACCCCCCATTAAACAACAATGATCAAAGAAAAGGAACCTATCATACACAATACGTGCATTAAATTGGGTAATCATTCTAAAATGTGTGTTTTCAGTAAACACATCAAGAAAAACAAACGTTTTACAGAAGAAATAATCCGAACTGGATTTGAACCAACGGCGTTCCAAATTTCAAACTGAAAAAAGGTTGCGAGGTTAATCCTTTCCCGTTTGAGCTATCGCTGCTGCTGATGATATAGGGTGTCTGTTTACATTATAACCATAGTGTATGCATGTATCGCTTTCTAAAGATCTTACCCTTTACACAATAAATATTACGAAAGTCAAAAAACTACAAGAAAATGATTAAATCGAAAAAAGATCGTAAAGTTGGTTAAGACGTGGTATGAATTGAATCGGCCAATGAATCTTATAGTATTTGTTAGAGAACACATAGAAAGTAGGAAAAGATACGACAGTTTTCCTGTATGGTCGCAAAATCTATTTTGAATTCTGGTCAACTGGCAATTGAGTCTGAGAAAGGGTTTTTTGGTAATGAAAACCCATTTCGCCTGTCCAAAAGTGGTTATAAGAATTGTACGTCCTTTCGGACGTCCAATTAAAAAGTCTTCGCTTAATGTTCAAACCGTTTGCCTTTAGGTAGACTACCCGTAATGTCGTCATTTTGAGATTCATAAGATATCGGCTGTTTTTCGAGTGGGTTCGTTACGTATCCGAACCTATTCGGACGCGGACGTAAACATTCGGCGGTGGAGAGTTCCACCGCCGAATGTTTTCGATCGCGCCCAAATAAGCTCGACGTCATGCGAATCTCAATAGGGGCATTCTACCTTAAGGCTTTCCCAAACAAGACCTGGTTTTGACGACCCTAATAGATGAGGCTTGGGAAAACATTGAGACAAAAGAAGAAGCTGCTGATAACCAGCACTTTATGCTTTTGTCTCAATATGTTCCGTGCTATATTTCACACAAATTCTATCTTTAATAACACATATTTGTCATTTGTGACAGTTTTTGAATAGAATCACCCTAAAATTTTGTCGTATGGGTTTGTCGTTAAGGCCTTGTCACATCACTTCTGTAGCACGTATAAAATAAGGTTTATTCGTGTTTTACGCCGTTTTCAACTGCTATGGCAGAGTTTCCATTTACGACGTAAAAGTATCTGTATACGCATCAAAATCAGCTCGGACGCAAAATTTTTATACTCGTCGCGTCCATGGGACGCAAAATAAAATGAGAGGTAAAAACAATGTATTTTCATAAATCTTTTGAAGAAATGTCAGATAACTATGTTCAGATAACTAGCGAAAACAATCCAAAATGTGAACAAAGTATGACAGATTTGAAGCAAAGTCACCGGTTTTCCAAAGTTACTATAAATAGACTTCGCCAACGTCTAACCGAAAAGTTGCGATTGTTGGGATTTCCACTTTTTCGTCTGGTACCCGAACTGTCAAAAATATTGTTTTGTGGGCAATTTGACAGCCGGAAACCAACTGTTACTTTCATTCTGTAAATAATAATGGCTTTTCCAGCCTAGAAAAAGAAACACTCGCGGTCTTTTCAAGACCAGTGGCTTGCCGATCCGGCGTTCAAAGACTGGCTGATAAAAGCCGCTGCAGATCACAAAATTTGTGATAACTTAGGTATAAAACTTGAGAATATCTCAGAAAACATTGAGGCAAATTGAAAAAAAATGCTTATTATCAGCAGTTTCTTCTTTTGCTTCAATGTTTCCCCAAGCAATTTTTACTGGGAATATCAAAACTAGGCATTGTTTGGGAAAGGGTTATTAAGCCTGTTCAAGTACAACAATTAATTTGAAGATGATTTGTGGAAGTCAAAATTGGACTCAACTGAAAGTGGTTGGGACTCAACTTTTTCTATTGCACTGGGTCCCAGGGACTCAATATTTTTTATGTAAATGGAAACACTGTATGGTCATATCGTGGCGGCTAGAACACCTAACCATGGATACCTGGTGTTTCTCATACCAGTACTACCACAACACCTTAACCGAGCCTCCATCTGCTCCATAAAAATAGGTAAACCATGCAGTACAGTGTTCTCCCCAGCCCAATAAGCTGTATCGGCCCCACTACAGCTTCATGTAAATCAGTGTTAAAGCCCCATACAGCTTCAAAAGTACCCCACTGTTGAAATTCCTTAAAAGGTCACACAATAGAGGGATTTGTAGACTTTTCTTTTGCTTGTAATTTTCAGCTTGGTCATGCATTTGCTTGTTTGCGCAGCCTGAACCTTTGAAATTGCATTCAACAAGACAAACAATCAGGCCTGTGGAGCGCTTCCAGACCACTAGGGCTGTCTAGTTCTCTCACCAATGGATGTGAATCATCTAAGTGAGAGAGCAGCTGGAGGTTCGGTTTGGATATTGTGGTGATAGCCTACTGGTGAGAGAAATACCAGGAACCCACGGTTAGGTGCTCCAGCCAGGGCAATATGACCATTGCAGTTGAAAACGGCGTAAAACCCCAATACAATCAAAGCTAGTACACCTAAATTGCTCGTCATATTCGTCGAAATAAAACCAGTGAAAAAAGCAAATGAAAGTGATGCGCATTGTTTACTGACTTGGCTTGGCTTAAAACTTAAACGTTTTGTGCCATAGATATAGGCAAGGTTAAAGTCTTTGAAGACGGCACGCGACGTCGACACCGACACCAGGGCTGTGACATTAGCTCCCTGGACATAAAGTACCGGCTCGCTAGTTATTTGTCTTTGCAGATATTGTGTTAATGTGGGTTGAACTTGACCAGTTTAAAATATTTCTAATTGTGACCCCCTGGGTATTTGGCAGCCTCAGTGGTTTGGAGTTGGACGTTATGGAGCATACAGGGGTAGACGAACGGGCTTTTCTTGCGCGTGATTCTCAAGACCTCGCACTTGTCTAGGTTGAACTCCACTGCCGAGTCCCGGTCCATTTTTTCCAGTGCTCTTAAATCGTCTTGAAAGATATTTGCATCTGACCCAGACTTGACAGTTAGATAGACTATGATTTCATCTGCAAACAGTTTTGCTTCACTTTGAACATAGGAAGGGGGGATCATTGATGTAAGCTAAGAAGAGACATGGACCGAGCACTGAGCCTTGAGGGACCCTGAGAGAACAGGGAGAGAAGTAGATGAATGACCGTCCACAACTACTCTTTTGAGAGCGATCTTTTAAGAAAGATCTTATCAATCTCGGGATCAGAGGATGGATGTCCAGCTTATTTAGTTTAAAGATAAGGTTTGCTGTGATCAATCTTGTCAAAAGATTTGCTAAAATTCATTACAATAAATTTACTATGTCTGTTTGTTGACCATTTCAAGATTATCGTAGACTTCCTGGGTAAAATTGATTAGTTCGCAAGTTCTATGTTTAGCTCTGAAGCCATGCTTGTTCTGGCTTAGTAGGTTGTTCTTATTGAAATGGGAACATTCCTGACAAGTTTGGTTCAAATGGGCCAAATAAACTGACACGATTTAAAAACGCAAAAAGATACTTTTACAGATGGTATCTACTACAGTCTACAAAACCGATATTTAGCCGTGTATAATTGTAAATGTTACAACTGTTAACATAACAGGACAGAAAATGAACTTTAAATCCATGAATAATGCCTGAATGGACGTCAGATTATGCCAATTATTATAATGCAGATTATTGAGTCAAGAGCCTGAATCGAACAGGACGATGACAGCGAACCCCGTGTTTTCACAGGCGATTCATCACCGTGTCACGATATATAGGCCGTCCGCGATTACCAACCATAAAATTTGCTGTAGACTGAGCCGTCAGTAATCTGTTGCGTTAGTGACGTTGACGTATATAATTGTGTTGACGTACAGTTGTTAACCAAGACTGACCGGGACGTGGGCGGTCTGTAAATGTTCCTGTGTCGTTTACACGTCTCATTAACCATGGAACCGTCGATTTGGCTACATAAAAGCGTCTAGCTACCTTCATTTGCGAAACACCGCCGACCAAAAGCCCCAAAACTCGGTTCCCTTTTCCCAAAGTAAGCCTCAGCATTTTGTACACAACAATTTTTCGTAGTTCTCGTATGTTTTCAATAAAGAAATCAAAGTGGCAATTTGTACACAAAAAATCTTAGTGATTTAACACGTGGACTGAATGCACGAAACACACGAGCATTTAGTGATGGGTGGTTCAGATGTACGGATGTTTTACAGAAAACACGACAAAATTGCCGGGGCGTGAAGTGTATACATTGCCTCATACTTGTCCCCAAATATGGTGCCCATCGAGGCAATAGGAAAGGAATGGTTAATGAAAACGTGTTTTGCGTTTTTAAATCGTGTCAGTTTAGTTGATTTTTAAAGAATTTTCTTATGATTTCTCCGATAGGACCCGCCCTGTCACGCCCACATTTTTCAACGAATGAAAAAAAAAATCAAACAAATTTTGGAACTGCAAACAAGTTTTGACAAGGGTCACCCAAGGAACAATCATGCAAAGTTTGGTCAAAATTGGCCCAATGGTTTGGGAGGAGAAAATGTTTAACGTATACAACCCATCATTGGCACCAAAGAGCCAGAGGCGAAATTTGAAAAGTGTCAGTAAATCCTAAAGTGTGTTATAATTCCATCCCAAATACAAACATAAGCATTTTGAACGGTTTAGAATTTTGAAATAAAGCATAATTATGGAAATATTTGACAAAAATGTTATAGATTACCTCCCTTGTATATCAATATAGAGTACAAAGATATTTGTAAATTATTTTCTTCTTGAAACATAATCTTGAAAACCGGCACGGTGAATCAACTTCTTTGAAGTGTAATTACAAGTTTGTGTAATTTGATGCATGTGCCATAGCTAGAAAGTGGTGTTTTTAATGATGGGTCATATACCTTAAAGAAATTGTGAACGGACGACGGACGGTGAGCGACCACTACTTAGACAAAATCGGAAAACTTGGACTAAAATTCGTCTTGATGATATGTTTGTTCGGGCCCTAGTTATAGTTTCCACGATTTCAAATCAGTTCAATGTTCGTGAAATGTGCATCTTGCACATCTACAGGTCCTAATGTACACCTGTGCCAAGTATAAAGCAAATCGAACAGTAACTGTAGGAGGAGTTGTCCGTACAAGCATTTTTTGGCCAAATCAGGGGCCATAACTCAAAAAGTATTGGTCCGATTTCTGTATTTGCGTCTTGCACATCTACAGGTCCTAATGCACACCTGTGCCAAGTATGAAGCAAATCGGACTGTAACTGTAGGAGTTGTCCGGACAAGCATTTTTGGGTCAAATCAGGGGCCATAACTCAAAAAGTGTCGGTCCAATTTCCGTGAAATTTGTGTCTTGCACATCTACAGGTCACAATAAACACTTGTGCCAAGTATGAGCTAAATCAGTCCACAAGTGTAGGAGGAGTTGTCCGGACAAAGTTTTGGAGACAGAGCAATAAATAAACAAACTATCCAACCCATTCAACCACTGGACCGACAGGCTGATTCCAGTATATACCCCCTCCAAACTTCGTTTGCGGGGGTATAACAAGAGCTGTCCATAAGACAGCGCGCTCGACTTTTCTAAGTTGCTTAGTATAAAGGGGGCATAACTTCAAATATAGTGGAGCCAGGATCATGGGCCCAGGTAGTAAGGTAGAGGGTGTGATGGTGAATAAGTATTCCAAGTTTATGTTGAATCCCTTTGATAGTATGGAATTCATTGATGTTTGAAAAACTTTAACCTTTGTTGCAACGCCGACGCCGACGCCCGGGTGACAGTATAAGCTCTCATTTTCGTCGAAAAGTCTAGCTAAAAATGGGCATCAAGTAAGACAGGGTTCATAGTGTTACTCTAAATCAGTGTAATGTCACTATATGTACAGCTTCTAAAACACCCCACAGCTTGATTTCTTCAAAATGACCACCAAGTAGTGGAATTTGAGTTATTTTATGTCAAAAACTGATGAATTAAGGCATTTTGCGTAAACACTGTAATGTAAGCTTCAAACGATACTTCCACTACAGCTTCAAACTATTCTGGGGAGAACCCTGTAACTGATCCAAGCTCAAAGGATCTTTCAGACGACAGTTTCAAGTGAATAAAACCTATTATTTTTGTCTACTTTTAAAGCATTGGGAGAAATGGAGAAATTGCTTGTCACAAGGAATTTCTTCATTTTTCACAAAAATGTTCAAAATCTACTTTGTAGGGCGTCAAAAAGCGTCAGTGTGTGGAAAAATGGTCTAGCTTTTAAAGGGATCATCAAAATACAAATAAGGGTGATACTTCATTCTTTTATAACACAATATTCACATAATTATACATCTAGCTACATATACATGTTGGTGCAAAAGGAAAATTATGCTGGTTAACATAAGGTTGTTCCAAGCCATTTTCTTTAAGGGAAAACCCTGGTCATCATGTTTGTGGCAGGGCTTAGGGTAGTCCATCCATAATGAGATTCCCGCGGCGTCGGATCTATTCGGACGACGTCATAAACATTCGGAGGAGGAACGTTGCATCGCCGAATGTTGATGACGTCACCCGAATGGGTTCGGAAACGTAACGACTATAAACGACACGGCATGAAAAGTTCCGACATCGCGTGGATTTTATAAGTGGTGGACTACCTGTGTCCTTTAAGCATTTTTCAAATGATCCAATGTACAGTAAACAAAGGCTGGTTGGTAATAACCTGATCAATAAGAAAATATATAAACGACACGGTACGAAAATTCCTACACGATTATCAACAATTTTACGACGACATTTTTGCATAAATTGTCCAACAAAAATTCTCATTGCAGGAGAAATCAGATTGGGGCCAATCAGGTTTGTTGTTACAAGTATGCAAAACAAGAGGACCATGATGGTCCTATATCGCTCACCTGAACCAAAATGATATTAGGCACAGTTTTGTTCAATTCAATTAATATGACTTGAAAACTGAAAACAAACTTATGGTCAATAACATTGCGTCAAGTTTTGTTCTGATTAGTCACTATTTGTGGTTGTTCGGGTGAAATTTGAAGAGCAGATCATCCGAGATCTTATGGTCTCCAACATTGTGTCCAAGTTTTGTCTTGATTGATAAAAAAAATTGTAGATTCTAGATTGTAAACAAGGTCAAAAACAGTTGGAAACAGCAATTTTGTAAAATTAAAGGGTACATAACTCTCAACTTTCTGGTCCCATCAGGCCAAATATCAAACTAATAAGAATTCTAATAGTCTCCAACATTGTGTTCAAGTTTTGTCTTGATTGGTCAACAATTGTAGATTTTAGAGCGTGTAAACAAAGTCAGAAACAGCAGAAAATGGCAATTTTGTAAAATTCACGGGCACATAACTCTCGTCTTTCCAGCCAGATCAGACTGAAAAATTAACTCATCCAAGATCTTATGGTCCCCAACACTGTGTCCAAATTTTGTCTTGATTGGCCAATAATTGTAGATTCTAGGGTGTAAACAATGTCGAAAACAGTAAAAAACAGCAATTTTGTTAGATTCAAGGGCAGATAACATAGGACTTTCTGGCCTGATCAGACCAAAAATCATACTCATCCAAGATCTTATGGCCACCAACATTGTGTCCAACTTTTGTATTGATTGCTCAATATTTGGAGATGTGCTAGAGTGTAAACAATGTCAAAAGTAGCTAATTTTTACATTCAAGGGCGGATAACTACAGACTTTCCAGTCCAATCTGACCCAAAATCAAACTCAACTAAGATCTTATCATCACTAACATTGTGTCCAAGTTTTGTTTTGATTGGCCAATAATTGTACATGCTATAGTGTAAACAAAGTCGAAAACAGTGAAAAACTTCAATTTTGTCAAATTCAAGGGCAAATAACTCAGAACTTTCTAATCCTATCAAATCAAAAATTAAGCTCATCCCAGATCTTATGGTCACCAACATTTTGACCAACTTTTGTATTGAATGGTCAATTTTTGTAGATGCTAGAGTGTCAACAATGGCAAAAGTAGCTATTTTTTATATTCAAGGGCAGATAACTCCGGACTTTCAGGTCTGATCTGACCCAAAATTGCACTCATCTAAGATCTTATGGTCAATAACATAGTGTCCAAGTTTTGTCTTGATTGGTCAATAATAGTAGATGCTATAGTGTAAACAAAGTCGAAAACAGTGAAAAACGGCAATTTTGTCAAATTCAAGGGCAGATAACTCAGAACTTTCTTATCCGATCAAACCAAAAATTGAACTCATCTGAGATCTTATGGTCACCAACATTTTGTCCAACTTTTGTATTGATTGGTCAATATTTGTAGATGCTAGAGTGTAAACAATGTCAAAAGTAGCTATTTTTTACATTCAAGGGCAGATAACTCCGGGCTTTCAGGTCTGATCTGACCCAAAATCGAACTCATCCGAGAACTTAAGGTCATACATCTTTTGACCAGGTTTGGTCAAGATTGACTTATATTTGTAGATGCTAGAGTGTAAACATCAAATTGTTGACAGACGGACGGACGGACGGACGGACAGACGGACGGACGGACGGACGGACGGACATACGGACAGACGGACGACGGACAAAAAGCGATCACAATAGCTCACCTTGAGCACTTCGTGCTCAGGTGAGCTAAAAATGCTGAAACTCCTTTTCCTTCAATGGAGTTTATTTGATCTCCATACAAGTAAAATTTGGAATGATATTCGACAGAATATAGGTTAGAGATGTTCTAAAAATGGGTTTACAAATATATTTCTGTATTCCGTTTAACAATCTTTCATTGCAGTTCACACTAAATTGTCGCTTTTCAACAAAAACTTTGTATCTACAGCTTTAAACAAGCTGTAGATACAAGGTTTTTGTTGAAAAGCAGCGATATAACATGCCACATTACCCTATAGACACCTTCAATAATGAGCCAAACATGAATCAGGGCGTAAAATTAGTGGGGAGTTCAAAGTTTTTATTGTCATTGATAAAGATCTTACAACTATCACCAATATTTTATGCTTTATGATTCTATACTTCACGGAAGGGTACCAAATGGCAGAATTTTAGATGTGTTCAAATTTGAAGATGTTGCAGACAATTTCAAGAGAATTAATTTTTATTTTGTCTTTTAGGGTAGAAAACAGGGGAAAATATTCTTTTCATGAGCATTTTTTTTTTTCATTTTCTACAATGTTTTCCAAAGCCTTTATAAATGGGCGTCAAAATGTGACAATATTTGGGAAATTGGGTTTATCATACTTGTCCACTGCAGTTTCAAAAAAATCTGCAGAGAATCTGCTAAATCCCTATTTTGTCTCTATACTTTCTGTTTTTTCATTGACACATATCTTTCTCACAAACAAAAATGTGATTTTCTTCAAACTACTTAATTACATGCAGGCATTAGTTATATTTTAGTCATATAGTACTATATTCACTCTAAAATTTAATGTTTGTTTTATAAGTTATCTTTGTAGATTAGACTATGATTCAACTATCTAAAAGAATGAAGAATGAATTCATGCAATTCAGTCTAGAAAATATCATTGAAAAAAAAAGAATGACTTAAATAGAAAAAGACAGAGAAAATGATTAAGTGATAGGCAAACACCCGTTTTAAGAAAACTGTCACGATTTTTCTCTGATTCACTTCAAACTACCTGGAGATTTAATTTCAGTTCTATTTTTAGATCTGTACATTTTCACTTCCCGATTCATATAACAAATAATAGCTTACGTTTTGTCTACTGAACGCAGCCCTGATTGTTTGAGAAAGCAAATTGTGTCAATCAGATTGGTTGTTGTGTTTTTATGCAAAAAATGTTTTTAAGTCATGGTATTTGAAAGCTTCCAAATTCAACCAAATGAGGTTTTTTGCCCCAAAAGTGAATCTTGTACACCCATTTTTTGCCAGCAGCCTTCTATGTTTGATATATAGAAATGGCAACTAGCAGTTTCAGTACCCACAGATTTAAGAATCAGTGGACACCCTAGCAAGTGTCTGTTTGAAATGTAGCTATTTATCATTTTTGTTTGAGTTGTAACTATATGATAATCTTTCTACAACAATATTTGCTTATCCATGCTTTTCAATGAAAGCCTTGTAACTGCAGCTTGTTTTAAGCTGCAGTTACCAGGTTTTTAGCTCCACTGGCCTTTCAGGCCAGCAGGCTATTGTCATGGCGGTGTGTCCGTCGTGCGTGCGTCAGTGCGTCCGTGCGTCAGTGCGTCCATGCGTCCTTAAACTTTTTCTTTAAAAATCTTCTTCTCAAAAACTACTGGATGGATTTCAACCAAACTTCACAGGAATGATCCTTGGGTAACACTCTCTCAGATTCCTTCAAAGAATATGGATTGAACCAGAATAACCTGAGTTATCTGCCCTTGAATATCAAAAATAGCAGGTTTTGACTTTACTTTTCTTCTAAAATCTACAAATATTGAACAATCAAGACAAAACTTTGACAGAATGATGCTAACTACAAGATCTTGCCTTGGTGATACAGTTGTCTCTTTCACAAACGTCAGCTTGATCTGAATTTTATATCATGAGTTATGTGCCCTTGAAATTGACAGAATTGCCATTTTCGGCTGTATTTTGACTTTGTTTTCACTCTGGCCAACTACAAATATTGACTAAACAAAACATAACTTTGAGAGAATGATGCTGACTATAAGAGCTTGCCTTGGTAAAATTTTCAGCTTGATCTGAATGCCAAAAATTGCCATTTTCGGGTCTATTTTGCTGGTTTTGACTTTATTTTTACTCTAAAATCTACAAATATTGACCAATCCAGACAAAACCTGGACAGAATATATATATCAGCATTATATGCTGCCTGGGTGTAATTTTCAGCTTTATTGGAATCTTACATCATGAGTTATTTGCCCTTGAATTTGACAAATTTGCCATTTTGGACTTTGTTTTCACTCTAACAACCACAAATGTTAACCAATCAAGATCATACTTGGAAAGAATCTTGTTGACAACAAGATCTTGCTTATGTGTAATTTTCAACATGATAACAATGTTACAATCTGAGTATGTGCCCTTGAAATTTACAAAATTTCAGTTTTCGACACCTTTTCCACTCTTGAAGCCACGAATATTGACTAATATAGACAAAATTTGAACAGAATCATGGTGACCATAAGATCTTGCATGTGTTTGATTTTCGATTTGATTTTTAGGTCGGGAAATCTCTTCGAGATTTTCCTAACTATAGCTACGCAACCCTAGTAACGCTTTTCTACGAACTTCTCGTATCTGCGGCTTTGTTTGTTGTGCAAATACGAGGTTTTCGATATCACCTGGCCGCCGCATAGTCGTTTGTCTGAGTCCGCCGCGAAAAAGTAGACCTACCCTTGAACAATTCAAAATTGCTCAAATAACATAATCATCTTTAATAGACTTTCATTTCCTAATTATTTTATCAAAACAATGCAGCAGTTTGCTCATAAGTGCGAAAACTATCAACCTTTCTTTTTTGGCGAAAAGGTTGATAATTAGTGTGGCAGACTAGAGCAGAAGAGAATTTCATCACCAAAACAAATAACTGCGCCACATTTCGTTTAATCGGACATTTCCGTAAAGCACTCGTAGAGACATGGAAAATCTATTTATATCATGAGTCTAGTCAAGTTCAATCGCTATGCGCATAATCGCTATAGGCATTTTACAACACATGCATTGTATCGGGTTGTACGTGTACACTTCGCGGTGTAAAGCTAGTATATTAGGCCTATGCTTTGACCAACCAAAGTGTTACCGTAACGGCGTTACATACGAACTTTGAGCCGTCTTGGGTACCAACAACGTAATTTTCGTGATATATTCATCCTTATTTATCCAGGCTTGGGTTTAACGGGTATTTAATAATCTTTCTTCGACCTGGGTTTGAGATATAGGCTATTTATGAGTTAATTGTAGGGTTCTGTCTCTGCAGAAGAAATGGGTGATACAGTTGTCTCTTTCACAAACGTCAGAAAGAACAATTCCCAAGTGAAAGCTAATGCGAAAAGCAAAAAGGACATCAAAAATAAAAAGAAAACAAGATCTAGATTTGTGTGTAGAAAATGCGAGCTCACCTTTTCAAATTCTGAGTTTAACACACATGTTAAATATTAGAATTGTTGATCAAAGTTTATGCCATTATTTACAATGAACTATATTGTAAATTCAATGATCTAGATCTAGTCAGTTCTCATGTCACTTTTGTGAACCATGTTAAAGTGACAATTCACAATTATTTGTCTAAATGTTGTCATTTGGGTTAGGTTAAACAATCAAAGTACTGATAGTACTGAAGGTCGGGAAACAGAGGATTCGAAATACAGTAAATGGTCAATTTTCTTAAATTTACATTGAATTCTTAAAGTGACATTTCACATTACTTTAACATAAATTTTACTTTTATTCTGTCTGAAAGAGCATGTTTTCTTATGAAAATTCTGAAAATTTCAAGCCAAAATATTGAACCGTTTACGTTAAATATATATTTTTGTGCTAAAATTAAGCAAGTTGTTGTGGACAACAGTTCAGATTTATATAGAATTTGTCATTTTGTCTCAACTATAAAGGCATATTTTCGCTTATAAATAACAACTTTACAAAACTGATAGCATTTCTATGCATTAGAATAAACAATCTTTGCATCAAGACATACTTGTAAAAAATCAAATAAATGTAAAATGTCACTTTAATTTTAGCTTCATTTCTTATTCTGAATTTTGTTCAGAAATTTTCCCGTCATAATATTAATATTTTTCATCGTGCAAAGTTTAACCTTTCCTAAACAGTGATATGTAAAACTGCTCTCAGGCCAGTAGGAAGCAATTTGATAAGGGAGGAGGGGGCTCAAAACTCTGTCCGGGTTTGTGTCTGAACATTTTAGGGGCTTACTTGGCTTTCTCTTCAATTTTCTATGTAAAATTAGGAAAATTCGGTATTTTTGACCAACATTTGGAGCTTAGCCCCTCTCTCCCTCCAGTAGCCCCAACCAGTGCCTACGGGACTGCATCAAAATCGGAATATTATTGCTAATGTCAAGTTTGTGTTGATAATTTAGATAAATATTCATGTAAAGTTTAGCCGAAGAGTTGTTGAAAGATAGATTGAGACTATTAAGAAACAAGAGTGCCTGAAAGGCACTGATATCGCTCACCTGAGTTCTTCATGTATTTGATTGTGTACAATATAGGTTTTGTTGTAAACAAATATTTATGTCAGTATTATGTCATATTAAATTATTGTAAACTAGTATATCACTGAAAGTGATCATACCCCCAAACAGCACTGTTTTTGTGCATTTTGAGAAGTACATTTCATTTGAACTGTGATCTGATCAATTGGGAAAGAGCAAACAAAAAAATCAACAGACCAAACAACACATGTAAATGTTGCAAAAAATACCAATTTTCAACAAAAGGACATAACTCATTTAAAAATCAACAAGCCCCACCCTGCCATCAGTGGTCGAAATTCGCACTAGTCCGACGGTCAAAACCTGATACATTTTGTTTCGGGCTTGTGAAAAATCAGCAATGACAAGCCCTACATGCTTGTAAAATTCTTGACTTCGTATTGGATAATATAATTGAATTTATTCTTTATTGCATGGGCTTGTAAATCTTCATTTGGGCTTGTAAAAATTGTTAATTCCCTAGTCCGACCTGCTTGTAATTTTCAGATACTAATTTCGATGACTGTGCCATGCCCACATTTTTTCAATTGATCAAAAATTCTCAACCATATATTGAAGACAGTCACTCAAGGTACATTCCTGTAAGGTTTGGTTCAACTTAGCCCTATAATTACCTTTTTAAAGAATTTTCTCATGAATTTGTTAAGCCCAATAAGCCCTGCCCCGCCAAGACCACATTTTTTGACGAATAAAAAATTCTCGAACAGATATTGTAACGAGTCACCCAATGATCATTTCTGCCAAGTTTGGTAACGAATTGCCTGATGGTTAAGGAGAAGAAGATTTTGGAAGAATTATCTAACGATTTCTTGAAGTCTGGTATGCCCCACCCTGTAAGCCGATATTTTTCACCCAATCAAAAATTCATGAGCATGTGTTGAATACAGTCACTCAAGGGACATTTCTGCCAAGCTTGATTAAAATTGGCCAGATAATTGATTTTTAAAGATTTTTCACATTATTTCTCTAAGTCCGATTAGCCCCGCCCTGCCACGCCCACAATTTTTGACGAATCAAAAATTCACGAACAAGTTTTGAAAAGGGTCACCCAAGGAACATTCCTTTCAAGTTTGGTAATAATTAGCCCAGTGGTTAAGGAGGAGAAGATTTTTGAATAATTATCTTTCGATTTCTCGAAGTCTGATAAGCCCCGCCCTGCCACGCCAACAATTTTTGACGAATCAAAAATTCATGAGCATGTGTTGAAAACAGTCACTCAAGGGACATTTCTGCCAAGCTTGGTTCAAATTGGCCTGATAATTGATTTTTAAAGATTTTTCACATGATTTCTCTAAGTCCGATAAGCCTCGCCCTGCCACGCCCACAATTTTTGACGAATCAAAAATTCACAAACAAGTTTTGAAAAGGGTCACCCAATAAACATTTCTGCCAAGTTTGGAAAGAATTGGCCAAGTGGTTGAGGAGGAGAAGATTTTTGAAGAATTACCTAAAGATATCTTTTAGTCTGATAAGCCCCGCCCTGCCACGCCCACAATTTTTGACAAATCAAAAATTCACGAACAAGTTTTGAAAAGGGTGACCAAAGGAACATTCCTTTCAAGTTTGGTAAGAATTAGCCCAATGGTTGAGGAGAAGAAGATTTTTGAATAATTATCTTACGATTTCTCGAAGTCTGATAAGCCCCGCCCTGCCACGCCCACAATTTTCACCCAATCAAAAATTCATGAGCATGTGTTGAATACAGTCACTCAAGGGACATTTCTGCCAAGCTTGATTAAAATTGGCCAGATAATTGATTTTTAAAGATTTTTCACATTATTTCTCTAAGTCCGATAAGCCCCGCCCTGCCACGCCCACAATTTTTGACGAATCAAAAATTCACGAACAAGTTTTGAAAAGGGTCACCCAAGGAACATTCCTTTGAAGTTTGGTAATAATTAGCCCAGTGGTTAAGGAGGAGAAGATTTTTGAATAATTATCTTTCGATTTCTCGAAGTCTGATAAGCCCCGCCCTGCCACGCCCACAATTTTTGACGAATCAAAAATTCATGAACAAGTTTTGAAAAGGGTCACCCAATAAACATTTCTGCCAAGTTTGGAAAGAATTGGCCCAGTGGTTGAGGAGGAGAAGATTTTTGAAGAATTTACTAATGATTTCTTTAAGTCTGATAAGCCCCGCCCTGCCACGCCCACAATTTTTGACGAATCAAAAATTCACGAACAAGTTTTGAAAAGGGTCACCCAAGGAACATTTCTGCCAAGTTTGGAAAGAATTGGCCCAGTGGTTGAGGAGGAGAAGATGTTTAAAGCAATTGTTGACGACGAACGACGCACGACGCACGACGCACGACGCACGCCGGACACAGGGTGATCACAAAAGCTCACCTTGAGCATGTTGCTCAGGTGAGCTAAAAAAGTACGATCGTTGATAAATCGAGATCCAGATTATTAAGAAAAGAACCATTTTATGTACATAACATAATATTTTAAACTAATTCCTAGTCAAAACTAGAATATCACTGAAAGTGATCATACCCCCCAAAAGTGCAGTTTTTGTGCATTTCGAGAAGTTGATTTCATTTGAACTAGGAGCTGTTCAATTGGGAAATAGAGCTAACAAAAAATCAACAGACCAAACAACACATGTAAATGTTGCAAAAAATACCAATTTTCAACAAAAGGACATAGCTCATTTAACAATCCCCAAGCCCTGCCCTGCCATGCTGATATTTTTCAATAAACCAAAAATTCACAACCATGTAATGAAAACAGTCAATCAAGGTACATTCCTGTAAGTCCAATAAGCCATGCCCTGCCACGCCCACAATTTTTGACGAATAATAAATTCACGATCAAGTTTTGAAAAGGGTCACCAAAGGAACATTGTTGCCAAGCTTAGTAAGAATTGGCCCAGTGGTTAAGGAGAAGAAGATTTTTGAAGAATTATCTAACCATTTCTCAAAGTCGGATAAGCCCCGCCCTGCCATGCCCACATTTTTTGGCGAATGAAAATATCATGAACATACATTGAATACAATCACTCAAGGGTCATTCCTGTCAAGTTTGGTTCAAATTGGCCTAATAATTGATTTTTTAAGATTTTTCACATGATTTCTCTAAGTCCGATAAGCCCCGCCCTGCCACGCCAACAATTTTTGACAAATCAAAAATTCACGAACAAGTTTAAAAAAGAGATACTAAAGGAACATTCCTGCCAAGCTTAGTAAGAATTGGCCCAGTGGTTAAGGAAGAGAAGATTTTTGAAGAATTATCTAACGATTTCTCGAAGTCGGAAAAGCCCCGCCCTGCCACGCCCACATTTTTGGCAAATAAAAATATCATGAGCATACATTGAATACAAGCACTCAAGGGTCATTCCTGTCAAGTTTGGTTCAAATTGGCTTAATAATTGATTTTTAAAGATTTTTCACATGATTTCTCTAAGTCCAATAAGCCCCGCCCTGCCACGCCCACAATTTTTGACAAATCAAAAATTCACGAACAAGTTTTGAAAAAGGTCACCAAAGGAACATTCCTGCCAAGTTTAGTAAGAATTGGCCCGTGGTTAAGGAGGAGAAGAATTTTGAAGAATTATCTAACGATTTCTCGAAGTCGGATAAGCCCCGCCCTGCCACGCCCACATTTTTGGCAAATAAAAATATCATGAGCATACATTGAATACAAGCACTCAAGGGTCATTCCTGTCAAGTTTGGTTCAAATTGGCTTAATAATTGATTTTTAAAGATTTTTCACATGATTTCTCTAAGTCCAATAAGCACTGCCCTGCCACGCCCACAATTTTTGTCAAATCAAAAATTCACGAACAAGTTTTGAAAAAGGTCATCTAAGGAACATTCCTGCCAAGTTTAGTAAGAATTGGCCCAGTGGTTAAGGAGGAGAAGATTTTTGAAGAATTATCTAACGATTTCTCGAAGTCGGATAAGCCCCGCCCTGCCACGCCCACAATTTTTGACAAATCAAAAATTCACGAACAAATTTTGAAAAGGGATACTAAAGGAACATTCCTGCCAAGTTTAGTAAGAATTGGCCCAGTGGTTAAGGAGGAGAAGATTTTTGAAGAATTATCTAACCATTTCTCGAAGTCGGATAAGCCCCGCCCTGCCACGCCCACATTTTTGGCAAATAAAAATATCATGAGCATACATTGAATACAAGCACTCAAGGGTCATTCCTGTCAAGTTTGGTTCAAATTGGCTTAATAATTGATTTTTAAAGATTTTTCACACGAATTCTCTAAGTCCAATAAGCCCCGCCCTGCCACGCCCACAATTTTTGACAAATCAAAAATTCACGAACAAGTTTTGAAAAAGGTCACCCAAGGAACATTCCTGCCAAGTTTAGTAAGAATTGGCCCAGTGGTTAAGGAGCAGAAGATTTTTGAAGAATTATCCAACGATTTCTCGAAGTCGGATAAGCCCCGCCCTGCCACGCCCACATTTTTTGGCGAATGAAAAAATCATGAGCATACATTGAAAACAAGCATTCAAGGGTCATTCCTGTCAAGTTTGGTTCAAATTGGCTTAATAAATAGAGGTTTGTCAAAGAGTTATTCCCCTTGCGAAACTCTTCACAAAGAAAATTAGAAATACACGTCCAGTGTTCCTGAGGGGGCACTAATTACTTCGGGCAAATTAGCGCTCTATTTCGTTTGTAGAAGATACGGTTGAAAACAATGTTTATTTGGTTACATCCCAGTTGGTCTAATCCCATTTCGTCTAATATATAAAAATATTGGATTAGACGAAAAATTCCCATTTCGTCTAATACTTTTTCAGACCTTGTTTCATGTCCTAAAAATCTTAAATAAAAAGGCATTATTAAACAATATAGATCTATAGGCCTAATACATGCATAAATAAATATATATTAGACAAACTGAGAAAATATTTTAGAAGAAAAACAAATTTCTTTAAATAAGGGTTTTAGACGAAATGGGAAATTTGAATTTTAGACCAAATGGGATTAGACCAACTGGGATGACCCCGTTTATTTACACATTTGAGCTTGATTATACATTAAATTGTGCGCGAGCTGAATCACCTAGACCCCTAGATGTCAAAATCAGTCAAAATTTAAAATAAATGATTCATTATTTTTATCAGTTTCTTGTTTTATCTCTATTGTCGTATTTTCGTAATGACCACGAAGCCCGTTCACTTGTCTGCGAATACATTTTGATGGGATCAATAGCCGGTATATATCGACTCCTATATCTCCCGTGGTATTGTAAAACCTTGTAATTACATCTTAAATCAAACTGCAGTTACGAGGTTTTGCAATAACACCGGTGATTGGCATATTCCTAACCATTCAGCCAACGATATTTTGTTATTGAGAAAGCAGAACATTGTAACAACGAATTATCAAAGAACATTTACGGTGTTTTTGCCATTAATGGCGATTTCTCAGAGAGATTTTATCCTTTCTCCAACGACTGAATTTAAGGCTGGCACAATTTTTAAAACGAGTTACAAATGTACAGGCTATAAATTATTTGATTTTTTAAAGTAAAACATGAAATGTTTGAGCGCAGAAAATATTGCCCAATGCGAAACTTCTGATGATCAGCATTAATGCATTATTTTCTTTTGCTTCAATATTTCCCAAGGTTTTCTCGACCAGGGACGTCAAAACTCGGTGTCGTGTTCAACTGTATTCGATCAGAACAGTCTCAATATTTGCTGTCTTAGAAATAGTGAAACAAGTTTAAAGAAAAATTAATAAATTACACTACAGGGTGTGGGGGCATTTGACCCCCCGAAACGACTCTGGATCCGCAACTATGAACTAACCCCACTTGGTATTATGCATAATATTTGCTAAGCCTAGTTGTGAATGTACGCCTATCCCTGACTTGTGAAAACATTCTGACAAAAGAATAAAACGATGATGGTAAGCGTTTCCCCTTTGCCTCAGCGTTATAAACGATGGTTTGATCGATGACCGACCGGCCCCTGTTCTAACGAGCCTTCTTTTCTTCCTTTTTTTCTCAAGATTTAATATTCGCATTGGCACGGTTCTTTGGAACATATCGGTGAGGAAAGGGTTCTGGAATGACAGGGTTTTTTGTTGCTGTTGAAAAGCCGATAACGTTGATTGTGATATACTGATAAGGCGATATTAAAGTAATGTACCGACGAGACTGTCAAACGCGTGATATACCAGTAGGCCTTTCTGCAAAACCATTTGCATAGACAATACTGATCCCATCAATATTGACAATCGAAATGTACTTTAACCTTTAACCCTTTCCCAAACGGCAAATTTTTAGGACGATGCACTTCAGAAACTGCCACATATGACAAACGGATGTTATTAAAGATAGGATTTGTGTAAAATAGAAAATATTGAGACAAAAGGAGAAACTGCATCAGCAGTTTCTTCTTTTGTTTCAATGTTTTCCCAAGCATTTTCTATTAGGGGCGTCAAAACCAGGTCTTGTTTGGGAAAGGGTTAATCAAGCTGTAAAATGATAATTTTGGACACCAACCAGACATGTGACAAATCAGACGAAATTGTCATTGAACGAAATTTGAAGGAAAAAACCCGAAATTAATAGCAATACGTTAATGAGACAGGTCATCGGTATCATTATTTCAAAACCAAATATTGATCAATAATGCTAAACATCCCAGTCGGAGCGCAATTTAAGCATTAATTTTACTGATCAGGTTCCTTGTTTTTCGAATAAGAAGGGAAACGAACGTATTCATTTGGCATTTATTTTGAATATATATAACAATATATTTCTATTTGGTATAATCCATTTTTATTCACCTCACAGGGTGTGGCTAAGCGAAGAGGTTATTCGAAGAGTTTACTTCTCGATATCTTGGTTGATATAAGAGAAAAACGTGCGGCACGAGCATGAACACATTTCGAAATTGAAACAACGTTCTATTGTAAAATGAGTTGTTATAAAACCTCGTAACTACAGCCTGATTCACGCTGTGGTTATAATGTTTTGCAATAACACCGACGATGTACCGCTAAGCGAGAAGGCTGTTTCTCCTCAAGCTTAAATGTAATGAACCGTTTACTAGGCTCCGCCCTGTCTCCCGAAAAAAATCAGAATATACATAGTCAGGATTGTTTTTATCAGTTCTGTCTGGCTTTCCCAAAATAAAGTGGCATCCATAAACTTTCACGTTATTTGCAAGTGTTTTTAAACTCAAGTTCTGTCTACCCGACGCATACCCAACGCATTTTTAATGCCGATTTTTTTTTTTTTTTTTTTTTTTTTGAAAAGAGAAGAATCTACAATTATTTGACAGGTTTAGTCCGTCTATGATCACACCCATACACGCAACAATGATCGTGTCCGCCCATTTTTTCGATTTAACGAATCACAGTAGCAGATTAATTCGTCACGCTTATTATCCCATTATAGAATGATTATCGACTTGCCCCCTCAAAGGAAACCGATAGCTGAATTACGGCTTGTGCGCATGCGCGTTATTTGCTTGACAATCCTCTATTGATTTTTAAAGATTTTTCACATGATTTTTCTAAGTCCAATAAGCCCCGCCCTGCCACGCCCACAATTTTTGACAAATCAAAAAATCACGAACAAATTTCGAAAAGGGTCACCAAAGAAACATTCCTGCCAAGTTTGGTAAGAATTGGTCCAGTGGTTAGGGAGGAGAAGATTTTTGAAGAATTATCTAAGGATTTCTCGAAGTTGGATAAGCCCCGCCCTGCCACGCCCATATTTTTTGACGAATGAAAAAATCATGAGCATACATTGAATACAATCACTCAAGAGTCATTCCTGCCAAGTTTGGTTCAAATTGGCCTAATAATTGATTTTTAAAGATTTTTCACATGATTTCTCTAAGTCCGATAAGCCCCGCCCTGCCACGCCCACAATTTTTGAAGAATCAAAATTTCACGAACAAGTTTTGAAAAGGATCACCCAAGGAACATTCCTGCCATTCCTGTTTGAAAAGAATCCGACCAATGGTTGAGGAGGAGAAGATTTTTGAAGAAAAACCAACAGACGGACCAACGGACCAACGGACCACAGACCAACAGGCAAGCTGACTCCTATATACCCCCCCAAATTGAATTTGGGGGTATAATAAATTCACCAGGATAGTTTACTTGAAGGTCTTGAGTAGCTCCACAGCCTGACCAGAGGACAGAATTTCTTGAAATATACAACACAAGTTTTGAATTTGTAATTGATTCAAATATTATCTTATATAAATTCTCTAAAATCAAGAGTTTTAAATCTCAATATGGTCAATATATGTGGTTGTTAGAATGTAAACAAATTGGCTTATTCCTTATATAAATAAGCTTTATTCTTTGCGCATTAGACTTTAAACAAGGGAGGTAACGCAATGAGCAATTATTTTGGGCTTATATTAGTTACATCCCTTGATTCTTATTCTGAGACTGATCTCCTTCAGTAAAACAAATATTGTGATTATGTAAAATACAAGTACAGATAATTCTGAACTTTTCAGTCAAATCAGACATCTGAGATCTTATAGTCAGCAACAATGTGCCGAAGTTTTATATTGATTGGTCAATATTTGTCGTTGTTGGAGTGAAAACAACATCGAATATGGTAATTTTGTCAAATGTAGGGCAGATAACTCTGAATTTCCTGGTCAAATCAGACTTAAAATTACACTTAAGCAAAGTCTTATGGTCAAAAAATTATTTTGAAGTTGATTGTTGATTGTTTGAATTTTATAGTTTTTGAAGTAAAAAGTAAGGTCGAAAACAGCAATTTTGTAATTTTCAAGGGCAAATAACTCAATATTTGTAGTTGCTAGAGAGAAAACAAAGCCAAAACGGCTGTTTTGAAATTCAATGGCAGATTACTCAAGACTTTCTTGATCAATCAAAATTCTTTGAAGGAATCTGAGAGAGGGTCACCAAAGGATCATTCCTGTGAAGTTTGATTGAAATCCATTTGGTAGTTTCTGAGGAGAAGATTTTTAAAGAAAAAGTTGACAACTGGAAGCACGCACGGATGAACGCGTGCACAACGGACAAAGCACCATGACAATAGCTCGCTGGCCTGATGGCCAGTGGAGCTAAAAAGCTTGGAACTCGAAACAATGTATAAAGACAATTTAAAGTACAGACATGTACGTCATGTAATGCTTCCAAACCTATTCGGGCGCGGTCGTAAACATTCGGTCGTGGAACTTTCCAGTTTCCACCGTCAAATGTTTTCGACCATGCCCTAATAATTCAGACGTCGCGCGAATCTAATTAAGAGTAGACTACCTTAACCTAAAATGTTCTTGTAGAAAACCTTTCCTCTGTTTATATGAAACCTCACTAAAACATGATATCGGTCAACACGGGGGCTAGCTTTCAATGCACTGTAACTATATGAAATACTTTGGTGAATAGTCTGAAGACGATCATCCTCGGAAACCACAGCGGTCATAGCTCACGTAGCGTGAGTTATGACCGCTGTGGTTTCCGAGGATGGAAGACGATTATAAAATCAAACTTTGAAAGCTGAAAGGAAAACGTTGATCAGGGGAAGACTTTTTTGTGATTGTGCACGGACGCTTCATTTTGTTCATTTTGGAAGCTGCTGCAATTGACAAAATTGATCTTGATGAATACATTGTACTAAAAAGCCAACAAAATTGTAATGCTAAGGGAGAATAATTATGCTAAGTATAAGCATTTTGTTGACTTGCACAAACAATTTCCATAGGGACGTCAAAAGCGGGTCTCAATAATGAAGACTTGGTTTGTACATCACATAACTGTATCTTTTTGTGTGAGCTTAATTAACTCGATTTTCTGAAACGTATTCCACAAATGTTACACTTGAATGGCTTTTGCACCAGTATGTATTCTTGTGTGAATAGTTAAACAGGGTTTTGTTCTAAAACCCTTTCCACAAATGCCACATGTGTGTGGAAGCTCACCTGAGTGCCATAGTTTGTGGTTGATGAAGCTGGAGGATTTGATAAAATATTTTCCACAAATGTCGCAATTATATTGTTCTTCACCAGTATGTATTCTTGAGTGTTGCCTTAAGCAAACCTTTGTTGAAAAACATTTGCCACATACGTCACATTTATAGGGTTGTTCATTTGAGTGTTTAGTTTCGTGAACCTTGCAGTTGGATAGGGAAGAAAAACCTTTTCTACAAATGCCACATTTAAACGGCTTGTCTTCAGAGTGTATCGTTTTATGACGTACCAAAGAAGAGTTCTGAATGAAACCTTTTCCACAAATGTCACATTTATATGGCTTTTCTCCAGAGTGTATTCGTTTATGAAAAATAAGGTTAGTCTGAAACGAAAACGCCTTTCCACACATGTCACATTGATATGGCTTCTCTCCAGAGTGTAGTCCTTTGTGAGCTTTCAAATGTGAATTCTGTATGAACCCCTTTCCACAAATGTCACATTCAAATGGTTTCTCTCCAGAGTGCAATTGCTTGTGGCGTCTTAGACTAAAAGATGAAGCGAAAATTTTTCCACAAATGTTGCAATTATCGGGTTTTTTGCCAGTATGTGTTTTTGAGTGTAACTTTAATTTTTGCGATGTTCTTAAACCCTTTCCACAAATATCACATTTGTGTGGTAGCTCACCTGAGTGCATAAGTTTATGGTTACTTAAGCTGGAGGATTTAACAAAACATTTTCCACAAATGTCGCAATTATATTGTTGTTCACCAGTATGTATTCTTGAGTGACGCTTTAAGCTAGACATTTGTTTAAAACCTTTTCCACAAATGTCACATGTATATGGCTTCTCCTCAGAGTGTATCATTTTATGATTTATCAAAGTAGAGTTCTGAGTGAAACCTTTTCCACAAATGTCACATTTATATGGCTTTTCTACAGAGTGTTTCCATTTATGAGAAATAAAGCTAGAATGACATGAAAATGCCTGTCCACACATGTCACATTGATATGGCTTCTCTCCAGAGTGAATTCGCTTGTGAACTCTCAAATTAAAATTTGTACTGAAACTCTTTCCGCAAATGTCACATTCAGTAGGCTTTATTTCAGAGTGTATTCGCTCGTGAGCGCTTAGACAAGAAGATAAAGCAAAATGTTTTCCACAAATGTCGCATTTTTCACCAGCATGTATCATAGAGTGCAGCTTTAACTTATGACGTACCAAAGCAGAGTTCAGAGTGAAACCTTTTCCACAAATGTCACATTTATATGGCTTTTCTCCAGTGTGTATCCTTTTATGAGAAATAAGGTTAGTCTGACACGAAAACGCCTTTCCACAAATGTCACATTGATATGGCTTCTCTCCGGAGTGAATTCGCTTGTGAACTGTCAACTTTGAATTCTTCATGAATTCCTTTCCACAAATGTCACATTCAAAACGCTTTTTTTCAGAGTGCTTGTGGTGGCTTAGATGTAAAGATGAAGCAAAATATTTTCCACAAATGTTGCAATTATATGTTTTGTCGACAGTATGTGTTCTTGAGTGCAGCTCTAATTTTTGTGATGTTCTAAAACTCTTTTCACAAATGTCACTTTTATCAGGACTTTCATCAGAATGCAGTCGTTTGTGATCTTCCAAAGCAGAAGACTCCCTGAAACCCTTTCCACAAATGTCACATTTATATGGATCTTCTCCAGAATGTTGTTGTTTTGGACAAATTAAAGCAGAAGATGGGATGAAATGCTTTCCACCAATGGAATAGTTATTAGAATCCTGTTCCGAATTTTCATCTTTGTTCAATAATTCTATTGGGACACTTTCACAAGCATCTTTAGCAGTTTCCATCATTCCAGGTAAAGTCAAATTCTAATAAATGTGACCCATCACGCTAAAAGGGACCTTACCAGAAGTAGAAAATTCCACATTTTGACAAACTTGTCAGACTCAGCACAGGTCAACCAGATACTGCATGCTAAAAATGAACATAATTATAGTAAGATAGGGAAAACATTCCATTTAGAAAATTACATAGAGGTGAACTGTGTCGGCCCTAGTCTGGCTGCGCGGACTGCGCAGACTGACTAGGATCGATATTTTTCACACTTCCTATAAGGTCCCTTTTAGCGTGATGGGTCACAAATCAGTCAACAACGAAACGTATTATGGACATCTTTGCAAAAGTACCTCAAAGCTTCTGACGTTATAATGTCGGAAAATTATCCGTCGCCACTTTTACAGCTTTGGTCGGTTATTCTATGCAGACATTTCCACAGAAACAAATCTATGTAAGCTACCATAATTCCATGTGACTTCAAAAGTTGAGTCAACCAATCTGCCATGTAGCATGTTAAGTACTGGGGTAATCACATTTGGAATGTGCATTTGTCATCCAGTCTGTAGATTTCTAGAAAGTCTTCCTCTCAGCTTGACCCTATAAAGATAGAAATGGAAACTATTTATGTAATATATGTAAAACATCAATCATCTTTACAGTCCAAAGTGACATTCTATTTAAAAACATGTCCTTGATATATATATACTGGTACCGAAATGATGACATCATTGAATTGTTACAAGGGATTAACATATACATTGTATATTGAAATATGAAAGCCTTTTGATCAAAGTTACTTGCAATGTTAGTCTTTGCAGACAGACAGATTTCTGCAACAACCATTTTTTCCCCAATCTGATGGTCAAAAGTCAGATGCATAGCCAGAGGAAATTCCATTGTACTCAAAGAACTTTGGGGATAGGGCTTTTGAATTCCCTCACAAGAAAATACTTGGGGAAGCATTGAGGAAAAAGAAGAAATTGCTTGTGACAAGCAATTTCTTCATTTCCCACTATGTTTTTTACCCAGAGAGACCAGAAACTTTGACATTTTATAGATAGACTTAAAGATGCTGTCTGCAACATCTTTGAATTTTGACCTGTCTAAAATTTGTCGTTTGGTAATGGGCTAAAGGTGAAAAGTATGAAAACCAAACGCAACTTGTATAATCAATATCATTTTTTTCAACTTTTTTCAATCAATTTATTTATTTATCTTTCTTTTTACATTATGTCTACGAAAATGAATTGTACTCAAATGAGTACCTGAGTATGCCTGTCTTCGCCACTGGAAGTTGTTATTGAGGAGCATGTCACGATCAAAATTATAAGGTCTAAGAGCTATCACTATACTTATAACCAATATAACCATTAATTTGTAAATTTTACAGAAATTGAATCATGTTGATAATAATCACAATAAGGAAGCAAAGATATTTATAAATTCCAAAATTTCCCAAACAACTTCTGTCCTATAATGTTTTTTTATGTATTGGAAATGAGAAAGTAAACATTAATTGGGATATAGCAGCCAAGCAAAAAAAATAATAATAAAATGCATCAACCATTGGGAACCGCAGTCACTTAGGATCGTTTATAGGAAGGATAGATATCAAAATTGGGAAAGGACCAAAGTCTATTGGATATATACCATACTGTATACCTGTACTTGCTAAAGAAGGAAAAAAGGCTGGGTGTGGGAAGATGATCTTTTAAGTTTTCCATTGTTGAACTAATGCACTCTACCTAAAGCGATAGGCAATAGATTCAATGCTAAAAAAGTATGAAATACGAAAGAAGTTTGTTTACTATAGAAAGTTGGGCCAAATAACTGCCCTATCCCCTCTGGCAGTTTTCCCTATATAAATTGTAATTTTCCCCTAATAAATAAATGTTTCAACCTTAGCAAAAAATTTCAGCGTATGAAGCCTTTACAAAAATATACTGACGTCAAATAAAAACGCTTCAATGAAATCTGACGGTATTTTCCTTATGCCTATTACAATGTTGTTGAAATGTATACTGTATATCATCATTTTGACCGACAATTACGGCAAATGAGAAAATATGCGTTTCTATCTATTAACATGTCCAGTTCCGGTGACTGGTAACGTTTTCTAGGTCCGCTTCGTGTATGGACATCACGTGATGAAATTTGTTACATTTTACACAGTAATATGTGTTAGTGGATAGGCAACCACGAATTTAAAGATTTTCTTATGAAACATCCGAATTGAAGGATTCCAAGACCAAATTCTAAAAAAGGAGCCCGTAATATAGCAATTTTTGAATGCAACGAATACACAAACAAGTCGCGAGACAGTTTCATATAGTGTGTATCTCGATTCGGTGTCTTGATCGACGCGTTAGAATTCTGCGAACGTTTATTGATCAGCCACGCTCAGTTTGAGTTTATTGAGTTTATTGGGGTTTTACGCCGTTTTCAACTACCAGGGTCATATCGCGGCGGCTGGAGCACCTAACCGTGGGTTCCTGGTATTTCTCGCACCAGTACAACCACAATATCCAAACCGAGCCTCCAGCTGCTCTCTCACATAGATGATTCACACCCATTGGTGAGAGACAAATGACTTTTGTCAAATGTCAGAATGGATACTGGCCGAGCCGGGGTTCGAACTCGAGACCCCTGGATTGACAGACTCCGACGTAACCGACTGAGCTATCCGGGCTCGGCTCAGCCACGCTCAACTAGACCTTACGTAACGCCTGTAAAGCAAGATAATTATCCACGTTAACGTCACGTACATTTCAGGTTTGTGACGTTTTGATCGAATAGTCGGTAAATGTGGTGGCCAAATAAGTGTTTTTCTGGCAACTATTGTTGTTGCAAGTAACGTTTGAAATAGACACACTGCTTGGAAAAAAGAGCTCGTACATTAGCCATTTTCGAATACGAGAAAATCAAGAACAAGCCGTCTGACGTTTTGACGTCTTGCACTGCACGATTAGACATGTTGGTCGAAGAGTAAGAGTTACAGAAACATTTGCCAATCGGCCAAAGTCAGATAGGCCTCATGTAACGCCTGTTATACAAGAAGCTGTCTTACGTTAACGTCATGCGTTTCAGGCTTGAGACGTTGAAATCGACGTCTGGTTTAGTATTCACTAACTGTGGTCACCAAATAAGACGTTTAACGTTATCTTTTGTCGTCGCAAGTAAAGTTTGAACCACAGGCTACTGCTTTTCAAATGGAAATTCTGATACCGCTCTGTTTAAATGTGCCGTTTTTTTGTAAACTGTAACAATTTGATAATTTCTTTATCATCATTTTTCAACAACAGATAATCAAATTTACAGATGGAAATCAGTATTTGTAATTTCAAATTAGATTTCTGAATTATCGGACATTTATTAGGGCTGAGGCGTTTTTATTTGACATCAGTATAAAAATTGCTGTTAAATCTATTTTCTGTGTGACATGTGTTGCGTGTCACTGTGTGGTTCACGTTCGCCCTAAAACAGCAATGCATTTCCCCCAAGTTAAGGGCCCTGTGTCCTTCCTCTAACCACAAAAAGAACCCCTGTTCGGAAAGAATAGTTTTAGAGCTTTGTGTCTTTACAGGTTTGGACATATTATCTAAATAAATTCTCAACAGGCCCATAGGAAGCAATTCATATTAAGATGACTAAGGCCCCAGTGTCTGAGTATTTTTGACCAACTTTAGGGGGCCTTTTAATAGCCCCCCCCCCCTAGTTGCAATAATGGAAACGAAACCTTTTTGAATTTTGATCTGGGTTTCGGTAACAATTCCTTCCTATTTGTCGCAAGGGAGCAGGTGCTGGAGTGATTCATTCCAGCAAATAAGGCATTGTCAAACTTCAAATGCAGCTATTGAATGTAATAAGAATGTTACCTCACAACAGGTTAACCATTGCTTTGTCAATCCAGCAAGGCCCCGGGAATGCTGAGCATAGGTTTTAAATTTTTGTTGAAATCACTTTCAAATAGAGTTAAATTTAATTTTGAAGCAGACAGTGCGGACTATCCAGCCATTTTATGCAAATGAGACTTGAAATTTCCGTTCGAAGAAAAATCTAAAGACAATTCTTGCTGATACTTTTTTTACCAAAATTGTGACATGCAATTTGTTTTTGTGTGATTAACTTCTGATAAAACATGTAAGTATTTAAGAATTTATGCAAGACAAGAGATGTTTGTAAAACATATATGCCCCCTCAAGGGCCTACATTTGATGTAGGTCAAAGTCCAAGGTCAAGTTAACAAGGTCCAAGGTCATGGTCAAATATGAATGGTCTTGGTAGGAGGTGTCTATATGTGAAATATCAAAGCTGTATATGTAAAAGTAAAATGAAACATAGGCCAGGTTAAAGTTTTTTAAAAGTAGGCCAAATGCCAAGGTTAAGGTCATGGTCAAATGTGAAAGGTCTTGGTTGGAGGTGTCCATGTGTGAAATATCAAGGCTGTAGGTGTAAAAGGACATGATATATACTATGGGAAAAAAGTTTAGCAATTTTTTTCGACCAAAATATTTTTGCAATACAAAGGCATAGTATTCCTTAAACAAGTATCATTTACCAATTAAAAAAGCAAACTCACTAATGGTGCAGTTCGTTCACGTGTTTATCCTCCCGTAACGCTCTTCGACGTAAAAGTGCTAAAATGACGTCTTGCACGAGCATGTGTATGCGCATGTAATTTATATCGACAATACCTATCCCAACATAATGGTAATTGTCCAGAAAAAAAATAAAGCACAAAAAACTGCTTGGCGATTCAAATGGGCCGTCGCCCAGGACTAACATTAGATCAAGGGTATAAGGCTATCGGCATGCTGACTGGTGGGGTGACTGCCAAAGAGGGGGATTAACATTTTGGTGTGAGTCAAAGTGTCATTTCTCAACTGAGAGTAAAGAACTGTCAATAAGGCATCTCCCAAGACAGACCACGCTCTAGCTGGCAGCGTAAAACAAGCCGACGTAAGGACAATTACGTAGTGACGTTTTCACGACGTCATCGTTTCTCAGCAGCACAAGTACAGTCGCTTTGATAAGAAACGCGACGGGGACATGGAATTGTGCTCATGCTGTAAGTAACAAGCTTCGTTCTTTGCGTTTACGTATACGTCTACCTTACGTATGCGTTCCTTTGGCTTGTGCTCACAGACAGGCCAGGCTGACTCGGACACGGGTACACAGTCCATTGACAGGATGGCAGTGGAATCAAGTCGCTATTGCAGATTAATCCTGTTTGAACTTTACCTTTGTGGAGGCTTAATTGTGAAAGGAAGATATTAGAACGGGAGGAAGAGGCAGCGATGACGTCAATAACGTAAAGGATCTCACATGCGTTTTGCTTCTGCAATTTTTGGCATATTCTGGTGGCTTTTGGTTGAGGACTCATAAGAACTTGGTTAACAGACATTGTGGTACTGTTATAAAGGATAATAATGGGCATGCAAGGTACTGATTCCGTGTGTCATTTTGAGAGTGCTACCCCTACCTTGTTCGGCGTCACGCGCAAGACTTGTCAGTTCTCAAATTCAAACCAAAATTTGTAATATTGTTGTAAAGATATCAAATATTATCGTCTTTAAATTTGATTTCAATCCGAACTCAGATAATTGAGAAATAAGCTGCAATTTTCGAAATTGCTAAACTTTTTTCCCTCAGTATATATGCCTGGTTTCAGTCTTTTTAAAAAGTAGGTAAAACTCCAAGGTCAAGGTTGCAATATTCAAGGTCATGGTCAAATGTGAAAGGTCTTGGTAGGAGGTGTCTATGTGTGAAATATCAAGGCTGTAGGTGTAATAGGACATAATATAAGGCTAGGTTAAAGATTTCTAAAAGTATGTAAAAATCAAAGGTCAAGGTCACACAGGCCAAGGTCATGGTCAAATGTGCAAGGTCTTGGTAGGAGGTGTCCATGTGTATAATATTGAGACTGTATAGGTAACAGGACATGAGCTATAGGCCTAGTTTAAGTTTTTTATAAGTAGGTCAAACTCCAAGGTCAAGGTCCAAAGCCATGGTCAAAAGTGAAATATCTTGGTTGGAAGTGACCATGTGTGAAATATCAAGGCTGTATATGTAAAATGACATGAAAAATAGGCTAGGTTAATGTATTATTAAAGTAGGTCAAACACCAAGATCATGGTCACAAGGTCCAAGGTCATGGTCAAATGTGAAAGGTCTTGGTCGTAGGTGTCCATGTGTGAAATATCAAGGCTGTATGTGTAAAAGGACATGATATATCGGCTAGGTTAAAGGTTTTTTTAAAAGTAGGTCAAAGGTCAAGGTCACAAGGTCCAAGGTCTTGGTAAGATGTGTCCATGTGTGAAATACCAAGGCTGTATGTGTAATAGCACATAAGATATAAACCCAGTTTATTTTTTTTTAAAGTAGGTCAAACTCCAAGGTTAAGGCCACATGGTCCAAGGTCATAGTCGTATGTGGTCAGAGGTTTCCATGTGTCAAATATCAAGGCTGTATGTGTAAAAGGACATGATATATCGGCCAGGTTAAAGTTTTTTAAAAGTTGGTAAGACTCCAAGGTCAAGGTCACAAAGTCCAAGGTCATGGTCAATTGTGAAAGGTCTTGGTAAGATGTGTCGACTCCATGTGTGAAATATCAAGGCTGTATTTGTAAAAGGTCATGAGACATATGCCGGGATTAATTTTTTTTAACGAAGGTCAAACTCCAAGGTCAAGGTCACAAGGTCATGGCTAAATGTGAACCATGTTGATAGGAGGTATCTATGTGTGAGATATCAAGGCTGTATGTGTAAAAAGACATGAGATATAGGCAAGATTAAGAATTAAGTGTAAAAATCAACAAAAAGCAATAACTCCAAGTCCAAGAATTTGATTGGCAGAGTTATGGTTCTTGTGCACTGCACCTCTCCATAATGAAATCTATTCACCTGTAAAGTTTCATGATTCTACCTTACATATTTTTTAAGTTATGCTCCGGACAAGAATCAAGTTATAAAATCAACAAAAAGCAATAACTCAGAAAATTTGATCGGCAGAGTTACGGTTCTTGTGCACTGCACCTTTCCATAATGAGATCTATCCACCTGTAAAGTTTCATGATTTTACCTTACATACTTTTTAAGTTATGCTCCGGACAATAATCAAGTTTGAAAATCAACAAAGGGCAATAACTCCAAAAATATGATCGGCAGAGTTACGGTTCTTGTGCACTGCACCTCTCCATAATGAGATCTATTCACCTGTAAAGTTTCATGATTCTACCAAACATACTTTTTTGAGTTATGCTCCGGACAAGAATCAAGTTTGAAAATCAACAAAGGGCAATAACTAAAAAAATTTGATCGACAGAGTTACGGTTCTTATGCACTGCACCTCTCCATAATGAGATCTATCCACCTATGAAGTTTCATGATTCTACCTTTAATACTTTTCGAGTTATGCTCTGGACAAGGTTTGGTCTACGGACAGACCGACCTACGGACCGACCGACCTTCCGACCGACACTTGCAAAACAATATACTCCCAATTTTTTCGAAAGGGGGCATAAAAATGTGTTTTCAACTTGTTTGCCTTGCTCCAAAGAAGCTAGGGGGCGGACTCATAGCCACAAACCAATACTGTAATAGTACTAATACACATCACCAAGTTTGTGGCTACGATATCACAGCTACCAGGGTCCAACATTAACTTTTTCGGTTACCAGACAGTCAGGCTTGTCGCTGACAGATTCTGCTATCCCTGACTAAAATGGGATGGACCTGACCAATTTGTGTATCAGAAAGATGATATGGAAAAGGTGTAAACAACAATAATCCTTTCATAAGCTAAAAGGCCAGTTTTGAATCACATATGAATGAACATTTTAAAGAGCCCATATTCTTGTTGTGTCAAATATCCTTTGTTTTCATTATAAATGGTAATTGCAGTGTTTTTTTTTTTTTTTTTTTTTAGTTTGGGGGAAGGGGGTCAGGGCCCATAGGGGTGGGAAAATAAGCGCGCGAACGCCAAAAAAGGGGAAAATTCAATACTTGCTTATACTCTCAAATACAGTGTTTAAAATACACTTAACTTGTTTGTACATCATTATGGAACATTAAAACAACAATTTGAACTGTTCAACAATTTATTAATGATCTAATTAAACATTTAATTGTCTGTAAAAAACCTTTTTTTTTTTCATTTTCCACAGTGTTTAACTTTTCTACAGTAAAACACAAAACAGATTTAAATTTCGTGCATTTCACTCGATATTGTTGTATCATAATGCAACAGTAAACTCTTATGAATTTGGACAATGCTGTCTCTTAATGGGTTGACAAGTGTTGCAATTTTGCAATAAAATAAACAGTCACCTACTAAATTTCCTGGCATCATTGACAGGTGTAGACATTTCTTCCATATCATTGATTTTTTCGACGATTTCACCATTTTATAGTAGATTTTTTCAGTAGCACTTTCGGTTGTGCGACATACACCCAAATACACTTCCAATTTGTTACTAAAAATAGTAACACTTTTTGATGCCAGATCGAGGCTCTGACCCAAATGTGAGTAAAGCATCCAACGTACAATGGAAATGAACGGAGGAAAGAAGAAGTTTAAGAGGAATCACACACCGTTTAGTGATGATTCCTTTGTGAATCTCGACGGGATATCATTGACTGACTTCCATTTATGGCCTTTATCGGCTTTTAAGTCATTTTTGACCCTCCGAAAAAGTAGTATCATCGGATCTTTCGAGGACCTAGCCGCAAGGTTAAACTGTCATATTCACGTTACAAACCCCCTTCCCCAACAAAAAAAAGTACGAAACATGCCATTTTCAGTGTGAAGATGGTTATGTCAGTGCCGAAAGGTTTATGAAGAAAGATAATTCATTATGGTAGATCAATTTGATAATAAAAACATAGCTGTTAAAGCCCATTTCCCAAACGACAAATTATTTAGACTTTTCAAGTTTGACAGCGGCTTAACCCTTTCCTAAACGGCACCTGATTCAATTTGGAAGCTCTTGCAGATAACAGAATGGGTATCATGAAAGTAGGTTTTTTTAAGTGCAAGGGCGGATCTAGAGTGGGGGGGGGATGGGGTCGGGATGTCCGCACTCCCCTCCCCCGGAATCAGCCATAAATTGAATGTTGACTATATAATTAAAGCGTCAATATATAATCTAACACATTTAAGTCATCATTTGGGCGTGGACCCCCCCCCCCCCGGCAATTGGGCTTGGACCCCCATGAAAAATATAGTAATATAGTAACGAAAACCTTGAGGCAAAAGGAGAAAATGCTGATTAAAAGTAATTCATTATTTTGCCCCTTGAAATGATTTTTGAAACAATCTCTGTAAGACAGTCAAAGACGGATCTAAAAGGGGGTCGGGGGTCCGGACCCCGCCTTGAATAGGTCAAAAATCGAATTTTGACTACACAGCGTTAGTATGGTATCTAACATTACAAGATTCACAAATTTAAAGACATCTTTTGGGCTATACCTCACCCCCCACCCCTTAAAAAAAAATCCTGGATCCGCCCTTGACAGTCAAAACATTAACATTTCTTGTTTGGTAAAAGTTTAAAACATTTTTTCTTTTCATTTCTTTTTTTTTAATTTAACGCCTCTCAACAATATTTCAGCAATAAATTAATTTATAATTGTCCACGCTCCGCGGCTGGGAATCCATCCTGTGACCTGTCCATTATTGGCTCTAATCTAGAGCACAAACACATGCAAAATATTACCGCTCACACTTGGACAGTACTAAGGAGCTCACTTGCTCCTGCAAAATTCTTTTCATATGGTTTTCAAAAGCAGTAGCTCATCCTGAACTTGCATGGTGGTTATGGGCGATGGAGACAGGGTACGAATGATTACAAGCCAAAAATTTCTTTTTTTCAATCAAAGTTGCAAAAATATTCCTGTAACTGAAAACTCTAATAATTAACGCAAATGACTGTATAAAATATTCTTAATACTTAGGCAGAATAAATGAAAATTGCTCGCGCGAAAATAACGACTCGCACAATGAATTATATAGTAAAAAGACCACGTGACCTTTTGTTTGCTCACTTCATGCGCAGGTCACGGTTAAAAATTTGGAACTGTATCAGGGTGTATTGTGAAACATAGAAGGGGACGTTCGTTTCTCTGGTTGGTACGAACTCCCAGACATGCGGAACATTGTTCGATTGATAGAGAACAGTGTTACGGGACTGAATCCGCTGTAGAGGTGAATGATTTCCCATCAATTTGATAAGAATTTAATTTTATTATGTGATTTCACCACGAAACTACTGTTTATACTTGAAAATACAGGTAGCCGTGTTTGGTTCAGTTACATACCGTTCGATTCAATCACTGTCTTGAACAGTGAATCGAGCGCGACCCGCATTGAATGTACTGGTACTCGTTGTATACGACGTTTACAAGGTAGTGGCATAAGAAACGGGAACCAGTCTATATACATGTTTACAGTAAGTTGTTAAAGGTAAATAGAAACAGATTTTACTGAATTGAGAGACGCCTAGAACTTACGCTAGGCTTAATTATATATATATATTTTTTTTTTTTGCAATAGTGAAAATTAGTCCGAGGAGGGGAAATCTGTTCCAAATTTGGGGAAAAAAGGATATTCCACGGAGAGGGGAAAGGGGCCGAATAACGCCCGTTTTTTTGGAAAAAAAACACTGAATTGTGACTGAGATTTGAAATGAGGCTGACCAGTCGGTCTTGCATCTTAGGAATCTAACTAGCCCTGACCAAGCAGCAGGTAGGCAATGTCTGTCCGGCACAGGTTAATGTTGAACCCTGGCCCCATCCCCGGACTAACCCCCCCCCCCCCCCCCCTGTTCCTACCACAGGGAATTTTAGCGATTTTTATGTAGACTCTTTCTATTAAAGACAAGGGGACCAAGTTTTCATGTATAGAAAATAGTACCCATTCTCGCAAAACACCTGTTACAACGCCAATTTTGAAGATAATTACACGGGATCTTCTTTAATAAGCTACTTACATATTTATTAAAGCGAAAAATTCGGTGGTCTGTACAGGTAACGATCAGTATTTTTCGTGACAGAGGCCGTTTCTCGACAAAAGGTTCGAAATTGCCATGTACGACACAAGCGTGATGTCAGCGCGTTCGGTTGTATACTCTGGTGAGTGTTTATGTCACAATGTTCCATTTGACTTTCGAACGAAACAGAACGGTTCATTATTCAATTTCACAATAATTGTCCAAAGCAATGCTTTAATTCTAATTTTTTCAAGTTTAATTTAGCATAACTGTCGATGATTTTTTTTAGTTTTCACAATAAAAAGAGTTACTTGAGTGAATGTGCTCAACAGCGAGATGAACTCGCCCTCCATCAGTCATACGTTCATTATTACTCGAGTAATTCTTTTTCTTGTTAAAAAAATAAAATTTGTGTTCAATAAGCGTAAAAAGATACGAATTAAAGCATTGCTTTGGACAATTTTGTTGAAATTTGAAACTGAACCGTTCTGTTTCGTTCGAAAGTCAAGGGGAACATTGTGATAAAAACACTCACCAGAGTGTCCCAAGCGAACGCGCCTAAAATTGCCGAAATCTAAAATCCGTTGAGTCGGCAAAACATTCAACAAATTAAAGCTGAATTCTTTGTGATATTATTCAACAAGGAAGGTTGGTGAAAGATTTTAATTTATTTTATCGTTTTAATGCATGTTTTGGCCACGATCATGCACAAACTAGCAGATTTAGTCCTACAAGCGGGGGTCACACGGTCACGTCGTTCATGGCGTTTTCGAACCTTTCGTCGAGAAACCGGCCTCTGTCACGAAAAACTCTGATCGTTACGAGTACAGACCACCGGATTTTTCGCTAAATAAATATATATGGAGTTAATTAGTGAAGATCTCGTGTAATTATCTTCAAAATTGGCGTCGTAATGGGTGTTTTGCGAGAATGGGTACTATTTTCTACACATGAAAACTTGGTTCCCTTGTCTTTAATAGAAAGAGTCTACATAAAAATCGCTAAAATTCCCTGTGGTTCCTACGGGCCTGGTCAACACAAACCTAATCAAGATTGAAGATTTCCATGCAAATGATCATTGCAACTGGTAAACGGAAAGAAAGTAACAGGAAAAAAAGTAACAGAAAAAAAGTCACAATGTCGGCTAGGAAAAAAAGTTACAGGAAAGAAAGTAACAATTTATATTATTTTGGCTTTACATAAAGTTATATTTTTGCAAAATCATATTTTGAAGGAACTTTTATCTTATAAGATATTATATTTATCTTTTGATTTAAAAAATGTATTTTGATGGAGGAATTAATTAAATATAGATCCAAATTATTTATCAAATTAAGAATCAAACAGTTTATATATACTTTTGGCCTTTTGTTAAAGAAATGTTTCAAATAGATAAATTAAGAGATCTGATTTTCAGCATTTTCTACTTTTAGACTGTTTTGACCATCAATATCATATAAAATCATTATTAATGTTTATTCATGAAAATTAAATTGACATTTGACAAATAACAAACAAAATGAATCATAAATCCCACATTACACATCACACTTTAATCCCCAATCAACACCTGATAAGACATTATACTGTTATATCCAATATTTTAATGATAAGCATGTATATGATATACATGATAAGTATGAAAACATACAAAATCAAACCATTTTTTTTTATTTTTCAGATATATTTAAAAATAAACTCTTCAAAATCAATATTTATTTGAAAAAGAATCCCATGTATAAATACTTCAATACTGACTGATTATAATAGAATTGTTACTTTTTTTCCAGTTACTTTTTTTCTGTTACTTTATTTCCTGTTTCTTTTTTTCCTGTTACTTTCCTTCCTACAATCATTGCAACTATCTCAAAATGATCTTTTGTCCAGATTTCGTAAATTGCACAGTGATAATTGGTAAAATCCACCCAGAGTTTTCGCTTCAAGTTTGACGGTTCGCGAAAACCCATTACATTTGTGCTTATTTATCTTTGGTGCGTTAAATGAGCGGACGAAATGCATTGATGTGAAGCATTAAACTATATCAGATTAGTCACTTACTTTAAAACAGCGGTACTTGCAACGGTCGACTTGCTATTAGCTAAAATATTCGTTTGTTTTGACATCTGTCAATCTACAACCGGTGCATGAGATACATTTACCATGAAATATACTTTGGAAGTTGAGCCCCCCCCCCCTTCCTCTCATAAGGGTTATTGATGTGACAATCTTTGATCCCTTTTGATTTCAGGGTAATTCTACATTATTTTACCAATTTTCCGGTCGAACCAATGTGTGTTTTCGCATGCTCAAAATGTTTGATATTCATATCTAAACATTGAAACAGTTAATATTCTTACTAAAAATGACACAGTCCGCGCTTAATCATTGCACACTTAATAAAAATCTGCCTTGATTTAAATGCCCTGTGGCTCGTATGTCATTTTCACAACGATACTTTAAAATTGTTTTATTCCAAACCATTATATTATTTGACTTTCTTTCAAAAGATTTTAACCCTGTCATTGACGGTGGTTATGATTTTAAAACAACGAAAAAGGTGTATTTTACAAGAACTTATTTCACGTAGAGCAGTTTTGTGCCAAAATCATGGCAAACAAAATCTGTGAGCTCTTCCAAGAACATGTTAATATGACTTTTTGTATGGTAATGATATAAAGTCAGCTGACTTTGGATACATTGAGCATTTTTAAAGACAATATCATATAGTAGCAGAATATTTTTGAAAAAAATATGTGCGTTGTGGTAATGACTTTGTGTTGTGGAAATGACTGCCTGTGTTACGGTAATGACAGAAACTCAGAAAAAGGGTAGAAATAACACTAATACACAAACTTTAACTAGTAAACTTTATTGCTAATATAAATTAAATGATACTGAACTATAGATTCACTTGACAAACACTATTTTTATACATTGCCTGCGTTTTTCCAGCTTATGAATAACCAACCTTGGAAATTCTGGCAAGTCCAAAGCAGATTTTTCTAAGTTGAAACCCATTAGATTATGCAAAAGTCGAACAACAACTGCCACTTGAAGTATTTAACGTTTTCCTTAAGAATACCCTGTTTTGATGTCCCTAGATTAGCAATAAACCTGGTAACCATCATCTGCTCTTTTGCTTTAATGTTGTTCATGCAGCTTGTTATATTGTTAACTCATATCAACAGCCATTCCGTTGTCTGTGAGCTTTCATATCAGATCAGTATAGAAAAGTTTTTGTCATACGGGAAAGGGTTAAAAGCTTGTTTCCATGTATTCTGAGGAACAAGATGTATTCAGTTCCCTTCGGATCTACTGATTCCCTCCAAAGGCTATTGGTATTTTTTTTTTTTTCAAAATTGAAAATAGGATTTTTAAACCATACTTTGACTTTTCACGTGTCTTTGTAAGGTGCCTCCGTTCCGGAGATTACCAATAGCCTAGTTTTCGTAAACTTGTAACGTTACTTTGTATAAATCCACAAGCCAAAATTGACATTGAGTATATAGGCCTAGTGAGGTAGTTTTGTGTGTACTGTTTCAAACCAATAAATTCTTCTCATTTGTACCGTTTGCAATGTGTATGTGTTGAATGAACAGGTTGATTGGATGTAAACGATAAACACAATCATACGTCACTTTCAAATTTGGCTGGTGGAGTTATATCTGTACATGTTCCTCGTGTCAATATGCCGTCGCTTTTCTTCAAAAACCTCGTATCTGCAGCTTGTTTTAAGCTGCAGATACGAGGTTTTTGATGAAAAGCGACGATACATTGGAAGTCTCGAAGAAACATTTAGAAAAACATTGAAGTGTGTAAGTACTTAGGCCAGGCCCAGGTTTCTCGAAAAAACTTAAATATATAAAGAACATGCTCAACTTCAAAGGGATACTCTCCAACGTTGAAGGGTATACGATTGAAGTTCACGTGGATTTCGTGCGATTTGAGCACGGTGCTCAGATTTGAGCATGAGAACGTACTTAAGTTTTTTTCGAGAAACCGGGAACAGGTTCAGGTGGAAAAAACAAGAGGCCCAAGAGGGCCTGAATCGCTCCACTGGCTATATAGTAAAATAGTTATATCATGATTTCTTGTAAGTCTTACACTGCCAAATCTTGAACAGGGTTGCCCAAGGAATATTACTACTAAGTTTGGTCTGAATTGGCCCATTTGCTTATTTTAAAAGAATTATATCATGGTTTGTCCAATTCTGATAAGCTCTATCCTGCCACACCCACATTTATAGACCAATCAAAATTTCACTAACATTGTAAGTAAAAGACTACCCAATAATTTCTTCCAAGTTTGTAATAAATGACCGAATGGTTGTTTTAAAGAATAATTTCGTAATTTATCTCATTCTAATAAGCCCTGCCTGCCACGCCCACATTAATGGGCCAATCAAAATTTCACAAACAATTTGAATAAGGGCCAAGAAAGGAACATTACTTCCAAAATTGGTCTTCGTTGTCCCATTGGTTGATTTATAAAGAATTATTATGTCATTTCTCCAATTCTGATAAGCCCCGCCCTGCCACGCCCACATTTATGGACAATGAAAATTTCATGAACACTTTATGTAAAGAGCTACCCAAGGTATATTTCTGCCAAGTTTGGTCAAAACTGGCCAAATGGTTGATTTTTAAAGAATTGTTTCGTGATTTCTCCCAGTTTGATAAGCCCTGCCCTGCCACACCCATATTTTAGGACCAGTCAAAATTTCACAGACAATTTAGGTAAAGGGTCATCCAAGGTATATTTCTGCAAAGTTTTGTCAAAATTGACCAAATTGTTGATTTATAAAGAATTATTTTGTGATTTCTCAAAGTCTGATAAGCCACACCCTGCCTACATTTATCGACCAAACAAAATTCTTTGAATAAGTTAAGTGAAGGGTCACCCAAGGTACATTCCTGCAAAGTTTGGTCAAAATTGGCCCACTGGTTTGAGAGGAGAAGATTTTTCGAGAATTATTTTGTGATTTCTCCAAGTCTGATAAGCCCCGTCCTGCCACGCCAACATTTATGCACCAATCAAAATTCCACATACAATTTAAGTAAAGAGTCGCCCAAGGTACATTTCTGCCAAGTTTGGTCAAAATTGGCCAACTGTTTGATTTTTAAAGAATTATTTTGAGATTTCTCTAAGTCTGATAAGCCCCGCCCTGCCACACCCATATTTTAGGACCAATCAAGGTATATTTTTGCAAAGTTTGTCAAAATTGGCCAAATGGTTGACTTTTAAAGAATTATTTTGTGATTTCTCAAAGTCTGATAAGCCACACCCTGCCACGCCCACATTAAACAACCAATCAAAAATCTTTGAACAATTTAAGTGAAGGGTCACCCAAGGTACATTCCTGCAAAGTTTGGTCAAAATTGGCCCTTTGGTTTGAGAGGAGAAGATTTTTTAAGAAAAAGTTAACGGACGGGCGCACGACGGACACAATACCATGACAATAGCTCACTCAAAAATTACCAACTACAAACTGACTATGGTCCAAATTTATCCCGTTTAGGAAAGGATTAACTCTTTCCCAAACAAGACCTAGTTTTCACATCTTGAGTAGAAAACGCTTGGGAAAACATTGAGGCACAAGAAGAAAATGATCAGCATTTTCTCCTTTAACCTCGATATTTTCTGTGCTGTATCATACACAAAATATATTTTATTAGCATCCATTTTATGGTCTGCATAACGTTCCAAAGTGGAGCACCCTAAGATTTTGTTGATTGGTATGGTGGCATTTTTTTGCCATGGGATACAAAATAGCATATCTATCATAATAATTTAAACAAGAGTGCCTGAAAGGCACTGATCGATATCGCTCACTTGAGTTCTCCGTGTATTTGATTGTGAACAATATAAATTTACTTGTAAACAAATGTATATGCCACATTAAATTATTGTAACCTAGAATATCACTGAAAGTGATCATACCCCCCCCCCCAACAGCACTGTTTTTGTGCATTTTGAGAAGTACATTTCATTTGAACTGTGAATTGGGAAAAAGAGCAAACAAAAAATGAGCAGACCAAACAACACATATAAATGCTGCAAAAAATGTGAATTTTTCAACAAAAGGACAAAAATCAACAAGCCCCGCCCTGTCATGCCCAATTTTTTCAATAAATCAAAAATTCACAATCATGTTTTGAAAACAGTCACTCAATGTACATTCCCGTAAGGTTTGGTTCAACTTTGCCCTATAATTGCTTTTTTTAAAGAATTTTCTCATGATTTCGTTAAGTCTGATAAGCCCTGCTCTGCCACGACCACATTTTCTGATGAATAAAAAATTGGCCAACAAATATTGTAACGAGTCACCCAATGATCATACATTCCAAGTTTGGTAACAAATCGCCTGAAAACGGTTTCTTGAAGTCTGATAAGCCCCAACCTGCCAAGCCCATGTTTTTCACCCAATCAAAAGTTCATGAACATGTGTTGAAAACAGTCTCTCAAGGGACATTCCTGTCAAGTTTGGTTCACATTGGCCGAATAATTGATTTTTAAAGATTTTTCACACGATTTCTCTAAGCCTGATAAGCCCCACCCTACCACGCCACACAATTTCTGACAATCAAAAATTTATAAACAAATTTTGAAAAGGGTCTCCCAAGGAACATTGCTGCCAAGTAAGGTAAGAATTAGCCCAGTGGTTAAGGAGAAGAAGATTTTTGAATAATTGTCTAATTATTTCTCGAAGTCTGATAAGCCCCGACCTGCCACGCCAACATTTTTCACCCAATCAAAAATTCATGAGCTTGTGTTGAAAACAGTCACGTAAGGGACATTTCTGCCAAGCTTGGTTCAAATTGGCCAAATAATTGATTTTTAAAAAAAATCACATGATTTCTCTAAGTCTGATAAGCCCCTCCCCGCCACAATTTTTGACGAATCACAATTTCACGAATTAGTTTTGAAAAAGGGTCACCCAAGGAACATTTCTGCCAAGTTTGGTAAGAATTGGCCCAGTGGTTAAGGAGGAGAAGACTTGGATAATTATCTAATGATTTCTCGAAGTCTGATAAGCCCCGCCCTGCTACGCCCACAATTTTCACCTAATCAAAAATTCATGAGCATGTGTTGAAAACAGTCACTCAAGGAACATTGCTACCACGCTCGGTTCAAATTGGACAAATAATTGATTACTAAAGATTTTTCACATGATTTCTCTATGTCTGATAAGCCCCGCCCTGTCCCGCCCACAATTTTTGACGAATCAGAAATTCACGAACAAGTTTTGAAAAGGGTCACCCAAGGAACATTTCTGCTAAGTTTGGAAAGAATTGGCCCAATGGTTGAGGAGGAGAAGATTTTTGAAGAATTACCAAATGATTTCTTAAAGTCTGATAAGCCCCGCCCTGCCACGTCCACAATTTTCGACGAATCGAAAATTCACGAACAAATTTCTAAAAGGGTCACCCAAGGAATATTTCTGCCAAGTTTGCAAAGAATTGGCCCAGTGGTTGATGAGGAGAAGATTTTTGAAGAATTACCAAATGATTTCTTAAAGTCTGATTAGCCCCGCCCTGCCACGCCCACAATTTTCGACGAATCGAAAATTCACGAACAAATTTCTAAAAGGGTCACCCAAGGAACATTTCTGCCAAGTTTGCAAAGAATTGGCCTAGTGGTTGATGAGGAGAAGATCTTTGAAGAATTACTTAATAATTTCTCATAAGTCTGATAAGCCCCGCCCTGCCACGCCCACATTTTTTGAGGAATCAAAAAATTCACGAACAAGTTTTGAAAGGGGGTCACCAAGGAACATTCCTGCCAAGTTTGGTCTGGATTGGCCCAGTGGTTAAGGAGGAGAAGATGTTTAAAGAAATTGTTGACGAAGGACGACGGACGCCGGATAGTAGTTAGGCAGATATGGCATATGATCGTTCACTTTTTCAGGAAAGCACCAAAATTGGCACACATGTAGTATAGACCCATACAAATGGTTTCCTAGGTAGATCCCAAAATCTGACCTTCCTGACGGCCGCCATATTGAATTCCAATATGGCCGTCAATTTTGACTTATTAACAGCAATATCTCCCTTATTATGGCAGATATTGACTTACTTTTTGTGTCTACACCTATATTTGAAGTACCAGAGGATCAAATGAATTCATGCATATATGCGTTTGGAATGGCCATCTTGGATTTCAAAGATGGCCGCCACTAATTTCTGTTCTGTTTATATCTTTCGAGTTATAACTGATACAAATGATCTTTCAATGACTTTCAATCACTTTTACGAGCTTTGTTTCAATAAAACCATTTTCAAAAGATTTTGAGTTGGCCATTTCAATTTCAAGATGGCTGCCCGTAAGTCGAACAGTATTTCATTCATTTTCATCTTTTTACCGCAAAATATAGTTCACATAGTTGTAAGTGGAGCAGATAAGACATGACATGGTACAGATTGTGTTTTAGGCATAAAATTAGAGAAAACATTGCTTATTTAATATGAACATTTTGAGATATAAGGTGATAACCACCAGAAGTTCCTCCTTGCTGCCATGTTCTAAAATGGATGCCATTTAATGAATAGTAATCCTTCAAATGGGTAAATGTTTACTTCAAATGTGTTACCGAGAGTTGAAATTTATTGAAATTTATAATTGAGATTGACTAGTAATTATAAATGTCCCATTTTTATAATTGCTGAATACATGTTTGTTATTCATGATAAATGGTCGCCGATTAAAGGGGTACATTTGTTTAACAAAGGACTTCTCTGTTGTATTTTATCGCCGTACTGTGAATTTGATATGGTTATGCAATCTTTAAAAAGAAATATCCAAACAAGAATGTTGATAAACAAATAGCTGATTTCTGTTCTACACAGAGATGACTTCAGCAAGAGATGTAGTAATTGACTTATGCGTCAACCCTCAATTTTTGAGAGGACATTGGGTCTATTGAAGTCACTTGTACACCACTTGAACATGCATGTTGGATCGCCACCTTCTTATTTAAAATGCCTATCATTTACAATTTATCTTTATTTCTAAAATTACAATTGATGCATATAATCTGTCAAAAATGTCTGCCTAAATGTTACGTATAGGTGATTTTAAGTAAAGCCTCTCACACCTTAAGCGAATGATTGTCAAGGCAGACAAAATTGGGGGCAAGTAGTTGCCTCCACCAAAACCTTTAGGGACTGTCTTGTCGGAAGAATGAATGAACGAATAAAAAGATTTATAACTTAATTGAAACTCGGACCTTATGTGTGAGATTAAATCTAGAAGACAAGAACCAGAATGAAATCTGCTGACAAGTATTGCTGCTTCATTTATGAAATGAATGCAGGACAACATTTGTGCGCATAGTGATAACTTACACACGATATAGGCTTGCAAAAAATAACGCATGTATCCTTCCAGTATGCGCGATTTCCATGATCTAGCACCATATTCAGTGACAGAATAGATGGAAGAATACGGAAAAGCAACAACAATGTACATGTACATGGAATCAGGCTGAATATAAGTGTACTCGTATGTTATTTCACATTCTTTCACATTTCTATTAAATTGAATTTTCTTGTGTTTTTAACTGCCGGTTGTAAATGCTCTTTTTTTTTTAAAATTACATCTTTTTTGGAAATAAATGTTTCTTTCATAAATAATGTGCATTGGAATCTTGCCATAGAATACCAATGAGTAGGTCCAGGAATTGCACAAATAATATATCTTGCACAATTATTTATTTACAGGCCACAATTTATGGTTTTACTTTAATCAAGAGCAGTCGAAGAACTATCGTGTGCTGAATAGTGAAATCATCGTGTGTTGTTGTTTCTACGACACATGTAATCATACAGACAGAAATTTCACAACCAGCATGCAATATTGTACTGGCCCAGTCTTCATCAACACTACCGATAACATCTCTTTCCATTGCTAGCAATCAAAGAAGCACATGTAAAGTTTGAACGCAATAGCTCAAGCAGAAATAAAGTCATTACAGATATATGCGATTTCACGCAAAAACTTTACCAAGAATATAAAATTATGTCCGAAGAGGGTAAATTTTCAGGAAATCAATTTTCAGATAAACAAATTCTTGCTTAGAGTCTCATATTATAATCACAGAAGCATGTGCAAAGTTTCAGCGCAATAGCTTTTATAGACTCATATATGACAGTTGCACATAAAAACTTAACCAAAGCATTACCACAACGTTGACACCTGGATGTCTGGAATATTTTAACCCCCTTTTCTACGAGTATTCACGCTAAAGAGGGGACGAAAAGAAGGAATAACTAAATTTGGAGGAATATTTAAGTTTTGTTTGCCCGTCATCTCTTATTTGGTCATGGAACAATATCATAATCACGAAACATGATATAAATCATCGACAAATCTGATTTGTCATTTCTTTTAAAATGGTTTCCATCTTCTGCTTCAAATTCCAAAAGTGAAACTATTTATTAGGATGTTTAGCCCTATATGAACCCGTTGTTCATATAATTATGTATTACTTTCTCTTGTGGTAACCATCTTTGAAAAGCAACAATATTGTTAGATCTAATATGTCACGATTTTTTTTCAAAAATGTACACTTAACATCGTCACTCAGTTATCTCACTATGGCAACATGTACTCTGTTCAAGAAAAGAACAAGATATTCTTTAATATTACAATTTCAATATCAAAACAAAATGTGTTTGTGAAACACAAATGCCCCCGAAATGGCTATTCTTACAAAATGTTAATTTTTTAGTGTAAAGGGTTGATGAGGGTTAACAAATGACCCTGATGAGGGTCATATTGCACACAACAAATATATTATCATTGAAACAAGGTTACATTCATGCTCTCATGATTCATGTTAATATTATGTTGCTATATGCATGTATAATGCTTAATGCAATAAAATATTTGATTGATTGACATACCAAATTTGAGCTCTGTACGTCCAATACTTTCCGAGAAAAGACAAATGTTAAGTTTTCAGACAGACAGACGGACGGACCGACGGACAGACGGCAGACAGATAGACACAAAGCAATATGCCCCGATCTTTTGATTCGGGGGTATAATGAATATTAAAAAGCTCTGTTTACAGTCTTAAAGATAACGTAACTTTTTGTATATTCAAAAGATGGCTATTTATGTGTATTTATCTATCTATACAATGTATCTTGGAACATGGCAGGCAGACAAAAGTTATTTATTTCAGAAAAAAAAAATGTTTTTACTTCAAGGTTACAAATTTGGAAACATTCCCTTTACTTTTTGCTCTTAAAATCATAACTCGGAGAATTTATTGACTATTATGCTCCAGTGATAAGTCATGTGTATTGTGAAAGAACGAGAAGAACTCATCGACATAATGGCGCCCATCTTGAAATTCAAAATGGCCAACTCGAACCAATTTGAGAAAGATCTCATTGAGACACAGCTGTTCAAAGTGTTGGTTTTAACCCTAAAAGTTTGTTTGTATTGATAAAGATTTTCATCAGATATTAACAAAAACATTAATTAGTGGCGGCCATCTTTGAAATCCTAGATGGCCATTCCATATGCATATATGAATGAAATCATTTGATCCGCTGGGACTTCAAATATAGGTGTAGACGCAAAAAGTAAGTCAATATCTGCCATAATAAGGGAGATATTGCTGTTAACAAGTCAAAATTGGCGGCCATATTGGAATTCAATATGGCGGCCATCAGGGAGGTCAGATTTTGGGATCTACCTAGGAAATCATTTGTATGGGTCTATACTACATGTGTGCCAATTTTGGTGCTTTCCTGAAAAAGTGAACGATTGACCCTAAATTTTGGATATATCCGCCTAACTAATAGTGACTGACCCTAAGAGCTCCCCTTGAGCTCGTTGACCTCAGGTGAGCTAAAAATATCATGAAAATTTTCTGTCGATCATCAATTTTTCATGATTTAACTAACATGACTACCTGTTATCTCATTTTTTCCATGAAAGTGCCCACAACTTAGCCATCAGTAACATCGAGGTAAAATCATTGCAACAATACAGACAAAAAGGAAAAATCTATATTTAGGTTAACCCATTACCAAACGACAAAAATTTAGACTGGTCCAAATTCAAAGATGTTGCAGACGACAATTCAAAGTCAATGAAATTTAAAATCATTTGGTCTTTTTTTGTAAAAAAAATGTGGGAAATGAAGAAAATGCTTGTCACAAGCAATTTCTTCATTTTTCATGTTTTCCGAAGGCTATATCTTTTGAGGGGTCAGAACAAGTCAATGTGTGGTAATGAGTTAAAAAAAAACACATTCTGACAAGTTTGACTGTACAGAGCCTGAGCATTATACGCCAAAAAGTGAGATAGCAGAAAAGTAATTTTGCAAAATTTTATCACAAAAAATTTCATGATCTAAAGTAAAATTTTCTGAAACTTTATCTAATATTGATATAATTTTTAAATTATCATGGTCACGGTGGATAATCACGTGATGCAATAATTACTGAATTTCTTCAATAACTTTGTTAATACGGGACTGATTTGAATTCGGTTTGAAGCAGAGAATGTGGACAGACGTCGCACATTAGACGGACGTGGTTGATTTTTGAAATATTAACTGATAAAAAAGTTATAGAAGATAAACCAAAATTTTGGTTTATCTTCAATCACTTTTTTATCAGTTGATGTTTTAAAAAGCTGCTACGACCATATTATTTCTGACATTTTTCCACATTCCCTGCTTTAAACCGATTTCAAATTGGTCAAGTATTGACAAAGTTATTGAAGATTATCGGAAATTCTAAGTCACGTGATTATACACCGTGTGTATTGTTGAAACGAATTTACCGTGCGCTCATTATTATCAATATTGCAAACGATTACGTTTGTTTATAAATATTCACAGCGCACGGTAACTTCGGTTTAAATAACAATATCTTGTATATCTAGGCAGAAATATGCCACCATAGTTTTGGAAAGAATTAAATACTAGTAGAATAGCTCATGATCAATGACCTGGCAAACATCTCTATTGATTAGCTAGAGGAGCTTTGCCAAGTCATTTATGATAAGCTATATATGGTGACCAATGTTGATAAAATTACAAACACACAGTGACGATAGCTCACAATAAATGACCTGACAAAGCAGCTCATTTTAAGCAAGAGATGTTCTGCCATGTCATTTATCATGAGCTATAACCCATGTGACTTATTTCAAAATTTACACACACTTGTTTCAGTATTGCTTTTTTCTAATTTCTCGGCTTACACTCAAAGGATTTTGATGAGATGAGAATTACATTGTATGCGCCCTGGGACCGTTATATGGTCCTATTCCAAGTTCTTTCTCACCAAATACCATAGATTTTTCAAACATTCAAATGCAAATTTAGATGACAGATGTGCATGTTTCCACTTTTCTTTGATGTCGAAAATTGCTTGCATTTAAATGTTTGTTAAAACCTTGTACTTTGTTGTAAATTGAGTTAGAATCAGATACGACAGTCTTAAATGCGCATGACTAAGATGCACTTTATCAGTAAATTATCTCATCAAAATCTGTTGAGTATAAGCTGAGAAGTAAAGAAGAAAAAAAAACACCATAAAACTGTATTTTAAAACAATTTCTCTAAGTCTGATAAGCCAAAATTTTGGTTTATCTTCAATCACTTTTTTATCAGTTGATGTTTTAAAAATCTACCACAACCATGTTATTCCTGACATTTTCCACAATCTCTGCTTCAAACCGAATTCAAATTGGTCAAGTATTGACAAAGTTATTGAAGATTATCGGAAATTCTAAGTCACGTGATTATACACCGTGATGGTACTGCTATCTTGTATTTTAAGTCTGTACTTTTCATGTGGGTTAGCCACTTTAAGAAATACATCATCATCAGTGTAAACTTAATTGGAGACAAGATGACCATGATGGTCCTAAATCGCTCACCTGAATCAAGATGACAAGAGTGATAATGGCAATTTTGTCAAATTCAAAGGCATGAAAATTATTAGGACTTTCTGTTTGGAAAAATTAAGTAATAATTTTGTTCCAATCAATCCTGTAAAGATGAGTACGAATTATCATAAGGGTTGAGTTTTTTTTCCAATAATTACTTCATGATTTCACAATATACAACATAGGGCTAATTTTCAAAGCATATTGATCTGTTAAAATTGATCATTTATGATATTATAAGCAAGATTTGGAATGCGATTTGAAAGAATATAGTAAATGAGGACAAACCATCTGATAAGCTAGGATAAGAGAAATAGGAAAACTTTCCAAATTTATTACTTTCATCAAAACCCTGTGTAGAATGTATTAATTTTTTCAAGCATTGAAATGATCACCAACAACAAAGGGTTTGATGAATATTGAAACAAACTGTTGCTTTTTTAAAAGCAATTATCTCCTCTTATCTTCAGCTTGTATGATTTGCAAAGTAAATTCATCAAATTGCATTGAAAACTGTAGAACTCACAATATAGGGCTTAGTTTCCATGTATAGTAATGATTTCTTGTATTTTGGAAGCCATTCGTAAAATTAGGTCTTACACAAAATTTCAAGGTTCTTGGCCAAACAGTTTAGAAGAAAACAAAGTATCTCCATTACAACCCACATATAAGATAAGCCCCTTTCTCCCTGCCACGGCCATATTTTTTGACAAATGTAAAATATTGCGAATAAATTTGAAAAGAGTGACTCAAGGCACATTCCTACCAAGTCTGGTTCAATTGGGCCCAATGGTTGATTTTTAAAGAATTTTCTTCTGATTTCTTTAAGTCCGATAAGCCCCTTCCTCCCTGCCAAGGCCACATTTTTTAGCAAATGTAAAAAAATTGTGAACACATTTTGAAAAGAGTGACTCAAGGAACATTCCTGGAAAGTCTGGTTTAATTGGGCCCAATGGTTGATTTTTAAAGAATTTTCTTATAATTTCTCTTAGTCTGATAAGCCCCTTTCTCCCCGCCACGGCCACATTTTTTGACAAATGTAAAATATTGTGAATAAATTTGAAAAGAGTGACTCAAGGCACATTCCTACCAAGTCAGGTTCAATTGGGCCCAGTGGTTAATTTTTAAAGAATTTTCTTCTGATTTCTCTAAGTCTGATAAGCCCCTTCCTCCCTGCCACGGCCACATTTTTTGACAAATGTAAAATCATGTTAACAAATTTTGAAAAGAGTGACTCAAGGAACATTCCTGCAAAGTCTGATTCAATTTGGCCCTATGGTTGATTTTTAAAGAATTTTCTTATGATTTCTCTAAGTCCGATGAACCCCTTCCTCCCTGCCACGGCCACATTTTTTGACAAATGTAAAAATTTGTGAACAAATTTTGAGAAGAGTGACTCAAGGCACATTCCTACCATGTTTGGTTCAAATTGGCCCAATGGTTGATTTTTAAAGTATATTCTTATGATTTCTCTGTCTGATAAGCCCCGCCCTGCCATAACCACATTTTTTGACAAATCAAAAAAAGTTTTGAGAAGGGTCACCCCAAAAAATTCCTGCCAAGTTTGGTAAAAATTGGCCCAATGATATAGGAGGAGAAGATGTTTAAAAAAATTGTGGACGGACGGACAGTCGGACGGAAGACGGACAAAAAGCGACCACAATAGCTCACCTTGAGCACTTTGTGCTCAGGTGAGCTAATAATTCTTAACACTTTCCCAAACCCAAAAACTTTAGACTGTTATAATTTAAAAGCTGCTGCAGAAAATAATTGACTTGTATTAAAGACAGGATCGATTGCCATACAACATATCGCAGAAAATGTTCAGACAAAAGGAGAAAATGCTGGTGAAAATAGACTTCAAAATCAAGTCTTGTTTGGGAAAGAGTTGAAACAAGTTCTGTGAAAGTGTCATACAGATGGTTCTCTGCAGAACTATGTTTTCTCCTAGAAGCATTATTTAAGACAAGACAATAAATGAGTTTCATGAGTAAAACATTTTCCACAAAGGTCACTTAAAATATATGGCTAATCACTAGTATGTATGAGTGTCACGTGTGTTTTTTAAGAGTTTAAACAATTTCCTTACACATCACATTTATAAAGCTTGTAACCATTACATATGAGTGAGTATAATTTAGCTTCTACACTATGTCTTTGTAAAATTATTTCCACAAATGTCACATTTATATGGTTTCTCACCAGTATCTATTCTTTACTGTATTGTTTAGTGACTATGTCATGTAAAACATTATACACAAATTTCACATCTATATGGCTTTTAACCATTATGTATTTTTAAGTGAGTTATTAAGCTACTGTATACCATACATGTATGTATTCTTGAGTGTTCCCTTAAGTGACCTATTTTTTAATACATTTTCCACAAATGAAACATTTATATAGCTTCTCACCAGTATGTATTTTTGTGTCTTGTTGACTCGACTGCCGATTTAAAACATTTCCACAAATGTCACATTTGTATGACTTCTCACCAGTATGTTTTCTTGAGTATTCCCTTAAGTGACCTGTCTTTTTAAAACATTTTCATCAAATGTCACATTCATATGGCTTCTCACCAGTGTGTATTCTTGTGTGTTTTTTCAATTCACTGCTTGATTTGAAACATTTTCCACAAATGTCACATTCATATGGCTTCTCACCAGTATGTATTCTTGAGTGTTCCATTAAGTAACCTGTCTTTCTAAAACATTTTCCACAAATGTCACATTCATATGGCTTCTCACCAGTATGTATTCTTGTATGTATTGTCAATTTATTCGCTGATGTAAAACCTTTTCCACATATGTAACATTTATATGGCTTCTCACCGGTATGAATTCTTGAGTGTTCCATTAGGGCACCTTTTTCATTAAAACATTTTCCACAAATGTCACAATTATATGGCTTCTCACCAGTATGTATTCTTGTATGTATTGTCAATTGACCAGCTTGTCTGAAATCTTTTCCACAAATGTCACATTTATATGGCTTTTCACCAGTATGTATTCGTGTATGTTGTATCAGGTCACCAGTACTTAAAAAACATTTTCCACAAATGTCACATTTATATAGCTTCTCACCAGTATGTATTTTTTTGTGTCTTGTTGACTCGACCGTCGATTTAAAACATTTTCCGCAAATGTCACATTTATATGGCTTCTCACCAGTATGTATTTTTGAGTGTTCCCTTAAGATAACTGACTGATTAAAACTTTTTCCACAAACATCACATTTATATGGCTTCTCACCAGTATGTATTCTTGAATGTCTTATCAAATTACAAGCTTGTGTGAAACCTTTTCCACAAATGTCACATTTATAAGGCTTTTCACCAGTATGTATTCTTGAATGTATTGTTAAGTAAAAAGCCGATTTAAAACCTTTTCCACAAACGTCACATTTAAATGGCTTTTCTCCAGTATGACCTTTTGCGTGTTTTGTTAAGTTACCAGACGATGTAAAACCTTTACCACAAAAGTCACATTTATATGGCTTCTCACCAGTATGTATTCTTGTGTGTGCTTTTAAGTTACTAGCCAATGTAAAACCTTTACCACAAAAGTCACATTTATATGGCTTCTCACCAGTATGTATTCTTGTGTGTGCTTTTAAGTTACCAGCCAATGTAAAACCTTTACCACAAAAGTCACATTTATATGGCTTCTCACCAGTATGTATTCTTGAATGTCTTATCAAATTAGTAGATTGTGTGAAACATTTTCCACATATGTCACATTTATATGGCTTCTCACCAGTATGTATTCTTGAGTGATTTTTTAACTCCCCATCCGATTTAAAACATTTTCCACAAATGTCACATTCATAAGGATTCTCCCCAGTATGTATATTTGTATGTATTGTCAATTGACCAGCTCGTGCGAAACATTTTTCACATATTTCACATTTATATGGCTTCTCGCCGGTATGTATTCTTTTGTGTTTTGATAGGTTACCAGTGTCTGCAAAACATTTTCCACAAATTTCACATTTATATGGCTTCTCACCAGTATGTATTCTTGTGTGCTGTTTTAACTTCCAAGTCGTTTTAAAACATTTTCCACAAATTTCACAATTATATGGCTTCTCACCAGTATGTATTCTTGTGTGCATTTTTAACTCCACAGCCGATTTAAAACATTTTACACAAATGTCACATTTATATGGCCTCTCATCAGAATGTCTTTTTGTGTGCTTTTTTAGCTCCCCAGCCGATTTAAAGCATTTGCCACATGTTTCACATTCATATGGCTTCTCACCAGTATGTATTCTTGTGTGTTGCTTTAACTCCCTAGCCGATTTAAAACATTTGCCACATGTTTCACAGTTAAACAGTGTTTTTCCAGTAGCCTGTCTGTCCTTCAATATTTCTTTAGAAACATTTCCACAACCTTCATAATTCATCTTAGTGGCATGGGAATTCAAGGTCACAGAAGGATAAACTTCAGACATCTCTAATAACCTTTTCCTAAATGAGTAGGTATGGCTGAATAGGTGTTGAAAAATCCAAGTGTGGGAAAAGAATTCACTCGTAGTTAGAACTAATTCTTTTCTCAATATGTTTCCTGAACCTTTTCAATTGATCATCTAAACCCAGGCTATTTTTCGATGATTTTAAAAGTTACAACCATGTATTTCAGCCTTCTGAATGTTCTGTTCTGCCATGAATTATGTTCTCTTTTCGTGTATTCACTTTGATCCTAAAATGAAACAAACAATATTTTTATGCTCCCCGAAGGGAGAGCATATAGTCGCCGCTTTGTCTGTCCGTCCGTCCGTCCTGTCCGTCCGTCATTCCGTCCGTCCGTCCGTCCGTCCGAAGCGATTTCTCCATAACCCTTGGGCCAAATCAAATGAAACTTACCATGTGAACTCCCTATGACAAAATGCCGATGTACTTTTCCTGGTTTTTGGATTTGAGGCCTCGTCATGGGAAAAGGGGACTTAAGGTTAAATACAGTTTTTTTTCTAATTTCTCTCAGTCTAATGGTCAGAATTTGATGAAATTTCATATTTGAGTAGCAAATCAGATGCCCTTGACAATAAACTATTCAAAATTTGCGTATACAAAATATGTCATGCAAAAAGGGGGCTTAACATTTGTTAGCTTTATATTAGCTCTGCATGGCATATATACTTAGTCCCAAAAGAAACGATACATAACCTGAAATCATAACAATTCAAAAATTGCAAGCGTACGCATTTGGTCAAAATAAACATTGTTGTACAAGTCGTCTAGCAAGGTAATGTCAGAATTTAAACCGTTTCCATTGACCCGTTCTTCAGGTACGTCAATTCTAATGATTTGCACGAGTTCCACTATACCCACACTCCCAGGTAAATGTACATGTAAAACAGTCGGTGTGTTATACAGGGCTTGTACCCAAACGGTAGAAAAACATTAAACTTTGTTGAAAAGTTGTGAAACGAAATGCCGAGATTAAATCAAAATCAGTGACTTCGAGCAATTTGAATGTTGGAATCTGGTCGACGTCACGTTGACGTCGCCGCTCAGTTTGGAGTGTCGGACATTACGATAACGTGTCTGGCAGGACGATACAGAACTCGCGGATCAGTTGATGATCGACCCCGTGCAGGAAGGCCACGCGTGGCTACAGGTGCTCAGGACCATCACATAAGGACGCTACACTTACGTAACCGCTTCAGATCGGTTCCATCAACTGCTGCTGTAACGCCTGGTCGAAATAACAACCAGATTAGTGCGCAAACAGTTCGGAGAAGACTAGCAGCATTGCTGTCAGGGATGCAAATGGTGGTCATACGTGCTATTGACTTCTGTGTGACTTTGTATGGTGACCCCTACTTGTATCTTAATGGTTTGTAGTCCCTATCTGGTGGTTAAAGTTGACTTTTTGCTGGTCAAATTTTCCCTAAGACATTTGAATTTAAGGTTATGTGAGAATAAATTAAAATGTAATGTTTACAAAATAAATACTCACATTCATATCTATGTATCGTTTCTTTTGTGATTAAGTATATTTATTGTGACAATGCCTTATTCGGGGAGCATTGTCCGTCTCTGACAGCTCTTGTTCAACTAAAATGCCGTAACTGCAGCTTGCTTTAACTTAAGCTGCAGTTACGAGGTTTTTGTTGAAAAGCGACACAAAATAACAATTAACCCATAACCACATAAATTATAATGTCGCATCTTGACAACCTCCAAGATAAAGACTTGTACATAAACATTGTGGAAAATGAAGAAATTGCTTCTGACAAGAATTTTCTTCATTTTCTATCATGTTTTCTACAAGTCAAATAACTTTAGAAATGAAAAAAAGGAAAACGTCATGGCATCTTTTGATTCCACAAAAATTCTAGAAAATTCTGCATGTATTATTGCTGTTATGATATATTTTTTAGCTCACTTGAGCATGATAGTGCTTGAGGTGAGGTATTGTGATTGGTTTGTTGTCCGGCGTCTGTCCATCTGTCTATCTGTCTGTCAGTCAACTTTTTACTCCTAAAGCACTGGACAGGATTCAATCATATTTTACAAATATGATCTATAGGTCATGTTTTTTCAAAATACTTCAAAGAAGTGGAATCGGGCCAAAATGGGGTAAAAAAATAGGTCACTATTGTCAGTCAAACTTATGGGAGGTGTGTCCAGCTTGTATGAGGTTGACCAATGAGAAGGGCTGAAATATATGGGTTGTGAGACTGACACCTTAGTTTATTCAGATGTGTGAAAGTGTGATCATTCTGCTATCTGTAATTGATGATTTAACTGGACATTACTGGATATTTAATCTAAGTGTCAAAACAACAGTAGTGTCCAAATGAAGCTAAAGGACACCTTTCTGGAACTGTCATAGTGTACTTAAAGACGACAAAAGCCACCTGATGAGTACCTTTGGCAGGGTCGAAACAGTCAATTTTTCAATTTCAAGAATATGAATGATAAATCTAAAACCAAAAGAATAATTGACCATTAAAGTTATCCATTGACCATCAGAATTTTTCAATTGACCATCAATTGACCATCAAATTTTTTCAATTGACCATTACATTTTTTCAATCAACCACCAATCGACCACTTGGAGTATTGACCGGGCGGTTTTTTACTGGTTAAAACCGCCCGGTTTAAACCGGGTGACCGGTCGATTGCCAACCCTGCTTCTTTTTGCCACAATATTTGCTCAATTGTAATGAAAATTGATCAGAATCTTTGTCTTGATAATATTTAGGTCATGATAAAAAAATAGGTCATGCCAGTTCAAAAACTAGGTCACTAGGTCAAATATTGTAAAATCATTCTTTTTTTCACTAAAAAAATCTTCTCCTCCTAAAGTACATGGCAGAATTCAATCATATTTCACACATATGATCTATGGGTCATGCTTTTTCCAAATACTTCAAAGAATTGGAATCGGGGCCAAAATGGGGTAAAAAATCAGGTCACAACGTCAAATCTTCTTTCTGCTCTAGGGGCCACATTTGTTGCTCAATCGTTGTGAAAATTCATCAGAATCTTCGTCTTGGTGATATTTAGGCCCGTGATAAAAAATCGGTCATGCCAGGTCAAAAACTAGGTCACTAGGTCAAATACTGTAAAATCCATCTTTCTACACTGGAAGTGCCAATTTTGGTCCAAACTTTGTCGAAATTGTCCTCAATGTTTATCTTGATGATATCTATGAAATGATCAAAACTGGGTCATACAAGGTCAAAAACTAGGTCACAAGGTCAAATCTTGTAAAATCCTTCATTTTATTCTGGACATGCCAGTTTTGGCCTAAACTTTCTCAAAATTGTCCAGAATGTTTATCTTGGTGATATCTAGGTCATGTCAAGAAGTGGATCAAGCCAGGTCATAAACTTGGCACAAGGCCAAATCTTGTAAAATCCTCTCTTTTGCTCTGAAAGTGCAAAGTGAAAGTGAACTTGGTCCAAACTTTGTCAAAATTGTCCTAAATGTTTGTCTTGATGATATCTTGGTCATGATCAAAGGTGGGTTCACTAGATCACTAGGTCAAATTTTGTTTTTGCTCTAAGAACCAAAATATTTACTTTATCATTGTGAAAATTGTTCAGAATATTTTTCTTGGTGATATCTTGGTGATGTGAAAAGTGGGTCATGCGAGGTCCAAAACTAGGTCACTTAGGTCAAATCTAGTTTTAGCTCTAAGAACCAAAATATTTACTTTATCGTTGTGAAAACTGTTCTATCTGGTCAACGTAAAAATGTGGCCATGTGAAGTAAAAAACTAGGTCACAGGGTCAAATTTTGTTTCTGCCTTTAGAGTGAGAACCATAATGATACCTGAAAATAGTTCAGAACGTTTATGACAATATCTGGGGCATGTACAAAGTGGGAAATGTCAGGTCAAAACCTAGGTCAAATTTTGTTTTTGCTCTAAAAAAAATATTTGATTCATCATAGTGAAATTGTTTAGAATTGCTTATCTTGATGATAAATGGGTCATGTAAAAAGTGTCTAATTTTAGGTAAAAAACTAGGTCACCCGGTCAAATCTTGTTTTTGCTCTAAGAACCAAAACATTTACTCATCAATGTGAAAATTGTTCAGAATGTTTATCTCAGTCCTCTCAGGTGAGCGATGCAAGGCCACCTTGGCCCTGGCCCTCTTGTTTCTAAAGAGTAAGGATTACTATCTAGTTCTTGTTACTCTTACTTTTGAAATGAAATGTTAGGGGAAAAAGGTTAGACACCAACTTTTTACTCCATTATTATGTCCATTGGACTCCAATTATATTGTAGAACTATCTAGAGAATTGAAAATTACCAAATTCTAAACCAGTTTCCAAAAAAACCCATAGCTTGTATATCACATTCATTTCGAAAAAATAAATATTAACCCATATTTAGCCTTTCCAAAAACACACCGTTAACCCGGATACAAAAAACACGGATTGGCCTTCCAAATGCGGATGTAAACAATTTCATTTTGAACGGAGTGTGTATTTATTATCTTTAATTACAAAGAACATCGGCTGAGTTGATATTTGTGTGACATACAATGAAAACGTACATAACTTTGCCAATATTTACCTAAAATCCTGTCTCATAAAATCTGTTAGTAAGAGAAATATACATGTATGCTACTGATTCTGACTTTGATGCACGAAAAGAGAAAAGTCTTGGAAAGAATGTCTCTAAACCATTATTAAAGCACATAATTATTTCAAAATTGATGTTTCACGGAAGATCGGGGATCGCTTCAATTGTTTTCTTTACAAGAACCCATAAAAAAGTCACATTGAAAAAGAACAAGAACTATTTGAAATTGGGTACTGTCAGTTGCTTTGGTGCAACATACCACGGTCCAAATTCTCCTGTAGGTAAAACAAACTCGGATCATCGATACAACCGACACGGATAATAAAAACCAAATTCCGGCCTTTTTTTAAGGAAAATTGGCTGCATCCTTGTTAAAATCAATTTTATATCGTTTAGAGTCAATAGATGTTTCGTCTAAGACCAATTATGGCTTATTTTGGCTTACTAAAACTAAAAGGAATGTGGATGAGCACTTTCGACGGTAAAGACATTAGGAAACCATGTTTACATGTTTTATAAAACGATAGGCGAATATCAGCTGCATATTAACAGATAAGTTGTCCGTGTCTTTGTTTTCCTTCTTTAAATTCTAGGATTAAAACCCTTATTATCATCTTGTTTCAATGCAGTTTGATGGTGAGCTCCAAAAGGTTTTCATCTTTGATATTCAAACACCAATTCTATCATGCATGTCTGTCAATTATTACATGTACATTATATGGTATATGGGTGGATTTCTTTCATGAAAATATTGCCAAGAATATTTATCATGATTGTCTCTCTCAGTCTTAAGTGTGAGTTGAAGTGAAAGTCTTTATGAAAGGCCCTCTACGACAACATGTAAAACAAATTATGAATAGAAATGAAAATATATTGCGTAGATTCAAGAACTAGTTACCATGCCTCTGGAAGACTTTGATTGTGAAAATAAGGACTTACATTGACTGTTGATCCTGCACGTAAAAATAACAACAAGAGCTTCGCAGAGCGGCGCATATACGCCCGAGAGGGGCTTGTCAGTAAAAATTGGCCATTTTTTTCAATTCAAGGGCAGATAATTCAAACATGAAAAGTTATCAAAATTTTGTTTGCACAACAAGACACCATAGAGATTCATTGTGGCTACTTTGATTAAATTCTGGTTGAAACTGTAGAAGTAACACAGGAGAAAATGGGCATTTTTGAGAAAATGGGCATTTTTCCTTAAATTCAAGGGCAAATAATTCAAGCACGAAACCAGTTATCTAAATTCCGTAAGCGGTGTGCACAACTAGACACCATGGAGATTCATTGTGGCAAGTTTGATCAAATTCTGATCAAAACTGTAGGAGGAGTTGCGCACACAAGAAAATGGGCATTTTTTTAATTCAAGGGCAGATAATTCAAGGGCAGATAATTCAAGAACGAAAAGTGTTATCCGAATTCCGTAAGCGCAGTGCACAACTAGACATCATGGAGATCAATTGTGGCAAGTTTGATCAAATTCCGATCAAAACTGTAGGAGGAGTTGCGCACACAAGAAATTGCTAACGGACGGACGGACGGACGGACGGACAGACGGACGGACAGACGGACGGACGGACAGACGGACGGACGAGCGGGGCCATAACATAATACGACCCTTCGGGTGTATAAAAACTAATAGCAACCTGGTATAATCTGACTGCTGATTTGGCTAGGTGTTGGGGCGGTGGGGTGGTGGCGAACCAGGCTGGCACAAGCGTGTTTGTCTCTGAACAAGACATTTTTAATTTCCGTAGAACTGGTACCCAGGAAGCGGCGGCTCCCTCCTGACACGACTAAAGATTTGTTTACAACACAAACATACAAACAAATAAATACCTACAATAGTCCCAGCCGAAAATGACAGTGACGTAGGCTGATGTTTACTGCTGCAAAACCAACCAATTCGTCTGATTTGCACCGTTACAAATACGAACAGAGTTGATTGGTTGTCAAGAAGTAAACATTAGCCAACGTGACTTTATTTTTGGCCGGTACTATTGTATATAAAATGTGTAGGTGTTTACAGAGGTGGATCCAGGATTTCTAAAGAGGGGGTTCAAATGTGGAAAAGGGGGGTTCATCTACCTCATTTTACTCAAAATATCTTGCAATTTCCCACGAAAATCATTTGGTTCCAGAGGGGGGTTCGGGCGTACCCCATTGAAAGCCTTCTAATTGCATTTTCTTCTTTTGTCTCAATATTTTCCCAAGCCACTGGTTTATATCGCTTCTCTGATTCTACGCGTAAATAATTTATCCATGGAAACTTGGGATGGCAACGAATACCAATTTTATTATTCGATTAACCGTTGACGTTTTAGGTCGGTTAACCGTTTAACCGATAAGTCGAACTATAGGATCATTGATTTTGACAGGCCCAGCATGACAACCCATTTCCCGTACTTTTTGTATCATTTTAATGTGATCAGCGATTAACCAATCAAATTCTGTGATTAACGTTATCAACGTCCAATGAAATTTATCAAGATGACACAAGTATTGATTGGTGCAGGTGTGAAAGATTTTTAAATCGGACTATTTGACTGCATGACAATATTTTTGACACTTGATTGCAAATCTGCGCGAGTAGGGCACCTATCAGTCGTATGTGTTTATGAGTGAAGCTTTATCTTACCAGTAACTTACAATTTGTGAATTCGATCTTGTCTTTTTTACTTTTTACTTTTTTCAGTATAAAGTGACATGTGACGTTAAAGGTTGCCATTCCAAGCCAACCCGAATTCAATCATATAAAGTAAATAACCGACTATAAAAGTCAACAGGATGCGGTTATAGCATGTTTACTGTATAAAAATCCAGCATTTTCCATTATATTTTAATTAGAAAACGTCATTTTAAGTGTTTTGTACTATAAAACCCGATTTTCGCATCAGAGTTCGTTTTACCCAAATTATGTGGATCATCCGTGTTGTGTGGTATCAACATCCATGGTAAGTTGTACCTTGAAGCAAACTAGGCTAATTTTTAAACATGGCTTTAGACACCCAAAAATTTTTTTCCAGTTTGATGAATGGTATAGATTTATTCCATAGATGTCGAAAACTTATTTTGAAGAGATATTTGCTCGAAACCAGTTAAATAATTTCTACAAATATAAAACAAAACGGGAAGTAGGCGAGAAAATAGTGATTTGCGAAAGCCGATTTAAAATTGCTTGTATCTATATTTTATTCAAATCTTTTGTTATGAAACTGCAGCACCCTCAAGATAAACCATTTTGCATCAGCTCAGCCTCTGAACAAACGCTTTTTATAAAGCAGCAATTAAAAGGCTATATGTTGATGTTTTCTTACCTTGTATATTCCCACGGTGTTGTTTTTCACATCCGCGCTTGGAAGACCAATCCGTGTTTTTGTATCTGGATGAACATTGTCAAAAAGCCAAAAGGTAAGACTTCCCAATTTTAAAGAAATATGGACTTGTGACAAAATCATGTTATACTCACAGCACAGGCATTATTGAGGCAAAAGGAGAAAAAGCAGTGGAACTGCAATTTAAGCGGTTTTCGTGGTGTTAACCAAATTAAGACCTAGCTGGTTCTGACATCCCTCAATATGAAAAGCAGTGATTTTTTTACCTGCGCATCCTGCTACTTTTATTCATAATTTGGTCTCTGGGATGCAAAGTTTTATTTCTAGCGAGTCCCAGGATGCAACAATGTTTACAGATTTCTTATTAAAGATAGTGTATTGGACTCACTAAGCTAGTAGCTGGACTCATTAAGGTATCCAAACCCTCAAAAGCACCAAAGAGCCAGTGGCGAAATTTGAAAAGTGCAAATAATTCCTTAACTGTGGTACATTTCCATTCCAAATACAAACATAAGCATTTTGCACGGTTTAGAATTTTGAATTGATGCATACTTATGGAAATATTGACAAAAATGTTCAAAATTACCTCCCTTGCATACGAATAAAGTGTAAAATAATATTTGTCATTTATTTTCTTCTTGAAGCATAATCTTGAAATCCAGCACAATGAATCAACTTATGTGAAGTGTGTTTATAAGTGTGTGTAATTTGATGCATTTCGTATGGCTAGAAAGTGGTGATTTTTTCAGGGTCTGTAAACCTTAATATGGAATCCAGCGAGTCCTCAGGACTCACAGTCTTATAATTGTAAAAAAATCACTGGAAAAGCTTAGGTAAACATTGATGATCAGCATATTCTCTTTTCCATCTATATTTTCTGTAATATAACATACACATTTTCGGCTTTTGAGATTATTTTGTCGTGTGTATCAGCTTTGAAATATTTGGTTTTGGAAAGGGTTAATTAATGCTTAAAGCCACTCAGAATCAGTTATCTGTACATAGATGATGTAGATGGATCCTCACTTTCAATAAATGAATGAAGTTAGGTTTCTGGGTGATACATGTCTTCTGGTGTTCTGGTATTTAGAATTATAGTTCATGAACATAGATTAAAAATTCAAATTTTCAATAAAGCTGTGGAAGTCAGGAAATCAATAAGCATGCAAATCTTGCGGTGTCCGGTTATGGCTTATCAGACACTGTTATCATAACATATCATGAGGGCTGTCTGGGTCATGATGGGGGTTCCAACTACATGTATTACATAGCTTCTTATCCGGTGTACCGTTATCCAGAAAAGAAAAAGGTTGGGGGCAATGACAGTAAAATAATAGAGTGCAAGTGAAAATTGGCAAAATTTCCTCAGAATTTTCACTTCAATTTTGACGCTTCGCGAAAACCCATTACATTTGTGTTTAATTCTCTTTGGTGTGTTAAATGAGCGGACGAAAGGCATTGGCGGGAAGCATTTAACTATAACAAATTAGTCACTTACTTTACAACAGCTGTAATTGCAACAATTGTCTTGCTATTAGCTTATATTTCTTTGTTTTAAAACCTGTCAAATTTGTAACCGGTGCATGCGATACATTCATCATGAAATGTATTTTGTAAGTTGAACCCCCCTTCCACAGGGGAACCAGTAAAGCCAGCCCCTCGTGAAACCGGCCCCCGGTAAAACCGTCTCCAAAACGTTAAAAGTGGACCCTAAACCGGCCCCTACATTCAGAACTAGACAGCCCTGGCGGTCTGGAAGCGCTCCACAGGCCTGACTGTTTGTCTTGTTGAATGCAATTTCAAAGGTTCAGGCTGCGCAAACAAGCAAATGCATGACCAAGCTGACAAGCAAGTAAGATTGTATGGTCAGTAAGATTCTGTGAAAGTTCTGTATTGATTCGTTAATACTAATGGTTGCAAAAGGGAAAATAGAGCCGAAAATGGCAATTTTGTCAATTTCAAGGGAACATATAACTCATGATATAAAATTCAGATCAAGCTGCAAATGATACCAAGGCAAGATCTTAGTATGGTCACTTACATTCTATTTAAGTTTTGTCTTGTTTGGTCAATATTTGTAGTTGCTAGAGTGAAAACAATGTCAAAATAGAGCCGAAAATGGCAATTTTGTCAATTTCAAGGGCACACAACTCAATGATGTAATATTCAGATTAAGCTGAAAATAATACCCAGGTAAAATTTTATAGTCACCATCATTCTGTCAAAGTTTTGTCTTGATTGGTCAATATTTGTAGTTGCTAGAGAGAAAACAAAGTCAAATAGAGCCGAAAATGGCAATTTTGTCAATATCAAGGGCACATAACTCATGACGTAAAATTCTGATCAAGCTGAAAATTATACCCAGTCAAGATCTTATAGTCACCATCATTCTGTAAAAGTTTTGTATTGATTGTTCATTATTTGTAGATTTTAGAGTAAAAATACAGTCAATTTCATCTATTTTTGACATTCAAGGGCAGATAACTCAGGTTATTCTGATTCAATCCAAATTCTTTGAAGGAATCTGAGAGAGGGTCACCCATTGATCATTCCTGTGAAGTTTGATTGAAATCCATCTGGTAGTTTCTGAGGAGAAGATTTTTAAAGAAAAGGTTTACGGACGGACGCACGCACGGACGGACGGACGCACGACGGACGCACGACGGACACACCGCCATGACAATAGCCTGACGGCCAGTGGAGCTAAAAACGGTAAAACTGGCCCAAAACGGTAAAACAGACCCCAGCATAGTAAAACCGGCCCCATTTTATTTTGAAATGGCTGTTGATAAATACATCGGCCAACATGTGGGCAAGTTTTAAAAAAAATGTGACCATTCACTTTTTACATGCCACGGCTTTTACACTACAGAGAAACATATTCAACCCAATCAAAGCTAAAAGATGTGTTATTGTGTCTATATACTGGGTACCAAGTTTAAAGAAAATCGCTTCACGAATAAACAAGAGTGCCTGAAAGGCACTGATATCGCTCACCTGAGTTCTTCGTGTATTTGATTGTGTACAATATAAATTTTGTTGTAAACAAATATATAAGTCACATTAAATTATTTAAACTAGAATATCACTGAAAGTGATCATACCCCCCCCCCCCCAACAACACTGTTTTTGTGCATTTTGAGAAGTACATTTCATTTGATCTGTGAGCTGATCAATTGCCCCACCCTGCCATGCCCACTTTTTTTCAATAAATCAAAAATTCACAACCGGTAAGCCCTGCCCTGCCAAGACCACATTTTTTGAAGAATACAAATTTTTGAACAGATATTGTAACAAGTCACCCAATGATCATTCCTGCCAAGTTTGGTAACAAATTGCCTGATGATTAAGGGGAGGAGAAAATTTTTGAAGAATTATCTAACGATTTCTTGAAGTCTGGTAAGCTCCGCCCTGCCAAGCCGATGTTTTTCACCCAATCAAAAATTCACGAACATGTGTTGAATACAGTCTCTCAAGGGACATTCCTGTTACGTTTGGTTCAAATTGTCCGAATAATTGATCTTCTAAGATTTTTCACATGATTTCTCCTAGTCCGATAAGCCCCGCCCTGCCACGCCAACAATTTTTGAAAAGGGTCACCAAAGGAACATTCCTTTCAAGTTATGTAATAATTAGCCTAGTGGCTAAGGAGGAGAAGATTTTTGAATAATTATCTTACGATTTCTCAAAGTCTGATAAGCCCCAACCTGTCATGCCCACAATTTTTGACGAATCAAAAATTCATGTCACTCATGACATGTCATTCATGTCAACAGTCACTCAAGGGACATTTCTGCCAAGCTTGGTTCAAATTGGCCTGATAATTGATTTTTAAAGATTTTTCAAGTGATTTTTCTTAGTCTGATCAGCCCCGCCCTGCCACGCCCACAATTTTTGACGAATCAAAAATTCACGAACAAATTTTGAAAAGGGTCACCCAAGGAACATTTCTGCCAAGTTTGGAAAGAATTGGCCCAGTGGTTGAGGAGGAGAAGATTATTGAAGAATTCCCTAAAGATTTCTTTTAGTCTGATAAGCCCCGCCCTGCCCCGCCCACAATTATTGACGAATCAAAAATTCACGAACAAGTTTTGAAAAGGGTCGCCCAAGAAACATTCCTTTCAAGTTTGGTAAGAATTAGCCCAATGGTTAAGGAGAAGAAGAATTTTGAATAATTATCTTACGATTTCTCGAAGTCTGATAAGCCCCGCCATGCCGTGCCCACAATTTTCACCCAATCAAAAATTCACGAGCACGTGTTGAAAACAGTCACTCAAGGGACATTTCTGCCAAACTTGGTTCAAATTGGCCTGATAATTGATTTTTTAAGTTTTTTTCACATGATTTCTCTAAGTCCGATAAGCCCCGCCCTGCCACGCCCACAATTTTTAACGAATCAAAAATTCACGAACAAGTTTTGAAAAGGGTCATCCAAGGAACATTTCTGTCGGGTTTGGAAAGAATTGGCCCAGTGGTTGAGGAGGAGAAGATTTTTGAAGAATTCCCTAATGATTTCTTTAAGTCTGATAAGCCCCGCCCTGCCACGCCAACAATTTTTGACGAATCAAAAATTCACCAACAAGTTTTGAAAAGGGTCACCAAAGAAACATTTCTGCCAAGTTTGGAAAGAATTGGCCAAGTGGTTGAGGAGGAGAAGATGTTTAAAGGAATTGTTGACGACGCACGACGCACGCCGGACACAGGGTGGTCACAAAAGCTCACCTTGAGCATGTTGCTCAGGTGAGCTAAAAAAGATATGTCATTAAAACATGTCAAAAATATCAGGAGTGAAACGCTTTTTGTGCGACACTTTTTAAAAGACTTGTACCAAGTTTCTAAGCTATGGTAAATAAAAGACAGTGACAGAATACTACAATAAGCACTTGTAATTCATAAAACAACATGTGCATCATCATCTTAAAATTTTTTTTTCATCTTATCTTCACTGGTTTAGGATGTGGATCCTGTTTTATGTATACAATAACCCTCTGAATTTTATGTCAGGAGTGAAACACTTTATTTTTCAAAATGTGTTCTCATTTTTGTCTACTCAGCCAGAAATGTACCACTCAAATTCTTTAGGAAGCTATCAGCATTGTGGGCATTCTGCACTCTACTATTTAGTGATTCTTCTGCAATATATATCCTGTCAGGAGTGAAACGCTTTTTTGTTGTCATTTTGCAAGATTGTGCACACAATTTTAGCTAAAATGTAGTGAACATGAATTTAAAATATAATTTGGGCACTGCTTAACCATTTAGAATAGTTTTTAGCCACCCTAATTAAGAAATATGGATGATATTCTGTAAAATTAGATGTTATTCTTAACATTTAAATGTCACACTTTGGTCACATTTTTTAAAACTGCCCATGTTTGATGATTATGTATTCGTCTATTTAACTTTTTGTGTTTACGCAGTTATTTTTGTCAATATGTGGTAATGGGTTAATACTTATAGTAGGCCTACAGCTAACGTTGAGCAAACTAGAATATCACTGAAAGTGATCATACCCCCAACAGCACTGTTTTTGTGCATTTTGAGAAGTACATTTCATTTGAACTGTGAGCTGATCAATTGGGAAAAAAAGAGCAAACAAAAAACCAACAGACCAAACAACACATGTTGTCACGACCCCATTTTTCAACAAGTAAAAAATTCTGAAACAAAAATATTGTAATGAGTCACCCAATGAACATTCCTACCAAGTTTGGTAACAAATCGCGTGATGGTTAAGGAGAATTAGATTTTTGAAGAATTATCTAACGATTTCTCAAAGTCTGATAAGCCGCGCCCTTCCAAGTCAATGTTTTTCATCCAAACAATAATTCATGAACATGTGTTGAATACAGTCAGTTAAGGGACATTTCTGCCAAGCAAGGTTCAAATTGGCTTGATAATTGATTTTTAAAGATTTTCAACATGGTTTCTCTAAGTCTGATAAGCCCCGCCCTGCCCCACCCACAAATTTTGACAAATGAAATATTCACGAACAAATTTTGAAAAGTGTCACCAAAGGAACATTCCTGCCAAGTTTGGTAAGAATTGGCCCAGTGGTTAAGGAGGTGAAGATTTTTGAAGAATTATCTAATGATTTCTTGAAGTCTGATAAACCCCGCCCTGCCACGCCCACAATTTTTGACTAATCATAAATTCACGAATACATTTTGAAAAGGGTCACCCAAAAAACATTCCTGCCAAGTTTGATAGGAATTGGTTTAGGGGTTAAGGAGGAGAAGATTTTTGAAGAATTATCTAATGATTTCTCAAAGGCTGATAAGCCCCGCCCTGCCACGCCCACATTTTTTATCCAATCAAAAATTCATGAGCATGTGTTGAAAACATTCACTCAAGGGACATTTCTGCCAAGCTTTGATTAAATGGGCATAATAATTGATTTTTAACGATTTTTCACATGATTTATCTAAGTCCGATAAGCCCCGCCCTGCCACAACCACATTTTTGACAAATCAAAAATTCACGAACAAGTCTTGAAAAGGGTCACCTAAGGAACATATCTGCCAAGTTTGGTAAAAATTGGCACTGTGGTTAAGGAGGTGAAGATTTTTGAATAATTATCTAACAATTTCTCAGTCTGATAAGCCCCGCCCTGCTCAGTTACGCCCACATTTTTCACCCAATCAAAAATTCATGAGCATTTGTTAAAAACAGTCACTCAAGGGACATTTCTGCCAAGCTTGGTTCAAATTGGCTGGATAAAAGATTTTTCACATGATTTTTCTAAGTCCGATAAGCCCCGCCCTGCCATGCCCACAATTTTTGACGAATGAAAAATTTACGAAAAAGTTTTGAAAAGGGTCACCCAAGGAACATTCCTGCCAAGTTTGGTAAGAATTGGCCCAGTGGTTCAGGAGGAGAAGATGTTTAAAGAAACAAGAGGGCCATAATGGCCCTAGGTCGCTCACCTGAAAATTGTTGCCTTGTTGAAATTAAACACTTAGACTTGAATAGCAGCAAAATAAATGTTTCAATAAAGTCCTTTCTCATGTGTTTTTCAAATGAATGTAACAAATATTCATCCTTTTTTAAAAGTATTGCTCTTTTGTCCTTTTTCTGATACTGCTGCACTAATAGGCAATAGTTTAAATATTAACAAAATTCTTCTAACAAATTTGAAAGCCCTTCACCAAAGGATCATTCATGTGAACTTTCAAGAATATTGGCCAACTGGTTAGGCAGAAAAAGATTTAAAGAGACATTTCATTCCAATTTCAATTTTTTAAAGTATGTCTTGATGCCCAGATTGGTTATTCTAATGAGTATAAATACTATTAGTTTTTTAGGTTGTTGCCAATAAGCGAGAAACACGCATTTAAAGTTGAGACATAATCGATAAATTGCATATAAATCCGAACTGTTGTCCACAAAAATTTGTTCAATTTTAACACAAAAATATAAATTTCTCGTAAACGGCGCAATATTTTGGCTTGAAATTTTCAGAATTTTCATAAAGAAATATGCTCTTTCGGATAAAAATAAAAGTAAATTTTATTACAAAAAATTCTGAAATGTCACTTTAAATTTTAGAAGATTTGGCTTATACTTTCCCCTTTTCTCATGCCGCGGCAGCCAGAGTCTTTGATGGAATCAAATTCTTTTAACAACTATGAAAGCCCTTCACCTAAGGATCATTCATGTGAAGTTTCAAGAATATTGGCCAACTGGTTAGGCAGGAGATGATTTTTAAATGATTTGGCTATTTTCCCCTTTTCTCATGCCGCGGCAGCCAGAGTCTTTGATGGAATCAAATTCTTTTAACAACTTTGAAAGCCCTTCACCCAAGGATCATTTATGTGAAGTTTCAAGAATATTGGCCAACTGGTTAGGCAGGAGAAGATTTTAGAAGATTTGGCTATTTTCCCCTTTTCTCATGCCGCGACAGCCAGAGTCTTTGATGGAATCAAATTCTTTTAACAACTTTGAAAGCCCTTCATCCAAGGATCATTTATGTGAAGTTTCAAGAATATTGGCCAACTGGTTAGGCAGGAGATGATTTTTAAAAGATTTGGCTATTTTCCCCTTTTCTCATGCCGCGGCAGCCAGAGTCTTTGATGGAATCAAATTCTTTTAACAACTTTGAAAGCCCTTCATCCAAGGATCATTCATGTGAAGTTTCAAAAAGATTGGCCCACTGGTTTGGGAGGAGAAGATCTTTAAAGAAATTGTGGACAGACGGCCGGACGGACGGACGGACGACCGGACGGACGACGGACAACGACCGATCACAATACCTCACCTTGAGCACTTTGTGCTCAGGTGAGCTAAAAACCAACAGACGGACCAACAGACAGAGCAACAGACAGAAAAGCTGACTCCTATATACCCCCCCCCCCCCCAAAATTAAATTGGGGGGGGGGGGGGGGGTATAAAAATAGAAATTGATGATTAGGCCTGCTAGTATTAGCTCTTTCCCAAACGACAACATTTTTGAATGATTCAATTTGAAAGCTGCTCTAGACGACTAAATTCATGTTAAAATGGAAATGATTTGTGTACAATATGGCACAGAAAATATTGAGGCAAAAGACGAAAATGCTGATTATCAGCGTTTTCTTCTTTTGTCTCAATGTTTTCCCATGCCTTTTATATTAGGGACGTCTAAACAATGTCTTGTTTGGGAAAGAGTTAAGCAAATTCTTCTTTTCTCTCAACGTTTTCCAAACTATTTCTGCTATGGACTCTAAAGCCAAGTCTTGAATTGGAAGGACTCTGAGGACCCTAATTGCCGCACATATATGTAGGCTACTGCTCCTGGGGCGCAGCAAGGAGTTTTCTTTCTGTTGAAGCCTAAGGCGTTTTGTCGAGTGTATTTGACTCATTTTGACACCAAAACAGCAGGAAAGTTCCGGAAAATATTTTGGAAAATGAACAATTTCGTCATTTCCTGCCATGTTTTCTGTCTAGAGAGACCAAAAATGTAAATGTACGTTCACTTTGAACTGCAGTCTGTAAAATCTTTGAATTTGGAAGAGAAAAAATTCTTGTCATATGGTAAAGAGTTGCCGGGATTCTGGAGGCCTAGAAGCCTAGATGCCGGGGATTCAGCATAATTATTTTTTCATGTGTGCCCATCGGAGGCGTCTTTCCAAGAAAAAATGTGACCACAGGCCCATAGGAACGAAAATGTCAAATTTTCCTTATTTAGGGAAAATCCAATTTAGCCCCCAATATTCAGACACAGCGGCTCTAAGTCGGATAAGCCTCGCCCTGCCACGCCCATATTCTTTTATACAGCAAAGAATCGCCATCAAAATCAGTATCTCAAGAAAGAAGCCTGTTAAGTTTGGTTCAAATTGGACAGGTGGTATTTTAAAGAATTTTCTTAAGATTTATCTGAGTCTGATAAGCCCCATCCTGCCACGCCCACATTTTTCATGAATAAACAAAATAAATTGTGAACAAGTTTTGAAAACGGTCACACAAGGAACTTTTCTGCCAAGTTTTATTGAAATTGACCCAATGGTTAAGGAGAAGAAGATTATGGAAGAATTATCTAACATTTTTTCTAGGTTGGATAAGCCCCGCCCTTTCCACGTCAACATTCTTTGACAAATCGAAAAAAAATGTGAACAAATTTTGAAAAGTGTCACTCAAGGAACATTCCTGTCATGTTTGATTCCGATTGGCCCAATGGTTGATTTTAAAAACTACTTTCTTACGAATTTTGTAAAGTCTGATAAGTCCCGCCCTACCCAATTTTTTTGACGAATTCAAAAATTCGCGAATAAATTTTGAAAAGTCACTCAATGAATATTCCTGTAAAGTTTGTTTCAAATTGGACCAATGGTAAGTTTTTAAATAAACTTCTTATGATTTCTACAAGTCCGATAAGCCACTCCCTGCCAATCTCACATTTTTGACAAATCAACAAATTAGCAAACACATTTTAAAAAGGGTCACTTAATGAAGATTCCTGCAAAGTTTGGTTCAAATTGGCACATTGGTTGATTTTTAAAGAATCTTCTTATGATCATTCTAAGTTCGATAACCCCGCCCCACATTTTTGACGAATGTAAAAATTCGCAAACAAGTTTTGAAAAGGTCAACCAAGAAATATTCCTGCCAAGTTTGGTCAAAATCGGCCCATGGTTTAGGAGGAGGTGTTTAAAGAAATTGTGAAAGGACAGACTGACGAATGACGGACAAAAAGCGACCAAAATGGCTTACATTGAGCACTTCGGGCTCTTGTGAGCTGAAAACAGAACCCTAGATAATGACGTACCAAATGGGTCAAACGTTTATATTTAACCCATTCCCAAACAGTTAAATTTTAGTGTGATCCATTTCAAAAACTGTCATAAATGACAAAATGGAAGTTATCAATGATACAATTCGTGTAAAATATGGCATAGAAAATATTGAGACAAAAAGAGAAACTGCTGATTATCAGCAGTTTCTTCTTTTGTCTCAATGTTTTCACAAGCCATTTCTTATAGGGACGTAATTGTTTGGGCAAGGGTTAATGTGCACCTATAAAATACGAGTGCACTTGTATATTCTGAGGTTGTTTTATAAATTTTATTCGTGCACTTGTATTTCTTATAAGTACACTTATACAATATACAGCAAAGAAAACGTTGAGGCAAAAGGAGGAAATGCCGAGTATCAGCATTTTTGTCTTTTGTCCAAGTTTTCCTCGGGATTTTTTTATGGACATCAAAGCCTGTACTTACTTAGATAAGAGATAACCTATAATAATGATAAGTTCTGCATTTAACCCATTACCAGGGGGGCAAAATTTTAGACTGACCCAAAAACAAAGATGTTGCAGACGACAAATTCAAGTGAATAAAACTTTGCGATTTTCGTCTATTTTTAAAAAGCGTCAATGTGTTGGAAAGTGTCAAAATTAATTCTTAACCCATTACCACACAATGACTCTTTTCATGACTCCCCACAAGATAATGGGTTAAACAAATCATTGAAATACGCGTAATGGTGATATTTCATTCTTTTTAATAAACAATAATATTTACATTTATCTACATGTACATGTTGATGAAATTGGAAAATATGCTTGTTATTTTTATCATTATTTTTTTTCTATTACCATAACGTCGTCCGAAGCTATTTTCTATAAAGAACTAAAGCCGTCATAGACGGGTTATGCTCCCCGAATAAGTGTTTGTCATACGTTATGCCCCCTTTTCCGAAGACGGATTTTATGTACACAAATTATCAAATCAGGCCCGTAGGAAGCAATTTCATATTGGGGTGGTAGTCTGGCCCAGACCCTAGTATTAAGGTTATAGTATAAAAGCGAAGGCCCTGTTTAAATGACATCCTAGTCTAGAGTTTCTGTTCAGCAATGATTACCTTGAACGTTGATTAAAGAGGCAAGTCTTATATCAAGTAATGCACCATTCTACAAATAAAGCAAACAGAAACGATTAGGGCTAGTCTAATTGGGGTGGCTAAAGCCCCAGTGTCTGAATATTGGGGGAGCTAAATTGGATTTTCCCTAAATTTTCAGTGTAAAATAACCCCCCCCCCTGTTCCTACGGGCCTGCCTACAGAATACCGGTTTGGTCTAGAACATATCATTTATCACTTTAGTAGATTTCATTAAATTCTGCTCTTTAAACGAAGAGAAATCAGAGAAAACTAGTTTCTACATTAATGCCCTTTTCCGTGACACAGATTCAAATTGAGAAACAGAGAAAAGAGACCCTAGTAATAGTCCAAGGGAGTTCACATGTGAAGTTGAAATGAATTTAGTACGAGGGTTGCTGTGGACGGACGTATGGATAGACGGACAGACAACATGGCGACTATACGGTCCCCCAAAATTTATTCGAGTAGCATAAACAAGAGGACCATGATGGTCCTATATCGCTCACCTGAACCAAAATGATATGAGCAACACTTGTTCAATTCAATTAATATTTATTGCTTTAAGACTGAAAAAGAACTAATGGTCAATAAGGTTGTGAAAATCTAACTCATCCGAGATCTAAATTATGGTGCCAAACATTGTATCCAAGTTTTGTCTTGATTGATAAATAATTGTAGATTCTAGAGTATAAACAAGGTCGAAAACAGCCGAAAACAGCAATCTTATCAAATTCAAGGGCACATAACTCTCGATTTTCTGACCAGATAAGACTGAAAATCAGACTAATCCCAGATCTTATGGTCCCTAATATTGTGTCCAAGTTTTGTCTTGATTGATCCATAATTGTAGATTCCAGAGTGTAAACAAGGTCGAAAACAGCAGAAAACAGAAATTTTGTCAAATTCAAGGGCACATAACGCTCGACTTTCTGATCAGATCAGACTGAAAATCAAACGCATATGAGATCTCATGGTCCCCAACATTGTGTCCAAGTTTTGTATAGATTGATCAATAATTATTGTAGATTCTAGAACGTAAACAAGGTCGAAACCAGTCGAAAATGGCAATTTTGTCAAATTCAAGGGCACATAACTCTCGACATTCTCATCAGATCAGACTGAAAATCGAATTCATCCAAGATCTTATGGTCCCCAATATTGTGTACAAGTTTTGTCTTGATTGATAAATAATTGTAGATTCTAGAGTATAAGCAAGGTCGAAAACAGCCATAAACAGCAATTTTATCAAATTCAAGGGAACATAACTCTTGACTTTCTAATCAGATCAACCTGAAAATCAAACTCATTTGAGATCTTATAGTCTCCAACATTGTGTCCAAGATTTGTCTTGATTGGTCAATAATTGTAGAGTCTAGTATGTAAACAAAATCGAAAACAGTAAAAAACGGCAATTTTGTCAAATTCAAGGGCACATTACTCTTGACTTTCTGATCAGATCAGACTGAAAATCAATCTAATCCCAGATCTTATGGTCCAAAACATTGTGTCCAAGTTTTGTCTTGATTGATTAATAATTGTAGATTCAAGAGTGTAAACAAGGTTGAAAACAGCCGAAAATGGAAATTTTGTCAAATTCAAGGGCACATAACTCTTGACTTTCTGATCAGATCAGACTGAAAATTAAACTCATCCAAGATCTTATAGTCCCCAACATTGTATCCAAGTTTTGTCTTGATTGATTAACCCTTTCCCACACATTGACACTTTTGGAGACCCCACAAAATAAAGGCTTTGGAAAACATTGTGGAAAATGAAGTAGCAAGCAATTTCTTCATTACTCACAATGTTTCCTACCAAGAAAGACCAAAAAATGTTAAATTTTGTTCAATAGAACTTGTCGTCTGCAACACCTATGACTTTGGACTAGGCTAAAATTTTGTTCTTTGGTAATGGGTTAATAAGAGTGTAAATCTATTTATATCCTCTATCAAACAACAGGGCTACAGATATGTGGGGGTGAAGACATTCTAACTTTGTTATTTCAATTCCAAACCCTATGTTGTGGGTACTCATTTGTATCGTCTCGCAAGACGATACACATGAGTACCCACAATAAAGGGTTTGATGAACAATAACAGAATTATTGCAGTTTAAAAATTCATCACTCCCGCTTATCTGGAGCTCTGAAACAAGATAACTCTACTTATACTAAAGGAAAGTAGTGTCAGAGTTCCTTCCCTTAGATTAACTCTTTTTTTGAATACAGCAAAAAAGTGGCAATTTTGCCCAATTCAAGGGCACATAACTCTAATCTTTCTGGTCAGATCAGACTGAAAATTGACCTCATCCAAGATCTTATGGTCTCCAACATTATGTCCAAGTTTTGTCTTGATTGATCAATAATTGTAGATGCTAGAGTGTAAACAAACTTAAAAACAGCATTTTTTGACATTCAAGGGCAGATAACTCCGCACTTTCTGGTCCGAACAGACCCATAATCGAACTTGTCCGAGAACTTATGATCGTACTTGTTTTGGCCAAGTTTGATCAAGATCGCCTAACTTTTGTGGATGCTAGAGTGTAAACACCCCAAATGTTGACGGACGGACGGACGGACGGACGGACGGATGGACGGACGCCGGACAAAAAGTGACCACAATAACTCACCTCGAGCACTTCGTGCTCAGGTGAGCTAAAAAACCCTAGTCATCAAGTTTGCGATAGGGCTTAAGGTAGTCTACACATGATGAGATTTCCACGACGCCGGAGTTATTCGGGCGACGTCGTAAACCTTCGAAGGTGGAACGTTGCATCGCCAAATGTTTACTACGTCGCCAAAATTGGTTCGGATACGGAACGACTATACGACACGACACGAAAAGTTCCAACATCGCATAGTTTTTTGTAGGAGATGGAGTACCTTTAAGCATTATTCAAATGATCCCATATACAGTAAACAAATACCAGATGGTAAGAACCATAAACACAACATTTTAAACTAATTCATGGTCAAAATAAATGCACCAAACAATGCATAAAGATAAGTTGAATCACATACATGTAATACATGTGACATCTCATGGACCTAGATCGAGCTACCAGAATACAGAATTCTGGTAGCTCTAGGTCCATGAGATGTTAACCTAAAATACTCTTGGAGAAAACTGTTCATATACGAAATCTTACTAAAACCTGATATCAGACAACACAGAGCTAACGATTATAAATGCAAAAAGGAGAAGGGTTTGTCAGGAAACTCTTTGTGATTGTGCACTGAAGGTTCATTTTGGTTCATTTTGGAAGCTGCATCAATTGACAAAATGATCTTGTTAAATGATTTGTACTAAGAAGCCCAGAAAAGGTTTCTTCTTTAGGAGAATATGCTGGGTATCAGCGTTTTCCTTCTTTGGCCCAATGTTTTCACAAGCTACTTCCACAAGGAACGTCACAAGCAGATCCTGTGGGAAAAGAATTGGTTTGTATCTCGTCAGTGTTTATTTTACCTGCGCATCCTGCTACATTTACTCATAATTTGGTCTCTGGGATGCAAAGTTTTAATTCTAGCGAGTCCCAGGATGCAACAATTTGAACAGATTTCCTATTAAAAATAGAATATTGGAATCAATAAGCTAGTAGCTGGACTCATTGATATAGAATCCAGCGAGTCCACAGGACTCACAGTCTTAGAATTGTAGAAAAATCACTGTCTCGTGTATTTTTGTGTCTGGGTAAGCCGTTCGAATGTTTGAAACATTTTCCACAAATGTTTCAATTAAAAGGATTTTCATCATTATGTACTTTTGAGTGAATAGTTAAACAGGTTTCTGTTCTGAAGTCCTTTCCACAAATGTCATGTTTGTGTGGTAGTTCACTTCAGTGCATTATTTTGTGGTCACTTAAGCTGGAGGATTTAACAAAACATTTTCCACAAATGTATTGCCCTTCATTAGATTGTATTATTGAATGACGCTTTAAGGTAGATATTGCTTTATAACATTTTCCACATACATCACATTAATATGGTTGTTCTTCTGAGTGTACTTTTTTGTGAACGTTAAAGTTGGAAAGAAATGAAAAGCCTTTTCCACAAATGTCACATGTAAATGGTTGTTCGTCTGAGTGTACACTTTTGTGAATCTTAAAGTTGGAAAGAGATGAAAAATCTTTTCCACAAATGTCACATGTATATGGCTTTTCTCCAGAGTGTATCCTTTTATGATTTATCAAAGTACAGTTCTGAGTGAAACCTTTTCCACAAATGTCACATTTATATGGCTTTTCTCCAGTGTGTATCCTTTTATGAGCAATTAGGTTAGTAGGACATGTAAACGCCTTTCCACACATGTCACATTGATATGGCTTCTCTCCGGAGTGAACTCGCTTGTGAACTTTTAAATAAGACGAATCTGCAAAATCCTTTCCACAAATGTCACATTGATATGGATTCTCTCCAAAATGAATTCGCTGATGAACTGTTACAGTAGAAGAGACGACCGAGAATACCTTGCCGAAAATGTTACATTTTAAAGATTTCTTTTCAGAGTGGCATCGCTTGTGGCGTTTTAGATAAGAAGATAAAGCGAATTTTTTTCCACAAATATCACAGTTATATGTTTTGTCACCAGTATGTGTTATCGAGTGCATCTTTAATTTGTACGCTGCACTAAAACACTTTCCACAAGTATCACATTTAAATGGCCGCTCATCAGAGTGCACACGTTTGTGATTTGTAAAACTACTAGCGTGGGAGAAACACTTTCCACATATGTCACATTTATACGGAAGTTCACCTGAGTGTATTCTTTCATGAGCGGTTAAGCTCTGAAGACATACAAAACTTTTTCCACAAATGTCACATTTATATGGCCTTTCTCCAGAGTGTTTCATTTTATGACGTTCTAAAGCAGAGTTCTGAGGGAAACCTTTTCCACAAATGTCACATTTATATGATTCCTCTCCAGAGTGTTTCTTTTTATGACTTCCTAGAGCAGAGTTCTGATTGAAACTTTTTCCACAAATGTCACATTTATATGGCTTTTCTCCAGTGTGTATCCTTTTATGATTAATAAGGCTAGTCTGACCTGTAAACGCCTTTTCACACATGTCGCATTGAAATGGCTTCTCTCCGGAGTGAATTCGTTTGTGAACTTTTAAGTTAAAAGGTTTTGTAAAACCCTTTCCACAAATGTCACATTCAAAAGACTTCTTTTCAGAGTGCTGTCGCTTGTGGCGGGTAAGATAAGCAAATGAAGCGAACTGTTTTCCACAAATGTCGCAATTATATGTTTTGTCGCTGTGTAACTGTTTGTGATAATTTAAATTAGAGTTCCGAGTAAAACACTTTCCACAAATGTCACATTTATATGGCTTTTCTCCAAAGTGTACTCCTTTATGAGTTTTCAGATCAGAAGACGTTGAGAAATACTCTCCACAAATGACACATTTATACCGTTTTCCTGCAGTGTGAACACGTTTGTGAGCATTTAAAGAAGAAGACGTTGTAAAATCCCTTCCACAAATGTCACATTTATATGGATGCTCTCCAGAGTCCTGTTGTCTGTTATAATGATTTAGCCTTTTATGATCTTTGAAGTTAGATTGACACGCAAAATCCTTTCCATAAATGTCGCATTCATGCGGCTTTTTATCAGAGTGTATTTGTTTGTGATCTTTCAATCTGGAAACCTCTCGGAAACACTTTCCACAAATGTCACATTTATATGGCAGTTCATCAGAGTGCAGTCGTTTTTGATCTACCAAAGTTGGAACGTCTTCAAAATCCTTTCCACAAATGCCATATTTATAGGGGTTTTCATCAGAGTGCAGTCGTTTGTGATCTTCAAAAGTAGAAGACTCTCGGAGACACTTTCCAGATATGTCACATTTATTTTGCTTTTCAGTAGCATGGTCTCTTGTATCGCACATTATGATTTTATCCTTTGTAAATTCCTGTTCATCATTAACGTCACATCTATAAGATTTATCACCATCTTCCGTTTTTATTAGCGTGTAATCTGTCAAAACATTTGTTTGTGCAAAATAATTTACCTGCATGTAAGGCTCAAATAGCACGACATCAGTTCCTGAGGACGAAACGTCGTTGTCTTGTTTGATATAGTTGATAGAGTTTTGTTGCATATTGTTACATTCGTTCAATAATTTCATAGAAATATCTTCGCGAGCAAAATCTTTATCAGTTTCCATAGTTTCTTGTGGATTCAAAGTCGAGTCAACAAATCATCCATGTAACATGTATGTACATGTACATTTTCAACGTCAGAATATCGGGTTGTTATTCAGTCTAGTATAGACGTGTGGTAATAACTATTTCATCCGTGTTGAACATGAACTGGTTCCCATTCATCCATAAACTGTGTTACACACGAAATACACATCAGAGCCGGTAACCAATTTCTACCTTCGAGTTGAACTGGTACCCAACTGTATTTACCCGTGTGTTCGACGGTTCAAGGACAGTAACCAATCTACCTTCCTGTTGAACTGGTACCCGACTATATTCTACCTTCGTGATGGACGCATCAAGGCCGGAAACCAGTCTACCTTCCTGTTGAACTGGTACCCAGCTGCATTTTATCATTGTGTCGGACGTATAAAGGCCGGAAACCAGTCTTTCTGTCTACTTGATCCTTTAAAGATACAAAACAAGCTCTTTTTACGTGACACAAAAACAACAACAGCAATAACTAAAACAAAAATCCATAGTTTTTACCCTTTCCTTGAAACAAAAAGAAACCGCGCTATTCTAAATTGAAAGCTGGTGCAGACAACAAAATTGGGATAGACAAAGGAAGGTTTTGCATACTTTAAAGGCAACTAAAATATCGAGACAAAAGGAGATATATAGCTTGATTTTTTTTCGTTTGCCTCTATGTTTTCCCAACCCAATTTTAATGGGGAGATCAAAACCAGATTTTGTTTTGGAAATGGCCTAATATCTAACTCATATTCTATCGAAATCCTTCATTCAACTCCGCCCATTTTGATGTCTGCAACAACGTTTAAGTATGACCACCATAAAATGTTAATTGCTGTTTGGGAAAGGGTATTAATGTAAACATAACACCAAGCCTTGTTTATATAAAATGATAAGGAATTAACGGGATGTTAGGGTGTTGCAATTATCTAGCGCTGATGGAGATAACAAAATGGGTGTTAATAGGTCTAACGATAGATTTGGTTTATTGGAGTTTTACGCCGTTTTCAACTGGTAAGGTCATATTGCGGAGGCCGGAGCACCTACCCATGGGTTCCTGATATTTCTCATACCAGTACTGCCACAACGTCCAAATCGAGGCTCCAGCTTCTCGCCCACAAATGTTAACGATATCAAACCATTGTTGGGTGACATTTTAGTAAGAAAGGATATTTGCCACGGTCGGGGATCGAACCCGGGAACTCTCGAGTGGGAGATTGATTAACCCTTTCCCAAACGACAAAATTTTAGGGTGGTCCAAATTCAAAGATGATGCAGACGAAAATTTCAAGTGAATGAAATTTTATATTTTTTTGTCTTTTGGGGTAGAAAACATTGTGAGAAATGAAGAAATTGCTTGTCACAAGCAATTTCTTCATTTTCCACGATGTTTTCCCTAAGCCATGATCTTGTGGGGAGTCAAAAGGAGTCACTGTGTGGTAATGGGTTAAATAACGATAGGATTTAGGTATACTATAGCAACAAAGATATTGAGGCAAAAGGGGGAAAATGATGATCATCAGGATATTCTTGTTTTGCCTCAATGTTTAAATGAGCTTTCCTTTCAGAGACGTCAAAACCTAGTCTTGTTCGAGAAAGTGTAAATGACCAAACTAGGCCCGTAGGAAAAAATATATTGGAGTGGGCTGAAGCTCCTGTGTCTGAATATTTGAGGGGGGGGGGGGGGGGCTTAATTGGATTTACCCTAAATGTCAGTAAAAAGATGACAAGAGGACCAAGATGGTCCTATATCGCTCACCTTAGAGCACCTGAGACATACTTTTTAACAAACCTTTTAAATCTCCGAGGATTTTGAAAAGGAGTCATATGACAATGGTACACACTTAATTTCAAAGCACAATTTGGGAAAAGATTGTCAAAGATTTTTCCCTATATCTGTATTTAAACCAGAAAATCCACAACATATTGCTGAATTTCCATTGCACATAGACAAATTGAAGCATTAATCTTGGAAAGATGTCATCAGGCTATAATATTTAGAAACCATAGAAAGTTTGGAAATTCTAAGACAATTTTAAACCTGTTCCCACTTTTTCAAATCTAGAATACCTCATGGTAGAGCTTATTTTCAAAGCGAAATGATAACTTGAACTAATCTGTTGAACAAAACAATATGACACACACAACTTATATGCACTTTTTTCTGTACAAAATGCAAGAGCCTAAAGCATAGGAATAATTCTAAAAGTTCTTAAACGAGGCAAAAAAATTATCTTCAGGCCTTAACAAGTTGAAAAGATTGTCGAACATTGCCCTCTATCATTTATATGGAACCCACAACATAGGGGAAATATTCATTGAACAGTAAGGATTTGGTTATGGTTAAACCTTTTCCATACAACATAACATAAGAGCAGACATAATTAAAAGCTGCTGTAGATGATAAAACAGGTGTTGATAAAGACTGCATTCTTCATGTATAAAAATGCAGAGAAAATGATGAGGCAAAATGAGACAACACAGGCTATCAAGTTATCAACATTTTCTTCTTTTACCATATCATTTACAAGCCTTTTCTGTCGGTGAGGCAAACCTGTGTATGGTAGAGAAAGGGCATAATGCTTTCCCATACAGAAAGGTAAAGAAAGGAAATAGACTGTCGCAATTTGAAAGTTCAGAATACAAAATTGACAGCGGTACAAATAGGATTCGTTTACAATAAACTAGCATATAAAATATTGAATAAAATAAAATATTGAGGTAAAAGGAGAATCAGCACTTTCTTCATTTGACTCATTAATTTCCAAAGCCTTTTCTAATAGGGACTTCAAAACAAGGTCTTTCCAGGAAAGGGTTAAAGTATTTAGTTGATCCCTAAACAAACACAAGTGGATTAGGTGCCTCAGGGATACAGGTAAAAGAGGGTAATGGCTTTCAGAATCATAAAATATCTTTTTAATATTTTAACACCCTATGTTGAGGGTATTCATTTGAATTCTTAAATCAAGACTATTCAAATGAGTACCCATAACAAAGCGTTCAGATTTTAAACATCAAATATAGAATGATTTACCTCCTTTTATCTGTAGCTCCATATGCATTCTTTATCAGATATTATGATCTGCATAATCTGATAATAGGGATATGATATCGTCGGTGGGGAGTCAAAACCTCGTAACTCCAGCTTATTCAAGCTGTAGTTACGAGGATTTGACTCCCCACCAACGATATGTGATAAAATCTACCTGGTCAAAACAATTCCTCACTTGAAAATTCCAGAACCCATAACATAGGGCTTCTTTCCTTGCAATGTGATGATTTTTAGTATTCTGTTAGAGGTCTATGAGATGTAAAGTCATGCAAAATTTCAAGACTCTAGGCCAAATAGTCCTTGAGAAAACTGTGTTTCAGTGTGAAACCTTAAACCCCACAACATAGGGCCAATTTTTCTATAAGCACAATGGGAGACATTTTCCGATTAATTGCCCTTGTCGATATAGGTGGCGCGGCGACCACATTGGTCCGCTTCACTTCCGGTTTACTTCCGTGTTCTACAAATTTACTCGATAATCCACACAGATCTCAACATAAATAAACAATTGTATCGATACAACTGACGAATATGGCTTCGAAATACGGTTCCATGTATCTGTCTGACCTCAAGGCTGAACTGAAACGTAGGAATGCGAAGACTTCTGGACGGAAAACCGAATTAATAGACAGGTAAATAATCGGTCCGAGATGGCGAGAATCTGTTCAACAGACTGTTGTTTATGAATCTATTGCAAACGATTTGTGTTGTTTTTCATTCTAATCGTGTTGTTAAATGATTTACTATAAAAAAGATACGATCTACGATTTCACTATAGAGTTTAATAATTGTGGATAAGCATCTTATCTGCATTTTCAGCATAATTCGGTGTGAACAAAATGCATGGGGCCAGAAGTGGGTGGGGTATTTTGTTTTCTGAGAAAGTCAAACGTTCCTTGTGTTGCAATGATAACTTTGAATAGCAATGAATTTTGTGCTAAAAATAAAGTTTTAATGTTATGTTTTGATAATCTGTATGTGTTTTTAAAAAAGCATGTAACTATGGCTTGAATCAAGCCATTGTAATGAGATTTCGTAACAACAACCACAAAATACTATTTGTTTGTCCGAAAATACATCACGGTCGACTGGATAGAATCAGTCCCTATTGAAATTTATCTGTTTAGATATAAACTGTACACACAAGTGTGACTGCAAAGTGTGTAAGTTATTACTAACATTATAATGCCACACAATTTGGTAGAAAAACTAGAAGTGATGGCAGTACAAGGTAATTTACTCTATTTTCAGACTTGAGGCATATGACCGAAATTCCAACTTTGGGCAAGATTGTGAGACGCAGTCGGAATTCTTTATGGATTTACCAGAAGCTACAGCCTACAAGGACCTTCATGCGGACCAGAAGCTGTCACCTTTATCATTCGACCTGGCTTATGAGTATCTTGAACCATTTAATGTTGAATTTGACAGTGACGCTGTGGATTTGTACAAGGAGAAATTTCTCAGGTACATACGACTGTGTTCCACAGATGAAATAGATTTTGTTAAATGTGCCTGTCGTGCCTCCATGAAGAAGAAGGTTATATATCTGGTTGATGTGTCATTTAAAAAATCTGGCAAGGTGCACGAGGCCCAATGTGAATGCGGTGCAGGTGAAGGTCCCCATGGACATTGTAAACATATTCGCGCAGTGTTGTATGCATGCTGCAAGTTCATCAAAAGCGGTGTAGTCAACGTTGAACTCTCCTGTACAGAAAAGTTACAAACTTTCCACAAAGCCAAACGGCATGTCGGCTCACCAATTAAGGCTGAAAACTTAAAAATGCCTGGGGCTGATGAAGTCTGCAACTTTGACTCGTATGACGTGCGTCCACAAGAGTACAGAAACACAGACTGGTATCAGTCCCATTTTTACAACACATGCATGAACCATCCTGGGATTTCAGACATGCCGATTTTCCAAATATTCACTGCAGCGAATGTAAGGGGTGTGGCTAATGACCATGACTACCTCATAAACACGCCAGAGGATCAGTTCCTAAGGTCGCTGAACCTTTATGAAATAAGTAACGAAGATCGTTTGACTCTTGAATTTTGCACCAGAGGTCAGAGCAGTAATGCGCGTTGGTTTGAAGAGAGGGAGAAGAGACTTCAATCGTCCAACTTCGGAGCCATATGTCGAGCGACAGAAAGAGCCAACATGGAAAAGCTCGCTACATCTATGATCACAGCTAGTAGGTTCAAAAAGAACAAAGCTATAGTACATGGTCAAACATTTGAAAAGGAGGCGATCCACAAGTACGAGAGTGACCATGGCGTGAAAGTCCAGAATTGTGGCATTTTTGTGTCAAAAACACACCCATTCATTGGGGCATCCCCAGATGGTGTGATTAGTGAGGATTTGATATGTGAAGTGAAATGTCCATTCACAGCAAAAAACAAGCAAATCACATCTGTCACTGTACCTTATTTAAAAGAAGAAAATGGAGAGTTATCACTCAGCAGAATCCACCCATATTTTTATCAAATTCAAGGCCAGTTGTTCTGCTCAGAAAGAAAGTCATGTGATCTTGTCATTTATACAATCAAGGATGTTGCTTATATACGCATTCATAGAGATGAAAAGTTTATTATATCAATGTTAGGGAAATTGCAGTCATTCTTTGAAAAATACTTCAAACCAGCTTTGCTTGACAAACTTTTTTATAAACCCCTCTAATAAACGGGCGGTAATCATGTGAATTTGCTGATATGTTGTCCTATTGTTTGTAAACAAAGAATGCATTTTTTTAACTGACGTTTTTCCATATTGTTTGACATACCAAGTTGTAGGTCTTACTCTCCGTTTTATTCTGATACCTAGATCTTCTGTCAATTTCTTGTTAAAGCCCGTGAACATTCAAGAGTAGTGATTCTTTTTTGTTTACAAACAATAGGAAATATATCATAACAAAGTCAAGTGATTATAGCCCATGTTATACACTTGCTCTGGTCACTAGTCTGAAATTTCCTTGGATGTTGATAAAGATAGGATTTGTTTAATATGTAGCAAAAAAATATTGAGGCAAAAGGAAAAAATCAGCATTTTCTTCTTTTGTCTAAATGATTTCCAAAGCTGTAGTGGTATATCACATAAGATTCAGTAAACCTTGAAAACCATAGTGTTTATAAAATTAATTGTAAGTAAAACATAATGGAAAAAGAAGAAATAGCTCATCTTGAGCAATTTCTTCTTTTACCATAATGTTTTATTCACAATTATTATTCATTTACAATAATTAGAATGACTTATTTAACAGTTCTCAGCATGAAATATCTCGAAAGCCTCTATTTCATGACAATTTTGAGGACATGATGTGGGGCAGCCGCACTTTTGAAATGATTGGGACATTACTCTGATTTAGATGAAGCTGTAGTGGAGCCGAAACAGCTTATTGGGATGGGGAGAACACTGACACCTCTGGTCCTGTCTCGTCATCAATGGATCAAAAACGTTTACACAAATTATTTTTGAAATGTTTAATATAGCAATTGAAATGTAGTAGGAAAAGGAGAAATAGTGCTTGTTCTCAGCAATTTCTTTCCTTTTCCTAAAGGCTATATTTCAATAATGAACATTAATGTTTATGAGCAACAAAAATGATTCAGTTTCATTTTGGATGAGTCTAACTTTGTATATCTCAAGGTAAAATGATGTCCCAAATTTTTTATTGTAGTTGTGGATGAAAACATTATGGGAAAAGAAGAAATTGCTCAAAATGGGGTTTACTTGTTTTATTGACATGGATTTATCATATGATATGAACGTTAAATGCTATAGAAATTAAATCCAACAACTGTATAACATACTTCTTGTCTTGTTTCCAAACAAACAAAATTCTAATAGCCCATACAATGATGACTCTTAATCTACAAAACTATACAATGCTGGTTTTCAAAAGAACCTTTTTAGAAAGGCTGTTCTTTTGAATACCAACAGTGTATAGTTTGGTTGAGAAATAACAGAGAAAACCCATACACTGTCTGTATACTCACAGAGAATGAGAAAACTCAAATATGGGCCCCTATCACTTTAACACTTTCCAAACAATAGAATATTAGGGTTGTCCATTTTGGAGGGAGTTGAAGACTGAAAAAAATAAATAATATGAAAAGAAGGAATTCTTTTATTATAGTCCAGAAAATATTGAGGCAAAAGGAGTGATTGTCACCTGCACTTTTTTTGCATCAATCTTTTCCAAAGGATTTTTATCTAAGGGACATCTAAACCAAGTCTTGTTTTGGATAGGATTAACCCTTTCACAAACAGTAAAATTGTAGACTGTTTGAATTTGAAAACCGTCACAAATAACAGTTAAGCCATTACCAGACTGCAAGATTTTGGGGATGGATTTGGTGCAGTGATAAGTTCGTAACATGCTGAACTTGCAACACAGGGGTCGCAGTTCACTACCCCGCCTCTCAAGTCTTTCGGATGGACTTTGACCCTTACCCAAACTTTTGACTTTTCAAATTTAAAAGCTGCTTCAGAAAGACAAAATTGGTATAAATGCATATAGAAATTGTGTATATTATGGCTCAGAAAATATTGAGGCAAAAGAGAAACTGCTGGTTATCAACAATTTCTTCTTTTGCCTCAATGTTTTCCCAAGTCATTTCTATTAGGGATGTCAAAACCAGGACCCGGTTTCTCGAAAATACTAAACTAAGTGCTCATGCTCAAATCTGAGCACCGTGCTCAAATCACACAAAATTCATGTGAACTTCAATCGAATACCCATCAATGTTGAAGAGTATTTCATTGAAGATGAGCATGTACTCATGACTATGTATTTAACTTTTTTCATGAAACCAGGGCCAGGTCCTGTTTGGGAAAAGGTTAAACCCAGGTCCCGTCTCAATATGACCTTAGCAGTTGAGTTGGATGTAAATCTCCATTAGCCTTAGCAACATTTTGGACTGTTCCAATTTGAAAGGTGTTGGAGACAGCAATTTCAAGTTGAACTTTTGAAAATATTTCAGTTCATGTAAAAAACATTGTAGAGAATGAAGGAATTGCTTGTGACAAGCAAATTCTTCATTTTCTACTATGTTTTTCAACGCCATTATTTTCTGAAGAGTCAAAAAGAGTCAATGTGAAGTAATGGGTTAGACAAGATAGGAATTGTGTATAATGTAGCACAGAAAATATTGAGACACAAGGAGAAAGTGCATGGTTTCTATCAAAATCCTTCCAAAACTTAAGTCTTTTCCAATTAGAAAGCTGTTGCAAATGGCAAAATATATGCTTTAGAAGAGTATACATTTGAGTATAATCTAGCACAAAAACTATTGAGACAAAAGGGAAAAAATGTTGATTATCAGCATTTTCTTTTGCCTCAAAATTTCAAAAGCTTTTTACATAGGGGCGTCAAGACAATTCAAGCATATTTAGGAATTATACGACTTCTGAAATTGCATAACATAAAACAGATGTATATAATTTTTGATGACAGTTTAGTTTCCGTTGCTGTCATTGGCTCAACCAGGATACGGTATGTCTTGGCTAGACCGATAACTCTTTCAACATGCACCCTTTTGCTTGATATTTTTCTGTCTCTGAGAACCGTTTCTCCAGTCATTCGATTCTTTTTCTTAAAAAATGTGGGGATGTTTACGTGAACATCACGAGCTGCAAAAAGGTCCTGAACATTAAAACCCTTGTCAGCCATGATGCTATCTTTGGGATCACACATATTGATCATGTTACTCCGTTCAACAATCTGCCGATCACTGGTGGATCCCCCATACGCTGGCGAAATGTAAGAGACCAATCCTCCAGGTGTGACACCAACAAGTGTCTTCACAGTGTTTCGGTTTTTATATGTCGAAAAGGTAGCCTGCTGTGATGTTGGGTTTTTGGGCTTTTTCACCGGGCACTCTGTGCCATCTACAATAACACGGGTGTTCGGATAGCAGCGTTTGAAGCCTGTTGGTGCAAAGTAACGAACTTGCTCTTGATTTGGCCAAATGTTAATTTCTTTCCACTGTTTCTCCATGAATATTACCCATGTAATGAATACATTACTGACAACACTTTCTGCTATTCCAAACATTCTTCCCAGTTCATAGTTTGGTGTATGACGTCGGAGTTTAATGAGCACCATGAACAACTGATTTGGTACACTGATATTAGAAACATGGTGATAAACATAATTCAGGTGATAAGCGGCTGGGCCAAGTGAATTTAAAACAAAAGAAAACTTAACATAATTTTCAAGCCCTGTGAAGTAGCGAACACCAACTGGATCCTTCTCAAAGTTGTGTATGTCATATGGTGCCTGTTTGGGCGTCTGACTCGCTACATCTACCATAGACATCTGCACGGCGTCCATTTGCTCAGTGTTCTCCGTATCATCGCTTGTATAATCCGCACTGGAGCCTACAGTTTCACTGGCACCTATGTCATCGGCATCCATCATTTGAAATTTCTGGGCAAAGTAAATGGGTTCCTGATTAGTTGAGTCCTGAAACAACCTTCGGCGCTTCACTGAACGTGCCTCAGATCTCTTTGCACGTGCTTTTGAAGACTCTGTTTCAACAGCTGGTGCCCACGTGAAGACCGATGGTACAGCTGTCTTCTTTAATGTCCGTTTCTGTCGATCTTGACCTGAAAATATACACCACATCGTTTTCAGAAACCGAGACCAGGTCTTGTTTAGAAAAGTGTTAATGCAGGAATATTTGCTGCTTAGCCCTTTCCAAAATAGGTCCTAGTTTTCACATCCCTAATACAAAAGGCTGAAAACATTGAGAAAACAAAAGAAAATCAGCACTTTCTCCTTTACTCAGACATTCCATTGAAGCATTTATTTAACATTGATTGGGAAGAAAGTTTCTTCATCTTATTTTAATCCCTATACATTGAGCTTCCTGGAAATCCACCAATACTCCCACTGAAAATTATGGCCACCTTTTGTCTCAATATTTACTGTGCTATTGAGTGTACACAAATCATACCCTTTTCAACACATGTATGTTTTATTCTGAAGTAGCTTTCAATTTTGAACACCCTGAAATTTTGTCATTTGGGAAAGGATTAATCCTGTCAACTATTATCAACAATTTCCATGTAGCAAAAAGGTAAACATTGATGACCTAGTTTCACCATAAGCATAATCGGTCCGACATATTCGTTGTACCTATCAAAAGAAGAAATCGTGAAGTAAACTGACATTTCGGGTTTAAATTTAACCATTCACATGATAATATAGGCCCGTCTACATACCGTGGTATGTCAATGTCACATAATCATTTTCTGTGAAATGATTGCGGCAAATGTAGCTGTATTTGCTGTTTGGTTCCCACTTTCCGAACTTCGATTTTCCGTCTTCTTTTGCTCGCCGTATAGCGTGTATCCATGCGTCCCGTCGTGTCTTGTCCTTAGGAATAATGTGATCGCCACTATAAGTACAGTTGGGGACAACACAGGTAGTTTGAGGCATTATATTGATTGTTGAAAACTTGTCATTCGTCACTTACGCTTCGCTGACTATGAATGGAAAACTAAACCGGAAGTTGGTCGGACCAATGCAGGCGTAGCGCCCTCTATTTTGATAGCGAGGGAAGATAACTGACCGGTATCGCTCATTATTTGAAGTATTTTGGTAGAGGGCATTGAGACAATACTACATACAAAATTTCAAGGCTCTAGACCTTATAGTTTGGGAGGAGAAGATTTTTTAGTAATTGTGGACAGACAGACGGACGGACGGACAGACGGACAGACGGACGACGGACGGTGAGCGATCACAATAGCTCACCCTCAGCACTTCGTGCTAAGGTGAGCTAAAAACTGGGCATTTTTGGCAAACTTAAGCGCGTAAAGTATGGTATAGAACTTATTCAGACAAAATGTTATGAGCATTTTCTTCACGGATTTGCCTTTCATAATATTATGCTCGTCGAAAAACGTCAGTTTATAGAAATGGGTTAAGTGCATACAGACAGACGGAAATGCATGGTTAGACGGATATGAAACAAAAAAATAATTATTTTATCATAATAAACGTTCTCCAATTGTTGTATAGCATAACGCTGATTTTCAACAGAAGCCTCGTAACTGCAGCTGCAGATACGATGTTTTTGTTCAATTCCGACGTCCAACGATCAACAAAACGTTGAGCCTACAGCAAATAAACCTATATAAAACATCACCACACAGTGACTCTTTTTGACTCCCCTTTCTAAAGATAATGGCTTTGGAAAACATTGTGGAAAATGAAGTAATTGCTTGTGACAAGCAATTTCTTCATTTCTCACAATGTTTTCTACCAAAAAAGTAAAACAAAATGTAAACTTTCATTCACATGAAGTTGTCGTCTGCGTGATCTTTAAATAGGGAACGATTTTATTTAGTTAATGGTGACGTAAGTTCGGACAAACAAATAGTATTTCGTGGATGTTGTTATAAAATCTCGTAACTACGGCTTGATTCAAGCCGTAGTTACGAATTTTTTTAACAACACCGACGGTTTATCAAAACATAACGGTAAACAAGTTCTATTTTTAGCAGAAAATTCAGTGCCATTTGGAACAGCCCAAAATTTGTCGTTAGGTAATGGGTTAAAAAACTTACCCGGCAAATTATACGTTAACACCGATTAACAACGAAAAATCCAAGCTTGTCGGGTTTCCTAAACAGACTTGTAAATGAAATTTTCCACCTTTCCGTCTATGTCTCGCCTTGCAAGATCAAGTGTAAAGATCTAAATGACTAAACTGAAGGGAAACCACGCGGTGTTATTTAAGTAAACAATGCGATGAACTTTGTGCTAAAAATAGACCGGGTTATTTGTCGTGTATTGATAAACCGTCGGTGTTATTATAAAATCTTGTAAATACGGATTGAATTAAGCCGTAGTCAAAGATTTTATAGCAACACCTACGAAATAAGTATTGTTTGTCCGCTCTTACGTCACGGCTGGCTTGATGAAATCGTTCGCTATTAAAATGAAACCATGCGATGTAAAGTAAACATTGATGACCCCTTTCTTTCTAGGTCAAATATAAAGATATAAATAGATTATAGTCCAAACACGATATTATGACACTTGTTTAGAAAATACTCTTATGTAAACAACACGAAACTGAACTCCAATCTATAGTCCCACTACGAAATAATGACACAAGTTTACAAAATTTACATGTTATGTAAGCAACGGGGAAATACGTTTTTATTTTCAATGATATTTTGTATGCGTTGGTTCGAACCTCGCAGATGTATGCAAGGCAAAATTACAGTATTAATACAAATATACAAATGGGGGGGGTCGTTTTCCTAGTATTACACAATTGTTACTGAATTTCCCCCTCACAGAAATCCTGGATCCGCCGCTGTTTCCCCCTTATGTACATTTATTATAATATTATAGGTAAATTTTATAAACGTCATGTGCCTCAATGTTGTGCGTCAACTAGAATTGTAAATAATTGAAGAAAAAACATGCGATACGTTATAACGTAAACATTTGTGACCCGTCACGCTAAAAGGGTCCTTATCAGAAGTCCAAAAATCCAAAGTTTGACAATTTTGTCAGACGCAGCACAGGTCAACCAGATCCCATATGAGAAAAAATGAACAAATGGTAAGATATGGAAAACATTACAGATTCAGAAAAGTACGTAAAGGTGAAAAGTATCGGCCCTAGTCTGGCTGCGCGAATTGCGCAGACTGACTAGGGTCGATATTTTTCACACATCGGATAAGGTCCCTTTTAGCGTGACGGGTCACATTTTTATCTGAAAAAGGGACTCTCTGCTGATCTAAGAATCAGGATACGCTTCGTTTCCATAGCAACATGTATTATCTGGACACGATATTTTGACACATTTTACACATTGTAAACAACACAATTTAAAACTTCAAAGTACTGTAATTTTTGTAAGTCAGGCCCGAAGGAACAGGGGGGGGGGGGGGGGGGGGCTAGGAGGGGCTAAGCCCCCCAATGTTGGCCAAAAATGCCGAATTTTCTTAATTTTACACTGAAAATTTTGGGAAAATCCAAATTAGCCCCCCCCCCCCCCAATTTTCAGGACAAGGGCTTTAGCCCCCCCCCATATGAAATTGCTTCCTACGGGCCTGTAAGTAATAGAGAAGAAAACTTTGAGACACAAGCAAAATTGTATGCTATCGTAACTTTTTTTTATTCTCTCAATCTTTTTCAATATACTCTTGACCACACACGCCAAAACCTGGCCCTGGTTTCTCGAAAAAAGTTAAGTATATTCTCATGAGAATATGCTCAACTTCAAAGGGATACTCTTCAACGTTGGAGGTTATTCGATTGAAGTTCACGTGGATTTCGTGCGATTTGGGCACGGTGCTCAGATTTGAGCATGAGATCGTACTTAAGTTTTTTCGAGAAACCGGGGCCAGGACTTCGCTCATTTTGTAATGTAATAGGTTAACCCATTCCAAAAATGGAGACGCTATTTAACACCCAAGAAAACTTTTTGGGAAAACATTGGACAAAATTGGCAAATTGCTTGTGACTGGCAATTTCCTCATTTTTCAAAATATTTTCTATTCCAAATTGGAAAATTTTTAATATTGCATCAACTTGAAACTGTCGTCTGCAACACTTTCAAATTGGAAAAGTCTAAAATTTTGTCGTCTGGGAATAAGTTAGCTAGATAGACAGTTTCTGAATTAGAATAAACAAAAAGCAAGAGTTGAAATAGAGTAAGAGATTGTTCAAAATCAGACTGCAAGGATTAACCCTTTCCCAAACAAGACCTGAGGTGCGTTCTTTAGAGCGAGATTTCTTGAGATTTCTTAAGATGTTTTAGGATAAAGCGTTCTTCTGAGCAAGATTTTAAAGACGATCACTGGGAGCCGCCATTGCTCTATACTTCTTTCGGAACACCTCGGTAAATTCTGTAGAATACATATGGGAGAGAATTGACCGAGTTGTTCCGAATGCTCCATGTTACCACGGCAATGCTCAATACTTCATACAAATGATGTCATCATAACGTCATTTGTATAAAGTATGGGGCATTCGGAACCCCTCGATCTGAATCTATGTCTTATAAACGCTTTATCTAAAGCACCTTAAGAAATCTTTAAAAATCTCGCTCTAAAGAACGCGCCTCTGGTTTTAACGTCCCTTATAGAAAAGGCTTGGGAAAACATTGAAACAAAAGGAGAAACTGCTGATAAACAGCAGTTTCATCTTTTGTCTCAATGTTTTCTATGCCATATTTTACACAGATTATATCTTTAATAGCATCCATTTTGTCATTTGAGACAGTTTTTGAAGCGGATCATTCCAAAATTTTGCCGTTTGGGAAAGGATTTAGCAGACACATCACGATCGTCACTTTTTTTCAAATATCTATGGTGTTGTCCTTTAGAATAACCGATCAGAGATTATTTTTAGATTGGATTTGAAACAGCTTGTCGTTATATCATAATCCCTATAGTGGTTAGTCTGGTTCCCTGCCTTCTATACTGCGGAAAGAAGTAGTAACAGGGGAGGGAACCCAGACTATATAGTGGTTTGCCTTTTTCCAACAATCGGAATAGACTCCTTTCATTTATCGTTTTAGTCCATACCCGCAGAACACTTCCGGTAATCCGAGTCTTCTCTGATGAAAATTCACTCGTTGATATTTGGATGTCGTTATTTACAACAGAGCGCTGTCCCATTCAAAAACAAAAGAAAATTCCGACACAGCGACATAACTTCTGTCGGAATTTTCTTTAGTCTTTGAATGGGACAGCGCTCTGAAAACAAAGAAAACACGGGGCTACGGAAGAAATGCTGATTCTTGTTTAAGTGTTTTTCCCTTGTGAGTCTTTTCAGGTATGGAAAACTTAACTGAAGTACTTTCTCAGACTCAAATCTGAGCACCGTACTCAAATCACATAAAATCCAAGTGAACTTAAATGGAGAGTATTCCATTGAAGTTGAGTATGTACTCATGAGTACGTAGGCCCCTACTTAAGTTTTTTTTTTCGAGAACACAGGACCTGGTCTTATCTGGGTAAGAGATAACATATGATAGTGACAAGATTTGAATGTATCCCATTACCAGGCGCAAAATTTGAGCCTGGTCCGAATTCAAGGACTTTGCAGACGACAGTTTCAAGTGAATGAAATTTAACATTTTCTGGTATTTTGAGATAGAAAACATTGCACTAAATGGAGCAATTGCTTGTCACAAGCAATGAATTCATTTTCCCCAAATGATTCCCAAAGCCATTATCTTGTAGGGTGCCAAAAAGCGTCAATGTGTTGGAAGGGGTCAAGCTTTTAATTGAATCGACCAAACGCCGACTGTCAATCAAAAACATCGATTAGCCAATGGACGATCAGAAAAATGTCATGCCCCAATTGTTCTTCGTTGCACGTGTTCTTGTATCGATTTATCGACTGACAATCAAAACAATCGACATGCCAATGGCAAAGAATTTTGTGCTAACAATAGACTAGGTTTACTGTTATGTTTTGATAAACCGTCGGTGTTGTTGTAAAATCTCGTAAGGCTTGAATCAAGCCGTAGTTACGAGATTTTATAACAACACCTACGATATACTATTTTGTTTGTCAGAATTTACGGCACGATTAACTGGATAAAATCGTTCCCTATTAACGATCACATCCCCATTGTTTGTCTTAAATTCTATGTTGGGCGGAGCGATCTGTCGATTGGCGTTTGGTCAATTACAAGTATAATACGTTCAAAGTTACAACGAGAATCGTTTACGGTTGTTTTGGTTTATTTTTAGGTAGAAATACTACCTTTACCTATGTAAAATTAAAGCAAGACAACCGTATCTATTCTCGTTTAATTGTGAATCTATTATACACTGATTCTACGATAAAGTGCATATTTTAATAAAATAGCTGTCCTCGTGCATGCATGTTAATGTTCAGGCACTGAGGTGGACATTTATTGCTTTTTTGATGACCCTGACATCGTGTCTAACTATTGAACATGAAACACTTTGCTGAATATGAAAGTTGAATGTTGGGCACAGGACAAAGCATGCCGGATTATGCAACAATTTGCTTGTCCTCACACCATATGTCTTATTTCAAAGCCGATTTTCAATTTTGTTAGTGAACATTTGGCACTCTGAGAGGTCTGTTTTCAACAGGAATGAACTCGAGACTTAAAATCATTTAAATAGAGATTTACGAATTAGTACGAAATGGAATACGAATACGAAACCGAAATAAATTTGTGGGGGGGAGGGGGCATCTCAGTACATTCGAAGCTGGTTTCCGTCTCAGCGAACGTTTCTAATTTCGGAGGTCGTGGGTTCGAACCGTACTCTGTCCTGTAATTTTGCCAAAGTACCAACATACCTTTTTATACGCCCGAAGGGTCGTATCATGTTATCGTCTGCATCGTCTGTCTGTCCGTCTGTCTGTCCGTCTGTCTGTCCGTTAGCAAATTCGTGTCCGGTCCATAACTTTCAAACTATAAGGCCTATGGTCTTGACACTTCACAGGTGTATAGATCTTATAGCTAGGGTGTGCAGAGCGCAAGAACCACAACTCTACCATTTGTAATTTTTGACTTATTGCCCTTTGTTTGATTTTGGTTGATTCAGTTAGCAAATTCGTGTCCGGTCCATAACTTTGAAACTATGAGGCCTATAATCTTGAAACTTCACAGGTGTATAGATCTCATAGCTAGGATGTGCAGAGCGCAATAACCATGACTCTACCATTTATAATTTTTTACTTATTGCCCTTTGTTTGATTCAGTTTGCAAATTCGTGTCTGGTCCATAACTTTCAAAATACAAGGCCTACGATGTTGAAACGTCACATATGTGTAGAACTCATAGCTAGGGTGTTTGATTACATTATCTCATTGATGATGACAATCTGATTAAATTTGTGAATATTTTAGTAGTACTCGGGTACTTGCAACACTTTGTGAATATTTTAGTACTTGGTGAATTTTCTTTTATCGGATACTTGCAAGAGACTTTTAGAAAAGAACAGGACATCAACAAATATCACACACCCCTTTATTTCTGAGCTTCGGGCGTATAATGCCACGCCCAGCGTTGCTCTTGTTTATTAAAGGAAAGCATTGAAATATACTTAACGGCACATCCAATGCAAATCTTTATCTAGAATCTTGTATATACCCTTATAATTTCGCCGAAACTTGAACAGTCGAAAAGCTGATCATTATCCAAAGTACAAATGGCCTATGTTCAGCTCCTTCACAGAAGACGAATTTACCTTTCCGCCATAGACGGACCCATGTCTTTCAAAAAACAGTTAAAATCTGGGCCCGGTTTCTCGAAAAAACTTAAGTATAATCTCATGCTCAAATCTGAGCACCGTGCTCAAATCGGCCATGATTTTGAGTATGGAAGATGAGAACGGTTTCTCGAAAATTCTCAGATTCAACTTCGTGCTCAAAATACCGGATTTGAGCATGGATATTTGAGCATGCTCAGGGGCTTTCTCAAATCTATTTACATTGCTCAAATATGGCGGATATGTTTGAAGCGACAAAAATTGAAATTTTGAAAGGCCAAAACTGCTAAAATAAGTTGTCTAGAGAAATGTCAACATTGATAGCGTGTGTCCCAGATCGGAATGAACGATCTTACATGTACAATGGAGGCTGTTTTCGGTATCAGAACGCACAGAACGGATGCAAAGTTTCGTTGAAACAGAGGTAAATAATCGTTCGAGATTGACCCAAATTAGCAGTTTCTAATGCAAAATGTACTGTCAACAATGACAAGAAAAATAATTAGGGTACGAATAACTTGTGGTGCGAAATTTATTATGAATTACGTCATTGTGTAACGAATTATAACTCAAGGGAAACGACTCTCGGTTGGGGATGTTGACAGTGTCAAGGACGCAAGGTTGAATTTCCTAGTTTGAAGACATTTTGTCTTTGCATGCAAACATGGATTGCATTAGGTATACTCATTGGTTGTAGGCTAACAGTATTAGATCATGGCAAAGGTATGCTTCGCCCCTTATGATTGACTTTGAGCCTACAGTAAACTTAAAAGAAACATCCATTGCCTAACTCAAGCTGGTGGGTGGGATAAGAGAGTTTGAAATGGTTGATATTTCATGATAATGATAAAATGTATTTCACTGAGTTTTTCAAATGACTGTGTTATTATTAATTAATTAACACATACAGTAGGTGTCTGCGTGTATGACAAAACATTTTCAGTGGAAGCTTCATGCTCATTTCAACAAGCTTTATGTTCATTTTTTCCATAGACTATTCTTTACTTAAAAAATAGGGAAAGATACTGCTCATTGTGTTAATTTATCTTTCCAGATCAGAGAATAAAATCATAGAATGTAGCCTGATAGAAAAACAGATGCTGGACCATGAGAGTACCAATATTTGAAATAAAAGGTTTGAATTATTTTATTTACAAATAGATTAACAATGGTTTGCTAAGATAAGGTCTGATTTCTGAATCTCAGATGCACTAAAATCCTTAATGGTCATGATGTCCCTGACTGTTACATCACATGTTTTCACCGATTTTGTTTCCACCGTCAGGGGCATCACAGGTTTGCCACAGATCATCAAAGCTTTTGTTTTCATTTAAAAAATGATAATGATCATATGATTTCTATGATGAACCTCTATAATTAATATTGTTGATGCCTAGTTTTTTAGACTTACGAACTCATTAAAAAAGGACATGCATGTTTAAAGAATTTCAAAATGCTGATTTTATTAGAAACACTTTTACTGCACAAGTTTTCCTTTTCTTTTGTATGGTCGGCTGGCTGATCTGGATCCATGTTGTTCTTAACGGTAAACCCTTTCCCAAATGACAAAATATTTGGGTGATTCAATTTAAAAGCAGTTGCAGATGACAAAATGTGTGTGAATTTAGATTTGATTTGTGTACAATATAGCTCAAAAAATATTGAAGCAAAACTGTTTTCTAAGTTATGCTATCATTTGTGCCTTTCCTAAACTGAAGCTGCTATGCTGAGGAAAGAAGAAACTGCTGATAATGAGCAAATTCTTGTTATTCCTCAATATATATTATTTTGCTCTCAAATTTTAACAGAATTAAAGTTTACAGTATGGGAAAGAGTTAATTTATCTGCAACTGCTCTCAATACGGATCAGTCTGTTTATTGTGTGATATATGTTTAATAGTAGATCTACATGTATTTGTCTAATTTTTAACCCCTTCTCAAACAAGACCTGGTTTTGATGTCCCTGATCGAAATGGCTTGAGAAAACATTGAGCCAAAAGAAGTAAATGCTGATAACCAGCATTTTCTCCTTTTGTTTCAATATTTTCTTTGCTATTTTGTTCATAACTCTTCTCTTTATCTCTATGACATTTGTCATCTGCAACAGCTTTTGAATAGGACCACGGTAAAGTTTTGTCGTTTGGGAAAGGTTTAAAAGTATTCTGACTTTATTTCTTCACAGAATCCTGTGAGAATATCCTGTAGACAAACAGATTATATACATGAGGCTCAAGATAGCATCAGAAGATAATGGAATGTCCAATGAAGCTGATTTTGCTCCACAAAGTTCAACTTCTTCAGATATGCTGTGCGAGAGACTACAGTACAATGTAGTAATATTCCTGGATACAGTCCATCACCTCATTCCAAATATAATGTCAAATGTATTATAATAATGTCTGTCATCTAAAAACCTTTCAATAGTTTAAAGTGACATTTCACAATAATTTTTAGATAAATTTTACTTTTAAATTATCTGAAAGAGCATATTTTCTTATTTCTTATTTTCTTATTTTTCTTATGAAAATTCTGAAAATTTCAAGCCTAAATATTGAACCGTTTATGAGAAATATATATTTTTGTTCTAAAATTAAACAAATTGTTGTGCACAACAGTTCAGTTATAGAATTTGTCATTTTTGTCTCAACTTTAAAGACATATTTTTCACTTATAAATAACAACTTCAAAAAACTGAAAAGTATTTATACGCATTAGAATAATCAATCTTTGCATCAAGACATACTTTTAAAAAAAGAAATTAATGTGAAATGTCACTTAAAATGAACTATTTTAGACCTTATTTCAGACAGAGAAAGCTTTTTAAAGCATTGAAGAAAATTTGTTGTTTGGAAAACGAACAAATAAATGTGACCAAATCTGGGAAATACCAGACTGGCAAAATATTGGGATGAAATAAGAAAATGCTGAAAATGAGCAATTTCTCCCTTTCCCTCAATATTTTCCATGTACTACCCTAACATGCTTTCTACTTTTGGTACCAATTGTTTTGTTATAGATCTGCATTTTCTTTTACATTCGAGAAAGTGCCACTGTAAGGTATATTTAGTGAGGAGGAATGAACACTACATTTTTTTTGTCACTGATTTATCTATTTATTTATTTATTTTGCAATAATCTTTACTATACAAGATATCATAACACAGTGTGACATGTGAACTTATTAGCCCCTTTCCAAATAAAAAGTTTCTGTGTTGACTAATCTACTTTGAAAGGTGTCGCAGACGTAAAAAAATATTGTCGATAAAGGTTTGATTTGTCTACTATAAAATTGAGGCAAAGGGAGAAAATGCTGATCTCCATTTGCTTCAGTTTTTTTCCCAAAATCTTGGTATTCAGAACGTTATGATTATTAACAATCTTGCGACCAATTTGTACGGGAAATAATAATGAAATTTGTCTAAAAGACTAGTTAAACTACTTCCTCTTTTGTTTTCTTTATAGTCCTAGAACCTGTTGCAAAATGCTATGATGAATAAAACTGGTGTTATTTTGTTGTATGAAACCAACTCATGAGCAAATACTGCAAAACATGGTAAAATGATTTGATGGTTGTTCACTTTACAAAAACTGGTTTTCATTCTCAGTTATAAGAAGCCTGGGAAACATGACACAAAAGAAAGTGCTGATAACCAGCATTTTCTTCTTTTTCCTAAATATTTTCTGTGCTACATTGTAAACAACTTCTTAACAAAATCCATTGCGTTTGTAGTTGGTTTCAAATTACTACAGTCACAGTTTTGACCATTTTTAGCCGAGGTTTTCTAGTTCTTAATCATGTCTGTGTGGCTCAGATTGGATGTAGCAACATGTAATTGAGCCGGGATCTGGAAAAAAGGCCTTTATAGCATTTGAGAACAACATGGATCCAGATCAGCCTGCATATTATACAGTCTGATTAAGATCCATGTCATTCTCTGGTGGGTTCGCCATGCCTTGTAACAACTATCAGAGAGCAATAATATGTATCATGGAGATCAGGTAGTACTTGGGCATGGGCTTGTCTTGAAACATCATATCCTAAATGCTATAAATACCCTTTTTCCAGATCCTGTTTCGTTTACATTTCTGAGATGATAGGATCATACGGCTATCTTGCAAAATGATCATAAAAATGGTCTACCGGGTAAATACACACAAAATCCCCCTTTCAAAAAGTTTTGACAGCGACCATAGAACAATTGGTAACGCATCAACTCCGAGTCTCACTCATGAGATCCTACTGTGACCGTCCCAGGTTCAATACCCAGTCCCTGGTAATATCCTTTCGTGTACATGTATTTGAATTTGTATCACACATATGTTTGAATGATAGTATACCCAAGTGGGAAAGCAGCTGGGGTCGGAAAGGATGTTGTGGTTGTACTGGTGAGAGAAATAACAGGAATCCATGGTTGAGTGCTCCAGCTGCTGAAATATGATTAAAGAAACTAGCAGTTGAAAGAGGCGTTGAATCCCATTTAATCAATCAATCAATCAATCAATAAAATGTCAGAAATGACTTTGGCCTGTTTAGGATTCAAACATGTGCAGAGATACTACATATATTTAGGTAGAATACCCATAATGTGGCCATTTTGCGATTCATAAAACATCAGCTTTTTCCGAGCGTTGTCATTAGATGTCCGAACCTATTCGGGCGCGGTCGTAAACATTCGGAGGTGGAAAGTTCCACCGTCGAATGTTTTCCACGACGTCCGAATAATTCAAACGTCACGCGAATCTCATTATGTGTGGAATACCTTAACACTAGGATTTCCTAACCAGTCTGGGGGTTTTGAAATCATGTACAAGGAAAGCTTTTGAAAACAAAGGCAAAAGAAGAAAATGCTGAGCCTGGCCCTTTTCATTCAATTTAACTAGCTGGAAAATGTTTTTCTGTGAGCTCTTTTTTGTCGTCTGAAATACATGACAAATGCAAGAAGACTGCAACTATAGCATGTCTGTCTAAAGGTCTTGAGGTCCCAAGTTCAATCCTCAATTATGGCCATATCCTGCCAGACATTGTCACCCAACAATGATAGGATCATGTTAAACAAGGGATAACAGCTGGCGGCTCTCAACGGATGCAAAATTGGTGGGAGGAATTAGTCAAAGGAATACATGGCTAGGTGCTCAAGGCATAGTAATCTTTAGATGTAATTAGCAAGCCCGTATGAAATTTCATATTGGGTGGGCTCAAGCCCCTTTGTCTGAATATTGGGGGAGGGGGCTAAATTGGAATTTTTCTAAATTTCCAGTGTAAATTACGGAAAATTTGGCATTTTTGGCCAACTTTGAGGGGGGGGGTGCTAAGACTCCCCCTCCTGTTCCCACGGGCCCGACTACTGTTTAAAAGGGGAGGGTTAAACACCATTCAATCAATCACAATTGCATTGCAACAGCTTGAAGAATTGTCGATTAACCATTTCAAAGCAAAAACTTATTTTGATGTCCCTTACAGAAAATGCTTGGGAAAATATTGGGGCAAAAGAAACTGCTGAGCTTGAAACAAAGCATGTTCTCCTTTTGCCTTAAAATTTTCAGTACTATATTAGGCCTATACACAATTCCTGTATCAAATTCAATTCTGTCTTCTGCATCAGCTTTCAAATTGGAACAATTCTGCTGTTTGAGAATAGGTTCTAGGTCACTTGGACCTTTCTGACTCCCCTAGGCCTATTGGGACTGAACGTCGGATAGGGACCCGTTCGGTAATCGCTTAATTCGTCTGGTCGACGAGTGTCATTTAGCCGTCATAAGGGCCCGTTCGTGTTCTTTTGACGTTAATCTGGCAATTTAAAAAAATTCTGCTCGACAATAAGCTGATTATCGCGATTACAAGAGTAATACCGTTGTATGTTTGGCTATAAACGTATTGACACATTTTCCCGCAAAATGTCAAAACATTCTTTTTTACTCTCATTTACCGGAGAGTATCGAGATTGAGGCCGCTTGTGTAAATGAAAATTAGAAAAAAACCGTTGAGCACCGTGCTCAGTTGAGCATATACTTAAGTTTTTTCGTGAAACACACTCATGGCGACATGCTCAGTTGAGCAAATTTTCTTGCTCAACTCAAAGTTGAGCATGATATTTGAGTAAATACTTAAGTTTTTTCGAGAAACCGGGCCCTGGTCTACTCGGGATGTTCAAGTATTGCGTTCATTACGAAAGAAGGACAAGTTGTGCCTTCCGCGATGTTTGATCCTACGCTAAACCATGACCTTCCCAAATCGGAAAGATGGAGCATGATTCATCACTAAACAAATTGTCTTTCTACAGATGGATTTAGCCTATCCCGATGTACCTGGTGCAATAACTACAGAGTCTGACGATGCCTTTGAGTCACACAGGTCCATCATATTGCCGAATGACTATGATCTCCGTCTTTTAAAGTCGTCTGATCACTAAGTGAGCACTGATTAGGCAGTAATGTTCATTGCAGTCAAAATTTGGGATTTGGTGCAGTGGTAGCGCGCTGGACTTGTAATCTTTAGACCGAGACTTTAAGCCGAGTTCCCGTCTCCATGTGACCTGAACAGTTGAGTGGGATGTAAATACTCCATTCAATCAATTGAAGGGCTGGAAGTGTCTGACATTATAACTATATACCTTCTTCTTGACGGATGGGCGAACGAACAGACAACATGGTATAACCGAATAACCGGTATACCCCTCTGGAGATTGTGCATTATGGGGTGGGTAAATCTACGGACAAATTTGCCCCGTTGCAGGAAAAATATTTTGCAATAACCTTCTTATGATTGCGTCAATTTTCAAACGGTTTGTTGCATGTACCCCGCCTTACTGAGATCTTTCATATGACGTATGATTTAAACGACCAGAAAAACGACGCAATATTCAGATCGATTTTTGCTCGGTTGGGATCAACTTTTGGGAAAAAGTATGAGTGATTTTCGAATGAGCCCAACATCTGAAGAAATAACTCAGTAAGGCGGGTATCAAACCGCTTGTAAATTAAAATGTTTATAACAAGAATGTGTTAGTACACACGTTCTTACCTGAAGCAGGGCTAATTAAACCGTGGTTGTTATCATTTAAAATGATTCCTCAAATAATTAATATATCTGAAAAGAGTGACCATTCTCAAACTATTTTCGCAGACCGATGCGAATAAAGTTATCCTGCAAATGAAATAAAAACAACATTCTATTCATTGAGTGTTAATCCTTTCAAAAAAGGCAAAAGATAGGGAGGTCCGATTTTGACGCTGTTGCAGATGACAAAGTGGATACCGATCAGAAAAAAAGATTTGAAGTTGTCGGCATTTTCTTCTTTTGTCCCAATGTTTTCCCGTGCCTTTTTTATCAAGGACGTCAAAATCAGGTCTTATTTTGGGAAATGCGTAGGTCAACGTTTGAACGAGTGTAAAAAATGAGGATTTTACATAGAATCGCGTGGTAGTAAAAATGAGTGGTCTGCCACCACATTCCGAATCTTCTGATACATCCCCCCTATTTCATTTCCATTTCCATTTCGTATTCCATTTCGTACTAATCCGTAAATCTCTAATAGTAAGCGATTAAAGCAATAATTTGAGCAAAATACTCAAAAGAGTGTTGTCCTCATTTTATACATCAGATACGTTAGACAGATTTAAATGATACTGGAAAGTGTAATAGCAACGAAACAGTAACCTATTATTGACAGAAACATAGTTGTAAATGCATAAAGGCTGAAGAAAAAATGTTATTCTGCTTAAGCTGAATAAGTTTTGAAAAAATTGCGTCTGAAATTATAACTTTAAGAAATATAAAAAAAAATATCGTCAAATACGTTAAGATGTTTTTGGTCGCTGTGCAGCAAAAGCTTCATCCCGAAGACAAAATTCCATTATAATTTCATCATGGATATGCCAGTGGTGTAAAAACACTCTCTTACAAACAAAAATGGATAACATGTTGAATTTTATTGCCATTGTTACAGTTCGACCATCAAATACGTTAAAATCAGATACGTTAGTTAAATTTTATCATTCGATGTTCAACCCCGTCTGAATCCCACAAATTAAAAAATATCTTCGTGTCATGACGTCATGTTGTTTTGTGATTGTTCTATGAGAACTTCAAACCATATGATCAGCATAGCCTGATAGTTGCAGCGTGTTTGTGTACGTGCGAAGTGTGCATGTGGTTCAATAATATCTAAAGGCTAAAAGTGTACCAATTCTCTTTGATTTCGTTGTTATTACCTCCTGCTTAACTTAATACTATACAATATAACATATATTTACATGATGATGATCGTGGGGAAAGGTGTAGTTCTTAACTTTGACACTATCTGATATCTAACGTATCTGATGAAAAAATCTAACGTATTTGATGAAAAGAACATTTGTGTTATATTTAGCAAAACATATGACATTTCGTCTTTTATAATGTCAAAATAAATACAAAAAAATATTTTTTCAATGATTAGCAATACATATACATCCGGCAATACGAGTTTATTTAAAGTCATCAAATACGTTAAATGATCTAAAATATTTTATAAAAACATATTTTTGATATACTGTGTTATGATATCTACCTACCAAAATGTAATATGACTGAACTGTTCAAATTGCATTCATTTAATAGAAGATGACAAACATTTTGAAGATCTACCTTTAATTGGAAAAAGTGTTTTTGCTTCAAAATACAATACAACAGTTCCTGCTTTGAAAAATGCTTGATAGTTTGATTATTACTTATTATGCTATAATATATTTTGCTAGTTTCTGCGAAAAAAGTATGACCGTTCATAATTTGTTAAAGTTAAGTCGTTTTTTCTCACAAAGAAAGGCATAATACATGTGTATAAGCAGATGGTATACCCTAACGTATCTGACGTATGAAAAATAAGGACCTTTGATATGCGTGATTTTTCCTGGAAGTTCATGTACATTTGAGGCCCCTTTTAATTGATTAATGAACTAGACATAATAGACTATTCATTTACGAAAAAATATATGACTTCAAGCCTGGTTGATATTTTTCATTTTTGAACCGCTACTTTGTACATTTAACGTAGAATCAGTGTATAAGGACTTGTGTTGATACTTTCATTCTTTTATATTCTGATTTTTTTCGGGAGAAAGGGCAGAGCCTAGTAAACGGTTATTACATTGAAGATTGAGGAGAAACAGCGTTTTCAATTAGCGGTAAATCGTCGGTGTTATTGCAAATTATTGTAACTGCAGCTTGAATCAAGCTGTATTTACGAGGTTTTTTAATAACACGTTTTACAATCGCACAGTCTTTCAATTTCGAAATGTTTTCATGCTCGTGCCGCACGTTTTCCCTTATGTTAACCAAGGTATCGAGAAGTAAACTCGTCGAATAACCTTTTGGCTTAGCCACACCCTTTCAGGTGAATAAAAACGCAATATAATAAACACTAATATTTACATATAGCTACAAGTATGATATAATGCCCTTGTAGAGAGTAGATCTACCCTTTACTTTTTGAAGTTTGAATTATATTCTTAAACAAACTCAAACAAGGTACGTCTATTCACATGCTTACTTTAGTTTTTTATACTTAGAATATTCATTTGCTTTTCTTGTCCCAATATTTTTCACAAACAATTTGCATAAGGGACGTCAGAAGCAGGTCTTGTTGGAAAAGAATTGGTTTGCACATCACATAAATGTACCATTTTGTGTGAGCTTAATCCGCCAGAATGTTTGAAACCTTTTCCTCAAATGGCGTCTCACCAGTATTTATTCTTGTGTGAATAGTTAAACACGCTTTTGTTCGAAAACCCTTTCCACAAATGTCACATGTGTGTGACTTTTCTCCAGAGTGTATCATTTTATGATTTATCAAAGCAGAGTTCTGGGTGAAACCTTTTCCACAAATGTATCATTTATATGGCTTTTCGTCTGAGTGTAGTCGTTTGTGAACATTAAAACGGGAAGGATATGAAAACCCCTTTCCACAAATGTCACATGTATATGGTTTTTCTCTCGAGTGCAGTCATTTTGCACTATCAAAGAAGATTGTGTGAAACACTTTCCAAAAATGTCACATTTATATTTCGAGTATTCAGCATGCACATTTTTGTGGTCATTTAAGCTATAAGATGTAGCAAAATATTGTCCACAAATGCCACATGTATATTGCGTCTCTCCAGAGTGTATCATTTTATGACGTACCAAAGTACAGTTGTGAGTGAAACATTTTCCACAAATGTAACATTTATATGGCTTTTCTCTAGTATGTACCCGTTTATGAGAATTGAGGTTAGTCTGACACGAAAATGATTTTCCACAAATGTCACATTTATATAGCTTCTCTGGAGTGAATACGCTTGTGAACTATTAAAGAAGTATAACCTGCAAACTCCTTTCCACAAATGTCACATTCAAAATGCTTCTTTTTAGAGTGTCGTCGCCTGTGGTATCTAAGATAATAGGATGTAGCAAACAGTTTTCCACAAATGTCGCAATTATATTTTTTGTCGCCAATATGTGTTATTGAGTGCATGTTTAAATTTGGAGATGTTTTAAAACACTTTCCACAAATGTCACATTGATATGGCCTCTCACCAGTGTGAAGTTGTTTGTGGTGTGTCAAAGAACAAGAGTTGGAGAAACACTTTCCACAAATGTCACATTCATACGGAAATTCGCCTGAGTGTACTCTTTCATGAATCTTTAAGTTCGGAAGACCCACAAAACGTTTTCCACAAATGTCACATTTATATGGCCTCTCACCAGTGTGAAGTCGTTTGTAATATTTCAAACCAGACGTTTGGGAAAAACACTTTCCACAAATGTCACATTTAAACGGCAAGTCACCTGAGTGTACTCTTTCATGAACTTTCAAGTCAGAATGATACAAAAAAGCCTTTCCACAAATGTCACATTTATAAGGCTTTTCGTCCGAGTGAAATCGTTTGTGATTTTGCAAGGTAGAAACCTTTTGGAAACATTTTCCACAAATTTCACATTTATACGGCTTAACATTAGAGTGTAGTCGTTTGTGATCTTCTAATGTAGAAAACTTCAGGAAACACTTTCCACAAATGTCACATTTGTAGGGATTTTCATCAGAGTGCAGTCGTTTGTGATCTTCCAAAGTAGAAGACTGCAGGAAAGACTTTCCACAAATGTCACATTTATACGGCTTAGCACCAGAGTGTATTCTTTTGTGATCTTCTAATGTAGAAGACTCTAGGAAACACTTTCCACAAATGTCACATTTATAGGGATCTTCTCCAGAATGTTGTTGTCTGGGACAAATTAAAGGAGAAGAATGAATGAAACGTTTTCCACAAATGTCACGTTCATATGACATTTGACCTGAGTGTATTTTTTCATGAACCTTTAAGTTAGAACAACGCAAAAGCTCGTCTCCATGAATGTTAACTTTACAACTCTTCTCACCAGAGTACTTTCGTTCGTGAACTTTCAAATTTGAACTTTGCTTGAAACCTTTTCCACAAATATCACATTTATATGGCGTCTTTCCAGAGTGCACTAGTTTGTGTCGGTTTAACGCAGAAGACCAAGTAAAACACTTTCCACAAATGTCACATTTGTACGGCTTTTCACCAGAATGCAGCCGTGTGTGATCTTTCAAATTTGAACTATCCGTGAATGTTTTTCCACAAAAGTCACATTTATATGGTTTCTCGCCATAGTGCATTCGTTTGTGGCGTGTCAGAAAAGAAGAATATGTGAAACACTTTCCACAAATGTCACATTTATATGGCTTCTCGCCAGAGTGCAGTCGTTTGTGACATATCAATGAACCAAGTGTAGTGAAATACTTTCCACAAATGTCACATTTATTTTGCTTTTCACCAGTACCTTCTCTAGCAGAACACGTTGTGATTTTATCCTTTGTAAATTCCTGTTCATTTAAGTCACATTTATACGAGTTAGCACCATATTCCGCTTGCATTAGTTGGTAATCTGTCAAAGCATTTGTTTGTGCAAAACAATGTCCCTGCACGTAAGATTCATATTGCACGGCTCCAGCCCCTAAGGACGAACCATGTTTGTCTTGTACGATATAGTTGTTTGAGTTTTGTTGCATATTGTTACATTCCTTCATTATTTCCATATGTAGATCTACACCTTCGCGAGTAAAAGCTGTATAAGTTTCCATCGTTTCTTGTGGATTCAAAGTTGAGTCACTCTAGTAATAGAAGGTAGAAAAGTTAACTATATCCGTGTTGGACATGAACTGGTTCCAATTCATTTACAAACTATGTAGAGCCGGTACCAATTTACGTTCCTGTTGAACTGGCATCCAACTGTATTTACAATAATTTCGTACGTTTCAGGGGCAGTAACCGGTCTAGCTTCCTGTTGAACTGGTACCAAGCCGATTTTACCGAAGTTGTGTTGGACGTATCAAGGGCGTAAATCAGTCCACCTTCCTGTTGAACTGGTACCCAGTCGAATTTTACCCTGTTGTGTTGGACGTATCTATAGCGTAAATCAGTCTACCTTCCTGTTGAACTGGTACCCGGCTGTATCTACCCGTGTACCGGACATAATAAGGGCGGTAACCAGTCTAACTTCCTGTTCAACTGGTATCCAGCTGTATATTTCTTTGTGTCGGACGTGCGAAGACCGGCAACCAGCCTACCTGTCTGAATGATCCTATAAAGATACAAAACAAGCTCTTTAAACCCTTTCCCAAAAGGGGAAATTTTATGGTGATCCACTTCAAAAACTAGATCTACCACAAAAAACAAAATGGAAGTTATTATATAAAGACCAAATTTGTGTAAAATATGGCATAGAAAATATTGAGACAATAGGAGAAACTGCTGATTATCAGCAGTTTCTTCTTTTGTTTCAATGTTTTCCCATAGCGGGGCAGATAGCCAGAAAAATATTAGAGTTTATGATACAAGCATGAAATTTGGCATGTACATAGATCTTGTTATGCTAAATCCAAAAAGCCCGTTAGCCATATTGATTTCTCATCATGGCGGCCATTTTCCAAGATGGCCGCCATTGAGGTTTTCCTTCTATAATAACTATACAGATTGATTATATTTGCGAAAAATTTTGGGTTTTCTGATCTATTTTGTGACAAAAAGCAATGTTTTAATACAAAATAATGACAAAAAATATTGTTGTAATCGAAATGGCCAAAAAATTCAAGATGGCCGCCATTTTTGGCCTTTTTTTTTTTAATCTATATTAAGAGAATTATGACAGTAAGGAGGACCTTCTCATCAATGATATCTATCAATGTTTCTAGGCCCACATGCATTCAGAAAACATGTTAGCTAATTAGATTTTTTATCATGGCAGCCATTTTCCAAGATGGCCGCCATTGAAGGTTTAAGCTTTACAGTAATTATACATAAGAATTACATTTGTGATTAGGTGTTGGAATTTTTCATCTATTTTGTAATAACAACAACAACAACAACAACAAAAAGTACTAATGTTTAAATAAAAAAGAATACTGACAAAATGCCTTTTCCAAATCAAATTGGCCAAAAAATTCTAAATGGCCGCCATTTTTTGTCATTTTTTTTTTCAAATATATATTAACAGAATTATGAGAGTTACGAGGACCTTTATATCAATGACATCTATTTATGTGTTAGGCCCATGTACATAAAGCTTGCATTACTTAATAAAAAAAAGAACCATATTAGCCAATTAGATTTTTCACCATGGCGGCCATTTTTCAAGATGGCCACCATTGAGTTTTTCTTTTTCATAATGACTATACAGATTGACCATACTTTGTGAATAGATTTTGGATTTTCTATTTTGTGATAAAAACAAGAATTCTTATATGAAGTAATGACAAAATTTCTTTTGGTATTCAAAATAGCTGAAAAGAAATCCAAAATGGGCCGTCATTTGGCGAATTTCTTCAATTTTTATAAGTAGTATGATAGATATATGGTTGAGAATTGAAATGATTGAAAAAAGACATAACAATAGTATGTTTAAGTATTTAACATGCAAGTTGTGGTTGTTAGCCATCTAAAAACTCATAAATTTACCTGCTCCAGCCATGAGGCGGCCACCACATGTAGAACCCTTTTTTTAATTAATCTACATTGTGTGTTACCTTGTATTCCATGTCAGTCTACTTAATTTGATAACCGTGCTACTGATAGTTTAGGGTTAGTTTCTAAATTTACTACTGCACAAGCCAGTGTAAGGAAGCCCAAATCTGAAACATTTGCATCTTTCCTTTCAGTCACTGTTCCAACCACATTCGGTTAGTTCTTTGCAGCTATCCACAATGGCTGCACATGTTGTTCAAATAAATGATCATCTGTCCACTTTCTGTAACTATTCCCAATCAGCGGGATTGACAATTGATATTTCTCCTGGAAAGTATTGGCCCCAAATGGAACTGGTCTGATAAGCAGTCTGTTTTGTTTGTTGCACAAAGGCAGTAGTGCTGGAGGGATGGCACCATCAAGCATAACGCTGTAAATGTCATTAGATAAAATTGATCTGTGATACGGTGTAGTTACAAGATTCTCTAATGTATCTTGGTAACACTGTTCTATACTTGGAGGATATGTTCTTAACTTTCTGAACTCAGTCGTCACTTCTAGAAATACATTCCAAGTTTGCTAGCAGGATAATGTACAAAGGGACGAAACAGTATTACATCCATTGAATGCGTGGAAGGAAAGGAGAAATGAAATCATGTTTTCTCACAAGACATTGCTTATGTCGTAAACGGAAACCCATTTATAGTTTCCTCCTTGGCCATTAAAATCCAGATTTTTTCAAGACCAATTTCCCATAAAACTTGAAATACATTGCTATATATTTATGACATCTATGACATTGGCTTTAACAATGATATGTTTGTGACCACCACATACATCATGCCTCACATGAACAAACAAATGGATGTCCGCTTCCTCACAATTACAAGGTAATAACTCTTCAAGATCTATGTCATGATTGCTTAAATTATGTCCTTCCTCTGAAGCAATGACTAGTAAATCTGAATGAATTTCTAAAAATCTATAGGCCAAAAATGTGGATAAGTCTTTTTTGTTTTCAGTAAGACAGTTTGCCAATTTGTGGCAAGTTTTCATTTGGAAGTTACTGTGCATCTAACTCCAAATGACTTCAGCTCCTGCAATCATCCATCGTCTCAGTGCCGATTGATTTTCTGTCACACCTACAGCATCCCCCTTCCTTTTATTTCAGCATTTTCTTGTTCATGGGCTTGATCGACGGCCATTGCCGAAAACAGGTGTTTTGCTTTGAAGACAACAAACTTTCCTTCACTAAATTCCTGTGATAGGTTTAGGTGATGCTTGTAGCATGTCTCTGAGACGGAGAGGTAGAAATTGTTCATAGCTTGTGTTGTCATAGGCAAACTAAAAGGAACCAAAACTGACAACGCCTATCAATACAAGGTGAAGTTAGCCTCTCTGAATGATGTTAACAAGAGCTGTCCGAAGACAGCGCTCTCGACTTTCTAAGTGCTTAGTATAAAGGGGGCATAACTCCAAATAGAGTGGTCCCAGGGTCATGGGCCCTGATAGTAAGGTAGAGGGTGTGATGGTGAATAAGTATTCCAAGTTTGGGTTTAATCCCTTTGATAGTATGGAAGTTATTGATGTTTGAAAAAACTTTAACCTTTTTTGCAACGCCAACGCCGACGCCGACGCCCGGGTGACAGTATAAGCTCTCATTTTCTTCGAAAAGTCGAGCTAAAAAGTAGGAAACTGTGAGCTCCATTGTCAATATCACATGCCGGAAGTAAAACAATGGACTTTCTTTTTAACATCAGATGCTGACAGAAATGAGTCGGCTGTGCCAGAGGAGAAAATGCAGGCTTTTACAAGAGCACTAGACTGTAGCAGAGTATCAGGTGATTTAAGCCCAGCCATTTCAGTATACAAACCCGAAACATGTCTTCGCCATACATTTGGGACCAATTCCACTGAATCTGTAAGCTAAGGAATAGAGTGGCTGGTCAGCAGTGATGACATGGGCTCAACCAGGATCAAAATATATGTATACTAATTGCATCCCTGATAAGGTCCATAACATGTTAAATAAGAGCAAAAAAACCTGATACGGTCAATAACATGTTTCATAGTAGCTACAAATTTTGTAGACTCACGAAGGAGTGGTAAAAGCGATGTTATTAATAGTCCCTTCCTCTGTTTTGAGACAAATGATGGGCTGACCATGATTTGCCATCTGTTTCATCGATAATTCGAGTAAGAATCACTCAAATTCATGTGCTGACTAAAGGCTTACATCATATCAGTGTCTAGGAGAATAGGGCATTGTATATTTGCAGATATCAGGTTTTTAGCTGGATGAACATTAGTATAAAACATGCCATATGGGGCTAAAACATTGATATCCTTTACAAGGTCTAGTCTCATATTTCTCATACCATATAATTTGAAAAAGAATGACCAAAAACGGCGGCCATTTTGATTTTTTCGACCATTTAGAATACGAGAGTGCATTTCATCATTATTTTTATTAGAACATGGGTTGTAATTACAAAATACATAAAAGATTCCAACATATATTCACAAATATAGATGTAATCAATCTGTATATTTACTGTTAACTGTAGACCTCAATGGTAGACACCTTGGAAAATGGCCGCCATGATGAAAAATCTTATTGGGTAGCATACTTTCTGAATTTACTATTACAAGATTAATGTTCATATGCCTATAAATATCGATAGATATCAACCATAAGAAAGTTTTCATTACTGTCATACTTCTTATAACGTAAAATTTGACAAATTGACCAAACGGCGGCCATTTCGAATTTTTTGGCCATTTTGAATTCGAAAAGGCATTTTGTCAGTATCTTTTTTATTAAAACATTAGTAATTTTGCTGTTATTACAAAACATATGAAACAAGAGCTGTCACTGTAAGATGACAATGCCCCCGACACCGCTTTGATTTTAAATTATGGCAAATCTATGTTCAAGGTCAAGGTCATCCAGGGGTCAAGGTCACCAAAGTATGTGCCTACAGAAAGGTAATGTACCAAGGAATGTTGTGGTAAAGTATGAAGCGAATATGTTAAGTAATAAGGAAGTTATGGCCAATGTTAAAGTTTTTTGACGGAATGACGGACAGACAGACAGACGGACAGACAGACGGACAGACTGACAGACGGACGGACGGACGGACAAGTCAAATTTATGATGCCTCCCTATCGGGGGCATAAAAATCCAACAAATATTCACAAATGTAATTCTGTATGATTACTGTAAAACGTAAACCTCGATGGCGGCCATCTTGGAAAATGGCTGCCATGTTAAAAAATCTAATTGGCTAACGGGCTTTCTGGATGCATGTGAACCTAAAAACATATACCCGGTATATCATTGATGAGAAGGGCCTCGTTACACTGTCATAATTCTCTAATAATAAAATTGAAAAAAAAACCAAAAATGGCGGCTATCTTGATTTTTTTGGCCATTTCGAATACAATAATGCTTTTTGTCCTTATTTTGTAATAGAATACTGCTTTTTATCACAAAATAGATCAGAAAACCCAAAATCTATTAGCAAATATAATCAATTTGTATAGTTATTATAAAAAGAAAACCTCAATGGCGGCCATCTTGGAAAATGGCCGCCATGATGAGAAATCGAATTGGCTAACGGGCTTTTTGGATTTAGCATAACAAGATCTATGTACATGCCAAATTTCATGCTTGTATCATAAACTCTAATATTTTGCTGCTATTTCCAATTTATCTGCCCTGCTACCAGGCCTTTTCTCTTAGGGACGTCAAAACCAGGTCTTGTTTGGGAAAGGGTTAAGGCGAGAATCACGTGACACAATAATAACAACAACAATAGCAGAAACAAAATCAATAGGTTTTTTTTTTACCTTTTCCTAAAAAAATATTTGGAGTTAAGCATTGAAAAAATGTTGCAAAAGATCGTCGTCTGATAAGCTAGGCAAATCCGTTCTTATTTGTTTACATAAGATAAGAAACATTGGGCCAGTCAGAGCAACAGATAAGTGAAATAGATAAGAGAAATAGGAAAGGCACTCTAAATTAGATATTCAAACCCACGGTGGGTAACCCACGTGACTTTTGGGAAGCGTTCACAACGAAAAAATCGTCCGCTTAAAAGCATGTTTTGTTTAATTTCTCAGCTTATTCTCTATTGATTTTGATGAGATAAAGCGCACGGAACGCGCCTTTGAGAGGGCTATTCCCGGCTCTAACTCACTCTGCTCCAAATCCAGTGGTTATGAATTTATAAGTCGGACAAGCCCCGCCCTCCCTGTCACGCCCGCATTCTTTGACAAATGTATTAAAAAAAAGAGAGAGAAAAAATTTGAAACGAGTCACTCAGGAATATTCCTGCCAAGTTTGGTTCAAATTGGTCCAATGGTTGATTTTTAAAGAATTTTCTTATGATTTCTCTAGGTTAGATATTAAGCTCCTCCCTGCCACGCACATTTTTTTGATGAAGCAATTTTTTTTCCTTTAATTCCTCCAATACTGAAGATACAATTTCCATACAAACGAACAACATACATAATCATTGTAAAGAACATTAGACAAAATAACGTCGCTTTTTAACCCTTTCCCAAACAAGGCCTGGTTTTGACGTCCCTAATCAAATAGGCTTGGGAAAACATTGAGACAAAAGAAGAAACTGCTGATAACCAGCAGTTTCTCCTTTTGTCTCAATATTTTCTTTGTCATATTTTTGCACTAATTCGATCTTTAATTACTCCCATTTTGTAATTTGTGGCAGTTTTTGAAGTGGACCACCTTAAAAGATTGTCGTTTGGAAAATGGTTAAGGAAAACCTTGTAACCAAAGCTTATGGCCAGCTGCAGTTACAATGTTTTCGCTGTGAAGCAGCGATGAGAAGAAGACTATTTACATGTTGATTGGATTGGTTGATTTATTTGCTTGATTATTTTTGTTTCTTGCATAACACTTTCCTAGATGGCAAATTTACCAGATTGTCCATATTGACATGTTTAACCCAAACAAGACCTGGTTTTGAAGTAACTAATAGAAACGGATTGGGAAAACATTGAGACAAAAGAAGAAACTGCTGATAACCAGCAGTTTCTCCTTTTCTTTCAATATCTTCTATGCCATATTTCACACAAATCCTATCTTAAATAACATCCATTTCGTCATTTGTAGCAGTTTTTGAAGTAGATCACCCTAAAATATTGCCTTTTGGGAAAGGGTCAAGGACGGCAAATTGAAATTTTATTATTGAGACAGAACTGTTTATCATGTTTAACGAAAAGACAACGAGGGAAAGAGTAAAAACGCAAGTAATTTTGTTCTTCCGCATACTCTAAATGCTTTAATTGTTTTGCCTCAATGTTTTAAAGACATTTCCTTTCAGAGACGTCAAAACCTGGTATTGTTCGGGAAAGAGTTTATAACCAAACCAGGCCCGTAGGAAGAAATTTTATGATGGGGTGGGCTGAAGCCCCTGTGTCTGAATATTGCGGGACATGCCCGTAGGAAGCAATAACATATTGGGTGGGCTCAAGCCCCTGTGTCTGAATATTGAGGGGGGGCTAAATTGAATTTTACCCAAACTTTGAATACAAAAAAAAGAAAAACTCGTCATTTTTGCCAACTGTTTTTTCTTCTTGGGGGGCTTCGCGAACTATGCAACAATCATGAACAGGAGACATTAGTATACAGCCTTTCAAAAATGTCTAGCTTATTACACTGGTCCACGTCGAAAGCTGCTGCAGATGACAAAAAGAATGTAAGGTTGTTTATTAGCTCCACTGGCCTTTCAGGCCAGCGGGCTATTGTCATGGCGATGTGTCCGTCGTGCGTCAGTGTGTGCGTGCGTGCGTCCGTGCGTGCGTGCGTCCGTAAACTTTTTCTTTAAAAATCTTCTCCTCAGAAACTACTGGATGTATTTCAACCAAACTTCACAGGAATGATCCTTGGGTGACCCTCTCTCAGATTCCTTCAAAGAATTTTGATCGAACCAGAATAACCTGAGTTATCTGCCCTTGAATGTCAAAAATAGCTGGTTTTGACTTTATTTTTACTCTAAAATCTACAAATATCAACCAATCAAGACAAAACTTGGACAGAATATATATAAGTATAATATCCTGCCTGGGTGTAATTTTCAGCTTGATTGGAATTATATATCATGAGTTATGTGCCCTTGAATTTGACAAAATTGCTGTTTTCAACTCTATTTTGACTTTGATTACAAATATTGACAAATCGAGACAAAACTTTTACAAAATGTTGGTGACTATAAGATCTTGCCTTGGTGTAATTCTCAGCTTGATCTTAATATTACATCATGAGTTATGTGCCCTTGAAATTGACAAAATTACAATTTTCGGCTCTATTTTTACTTTGTTTTCACTCTAGCAACTACAAATACTGATTAATCAAGACAAAACTTGTACAGAATATTGGTGACCATAAGATCTTGCCTTGGTATAATTTTCAGCTTGATCTGAAATTTATATCATGAGTTATGTGCCCTTGAAATTGACAAAATTGCCATTTTCGGCTCTATTTTGACTTTGGTGACGATAAGATATTGCCTTTGTGTAATTTTCAGCTTTATCCATAAGAAATTCAGGCCTGTGGAGCGACTCAAGACCTTCAGGTCTTTCTAGTGTGTAAAATATGGTACAGAAATTATTCAGACAAAATGTTATTTGCATTTTTCCACGGCTTTGCAATTTCTATTATGTTCGTCGAAAAACGTCATTGTTTGTTTGTTAAATACATACAGATAAATGGAAAAAAAACATTGCAAGAGGGAAATAAAACAGAAAAATAATTATTTTATCATAATGTTCTGCAGTACTTAGCTGTAAAGCATAGACGCGACGTCAAAAGTTTGGGTACACGCGTGAAAAAACGTTACTCAGTGTACTAAACGGAAAACATTTATTTTTTGTCAACAAACATATAGGATAATTATATACCATCGGGATCCTGTTATTTTGTTCTTTTATGCCATATATCTTTCGACTACCTGAGACAACCATAACTGCCATTTTATTAATGCAATGCACGTACAATACAGCAAAAATGACGTTGTAACTTGTAACACTTTACGCTCTACATCGAAAGGAACAAATACAGGTGTTTTGCGAATTCTTATAACAAACGCGCGAAATTGCATCACAGAAGAGCACTGGTGCTAGCCAAAACATTGTACGATTTTCACATTAATGGTGTCAACCGGCAGCAAGTTGGTGGCGAAAAATGACACCGCTAAGTTTTGTAACTTTTTAATTAAATTTCAAGGGTCAATTTTTAAAGCATTGATTTAATTAACAATTTTTTAAGATATCTGCGTGATATTTGAATGACGAGATATATTTCAACTATATTTTAATCGACTAAAATATGGTTTAAGATATTTAATTGCAACCCATGTAATTCTACTGTTTTACGGCGTTTCATAAAATGTCCCAGTCACGTAAAATACGCATGAAAACCCGATAGTAGTTTTTTTAAAGCAGCAATTTTTGCCCTTGCATTCAGAATTGTCCAAAAATAGCTTGTAATAACAAGAGGACCAAGATGGTCCTATATCGCTCACCTTAGAGCTCCCTGAGACATACTTTTTATCAAACCTTTTAAATCTCCGGGGATTTTGAAAAGAGGATTTTGAAAAGGAGTCATATGACAATGGTTCACACTTAATTTCAAAGCACAATTTGGGAAAAGATTGTCAAAGATTTTTCACTATATCTGTATTTAATATCAGAAAATCCACAACATGTTGCTGAATTTCCATTGCACATAGACAAATTGAAGCATTAATCTTGGAAAGAGGTCATTCGGCTATAATATTTAGAAACCATAGAAAGTTTGGAAATTCTAAGACAATTTTAAACCTGTTCCCGCTTTTTCAAATCTAGAATACCTCATGGTAGAGCTTATTTTCAAAGCGAAATGATAACTTGAACTAATCTGTTTAACAAGACAATAATTTTTATGACAAACACAACTTATATACACTTTTTTCTGTACAAAATGCAAGAGCCTAAAGCATAGGAATAATTCTAAAAGTTCTTAAACGAGGCAAAAAAATTATCTTCAGGCCTTAACAACTTTAAAAGATTGTCAAACATTGCCCTCTATCATTTATATGGAACCCACAACATAGGGGAAATATTCATTGAACAGTAAGGATTTGGTTATGGTTAAACCTTTTCCAAACAACATAACATAAGAGCAGACATAATTAAAAGCTGCTGTAGATGATAAAACAGGTGTTGATAAAGACTGCATTCATGTATAAAAATGCAGAGAAAATAATGAGGCAAAATGAGACAACACAGGCTATCAAGTTATCAACATTTTCTTCTTTTACCATATCATTTACAAGCCTTTTCTGTCGGTGAGGCAAACCTGTGTATGGTAGAGAAAGGGCATAACGCTTTCCCATACAGAAAGGTAAAGAAAGGAAATAGACTGTTCCAATTTGAAAGTTCTGAATACAAAATTGACAGCGGTACAAATAGGATTCGTTTACAATAAACTAGCATATAAAATATTGAATAAAATAAAATAAAATATTGAGGTAAAAGGAGAATCAGCACTTTCTTCATTTGACTCATGAATTTCCAAAGCCTTTTCTAATAGGGACTTCAAAACAAGGTCTTTCCAGGAAAGGGTTAAAGTATTTAGTTGATCCATAGATCGAGTAAACAAACATATTAAGTGCCTTGCATTCTTTATCAGATATGATCTGCATAATCTGATTAAAGGGATATAGTGATATCCTCGGTGGGGAGTCAAAACCTTGTAACTCCAGCTTATTCAAGCTTTAGTTACGAGGATTTGACTCCCCACCAACGATATGTGATAAAATCTACCTGGTCAAAACAATTCCTCACTTGAAAATTCCAGAACCCATAACATAGGACTTCTTTCCTTGCAATGTGATGACTTTTAGTATTCTGTTAGAGGTTTATGAGATGTAAAGTCATGCAAAATTTCAAGACTCTAGGCCAAATAGTCTTTGAGAAAACTGTGTTTCAGTGTGAAACCTTAAACCCCACAACATAGGGCCAATTTTTCTATAAGCACAATTATTTGAAGTATTTTGGTAGAGGACATTGAGACAATACTACATACAAAATTTCAAGACTCTAGACCTTATAGTTTGGGAGGAGAAGATTTTTTAGTAATTGTGGACAGACAGACGGACAGACGGACGGACGGACGGACGGACGGACGGACGGACAGACGGACGACGGACGGTGAGCGATTACAATAGCTCACCCTCAGCACTTCGTGCTAAGGTGAGCTAAAAATACATCTGAGCCATATTTGCGATATGCAAAATTTCGCATTGATTGCGCGTAAAATAAAGCAATGGTTGTTTTTGAAGCAGCGTTTCAAAAAATGTCCCAATTTAGAAAAAATACGTTAACGTCATTTGCAGGTGACGTCGCATACGCATGAAAACATGATAGTGTTTTTTTTAAAGCAATGATTTTTGCCCTTGCATTTAGAATTGTCCAAATATAGCTTGTAATAAAAATACATCTGAGCCATATTTACGACATGCAAAATTTCGTAATGATTGCGCGTTAAATAAAGCAATGGCTGTGTTTGAAGCAGCGTTTAAAAAATGTCCCAATTTACAAAAAAAAATACGTTAACGTCGCTTGCAGGTGACGTCGCATACGCGTGATAGTGTTGTTTTTTTCAAAGCAGCGAGTTTTGCCATTGCATTTAGAATTGTCCAAAAGTAGCTTGTAATAAAAATACATCAGAGCCATATTTGCGACATGCAAAGTTTTGTAATGATTTGGCATAAAATAAAGCAATGGTTGTGTTTTAGGCAGTGTTTCAAAAATGTCGCAATTTAGAAAAAATGAGTTAACGTCATTTGCAGGTGATGTCGCACACGTTAAATAGTTGCGATCAGTCGCGAAAAACGGTCATCAATGAACGATACGCTGGTCAAACACCTATATATCTATTGGAGAATCATTTTCTTGATATAAATTGTTTCTGTATTTATTAATTTGTCTGTAGGTCTATATAGTTTTACATGGACGTGAAACAATGGAAAGTCCAGAATTTCGACAGTGAATCAATGAAAAATATGCCCATTTTAAGCGTGATATGTAACATAAATTGCATAATTAAGTTTATCAAATGAACAGTTACTGTAGTTTAATGACTAATAAAGAATCAAATTATACATCGTTTTTGGGATTTATTTTGAACTCCCGCAGGTAAAACCGACATGGCCACATCTGTACGTTTTCCCTTAAACAAATGCTTTATAATGCACCTCTCTATGGCAATAAGCCTATGTTTAAGTCAGTCAAATTCCGGGCAACGATATTTTAACACAAGTGAGTTCATTCAAATTATGATTGTCTATTTAAAAAAGAAATGATGTCACATGTAGATGAATTAAAGGAACGGCCTCTTTTCCCATGTAAAACAGAAATATACATCGCCGTAAATCTACATGGAAATATATGGCTTAGATATAAATTTATGAAGTAAAGGATAAGTCTAGCTTAAATTCAATTATGGATAATACATATTTAATTTTATTCATTTTTAACAATAGATTTGGCAGATGGATAAGCTAAGTCTTGTGTTTATCAATAAGTACTCGTATACCACGCACGTAAGGTGTTAAAATGACAAAATTCGACGTTACGTGACGTTACGCTGTTGTACCCCAACTTTTGACGTCGCGTCATAGACTTTTTAAAACAAAGTGTTAAGCTTGCTGCATAATTATAATCAGTATTAACCCATAAACACACAATGACTCTTTTTGACTCCCTACAATAAAATGGCTGTGAAAAACATTGTGGAAAATTTATATTTTCGTCTGCAGCATCTTTGAATTTGGACAAGTCCAAAATTTTGTCGCTTGGTAATGGGTTAACTAATTACTGCACAATGATGCATTTTGACACTCTAGAAGAAAATGACTTTGGAAAAGTTTGTGGAAAATGAAGAAATTGCTTGTGACTAGCAATTTCTTCATTTCCCACAATGTTTTCTATCCCAAAAGACCAAAAAATGTTAAGATTCTTTCACTTGAAATTGTCGTCTGCATCATCTTTGAATTTTGAAAAGTCCAAAATTTTGTCGTCTGGTAATGAGTTAAGCCTACAGCATAATTAAAATCAGTTTTAAAAACTTACCCTACCCTATAAGCACGTTTACACCGATTAACAACAACCAATTCCAAACTTATCAAGTCTACTAAATAGACAAATGAAATAGTCCACCTCTTTGTCTCTTGCAAGATCTAGTGTAAAGATCCAAATGACTATATTGGAAAAGAACACTTCCCCTCTTATTTACATAGGTAAAATTTATAAACATGTGCCAAAATGTTGTGCGTCGTCTATAAATTGAAGAAAACCACGAGATACGGTATAAAGTAAACATTGTTATCTGATAAGGGACTCTCGGCTGATCTGATAAATAAAATATGCTTCCTTTCGATAGGAACATGTATACTGACTGGCTTTAAAAACGCATCACTTATTTTTCAAAATATTTTCGTAGTTAAAGTCAACAGGATCAAATTTGTACTTCTGATATATTTCAACCAATAAGACACGATATCCAATAAAATTTATTGCAGTAAGTTACCACGTTATTTCGCACGACGTCAACGTGCAAAATATGGATAACGTTTATGTAACTACACCTTAGGTGACCAACTGGATTTTTGTTTTCATATTCCATATTCAAATGGTCAGGAGTTACTTTTATTTCTCAATCAATTTGATTAAACAAAAAATAAAGCCAAGAGACCAAAGTTCGTTGAGCACACACAAATTTTTGAATTATTCTAAACGGGTGTTTGTCAACGAGAACGGGCGAGACATTTTAATGTAAACCAATCGACGATTTTTTACTTTCATTAACATAGCCAATCTACAGGGATTGTTGCTGAGCGTCAGCGTCCTGATCAACCGTTTAAAACGAGCTTACGTCAAGGTAATAACATACGTCAACGTCAATTACGTAATTGGTTTACAACAACGTTTTCAACTGCATTTGAAATACAAAAATGTTGCTACTGACAAACTCTCTACATAACAGTGAATTAACAAATACGATATTGTGGTTTTCACTAATGGCGATTATGCCCGTGACAGATACTTACAGAAAGTCATCATCAGATCAGGGTGCGTTGGGCCTACACATGATGAAAAACGGACGCCAAAACGTTTGAATACTCTCCAGCAATACATGGTAGAAAATTCAAGCCGAAAAGAACAAAGATTTTGTAACAACTCAAGGGTCAACGAGGTCACGGTTGTGGAACGTTTTTCATACCCAGAGCGGAATTACTTGTTATTTTAAAAATAGAGAAAACTGTCAAATTCCTCACACCACCTCTCTTTAGATGACTATATCTCTGTCATTTAATCGAATTTTTGTCTGAAATTTTCAGGAATTGTTGGGAAGATGTCCAGCTGTTGTTGAATATATAATATTACAAAGTTGATTATGTATTTTGCATATTATTGCTGGACGAACTTTAGTGATGCGTTTTTAAAGCCAGTCAGTATATAACCCGGACGCAATTTTGTGGCACATGTTTATAAACTATGTAAACAACGCGATATCAAAATCCAAGCCCCAGGGAGTTGCTTGTTAGGCTATGGGTCGAATCTTGTAGGTAGCTCAAACCGAACCATGCAAAATTGTATTAAAAACTGAGAACGGTTTTCCTTTGTTTGTATAGCTGACGAAAATGGACATGAAAGAGCATCTCTAGCTTATCGATAGGGATGCTTTGCCAGGTCACATATCGAGAGCTATAACCAGTGGCGGATCCAGAGGGGGTTCGGAGGGTTCAAACGAACCCCCCTCTGTAGCCAAAATATTTAATTTTCATGCAGAAATTCAGCCAAATTTGTGTAATACTAGGAAAACGAACCCCCCCCCCCCCTTTTGAATATTTGAACCCCCCAAACAGAAATCCTGGATCCGCCGCTGATAACATAGGCAAAAGTTGTAAAAAATGTGCAATGTATCGTTAATGGGTTATGGCAAATCTATACTAAACGGTAAAAAAAATCTTGCTTCCCAATCGATGTAAAATAAATGCGTTAAAAGGAACGTCTGAAGAAGAATGTCCCGGGTTAATGTTGCTGGACTATAACTGATAAGGCCAGCTCAACAGGATACGCTTCATTCCCATGGTAACAGATACAATCCGATAACGATATTATGACAGGTGTTTACAACCAATGTAAACAACGCTATGGCAATGAATTTTGTGCTAAAATAGACTTGATTTAAGGTAGTACACCCCTAATAAGATTCGCGCGACGTCGGAATTATTTCGGCGAGGTCGAAAACATTCGGCGGTGGAACTGTCCACCGCCGAATGTTTACGACCGCGCCCGAATAGGTTCGGATACGGAATGACGCAGCCCGATTAAATCCGATTTATTTTGAATCTCAAAATGGCCACATTACTGGTATTTTACCTAAAGTTATGCATGGGAAATGGGAAAAGTCATGCTATCTCTACCAACAACCATTTCAACGACTGTAAACTTATAAGGTACGATATGATATTTATTAAATGAAATATATATATATATATATATATATATCAAATTATAGTTTTGTGTGGCGACTATATTTTAGAGTTAACCCTTTGCCAAACAATGCCTGATTTTGAGGTTTAGGAATAAAGTGTGCGGAAAGCATTGAAGTAGTAGAAGAAAATGCTGATTAACAACAGCATTTTCTCCTCTTAATTCAACGTTATCAAGGCCGGATCCAGATTTTTTTCCAGTGGGGGTCCAAGCCCAAGATTTTTTTCCAGTGGGCGTCCAAGCTCAAATTATGACTTAAAATGTAATAAATATGTAACTTTACACTAAATTTAAATAGTCAAAATTTAATTTTCGGCCAATTCCAGGGGAGGGGGGTCCGGACCTCCCCCCCCCCTAGATCCGCCCATGTATAATCTTCACTTAATATTCCACGTTAGATCTACTATAATTAGCATACGTTTTGTCGTTTGGAGCTCTTTCTGATTTGAAAATTCCAGATCCCGTTTTATAAATTGTAGTTAGTCCGAGTTCATGAGACTTTTTGAGACTTTTTATTAAATTGACAAACCCCTAACCGGGTATAAGTCATAAACATACAAACAAACGTAACAATTGCGAACAAACATTCTGAGGAAAGTTTCAATGAGTAGCATAGTCCTCTCCCAGACAAAGCTTGATCCTGACCTTGTGGAAAACGAAACATTTTCACATCATTGAAGGAAAGGGAGAAAATGCTGATAACCAGCAGTTTCTCCCCCTCTCCAGTGCTATGGTGTTTGCTAAGAAACAACTGAATTGTCTATCAATTGTCGTTTTGGTCTGCAGAGATCCAGAGAAGAGCATTGTCTGGGAGAGTTTCAGTGTATGAGACTTCTTTATACTGCCAGTTAATAACAAACATCCGCATGTGCATGTGGAACTAAATAACCCACCAATAAGCCACTAAATTTGCAAGACTTTGTTTTGGCGTTTTAATGAAAAAGGCTTTTAACCCTTTCCCAAATGTCAAAATTTTAGGGTGATCGACTTTAAAAACTGCCACAAATGGTAAAACGGATGTTATAAAAGATAGGATTTGTGTAAGATATGGCGCAGAAAACATTGAGACAAAAGGAGAAACTGCTGGTTATCAGCAGTTTCTTCTTTTGTTTCAATGCTTTCCCAAGCCTTTTCTACCAGGGACGTCAAAACCAGGTCTTGCTTGGGAAAGTGTTAAGTAAATATTGAGGGAGAAGGAGAAACCACTGATTGACAGCACTCTCTCCCTCTGTCCCAACATTCCTTCTGTAGTATTGTACACACATCGTAGCTTCATCAGTGTGGACCCGTCTTTTTGCCAGCAGCATGTTCAGAGTTGGACCTTACTAGTAATAAGTAGTTTGGGATAAGGTTAAGCCTGTAATATTATTAAATACATGTTCAACTCTATGTTAAAAAAAAAACAAACAAAAACAAAACAAAATATTGGCACAAAAGAGGAAAATGCTGATAAACAGCACTTTCTCCATTCATCCCAGTATTCCTACCAAGTGCAGGACCATCATAGGTGCATAAGCAACTCATACCGACAAAAGATATTAGATATTTGTGCTTGATAATAACAAATAACATCTCTTGTGAATCATTATGCAAGGACAGATTAATATTTTACATGAGTGTTCAAGATTTCAATGCTATATTAGGCAGTTAGGCTTAGCAATAAAAGATTATAAAAGATTATGTGAATCAGCATACAAAGAGTCCATAGGAAATATTTCTATCCAGATTCACAAATCAAATCAAGTTGCTGTCTGAGACGCCTTACAATCTGCATGATAAACTGCCGTCTTATTTAGTAATAATTACACATTTCTGAAGATCTCTTGAAACGTTTTCAAGATTATTTTGCAAAATTTGGCTACTTTAAAGATTAGTTGTGTGTCATTGGAGTTCATAATACTATTAAAGGTATTCACATTTTGGTGTGAAGACAGATCCCTTGGCAAATATGTATTCCTAGTGTCATCAAAGTATGTACATTCAAGAAGATAATGAAACTCATCACCAATCTTGTGCAGATTACATAACTCACATATCCTGTCATCCCGCGAGATCCCAAAGTATCGTCCCCATTCAATGGGAAATTTGTGGTTAAGTGATCTGAAGTGGCAGAGAGAATTTGATAGGTCCTCAGGCAGAATTTTGAAATAGCTTTCAAGTCCAAAATCTTGCTTAAAAATTCTATAATTAAGACATTTGGGGCTTTCAAACACTGCATTCTTCCAAGAAGAAATGTGCATTTCCTTTAATTTAAGTTTAATAGACTTAGAAATATTGGTGGGAATATTAGTCTGGTCTAACCATAGGCCTGTAAAGCTACATTCATCAAGTATACCTTTAATATACATAAGCCATTTGGAATTAAATCGACCAATATTATGCAAAGATAACAACATACTATACAATTTACTTGCGATTTTGTCAGGTTTACCATTAACTAAACGCTGCCAGAAGCCAACCATTCTAGCTTTAATATCAATTGATGCTGGGTGTCTGCCAAGTTCACCATAGAGGATAAGATTTGGTGTGGACTTCTTAACCTTAAGAATTATCTTATAAAATTGTAAGCATAACCTTTCAAGCATATCATGATTTTCAAAACCAGTGACATCTGACCCATAGAGCAAAATGGGCAGTACCATTGTGTCAAACATTTGTAACTGAATGTCAATCGGTAATTGCAACATCCTTGACTTCTTTATGACAGAAAACATAGCTTTTCGAGCCTGATCAAATAGCCGCTTATTATTTTTAGTAAAACGCCCATTAGATGAAAACAAGGTACCAAGATAAACAAAGTTGTCATCAACAGATAGCTCTTGGCCGTTATAATAAAATTTGGGAAGGTTTACATCTCTCTTATTACAGAAGACAGTAACTTTTGTTTTGGTTGCATTGACTTCCAAGTCCCAGGATTTACAATACAAGAACATAGCATTTAACGCTGCTTGAAGCTCAGCTGCTGATTCAGCAAAGACTACTGTGTCGTCTGCATAAAGCAGAATGTAAAGTTTAAAAAAGACTTCAATATCATCGTTACTAAGAAGAATTTTGGCCATATCTGATATATCATCAAGACCATTGTATGCATGAGAGATAAATTCCGATAGATCATTTAAGAATAACGAGAAAAGTATAGGTGATAAGTTTTCACCTTGTCTAACTCCAATATTACTCAAAAATGATGCCGATTTCAAATTACCAATTCTCACAGAGGACTTCGCATTGGCATACAAATTATGAATAATTCTGAACATTTTGCCATCAACATTATTACTTAAAAGCTTCTGCCACAAGTAAGTACGGTTTACCGAGTCAAAGGCTTTTTTGTAATCAATGAAAGCACAAAAGAGTTTTTTCCCTCTGAAAAGGTAGAGATCTATCAAGCATTTAAGGTTAAATATGTGGTCTGTGGTGCCATAACCACTACGGAAGCCAGCCTGTTCCTCATTTAAAACATTCATATCTTCTAGATACTTGTTTAGTCTATTATTGAGGACCGCAGTAAACAATTTTCCAAAACAACTAAGAATAGTTATGCCTCTATAATTGTCGGGGCTTGTTTTGTCACCTTTATTCTTGTATATTGGGGAAATAATACTTTGAGACCAATCATCTGGGATGTGACCAGAATTGAAGACAATATTAAATAACTTGGTGAATGCAGTCAGCATTTTGTTTTTAGAATACTTTAAGAATTCATTTAATATAAGGTCTGTAGCACAGGCCTTATTCAATTTAAGGTTATTTATACATTTTAGGACTTCCTTTTAATTAAAAGTGAATTTTATGAAAAATGTATTCGCTCGTTATCACCGCTTGTCGAAAATGCCAAGGTTTGACAATGTTTTCGGGGAAAAAACAGATAATGATTGTTAAAAAGCAACAATTGGTGTAAGTGATCTATTTCTGATATTTAAATGCTTTCATTCAATGCATTGTATCCGCTATTCCGAGATAACAGACAAGGTTACACGCTTATGTAATGGGTTTTCGCGAAACGTCAAAGTTGAAAATGGCAACAGAAATTTCATACACCCTGATACAGTTCCAAATTTTTAACCGTGACCTGCGCATGATATGAGCAAACAAAAGGTCACGTGGTCTTTTTACTATATAATTCATTGTGCGAGTCGTTATTTTCGCGCGAGCATTTTTCATTTATTCTGCCTAAGTATTAAGAATATTTTATACAGTCATTTGCGTTAATTATTAGAGTTTTCAGTTACAGGAATATTTTTGCAACTTTGATTGAAAAAAAGAGATTTTTTGGCTTGTAATCATTCGTACCCTGTCTCCATCGCCCATTACCACCATGCAAGTTCAGGATGAGCTACTGCTTTTGAAAACCATATAAAAAGAATTCTGCAGGAGCAAGTGAGCTCCTTATTACTGTCCAAGTGTGAGCGGTAATATTTTGCATGTGTTTGTGCTCTAGATTAGAGCCAATAATGGACAGGTCACAGGATGGATTCCCAGCCACGGAGCGTGGACAATTATAAATTAACTTATTGCTGAAATATTGTTGAGAGGCGTTAAATTAAAAAAAGAAATGAAAAAAAAAATGTTTTAAACTTTTACCAAACAAGAAATGTTAATGTTTTGACTGTCAAGGGCGGATCCAGGATTTTTTTTCAAGGGGTGGGGGTGGGGTCTAGCCTATCAGATGGCTTTAAATTTGTGAATTTTGTAATGTTAGATACCATACCACAGTTGACGCTGTGTAGTCAAAATTCGATTCTCGACCTATTCAAGGCGGGGTCCGGACCCCCGACCCCCTTTTAGATCCGTCTTTGACTGTCTTACAGAGATTGTTTCAAAAATCATTTCAAGGGGCAAAATAATGAAATACTTTTAATCAGCATTTTCTCCTTTTGCCTCAAGGTTTTCGTTACTATATTACTATATTTTTCATGGGGGTCCAAGACCAATTGCAAGGGCGGGGGGGGGGGGGGGGGGGTCCACGCCCAAATGATGACTTGAATGAGTTAAATTATATATAACGTTAGGCCTATATTGACGCTTTAATTATATAGTCAACATTCAATTTTCGGCTGATTCCAGGGGGGGGGGGGAGTGCGGATATTCCGACCCCCCCCCACTCTAAATCCGCCCTTGCACTAAAAAACCCTACTTTCATGATACCCATTCTGTTATCTGCAAGAGCTTCCAAATTGAATCAGGTGCCGTTTAGGAAAGGGTTAAGCCGCTGTCAAACTTGAAAAGTCTAAATAATTTGTCGTTTGGGAAATGGGCTTTAACAACTATGTTTTTATTATCAAATTGATCTACCATAATGAATTATCTTTCTTCATAAACCTTTCGGTACTGACATAATCATCTTCACACTGAAAATGGCATGTTTCGTACTATTTTTTTGTTGGGGAAGGGGGTTTACGTGAATATGACAGTTTAACCTTGCGGCTAGGTCCTCAAAAGATCCGAGGATACTACTTTTTTGGAGGGTCAAAAATGACTTAAAAGCCGATAAAAGCCATAAATGGAAGTCAGTCAATGATATCCCGTCGAGATTCACAGAGGAATCATCACTAAACGGAGTGTGAAGCCTCTTAAACTTCTTCTTTCCTCCGTTCATTTCCATTGCACGTTGGATGCTTTACTCACATTTGGGTCAGAGCCTCGATCTGGCATCAAAAAGTGTTACTATTTTTAGTAACAAATTGGAAGTGTATTTGGGTGTATTCTCCGCACAAAGTAACCTATTGACCCGGTCGGCACAATTCTTTCAGCCAATCAAAACGTCGTCAGCGGACCTGCACTCATTCGGTGGAGGTGAAAGCTTCAGTCTTTTTCGTTGAAGCATAACCAACTTTCAGCATTAATGTTGTAAACCGTTTGGCAATACTTACCATTTTAAAATAGGCATATCCCCATTTTAAAATTGTTAATCCGATCGCCCCATTTTAAAATGGGAAGGTCGGAAAGTACGACACTGAACTAGCTATACTTTGTTACTTTAACCTTTTAATTCTTTGGCGAATAATAAAAGAAGGTCAGAAAAGATTTTTATTCAATAAATACAATAGGAAAAACGAATATTAGAGCATAGTTATCTCATTAGGATATCTGGAATGATCTACCAGCCTCTGTTGTTAATGCACCCAAAGTAAAGACTTTTGAATCCAGACTTGACAAGTTCTGGGCAAATCAACCAATAAAATAAAATATGATTACAAGAGCAGTTACAAGCCGACTGGAAGTAAAAGTAATTTAAGAAATATTAAAGAAGAAGAGCTGGTGGACGTGACAGTCCTACTACCAGAAGAGGATCTGTAAGTATCTGTAAGTATTAAGCATGTCGATCTATTGCCGTATTGGGAAATTTCGACAGAACTCACTTGGTATTTCAAGTTACCTGGCACAGCTACGAACGGCATAAGACATTCTATTTTATAAAAACTAACAAATTTCAAATGTATTTTATAGGCCTATGCACCTATCAATGTGTTCCCAGAATTTACTAATTGGTTTTATTAAGCACCTTACAAACGAAAGCCTTTGATAAAAAAAAGGAATTCAGGAATTTTAAACTTAGTTTTCCATGCTTGATAACAAGGAAACAAATAATTTAAGTTAGGGGAGATTCGGTATAACTCGGACACAAAACGTAGTCTCTGTCAGGACACCATGGATATCTCACTTTCTTGGACAGACAAGCTTCTGAATCAACAACGAAAACAATAAAGTATTCCATTTCTACACTAATTTCATTGGCTAAAACAGTTAAAATAAAACCAAGGCAGATAATTTTACGAAATAAAGTATACTATCAGAGTAAGGTAAACTCGGACATGCACCAGGGAATCTCGGATGCACCTGTTGTTTTAACACATTCCAAAAGGGTAAAGTTTTGCACACTGCTCCAATTTGAAAGCTGTTGCAGTCGGCATCATTTATGTTGCTAATTCGCGCATGAAAATCGGAGAAAACATGGAGAAAACTTTGGTGTCCGAGTTTAAAATAGCTAAATACGATTTTACGCCGGGTAAAGTCGGACACTACGTCACAGAAATGAGTAAACTCCCCCACACGTCACGATACATGTCACATGGTGTCATCTATTCAGGCGCATTCGATTGATGACGCGTTATACCTATAAATACAGCTGATTTTGGGAAATATTTAATGAAGACTCTTTATTTATAAAGACAAACGTCTGGCTGTCCGAGATTACCCACATGTCCGAGAAATACCAAATCTCCCCTATAACTCGCTCTCAAACGGTAAAAAATTTTGTTCAATACGTAGGGTGCCTATTGAAGGAAGTTGCAGATGACAATTGCAATGAAATTTTGCAACTTTCTGCCCACTTTTAGTTAGAAAACATTATGGGAAAATAAGAATTTGCTTGTAACAAGCATAAGGTGTGCATCACGCATAGCCTGTATAATTTAAGCTTGGGGTGGACAGTCAGTGCATCATGCACAAACAGTCTGTGCATCATTAAACAACATTTACAATAAAAATAATCCGGGGCAATCTCCACATCATATATAGCTGTAGACTATAGTGGAAAGTCTGCATCATGAACAACCTTATGCTTTCGTGTCACATAAACATTTGGAATGTGAAACCAGCAATGGGGCACCAACAGTTTTTGGTGGAATCGAAGATAACTTTTGGAGTTGGCAACATGCCATCAATTGAAAATTGAAGTGTTTGTCAAGTCCCAACTTTGTCCCTTCATATAAATTTTGATGTTTTAGTACACCCTTAATGAGATTCACATGGAAGATGCCAGAGGCTCAAAGGGATTAGGAAGAGATTAGAAGAGGTTTCATCCCAACTGTGTTGCTTCTTAAAATTAAGTCTTTATTCCAAGCAAACATTTCAGATTGGCCTGATATTCACAGAAATGTCGGCCCAATGTCGTCTCTGTAACAGCAAACGCTATCCGTCCGATATTTGTTTTGATTATCGGCCTGATATCGGCTCCTATGATCTTCCCAATATCTACGCCTGTGATCAGTCCGATATCAGCCCTGTAACACCAACAGCTGCCTACCCAATATTGGCTTTCATGATCGGACCAATATCGTCTGTCAAAATTGGGCATATATCGGCTCTGTAACACCAAACGATATTTGCCCGATATCGGCTTTCAAGATCAGACCGATATCGGCTCCTTTGATCTTCCCAATATCGACTTCCATGATCAGTCCAATATTGGACCTGTACCACTAAAAGCTGGTTACTCAATATCCGCTTTCATGATTGGACCGATATTGTCTCCTATGATCGGCCTGATATCCTGTGTCAAAATCGGGGATATATATCGGGGGATATATATCGGCTCTGTAAGACCAAACGACATCTGCCGACATATGGTGGAATGATACATGTAGGCTTTGCCAACTTATCAAGAAATTGCTGATAATTGAATTAACCCTTTCCCAAACAAGACCTGGTTTTGACATCCCTAGTTGAAAAGGCTTGGGAAAACATTGAAACAAAAGAAGAAACTGCTGATAATCAGCAGTTTCTCCTTTTGTCTCAATATTTTCTGTGCCATATTTTACACAAATTCTATCTTAAATAACTTCCATTTTGTCATTTGTGGTAGTTTTTGAAGTGGATAACCCTAGAATTTTGCCGTTTGGGAAAGGGTTAAGGTAGTCCAACCCTAATGAGATTCTTGCAACTTCAAAATTTTTCGAGCAACATTGTTAACATTTGTTATGTAATCAGAATTTATATGTGCGACGTTGTAAACATTACTCGGCGAAAAGTTCCTCAGCCACATGTGAACAACATTACCAAAAAAATTCCAACGTCCCGTGAATCTCATTTGAGATGGACTACCTTAGGAAGATGTTGGTAATGTCCGTTGTACTTCAATGTCAGATGAATGGCTGTATTCTGGTATTCTGCTTTGATGGCCTATGGCTTTGCCGATGTACGGTAGAATGATACATGTCGGCTTTTACAACTGAACAATAGATTGCTGATGATTGAATTAAGGTACTCCACTCATGCGACATTGTTAACATTGTTACCTAATCCAAACTTATACATGCGACATCATTAACATGCAGTGGTGGAGAATTCCACGGCTGAATGTTAACAACATTACCGGAATATTAATCTGATGTCGCATGAATCTTATAAGGGATGGACTACCTTAAGAACATGTTGGAAATGTCGGCTGTACTTTGTTAGACGAATGGCTGTATTCTGGTATTCTACTTTAATGGATCATGGTTTTGCCGACTTATGGTAGAATGATAAAAGTGTATGTCGTTTTTGCCAACTTATGAATAAATTGCTGAAAATAGAATTAAGGTAGCCCACCCCTTATGAGATTCATGCACCTTCAGAATTTTCGAGCGCCATTGCTAAACTTTGTAACGTTATCCAAATTGATATGTGCGACATTGATATTTTTCTGCTCTGAAACGTTCCACAACTGCATGTTAACGATATTGCAGGAATAACTCGATGTCACATGAATCTCATTTGGGATGGACTACCTTAGGAAGATGTTGGTAATGTCCGCTGTACTTCAATGTCAGATGAATGGCTGTATTCTGGTATTCTGCTTTGAGGGCCTATGGCTTTGCCGATGTACGGTAGAATGATACATGTCGGCTTTTACAACTGAACAATAGATTGCTGATGATTGAATTAAGGTACTCCACCCCTAAAGAGATTCATGCGACATTGTTAACATTGTTACCTAATCCAAACTTATATGTGCGACATCATTAACATGCAGTGGTGGAGAAATTCCACGACTTAATGTTAACAACATTACCGGAATACTAATCTGATGTCGCGTGAATCTTATAAGGGATGGACTACCTTAAGAACATGTTGGAAATGTCGGCTGTACTTTGTCAGATGAATGGCTGTAGCCTATTCTGGTATTCTACTTTAATGGATTATGGCTTTGCCGACATATGGTAGAATGATAAAAGTGTATGTCGTTTTTGCCAACTTATAAATAGATTGCTGATAATAGAATTAAGGTAGTCCACCCTTTATGAGATTCATGCACCTTCAGAGTTTTTAAGCGACATTGCTAAACTTTGTAACGTTATCCAAATTGATATGTGAGACATTGATATTTTTCCGCTTTGAAACGTTCCACAACTGCATGTTAACGACATTGCAGGAATAATTTCGATGTCACATGAATCTCATTTAGGATGGACTACCTAAGGAAGATGTTGGAAATGTCGGCTGTACTTTGTCAGATGAATGGCTGTATTCTGGTATTCTTCTTTGATGGCTTATGGCTCTGCCAATGTACAGTAGAATGATACATGTCGGCTTTTACAACTGAACAATAGATTGCTGATGATTGAATTAAGGTACTCCACCCCTGAAGAGATTCATGCGACATTGTTAACATTGTTACCTAATCCAAACTTATATGTGCGACATCATTAACATGTAGTGGTGGAGAAACTCCACGGCTGAATGTTAACAACATTACTGGAATACTAATCTGATGTCGCGTGAATCTTATAACGGATGGACTACCTTAAGAACATGTTGGAAATGTCGGCTGTACTTTGTCAGATGAATGGCTGTAGCCTATTCTGGTATTCTACTTTAATGGATTATGGCTTTGCCGACATATGGTAGAATGATAAAAGTGTTTGTCGTTTTTGCCAACTTATAAATAGATTGCTGATAATAGAATTAAGGTAGTCCACCCTTTATGAGATTCATGCACCTTCAGAGTTTTTAAGCGACATTGCTAAACTTTGTAACGTTATCCAAATTGATATGTGAGACATTGATATTTTTCCGCTTTGAAACGTTCCACAACTGCATGTTAACGACATTGCAGGAATAATTTCGATGTCACATGAATCTCATTTAGGATGGACTACCTAAGGAAGATGTTGGAAATGTCGGCTGTACTTTGTCAGATGAATGGCTGTATCCTGGTATTCTTCTTTGATGGCTTATGGCTCTGCCAATGTACAGTAGAATGATACATGTCGGCTTTTACAACTGAACAATAGATTGGTGATGATTGAATTAAGGTACTCCACCCCTGAAGAGATTCTTGCGACATTGTTAACATTGTTACCTAATCCAAACTTATACGTGCTACATCATTAACATGCAGTGGTGGAGAATTCCACGGCTGAATGTTAACAACATTACTGGAATACTAATCTGATATTGCGTGAATCTTATAAGGGATGGACTACCTTAAGAACATGTTGGAAATGTCGGCTGTACTTTGTCAGATGAATGGCTGTATTCGTGTATTCTGCTTAAATGGATTATGGCTTTGCCGACATATGGTAGAATGATAAAAGTGTATGTCGTTTTTGCCAACTTGCAAATAGATTGATGAAAATAGAATTAAGGTAGTCCACCCCTTAAAAGATTCATGCACCTTCAGAATTTTCGAGCGAACTTGTTAAACTTTGTAACGTTATCCAAATTGATATGTGCGACATTGATATTATTCCGCTGTTAAACGTTCCACAACTGCATGTTAAACGACATTGCAGGAATAATTTCGATGTCACATGAATCTCAATTGGGATGGACTACCTTAGGAAGATGTTGGTAATGTCTGCTGTACTTTGTCAGATGAATGGCTGTATCCTGGTATTCTGCTTTGATGGCTTATGGCTATGCTCATGTATGGTAGAATGATTCATGTCGGCTTTGCCAACTTAATAATAGATTGCTGATATCTGAATTAAGGTAGTCCATCCCTAATGAGATTCATGCAACATCGTAAACATATGTTACCTAATCCGAACTTATTTGTGTGACCTCGTTAACATAGTTTTACGGTGGTGGAATGCTGCAATGCCGTATCTTAACCACATTGCTGGATTAATTCCGATGTCGCATGAATCTCATTAGGGATGGACTACCTTAAAGGGGGGGGGGGGCTTTGTCAGATTAATGGCTCTTTTCTGGTATTCTGCTTTGATGGCTTATGGCTTTGCTGACATATGATAGAATGATTCATGTCAGCTTTGCCAACTTATCAATTAATTGCTGATAATTGCATTAAGGTAGTCCACCCCTATTGGGAATCATGCGACATTGGAATTTTTGGAGCGACATCGTTAAAATTTGTTACCTAATCCGAACTTATGCCTGCAACATCGTAAACATTTGGCGGTGGAAAGTTCCACTGCCACATGGTTTTTACAAGCAGAATATATTGGCTGACACTCTTTCGATCATGAAAATATTCTGTTTTGTTGACCAATGCCTCTATCAATCAACGACATAGGCCTAACGCCAACTAATCTAAGACAATATCTCTGATTCTACAAACAATATGCCAGTACCACATCGCCGGGGTGTCAGAACGTTTATCTGTAACCCCCTGAAGACTCGAAGCGACGCCTGCGCAGACACAAGGGCTGTAACATTAACTCCCCGATATGGAGTCCCGACTCACTTGACAAGGCATCTCAGACTGATTGCTGTAAATTCTCATTTCAATAATATGACAAAACCAACGACAAAAACATCACCTGCATGTCCGAGTACTTCTGTGACATCATAACACTCTATTGTAAAATCCATATATAGCGAGAGAGGAACTGCATTGGTTTTTATTTGAACAACAAAGACTCTATGTTATTATGCTTTGTGTATGTGCCACAGCGTCATGTGGCGTCAAGGTAATTAATGTCAAATGGCATCATCAATGTCACTAAACCGCCAATGTATTTCCTACGCCGAAAGCTAGATCATGGCAGAATTTCCACAAAATAACACAGTTCGAATGTGAGTTTTCTAATTAATTGTGTTATAACGGAGATAATGTACTAGGACGAAAAAGAAACGCCGGGTACTTAAAATATGCAACACATATTTTATTGCTTGGCCTAGAATAATGAAAACCGGTCAGATTTACCGGTATGTGTTGTTCGCTGTTGAACGGTACACACGTTTAAAACTACACAATACCTTACCTTTTCGCACCTTGAGAGGCACATGCTCAGATGCAAGAATCCTGTGCAGGGGAAGGTCATTGAGTTTGCCCAAAGAAATGCTTAGTCTATTTGATACTGTTTAAGTATTCATATCGATTTTTCAACGTTAATACATCAAATTGAGCAATTTGCATCAATGCTGCAATTGTCGGAAGTCGAGCGGGGGCAAGCTATAGCAATGCTTGTGCTGCGGGTCAATGCCAACAGCAAGCAGGTTGCTGCACATTTTGGTGTGCAAATTGGAACTATTGAAAGTCTTGTTAAACATCTGCGAGTGACGGGGAAGGTCAACGACCGACCACGGAGTGCACGTCCGCGCGTCAAGACGCAAGGTCAGTATCGGTGTATGACACTTTCTCACTTACGTAATCGCCATCTAACAGCTAGTGAAACTGCAAGTAACACTATAGGCAGTCATAATCACCATATTCATCCCAATATGGTTGGAAACCGCTTACACGACAATAGCCTAAGAGCCCGACGTCCCCATGTCTGTCTGCCGCTAACTCTTGTCATCGTTAAAAGGGGCGTATTTTTTCACATAATCAGCATCGGAAATCGATTGAAACTTCAACAGCTGGTTTCATACAAATGACATTTCCTACTAAAATGAATATAATAATCCAATAATATAATTTATCCCTCAAAACAATCATTTATGATTACCCGGCGTTTCTTTTTCGTCCTAGTATATTAAGTTTAGAGGTCTTTATTTGCCAAATAAAAACCTCTCTGCTCTGAACTACATGTTAAGGCAAATACCTCGGCACTGAGCACCTTGCTTTTTACCTACACATGTAGTCCGTCGGACATCGGTTTTTATTTGGCGATTAAAGACCTCTAAACTTGTTATTATTCATAACTAGTAATCGATCAACGAAAATCAACAGATCAAACAGTGGTATTTCTCGGATACAATAAAGTCAATAAAGAGTTGGTGACTACTAATCGGTGATCAGGCAGAATATTGCTACAAGTCTAATAGCCAAATGCACCTTTGTACACATCGCAAACATGTCTGACCCATTTAATTTGTCTTAAGTTATTTTAGATCTGAGCTCTAGCTGCTGGCTTTAAAAAAGCAGAAGATTAGGTATCCCCAAGATTAGATGTCACAAGAAAATGTTAAAGAAGAAGAATCTTTAGAATATGTATTAATCTAGGCATTTTTAATTTAATGGAATTGGCCCATAGTAATGTAAAAATGCTAAAAAGTGAAACATGTACATATGAAAGTAAAAAGGAACAAAACGAATCCATACTTCAACCTACTGTCAAGATTTCAAATTGAAATAGTCCTTTAACATAGAAAATATTGGTGGAAAAAGGAGAAAATACTATTTATCACCAGTTTCCAGAGGCGGATCAAGGATTTCTGTGAAGGGGTTCGTTTGTACACAAAGGGGGTTCGTTTTACTAGTATCACACACTTTTGACTAAATTTCTGCATGAAAATAAAATAATCAGACTTAATATTGGGGTTCGTTTGACCCCCCCCCCCCCCCGAACCACCTCTGGATCCGCCACTGGTTTCTCATTTGTTCTCTTTGTTTTGAAAAGATTTTCTCCGGCATAGATATTGAAATAAGTTATTTCACGGGAAAAGGTATGCATCTTTAGTCACAAAAGCGGCCGTGGCAACATAAGACTTCGTATCATATCACACCACCTCTTATTTCACATACAACTCGATTTTAAGCTTATTTGATAGTTTCCACTTTTAAAAACATTACATTTGAAGAATGTAATAGGATACGATGTCATGATATTGTAGAAGGAACTACTTTGCCACGCCCCCTTCCCATTTCCAAATGGATCGAGCGGATTCGCAATACCTTGAAATTGCCAAACGGGAAGGTATTGCCAAACGGTTTACAACATTAATATCTCGACGACTACGCCTGATTATTAAAAATGCGTTGGTAGTTAGAAAGTTTAAATCACATTCTTTAAAGAAAGAGTTTTGTTTATGAATTTTAACGATGGATTTTTGAAATAATCTGCCTCAAAGTTGGTATCCCGTAACGATAAAGACCGAGGACGAGGTAGACTGGTACCCATTCGTTTAAATAACTGAATCTACGACTGGGAATGGCTACTGCATTCTGTCCTATGATTAGTCAATAGATACGACCGTCCGAAGAATTCAACCAATCAGAGCTCATGTTCTAAAAGTGTAAACAATACGGTTTGGCGCGCTTTTACTAAGGGACGCTACTCTAAGTCACTTACACTACTTACGCTAGTCTAAGTCGTTTACAGTGTTGCTTCCCCTGTCCAGGCCGTGTACATGGCCGTGAGATTAGCTATAACCGTACCTAAATTCGTAGTAGATTTCAGGTACGGGAACCAGACTAAGGACGAGGTTGTACCCTCGATGAAAAAATGAAAGTGAGGCTATGACGTCATCCCGACTGATTCTATGGCCCGTATTATCAACCATTGTACGAACAATTTTTGCGCTATTACTTGTAACAACAAAGCTGATTTGTCCAATCAGTTTCTCGTGTAATCAAACGTCTTCTTACACAGTTCACGCAAAATCGTGGTCGTAAGATCGTTGATAATAAGGGCCCCAGGTTTGTATCTAGGCGGAGGGCGTAGGTTAATCCGAGTTTTCTCTGTTTCTTTGATATGTTGATGTCGCCCATTTACATCAGAGCGCATTACCATTCAAAAACAAAGGAAAGTCCCACACGAGTTATGGGGCTTTGTTCATAGTCTGATCTTAACACTATAATTCTTAAAACGCCTTATGATACCAATCAATGAACCATTTATTGTCATGCCTGGTGAAAAATTTAAGACCAAAAAGTATTTTGAAAGGTTTATAGGCTAAGGCAATGTTTTGCAACAACCCTCACTGGAACAGCCATTGTTTACAATAACCTACTGTCCTTTTTGAATTTTGCTAAATTATATTTGTCCTAAATTTTCAGTATAAAATAAGGAAAATTCGGCATTTTTTTGCATCTTCGGGGGCAGAGGGGGCCTAGCCCCCTGCTGCTTGTTCCTACAGTCCTAATTTATGTTTAACCTAAATTGCAAAAAGTGATACCTTTAGATGCCCTGGAAAACATTGTAGGGATAAAGACTGACAATTTTGATGTAAGGGCCCAGCTTGCCTAATGTTCAATATTTAACATAAGGGCTATGGGCAGTATCTCCAGAGATTCAGGTGCCCAGCCCAAAAATTACTGGGGCATTAGCGACTGGGCTCCTGTAAGTCTTCAAATCAGTACATTGTGGAAGATGAAGAAATTGCTTTTAACAAGCAATTTCTTCGTTTACCAAAATGTTTTCTAGTCTACACTAAAACGTGAAAAAAGTAAAATTACATGCACTTTGAAATTGTCATACCCATCAGTGTTTCCATTTACATGATAAAATATTGAGTCCCTTGGACCAAGTGCAGTAGAAAAAGTTGAGTCCCAACCACTTTCAGTTGAGTCCAATTTTGACTTCCACAAATCATCTTCAAATTGATTGTTGTACTTGAACGGGCTTAAAAACCCTTTCCCAAACAAGACCTAGTTTTGATATTCCCAGTTAAGGTGGCTTGGGGAAACATTTAAGCAAAAGAAATAACTGCTAATAAAAAGCATTTTTTCAATTTGCCTCAATGTTTTCCGAGATATTCTCAAGTTTTATACCTAAGTTATCACAAATTTTGTGATCTGCAGCAGCTTTTATCAGCCAGTCTTTGAACGCCGGATCGGCAAGCCACTGGTTTTGAAAAGACCGCGAGTGTTTCTTTTTCTTTGTTTGAGAAGCCATTATTATTTACAAAATGAAAGTAACGGTTGGTTTCCGGCTATCAAATTGCTCACAAACAATATTTTAGACAGCTCGGGTACCAGACGAAAAAGCGGGAATCCCAACAATCGCAACTTTTCGGTTAGACGTTGGCGAAGTCTATTTATAGTAACTTTGGAAAACCGGTGACTTAAAAATGCTTCAAATCTGTCTTACTTTGAAACATTTTGGATTGTTTTCGCTAGTTATCTGACGTTTCTGCGTAAGATTTATGAAAATACATTGTTTTTGCCTTTCATTATATTTTGCGTCCCATGGACGCGACGAGTATAAAAAATTTGCGTCCGAGCTAATTTTCATGCGTATACAGATACTTTTACGTCGTAAATGGAAACTCTGCCCATTATCTTTGAATTTGAACTAGTCTAAAATGTATTATCTGGTAATGGGTTGATGTAATAAACAGCTTATTTTGTATCGTTATAGGGCCAAACTTAAAGGAAAGAAGACTGTCTACTGTAGTTACATATTCACTGAGACTGTGTGACAACTGAATATCCTGATGCAGGATAACATGCCTCATGATTATGTGGTTGACTTAACTTTGAATACACATGGAATTATTGAAGGTGATGTACCGTTTAACTTTGAATACACATGGAATTATGAAAGGTGATGTTCAGATTCTGTTTGCGAGCGTGTTTCTATGGAAATAATTAACAAAATGGAAGGTGATACAGATTTTTTTTAGCAAAAGTGTTTCCATGGAAATAACAGACAAAATGGAAGGTTATGCAGATTTTGTTTGCGAAAATGTTTCCATGGAAAACACAAACAAATTGGAAGATGATATAGATTTTGTTTGCGAAAGTGAATCCATGGAAAATACAAACAAATTGGAAGGTGATACAGATTTTGTTTGCGAAAATGTTTCCATGGAAAATACAAACAAATTGGAAGGTGCTACAGATTTTGTTTGCAAAAGTGTATCCATGGAAAATACAAACAAAATGGAAGGTGATATAGACTTTGTTTGTGAAAATTTGTCCATGGAAAATACAAACGAATTGGAAGGTGATACAGACTTTGTTTGTGAAAGTGTTTCCATGGAAATAACATACAAAGACAAAGGAACTCACTCTGGTGAAAAGCCATATAAGTGTGACATTTGTGGAAAAAGTTTCACACGGTCTGATGCCTTACGCAGCCATGAACGAGTACATTCTGGTGAGAAGCCATATAAATGTGACATCTGTGGAAAATGTTTCACACGGTCTGCTTATTTGATCGTTCACAGGCGAACTCACTCTGGTGAGAAGCCATATAAATGTAACATTTGTGGAAAAAGTTTCTCACGGTCTGATACCTTACGCAGCCATGAACGAATACACTCTGATGATACACCATACAAATGTGACATTTGTGGAAAAGACTTCTCACTGCCTCTTTCGTTAAAACGTCACAAATATATGCATACTAGTGAGACACCATTTAAATGTGGCATTTGTGGAAAATGCTTCTCACATTCTTCTTCCTTACAACGCCATGAATATACACATTCTGGTGAAAAGCCATATAAATGTTGGATATGCGGAATAGGATTTAATTGTAGTTCTCACTTGACTTCACACACAAGAACACATACTGGTGAGAAGCCTTATAAATGTGACATTTGTGGAAAATGTTTCGCACAATCTTCACATCTGACTCGACATAAACAATTTCACTCCGAAGAGAGGCCATATAAATGTGATATTTGTGGGATGGGTTTTAAAATAAGTAGCCACTTAAAGGGCCACTCAAGAGTACATACTGGTGAGATGCCGTATAAATGTGACATTTGTGGAAAATGCTTCAGACAGACTTCTTCCTTACATTGTCATAAATATACACATACTGTTGAAAAGCCACATAAATGTTCAATATGTGGAATGGGATTTACTTTTAATTCTCACTTAACTTCACATTTAAGAACACATACTGGTGAGAAGCCTTATATTTGCGACATTTGTGGAAAAGCCTTTGCACAGAATTCAAAGTTGACGCGACATAAACAAATCCACTCTGAGGAGAAAACTACTTGTGGAAAAACAAAGTAGATCTAAATGTGATATGTTAATGTTTAATTTGTGATATTTGGGAGAAACCATGTAAATGTATGTGATATTTTTGAGAAATTATGTAACTTTTGTAAAGAGAAGACACATTTAACCTTGAGAGTTTTATATCCTGGGTCTTAAAGAAAACACGTCTGGCTAGTTCGCTAGTTTACTAATAATGAAATCATAACAATACAATGAATGACGTTACGCGCATGACGTCCGTTATTTACGTCGCGTAACTAACATGACATTTGCAGTGTTTATTTTTAATTTTGGGGGAAGTGAGTCAGGGCCCATAGGTGGGGGAAAATTTGCGCGTGAACGCCCCAAAAGGGGAAATTTCAATACATGTACATGCTTTTACTCTCAAATACAGGGTTATAATGCATTAAACTTGCTTGTATATCATAATGGGGCATTCAAACAACCTTTAAAACTGTTAGAGATACCTAGAATCTAAACATAATGTGGATTTTTCTTTGCAACAACAAAATCTAGTTTCAGGAGGGGAAAATTTTATCTGAAATGGGGAAAAAGTATATTCCTCAGAGAGGGGGAAGGGTCCAATAACGACCGTTTTTAGCTCACCTGAGCACGAAGTGCTCAAGGGTGAGCTATTGTGATCGCTCACCGTCCGTCGTCCGTCCGTCCGTCTGTCCGTCTGTCTGTCCACAATTACTAAAAAATCTTCTTCAGCATAAGGCCTAGAGTGGTGAAATTTTCCATGTAAAACCGTCTTGTGGTCTGCTATCAAAAAAACTAGATATTTTGAGGATATCACTTTAAATATAAAAGAACTATGTTGTAGGAACTTGCATTTTACACAAAAAACCTGATTAAGAAAGATAACCAAGGGTAGAATTGTGATATGGAAAATCTAAGTTGTCTCCCTGGGTTCATATTAATAATAAACTTGTTATCTCAACACTGATCTAGGCTGGGTTAATCTAAATGTAAACAATAAACCTTTCCCCAAATTGCTTACATTTAGAGGGTCTCATTCAAATGCTGCTGCAGATGACAAATGGATGTTAATAAATATTGGATTTGTGTATCATTACCAAGAAAATATTGAGGCAAAAAAAGAAAATGAAGTTAATGCTGATAATCAACATTTTCTACTTTTGCCTCCATAATTGATATGCTACATTGAATATGAATTCTACCTTTGCCTTTTTTGTCTTCTGCCACTCTTATCTAATTGGAAAGGTCCTATTCTTTTCTATTTGGGAAAGGATAAAGCCCTCTCCCAAACATCCAGTGATATAGCCCTCTGTCAGAATACTTATATTTCTATATGCAATGAAAATGATTCCTATGTTGTGGGTTCCTGGGAGGAAATTTAGAACCATATTCAGGGGTTTCAATAACTTTTGGGCCTCCTGGGACTCAAGGCAAAGTAGGCTGGGATTTTTGTTTGTTTCCTTATTAACATGTATTTACAAAAATAGCGAGGGGATGGTACTCAAATAGAAGGGTAGTATCCTCCTTCCTCTCCACCTCTTAATAAAACCCTTGCATATTTGTTCTCTTCCCAAACAAGAACATATTTTGATGTCCCTGATAGTAAAGGTGTAGGAAAATACTGAGGCAAAAGCAGAAAATGCTGATTATCAGAATTTTCTCCTGTAGCCTTAATATTGTCTTTGCTGAATTTTACTAAATATCACTCTTAATTAACATATTTTGACTGCATTTGGAATTAGCTCTATGTTGTGGGTTCCTTGGGGTCTTTTTGACATTTTTACCCTTAAACTGTTTGGCAGAGTTTTTAATTTTGCGTGTGGCACCCTGGAGTCATAGCCCTTTACCGGAATGTATAAAAAAGCATGTTGCAATTGAACTAAACCATATGTTGTAGGTTCCTGGGGAAAATTTATGATAACGTTCTTCTCCTAAACTGGTTGGCCTTGAGCTTTGAAATTTTCTGTGTAATTTTAAAGAACTATGGAAAAAATAGTATAAAAGAATAAAATGTTTACAACCAACATTTCCTTTGTTCAGGCATTATTTCTGACGAGGAATTTCAAGAAATCAGTGACACCTATTTTGTTGTTTTAGCTCCTTCTAATTTCTCAAATAATACATAGAGTATAGTTCTCTATAAATTACAAGACAGAGCATCTCTAGCTATATTAATTTATGGCATATTTGATGCAGTACTTTATTATCACAGTATTTGCAGTGTTTGTTTATCTGATTATTTATTAGGTTTTTACATCTGTTTGACTTAGTGGGTCCAGAGTAAACATTCCCATTCAATGCTCTTGAAGGAGTAAATAGCATTTGTTCACTTAATCCTTTCCCAAACAAGATGTAAAGAAAACAAATAAAGCATGTGTCATTGATAGTTTTGCAATACATGTCAATTTTATGCCACTGTTTGGAAATATCAAGGGGGGGCATGTTGTTTCACTCATGCGTGTCTGTCCATCTGTTTGTCTGTCGGAGAACTTAGCATTCGCCATTTTGGGATTAGTGTTTCACATGTTGTTTTTAATAATAGGTTAGACTGATCAAAACAGAATTATTGCAATGATAACATTAACAAGGATTGTTTTGTAATTTTGATGGGTAATTTTCATATGTCTCTCAATTCTAATAGGTTTATATCTCAGCAACCAATATATAGTGGGCCGCGGCCATGGCACAGTTGGTAGCGCATCTGCCTCTCATTCGCGAGGTCCTGGGTTCGATACTCCGTCGCTGCAAATACCCTTACTGACAAAAATGTCACCCATCAATGGTTTGATATCGTAAACCTATGTGGGGGAGCAGCCTGAGGCTCGGTAAAGGTGTTGTGGTAGAACTGGTATGAGAAACGACAGGAAATCATGGCTAAGTGCTTCAGCCGCCGTGATATGACCGTAGTAGTTGAAAACAGTGTAAAACATCAATAAACCAAGCCATTATTTCGTGAAGTAAACTCTGCAAACTCAGGTGAGCGATACAGGACCATCATGGTCCTCTTGTTTAAGAAAAAGAATCACTGCATTTGACGTCGAGGGAAGGATATAACATCTCTCCTATTTTGAAAAAAAAACAAACAAAAAAAAAAACAGAAAATAAATTTCTTAAAGATTAGAAAATAAATAGTTGAAAATTAATGAAAAGGGGGGGGGGGGGGGGTCTCATTTGCGCCCACGCACAGATTTTCTTGTAACTTTACTCATAGAATGCCTCTGACCTATGAACTACAAAAACATATTCTTTTTACTCAAAGAGTGCATATAGGCCTATACGCGGCACCTTAAAGTGTTCCCGGTTTTCGTTGATACCCGTCTTACAAAAACTCAATGTTGGCTATCTAGTTTTGGTATAAATCCACAAGTTTTAATTAAAATAGCAAGAGGAGTCATTGTAGAAACTTTTGATACCAATACTGTTGGTACCAACATGCGCAAAAAATTCTTAGAAATTAATTTAGTCAGAACTTGTCAGAAAAATAGCCGAGAAATTTTCAAAACCTAAAATTCTATCAATTTTTTTTGTATGTTCCCGTCTTTGTCAACCTATGAAATTGATAGAAAAGTTGGCCATATATGTTCCCTGTTTGTATGCAAAATTTGGTGAAAATTTGAAACCGGTAACATTGTCAAATAATTAGAATTGTGAACAACGGCACCTTAAGATGCTCCCGGATTTCAATGGTACCTGTCTAGCAAAAGCCCAATTTTGCTTACATAGTTTTGATACAGTCCCAAATTTTAAATTAGAATAGCAAGAGGAGTTACTGTAGAATATTTTAGTACCAATATTGTTGATATCAACATGAACAAAAAACTCTTAGAAATTTATTTAGTCAGAAATTGTCAGAAAAATAATCAAGAAATTTTCAAAACCTAAAATTCTATAACTTTTTTTGTGTGTTCCCGTCTTTGTCAACCTATGAAATCGATAATAAAATTTGCCATATATGTCCCCTGTTTGCATGCAAAATTTGGTGAAAATTTGAAACTGGTAACGTTGTCAAATAATGAGAATTGTGAACAACGGCACCGTAAGATGCTCCCAGATTTTAATGGTTCCTGTCTAGCAAAAACCCAATTTTGCTTACCTAGTTTTGTTATCAGTCCCAAATGCTAAATCAGAGTAGCAAGAGGAGTTATTGTAGAACAATTTGGTACCAACATTGTGGATACCAAAATGAACAAAAAAGTTCTCAGAAATTTATTTATTCAGAAAAATAGCCGAGAAATTTTCAAAACCTAAAATTCCATCAATTTTTTTGTATGTTCCCGTCTTTGTCAACCCATGAAATCGAAAAGAAAATTTGCCCTATATGTTCCCTGTTTGTAAGCAAAATTTGGTGAAAATTTGAAACTGGTAAAGTTGTCAAATAATGAGAATTGTGAACAATGGCACCAAAAGATGCTCTCGGATTTCGATGGTTCCCGTCTACCAAAAGCCCAATGTTGCTTGCCTAGTTTTGATATCAGTCCCAATTTTTAAATCAAAATAGCAATAAGAGTTATTGTAGAATATGTAGAACATTTTCAGACCAATATTTTTAATAGCAACATGTCACATAATTTCTATGAAATCTATTTAGTCAGAAATTGGCACAAAAAAACCCAGAAAATTATATGAAACCTAACATTAAACCAAACTTTTTTGTATGTTCCCGTCTCTGTCAACCTATGCAATTAATAAGAAAATTTGCCATATATGTTCCCTTTTTGCATGCAAAATTTGGTGAAAATTTAAAACTGGTAACATTGTCAAATTATAAAAATTGTGAACAACAGTACCTTAAAATGCTCCCGGATTTCAATGGTATCCGTCTAGCAAAAGCCCAATTTTGCTAACCTAGTTTTAATATCAGTCCCAAATTTTAAATCAAAATAGCAAGAGGGGTCATTGAAGAACATTTTGGTACCAACAATATTGATGCTAACATGCAAAAAAAAAAAAAAAATCTCAGAAATTTATTTGGTCAGGAATTGTCAGAAAAACAGCCGAGAAATTTTCAAAACCTTCAATTCAAATAATTTTATTTGAATGTTCCCGTCTTTTTCAACCTATGAAATTGATAAAAAGGTTAGCCATATATGTCTCCTAGTCGTATGCAGAATTTGGTAAAGATTTGAAACCGGTAACATTGTGAAATAATGAGAATTGTGAACAACGGCACCTTAATGGTACCCATCTAGCAAAAGCTCAGTATTGCCTACATAGTATTGATATCAGTCCCCAATTTTAAATCAGAATAGCAAGAGGAGTCATCGTACAACATTTTTGTATCAATTTTGTTGATACAAACATGCGAAAATGATGCATTTTCTTCTCAAATCTGAGATTATCAAAAAGTGAATATGTCAACAAAGCAGTGGCTAGTTCATCATTACAATAGAAATATTAGCAATTTTGCATTGAAAAGCAAAATGTATGTACAATAAAAACTGCTTTTGTGTTCTTTTTATTATCTTGAGCAGTGCGGTAAAGAAAAAAATGTTTGTATTTTTAATAATTGTGCGAAAATGCTCTTATAAGGGCCCAACACTGAAACCGGAAGAAGGAGAAAGTAGTCTAAGTGCTGATAAGCCACAAAGGTAAGTTAAAAAGGGTGATATAATAGATTAAATATGTTACATTATGCATCTCCTTTATTTTGCATCCCCACATTTTATAATTTACTTCGCTGTTTGGGATTTATTCTTCCATTATATTATTGGTGGGTGGGGTACGGCAATGTGGCCATTATTCTTTAAAATAATGTTTTTGTGTGAAAAAAAGCTACAATTAATGCCATGTATAAGTTGGTTATGTTAAATAAAGACACAAAAAAGCATAATGAGCTATTTACAAATGTATATGAAAATGATTAAGTAACATCTTAGATTTTACATTCTTAGCAATCTGGACCCTTTACACTTAAATTCAAAAACAACACTGTTACCGGTTTTATTTTTTCTTCATATTTTACCATAAGCATGGGCATATATAAGGGCAATTTTAATGTAAATTTCATAGGTTGACAAAAACTGGAACTAGGTGAAATGAAGGCCTGAATTTGGTCGAAATATTCAAAAACTAAAAAATTTGGAGATGAGGTCATACAAAATCTTTTAGAAAATTGTTTTTTGTTGAGTAATATATACTATTCTGGTTTATACATGATGAGGAATTATTAGACATTATTTTTGGGGACAATTTGGCTTGAATACAACAAATCTGGGTGTATATGGTCTCTTTAAGTTAGGATACCCCTCATTTGTAAGCAAAAATCTTAAAATTCTTAGAAAATTATTTTCCAGAATAGATTTTTACAAAATATTGCGGGAATAATGCCGTAATAAAGAATACTAACTTCATACCAAATTTCATGAAATTCCGAGCGTGGGCACAACCCTATGGGAATTTCTAATAGGGTGAGACCCCCCCCTTTGGAAAATGAATTAAAAGTAAAAGTCTGTAATTTGTCGTTGGTCGCGTTTTCACTGGTCAATTAACTTTTACTATTTGGTATAAGATTAGTGTCGAGGATGGGATATAACAGAGAGAAGAAAGAAAATGTTGATAAATCATTATCAGCGTTTCCTCAGTTTTATGCCCTTATATTGAAATATCGGGGTCATATTGTCATAATTGTTTTACTCCTGTCTGTCTGTCCCTCCGTTTGTCTGTCGGAAAACTTCACATTGGACATTTCGGGGGCATTGGTGTTTCACAAACACATCTTGTTCCTTACATACTAACCCAAAGAGCCAACGCAACACACACTTTAAATTACAATATTTTCATTATTGAAAATGTGAATTCGTTGATGTTGACTTCATTCTGACCGCTGACCATTATGAGATCACCAGGGAAAAAATAAACGGGTCTAAATCGATTCAGTAACGCAAATAACGTTACAAACGTAATGCAGGGGTGTGTTTCAAAAATGAAACCAAGATCAGTATCTCGTGTGTTCTCCTGTATCATTGAACACAGCACATCATCTCTGTGACATCGAACGTAACTAACGTCGACAAACGTGTATAGGAATATTCTGTCACTCTTGAATTAATGTTTATCCCATTTGACGCAACGTCTGTGGTTGGACTGGGCGTTGACGTAAACGCATGTCAAGCAGGTTCCATATTTGCTCAGGTGGTCAGATTGCCACTTTTGGGCCTTGCACCAATGCAGACAGACTCATGTGCGCATAGGTAGTAAATTTGGACACACGTATGGACGTCGAGGTCGGAACCCATGTTTACGTAACCTGTAACGTGTACTTATAAAGCGACCGTGGTTCCCAGCAGTTGCAGCAACCTTTTGTTGCTAGCCGAAACCGGTCTCTGAGATTTTGGGATCTCAATCTGTTGTCCTGTACCTTGGTATAGTTACACGTTCTCTGAAGGCTCTTGGCATGTCATAAACATTACTGGACTCATGTGCGCATAGGTAGTAAATTTGGACACACGTATGGACGTCGAGGTCGGAACCCATGTTTACGTAACCTGTAACGTGTACTTATAAAGCGACCGTGGTTCCCAGCAGTTGCAGCAACCTTTTGTTGCTAGCCGAAACCGGTCTCTGAGATTTTGGGATCTCAATCTGTTGTCTACCTTGGTATAGTTACACGTTTTCTGAAGGCTCTTGGCATGTCATAAACATTACCGGAAACGTCAAAACAAACGTAAGCAAGAAAAGTAAATGGCCTTGAAAATAACAAAAAAAAATAGAATTATTAACCCAAATGGAACTTCTAACACATTCAGACATGATTAATGAGTAAGAGTAATTGAACACACTGGTTTGCTGAAACTTCCGCTATAGTCATGCTATCGTAGACCACACAAAGTCCAATAGCCGAGTAACCACAGTCAGCCAGGAGCATTCCATTCACCTGCGCCTTTCGGGATAATGCTTAATTTTGGCATTTCTGTCTATCGCCGGACAGATTTTTTTACCTTATCTTATCGGGTTATCTTGTGACTTTCCAAAAATGCACGTGCGCTAGTTTATTACACGCACTGTTGCACGTGCAGCGCGGAAATATGGTTTTGAACAAAGGACTCTGTGTTCAGCGAAGCATAACAATTCTTACGTTCCTTTTATGTGGACAATAAAATCACTATATAGAATAATGAAATCTGAAGTTTCGTTGTTTTATCATATCTCATTAAAAAGTTACAACAAAAAATCTTGTTGCGTTGGCAGTTTGGGTTAGTATATTTTCTGTATAATACGACAACGAACTGTGAATGATCAAATATCAGTGTGTCTAAAGACTGGGGAAGAGGGATTTCGATTTATAGAAATATGTGACTTGAACCCACCATCCAGCAATACATCAACAATTACTCTCTGGAGACAGCTACTGTACTGTACTGCCACAGCAACAGCATGATCACGAAAAATGTATCATTATTGTTATTTAGTCTGTGGGAAATATGCTTCTCTCCCAATTTACATGTATTATTTATGATATATACAGTAACCTTTTGTCACGGCTCATGGTCTGATGTCGAATTATACTACATTAATATTTTGTAAATACATGTATACTCATTCCCTTCTCTTTGTTGCATTGATTCTGTCTTCGACATATTCATGGAATTTAGACAAGCCTATCATTTTGCCGTTAGAGAATGGACCAATACTTTCCAAAACAACGCTTGTTTTGGTGTCCCTATCGGGGGTCGTCTGCCAGTCCGTTTGTCTTTCCATCCGTGTGCCTGTTCTCCATATTTTCTTCGTCGCCTGTAGCAACCAGGATTTAATCCTTTTGGCTATATTTCATGATAGGGTATGAGGGTGGGTCAGGGGGTCATGACCCCCCCCTCCCCCTGGAATTTGGCGAAAAAAGTGGTTATCAAAAAGATAACTGTTTATGTCCCAAAAAAGCTGCGTCATTTGTCCCTGTGTGCCACGACAAACTGCTGTTATATTTAGTCCTTAGTGGTATGACATGTATCTGCATGTGCGGATCCAGATGGACCCCCTGACCCCCCATAGAATTTGGCAAAAAAGGGGTTGAAGATAGGAAGATCCCCCCCCCCCCTGGATCCGCGCTTGTAAGGCACGATCTTAACCCGTTCCCCCAAAAAATGGAATTTTGAAAAAGTTCGGGAAATGTCAGGGAATTTTGATGAGTGTCAGCGAAATTTGAAAAAACGAGACAAAAGTTATAGTCAGGGCACGAATTTAGAAAAGTTATAATCACCTAAATGCATTATGTGAAGAAAAGGGTTTGAGATCAGTTCTTAGGGTATTTTGGTATGCTGAATCCGAAAAACAATGTTGCCAAGCTGAAAAATGGCTTCTTCATCATCTAATTTTCATATTTTCAAAATGGCCGCCAAAACCTCAAATATGCATTAATAATGTTGTTATTTATCATTTTTTCGACATGTTTTGTTCTAAATATCGCAATTTTCATGTTAACAGACTAAATGTAAATGGTTTACCAAGTAAATGAGGAACAAAAATGGCTCTTTTACCATCTAATTTGCATATTTTCAAAATGGCCGCCCAAAACATAAAATCCTCTATATAGTATCAAAGTTTTGGGTATAATCTTAACCAAATTGTTGAGATATATTGCTATAAATTGTTTAAAACTAATGAGTAAATTATTTTAAAAGTAAATAGAACTATGTTGACACCATTCTTAATAATCTTTTACCGTATCACTGGCAATAATACCTTTTTAAACATACAGAATATCACTTTCACATTGAATTTATGTATTTCCTTTTTACATTTTTATTAAAAAAGCGCTGTTACAACACACAACTTTTCTCAACAGTACCATTTTAGACGTTTATGTATACATTTTGATTTACAAAAAAACTTAGACATTTTAGATTTAGCCTACATTTGGGTCATTTTCAAAAAAATGCTGAGCTAAAATATATGTATTTTAACACATCTTTGGTACTTATGACTAGATCGAAACGAGCTCTGTAATCCCACTTGCATTATGGAAAATATCTGGATTCATTTATACCAGAATAGATTTGATAAAAGAAAATGTCAAAAGAGATAGCACCGTACTTAATCCAATAAAATCAAAAACACACCCTTTATACGGTTTTTAAATTGAGTTGCATGCCAAAGGACGTGAGTGTGTTGAATTTTAAAATGTAAAACTGCTACCTACGTATAATATGATGTTAAGTGCTAGCACAGTACGATCTTGTCCAAAAAAATTGTCGCTGGTGGTTAGACATTTCTCTGTCTGCTTAAAGGGGCCGTGCTAGAAATTTCAAGCATCAGAATAACATAGGGACTATTAGAGTTTACTATGTGGTATGCACATCGTATTTTCTGGGCAGAAAAGGGATTATGTTGTTAGTACAAATATTTCGATCAAAGATTAGTTTACTTTAAATGTAATGAGAAATTAATAATGTGGTAGGTGAAGTTAGATACAAACTTCATATAGAAGGACTAAATGAATTGGATGTGAATTTTCATGATACAATAAGCATGTATCCATATAGGTTGCTATCTATATGATATTTCTTGAAAATATATTTTACCTGCTCTTATGTTTGACATACAAGCATGGCCCCTCTTAGAACGTCAGAGAGTTGTATAGAAACATGCATGAAATAAATGACGACTACACTGATCTCAAGAAGTATTAAAATAAAACATTTGAATAGAAGATGTAAGTCAGCTGTCTTTATCAGAAATAACGAAGGCGTTGTCAACAAACAAAATGTTTACATGAGAATAAGTCGGTTATTGCATTTTAGAATACAAAAAGCGCATCTTAAAACCGACTATATTTAAACGACTTTTTTGCAAATCTTGGGTCAGCAATGAAGTGCAGCATTATCAAAGACTTTGAACAGAATATTTGTATTCGGTACAATAGCATAATTTATCATAATGAAACATTCCTAACACTCGTTTCCAAAATGGTTATTACAATATTTTTTCCATGTAACATATCTGATTTTTCAGCTACAGTGATTTTTTTACAATTTTAAGATTGTGAGTCCTGAGGACTCGCTGGATTCCATATCAATGAGTCCAGCTACTAGCTTAGTGAGTCCAATACACTATTTTTAATAGGAAATCTGTAAAAAATGTTGCATCCTGGGACTCGCTAGAATTGAAACTTTGCATCCCAGAGACCAAATTATGAGTAAATGTAGCAGGATGCGCAGGTAAATAAATCACTGCAGCTATGCAATTTTTAATCAGTATACACACAAAGACAATAAACTTTCGTAATGGATGGAGCTGGATATTGAGACCTAGTGTTTCTATTTGGGATTATTCATACATGAGAATCGATGGAATTGGTGCAAACATCTATAGAACATGGGTTAATACTTGAACATTAGCTTCAGATTGTATTCTTCAAACATATTATATGACAAAGCGAAATTGAAATATCAGAGATTGATTCCTTCATGTCTATAATAATGAAGCTATTAATGTCTCTGTGCAGTATCGGGCAAAAAAAAAAAAAAAAAAAAAAAAAAAAACACATCTCTTATCATAATCATTTCTTTTTTATTTGCCTTTCAGTTAAAGTGACATTTCACACTTATTTGTCATAAATTTTACTTTTATTTTTATCTGAAATAGTATATTTTCTAATGAAAATTCTGAAAATTTCAAGCCATAATATTGCACCATTTACGAGAAATATATATCTTTGTACTAAAATTAAACAAATTGTTGTGGACAACAGTTCAGATTTATATGGAATTTGTCATATCTATCTCAACTTTAAAGGCATGTTTTTCGCTTATCGGCAACAACCTTAAAAAACTGATTGCATTTATGCTCATAAGAATAACCAATCTTGGCATCAAGACATACTTTAAAAAATTGAAATGAGAATGAAATGTCCCTTTAAGGTTGCCTTGTGTGAAGAAATGTTGAGCATTGAAGATGCCAATGCCTCTATCTAGGCAATTCTAATTAATGTCCTGAGGTGGCATTCGCATTTGAACATTCATTTTAAACTTGTGTCAACTTTGGAAGCATGGGGTTATACACCAAGAAAACCATATTTTATATTTATGACAATTCATGACAAATGTTATAGCCCTTGTCATGAGCACAGCTAAAAAGGATTTTTATACAAATGCTACATGTCTTTCCTTCGGCAGTGCACATCCAATGATAGGGGCTCTCGATGAAACTGAAAATACTTTACGTATTATTAATAAATAGATATCAAAATACAGGCCCGTAGGAACAGGGGGGGGCGTGGGGGCTTAGCTAGGGGGGGGGGGGCTAAGCCCCCCAATGTTGGCCAAAATTGCCGAATTTTCTTAATTCTACATTGAAAATTTTGGGAAAATCCAAATTTGCCCCCCTCCAATATTCAGGACAAGGGCTTTAGCCCCCAATATGAAATTGCTTCCTACGGGCCTGAAATATTTCTAACAGTTGCGGATAAATCTGTGATAGTTCAATAAATAACGACAGAGACTATCTATCCAGGGCTTGTTACAAAAAGTCTTTAACCGAAGGGTGAATCGGTTACATTATAATCGACGTGTATGTGTGATAAGCAGTTGTTGACATTGATTGGATGTTGTACTTTATAGCTCACGATAATTGACCTGGCAGAGCAGCCCTAGCCAATAGGCTGGGTAGCTCTGCCAGGTCATTTATCGTTAGGTATACTTGTGCGAAATATGTCAGGAACATAAAGAATGTGCATCAGTCACTGTAATGTTACTGACTATTCAACCCCCCATTCAATCATTAAAGCTTATATAAAATGCCTTTGTTGACTAGAAAATATGTATTTTATCGTATATTAATCACTATATCCAGTTTCTAGTATTCACTATATCGTAGGTAAATAAAGAAGTTGCAGCTTTGAAATCGTGTCAAAATAAACAATTAGTTTTTCTCCTGAAAAATTGAAGTTCAACTTACCACAGTGCATTAGGTTTGCCACACCCAACTAATTTTGTAATCTAACAAAATTTTAAAATCTAAGATAGTTGTACTTTTGGACATTGTCCAGTGCCTAAGTTGGTAACCTAAAATATGTGTGTATACAATTTAATTTCTAAGGGTGTCAAAATGTAAATTAAAATGATTTTAGTAACTGTATCTTCAGCAGTTTGGAATAATGAGTGTATATGAAAATGCAAAAAAAAAGGAATTTTCCACAAAATCGAAGTTCCCAAACTACACTATCCTTTATTAGAATGAATACGGTAAAATGTTTCCAAAATTTTTGGACATTGATTTATATTTTTAGAAACTTGTTGTTGATATCTTGGCAAAAAGTTTAATCAAATCATGATTTCAATATAGTGGAAAGGATTTATCATTATTTTTGCAAAAATATGTGAACAATTATTTACATGGTTTTTAATTTGACGTGTTTGGGATTTGCTTATAAAAGCATTAATACATGGTCAAAGGGTCTGTGCTCATATCCTTTTTCTTCATCATATCTGCCTTAAAAACTTTACGCTTTATGCATAATATTTTCATATAATACTTTGAATAATTTCACTGCATTTCACACGGGAAAATAAATTGCAGATTAATATAATTGTTTCAATGTGTCTTATTGCCATTGTTTCAATGTGTTTTATTGCCATTTATACGGTAATTTTCAAAAATGAATATTTTTTTTTCTCAATTATCTATTAAATCATTTAGTTTTAGTCTTTAATCATGAAATTTGCGATATTTGGAACAAAAGATGTCGGAAATATGATAAATTACAACATTATTATTTCATATTTGAGGTTTTGGCGGCCATTTTGAAAATATGCAAATTAGATGATGAAGAAGCCATATTTCAGCTTGGCAACATTGTTTTTCGGATTCAGCATACCCAAATACCCTTAGAACTGATCCCAAACCCTTTTCTTCACAAAATGCCTAAACCTTAAAAACTAAGCGACTTTTTCAGAATTTTGTCCTGACTATTATGGAAATGTCAGGGAATTTTGAACACACTGTCACGGAGATTTTCATTAGAGTAGTTTTCAAGGCAAAGCCAGATTTTAGAAGTTCTGATTTCCAATTTTGATATCAAGCCTTTCCCAAACAAGACATTGTTTTAACGTCCCTAATAGAAAAGTCTAGGGAAAACATTGAGACAAAAGAAGAAACTGATGATAACCAGCAGTTTCTCCTGTTGTCAAAATGTTTTCTGTGCTAAATTGTACATATACCGGTATCCTACATTAATTTCAATATCAAAAGGTTAAAATTGTGACTTTTTCATCTGCAGCATCTTTCAGGTTGGACTACCCTGTTTTGTTGTTGTTTTTGACAAAGGCTTAACCCGTTCCCATGTACATGTAGCTGGTAGCGGGGCTGCAGACATGGCGCAGTTTGTATAGCATCGGCCTTTCATTCATAACCTTGGCCCGGGTTTGATCCTTGATCCCAGAAAAATCCTTTATGAGGCACAAATGATCGTACAATCGTAAACCTATGTGGGCGAGCAGTTAGAAGTTCGGTAAGAATGTGATAATTCTGACTAGAGACACGACGGAAATCTGTGTTTAGGTGCGATATAACCACAGTTGATAAGGGCCTAAAACTCCATTCAATTAATCTCACGAAGGGAAATTATATAGCTGGTCCTAATTTGAAAGCGGACACGGCCAAAATGTTGTTGCTTATGCGTTGAGACTTGTTTATGGAATACCGGGCTCGATCCCCGACCATGGCAAAATATTAATGAGCCAGGATCTGGAAAAATGTCCCTTGATGTTTTTGAGCCCAACATGGTTCTTGATCAGACTGCGTATACACGCAGTCTGGTCAAGAACCATGTTGTTCTCCAATACTAGTAGTTTCTTTATGACCTGCAGCAAACGTAAGAGGACAGTATGTTTCCCAGTCAGAGTGCACCAAGGCACGGGCTGATCTGGAATCATAGCTGTCTCAAATGCTAAAGGGGACGTTTTTCCAGATCCCAGCTCTAGATAGTATTTGTCCGACTTTTGTCTGCAACCGATGGGTATATCACATGGTGAATCTAAGGATAATAGGTTGGCAGCTTGAGGCTTGGATAGCGTAGTAGTTTTATTTCTAAAGCAAAATACCCTCCACAGGACAGGGACGCCTCGCATCGGTTACAGAAGCTAGAAAAATATCGGGGCTTAGGTACAGCCATTGTCCTACACAGTTAGGTAGGTAATATGGCATACCATGGGAAACATTTGTTAGGTAGTTAAGTGCCCACAACATAGGGTTTGCATTTGAAATAAGAAATCGGAATGCCTTTCTCTTCTCTTATCTGTGGCTCTACAGGTGTGTACACGTATGAAAAGTGAATTTATAAGAGTAAAGTCACATGAAACTGTCCGACTAAAATACCAATTTGTGCATTTTCGGGCTATAGAATTTCGACGTAAAAACGTGCGAGGTGCGTATGTTGACGTCGTCGTGGTAACGTCATGACGACATGAACAAGGAAATGCACGTCGGATTTGAACCAGAAATATCTTCTAGTTTCCAAAGATACCAAATTTATGACCGTGGCTTAAATTTTTTAAAGTATCCGGTTCTACCCTTAACCGAGTTTGTGCCATGGATCATCTTTTTATGGGATTCACTTCATTCACATCTGATTAGACATGTTAGTAGATCTACTCAGAAATGTATGCAAGAAAATGCGCTTTCCACTTTTTTGTCTTGCTCTCAAGAAGGAATAGGGTGGAATCGTAGCTACAAACCAATACATGTCTAGCATCCACTTAGTTTGTGGCTACGATATCGCAGTGGGGGGATTCTTGCTGAAAGTAAATTTCATGAGAAATGTATGTGCTCTTATACACCGGTTGCTAAAATTTCCGATGTTTCGAAGCTTTCGGGGGAAAACAAACAATGATTTTTTAAAAACTACTGATTTAAAGTAAGTGATCGATTCCTGAGATTCAAATGCTTTCTTTCAATGCATTGCATCCGCTCCTCCAACATTGCAGACTAGATTAATCACGATTGTAATGGGTTTTCGCGAAACGTCTAAGTAAGTTGAAAAATACTTCTACTTCTACTGTATACTGCTATCAATCATCTTTGATTACTATTAGCAGGCGCGTTGTCTGGGACAGCTGTTAGTTAAAAGAAATAGTTAGGTTAAAGAACATAAAACTTGTTAAATATTAGCAGATATCTTACAATTTAAAAGGGGGGATAGTTAAAAGGATAAAAACACACTCATTTAAATTTACATTTTGACCTGGCTAAGCCTCTCAGTGAACGCTGCTACACTGGGGCTTGCCTGAATTTCATGGGGGAGACCATTCCACAGCCGAATAGTTCTTGGGAAATAAGAATTTGCATGGTATTGTGTTCTTGAGTAGGGTAATAAACAATTAAGATACCGGGTATAGGCAATGTGATGGTGGTCCACACAGACTAGTTGATGCTGTATTTTATAAAAGAAGATGAGAGAGCTAATGTTACGTCTTTGTTCCAAAGATTGCCAGTTGAGTTCCTCAATCATTTTTGATACACTGCTTGTGTAGGAGTAGTCATTATAGATGTATCTTGCGGCTGACCTTTGGACTTGTTCGACTTGATGGGCTAGGGTTTTCTGCCACGGATGCCAAACTGTGGCGCAATACTCTAATTGTGGTCGTATGGGGCAGAATCAACGCCAAAATTATATACATGTAATTTTGTAACATGTTCAATTGTCAATTGTATTTTTTGTATTGTAAAATGCTGACTATATATTTTACAATGTGTAAACTTACAAATTGTGAAATGTAGAGTGTTCAATTAACACTTTGTTAGCTGTAATATAGTGAATTTACACTTGAACATTTGACAACGTGTAATATGAAGACTTGACAATTTACCATTTTACTATTCTACGCTTATCAAATGCATCTTACACATTATTCAATACGTCAAATGACAATTCGACATTTTACAAGCCTACATTTCAATAGTTGACAATTTGGAACAAACCTTACTAATCAATATTCATGATTAAAAGTAGGTGTGGTTAGCGGGAAAAGCCGATAGTTGTCGAGCTTTAATTAGTAGCGTTCGTGGTTATACATGACGTCACACCATCTGGACCCATTAACCCATTACCACACAGTGACTCTTTTGACTCCCCAAGAGATAAAGGCTTTGGAAAACATCGTGGAAAATGAAGGAATTGCTTGTGACAAGCAATTTTTTCATTTCCCACAATGTTTTCTATGTAAAAAGACCGAAAAATGTGAAATTTCATTCACTTGAAATTGTCGTCTGCAGGATCTTTCAATTTAGATCACGCTAATATTTTATCGTTCGGTAATGGGTTAAATAGACGAATATATAATATGATTGAGTCACATGAATGAGAGTGGGAGGCATAGTTGACCTGGTTGGGCTTTCCTATTTGATATACACGTAGATCTAAAATGACTTAAAAACATTAGGAGAAAAGAATTGTGAAACCTGCCGTTAGAGGGATGCTGCTGTTGCTGCTGATGATGATTATAATAATGATTAGAACAGTCCTATTATATTTGGACAGTTTATGTTTAGTACATGTTTTCTGGAGCCAGATCTTTGGAAGCTATCGGGTATCCAAGATTTTGTTATCATGCTTCTTTTGACCATGTGATAAAGATTGTCTAGTTTTCGTGGACGATAATACAAAGTGTAAACACCATACATTTGGCTACTAGTAATCAATTTAAGATAGAGTAAGATAAAATAAACGTTCAGTCAAGGGCGGATCCAGGATTTTTTCCGGGGGGGGGGGGGGGGGGGGGGGGGTCCAGACCCCACATTTTTCCGGGGGGGGGGGGGGGGGGGGGGGGGGGGTTCAAGCTCAAATTATATCTTAAAATGTATGTAACGTAACACTAAATTTATAAAGTCCAAATTTAATTGTCGGCCATTGCCAGGGGGGGGGGGGTCCGGACCCATCGACCCCCTCTTGATCCGCCCATCGTTCTAGATTAAGAGTAGGCCTAAAAGATTTCAGTCCTAGTAAGCACGAGCAGCCCTCTGAGACAGACTAGGACTGATACTTTTCACAGCTTACAAATGGCCCTTAATTTTAATAGCGTAATGAATCACACTTTTCAAACCTTTCCCAAAGAACAAAATTCCATGCCAGTCATAATTGAAAGCTTCAGACGGCAACATGTATGTACATGAATGTCAAATTTGTGAACATTACCCTAGAACACAGAAAATATTGTAGGAAAAGAATTACCTGTATTTTCTATTTTCCTTCAAAATTTTCTGGTCCTCTCTCCTACTGATCTAGACCTAAATGTGTTCTTGTTTGGTAAAGGATTAAGCGTTTATAGATACAAACTAAGTCATTCGATAAATATTCCCGTAGATATCGCGTGACGTCATAAATAAGCAATGAAACAGAATTTCGCTGCTTTTCAACAACAAAAAAAAAAAAACGCGTAACTGCAGCTTATCTTAAGCTGCAGATACGAAGTTTTTGTTGAAAAGCGACAATTTCTTTATCACTGAAACGTGTAGCTCTACACGAGTAAGTATTCGTGTGTGTTCGGCTCGGTTGTCTAGACTTCGTAACCCCGCCTCCTTTTCTATAAATACCTTAATTACCTATTCCACTTTTTTGGCTTGAAATGTGAAATGTTCAATTGTTATTTGCTGAATTGTAATCTGTAGACTTTACACCTGAATAGAGTTGAGATTTAGACTGGTAACGCAACAGATGTTAACTGGACATTTGTCGATTGTACACTTGTCGCATTGTAATGTGCTGTTATATTCGAAGATACATGGTGAGATGTACATTTTATAAGTAAAACATTTCATTTCACAACTGCAATGTATAAAAGTTACATAGACATATGTTGATTCTACATCTGTCAGGTTAAGATTTGACACGTTGAAATGTGACATTAACAAAGTTACCAATTGACAATTGAACATGTTTCAAAATTACATGTATATAATTTTGGCGTTGATTCTGCCCCATATGGTCGGACATAAGTTTTGTAAGCGGTCTCTTTGATGGATTTGTTGCGAGTTTTGATGTTTCTCTTGATGAACCGTAAAGAATTATTTGCTTTTGCTGTGATGTTGTTTATGTGTTTTTTCCATGAGAGGTCATGACTAATAGTAACGCCTAGGTATTTTGCTGCATCTGTGGATTGGAGAGGGGTGCCATGTAGAGTGTATTGGAAGATAGTAGGGTGTCTCTTTCTGGTTATTCTTAAAATTTCACATTTATCCGGGTTGAATTCCATTGCCCAGTCATTTTCCCAAGATTCTAAAGATGTAAGATCATTTTGGAGTTTGAGGGCATCATCTTGGGATTTGATAGTTAGATAGACTATCGTGTCATCAGCAAATAGCCTGACTTTACCCTTAACGCTATCTGGTAAGTCATTTATATAGCAAAGAAAGAGACATGGGCCAAGAACTGATCCTTGCGGAACTCCGGAGAGCACGGGGAGAGTGTCTAATTTGTGACCTTCTACTACCACTTGTTGGGATCGTGACCTGAGGAATGACCTAATCCAGGTTGCCACTTGTTCGTTAATTCCAAGTCTTTTTAGTTTAAGAACAAGTTTGTGATGGTCAACCTTATCAAATGCTTTGCTGAAGTCCATGACTATAATATCTGTTTGTTGGCCTTTCTCTAAGTTGTCATGGACTTCCTGGGAGAAACTTACTAGTTGGGATTCACAGCTGTGTTTGGACCTAAACCCGTGTTGGAATTCACTAAGTAACCTGTGTTCATCAAGATGGGACATAATATTCGAGACCAGGATGTGCTCCATGAGCTTGGAGGCGATACAAGTTAAGGAAATAGGTCTGTAGTTGCTAGGTTTGTTTTTCGGACCTTTTTTGTATACCGGGGCTATGGTGGCATGTCTCCAGTCATCCGGGACGATACCTGTATTCAATGATAGCTGGAAGATGACTGTAAGGATTGGGGTTATCTCATTGTGCAGTTCTTTCAGTAAACGGGGAGATATTTCGTCTGGGCCTGAAGCTTTATTTGGATTAAGACCTTGAAGTAGTTTGTTTACACCATTTTCAGTTATACATACTTGGGACATTAATGGTAGGTTGTTTGGCGCGAGACTTTGTTTGCATGATTGAGCAAGACTCAAAGGCTGTGGGCTAGAAAACACTGATTTAAACTGAGCATTCAAGATGTTAGCTTTAGACACAGGATCTATGAATGTTTGCCCGTTGTTCTTCAATGGGGCAACTCCACTATTCTCTGTTTTGTTGCTTTTTATGTAGCTGTAAAACTTTTTGTTTTTGACCTCTTTGGCATCATTTGTGAAGATGACATTTTCAAGATAATTCCAATAAGATTTTCTTATGTCTCTTTGCACTTTTTGTTTCAATTCCTTATACTGCTTGTGGATGTCTGCTGATTTTGACCTTTTGACACGTAAAAATAATTTGCCTCTTTTTCTGATGCTTCTGATTATGTTTTTGTTTATCCAAGGCAAATCTCTTCGTGTTTTGCATAGTTTTGTTGGGATATGTAAGATAGAGAGGCGACGCAATTCCTCCTTAAAGTCTAACCAGGCCTTATTGGGGTCTGTGTAATTTTTAATGCTAAATACATTAATAAAGAATTCATTTATGTCTTGCTTGAACCGTGACCAATTTGCTTTACTATATGATTTGATTTGCCTTTTTGTTTGCACTGGGCGACCTCTATTAATAGTGATTTCATGGTGTACTATATCATGATCTGAGTTGCCAAGGGGGGGCAGTGTGTTTGTAGAGTGCACTTGGGATGGCATATTTGTGAGGAAGATGTCCAAAATATTTTCTCCCCTTGTTGGGATGTTCACTACTTGGTTTAAGTTGTGGTTGATCATGTTTTCAGTGCTAGGAAATACTTCGCAAATCTCTTTCCATTTTATCTGGCCTGTTAACAGATAGTTTCTTATTGCCCTGACCAGGTTATCCGTAATTCAAGATGTTGATGGTCAATAAACCCAGCATGAGAGCAATAAATTACCCACACACTGACCACAATATAGTGAAAGTGTATTTGCTGATGAACCACAATCATTATTTTACACCAAGAGCTTTTCTGATTGCAAAACATTGTAAGAAAAGAAAGGGACACAAAGTCATGTTTTACAGAAATCATATAAAAAAAACTTCGCAAAATGACTAGGTAATGAACGAATTAGGGGAGACCGGGGCTATTTCGGCCCCCTAATTTCGATTGCTCATATTTTGAATTATATGAAAGTTATTTAGGCGTGATTTATATATTTAAGTTTGACAGGCGAAAGCCTTTCAAACTACGTCTGTCCTTTTTATATTTTTCTTTTCAATAAAGAGAATTTCAAATTTTAAAGTTTTGATCGTGGTGGCCGAACTTGCCCCATACATGGGGCAAGTTCGGCCCACCCTTGGGGCAAGGTATGCACAGAGCTATAAATCCTTATATTTGATTTTTAGACTGTTTAAATTTAAAGGAATCTGTATATGACTTCCAAATGAAGGTAAAAATTGAAAAGGCATTGTTATAACAGTCATATCATCGTGAGTAAGGGGACTTTCGGGATAACAAGTAGAGGCTGGGGCAAGTTCGGCCTGTGATTTTGAATTTGTCCATTTTTTACATTTCTGTTAGAGCTAGGTCTGAACAATTGATATATTTGGAGTCGTCAAGAAATGGCAATTCTAACAGCGATTATTCTTTTTATTCATGGGCAAGTTTGGTGGTGGCCGAACTTGCCCCAACCCCAAAGGCCGAACTAGCCCCAGACAGACCTGGTGTCAACATCACGCCATATCTTCTTTTAGATAACATGAACACTTCATCTTTAGTTTTAATATGAAAGAGGACTTAATTGTCTTCATAAATATACAAAAATGAAATCTGAATCCTGGCGCATATTACTATAAATTAAAACCTACATAAATGTGGAAAAAATACTGAAAGTGTCTAAAAATCAGAATCGTGTTCTAAATTCTATGTTTATGTATTAAATTTGACCAATAACCTTCTGCGAAAAGCTTTCGTCATGAGTGACATTAAAATCCGGGTCAGAGCTCTCTATCTCTGTCGACAGGCTCAAAAGAGCCACTAGCCGAACTTGCCCCGGGGCCGAAATATCCCCGGTCTCCCCTACGTTATTCTAATTTCAAACTGGTGAGTTTTGAAATATCAATTGATGAAATGCAAAATGTATTTTGTTACTGCACTACATTTTCATGTTATTGTCTTTTTTTTACTAAACAGAGTGTCCCCCCCCCCAAAAAAAAAACGGAACCCATTTTTGAAGGTACATTTCTCATGTATTAGGCAATATTTCTCCACCAAATTTACATATGCAATAGCAACGACAGTTTTCTATTAGCAGTTAAAATTTGGTCGAAAAATAATGATTACTTTCGAAAATATTGACATTAAAAAGAATATACCCGGAAAACCATTTTAACACGATATCGATCTTTTCGTTTTGCAGCGCGCGCCTACACTCATTGAATAAATTGACGCTATACAAATGGTTAATATATTCAATACAATACAAAAATGATTTTGAAACATTGTAATCACAATAGTGTATTTTCATTTCATCTTTTTTGCTAATAAATTAAGTGTTAATGCTGCGAGCTGCGATGTAACAAAACTGAATACAAACAAAATATCCAAGTGCATCACATACTCATGAATAATAATCATAGGCACTTATTTTATTTCTGACCAACATGCCGGTCACCGCTCAATTTAAAGTATAAAGGGTTTCATTTAACCTGACACTGACCTTTATGCAAAACACAAATAACACAAAATTCACCAAAAAGAATTAAATCATAGTCCACAGAAATGCATACTATGCAAGAAATTAGGCTGGACTAATTTTAGGAAGCATACCAAGCTTGTAATTGATGAAAATAAAAGTTAAAACTGCGCCATGTGAAATGAATCACATAATAATTTGAAATTAATTCAAACAACCACCCCATGGACTCAATTTGAACGTACCGAACGTGTACATATTAAATTTTGAGAAAATCGGTACATACAAGTACAACGGTACACAATTCATTAGCTGACCGTTAGTGCGCTTTCACGAACAAACAAGACGCAAAAATTAATATCATGTCAGATCGGTTTTTAGGCTAGTGTCATTATTAACTTTTGAACCGATGCATATGTTTAAGTGAAATTTGGAACACAAATGAAAAAATAATGTATCTTTAGTAAGTGCAAATTCAAAAATTAGAATTTTGCCTACGCTTTGAAATATTTGACTTTGAATTAGGGTTCCGTTTTTTTGGGGGACACTCTGTATTTTCACTGCACCAATAATTAATCATACTTTAATTTTGGAAAACGTATGAAACTAGATAGATCTATGAAACACATTTAATTTTCTTAAAAGGCTTAGTATAGAAAAATATTTTGTATTTAGCTATTGAACGATTAGATGATAAAGATTCACTTTGCTATTATCCATTTTTTTAAGAAAATGTACAGAATTATTTTTTTCAAAGGAAATGGAGGAATTTTTACTGTTGTTGTACGTATGTCCACATGACTTTGACCCTTCACAAAACGACAAGATTTAAGATCAAAATCCAAAGATGTTGCAGACGATAATTTCAAATGAATGGAATTGCATATATTTTCTGGTCTTCCTGGGAAGAAAACATTGTGGAAAGTGAAGCATTTACTTGTGTTATCCTGGCTTGTATCTGGTAAAAGAGCCATATACTATGGAATATGAGACGAACACGGATCCTGTTCAGCTAAGGGTTAATAAATATCTGCAATGCTTTCTTAATCTCATTCCAAACAAGACTTAGTTTTGACGCCTGTATTAGTAAAGGCCTGCGAAATCATCTAGGCAAAAGACAAAATTGTGGACCATCAGCAATTTCTGCTTTTGTCTAAATGTTTTCTGAGTTATAATTTTTCACATATTCTATTTTTTCGACATCTATTTTGTTGTCAGAAGCATCCTAAAATTTTGTCATTTGAGAAAGTGCCTGTATTACTTTTTGCAACTGTCTTCACTAAGGCATAAGCCGATCTTGATTCTGAATGCTTTAATCCTTCAGAACCAAGACGTGGTTTTGATGTTCCTTACAGACATACTTGGTAAAACATAGAAACAAAAGAAGAAAATGTTGATGGTTAGCAATTTCCTCTTTTAGGTCTCAAATAATTTCCCAATCTTTATCTGTTTTATCATCTACATCTACAAATAGGAAAGTTCAAAGTTTTGCGGTTTGGAAAAGTGTAAAATGCCCTTTACACTAGAAAAAAAAAAACAATAAAAGACAACTCAATTCTCCCAAAATCATTGTTTAACCCTTTCCAAAAATTTCCAAGCAAGATCTGTTTTTATTACTCATAGTTAAGTCTTGGGAAAACAATAAGGGTAATAGAAAAAGTGCTGGTCTTCAGCATGTGTTCCCTTTCTGTCAAAATTTTATTACTGTATGTTACAAAAATAATATTGTCTGTCAACAACCATTTCGTCGTCTCTACCAGTTGTATTATAGATGCTGGTCTAAAATTGTGTGGGAAAGGTATACTTTTCTTAAAAACAAACCACTAAGTCTTAATCTTTTAACTGTTCTTAAATTTTGCCACATGTATATTATTAAATACTTTTAAGAATTATATCTACACCATTTTCCCACAAGATAAACCAGAAATAAAGTTTATGACTACAGTTTTTTTTTCAAATACATGAACTGAGATGAGAGTCTGAGAGACAAAGAATGTTCACCATTCTGTCTCATTTGAATCAATAAAACACCAAGAAAAAGAATAGACCTACTGTCTGACACCGGTGTGTGTGTGTGTGGGGGGGGGGGATAAAACATTCAGTAAAAGGAAAACCCAAGTAGATCTAGCAAAATGGACTGGTCCATGTTTCAAAGATGTTGAAAATAACAGAAATGAATGTACGTATTTACCATTTTCCACAGAAATTATAATATGGTGAAATGCTGTTTTTCAGCATTACTTCCTTTGTCATGATGTTTTTAAAGCTTATTTCATTATCTACATTAAACCAGGCCTCTTTGGGGGAATGGTTCAAGAAAGCTCGACGAAATTCTAAGATAGCCGTTCCAGCTTGGTCCTCGATGTACTGGCTTTGAGAGATAATATGGCATGAAGGTTTTATGGGGTCATAGTTAGGGTAATAAAACATCCCTGCTGGGGAGTGTTATAAGAGGCTAACTGCAAGTAGCCTGATCAATCCTGATTGCATTCTGCGAAGTATTTCCTGGCACTGTTTTCAACAAAATTTAGATACAAGTTTTGAAATTTGCATGCATCCTTTGGGCTTTCATTTACCCAGTCCATTTGCGGCATGTTGAAATCCCCTAAGACCCAGATTGTGCTGTTTTGTGGGATCTTGTTTACAGATGCCCACAATTCATTAAGGGAGGGTTCATCCTTTTCATGGGGCCTATAGAAGCAGGAAATGTATATATCCTTTACTCCTTTCAGGGATATTTTAGCCCAGACTGAATTGCATTTGGTTTTCAGGTCTGGCTGTTCATGGCTTACAAGAGATTTTGTTATAGCTAAGAGGGTACCACCACCTTGACCTTCTGTTCTGTCGTCCCTATATATGTTGTAGTTTGTGTTTTCTGGAAAGATCTCCGTAGAATTAACTTCTGGTTTCAGCCAGGTTTCAGTGCAACAAATAATGTCAGGTTTTACCTGTGATATGACTTGTTGTATCTCGGGTATCTTATTTTTGATAGATCGGCAGTTTATGTTGAGGATACTAAGCCTTTCACTGGCTTTCAGTTTTGGTTTTGTGTTAGCTCTTTTAGTTGATTGACTCTTAGCAAGGGGTGTAGATGTGGCTACTGGTGGAAAGTGTGGGCTGCTATTACTTATTATGGAGGATGGAGCCAACTGGTTGCTATGGCTTCTGTTTGGTGTGGATGTGAATGTATCGGTGTCTAAAGCTGAATACATATTTGTTCCACTCAGTGAATCTAGTGATTCTAATAATGATGAGGAGTAATTTATCACGCCACATTTTGTGCAATACCAAACATACCTTGAGTCAGAAAGTTGGTCATACGTTGAATTTCCTATATTCTGACAATCTGCGTGAAACCATACATTGCATGAATCACATAGAATACCTTTTTGGTTCCAAGTGACATTTACTCCACATGAACCACATGGGTAGTTGGAGGCTGACAGGGAATAGGGGCCTGGGTTCAGCTCGATGTCTGATGCTTGGGTAATCAAAAGACAATGCAGTAAGATATTTGGTGCTCTTCCGAGTGAGGTTAATCTACCTGACTTTGGTATACGTATTTGTCTCAATTTGAGGCTGCCTAGCCTGCATGATTTGTAGAATGCACGCAGAATAATATTTCCGTACGAAGGAGTTTGGTCAAAACCTTCTTCTTCAATCAATACAAAAATAAAAAAAATCAAATACAATCAAACTCAAAGTTTCATTCTCTCTACACAAAGTAACCGCTCGATACTTTAATATTTCACCTCAGAACCGAGGATAATCATAGGATTTTATGGCATACAAAAGTCCGATAAAATATAATTTTTCATGGTTTTCCCTCGGTCTTGGAAGATAGAGAGTCTTGGGACTCCTTTTAACAAACAATTTCTTCACTTATGCTGGGAATACGTAATACCGTTGATGTAAGGGAAATAACTGTGAAAGCTTTTCTTTACCCATAATGGCTGTATGATTTTGAGTCAAAAATGCTCATTTGATATCTCTTTAACAGGGTTTCCAAAAACCCCAAAATGGGGGTTTTTCACCCCCAAATTAAATCTTTTACCCCCAAATTTTGCCAGCAGCATTCTATGTTTCCTATAGAGGGGGTACAAGCATGCTGAAAAATCAAGGTTTTTACCCCCAAATTTGAAAGTCAGTGGAAACACTGTTTGACATTAAAAAATGATTTTCAATACAAAAAAGAGCCTTTCTTGTCTTTCACAGGGTTCTTTACTAACGAGGTGAAGACCTTCATATGTAAATTAAAACACAGAATTACAGGCCATTTGGTTTTAGATAGATTTTTTTTCAATCCAAATAAGGCAATCACGTGACATTATTTCACGAGAAAAAAGGTGAAGGTCATGTAGCAGCCGATAGGTGTCACTGTTGTCAATTCAGTATTTCTTTATCATTTTTTTTTGGGGGGGGGGGGTTATCGTTGGAGATCAAGAGTATGGTTTATCTATGGAATTCTTTGAATAGACAAATCTTTTCCTTCGTCAATAGAGTACAGTGATTTTTTTTCTTAAAAAAACGGTCGTTATTGGGCCCCTTTCCCCTCTCTGAGGAATATACTTTTTTCCCCAATTTCAGAGAAATTTTCCCTTCCTGGAACTAGATTTTTTGTTGCAAAGAAAAATCCAAATTATATTTAGATTCTAGGCATCTCTAGCAGTTCTAATGGTTGTTTGAAGGTCCCATTATGATATACAAGCAAGTTAAATGCATTTATAACACTGTATTTGAGAATATAAGCATGTATTGAAATTTCCCCTTTCTGGGCGTTCACACGCAAATTTTCCCCCACCGATGGGCCCTGACCAGGGTTTTCCATGAGCATGAAAATTTGGGGGTCATTGTGACCCCTTTGCCTTCAAAGTTAGGGGTCATTTCTACTATTTAGTGGGTCAAACGCCCTAGGACTCAAGTATCATAAGAAAATCTGGATTTCAAAACTTGCGTCATTAATGTCCCTCAAGTAAATATGTAAGGGGTCATTTGTTTTGAAATTGCGACAATGATGCATGATTTGTGCGTCATGGAAAACCCTGGCCCTGACCCCCTTCCCCCAAAATTAAAAATAAACACTGGAGTATTTTTTTGTAGACACACATGGGCATTGCTCAGTGGTCCGTATCAAAACAAATAGCTGCGAGCCGAAGAGAGTGTTTTCATTGGTGCACATGTTGGTTATTCAGATATTTCGGCAATCACCAGTATTTCGTATACACCGGTATAAGGTATACTCACAATACCAAAATGTTTATATGCTTATACAAGACAACAGACAGGTTCTCCAAATACAAACTTCTATATAGCATTATTTTTTCTTATAAGATGAATAAGTAATGGGTTGGCTTGCCTTTTATAGTCTTTAATTATTGACCTGAACCCGACGAATATGCAATGAGTATTGGTGATGCCAAATAATCAATACTCACCAGCAATCCTCTAGGCTCTCTGTCAAGCAGAGTGGATGGTTTCCATTCCTTGTATCGTGACTTTGTATTATGTACATGTTTCTTGTGTCAATATATGTCTGAGTGTGATTATTTCTCATCACAATTTCTCATTGCATATGCCACAGGTTCAGGTCACTATTTAGGGATTATACATGGCATTTGGTTCATTCATCCATACTGAAAAAAAGATTTAATGAGTCACATTTTCTAGGTCAGGGGTCGGCCATATCAAAAATTGACATAACCTATAAGGTTGTGCCCTCTGATTGGTTAATTGAATTTAGGTCAAACAGAGGTTCCTACTTTATTTAGTTTATTATAATTAATCTAGAGTTCAACTGAATAAAAACTTAAAGCGTATTTTCAGATTGTATTACTTTACAGATGAGAGGAATGATTTCTAAATACATTTACAATACAGCAAAGAAAAAGAAACAAAAAAATAAACATGTGCTTTTCACTTCCGGGATGCCAGTTTGTTTCTGTGGAAGCACACCTTCCAAGTTTTGGTGTTTGTTGTGCAAGGTTATTTATCAGTCAGGGGTTTTGACTTTTCCTATACTTTGTGTGCCTCCTGAAAACGGATGTGTTCCCAATGCAAAAGGCTGTGTTCCCAAAAGCAAATTTTCTTCCATTTTCCCCAATCTAAACAAAATGTTTAACCCTTTCCCAAACGGCGAAAATTTAGGGTGGTCTAATTTGAAAGCTGCTGCAGATGACAAAGCAATGTTCATAATGATAGGTTTTGTGTTTGAAATTGCTAAGAAAATATTGAGGCAAAAGGAGAAACTGCTGGTTATCAGCAGTTTCTTCTTTTGTCTCAATGTTTTTCAAAGCCTTTTCTATTGGGGACTTCAAAACCAGGTCTTGTTTGGGATAGGGTTAATTTGTTACTGAAAAATGAGTGTTTTGCTTACTTTTTTCAGTCCCAAATGAGCTATTTTGCACACACAAAAAAAATCCCAATTCAGGCCAGACTCCTTTTCCCAAAATGGCTGGGAAAACTGCTGCCAGTCTTTCTTCAAAACATGTGAGGCTTTAATCTTTACAACATTGGATACTTTTACAACAAATTTATTTTCAATTCTGAAACCAAATGACTGAAATATAGCAGTTAATCTGGCAGGCACAGCCTTAATTGTGAGAAAGCATGACCTAATGAGAACATGCTGTATACACTAAAATGCCAAAAAGTGTAAAACTACATGCATCTGAGATTGTCACCTGCAACATTTTAAATTTGAAATTTTAAAGTCTCAAATTTACCATCTGGTAATAGGTTAACAAACAGCTTTTTAGCTCACCTGAGCACGAAGTGCTCAAGGTGAGCTATTGTGATCACTTTTTGTCCGTCGTCCGTCCGTATGTCCGTACGTCCGTATGTCCGTCCGTCCGTCTGTCAACAATTTGGTGTTTACACTCTAGCATCTACAAATATATGTCAATCTTAACCAAACTTGGTCAAAACATGTATGACCATGAGCTCTCGGATGAGTTCAAATTTGGGTCAGATCGGATCGGAAAGTCCTGAGTTATCTGCCCTTGAATGTAAAAAATAGCCACTTTTGACATTGTTTACTGTAATACACTCTAGCATCTACAAATATTGACCAATCAATACAAAAGTTGGACACAATGTTGGTGACCATAAGATCTCGGATGAGTTTGATTTTGGGTCAGATCGGACCAGAAAGTCAGGAGTTATCTGCCCTCAAATTTGACAAAATTGTCGTTTTTGACCGTTTTCGACTTTGTTTACACTCAGGGGTCTCGCTACCAATTTTTGTTTGGGGCCAGGGGCCAGTGAAATTGGGAAAAATAGCGACGTTTTTACCTAAATTGGGAAAAACAAAAACAAGTTTGTATTCATACTGACACTCAGTTTCAGCTGCAAATAAGACTGTAGTGATGTAAAATGCATTTGTACATACTATTGTTTAGGAATCTACTCTAAAACTGTCTTCAAAAATGTTTGTAAATGAAGATGGGGTCTTAACCTGGCGCATTCGGGGTCCTCGTTGGGAATTTTCACCAGAGAATTGGGAAAAAAAGATACTTTTTACCATTGGGAATGGGGCCGAATAACGGCCCCAAATTTTGGCAAACGAGACCCCTGTACACTATAGCATCTAAAAATATTGACCAATCAAGACAAAACGTCAACACAATTATAGTGACAGTAAGATCTTGCATGAGTTTGATTTTGGGTCAGATCGGACCAGAAAGTCAGGAGTTATCTGCCCTTGAATGTAAAAAATAGCTACTTTTGACATTGTTTACACTCTAGCATCTACAAATATTGACCAATCAATACAAAAGTTGGACATAATGTTGGTGACCATAAGATCTCGGATGAGTTTGATTTTTGGTTTGATCGGACCAGAAAGTCCTGAGTTATCTGCCCTTGAATTTGACAAAATTATCGTTTTTGACCGTTTTCGACTTTGTTTACACTATAGCATCTACAATTATTGACCAATCAAGGCAAAACTTTAAAACAATGTTAGTGACCAATCCATAAGATCATGGATGAGTTCGATTTTGGATCAGATCAGACCAGAAAGTCAGGAGTTATCTGCCCTTGAATGTAAAAAATAGCTACTTTTGACATTGTTTACACTCTAGCATAGATCTACAAATATTGACCAATACAAAAAATTGACACAATGTTGGTGACCTTATATAAGATTTCGGCTGAGTTTGATTTTTGGTTTGATCGGAGCAGAATGTCCTGAGTTATCTGCCCTTGAATTTGACAAAAGTGCTGTTTTCGACTTTGTTTTTACTCTAACAACCACAAAATTAATGGTGACCAATCAAGACAAAACTTTTATCTTGGATGTAATGGTTAATCACCATAAGATCATGGATGAGTTTGAACTTCAGCACAATTAGACAAGCAGTTGCTGAGATACGGTATCTGCCCTTGAAATGGACAAAATTTTCGTTTTTGCCTTTGTTTTCACTCTTTACAACTAGATATATTGACCTATAAAGAGGAAACAGGGACATAATATTGATAACCATTAGTTTGTTTTCAGTCTTAATGTCACCAATATTAATTGATTCAAACAATACTGTGGCTCATATCATCTTGGTTCAGGTGAGCGATATAGGACCATCATGGTCCTCTTGTTTTGTATCGTTATAGGTTTAAGCCTTAAGGAAAGAAGACTTTCTACATACACCAAGACTGGATGACTACTGAATATTCTGATGCTGACTGTGTGGTTGGCTCTACTTTGAATTCACATGGAATTATAGAAAGTGATACAGATTCTGTTTGTGAAAATGTTTCCATGGAAATAATCAACAAAGATATAGGAAAACACTCTGATGAAAAGCCATATCAATGTGGCATTTGTGGAAAGTGTTTTGTAAATGCTTCAGCTTTAACAATTCATTGTAGAAAACATACAGGTGTGAAGCCATATAAATGTGACATTTGTGGAAAATGTTTCATATTATCTCACCAGTTAACACAACACAAAACAATACATACTGGTGTGAAGCCATATAAATGTGATATTTGTGGAAAATGTTTTACAATTGCTTCTCAATTAAAGACTCACTCAAGAATACATACTGGTGAGAAACCATATGAATGTGACATTTGTGGAAAATGCTTTTCACAATTTGATTCATTAAAACATCACAAATATACACATACTGGTGAGAGGCCATATGTTTGTGACATTTGTGGAAAAGGTTTTGCACACAAAAACAATTTAAAAATTCACAAACGAGTGCACTCAGGAGAAAAGCCATATGAATGTGACATTTGTGGAAAACATTTTACACAGTCTTCTATATTAAAAAGACACAGACGAATACACTCTAGAGATAAGCCATATAAATGCGACATTTGTGGAAAATGTTTCAGCCATTCTAATACTTTGATGGGCCACAAACAACTGCACTCTGGTGAGAAGCCATATAAATGTGACATTTGCGGAAATGATTTTTCAAAGTCTAATGAATTGACAACTCATGGCAAAATACATTCTAGGGAAAAGCCACATAAATGCAACATTTGTGGAAAATGTTTTACACATGCTTCTTACTTAAGAAGTCACTCTAAAATACATGAGAAACCATACATATGTGGACTTTGTGGAAAGAGCTTTAAAAAACTGAAAGATGTAAAAGCTCATACAACGATGGGTGCATGTCAGAGTCAACATGATTGTGACTTTTGTGGAAAGTGTTTTGTAAATGCTTCAGCTTTAACAATTCATCATAGGATACATACAGATGAGGGTCCATATAAATGTGACATTTGTGGAAAATGTTTTTTGTTTGCTCCTTCATTAACAATTCACTCAAAAACACATACAGTCGATAATGGCAATACTCTACCTGTTTATCAACCTCACATCAGTTGAAACATGGTTAGAGTCCTTTCTGTCTGAAACCTTAAACTTTTCCCAAACAAGACCTGACCCCGGTTTCTCGAAAAAACTTAAGTATATTCTCATGAGAACATGCTCAACTTTAAAGGAGTACTCTCCAATGTTGAAGGGTATTTTATTGAAGTTCATGTGGATTTCTTGCGATTTGAGCATGGTGCTCAGATTTTAGCATGAGAATGTTTTTTTTTCGAGAAACTGGGGCCTGGTTTTGCTGTCCCTAGACTAAAAGAAATGTTATGGGAAAATATGAGACAAAATAAGAAAATGCTTATAATGTTTCTACGCTATATTTTGCATATTGAATTATTCTCCATTAACATCCATTTTGTCATCTGCAATTGTTTTCGAATTGGAACAATTTAGAGTTTTTAGAGGGTATAAAAACATTCATTTTGAGGGGGTATAATAAAATAGTTGTTTTGCGAGGTATAATATTTTAAAACATGCGTTTCGCGGGGTATAATAAAAAAAGTTAGAATGTCTTCACTCCGGCTTACCTACAGCTCTGCTATGGACAGATGCCTTTTTATGCTCCCCGAAAAAATTTCGGGGAGCATATAGTAGCCACGCTGTCTGTCTGTCCGTCCACAGCCATATCTCAGCATTTTTCCATTGGACCAAATTCAATGAAACTTCATCTAATGGGCAGAATTTAATGAAATTTTGTGCTCATGTAATAAATAGGATGTTCTAGACCATATTCTATAAATAATGTGTGTACAAAAAAGCTGTCATGGGAAAAGGGGGCTTAATGTATGATAGTTTTTATTTTGTGACAAACACTTATTCGGGGAGCATAACGTCGGTGCTATGACAAAATGGCGTAATAGAAATTTTGCTCGAAAACCATTTTTTTCAGGAGAGCCAAAAACGTTTTTGCCGTTTTAAAAAATGTTAAAAAATATGCCGGCAAAATTGCGTAACTCACTATTACTCTCGTGTAAATTTGTCTACGTATAACGCCATTTTGTCAGCTAAATCGAGTTACGCAATTTTGTCACATGATAATTGAAAGGGTTCTAATAGGTGTAGAAAAACGCCGTTTTGACAGGATATGCGCTCCTACATACTTAGTAGAAAGCATTTATAAAAAAAAATTGACAAAATGGCGTAACTAATTTGTTACGCCATTTTGTCATAGCACCGACGATAATCCGTCTGTGACGGCTCTTGTCTTCTTTTGCCTCCATGTTTTCCCAAGCCTTTTCTATTAGGGATGTCAAAAACAGGTCTTGTTTGGTAGAAAATTGATAGTATTGCATGCATAGTTATGAATTAAATAATCAATTAGACAAAACGAATATTGCAATCCTACTTTTCTTTTTATGCTTTTGTATGGAAAGATCGGGGCATATATTGTTTTACTCATGTCTGTCCCGGTCTGTCTGAAAACTTTATAAATCTACATTATCACGGTGGGGATTGTGCATGCTGGGATGGGTAAATCTACGGACACATTTGCCTTGCTTCAGGTAAGACATTTTGCAATAACTGCCTTATTTCTGCGTCAATTTAAAAACGGTTTGTTGCATGTACCCCGCCTTACTGAGCTCTTTCCACTGATGTATGCCTTACACGAAACCTTTGTGTACTTTTTGTGGAAATTGATCCCAACCGACCAGAAAAACGACAAAAAATTCTGATCGTTTTTCAGGTCAGTTGGGTTCAATTTTTGGGAAAAGTATTGGGAGTTTTCAAATAAGTAATACACATGAGTAAAGCGCTCAGAAAGGCGGTGTACATGCAACAAATCGCTTGAAAATTGACACAGAAATAAGAAAATTATTGCACAATTTCCTACCTGAAGCGTGGCTTATTTTGCCGTAGTCGTTATCATTTCTTTTTCTGGTCAGTTGGGATCAATTTTTGGAAAAAATAAAAGGATACCACAAATAATCCACGTATCTGAGGAAAGAGATTTTCTAGGCGGGGTACATGCAACAAACCTTTTGAAAATCGACAGAGAAATAAAGGAGTTATTGCAAAATATTTGACCAGATCGGAGATTATTTTTGTCCGTTTTCGTTATCCATCCCAGCATGCACAATCCCCACCGTGATTATTCTCAATTTTTCAAGATCCTTTTTGTCATCTGCAGCATCCTTCAAATGTGAACAGTCCAAATTGATTTTGCTGTTTTGGAAAGGGTTAACCCATTCTTATGGAATGACGCCTTTTGATAATGACTTGGGACAACTCTGTAGAAATTGAAGAAATTGCTTATGGCAAGCAATTTCTTCATCTCCCACGATCTTGTCTACCCATTAACACATTTTTTTTTAAATTTTATTCACTTGAAATTGTCGTCTGCAACGCCTTTGAATTAAGACCAGTCTAAAACTTCGCCATCTTGTAATGGGATAACGTCACATTGAGGATTCTAAATGTAGTTAGTGTTCCATAGATTCCTGCAAGAACTGTATGTTCCTTATATGTTCATAACTAATAATTTAAGCTCCTCCATTGGCACGTGATTTCAGCAGACATTATTGTGAATGAATGCAGAGCAACAGATAAAAAAGGAGGGGGGGAGGGGGGTAATTGCCTTTCAGAGTGTAATATTTCATTTTCTGTTCATCAAACATTGAGAGGACTTGAATAAGTACCAACACCATAATGATAGACTAGTGTTTGGACTTTTAGATCTAATAAGAAATTAACCCTTTCCCAAACAAGACCTTGTTTTGACGTCCCGAATAGAAAAGTATAGGAAAACATTGAAGCAAAGGAAGAAAATGCTAATGAACAGCTATTTCTCCTTTTTCCTCAAAATTTTCCTGGCTAAGCGATCCAGTGTACTATTCCTAAACATCTGATTTGCTGTCAGCTTTTAAACGGAGCATAATATGTTGTTTTGGAAAGCGTTAAGAATGTATTCACCCGTGTTATCTGCTCCTCTGGAATGGATGGACAGAGGGGATGAAAAGGTGGTACGAGAGCATTGTTCTCTCCAGCTCTATGATATGCATCGGGCCATCGGTGCCACTACAGCTTCATGAAGATCAGTGTTATGCCGGGGTTGAAGCTGTATGGGCATTAGTAATGCCCATACAGCTTCAAGAGTACCGTAACACCACAGCTTGATTTCTACAAAATGGTGCCAAAATTGAGGGACTTTTAGCATAATAGTGTATGTCAAAACCTGATAAACAATACATATCTATAATAGAGACTATACTTGTAAATGTAATAACTGGTTATTAAAACATTACAGGAAAAGAAGAAATTGCCCAAAAGAGCAATTTCTTCTTTTCCCATTATGTTTTTATTCACAATTTTTTGCATAAATACTGTGTTTTTCAGCGTTTATCAAACTAATTTGCCACTACAGCTTAGAATTATTCCATGGAGTACCCTGGAGAAACAATCGATGACAGTTCGAAAGGATGATTGACCAGCGCAACAAATAAGAGGGATAAATGCATTCTAAAATTTTATTTAAAACTTAAACCCTAAGTTGTGGGTACTCATTAGAATTGTCCCTATGAGAGCAGAGACGATTCTAATAAGTACCCATATATATGGTTTGATCAATAATCATTAATATATTACATTTCATCACCCCCTCTTATTTATAGCTCTGATTGATCTTTAAAAGTAGACTAGCCCAAGCATTTTGAGGTCGGGCACACTAAAAAAGAAAAGCTTACTTCAAAGTAAAATGTATATCTCTTTAATTATATAAACAATGAGCTATAAAACAATGAAATGCATGCATGTATATGGCGTGGTTAAAAAGTGAAAAATAAACCCCCTAATAGATAAACCCTCTTTATTTCTGATTAAGGTAGTGCAACCCTTAACCCTTTCCCAAACAACAAAATTTCACAGTGATCCACTTCAAACACTGCCACAAATGTCAAAATGGAAGTTATTAAAGATAGAATTTGTGTAAAATATGGCATAGAAAACATTTAGACAAAAGAAAAACTGCTGGTTTAAGGTTATCAGCAGCAGTTTCTTCTTTTGTCTAAATGTTTTCCAAAGCCTTTCCTATCAGGGACGTCAAAACCAAGTCTTGTTTGGGAAAGAGTTAAAGTGACATTTCACATTTATTTCATTTTTTAAAAAGAATGTCTTGATGCAAAGATTGCTTATTTTAATGGGTAGAAATGCTATCAGTTTTTTTTGAAGGTGTTATTTATAAGCGAAAAATACCCCTTTAAAGTTGAGACAAAAATGACAAATTCTATATAAATCTGAACTGTTGTCCACAACATTTTGTTTAATTTTAGCACAAAAATATATATTTCTCGTAAACGGTTCAATATTTTGGCTTGAAATTTTCAGAATTTCCATAAGAAAACATGCTCTTTCAGATAGAATAAAAGTAAAATTCATGTAAAAATAATCGTGAAATGTCACTTTAAAGGGTTCATGAGACATCCAATTTATTTGTGTGACATCATCAACATTTGGGGGCGATATCATAAACATTCAGCGGTGGAGCGTTCCACCTCTGAATTATTACATAGTCCCTAAAATAATTCTGACTTCTGGTGAATCTCATAAGGGGTGGGCTACCTTGACCACTATATTTTTATTCAGCTGAATCACATATATTTGAGCCGGGATGAGGAAAAAGATCACTTATGGCATTTGAGACAGCCATTTTTCGAGGCCACTATCTGCCCAAGTGCTACCTGACCAGGATCAATGCTACTCCTCTACTGTTGCTACAGGCCATGAAGAAGCTAATGGAGACCAACATCGTTCATGATCAGACTGCGTGTATACGCAGGCTGATCTGGAACCATATTGGGCTCAAAAGCCTTAAGGGACCCTTTTCCAGATCCTGGTTCATTTCATTTTGCGTACTTCTTAAACTTGTTATGTTACTCACTGGTGGTGAACTAAAACAATTTTCGCTACAACAAGGTTTAGATATTTTGCGTTTAAATGCGAGTTTATAGATTTTTTTCAAATGACAATGAACTTTTTCTAAAAAAAGAGCAGGTTTACGGTTTTGTATTGACAAACTGTCGGTGTTGTTATAAAATCTTGTAACTACGGCTTTGATAAAGCCATAGTTACGATATTTTATAACAACACCGACGGAATACATTCTTCGAGAAAAAACAACCCTCGCTTTGGCCGATTTTCCCACCAGAGTTACTGGTACATGTATTCTTATCACAACAAAGTACATTTATGACAATTGTCCACTTGTAACTGAGTCAAATGATTCAATGTCTATGCAAGAGGTATGGATAATGTATTTAAAAATCTAGATCCTATCTGTAACAATTTTGCAAATATAGACTAGGATAAAGTTAACCAAGTCCAACAAAGCTGGCGCCGACAACACTTAGGTTTGACATTAAGTCTAAGGACATAAAGTCCCCACACACTAAAATGCTATACATTGTACATAAACGGTTAGGAAATGGAAAATGCTGATCAATCAACAAATATATATAATAATGACAAGTACAAAACATAAGTCACAATTCAAAACAACATACAGCCTAGGTCACTGTACTGATGCTTAGTCATTCTATTGTTGATTTTACTATATTAATGGAATGCATATTGATAATTATGACTAATCATAGGAGATAGCTTCGCCCATCACTAAATGACAAAACTTTACACTAACTAGAATTCAAAGATATCTCAGGCGATAATTCCATGATTTTACAGTTTTTTGTCTTCCTGTGTAGAAAACATTGTGGTAAATGAAGAAATTGCTAATAACAAACAATTTCTTCATTTTCCACTAAGTTTTCATAAGCCTTTATCTTGAAAGGCATCAAAAAGTTTCAATGACTGGGGATGGGTTAAATTAGGTTCAAAGAAGTCTCAGTAGAAAGTTTCGGCTGAAATACAGTGTGACCATGCTCGACTATCACAGATCCGTGCATACATTCTGTTTACTCTGTAAATATCGACCTGAACCTGTTGTATACGCAATCAGTAATTGTGATGAGAAATAATCACTCTCCGACATATATTGACAAGAGAAGCATGTGCAGAATGCAGTCACAATGCTTATTGAAACTACCAACTGCTTGACCATAAGGACTGCTGGCAAGTTTTGATTAATATTCTGTTTCACAATTACTCATGGCACAATCATATTCATCCGATTCAGGTCAATATTTACAGAGTTATAAATTTGGTAATCTCAATCCATTACCAATCAACACAATTTCAAGGTGGTCTAATTTCAAAGCTGCTGCAGACAACAAAATGGGTATTTACAATTGAATTATGTAATAATGGCACAAAAAATATCAGCATTTTCTTTTTTTCCTCCAATGTTACTGATCTGTCAGGAATGTCAAAACCTGTTTTCGTATGGGAAAGGGTTTAGGTTGTAAACCCATAATAGGGTCATTAAGAAATTTACATGAACTATTTCAAACAAAATAATTTGAAACAAATATAGCCATTGAAATATAGTTGGAAAAGGGTAGAAATTGCTTGTTTCGACCAATATGTTTCCTTTTCCTACTACATTCCAACTATGAACGTACTTGGCAAGTATCAAACATGGTCAAAGGTCATTTTCATCAAAACTGAACAAAATCGAATGAGTAGAACTCCAGATTTATATTACACATGACATAGGCCTACATGTATTTTGACTGCCCGGCCCCTCTGAATTCGACATAACGAGTGTCGACTGTAGTTATTTTCATATCAAGAGTTCTGTACATTCAAAATGACAATTAAGAATGACAACAGCATTATCTGACTAGTACAATATCATGGTGTATAATCATGTGACTCAGAATATCCGATAATCTTCAATATATTTTTTAATTCATGACCAATTTGAATTCAGGTTGAAGCAGAGAATGTGGGAAAATGCCAGGAATAAGCTGGACGTGTTGGATTTTTGAAAATTCAACTGATAAACAAGAGTTGTCCGCGGACAACGTAGCTCGCCTATACGAGAGCTTGTCGCAAAAAAGGAGTCCAATGTCAAAGGTCACTAGGTCAAGGTCATTGTTTCAAGGTCAAGGTATGAGGTATCCATATGTGAAATATCAAGGCTCTATCTATAATAGTGCATGAGGTATAGGCCAGGTTAAAGTTTTTTAAAAGTAGGTCAAACTCCAAGGTCAAGGTCACTAGGTCAAAGGTCATGGTCCCAAATGAAAGGTCTTGTCGAGAAGTATTTATGTGTGAAATATCAAGGTTGTATCTCTAATAGTGCCTGAGATATAGGCCAGGTTAAACTTTTTTAAAAGTAGGTCAAACTCTAAGGTCAAGGTCACTAGGTCAAAGGATATAGGCCAGGTTAAAGTTTTTGAAGACGCCGACGCCGACACTAGGGCTGTGACATTAGCTCCCCGGACTTAAAGTCCCGGCTCGCTAAAAAGTTATTGAAGACCAACCAAAATTTTCGTTTATCTTCAATAACTTTTTAATCAGTTGATTTTTAAAAATCCAACCACGTCCATCTAATGCGTGACATCTGTCCACATTCTCTGCTTCAAACCGAATTCAAATCGATCAAGTATTTATAGTTATTGAATATCTTCTGAAAATATTGTATCACGTGATCATCCACCGTAAATATAGTAAGATTGATTGAACATGGTTTAACAACAAAAAATTTAAGGCTGGTCCAATTTAAAAGCTAATGAAAATGAAAAGTTAAGCATTCCCAAAAAGACTTAACCCTTTCCCAAGTAACAGAATTTTGGGTATTCCAATTCAAAAGCTGCTTCCGACAACAAAATGGGCGTCAATCAAGGTAAGATTTGTGTGCAATATAGCTCAGAAAATATTGAGGCAAAAGGAGAAAGTGCTGATTATCAGCACTTTCTTATTTTGCCTTAATGTTTTCCCAAGCCTTATCTATTAAGGCCGTCAAAACCAGGTCTTTTTTGGGAAAGGGTTAATTGGCAACCTCAGTAACCGACTACTTGGTGTAACATCGACTTGGCGTCACAAACTTGAAATGTACATAACATTGCTGTGAAGAATTATCTTGTTTTACAATAACTGTTGTTACACAGATAAACACAAAGTAAACAATCAAGCACTAGATAGAACTTTTGGTAGGCTTATATTCGGTATTTCTAGGCTTTTCACCAAAAACCTAGTAACTGCAGCTTGTTTTAAGCTGCAGTTACGAGGTTTTTGTTGGGAAGCGATGACTTGTTGCTTTTCGCGAATTTGGTGCTATTTAGTGCTTTTTATCATCTAACTTAAGTTGTTGATGTGAACAATCTAGATATGAAAGCCACAATTCCTCATTATAACTAAAGCACTAGATAGAACTGTGGGTAGGCTTTTTACCCATTTTTTTCCTACGCTTGGCTATTTGGTGCTTTTTATCATCTAACGAATATTGATGTGTTCACTTTAAGAAGCAAAGTATCCAGATCCCAGCACCATGTTTCTTCGTTATGTGGCACTTGATAGAATTTTGGGTAGGCCTATATTTGGTTTCATTTCTCTGCTTTTCAACAAAAATCTCGTAACTGCAGCTTGTTCTAAGCTGCAGTTACGAGGTTTTCTTTTGAAAAGCAATTATTTGTTCCTTTCCACACTTGAATACCACATGTGGTGCTTTATATCATCTAATGAATATTGATGTGTTCACTTTTAAAAGTAAAGTGTCCGGATCCCAGGACCAAGTTTCTTCGTTATGTGGCACTTGATAGAATTCAGGGTAGGACTATAATCGATACTTTTCTGCTTTTCAACAAAAACCTCGTAACTGCAGCTTGTTTTAAGCTGCAGGTACTAGGTTTATGTTAAAAAGCAACAATTTTTTGCTTTTCATGAAATTATTTCCTAGCTCTACGCTTGGCTATATGGCGCTTTTTTTCATCTGACGAATATTGATGTGTTCACTTTAAGAAGTAAAGTGTCTGGATCGGAATGCCACATTTCCTCATCATAAACAAGGATAGAACTTCGGGGTGTAATCAGATTCTATTCCTTTTCACCCATTCATTTGGCTTGTTTGAGAAATGGTTAGTTAGATGAATCTAATTTAGTAATTTTGCTGCTTTAAATATCATCTCACGAATATTGATGTGTTCACTTTTAAAAGTAAAGTGTCCGGATCCCAGCACCATGTTTCTTCGTTATGTGGCACTTGATAGAATTAAGGGTAGGACTATAATCGGTATTTCTCTGCTTTTCAACAAAAACCTTGTTACTGCAGCTTGTTTTAAGCTGCAGTTACGAGGTTTATGTTGAAAAGCGAAGATGTGTTCCTTTTCACAATAATTTCCTAGCTCTACGCTTGGCTATTTGGTGCTTTTTATCATCTAACGAATATTGATGATCCCAGGACCATGTTTCTTTGTTATGTGGCAGTTGATAGAATTTGGGATAGGCCTATATTCGGTATTTCTCTGCTTTTCAACAAAAACCTCGTAACTGCAGCTTGTTTTAAGCTGCATTTACAATGTTTTTGCTAAAAAGCAACGATTTGTTCCTTTTCACACTTGAATACCATATTTGGTGCTTTTTATCATCTCACGAATATTGATGTGTTCACTTTAAGAAGTAAAGTGTCCGTATCCCAGCACCATGTTTCTTCATTATGTGGCACTTGATAGAACTCGGGGTAGGTCTATATTTGGTATTTTGCCGCTTTTCAACAAAAATCTAGTAACTGCAGCTTGTTTTAAGCTGCAGCCACGAGGTTTTTGTTAGAAAGCAATGATTTTTTGCTTTTCACACACTTGGCTATTTGATGCTTTTTATCATCTCACGAATATTGATGTATTCACTTTAAGAAGTAAAGTGTCCGGATCCCAGGCCCATGTTTCTTCGTTATGTGGCACTCGATAGAATTTCGGGATATGCCTATGTTTGGTATTTCTCTGCTTTTCAACAAAAACCTCAGTAACTGCAGCTTGTTTTATGCTGCAGTTACGAGGTTTTTGTTAAAAAGTGATGATTTGTTCCTTTTCACACTTGAATGTGTATACCATATGTTGTGCGTTTTATCATCTAACGAATATTGATGTGTTCACTTTAAGAAGTAAAGTGTCCGGATCCTAACACCATGTTTCTTCGTTATGTGGCACTTGTCTTGATAGAAAACAGGGTAGGACTATAATCGATACTTCTCTGCTTTTCAACAAAAACCTCATAACTGCAGCTTGTTTTAAGCTGCAGTTACGAGGTTTTTGTTAAAAAAGCAACAATTAGTTGCTTTTCACACAATTTTTCACTAAAACTTGGATAATGTTGTGCGTTTTATCATCTGACGAATATTGATGTGTTCACTTTTAGAAGTAAAGTGTCCGGATCCCAACACCATGTTTCTTCGTTATGTGGCACTTGATAGAATTTCGGGTACGACAACAACCTCCGATCGTGGTTCATCATTTCTATCATTTGATAGGACTGAAAATATTAATAACACGATGGTTAATTTGTCGTTAGGGAAAGGGTTAATATCATCTAACGAATATTGATGTGTTCACTTTAAGAAGTAAAGTGTCCGGATCCCAGCACCAAGTTTCTTCGTTATGTGGCACTTGATAGAATTTCGGGTACGACAACAACCTCCGATCATGGTTCATCATCTCTATCATTTGATAGGACTGAAAATAATAATAACACGATGGTTAATTTGTCATTAGGGAAAGGGTTAATATCATCTAACGAATATTGATGTGTTCACTTTTAAAAGTAAAGTGTCCGGATCCCAGCACCATGTTTCTTCGTTATGTGGCACTTGATAGAATTTCGGGTACGACAACAACCTCCGATCGTGATTCATCATTTCTATCATTTGATAGGACTGAAAATAATAATAACAAGAGGGCCATTGGCCCTAGGTCGCTCACCTGAGATGGGGTTTTATAACAGATCAGATTTCTTACAGGTAATGCAATAAAGGGTCAAAGATCATATGAACGCCGCTATGCAATTTCAAACCATAGAAAACCCAGAAAACTACCTTAGTGCAATATCATATATAACTCAAATATGAAGTTTCATCCAATTCGGCTATTTGGTTATGGAGAAATTGCTTTGGACAGATGGAATTAAAATAAAACATACAGACAACAGACTGACAAACAAACAGAAATTTACAAATTGACCTAGATCTATGACCTTGAACCTACCTAAATATATATTTCAAATAGAACATCTACTCATGATAAAGAACACATTTACCCATACATTTTTTTAAATCCATGCATAAATGTAGATGCTATGCGCCTGATAAGCAGATATTTACTAGAAGTCCCCTTTTTCTGTGACAAGGTTTTATATTGAAAAGCAAAAAAAGTACCTCTTAGCAATATCAAAAGCAATGCAAATATTAGGTTTTGTCAAATTTGGCTCTGCGGTTATTGAGAAATTGCTTCTGACAGATTTCTTGTAATTTCTCTTTTTCTGTTGCCATGGCAACCAGAGTTGTTTTTTTTTATAAATTGCAATTCTGTTAGCAATTTTTGAAATGTGACCTCCTAAGGAATATTTCTGCCTAGTTTGGTGGAAATTAGCCTGATAGTTTAGGAGGAGATATCATTCAACGATGTCATTGAGATTTGGTGGAAAATCTCCTTTTCTGTTGCCATGATCACCAGAGCTTTTAAAAGATTTCAATTCTTTTAGCAATTTTTAAAAGGAACCTCCTCAGAAATATTTCTGCCAAGTTTGGTTGAAATTAGCCAAGTAGTTTTAGAGGAGATGTTGTTCAAAGAAATTATTGAGAATTAGTCAAATTTCTCCTTTTCTGGTGCCATGGCAACCAGAGTTTTCAGTCAATTTCAATTCTTTTAGCAATTCTTAAAGAGGACCTCTTAAGGAATATTTTTGCCAAGTTTAGTTGAAATTGGCCAGGTAGTTTAGGAGGAGATGTCGTTCAAAGATAGTATTGAGATTCAGTCAAATTTCTCCTTTTTTGTTGCCATGGCAACCAGAGTTTTTTATGGATTTCAATTCTTTTAGCAATTCTGAAAGGGGGTCATCTAAGAAACATTCCTGTCAAGTTTAGTTGAAATTGGCCAAGTAGTTTCGGAGGAGATGTCGTTCAAAGATAGTATTGAGATTCAGTCAAATTTCTCCTTTTCTGTTGCCATGGCAACCAGAGTTTTTTATGGATTTCAATTCTTTTAGCAATTCTGAAAGGGGGTCACCTAAGGCACATTCCTGCCAAGTTTGGTTGAAATTGGCCTGGTAGTTTAGGAGGAGATGTCGTTCAAAGATAGTATTGAGATTCAGTCAAATTTCTCCTTTTCTGTTGCCATGGCAACCAGAGTTTTTCATGGATTTCAATTCTTTTAGCAATTCTGAAAGGGGGTCACCTAAGGAACATTCCTGCCAAGTTTGGTTGAAATTGGCCTTGTAGTTTAGGAGGAGATGTCATTTAAAGAAATTGTTGACGGACGACGCACGACGGACGACGGACGGACGCCGGACAAAAGGTGATCACAATAGCTCACTTGAGCTTGTGCTCAGGTGAGCTAACAACATTAGTATTTACACTGGGTCCAACATTAACTTTGTTTGGCTACCAGACAGTCGGCTTGTTGCTGCCATATGCTGCTAGCCCTCACTAAATATGTCCTGGTCCTGACCAAGTATTTCAGAAGGATAATATATACAAAAGGTGTAATCCTTTTAGAAGCTGAAATGCTTAATGAATGAAAGTTTTAAAGGGCCTGTGTTCTTGTTGTGTCATATTATATATGCTGTATTTTCATCATTGTAATTGTAACTGAGATTTGAAATGAGGCCGACGAGTCGGTCCTGTATCTTGAAAATCAAACTAGCCCTGACCAAGCAGCAGCCAGGTAATGTCTGTCGGGCACAGGTTAATGTTGAACCCAGATTTAGAAATACATATAAGAGGGTGTATTGACTTTTCAAAATGTAAAATATCATTTTATTGTTCATAAATCCAAAAGTCTTTGTAGTACAATAATATAGGAAGCAGGCAGAGCTGGCTAAGATCTAATCAAAGTCTTCTCTGATGTAAATACGCTCTTTGATATTTTGATTTTTCGCTAATTTTTGTGTGACATCAACAGATTAAAGAGCGAATTTCATCAGAGAAAACTCGGATTAGCTAAGATCAAACTACATGTCTGTGCAGACTGATCTAAGTCTATACTGAATGACAAAGCTTTGGTCAGAAGGAATAAGACACAAACAGCATGACTGCAGCTGGTCCAGGATTTCTTAGAAGGGTGTTCAAACATACCCACTGGTGGTGAACTCGGCTAAAGTGAGGGACGTTTTTTCGCGAAAATGTATTCCTTTGGTGTTGTTATAAAATCTCGTAACTACGGCTTCGATAAAGCCGTAGTTACAAGATTTTATAACAACACTGACGGTTTGTCAATACATAACAGTCAACCCGGACAGGCCCGGTCCATTTTTAGAACAAATTCATTAATGTAAAATCTAAATTCGCATTTAAACGCAAAATATCTATACCTTGTTGTAGAGAAAAACATTCCTCACTTTGGCTGAGTTCACCACCAGTGTACCAAGGGGTTTGGCTTCGTTTTCCTTCTCTTGCATAATTTTGGCTGAATTTCTGCATGAAAAAGAAAGAATCAGGCTACTGAGGGGGGGGGGGGGGTGTCTTCCACTGCATGAAAAGGATTAAATGTAGTAAATGCATGCGCGGATCCAGAGGGGGGGTCAGGGGGTCATGATCCCCCCTGGAATTTGGCGAAAAAATTGGTTATCAAAAAGATTGCTGGTTATATCCCATATAAGCTGTGTCATTCGGCCCTGTGTGCCACGACAAACCATTTTTATATTTAGTCCTTCATGGTATGACATGTATCTGCATGGATCCAGGGGTGGTCAGGGGCCTGCCCCCCCCCCCCCCCCCACACACACACACACACACACACACACACACTGAAATTTGGAGAAAAAGGGGGTTAAAGATCGGAACCCCCCCTGGGGAAAATACCTGGATCCGCGCTTGAAATGTATGACTAACTCACCTCTCGTGATTTCCATAGAATGAATATCTGTAAGATGGCAAGACCAAATGTAAAGCTGAGCAGTAATAAAGTCAAAAATCTGAGAACACACTCGTTTCTAGCTGACCTGCAAAATAAAGCAAAAATTGTAGCATTTTCTTTTCCACACATTGAAAATCTATGATGCCAAAAAAGATGGAGACTTTGAGAACATTGTGGCAAATGAAGGAATTACTTGTGACAAGCAATTTCTTCATTTCCCACAATGTCTTCCACTCAGAAAGTTAGAAAAATGAAAAATTTCGTTCACTTCAAATTGTCATCTGCAATATCTTTGAAATTGAACAATTGTCGTAGATATCTTTCCAAAGAGCAAAATATAGGACTGGTCCAATTAGACGGAATTTAGAGACAGCAAAATACTTGAATCAAAAGATAAAATTGTTAAAATTGGTGAAAGATTTTAATTCATTTTATCGTTTTAATGCATGTTTTGACCATGATCATGTACAGAATAGCAGGTTTACTCTTACAAGCGTTGGCGGCGCGTTTGTGTCGTAATGGGCAATTTCAAACCTTTTGTCGAGAAATCAGCCTCTGTCATGTGAAAACTCTGATCGTTACATGTTCAGACCACCGGATTTTTTGCTAAATAAATATGTAAGGAGCTAATTAGAGAAGATCTCATGTACTTTTCTTCAAAATTGGCAACGTAACAGGTGATTTGTGAGGATAGGTATAATTTTCTGGATAAAAAACTTGGGACCCTTGTGCTCATGAAGAAGGAGACAATATCAAAATCGCTATAATTCCGTGTGTTTGGTAGCTGGTAGGACAATATGGAAAAGTTTAATAGCTAGCGAAGCGAGCGAATGGGCGCGGAGCGCCCATTCGCACAGCGAAGTTCGCGTTAATGGCAACGCGTGAAAACATTCTTACGTACATACGTTGGGCCGATATTTTTTTATTGTTGAACTTCCGGTCTCCGGAGTGAATGTTTTTGGACATCCGTTATTGTGTTACGGTTGTAAAGGATGGTCGATAATGCTTACCAAAAAATACAGACGTTAAAGCTGTGGGATTCAATTGATTTAACAAATACAAGCTGTGGACGAACTACGTCTGTGAAATCCTTACCACAATTTTAAAAATCGCAGCGTTTCTGGCTGCTGGAAGTGAAGAGTGGTATCCGGCTCTGTCGTGGGTTGGATTAAAACACGCAAAGGAACCGTTTTTGGCGCAAAGGACGCAAAGGACATGAAGGCGACGGAAAGGAGATTTATATCAGCCCAAACTCCTTAATCATGATTATTTATCGCATTAAATTGCTTTATTCATGTATTTTACGATTAAATCTAGCCAATAATGTTTGTTTTGGACATAAAGTGTCTGAATTTTGTGTTGATTCCGATTTTCGTAGTCCACTCACGGACGAAAAGGAGCTGGTGGTGGCTCAAAGGAGATTCATATCAGCCTTAACTCCTTTGTAACGAATTTTTATTGGCGAATCCATTTTTGACGAAACTGTGTTTGTATACTACGACCCAGAAGCATTTCCCGTTGTGGAGTGTCTCCATTTGCCGTTTTGGTACAATTCGGCCCGTTTCGGTATTGGTTTCGGTCGGTTACAGTACGTTTCGGTAAATCGCCCAACCGCAATTATTCCAAAAAATTAATGCATAGATCTATACAATGTAGTTTTGTCGGTCTAAAAGTGAAGTGGTATGTTTAGTTGGTCTTCGCTCGCTTTAAGGCTTTGCCTTAATTACATATTAAATGTCGTACTGAAGATGTCTACTAAATCTTAAGCATAAAAAACATTGAATGAAAACGCCAATATGCTAATGAGAGTATCGAAAAGAATCACAGTTTGGGAATGGATTAAGTTTCTGTCACTTGTGGCAAATCATAAAAAGTCCAATCCCATATTGTGCACCCAATGTTTAGATTAACAACATTGATTTTGGAGATTTGACAATCATTTGTCACTCAATTATTTGACATGACAAACCTTTGATAAGAAACGATCTGCTCTAAACTAATTTCACATGTCGGCTTTGAGATTTTGTCGTCTTTTTCAATTAAAATATTTTTTCCTGGGTCATCCGTCATGTTTTGTCATTTTCGTTGCGCGAGAGTGATCTCCCTTTCCTTGCTGGTTTTCGATTTTGACAGGTTGACATTGAAATCGGGAACCAGCAGTGTTTGACATCGATCGAACAAACGATTGCAGCTGTCACTTGATTCAATTCCTCCAAGTTGAACGAATCGTCTGGGCGAAAAACATATCGACTCAGCATGTCTTTCGATAACGGTGATCATAAATTAATTAGGATGCAAAATAAAGCGCAGAATGGAGTTATTCAGCCCATTCTTACGGGTAAGGAGTGTTGACATTAACTTTTTTTGTTGCTGCTGACGATTTCAATTTTCCGGATTCGCACCACTCTAGTTTCGCTTTCGATTTGGCCCTTTTCTAAAACACCTATTTTTCGTTAGCAACCAGTTCATTTAACCCTCTTCCAAATAGCACAATAACTGCTGTGTAATTCAATTTGAAAGCTGATGCAGATAAAAAAAATCTGAATGACTTAAATTGTGACACGCCTGAATGCTTTTTTTGATAATTTTTATAAGCCGGCTGCTGGAGGCGGTCTAGTTGCAATAATGTAACCAAAACCTTTTTGAATTTTGATCTGGGTTTCACAAACAAATACCATCATCAAGTTTGTGGCTACGATATCGCAGCTAGAGGCGGTCATATTAGCTATATCAAAGGAAAATTAATTTTGTATAATCAATAAGATTAACTGGCTTGGTTGCTATCTGTGAGGTATACGAAGACTTTTACTGTTTATTTCATCAAAATCTATCTCGATCTCATCTATCTCGATATTGACCCGGTCGGCACAATTCTTTCAGCCAATCAAAAACGTCGTCAGCGGACCTGCACTCATTCGGTGGAGGTGAAAGCTTCGGTCTTTTTCGTTGAAGCATAACCAACTTTCAGCATTAATATCTCAACGACTACGCCTGATTATTAAAAATGCGTTGGTAGTTAGAAAGTTTAAATCACATTCTTTAAAGAAAGAGTTTTGTTTATGAATTTTAACGATGGATTTTTGAAATAATCTGCCTCAAAGTTGGTATCCCGTAACGATAAAGACCGAGGTTGTACCCTCGATGAAAAAATGAAAGTGAGGCTATGACGTCATCCCGACTGATTCTATACTGTCATACGCCCTCGCGGACATTTTAGACAGGTTAGCGCTGTCGAGCAAATTAATTGAGAAATAAGAAAGTTATTGAAGTTTGAAGTTTACCGATTACCTCCCCTATTCTGTCACTTGATTTCATGTTTCAAGTTGATGGGCACAAATGCGCTAATAGATACTCAAATGCGCTCATATCCACAGTAAAGCAGGCTATTGGAACTCTTAATTCCACTTGTCAAAACAGGATAGAAGTTAAAAATTAAAGGTAGATTCAACATTTTGTCATGAAAGTGAACAAGGGTGGTTGCAGGGCTTTTCTTCCTTCTATAACGGAGGCCGATTTTCGGTGGCTTCCCAATTGGAAAAGGGCTACCTTTTTCCCAATTTCAAAGTAAGAATTTCCCAATTATTAAAACTAAAATCCCCAAAATTGGAAAATAACTAATAATCATTCACCTGCTGGCAATTCTAGTTACAAAGAAGCAGTGTGTATTTTATTATTCAGTTATTCTTGGTTAAAAAGTGTTTTGAAAATATATTTCCATTAGTAGATTTATTCTCCTGTGTCTTTACATTTTTTCCCAATTTGACCAAAATCACGCTAAAATTTCCCAAACTGACTGACCAAGGCCTCTTCCCAATTTTCGTTAGAAAAGCCCTGGGTTGCCTCCCCTGATTCCATCCTTTGATATCGCTAGTCATATGATTGGTGTCATCTCTGTCTGTCGGTCCATCTGTCCGTTCATTTGTCAGTATGTATGTCCTCTTTTCTTGTCAATGCATCTACTCCTAAGTTTCTGGCTGGATCTTTTTGAAACTTGGTCAATGTTATCACCCTAATTGGTAGATCTATGTGTATGAAGTAAGGATTTTATGGTTCATTGGTTTTTGCCTGAGTTATGCTAGTTGCAATAATGTAACCGAAACCTTTTCGAATTTTGATCTGGGTTTCGGTTACAATTCCTTCCTATTCCTTGCAATGGAGCAGGTGCTGGAATGATTCATTAAGTTAAGCATAGTCAAACTTCAAAATAAAGCTATGGAGTGTAGTAAGAATGTTACCTGACAACAGCGTAACTATTTTTCTGTCAATCCAGCATAGTTTTATGTTGAAATCTCTTTCAAATAAAGTTCAATTCAATTTTGAAGCATTTTGGTCAAAACAGTACTAAGAGTTGTTAGTTATTATCTACCATAATTCTAGCCATTGTAGCTGATTTCCTATCAGATATCATACTCTGAATCCAGATTTTGGTCAAAACAGTACTAAGAGTTGTTAGTTATTGTCTACCATAATTCTAGCCATTGTAGCTGATTTCCTATCAGATATCATACTCTGAATCCAGATTTTGGTCAAAACAGCACTAAGAGTTGTTAGTTATTGTCTACCATAATTCTAGCCATTGTAGCTGATTTCCTATCAGATATCATACTCTGAATCCAGATTTTTGTCAAAACAGTACTAAGAGTTGTTAGTTATTGTCTACCATAATTCTAGACATTGTAGCTGAATTCCTATCAGATATCATACTCTGAATCCATATTTTTGTCAAAACAGTAATAAGAGTTGTTTGTTATTATCTACCATAATTCTAGACATTGTAGCTGATTTCCTATCAGATATCATACTCTGAATCCAGATTTTGGTCAAAACAGTACTAAGAGTTGTTATTTATTGTCTACCATAATTCTAGACATTGTAGCTGAATTCCTATCAGATATCATACTCCGAATCCATATTTTGGTCAAAACAGTAATAAGAGTTGTTTGTTATTATCTACCATAATTCTAGACATTGTAGCTGATTTCCTATCAGATATCATACTCTGAATCCAGATTTTGGTCAAAACAGTACTAAGAGTTGTTAGTTATTGTCTACCATAATTCTAGACATTGTAGCTGAATTCCTATCAGATATCATACTCTGAATCCAGATTTTGGTCAAAACAGTACTAAGAGTTGTTAGTTATTATCTACCATAATTCTAGCCATTGCAGCTGATTTCCTATCAGATATCATACTCTGAATCCAGATTTTGGTCAAAACAGTACTAAGAGTTGTTAGTTATTATCTACCATAATTCTAGCCATTGTAGCTGATTTCCTATCAGATATCATACTCTGAAACCAGATTTTGGTCAAAACAGTACTAAGAGTTGTTAGTTATTGTCTACCAAAATTCTAGCCATTGTAGCTGATTTCCTATCAGATATCATACTCTGAATCCAGATTTTGGTCAAAACAGTAATAAGAGTTGTTAGTTATTGTCTACCACAATTCTAGCCATTGTAGCTGAATTCCTATCAGATATCATACTCTGAATCCAGATTTTGGTCAAAACAGTACTAAGAGTTGTTAGTTATTATCTACCATAATTCTAGACATTGTAGCTGATTTCCTGTCAGATATCATACTCTGAATCCAGATTTTGGTCAAAACAGTACTAAGAGTACTGTTGTTAGTTATTGTCTACCATAGTTCAAGTTATTGTAGCTGATTTCCTATCAGATATCATACTCTGAATCCAGATTTTGGTCAAAACAGTACTAAGAGTTGTTAGTTATAGTCTACCATAATTCTAGCCATTGTAGCCAATTTCCTATCAGATATACTCTGAATCCAGATTTTGGTCAAAACAGTACTAAGAGTTGTTAGTTATTATCTACCATAATTCTAGACATTGAAGCTGAATTCCTATCAGATATCATACTCTGAATCCAGATTTTGGTCAAAACAGTACTAAGAGTTGTTAGTTATTATCTACCATAATTCTAGACATTGTAGCTGAATTCCTATCAGATATCATACTCTGAATCCACATTTTGGTCAAAACAGTACTAAGTGTTGTTAGTTATTGTCTACCATAATTCTAGACATTGTAGCTGATTTCCTATCAGATATCATACTCTGAATCCACATTTTGGTCAAAACAGTACTAAGAGTTGTTAGTTATTATCTACCAAAATTCTAGCCATTGTAGCTGATTTCCTATCAGATATCATACTCTGAATCCAGATTTTGGTCAAAACAGTACTAAGAGTTGTTAGTTATTGTCTACCATAATTCTAGCCATTGTAGCTGATTTCCTATCAGATATCATACTCTGAATCCAGATTTTGGTCAAAACAGTACTAAGAGTTGTTAGTTATTATCTACCATTATTCTAGACATTGTAGCTGATTTCCTATCAGATATCATACTCTGAATCCAGATTTTGGTCAAAACAGTACTAAAAGTTGTTAGTTATTATCTACCATAATTCTAGCCATTGTAGCTGATTTCCTATCAGATATCATACTCTGAATCCAGATTTTGGTCAAAACAGTACTAAGAGTTGTTAGTTATTATCTACCATAATTCTAGACATTGTAGCTGAATTCCTATCAGATATCATACTCTGAATCCACATTTTGGTCAAAACAGTACTAAGTGTTGTTAGTTATTGTCTACCATAATTCTAGACATTGTAGCTGAATTCCTATCAGATATCATACTCTGAATCCATATTTTGGTCAAAACAGTACTAAGAGTTGTTAGTTATTATCTACCATAATTCTAGCCATTGTAGCTGATTTCCTATCAGATATCATACTCTGAATCCACATTTTGGTCAAAACAGTACTAAGAGTTGTAAGTTATTATCTACCATAATTCTAGCCATTGTAGCTGATTTCCTATCAGATATCATACTCTGAATCCACATTTTGGTCAAAACAGTACTAAGTGTTGTTAGTTATTGTCTACCATAATTCTAGACATTGTAGCTGATTTCCTATCAGATATCATACTCTGAATCCACATTTTGGTCAAAACAGTACTAAGAGTTGTAAGTTATTATCTACCATAATTATAGCCATTGTAGCTGATTTCCTATCAGATATCATACTCTGAATCCAGATTTTGGTCAAAACAGTACTAAGAGTTGTTAGTTATTATCTACCATAATTCTAGCCATTGTAGCTGATTTCCTATCAGATATCATACTCTGAATCCAGATTTTGGTCAAAACAGCACTAAGAGTTGTTAGTTATTGTCTACCATAATTCTAGCCATTGTAGCTGATTTCCTATCAGATATCATACTCTGAATCCAGATTTTGGTCAAAACAGTACTAAGAGTTGTTAGTTATTGTCTACCATAATTCTAGACATTGTAGCTGAATTCCTATCAGATATCATACTCTGAATCCATATTTTGGTCAAAACAGTAATAAGAGTTGTTTGTTATTATCTACCATAATTCTAGACATTGTAGCTGATTTCCTATCAGATATCATACTCTGAATCCAGATTTTGGTCCAAACAGTACTAAGAGTTGTTATTTATTGTCTACCATAATTCTAGACATTGTAGCTGAATTCCTATCATATATCATACTCTGAATCCATATTTTGGTCAAAACAGTAATAAGAGTTGTTTGTTATTATCTACCATAATTCTAGACATTGTAGCTGATTTCCTATCAGATATCATACTCTGAATCCAGATTTTGGTCAAAACAGTACTAAGAGTTGTTAGTTATTGTCTACCATAATTCTAGACATTGCAGCTGATTTCCTATCAGATATCATACTCTGAATCCAGATTTTGGTCAAAACAGTACTAAGAGTTGTAAGTTATTGTCTACCAAAATTCTAGCCATTGTAGCCGATTTCCTATCAGATATCATACTCTGAATCCAGATTTTGGTCAAAACAGTACTAAGAGTTGTTAGTTATTATCTACCATAATTCTAGCCATTGTAGCTGATTTCCTATCAGATATCATACTCTGAATCCAGATTTTGGTCAAAACAGTACTAAGAGTTGTTAGTTATTATCTACCATAATTCTAGCCATTGTAGCTGATTTCCTATCAGATATCATACTCTGAATCCAGATTTGGTCAAAACAGTTCTAAGTGTTGTTAGTTATTGTCTACCATAATTGTAGACATTGTAGCTGAATTCCTATCGGATATCATTCTCTGAATCCACATTTTGGTCAAAACAGTACTAAGAGTTGTTAGTTATTATCTACCATAATTCTAGCCATTGTAGCTGATTTCCTATCAGATATCATACTCTGAATCCAGATTTTGGTCAAAACAGTACTAAGAGTTGTTAGTTATTATCTACCATAATTCTAGCCATTGTAGCTGATTTCCTATCAGATATCATACTCTGAATCCAGATTTTGGTCAAAACAGCACGAGTTGTTAGTTATTGTCTACCATAATTCTAGCCATTGTAGCTGATTTCCTATCAGATATCATACTCTGAATCCAGATTTTGGTCAAAACAGTACTAAGAGTTGTTAGTTATTGTCTACCATAATTCTAGACATTGTAGCTGAATTCCTATCAGATATCATACTCTGAATCCACATTTTGGTCAAAACAGTAATAAGAGTTGTTTGTTATTATCTACCATAATTCTAGACATTGTAGCTGATTTCCTATCAGATATCATACTCTGAATCCAGATTTTGGTCAAAACAGTACTAAGAGTTGTTAGTTATTGTCTACCATAATTCTAGACATTGTAGCTGAATTCCTATCAGATATCATTCTCTGAATCCACATTTTGGTCAAAACAGTACTAAGAGTTGTTAGTTATTATCTACCATAATTCTAGCCATTGTAGCTGATTTCCTATCAGATATCATACTCTGAATCCAGATTTTGGTCAAAACAGTACTAAGAGTTGTTAGTTATTATCTACCATAATTCTAGCCATTGTAGCTGATTTCCTATCAGATATCATACTCTGAATCCAGATTTTGGTCAAAACAGCACTAAGAGTTGTTAGTTATTGTCTACCATAATTCTAGCCATTGTAGCTGATTTCCTATCAAATATCATACTCTGAATCCAGATTTTGGTCAAAACAGTACTACGAGTTGTTAGTTATTGTCTACCATAATTCTAGACATTGTAGCTGAATTCCTATCAGATATCATACTCTGAATCCAGATTTTGGTCAAAACAGTAATAAGAGTTGTTTGTTATTATCTACCATAATTCTAGACATTGTAGCTGATTTCCTATCAGATATCATACTCTGAATCCAGATTTTGGTCAAAACAGTACTAAGAGTTGTTAGTTATTGTCTACCATAATTCTAGACATTGTAGCTGAATTCCTATCAGATATCATACTCTGAATCCAGATTTTGGTCAAAACAGTACTAAGAGTTGTTAGTTATTGTCTACCAAAATTCTAGCCATTGTAGCCGATTTCCTATCAGATATCATACTCTGAATCCAGATTTTGGTCAAAACAGTACTAAGAGTTGTTAGTTATTATCTACCATAATTCTAGCCATTGTAGCTGATTTCCTATCAGATATCATACTCTGAATCCAGATTTTGGTCAAAACAGTACTAAGAGTTGTTAGTTATTATCTACCATAATTCTAGCCATTGTAGCTGATTTCCTATCAGATATCATACTCTGAATCCAGATTTGGTCAAAACAGTTCTAAGTATTGTTAGTTATTGTCTACCATAATTCTAGACATTGTAGCTGAATTCCTATCAGATATCATTCTCTGAATCCACATTTTGGTCAAAACAGTACTAAGAGTTGTTAGTTATTATCTACCATAATTCTAGCCATTGTAGCTGATTTCCTATCAGATATCATACTCTGAATCCACATTTTGGTCAAAACAGCACTAAGAGTTGTTAGTTATTGTCTACCATAATTCTAGTCATTGTAGCTGATTTCCTATCAGATATCATACTCTGAATCCAGATTTTGGTCAAAACAGTACTAAGAGTTGTTAGTTATTGTCTACCATAATTCTAGACATTGTAGCTGATTTCCTATCAGATATCATACTCTGAATCCAGATTTTTGTCAAAACAGCACTAAGAGTTGTTAGTTATTGTCTACCATAATTCTAGCCATTGTAGCTGATTTCCTATCAGATATCATACTCTGAATCCAGATTTTGGTCAAAACAGTACTAAGAGTTGTTAGTTATTGTCTACCATAATTCTAGACATTGTAGCTGAATTCCTATCAGATATCATACTCTGAATCCATATTTTGGTCAAAACAGTAATAAGAGTTGTTTGTTTTTATCTACCATAATTCTAGACATTGTAGCTGATTTCCTATCAGATATCATACTCTGAATCCAGATTTTGGTCAAAACAGTTCAAAGTTTTGTTAGTTTTTGTCTACCATAATTCTAGACATTGTAGCTGAATTCCTATCAGATATCATACTCTATATCCATATTTTGGTCAAAACAGTAATAAGAGTTGTTTGTTATTATCTATCATAATTCTAGACATTGTAGCTGATTTCCTATCAGATATCATACTCTGAATCCAGATTTTGGTCAAAACAGTACTAAGAGTTGTTAGTTATTGTCTACCATAATTCTAGACATTGTAGCTGAATTCCTATCAGATATCATACTCTGAATCCAGATTTTGGTCAAAACAGTACTAAGAGTTGTTAGTTATTGTCTACCAAAATTCTAGCCATTGTAGCCGATTTCCTATCAGATATCATACTCTGAATCCAGATTTTGGTCAAAACAGTACTAAGAGTTGTTAGTTATTATCTACCATAATTCTAGCCATTGTAGCTGATTTCCTATCAGATATCATACTCTGAATCCAGATTTTGGTCAAAACAGTACTAAGAGTTGTTGGTTATTATCTACCATAATTCTAGCCATTGTAGCTGATTTCCTATCAGATATCATACTCTGAATCCAGATTTGGTCAAAACAGTTCTAAGTGTTGTTAGTTATTGTCTACCATAATTCTAGACATTGTAGCTGAATTCCTATCAGATATCATTCTGTGAATCCACATTTTGGTCAAAACAGTACTAAGAGTTGTTAGTTATTATCTACCATAATTCTAGCCATTGTAGCTGATTTCCTATCAGATATCATGCTCTGAATCCACATTTTGGTCAAAACAGTACTAAGAGTTGTTAGTTATTATCTACCATAATTCTAGCCATTGTAGCTGATTTCCTATCAGATATCATACTCTGAATCCAGATTTTGGTCAAAACAGCACTAAGAGTTGTTAGTTATTATCTACCATAATTCTAGCCATTGTAGCTGATTTCCTATCAGATATCATACTCTGAATCCAGATTTTGGCCAAAACAGTACTAAGAGTTGTTAGTTATTGTCTACCATAATTCTAGACATTGTAGCTGAATTCCTATCAGATATCATACTCTGAATCCAGATTTTGGTCAAAACAGTAATAAGAGTTGTTTGTTATTATCAACCATAATTCTAGACATTGTAGCTGATTTCCTATCAGATATCATACTCTGAATCCAGATTTTGGTCAAAACAGTACTAAGAGTTGTTAGTTATTGTCTACCATAATTCTAGACATTGTAGCTGAATTCCTATCAGATATCACACTCTGAATCCAGATTTTGGTCAAAACAGTACTTAGAGTTGTTAGTTATTGTCTACCAAAATTCTAGCCATTGTAGCCGATTTCCTATAAGATATCATACTCTGAATCCAAATTTTGGTCAAAACAGTACTAAGAGTTGTTAGTTATTATCTACCATAATTCTAGCCATTGTAGCTGATTTCCTATCAGATATCATAGTCTGAATCCAGATTTTGGTCAAAACAGTACAGAGAGTTGTTAGTTATTATCTACCATAATTCTAGCCATTGTAGCTGATTTCCTATCAGATATCATACTCTGAATCCAGATTTGGTCAAAACAGTTCTAAGTGTTGTTAGTTATTGTCTACCATAATTCTAGACATTGCAGCTGAATTCCTATCAGATATCATTCTCTGAATCCACATTTTGGTCAAAACAGTACTAAGAGTTGTTAGTTATTATCTACCATAATTCTAGCCATTGTAGCTGATTTCCTATCAGATATCATACTCTGAATCCAGATTTTGGTCAAAACAGTACTAAGAGTTGTTAGTTATTATCTACCATAATTCTAGCCATTGTAGCTGATTTCCTATCAGATATCATACTCTGAATCCAGATTTTGGTCAAAACAGCACTAAGAGTTGTTAGTTATTGTCTACCATAATTCTAGCCATTGTAGCTGATTTCCTATCAGATATCATACTCTGAATCCAGATTTTGGTCAAAACAGTACTTAGAGTTGTTAGTTATTGTCTACCATAATTCTAGACATTGTAACTGAATTCCTATCAGATATCATACTCTGAATCCAGATTTTGGTCAAAACAGTACTAAGAGTTGTTTGTTATTATCTACCATAATTCTAGACATTGTAGCTGATATCCTATCAGATATCATACTCTGAATCCAGATTTTGGTCAAAACAGTACTAAGAGTTGTTAGTTATTGTCTGCCATAATTCTAGACATTGTAGCTGAATTCCTATCAGATATCATACTCTGAATCCAGATTTTGGTCAAAACAGTACTAAGAGTTGTTAGTTATTGTCTACCAAAATTCTAGCCATTGTAGCCGATTTCATATCAGATATCATACTCTGAATCCAGATTTTGGTCAAAACAGTACTAAGAGTTGTTAGTTATTATCTACCATAATTCTAGCCATTGTAGCTGATTTCCTATCAGATATCATACTCTGAATCCAGATTTTGGTCAAAACAGTACTAAGAGTTGTTAGTTATTATCTACCATAATTCTAGCCATTGTAGCTGATTTCCTATCAGATATCATACTCTGAATCCAGATTTTGGTCAAAACAGCACTAAGAGTTGTTAGTTATTGTCTACCATAATTCTAGCCATTGTAGCTGATTTCCTATCAGATATCATACTCTGAATCCAGATTTTGGTCAAAACAGTACTAAGAGTTGTTAGTTATTGTCTACCATAATTCTAGACATTGTAGCTGAATTCCTATCAGATATCATACTCTGAATCCATATTTTGGTCAAAACAGTACTAAGAGTACTGTTGTTATTTATTGTCTACCATAGTTCAAGTCATTGTAGCTGATTTCCTATCAGATATCATACTCTGCATCCAGATTTGGTCAAAACAGTACTAAGAGTACTGTTGTTAGTTATTGTCTACCATAGTTCAAGTCATTGTAGCTGATTTCCTATCAGATATCATACTCTGAATCCAGATTTTGGTCAAAACAGTACTAAGAGTTGTTAGTTATTGTCTACCATAATCCTAGCCATTTTAGCTGATTTCCTATCAGATATCATACTCTGAATCCAGATTTTGGTCAAAACAGTACTAAGAGTTGTTAGTTATTATCTACCATAATTCTAGCCATTGTAGCTGATTTCCTATCAGATATCATACTCTGAATCCAGATTTTGGTCAAAACAGTACTAAGAGTACTGTTGTTAGTTATTGTCTACCATAGTTCAAGTCATTGTAGCTGATTTCCTATCAGATATCATACTCTGAATCCAGATTTTGGTCAAAACAGTACTAAGAGTTGTTAGTTATTATCTACCATAATTCTAGCCATTGTAGCTGATTTCCTATTAGATATCATACTCTGAATCCAGATTTTGGCCAAAACAGTACTAAGAATTGTTAGTTATTATCTACCATAATTCTAGACATTGTAGCTGAATTCCTATCAGATATCATACTCTGAATCCAGATTTTGGTCAAAACAGTACTAAGAGTTGTTAGTTATTATCTACCATAATTCTAGACATTGTAGCTGAATTCCTATCAGATATCATACTCTGAATCCACAGGGCTCTCGGAAACGACAGTACTGTGTTAAATTCAGAATTCTCCGTTAACGGCTGATGACTAGGGTGAAAAATTATTTTCTTCTGGTAAAGGTAAAAGACTAGAAATTCTACATGTAAATTTGACTTGCGAAATAAATTGTCTAAATATAGAGTAAAATATGATCTCTGTTTCGGGAGGGGGTGTCAAATTGTGTGATTTCCATAAAATGCAAGTTTTAAGTTTGTAGACCAGCTTAACGCTTTTTTCCCAAGTAAGAAAGGTCTACTTGTGACGTCCTTATTGCTTTTGGAAAACAATAAACATTCAGGCAAAAAAAGATTACCAGCACTTTCTCCTTATACCTCTTTACTTCCCATGCTTTATTTTGTACATATCCTTAAATATATGATCATTGAAATTTGTTTGGGAAAAGGTGAAACCACGGAGAGAAAGGTCCTAACAAACCAGCCATCTACAGGTCAGGGTTATGATTGAAACACATTCTTACCTTTAGAATTAAACAAATAAAATATCCATCAATAGAAATCACATCTTACAAAACTTGTGTAAACGTTTTGAATTGGTCTATAAATAGATACAGATGTCTTTGTGTTAGCAGTTGACCTTGATACTGACTACATGACGTCATGACCCTTACCTTTCACACACCATTGATCAATTTCTCATTTCTTTAAAACTTGGAGCTCAATTTGTATTTGAGCAGTTTTACTTCACCTAAGTTACCAGTTTTCTTCTCCTTTTTTTTAAATGTGTTGATAATACTAGATTTTGTTTGTTTTGTTTTTTTTTTTCTAAGTCTAATACAACCTAATTTCTTTGAAAAAATCCCTTTTTTTGTTACCCCAAATACAAATGGGTATGTTCAAAAATAATGAAGCAAGATTTTATTTTTTTGATGAATTTTAGATGTTGAAATAGGACAAAATCTTTGTTTTCGTCGTGAAATAAAATGGTTCAAATTTGATAAATTACTAGGGCCGTGATGATAAGTGCAAACATAAATTCACAACTAAGGCTTTGCTTTAAACTTTTAGTTAAATTTTGTGAAAAAAATGACAGTATTTGGTACCTTATTGGGACCAAATAAATCATCCAATCAATGTTTTTTTTCATTATTCAAAATAAAAATAGGTAATGTTCAAAGCTTGCAATGCCAAAAAACATTGCATAGCTATAAACAAAACTGAAAATTTGAGATTTTTAACTTTTTTACCTACTTTTTTCAAATGTGCACCTCTAAAAGTTTTGTTTATGTTTGTCTGGATTGGAGAAGGATTAAAAAACTCAATGTTTACTAGAATTTATGATATTCCGAAAAGAAAGACCAAGTTTCGTCAGTGTATGTCAAAAGTTGCTTCAGATATTGCTCGTTAAAAATGGTGCATAATATGGAGATATTTCGTACACTTGGGACAATTGATCAAGATAGAAACAATGATTCAAAAATTACACACATAAAAGAAACTATAACACACAAAATTAATATTATTTATACTTGGCATTAAAAAGCCATGTTCCCATTTTCAAATTATCGAACTTGCAGTTGTTCTAGAAAATCTTATAATTAATAACAAGAGGATCATGTTTTTTTGAAATTTCAAAAATGTATTCATCTTTCACTAAAGCTGCCAACAGCATAAGTGTAAATTTGAAATTATTTACTCATCTTTATCCTTACTATGCTGAAACAATTAAACAGAAGGAAATCTTAAATCATTTTTTCAAGAATAATACTTGTAAACCATGTTTGTACACTTGGGACATTTATGTATGGAAAGGCATTTTACACCTTATTTAAAGATAAATGTATTATCCTTTTGTGATTTAAAAATATCTCTGAAAATAATACAGATAGACTCACATACACATGGAATTGTGCTTTTTATTTCACTTTTGAAACATCTGGATGTTTGAATCATATTATAAGAAAATCGACAAAAACAAAGGCACAGATCATCTATGAAATAATTGCCTGACTGACTAATGAGCACATTTGCTTAAAATTTGCTACTTACTAAATAGCACTTACTGTACTACCCCTCTTTTCTTATTTTTCGGACCCTTCTAAACCCCTTCCCTTGCTGTGCAGCCTGGATTGTGTCCAGTGTGATGGGAAACCCAGACTACAGCTAGGTTCTCTCTCAAATATCACATGATCAAGACTAAATTTCACATTTTTTTTCACAAGCCCCTGTTTCCCTTAAGAAGATATTCAATCAGCATCCATCAATAGATTTGAGTAATTAGAATATTTAACAAGAACTTGTATATACATTTCTAAAAGTAAATACAAAGCAACAATTCTCTGTATGCTAAGCAAAAGGTGTATTGACCAAATACATGTCAATGTTCACAACAAAGGAGGTGCATCTCTGAATTGATTCCTCTGACCTTGATTCTTTTCCAGGGAAAAGTTCTGATTGTTGACCATCACAACAATGACTGTCATGGACTTGCAGTTACTATAATGTTTGTCAAATTGATCTTGGAATGCTAGGTTAACTTGTTAATGTCCCTTCGGAGTGTTAGAGTGGTACACATATATCTTTCATATGTTGCTCTAAAACATAGTTTGTTTTAATTACTAGTAAGAACTGCTCATGTCAGACTTTTCTTACAGTATTCACAATCTGCTGTTATTTTATGACTGAAAATTTCTTTTTGCAACTAAATAAATTCCACTTATACTTACATAGGTATGTTTTTTTCATGTGAATAGGGTTCAGAACATCTACATATTTTATTCTAAACAAAGATAGTGGTTCTATAGAACCAAACTGTAATAGCAGCTCTTAAATGTAGACATTTTCTTAAATAATGATATTATCAATTATTTTCACAGAAATATGCAATTTTTGGAGCTAAAAAAGAAAATACACGGACAAGTTTTTGTACTGATGACAAATTCTGATTTTTTTTGTCCCAAGTGTACAACAATTAGTTACCTTTATCAGTACCTTATAAATGCAAAATAGTTATATTTTCTGTTGTAAAATTGATATAATTTGAGGAAGAGAATGTTGTTTTCTTTAATGGACGCATTGTTTAGTCAAATATCATTAATTTAAGATACTTCTGGTATATTTTACCTCTTTCCTGAAATATCAGTACAAGATGTTTCAGCAATAAATTTTTTCAAGCAACCAGAAATGACAAATTCAATGTTTGATGTGTAAATTTGTTCATTTCTGTAAATTAGATAAAAAATGTGTGCCTGAAGCTAATGTATTAAGAAATTAGAAGCTGTCAATCAAATGTGACAAAATTTCGTACACTTGGGACAACACAAGATAGCATCTTGGACAAAAAGTACAGGCCACTATGGCATCAGGGTTTATTACAACTTGTTCTGAGTGACCATATTGTGAATTTAAAAGTATAAAACTTTAAATAAATCATTCCTTGAAAAAAATATCTGAAATTTAAAGCAAAATGTACACTTGGGACAAATTCAGAGTGCATTAGGTATATGACTTATATTTATTGACTGTTACAGATTTTTACACCAAAACTTGGAAAACCTTGAAGAATAAACATATGTCTGCTGAAATGTGCAAGTTGTTCTTGTAAATATTCAATCACATTGTTTTACTGCACCTTTATTTGTAAACAATGACAAAATTTATGGCATGAAAATGACGAGCACCTCAATGCTTTTAACCTGTATAACAAGAAAACAAAATGTAGACAAACTTCGAAATTCCATTTTTCTGAACCTTAATATATCTGCCTACTTGATAAACAATGATAATTTAGTGGAATCCTTCACCTTAAAGTAAAGTGAAGGGTTGAAGTTAAGGCTTAAGTTAAAATGTCACGCAAAAACCGTACACTTGGGACAATTTTGGGGTGTTTTTTCGGAATATCTTTTTACCTAAGTGAGATATCACAATGAAACTTTGCACTCAAGTTTGCCTAATGGAAACACATCTTTTAGACCTAAAAGCCATTCTACAAAACCCCATAATAAAGAGAAATATGGATGTTTTACTTTTGCTTCATTATTTTTGAACATACCCAAATGAACAAAGTATGATAGGAGCAAACACTAATTTCTGTTAGCCCTTTTTATTGAAATTCTCATCAGACAACAGGGTTTCCACTGACTTTCAAATTTGGGGGTAAAAACCACTATTTTACACCATGCTTGTACCCCCTCTATAAGAAATGTAGAAGGTTGCTTCAACTTGTTTGCAAAAATTGGGGGTACAAGATTCAATTAGGGGTTAAAACCCCTCATTTGGATTTTTAATCCCTGGATAAGTCTGGGTTTATCCATTTTTAAGAAGAAAAACTATGAACCCTGAAACTACTGTCTAATTTAGGTTTAAAAGTTGGTCATTGCGGAATCGTTTGACTTGCAAGCGGTACAAAATCCTCCTTATTAATGATGATGGAATCAAAATTTTTCTGTGTGGAATCCAACTTTTTCTGAAGTTGGATTCCTGGAATCCTACTTTCAAAATCCTAGTGAGAGCTCTGATCCAGATTTTGGTCAAAACAGTACTAAGAGTTGTTAGTTATTATCTACCAAAATTCTAGCCATTGTAGCTGATTTCCTATCAGATATCATACTCCGAATCCAGATTTTGGTCAAAACAGTACTAAGAGTTGTTAGTTATTATCTACCAAAATTCTAGCCATTGTAGCTGATTTCCTATCAGATATCAGACTCTGAATCCAGATTTTGGTCAAAACAGTACTAAGAGTACTGTTGTTAGTTATTGTCTACCATAGTTCAAGTCATTGTAGCTGATTTCCTATTAGATATCATACTCTGAATCCAGATTTTGGTCAAAACAGTACTAAGAGTTGTTAGTTATTATCTACCATAATTCTAGCCATTGTAGCTGATTTCCTATCAGATATCATACTCTGAATCCAGATTTTGGTCAAAACAGTACTAAGAGTACTGTTGTTAGTTATTGTCTACCATAGTTCAAGTCATTGTAGCTGATTTCCTATTAGATATCATACTCTGAATCCAGATTTTGGTCAAAACAGTACTAAGAGTTGTTAGTTATTATCTACCATAATTCTAGCCATTGTAGCTGATTTCCTATCAGATATCATACTCTGAATCCAGATTTTGGTCAAAACAGTACTAAGAGTTGTTAGTTATTATCTACCATAATTCTAGACATTTTAGCTGATTTCCTATCAGATATCATACTCTGAATCCACAGGGCTCTCGGAAACGACAGTACTGTGTTAAATTCAGAATTCTCGTTAACGGCTGATGACTAGGGTGAAAAATTATTTTCTTCTGGTAAAGGTAAAAGACTAGAAATTCTACATGTAAATTTGACCTGCGAAATAAATTGTCTAAATATAAGGTAAAATATGATCTCTGTTTCGGGAGGGGGTGTCAAATTGTTTGATTTCCATAAAATGCAAGTTTTAAGTTTGTAGACCAGCTTAACGCTTTTTTCCCAAGTAAGAAAGGTCTACTTGTGACGTCCTTATTGCTTTTGGAAAACAATAAACATTCAGGCAAAAAAAGATTACAAGCACTTTCTCCTTATACCTCTTTACTTCCCATGCTTTATTTTGTACATATCCTTAAATATATGATCATTGAAATTTGTTTGGGAAAAGGTGAAACCACGGAGAGAAAGGTCCTAACAAACCAGCCATCTACAGGTCAGGGTTATGATTGAAACACATTCTTACCTTTAGAATTAAACAAATAAAATATCCATCAATAGAAATCACATCTTACAAAACTTGTGTAAACGTTTTGAATTGGTCTATAAATAGATACAGATGTCTTTGTGTTAGCAGTTGACCTTGATACTGACTACATGACGTCATGACCCTTACCTTTCACGCACCATTGATCAATTTCTCATTACTTTAAAACTTGGAGCTCAATTTTTATTTGAGCAGTTTTACTTCACCTAAGTTACCAGTTTTCTTCTCCTTTTTTTAAATGTGTTGATAATACTAGATTTAGTTTGTTTTTTCTAAGTCTAATACAACCTAATTTCTTTGAAAAAAATCCCTTTTTTTGTTACCCCAAATACAAATGAACAAAGTATGATAGGAGCAAACACTAATTTCTGTTAGCCCTTTTTTAGCTCACCTGAGCACGAATGTGCTCATGGTGAGCTATTGTGATACCGCTGTGTCCGGCGTCCGTCGTCCGGCGTCCGGTGTCCGTCGTCCGTCGTCCGTCGTCCGTTGTCCGTCAAACTTTGCCTTGTGTGCACTCTAGAGACCACATTTTTTGCCCAATCAACCTGAAATTTGCTCAGAATGATTGTCTTGATGAAATCTCGGACAAGTTTGAAATTGGGTCATCTGGGGTCAAAAACTAGGTCACGGGGTCAAATCTTAGAAAAACCTTGTGTGCACTCTAGAGGCCACATTTTTTGCCCAATCAACCTGAAATTTGCTCAGAATGATTGTCTTGATGAAATCTCGGACAAGTTTGAAATTGGGTCATCTGGGGTCTAAAACTAGGTCATGGGGTCAAATATTAGAAAAACCTTGTGTGCACTCTAGAGGCCACATTTTTTGCCCAATCAACCTAAAATTTGCTCAGAATGATTGTCTTGATGAAATCTCGAACAAGTTCGAAATTGGGTCATCTAGGGTCAAAAACTAGGTCACGGGATCAAATCTTAGAAAAACCTTGTGTGCACTCTAGAGGCCACATTTTTTGCCCAATCAAACTGAAATTTGCTCAAAATGATTGTCTTGTTAAAACCTCGGACAATTGTGAAATTGGGTCATCTGGGGTAAAAAACTAGGTCACGGGGTCAAATCTTAGAAAAACCTTGTGTGCACTCTAGAGGCCACATTTTTTGCCCAATCAACCTGAAAATTGCTCAGAATGATTGTCTTGATGAAATCTCGGACAAATTAGAAATTGGGTCATCTTGGGTTGAAAACTAGGTCACAGGGTCAAATCTTAGAAAAACCTTGTGTGCACTCTAGAGGCCACATTTTTTGCCCAATCAACCTGAAAATTTGTCAGAATGATGGTCTTGATGAAATCTACGATAAGTTCGAAATTGGGTCATCTAGGGTCAAAAACTAGGTCACAGGGTGAAATTTTAGAAAAACCATGTGTGCACTCTAGAGGCCACATTTTTTGCCCAATCAACCTGAAAATTGGTCTGAAATGGTGACTTCATGAAATCTCGGACAAGTGTGAAATTGGGTCATCTGGGGTCAAAAACTAGGTCACGGGGTCAAATTTTAGAAAAACCTTGTGTGCACTCTAGAGGCCACATTTTTTGTCCAAATGTACTCATTTTTGCTCAGGAAGTGTGTTTTGATGATTTCTTGGACAAGTTTGAAATTGGATCATCTGGGGTCAAAAACTAGGTCACGGGGTCAAATCTTAGAAAAACCTTGTGTGCACCCTAGAGGCCACATTTTTTGCCCAATCAACCTGAAAATTGCTCAGAATGATTGTCTTGATGAAATCTCGGACAACTTAGAAATTGGGTCATCTTGGGTTAAAAACTAGGTCACAGGGTCAAATCTTAGAAAAACCTTGTGTGCACTCTAGAGGCCACATTTTTTGCCCAATCAACCTGAAAATTTGTCAGAATGATTGTCTTGATGAAATCTACGATAAGTTCGAAATTGGGTCATCTAGGGTCAAAAACTAGGTCACGGGGTGAAATTTTAGAAAAATTATGTGTGCACTCTAGAGGCCACATTTTTTGCCCAATCAACCTGAAAATTGGTCTGAAATGGTGACTTGATGAAATCTCGGACAAGTGTGAAAGTGGGTCATCTGGGGTCAAAAACTAGGTCACGGGGTCAAATTTTAGAAAAACCTTGTGTGCACTCTAGAGGCCACATTTTTTGTCCAAATGTACTCATTTTTGCTCAGGAAGTGTGTTTTGATGATTTCTCGGACAAGTTTGAAATTGGGTCATCTTGGGTCAAAAACTAGGTCACGGGGTCAAATCTTAGAAAAACCTTGTTTGCAGTCTAGAGGCCATATTTTTTGTCCAAATGTACTCATTTTTGCTCAGGAAGTGTGTTTTTATGATTTCTCTGACAAGATTAAAATTGGGTCATTTGGGGTCAAAAACTAGGTCACGGGGTCAAATCTTAGGAAAACCTTGTGTGCACTCTAGTCTCAGGTGAGCGCTTCAGGGCCAATGGCCCTCTTGTATTGAAATTTTCATCAGACAACAGGGTTTCCACTGACTTTCAAATTTGGGGGTAAAAACCCCTTTTTTACACCATGCTTGTACCCCCTCTATAAGAAACATAGAAGGTTGCTTCAACTTGTTTGCAAAAATTGGGGGTACAAGATTCAATTAGGGGTTAAAACCCCTCATTTGGGTTTTTTAATCCCTGGACAAGTCTGGGTTTATCCATTTTAAGAAGAAAAACTATGAACCCTGAAACTACTTTCTAATTTAGGTTTAAAAGTTGGTCATTGCGGAATCGTTTGACTTGCAAGGGGTACAAAATCCTCCTTAATGATGATGGAATCAAAATTTTTCTGTGTGGTATCCAACTTTTTCTGAAGTTGGATTCCTGGAATCCTACTTTCAAAATCCTAGTGAGAGCTCTGATCCAGATTTTGGTCAAAACAGTTTTAAGAGTTGTTAGTTATTATCTACCAAAATTCTAGCCATTGTAGCTGATTTCCTATCAGATATCATACTCCGAATCCAGATTTTGGTCAAAACAGTACTAAGAGTTGTTAGTTATTATCTACCAAAATTCTAGCCATTGTAGCTGATTTCCTATCAGATATCATACTCTGAATCCAGATTTTGGTCAAAACAGTACTAAGAGTTGTTAGTTATAGTCTACCATAATTCTAGCCATTGTAGCTGATTTCCTATCAGATATCATACTCTGAATCCAGATTTTGGTCAAAACAGTACTAAGAGTTGTTAGTTATTATCTACCATAATTCTAGCCATTGTAGCTGATTTCCTATCAGATATCATACTCTGAATCCAGATTTTGGTCAAAACAGTACTAAGAATTGTTAGTTATTATCTACCATAATTCTAGACATTGTAGCTGAATTCCTATCAGATATCATACTCTGAATCCAGATTTTGGTCAAAACAGTACTAAGAGTTGTTAGTTATTATCTACCATAATTCTAGACATTGTAGCTGAATTCCTATCAGATATCATACTCTGAATCCAGATTTTGGTCAAAACAGTACTAAGAGTTGTTAGTTATTGTCTACCATAATTCTAGACATTTTAGCTGATTTCCTATCAGATATCATACTCTGAATCCACAGGGCTCTCGGAAACGACAGTACTGTGTTAAATTCAGAATTCTCTGTTAACGGCTGATGACTAGGGTGAAAAATTATTTTCTTCTGGTAAAGGTAAAAGACTAGAAATTCTACATGTAAATTTGACCTGCGAAATAAATTGTCTAAATATAAGGTAAAATATGATCTCTGTTTCGGGAGGGGGTGTCAAATTGTTTGATTTCCATAAAATGCAAGTTTTAAGTTTGTAGACCAGCTTAACGCTTTTTTCCCAAGTAAGAAAGGTCTACTTGTGACGTCCTTATTGCTTTTGGAAAACAATAAACATTCAGGCAAAAAAAGATTACAAGCACTTTCTCCTTATACCTCTTTACTTCCCATGCTTTATTTTGTACATATCCTTAAATATATGATCATTGAAATTTGTTAGGGAAAAGGTGAAACCACGGAGAGAAAGGTCCTAACAAACCAGCCATCTACAGGTCAGGGTTATGATTGAAACACATTCTTACCTTTAGAATTAAACAAATAAAATATCCATCAATAGAAATTACATCTTACAAAACTTGTGTAAACGTTTTGAATTGGTCTATAAATAGAAACAGATGTCTTTGTGTTAGCAGTTGACCTTGATACTGACTACATGACGTCATGACCCTTACCCTTCACGCACCATTGATCAATTTCTCATTACCTTAAAACTTGGAGCTCAATTTTTATTTGAGCAGTTTTACTTCACCTAAGTTACCAGTTTTCTTCTCCTTTTTTTAAATGTGTTGATAATACTAGATTTAGTTTGTTTTTTCTAAGTCTAATACAACCTAATTTCTTTGAAAAAAATGCCTTTTTTTGTTACCCCAAATACAAATGAACAAAGTATGATAGGAGCAAACACTAATTTCTGTTAGCCCTTTTTATTGAAATTTTCATCAGACAACAGGGTTTCCACTGACTTTCAAATTTGGGGGTTAAAACCCCTTTTTTACACCATGCTTGTACCCCCTCTATAAGAAACATAGAAGGTTGCTTCAACTTGTTTGCAAAAATTGGGGGTACAAGATTCAATTAGGGGTTAAAACCCCTCATTTGGGTTTTTTAATCCCTGGACAAGTCTGGGTTTATCCATTTTAAGAAGAAAAACTATGAACCCTGAAACTACTTTCTAATTTAGGTTTAAAAGTTGGTCATTGCGGAATCGTTTGACTTGCAAGGGGTACAAAATCCTCCTTAATGATGATGGAATCAAAATTTTTCTGTGTGGTATCCAACTTTTTCTGAAGTTGGATTCCTGGAATCCTACTTTCAAAATCCTAGTGAGAGCTCTGATCCAGATTTTGGTCAAAACAGTTTTAAGAGTTGTTAGTTATTATCTACCAAAATTCTAGCCATTGTAGCTGATTTCCTATCAGATATCATACTCCGAATCCAGATTTTGGTCAAAACAGTACTAAGAGTTGTTAGTTATTATCTACCATAATTCTAGCCATTGTAGCTGATTTCCTATCAGATATCATACTCTGAATCCAGATTTTGGTCAAAACAGTACTAAGAATTGTTAGTTATTATCTACCATAATTCTAGCCATTGTAGCTGATTTCCTATCAGATATCATACTCTGAATCCAGATTTTGGTCAAAACAGTACTAAGAGTTGTTAGTTATTATCTACCATAATTCTAGCCATTGTAGCTGGTTTCCTATCAGATATCATACTCTGAATCCAGATTTTGGTCAAAACAGTACTAAGAGTTGTTAGTTATTATCTACCATAATTCTAGACATTGTAGCTGATTTCCTATCAGATATCATACTCTGAATCCAGATTTTGGTCAAAACAGTACTAAGAGTACTGTTGTTAGTTATTGTCTACCATAGTTCAAGTTATTGTAGCTGATTTCCTATCAGATATCATACTCTGAATCCAGATTTTGGTCAAAACAGTACTAAGAGTTGTTAGTTATAGTCTACCATAATTCTAGCCATTGTAGCTGAATTCCTATCAGATATCATACTCTGAATCAAGATTTTGGTCAAAACAGAGTAAGAGTTGTTACTTATTGTCTACCATAATTCTAGCCAATGTAGCTGAATTCCTATCAGATATCATACTCTGAATCCAGATTTTGTTCAAAACAGTACTAAGAGTTGTTAGTTATTGTCTACCATAATTCTAGCCAATGTAGCTGAATTCCTATCCGATATCATACTTTGAATCCAGATTTTAGTATGTTGGTGAATTTAATCCTCTTCTCTTTCCGCTGTTTAATTAAGTTTTTCTACTGAAAATTGAATATGCTACCTTATTTATCTTGTAAAACTACCAACAACATATTTAGTGTTAGATCTTTCGTCAGGTGTCAAGCAAATAAAACTATAAATTTTAATAGCAAAACCTGGATAGGAAAAAGTTATCAGAGAAACAGATTTGAATTTGTTTTTTAAATCAAATCCAAACCTGTCTGGAAGTGACAATTCCAATCAATACCTACAATGTATGGTTCCATTTACAGAGCAATAGATTTATAAGCGGGAATGAAGACTTTCTGAGTGAATGAATATAAAGAAAATCTATTTTTGAACCATTTTTGCATACCGTCCTTTTGATGTCCTTCAGGTATAGTGGTTAACCCTTTTCCAAACAAGACCTGGTTTTGACGTCTTTAATAGAAAAGGCTTAGGAAAACATTGAAACAAAAGAAGAAACTGCTGATAACCAGCAGTTTCTCCTTCTGTCTCAATATTTTCTATGCCATATTTTACACAAACTCTATCTTTAATAACTTCTATTTTGTCATTTATGGCAGTTTTTGAAGTGGGTCACCCTAAAATTTTGCTGTTTGGGAAAGGGTTAAGATAATTCCCACACAAAAAAAAATGTTCTTTCAGACTTGTACCAAATTACAATGTCCTATGCATAATGGAAGAGCAGTAAAATGAAGATAATTCCCACAAAAGCAATTTTGTTCTTTCAGACTTGTACCAAATTACAATGTCCAATGCATACTGGAATAGTCGTAAAATGAACATAATTCCCACAAAAGCAATTTTGTTCTTTCAGACTTGTACCAAATTACGATGTCCTATGCATACTGGAAGAGCGGTAAAATGAACGATGTTGCTGTGTTCGACTTGTACTTTAGAAAGAATCCGTTCAAGGGGGAGTTTACGGTGTTTGCTGGCCTGGAAGAGGTTCTCAAATTTCTTCAAAAATTCCATTTCTCAAAAAGTGGTGAGTAAAATCTACCTTTTTTCTCCCTTTTGCTGATATTCCAAACAAACCCTTTATTTCATGACTTCTATATATCTGTTTGGATATTTGGATTTGGTTTTTTTTTAAAATATTGAGAAAAATGTTGCTTGAAAAGGCTGATATTCTGCTTTATCTGAAAACCATCAGTGTTCGTAATAAAACATTTAAATGTCCTTTTTTGTTCTCTTCATATTTGCCTCAGAAATGGCAATATTTTGATTTTCACCTGGAACTTTCTTTAACTCTTTGGTTTGACATCCCTAATAGAAAAAGCCTGGGAAATCTCAGGGCCAAAAAGAGAAATTATCTATATGCTGAAAAGCTCAGCATTTTCTGGTATTCACTATTTTCTCAATCTTTTCTTTGCTATATTGTGCACAAGTCTAATCTTTATAAGGCTTGTGCACATACTTTTCCAATCAATGAGTCTACTGGACTCCCATCCAGAGAACTAGGGGAATCCAGTGGAATGGAGTCTGAAAAAGAATTTTACACCTCTGTTACATGTTTGGTACCTGTGTCATTCTCATATCTTCATCTTACAGACTTCATCATGTTTAACAAGATCAGAATTACAGAATCTATTGTACTGTATTTCTCCAGTATTCCATGATTCCTGTAATACTTGGAGAAATACAGTACAATAGATTCTGTAATTCTGATCTTGTTAAATTGTTATTTTTCATCACTTTTAGTTTAAGGCAGAATTTTTTAGGAGTCAGACAGACTTGCTGAGTTGAAAAATTTGACAACTCGTTAGTGAAGCAGCTTTCAAATTTAACCACCCTAACTTTTTGCTGTTTTGGAAATGGTTAAATATATTTCATCATATCAAAGAATTCTTGACTTTGCTAGAAAAAAGCTTTAATAGAAAGCATGTTTGAAATAATGTTTATAGCTCAATGTCACCTTGTCATCTTTTAACTCTTTCCCAAACGAGAGCGGGATTTGGCGTCCTTAATAGAAAAGGCTTTGGTTAACATTGAGACAAAAGAAGAAAATGCTGATAATCAGCATTTTCTCCTTTTGCCTTAATATTTTCCATGCCACATTGTACACTAAAGTCACGTCTTTATCAAATTCTATATTCATTTTATCATCTGCTACAGCCTTCAAATTGGAACTGTCCAATTTGTGCGCCTGTTGGAAAGGGTTAACATACAATAATAAGGCCCAGGCCCCGGTTTCTCGAAAAAAAAAACTTGAGTACGTTCTCAGACTCAAATCACACGAAATCCATGTAAACTTCAAATTCCCTTCAATGTTGGAGAGTATTTTATTGAAGTTGAGCATGTACTCATGAGTATATATTTAAGTTTTTTCGAGGAACCGGGGCCTGCTCTCACATGACCTTCAGAATGCCTATGTTACTGAAATTTGACAGATACTAGCATAACTGTCATTGTTTATGAACTTAATGTGGCACTTGGTATGCTATCAGTATGACTTTAAGAATTTAAATCCTTACTGGACAATATCTGTCTGTGCTAGAATTAGAAAAGGCTTTAGAAAAGACGTAGGAAAAAGATTACTCAATGTCACAAAGTAACATTTTGACATACAATAATAAGGCCAAGCTCTCTCACGACCTTCAGAATGCCTATGTTACTAAACTCTGACAGAGTACTAGCATAACTGTCATAGTTTATGTTGAGCTTGGTATGCAACAACCCTGTCCCAAACAAGCCTTGATTTATCAGATGATGCTTGGGAACATATTGTGACGAAAGAAGGAAAAGGCTTATAAGCAGTATTCTTTCCATGATTTCTCTCAATATTTTCTGTGCCAAATTGAATACACAAATTTTATTTTTAACACGTTATGTCATTTCCAGCAGCTATTGTTTTGGACCAGAGTAAAAATTTGTTGTTTCGGAAAAGGTTTTAACTCTTTCCTGAATGACATAGTTTTATACTAGTCCAATTGAAATGTGACCCGTCACGCTAAAAGGGACCTTATCGGAAGTGTGAAAAATATCTACCCTAGTCAGTCTGCGCAGTCCGCACAGCCAGACTAGGGCCGACACTTTTCATTTTTATGTAATTTTCTAAAGTCGGAAAGTTTTCCATATCTTACTATATGTTCATTTTTCGCATACAGTATCAGGTTGACCTGTGCAGGGTCTGACAAGTTTGTCAAAATTTAGAAATTTGGAATTCGGATAAGGTCCCTTTTGGCGCGACTGGTCACAAATGTATTTTAACCCATTACTAGAGGGCAATCTTTTTTAATCTTCCAATTTGAAAAGCTAAGCCGACGACAAATTGAAGTTGGTGAAATTTTAGTCTTTTCATTTTGGGTTATAAAACATTGTGGAAAATGAAGAAATTGTTGGTGACAGACAATGTTCTATTTTCCACTATGTTTTCCTGGGCCATAATCTTGAGGTGAATCAAAAAGAATCATTCTGTGGTAATGGGTCAAAAGAAATAAATGTTATTACAAAGAGCATGCAATATTATACACACCATTGATATCTAATATGACTTTTGGAAAATATAGGGAACAGGAGAAATTGCTTTGTGTAAAACTTTTGTTCCTTTCTCTGTGGGATTTTTAATACTTTTAACCCTTTCCAAAGCAACACAATGTTAGGGTAGTCATATTTGAAAGCTGTTGTAGAAGATAAAATGGATCTTTTTACACCGTAATGAAAAGATTTGTGCACGAAATAGCAGAGAAAACGTTGTGGAAAAAGGAGAAGATGATTCTTTTGCCTCAATGTTTTTCAAATACATATTAAGGCGCGTTCCCATTGCCGACCAAATCAACTCGATCAAGCTCGATCAAGCGATCGAGTACTGATCGAGCTTGGTCGGCAAGAGTGATCGGGACGATCGAGTGTGGTCGGCAAAAATGATCGGGAATTTAGCGACAATAGATAAAGAAGAAGTCGTGTAAATAAATTTGATCGAGTTTGATCTGGGAATTTAGACGGTCGAGTTGATCGAGTTGATTTGGTCGGCAATGGGAACGGGGCTTTATGTACTTAGTTAGTCATCAGTAACTTATTTATCAGCTGATCTTTTCTACCTCTTTCAGGAAATTCCTAATGTTTTCCCACCTTCTCTGTTTTTAACCCATTCCCAAACAGTGACTGCTTTTGATGCCATAGAAAATAAAGGCTTTGGAAGACATTATGGAAAATAAAGAAATTGCTTGTGACAAGCAATTTCTTCATTTCCCACAATGTTTTCTACCCCAAAACACCAAAGATTTTGAAATTGCATGCACTTGATATTGTTGTCTGAGACACAATTCAATTTGGAACCGTCCAAATATTTTCCATCTGGTAATGGGTTAACAGAATTGGATGGTGTTGATGACCTTTGCTTCGAGGCAGTGCAGATAAATAAGAGGCAGTGCAGATAAATAAGAGGCAGTGCAGATAAATAAGAGGCAGTGCAGATAAATAAGAGGCAGTGCAGATAAATAAGAGGCAGTGCAGATAAATAAGAGTGCATGATAATACTGATTGGCTTTAGATTACTGCTTTTGTGAGCTGCTTCTTTTCAAAAAACCATGTAACTACAACTTGTTTAAACTTTATAATTACATGGTTTTTGAAGCAAAGAAATATTAGATTTTTGTCAAATTAATAAAGTTGATAATGATATTAACAACTCATTTATGACTCATACAAATCTGAGAAAACAGCGAAAGTGAAAGTAGATTCTGATAACATAGGCTAGTAAATATGCACTTTGACCTGGACAAAATTAGAACAGAAATGAAACCTATGTTATTGTACTCGGGAAGTACCCACCTTTTCACAGAAAAAAATATACTTCGATCCCTCCGTTGCGATTTGAGTAATTTTGGGTCAAAAACGGGTTTTTTGGCGAAAAATGTGAAAAATTGGAATTTTCATTTTTTTCAGGAATTGTTGATTCTTATGCATTTTTTAGGTTAGAAATGGGTAGAGAATATGAATTAGAAGGGTACAAATGGAAGATTCGGCGAAAAAATCATAAAAACTGATTTTTTATTAATTTTTTAGTCAAAAAAGGGGGGAAAAAGGTGGGGGGGGGGTGAAGGGGGGAAGTATTGATATGATATAGCACTGAATTCTCCAAATTGATAATTCCTATTTTGGATTATTATAATGAAAGAACTGACTTAGAGGTAAGAAATAAAGTTAACGAATTCCTCTGATGCAATTTCTGTATTTTTGTAGCAAAAAAATTGGTATTTTCGTGAAAAATGAGAAAAAAATAGAATTTTCTATTCTTTTTCAGAAATTGTTGATTTCTATAGTTTTTAAGGAAGGAAATATTAGCATATATTAGATAGATACAAAAGTAACATTCAGCAAAAAAAAATCATAAAAAAATATTTTGTACGATTTTTTTTTAGTCGAGAGGATGGGGGACAGCTAGACTGGTCGTGCTATAGGCTTGTATATATCTTTATTTATCCGCCGCAAGGGCGAGCTATTTTCATACAAATCAAAATAAACACTTAAACAAGATTAACATTGAGAATGAATATATACAACAGAAAGAGAAAAAATATTATTGGTAGGCATAAATATTAATAGAGACAAAGGGAGGAAAGTATAACGCTGCCCTTAGTATTGAAACGAAATAAAAAGGGATGTCGTTATATGAAATCTGTTAGTAATATAGGAAAGAGCTACACCAGAAACATCTTGACATTATAAACCTTGTTTAGAAATCGAAAGATAAACAAGAATTATTCAAGAAGTGTCTGAGCTAATTTTTGAGGAGACAAGCTAAATCAATGAGACATGCACAGAAAAATAATCGAAGCGTAGACATTTCGGCAGGCGAGTGACGTTTGAAATTAAAGATAATCTGCGAACTCGCTCATGATCGGCAGTGCAAGTAGAAGAAAACCTTGGTTAACCGAATCGCTATCGAAAATATTTTTACAACCGGAGAGAAGACCTACCATTTTACTTCGTGTGTCAAGAGCCAGGAATTGATTATACAAATTTCTGTCCAAATATGTCATAAGAAAATTGTAGCAATACAATCAAATACTACATGCAAGCAGATGGACGAAGTGATGTTTGCTTCACAACGAGTACAAAAGTTTGAGAATGTGTCGCTATAAAATTTGCAAAGTAAGCATACAAACTTTTTACATTGTTTAACCAGTGACATTGAAGGTGTACACCTGCAAATTTCCCAAATTTCGCAGTTAAAGAAAAGGCTTATTTTAGATTATCATAACGAAATTAATTGGATTTGGGGTAAGAAAAAAAGTAAACGAATCCCTTCCGGTGCGATTCATTTAATTTTGGGGCAAAAAATTGGTATTTTGGTGAAAAGTGGGGAAAGTTGGAGTTTTCTAATTTTTTTTTCAATATTTTCAATCTTTATTCAAATTTTTTATGTAGTTTTATGTGAGAAAATGTTAGCAAATAAATTAGATTGAAACAAAAGTAAAATTCAATAAAACAAAAATGAAATCTAAATTTTCATTATTTGTTATTCCACAGGTGTGTGGGGAAGGGGACATATATGCTGGTAGGGGTATTGATATGAACATCCTACATGTAAACCTGTCTCTAAAGGGAGTTTCTACCCTTTTGTATTGCTCCCTACATGAAATAAGTCTGCTGACAAACGGACACTGTCTTTTGCCTATATTAGGCGTTTTATAAAGTATACCTCACGATAAATGACCTGGCAGAGCAGCCCGTGCTAATCGAATGGAATGCTCTGCCAGGTCAATTCTCGTCCGCTATACCAATAGTGTAAGATAATGTTGTTAAATACAAGTATGGAGCTTAGAACAGAATGTTGTGTTATTTGTATTACTTTGATCACATATTTTCGTAAGACGATTTCAGCGAGTCTTGTAAGGGTTCCGGTTTTATAGTCCTAGAATAGCTTTCCCTCTGGCATGTTATTAAAGCCATTTGGAATACAAAATTGTAAGTGATCCACCACTGCATTTTTTGTAACTTTAGTTTTACAGCAGACCACAGTGGTTCTTTTAAAAATCTTGATTTGAATAAGCTATGTAATAGGATCTGCTTTGCTTCGTGAGATGTCCTCGGGTTCAAACAGGATGGGGATAAAGACGCCGTACCTAAAGAAGATGCATGATAATTGATTTACATGTGTTTTATCTTTTTCTTCTTTAGGCCTATACATTTATCCTCATGGTTCTTTACTGTCATATAATCTCATTGTTTGTGGCACTATATTATCTACGTCCCTTTTTTAACAAGACTGTCTATATGCCGAACCACGAAAGGTGTTGATTCTTCCTATCCCACTCAGTCTTTGAATTGTATGAGCATTACTCTCAGGTGCGTTGGAAGCAATTTCATATTGGGGAGGGGGAGCTGAAACACCTATCCGGGCCAGTGTCTGAATATTGGGGGTGGGGGCTAAATTGAATTTTCTCTAAAATTTCATTGTTAAATAAGTAAAATTGGGCATTTTGGCCAACTTGCTGCTTATCCCCCAACCTTATATAGTCCCCTGTTCCTACGGGCCTGGATATTTAAGCCATGTCCATTAAAATGGATGTTCCTTGATGGTCTTTACATGACCTGGGGTGGAACACATTCTACCTGATGATTACATGGCCCAATGACAATGATATGGTTAACCAAAGTTGACAGCATTTTGATATGGAGCTTCTGTGGAGAAATAGCGCATTAATTAACAACCCCAACAACCCCAAACAAACATTGTTAGTATCAATACGCCATATTTCACTTTAATCACTCGTTCCTGTACAGTATATGTACTTAATTCTTTTTAGCAAAAGACATTTTTTGTTTTCATATCATTCATATTTGGTCAAAATTCATACCAGTATCATATAAACTTCTTTTGACATTTTCTATAAATGAAATGGAAATCGATAATCTTCACATGATCAGGTGCAACTAATGATACAAAATGACTGAGCATTTAATCATTGAATGAATGTTACTTTTTAGACTTTTTAGCCAAATTTCGTTTTTTATATATATTAAAACACCACCCCCCCCCCCCCCAACCCCCCAACCCCCCCCCCCCCCAAAAAAAAAAAAAAAAAAAAAAAACAACAGAAGTCTGAAAATAAAATCACCAAATTTCATTTTAATTTCCGCAAAATGGAAATAAATCTTGCGCGAAAAATAAGCTGGATTTACCGTTATCTTTTATAAATTGTCGGTGTTGTTATAAAATCTCATAACTACAGCTACAATCAAACTGTAGTTGCGACATTTTAGATTTACACCGATAGAATACTTTTGTTTGTCCGAAATTTCGTCAATGTTTACTTGATAAAATTGATCCCTATTACAGAAATCGCAGGAGGGATTCTTTTACTTGTTTAAACTTGTTTACTTTTTCTTTTTTCCTTAATCCTATTAATTTGGTTTAAAACAATCTAAAATAGGAAGTATCTCAATAAAGAATTCAGTGCTATATCAATATCAATCTTCCCCCCCCCCCCCCCCCCCCCCAACACCCCCCCCCCCCCCCCCCCCCATTTGATGCACTACCACCCCCTTTTCGACTAAAAATTACTAAAATTAGCTTTTATGATTTTTTTTTAATTACAAATACCTTTCCATCTGATTTATACGTATATGCTTACATTGCCTCACCTAAAAATTTCATAAAAATCAACAAATACTAGATATATAGAAAGTTCCAGTTTTTTGCCATTTTTCACCAAAATACCAATTTTTTGCCACAAAATTACAACATAAATCGCAAAAGAGGGTTTCTTTTACTTTTTTCTAATCACTAATCAAGTCAATTTCATTGTAATACATCTGAAATAGGAATTATTCCGTGGAGAATGTTGCATCAATATTCTACCCCCGCCCGCCTATTTGTCCCCCCCCCCCTTTTTGACTAAAAAAATCATTAAAAAAATCAGTTTTTACGATTTTCCGCTGAATCTTCCTTTTTTACCCATCTAATTCATATTTGCTACCATTTTCTCACCTAAAAACTGCATGAAAACCAACGATTTATGAAAAAATTGAAAATTCCAATTTTTCACATTTTTCACGAAAAAAGCCATTTTTTGACCCAAAATTACTCAAATCGCAACGGAGGGATCGAAGTATATTTTTTTCTGTGAAAAGGTGGGTACTTTCCGAGTACAATAGCATAGGTTTCATTTCTGTTCTAATTTTGTCCAGGTTACCCCTGTTTCAGTTTTAGTTTGACTAGACTAACAGGAAACTTGAAATGGATTTCTTGTACCTAGCTATTATCCACATAACCCTTTCAAAATGAAAACAGGTTTTACCACTAAACCAAGTAGGCAACCATTAAATAAAACAAGGCTTAAAAGATAATAGAGAAAAGAAGTCCATAGAGGAAAAAACTTAAGAGAAATTGATGAGGTAAAGAGGAATAATTAGTTAATGCTGATAAAATCAATTCTTTGATACTTTTCACACTTCCCAGCAGGTCTCTTTAACCCTTTCACTGCCAAATATTTTTTTCGGACGTGTTTCTCACTGCTGAATTAATTCGAAGAAATTTCGATACCCTGTTCACAAAAACATGCATAACTTTTGACTCATTTGATGGATTCCTTTCAAATTTTCAGCACATACAGACAAATTAAACACCTATATGTCACCAAAATTTAAAGGTAATTTATGAAATGACAATATTTTTTTTCTTTTTTATGTTGTTGGTACTCATATATTTCGTCCCCATAAATTTGTCGACAAAAGTCGCCTATGGCAGTGAAAGGGTTAAGAATGAGGGGGTCACACTTATAAAAAATTTAGGACGATAGGTAATGTACATGGAAAAAAAAGATAATAAATTTGAGAAAATTGCATTCTGTAGCATTGAAACTGAAAGTAAGAAGTGAAAATGAGGAAATCCTGATAATAATGATTTTCCTATTTTCTTTCATTGTGTTTCAACCTTTCTTTTATAGACTCGTCAAAAACAGGGATTGTTTAAACCCTTTCCCAAAAGACAAAATTTTTGGGTGATCAACTTCAAAAACTGCCACATATGACAAAATGGATGTTATTAAAGATAGGATATGTGTAAAATATGGCATAGAAAATATTGAGGCAAAAGGAGAAAATGCTGGTTATCAGCATTTTCTTCTTTTGACTCAATGTTTTTCCAAGTCTATTTTCTAAGGGACGTCAAAACCAGGTCTTGTTTGGTAAAGCGTTAAGAAAGTGCTTAATAAAGTCAAATGAATTTAAGAAGTCTAATGACAGTTCAGTTGCATGCAGCTGACTTTTGTTTATTTTTCACACTATGTTACTTGCTGCAAAAGATGAGTACAATGTCTATGTACTTGTCCTGCCAAGATTTGAACTCTTTGAACCCTGATTATGAACATTGAACATTTAGCATATCGTCGGTGGAAATGCAAAACCTTGTATGTTAATTTTGGCGATTTTCAAAGTACAAACTTATTTGCTCAGTTTAGACAATTCTCGCAGGTTTTTAGATATTTGTACTAATCAGTATTAATGACACATTATTTGTGAACAATATGTCCAAATTTCAAGCAAAACATTTCAGTTTGGGAAAAGTTATTACACTTTTTTCCCTCCCCTTTAAAAATTTCCATAAACGAGATACGAGGTTTTGCATTTACAACGACGATATAGACATTTAGATAACATAGTGTCATTGGTGACTCAATATGTACCAAGTTAAACACTTTTAGACCTTACTTTTAAAAAGGGATAATAGCCGTGAAAAAGGAAGAAATACCACAAAAAAATATTTTTGTGTTATGGAGGTCTAATCATCTGATATTATGAAAGAAGTCTTTTCCGCCTGTAACAGAAATGTGTATTTGCGTATTTTCCCCCTTTTACAATGTATGTCAGTAGGTAATGTTTACAATTTCAAGTGCGAGTCGGAATTATCCGAGTTCTGAACGGTAAAATACGAAAATCAACGGAATTTATTTTTCAAATCGTGTGCACGCATTGAAATGACGTCAGAGAATATAAACAGTAATATTGCAAAATGTGACATGTCTCGGTAAAAGGGATCTTCTGGTAATTGTTAAAGTACCAGTCCTTGTCAATCTATGAAGACTGCAAAGACTACCCAGGATCGGAACTTTTTACTCTAAGTTAGTTTTCTGAATCAAGATTGTTCTTCCTATCTACCTATAATATATTAAATATCCGATTTCAAAATTCGAATGAGGTTGGTGTCCGATAGATGTTATCTCAAAATTCAGTTTTCAACTAACTTCATAGAAGCACGCCTTTAGCGTGACGGGACACGTTAATACGGATGAGCACTGACTCTTTCCCAAACATGACCTTGTTTGAATGCCCTTACTAAAAAGAGTTCAAAAAGCATTCGTGCAATCTGAGGAAACGCTGATAACCAACATTTCCCCCTATTGCCTAGATATTTCACCAGCAGTATTTTACTAAACCCTATGTTTATATACTCATTTTGTCGTCTACAAAACATTCAATATTCTAATTTATGAAAAGTTAAAATTATTGCCGCATGGGAAAGGGTTAAGTACAACAATTTACTACAATTTGAGGTTAACCGTTTCCCATACAAAACCTGATTCGGACGCCCCTATTTGCTAAAGCTGAGGAACCACCGTGACAAAAGAAAGGAATGCTTATTATTAGCAGTTTCTCCTTTTGCCTTTATATTGTCTAAGCTATTTCTTAAATATTTTACATTTTCAATGCCATTTATTTTGCAGTTTGGATCCGATTTCAATTGGAAATGGAAACAGTTATTTTTTGTCGTTTTGGGAAAGGGTTTAACATTATTCATAAGAAAGCACGCATTGGAATCCCATGGAAATCGAAATGTTTCAAATTTGTGACCCGTCATGTTAAAAGGGACCGTATGGGAAGCGTGGAAAGTATCGACCTTAGTCAGTCTGATCTGGCTGCGCAGACTGACTAGGATCGGAACTTTTGATTCAAAGGTTATTTTCTGAATCTAGAATGGTTTATACATCTTACCTTATTTACCCTTTCCAGAAGCAAAAAATGATTGACATCTGTTGAGTCTGGTTCATTTCGCGAAATTTGATTTTATAGACTTCCCATTAGGCCCTTTTCTGCGTGACGGGCAACATTCATGAAATAACGGGAACTCATTTAAATTTGTGACGCACACTTTCCTGTGTATCACATGATCAACCGACTGTATACGGATGTTCACGGCTGTGACAAGTACCCGTTATGCTATATTTAGCCACGAATGTAAACATATTTTGAGCGCCGTGGAAATGTGAGAATACCAACATTTATACGCTTGTTGTGGGTAAACCGCGCATGGTTACTCGCTTGAAATACGGTCTTTCTGCATCTTTTTGTTCATACTTTAAAAAGGTTAACCTTTTTTGAGGCAAATAGACAGTTTTTTCACAGCTATTATCCCTTTAAGTCAATATTTGAAAAAATTGATGAGTAAAGTCTAGACATGTTTTACCAGGCCCCGGTTTCTCGAAAAAACTTAAGTACATTCTCTTGCTCAAATCTGAGCACCGTGCTCAAATCGCACGAAATCCACGTGAACTTCAATCGAATACCCTTCAATTTTGGAGAGTATCCCTTTGAAGTTGAGCATGTTCTCATGAGAATATACTTAAGTTTTTTCGAGAAACCGGGGCCAGGTCTATTTTGAGTCACCAACAACATTATGAAATCTAAATGTTCAATGTTCAGGATCATGATGTGCAGAAGCTTTGTCTTTCCAATGGTGTAGTACTAATTTTGCCCTTTATGAGAGAGGTTTTTTTTTCAAGAACTTTGTACTCTAGTATAAAATGTTTTTGTTGTGATCACATGGATGTTTGAATCATGTGATTTAGGTTGGATTAACAGTAGGTAGAATAACGTCACTTTTCAACAAAAACCTTGTAACTGCAGCTTGGTTTAAGCTGCAGTTACAAGGTTTTAGTTTAAAAGCAGTGATAAATAATACCAGCCAAAGTTGAGGTATCCCTGCCAGGCTTCATTCATGGGCCATTACTAAGTCACATTAAAATCCAAAATGTCACATTGTTTCAGCCAATGATTCACTGGGCCCTTGTTAAATTTCCTGTCTATTAATTTTGTTGTCCAGATATTTATTGGGAGTCTGCATCGAAAAATATCTTGAGCCTTAGATAATCTAGACTGATTCAAAATAGGTAATTTTGATTTTGAAATAATTATTTGTTCAAGAAGTTCAAAGGAAATAGTTTATTAAAAAAGAAGAAAATTCTATAAGCAGCATTTTCTTCTTTTCACTTGATATAGCTGTTTTAAATGACATTTAAAAGACTAGACCGATTTTACCCAAAATTGTCACACCAATTTTAGAATTGTCACATTGATTTTCTAGGAGGAAGGGATATGTTGTCCCATCTAATGAAATAAATTAGTTCCTATTCAATACAGTGACATAAACTTTTTGTCCCAGAATCAGTTTACAAAAATTCAATATCAACATTCAACCCTTTCCTAAACAAGAATTAGGATTCCACATTGGAAAAGTCCAAATTTCCTTCATTTGGGAAAGGGAAAAAAGTGAATAAGCAAAGATTTTGGCATTTCAGGAGAAGACACATTGAGAAATACATGTAAGAGACTTTGTTAGGACAACCATGGAAGCAACAACTATTTGGAAGGGAGTTCACTGATTTGAACAATGCTTCTTACGCCTGTACTCACACTGAGTATGAAACATGGTGACAATGCAGATGATTTTTATTTCTGAATTTCAGATAGAACACTTACAGATGTTTTTATCTTACAAATTGTCACTTTTCAACAAAAACCTGGTAACTGCATCTTGTTATAAGCTGCAGTTATGGCTTTTTGTTGAAAGGCAGCAAAATAAATTTCCAGACAGTTAATAAATAAGCAGGCAGCAGAAACAAAGATCAGACTGGACATATATGCAGGCTGATCTTTATCTATGCAATTTGCAACATATTGATACAAGAATATTTTTTTATCAATATTAGGATAAAAATATGATATTAACCCTTTCCAAAACAACAAAATTTTGTGTCGTCTAATTTGAAAGCTGCTGCAGACAACAAAATGTTTGTTAATCAAGCTTTGATATATGTGTACAAGATAGCTAAGAAAACATGAGGCAAAAGGAGAAAGTGCTGATTATCAGCACTTTCTTCTTTTGCCTCAATGTTTTCCCAAGCCTCATCTATTAAGGACGTCAAATCCAGGTCTTGTTTGGGGGGAAAGGGTTAATATTTATGAATTTCTGAATTTCAGATATAGAATATTTAAAGACCGTCCTACCACCTTGTACAGAAGAAGAATTTTTCAACTATTTGTTACAACTTGATGCAACAAATTCTACAGTTTATGCCATGAAATGTTCTCTGCATTTACATGCTTATCTTTCTCTATACTGTCAGCCAGGGCAAGAATATTCTATAAATGTGTGACATTAATCAGATGATATTAATTCCTTAATTTCAGATATAGAATATTTAAAGACCGTCCTACCACCAAGCACAGAAGAAGAATTTTTCAACTATTTGTTACAACTGGATGCAACAAATGTCACAGTTTATGCCATGGAAGAAGGGACAGTCGTGTTCCCTAAAGAGCCCCTATTGATGATAGAAGGGCCGTTACCTATAGTGCAACTGATGGAGACGCCCCTACTTAATCTAGTCAATTATGCAAGGTTAGTGCTTTGTTCATGTCTGTCAATTTTGATGTGTAATATATCTATTTTGAAGAAAATTTACAGAGTTTTGTATCACGATAAACATAAATATTCCAGAAAATAGCAGAATTTGCTTCATATTAAACATGAATTATGAAGAAAACTTTGTCAAGTTTGTTTCGTTATAAATATGTATTTTGAATGAAATACACAATTTTGCTTCATAATGAATTTGAATTTAAGAAAATGTACAAAATGTTTACTCCATATTTATACCCCCACAACAAAGTTATGGGGGGGTATACCGGATTCAGGTTGTCTGTCCGTCCATCCGTCTGTCCGTCCGTCTGTCTGTCTGTCCGTCCGTCCGTCCGTGGACATAATTTTGTGTCCTCTTCTCCTCCCACAGTTTTTGACCGATTTTGCTGAAATTTTAGCAGGATGTTTCCTATCATATGAAGTTGTGCACCTGCAATTTTCATCTTGATCCAGGCAGTAGTTTCAGAGTTATGCCACTTTGAACTTTAGCACTTTTTCAGTGACAACGCGCTAGTGGGGGGTATTTGTCCGCTTTGCGACAGTTCTAGTTTGAATTGCCATACTTTCTTCTGTTCTTACGTAATGAATTCCACAACAGAATCATTCTAAATTAGTTGCAATGTTAATCTTGTTTTGGTATTTCACTTTTAAAAGCAAAACATGATGGCATGAATATATTTTGTTTTAGCCTGGTAGCCACGAATGGAATGAGGTTTAGACTGGCCGCTGGACCAGATAAGACACTGTTGGAGTTTGGTCTACGAAGAGCACAGGGCCCAGATGGGGCTCTTTCTGCTTCTAGATATTGTTACTTGGGGGTGGATTATATTTAACCCATTACCAAAACATGTCATTGATTTATATTTTTAGCCTGGTAGCCACCAATGGAATGAGATTTAGACTGGCTGCTGGACCAGATAAGACACTGTTGGAGTTTGGTCTACGAAGAGCACAGGGTCCAGATGGGGCTTTGTCTGCTTCTAGATATTGTTACTTAGGAGGTGGGTGAAATTTTAACTCTTTTTTTCAAAGAACAATTTTTTAAGGGAGGCCCACTTTGAAAGCTGCTGCAGCTAACATAATGGTTGTTGAAATAAATAGGATTTGCCTATATTATAGTAGAAAATATTGAGGCAAAAGGAGAAAATGCTGGTTACCAGCATTTTCTTTCTTTTGCCTCAATGTTTTCTTAGCCTTTTCTGTTAGGGATGTCAAAACCCAGTCTTGTTTGTGAAAGTCATTTCTAATAAACAGTTGAAGTTTTATGTAGGTATCCATTTCAGCTCAGATCATGAAGATCTGGTATATTTAATTTCAGAATATCTTGTTATTGCAATTGAAGCATGAGAAGTTGCAAAAGAGAAAAATGTTTCTATTTTTGTCAAATCAATTATAAATTGCATATAGACCAGTATGGTTTTCAAAGATGTGCAATTCCTATTCCTATTGAAACAAATACAGTTTTTAACATTTGTTATGTTTAGTGTTAGAAGGAAAATAAGTTTTGTTTATTTGCAATTTATTTGTGGTTACCTTTAAAAGATTGATAAATGATGTTTGATAAGCCATAGATATATTAATTTATGAATCCACAGGAAGAAGTAATGTATTGGCAGGAAAGTTGTACAATATTCCAGTTAGAGGGACCCATGCACATGCATTTGTTACTTCTTATACGGCCCTCTGTGATACACAATTGATATATCTTCCCCAGGTTTTGATGGAACAAGCAATGTATTGGCAGGGAAGTTGAACAATATTCCAGTTAGAGGAACCCATGTACATGCATTTGTTACTTCTTATACGGCCCTCTATGATACACAATTGATATATCTTCCCCAGGTTTTGACGGAACAAGCAATGTATTGGCAGGGAAGTTGTACAATATTCCAGTTAGAGGGACCCATGTACATGCATTTGTTACTTCTTATACGGCCCTCTATGATACACAATTGATATATCTTCCCCAGGTTTTGATGGAACAAGCAATGTATTGGCAGGGAAGTTGTACAATATTCCAGTTAGAGGGACCCATGCACATGCATTTGTTACTTCTTATACGGCCCTCGATGATCTACAGTACAGGGTGAGTCTAATGTTGTTGTCACAAATTGTTGTGAAAATGTTGTTCTTTTGTTTGCATAATTTCATGCTTTTGTTAATTCAAAACTGCTTTGAGAAATGTAGCATTTAAGGGCTAATTGCAAATTAAAAGTGGCTTAATGAAAATATCCACTTATAGTCATTACCTTGACTTGCACTTGCATAATTTATGTAACAACTTAACTTAAACTGTACTTGATTATCTGAAATTCAGGTGATTTAAGTGTTGGAAGAAAAAAAAAGTTTGATTAATTTTGAGTGACTTGTGCTTTTATGATAGATCTAGTCTTCATTTATTATAACAAATTTCACTATGCAACAAAAATGTTTTAAATGTTTCGCTTTCTTTATATCACTCAATTTCAAGATGTTATTTCTCAGAGAGTGTGCATGGATAAGGCAGAATTATGTCCCCTATTCTTTTCTTGTACTCTTGATACACAAAAGCACTTGTCCTGGTAGCTCTTTTTATGATCAGTCTATTGATGAAGGCTTATTTTAAACATTACCAAATGGCAGAATTTTAGACTAGTCCAAATTCAAAGATGTTGCAGACAACAATTTTAAGGGAAACAAATTCTTCATTTTTTGGTCTTTTTACATAGAAAACATTGTGAGAAATGAAGAAATTCCTTGTCTAAAGCATTTTTGTCGAGCCCGCTTGCGGTGAGCTCGACATAGTTGTCACAATGGCGGTTCGGTGTATGTGCGTTAGTGCGTTAGTGCGTGCGTGCGTGCGTTAGTGCGTGCGTCCGTCCGGATGGAGCTTGTCCGGGCCATAACTTCACCATGGATGGAGGGATTCAGAAATAACTTGGCACAAATGTCAAGCTCAGTAAGGCGGAGTGTCGCGTGCAAGAACCAGATTCCAAGCTCAAAGGTCAAGGTCAAACTTGGAGGTCAAATGTCAAAAATGAGAAGATTTTTGCTTGTCCGGGCCATAACTTCACCATGGATGGAGGGATTCAGAAATAACTTGGCACAAATGTCAAGCTCAGTAAGGCAGAGTGTCGCGTGCAAGAACCAGATTCCAAGCTCAAAGGTCAAGGTCAAACTTGGAGGTCAAATGTCAAAAATGAGATGATTTTTGCTTGTCCGGGCCATAACTTCACCATGGATGGAGGGATTCAGAAATAACTTGGCACAAATGTCAAGCTCAGTAAGGCAGAGTGTCGCGTGCAAGAACCAGATTCCAAGCTCAAAGGTCAAGGTCAAACTTGGAGGTCAAATGTCAAAAATGAGATGATTTTTGCTTGTCCGGGCCATAACTTCACCATGGATGGAGGGATTCAGAAATAACTTGGCACAAATGTCAAGCTCAGTAAGGCGGAGTGTCGCGTGCAAAAAGCAGATTCCAAGCTCAAAGGTCAAGGTCAAACTTGGAGGTCAAATGTCAAAAATGAGATGATTTTTGCTTGTCCGGGCCATAACTTCACCATGGATGGAGGGATTCAGAAATAACTTGGCACAAATGTCAAGCTCAGTAAGATGGAGTGTCGCGTGCAAGAACCAGATTCCAAGATGAAAGGTCAAGGTCAAACTTTGAGGTCAAATGTCAAAAATGAGATGATTTTTGCTTGTCCGGGCCATTCCTTAACTTGGCACAAATGTCAAGCTCAGTAAGGCGGAGTGTCGCGTGCAAGAACCAGATTCCAAGCTCAAAGGTCAAGGTCAAACTTTGAGGTCAAATGTAATTTGGTTTTATGGACTTAGCATAAGGTCCCTTTTAGCGTGACGGGTCTATGGACTTAGCATAAGGTCCCTTTTAGCGTGACGGGTCACATATGTATACTCAAATTAATCCATTCTGGTATCTCGTTATAAATACATAGACATGTAATATTTTGTGAACAATAAACTGTCTCACCATGATCCCCATCATTCCAACTTATTTTGTCCCCACTTTTACAACGCCATTGTAATGACAGCTGTAGACATAGGTATGGTCTTCTTTCTTCAAAATGAGCGGGCTCGACATGTTGCCCTTCGGCATCTAGTTTTCATTTTCCGTGATGTATTCCAAAGCCATTATCTTATGGGGAGTCAAAAGGAGTCACTGTGTGGTAATGGGTTTAGTTGGTGCCTAACTGCCTATTGTAGGGATTTGCTGACGAGTTTGAATGTAAGGTGGGTTCCTATATAATGATGATAACTCTTTGACCTACAAATAACTTTTAAAGGGACATTATTTTGATAACTAGAAAAAGTTAGATCATGAATCTGACGATACATTCTATTAACCACTTCCCAAACAACAAATTTTTATGGTGGTCCAATTTGAAAGTTGTTGCAGATGACAAAATAGGTATTATTAAGTATAAGATTTATGCACAATATACCACAGAAAATATAAAGGCAAAAGGAAAAACTGCTGGTTATCAGCAGTTTCTTCTTTTGTTTCAATGTTTTCCCAAGCCTTCTGTTTTAGGAATGTGAAAACCGGTCTTGTTTGGGAAAGGGTTAATGAAGGCTTATTTTTAGTTGGTGCCTAACTGCCTATTGTAGGGATTTGCTGATGAGTTTGAATGTAAGGTGGGTTTCTATATTATGATGATAACTCTTTGACCTACAAATAACTTGTAAATAGACATTTTTTTGAGAACTAGAAAAAGTGGATCATGAATCTGCGGATACATTATTCTAAGGATCCATACTTTTTCAACTCCTTTGTTATTTGCAATGGAGAATCCATGGTGATATCGATTGACAAATGCCATTTTCAAGATTTCATACATTAAACTTTGAAATTGATACAAATTGAAAAGGGCAATCATTAACAAAGATGACAAATTATTTATCGCTCATGATCCAGGATTCTGTTAAAAAAAAAAAAAATCAAGATTATTTGAAGTGATTTTCCTGTGATACTTACCATGACTCCAAATAAACTTTCAAAGTTATTCATAAACGCATTGATATGGAGATGACTAACTGAATTTTGATACAAACAGAAAATATTGAGCCCATAGAGTTTTAAAAGAGTACTTCTATAATACTGTGCAAGTTCTCGCCTTTAAGTCTGGCTGCATATGGTTATAAATCTGTCTTTTTGCTTGTAATACTGTCTTAGCTTTGTCATTTTTGCTGTAGCTTCATTCTTTAAGGTAGTCTACACCTAATGAGATTCAAGCCGTCTCAGGATTTTTAGTTTGACATCATTAACAATAATTTATTACACATCAGAGCCTATTGGGGAAACGTAAACATTCTCCGGTGGAAAGTTCCACCAATGAATGTTTAAGTCATCACCCAAATAAATCTGACATCACATGAATCTCATTAGGGTTGAACTACCTTGAGTACTGTTACAACATTCATATTAGGTATGTGGTTGCAATATAATTAATATTCATCTTTGGTACTAAGGTCAAGTTCATCTAAGGTTACTGTTTAATAAAGATTACCTGTATATCTTAAAGTTTATTTTTACTTTTCTGGAATGATATTGTTTTCTTAAAGCTATTTGTTCTCAGCTTAGACTTTTCAATTTCTATCTATCACTTAGCAGTCTGGCTTTCGTATCCATACGCGAAGCTTTTGTTTAATGATCATAACGGATAAGTCGAATAGTTGTGGACAGTGGGTCAAAGGGTTATTGTCATAAGACTTAAATATGTAATCAGGTGAACATGCTTGCCCATTTATAATCAGGAGACAAACTTATGATCCACATGCAGAATTTGTATTCCTCTCTTTCGATCATTGTGAGAAAAATAATGCTGGTCAGTAGTATTAGCTTTGCTAGCTTTAATTATGTTCCCATGCTGCTGTTTATTCAACCCTTTCCCAAACGGCAAAAAGTTAAGGTAATCCAATTCGAAAGCTGTTGGAAATGACAAAATGGGTGTTGATAAAGATCGGATTTGTGTACAAAGTAACACAGAAAATATTGAGGCAAAAAGAGAAACTGCTGGTAACAAGCAGTTTCTTCTTTTGCCTCAATGTTTTCCCAAGCCTTTTCAATCAGGGACGTCAAAACCAGGTCTTGTTTGGGAAAGCGTTAAGAACCTGCTAGCATTTGCTCTAATCCTTTCCTAAACATTTTCTCAAATGAAGAGTGCTTTTGAAAACACATATTAACCCTTTCCCAAACCAGTCCTGGTTTTGATGTCCCTGATAAAAAAGGTGTTGGAAAATATCGAATCAAAATAAGAAAATGCTGATAAACAGCATTTTCTCCTTTTTTCTCGATATTTTGGGCTCTATTTTAAACAAATTTTTTGTTTATCAACATCCATTTTATCATCGTCAATAGGTATTAACTCTTTCACTGCCAATGTCGCCGAAAAGCCACCCATAGGAAGACTGCCAATGTCGCGGATCGGCGACTTTCAAACAAAAGGTTAATGAGGTCATTCAAGGTCAAGGGCAAGATCATCTGATCAAACTGTCTGATAAAAAGTATGGTATTAGGCAAAACAATAATTATTGATGTGCAATGATTCCTGAAAGTTTCAGCTTAATATTATCAAACAACGATTTTTTACTAGTCCATATATACTGATTAGGCCTCTTATGAAGTTTCCAAAATTTGGCATTGGAAATGGGACAATTCCAGGGAATTTGGCAGTGAAAGAGTTAAATAGAAGCAGTCTGAACTTCTGTCAGAGAGGGTATTGCAGGGTGCCAGATTCTTGCTCTACAATATTTAACCCATTACCAGACGACAAAATTTTGGACTGTTCCGATTTGAAAGGTACCGGTATTGCAGACAATTATTTCAAGTTGATAAAATTTTAAAAATCTTTCCATTTTGTGTTAGAAAACATTGTGAATAATGAAGAAATTGCTTGTCACAAGCAATTTCTTCATTTTCCACAATGTTATCTCAAGCTTTTTCTTGTGAGGGAGTCAAAAGGCCTCACTGTGCAGTAATGGTTTAACCCTTTCCCAAACGGCAAAGAAGTGTGAAGTGGGGTCCACTTCAAAAACTGCCGAAGATGACAAAATGGATGTTATTAAAGATATGATTTGTGTAAAATATGGCACAGAAAATATTGAGACAAAAGGAGAAACTGCTGGTTATCAGCAGTTTCTTCTTTTGTTTCAATGTTTTCCCAAGGCTTTTCTATTAGGGACATCAAAACCAGGTCTTGTTAAACACTATCATGGTATAGCAAGTTATTGCAGGTTCAGTATGATAAGGGTAACAGATGACAGACTCGGTAGGGGGTCGGATTAATTAGTAATTCCTTTGTTACTAATTAGTTAATGAATTTGTTTGAAGGAGGTCCTACTGTCCTCTTTGTTTTATCCTTTACCATGCTGTCTTCACCCATTACCACACATTGACTCTTTTAACCTTGTAAACCTATGTGGAGGCTCGGAAAGGGTATTGTGGTAATACTGGTCAGTGGTGAGAGAAAGGACAGGAATCCATGGTTAGGTGCTCCAGCCTCTGTGATACAACTTCAGTACTCTTAACCCTTTCCCAAACAAGACCTGGTTTTGACGTCCCTAATAGAAAAGGCTTGGGAAAATATTAAAACAAAAGAAGAAACTGCTGATAACCAGCAGTTTCTCCTTTTGTCGCAATATTTTCTTGGTTGTATCACACACAATTTCAATCTTTATTAACATCCATTCTGTCTGCAGCAGCTTTTGAATTGAAACATCCTGAAAATATGTCGTTCGGGAAAGGGTTAAAAGAGACATTCAGCATCATTCACTCAATCAAATCTTATGGATTAGGGCTACCGCGGATCCAGAATTTCTGTGAAGGGGGTTAGAATTAAAAAAACAGGGTTTTCATTGTCATGGTATTTCACAACTTTGATAGGACTTCTGCATGAAAATGATTATAATTGGGCTACAGACAGGGGGATCGTTTGAACTGCCCGAACCCCCTCTGGATCCATTACTGTAGGACTCGGAATGAAGTTGATATTGGCTGGTTTGTTTGAAAATGAGGTAATGCTTGTGCCTGTTCCTCAAATATAATCTGGTTAATAGATGTCTTTAATTTAACCCTTTCCCAAACAACAAAATTTTAGGGTGATTCAATTTGAAAGCTGCTGCAGACAACAAAATTGATGATGATAAAGACATGATTTGTGTAAAATATGGCACAGAAAATATTGAGACAAAAGGAGAAACTGCTGGTTATCAGCAGTTTCTTCTTTTGTTTTAATGTTTTCCCAAGCCTTTACTATTAGCCTATTAGGGACATCAAAACCAGGTCTTGTTTGGGAAAGGGTTAAAAGAGGCATTCATCATCATTCACTCAATCAAATCTTATTGATTATGGCTACCGTGGATCCAGAATTTATGTGAAAGGGGTTCGAATTAAAAAAAAGGGTTTTCATTGTCATAGTATTTCACAACTTTGATTGGACTTCTGCATGAAAATGATTATAATTGGGCTACAGACGGGGGGATCGTTTAAACTGCCCGAACCCCCTCTGGATCAATCACTGTAGGACTCGAATCAAGTTGATATTGGCTGGTTTGTTTGAAAATGAGGTAATGCTTGTGCCTGTTCCTCAAAAATAATCTGGTTAATAGATGTCTTCAATTTAAAGGGCATCAGAAAGCATTGAGGGAAAAGTTTGAGTTTATTGGGGTTTTACGCCGTTTTCAACTACCAGGGTCATACCGCGGCGGCTGGAGCACCTACCCATGGATTCCTGTTGTTTCTCAAACCAGTACTACCACAACACCCTTACCGAGCCTCCAGCTGCTCGCCCACTTAGGTTAACGATTTCAAACCCATTGATGGGTGACAATTTTGTCAGAAAGGGTATTAGCCGCGGCCGGGTATCGAACCGGGGACCTCTCGAATGAGGGTCAGATGTGCTACCAACTGCGCTAAGGCCGCAGCCTGCATTGAGGGAAAAGAGAAATATATTATGTTGGTTTGAACATATCCGAAAGTTTGTTGTGTGGAAAGGAAGGAAAGAGAGATTAAGTGATAATCTGTTTGGGTTTTCTAATCAAATATTTATTTTGTGAATTTTTTGTCCAAGTAGGGGAGTGGCAACATCAAAGGATGAAATTGATAATGCGTTATCCTTTCTCAAACAACAAAATGTTGTGTTAAACCATTCCCAAAGGAGCCGCTACCAGATAGCTCAGTTGGTAATGTCGGAGAACGTCAATCCAGGGGTTTCGAGTAACTTCAAACTCTGGCTCTTTTCTGACATTTGACAAAAATTATTTTTCTTTAACCAATGGATGAGAATCATCTAAGTGAGAGAGCATCTGGAGGCTCAAATTGGAAACTGAAGTAAAACTGGTGAGAGAAATATTAGGAATCCATAACTAGGTGCTTTATCTGCTGCAATATGACGATTGCAGCTGAAATTGCTGTTATACCCCAATTTAATCGATTTTTCACAAAAAGGCTGCAGAAACAACTGGTGAGACAAACGACAGGAAACCATAGTTAAGTACTCCAGCTGCTGTAATATGACTGAATTACTGTTCTAATTTTAAAAGGCATTAAAGTCCATTCAATCAAACCTTTCCCAAACTGCATATCTTGATAACTGATGCAGATAAAAAATGGATGGTGACAAAAAAAATATGATTTTCTTACAATATTGGCTGTTATGGTGCAAAACATTATGAATAAAAAGGAGAAAATGCTGGTTAACCCTTTCCCAAATGACAAAATTTTTAGGGCGATCCACTTCAAAAACTGCCTCAAATAACAAAATTAAAGATTGTTAAAGATACAATTTGTGTAAAATATGGCATAGAAAAATATTGTGACAAAAGGAGAAACTGCTGGTTATCAGCTGTTTCTTCTTTTGCCACAATGTTTTCCCAAGCCTTTTCTATTGGGGACAAAACCAGGTTTTGTTTGGGAAAGGGTTAATAGTTTCCAAAGCTTTTCAAATTAGGTACGTCAAAGGCAGATCTTGTTTGGAAAAGGGCTAATAGTATTAGGTTTAGTTCAATTAGTTATACCATCCATAACGAAGTTATGGGGGGTATACTGGAATCAGGTTGTCCGTCCGTCCGTTCGTGGACATAATTTTGTGTCCTCTTTTCCTCCCACAGTTTTTGACCAATTTTGCTGATTTTTTTCAGGCTGTTTCCTATCATACGAAGTTGTGCACCTGCAATTTTCATCTTGATCCAGTCATAAGATTTAGAGTTATGCCACTGAACTTTTTCATGGGGGTGGGGTAGTCAAAATTTAAAATTTTGTTTCTGTGCTCTAACTTGAGAACCGTTTGACCTAGGATCATGAAACTTCAATGGGGAGAATCATGTGATTGACAATGATATTATACACGAAACAATGGCGACGAAATGACCGCTTCGGCGTGAAAATCCAAACTTTAGAAAGGTATGTATTCAATCTACTTAGCTTCTCAGACAAACCACCTATCCTAAAGTACCCGCTAATATCTAAGGTTTTCACAGATACCCAACTTTCCTCTATCCGTTCGCTGTATTTAGAGAACACTTAAAGAATATTTTCGAAATTCGGAAAATTTTAGCTGTGTGTTAAGCACGTCGCATCATATTTTCAGCTTTATTTCTTACCCAAAGAAATCTCTGTTCACACGGCATATTTCCAGACCATTTTTTATCGATGACATTTCATCCTAGTCCATTTAGAAGGTCCGTGCTGTCTTTTTTAAGCGTATTTACGAAAAAAGATGTTAAACACACGTACAGAACTGTAGTGTTTGGCACGCCGAATTCTTGTGATTGTAATGTTAAACACGCATACAGTTGCTCGTGTATTATGGATGCCAAGGATATTGGACAAATTGATTATATTCATGACCCAACCCGATTGAAATCTGTTGTTAACTTACAGTAACATGTGACAGACATCGTAAGGGGTAATCTGTTATCAACTTGGAAAAAACGAAATCGGCTATAATTGCTTTAACTAATCAAATCTTCTGTTATATATAATTTTCCATGATAAATACGTGTAAAAAGATTCTGAACTGAAATGTGATGTCTTCGTTTCCTAGTTTACGGTCAAAATCGCTTTCAGAGTATTGAAAGTGTTTTTTTTAATTGGTCAGAAGAAAATATTGTAGAAGATAACCCTTTATTTGTCCCTGTCAGATGTTTTTTTCTTCAGATAATTACATCATAAACAAGGTTTTACATGATACTATAAATTACTTTCATGCCAGACACCGGATTTTAAGAGGGTTGTTCATAATCTATATGTCAAATTCTGATAAAACGGTTACCTTTTTAACTGCTTTTAACATATACCTTTACAATTTTCTTCAATTTTTAAATTGACTCGAAAGAAGGCTCTGCTTTCTTTACGCAAGTCAAAAGTCTGGAATCTAAGGGAAGCACGCAACGCCTTCAAAATCGGAAACTCAGATAAAAAAAAATCATTATAAGTCTCCAATGTACCGAGCTTCACCTAGTAAATCATCGTTAGATAGTGCTTCACTATTGAAGAAACATTAAAAAAGGTCATGGCAGGAACTCAGTTAATATACAATTCAGAACCAGATGAAATCAATTCAAATATAATCACAATCCTTCTAATTTACATTTATATTCTTAAGTCAACATTTTAATTTCTGGCGCAGGAAACATGATGCTGAAAGGAAATACAAATGCAACTTATAAATTTGTGAAAATTCGTTACTCCTGGCCTGTGCCCTGCGATTACATCAGAGGGATCACAGAAGGTAGTCAAACGTGACATGCCACATGTGTTCTTTTACGACAAATTACAGACACACCAGGAAAGATCACCTTGATTTCCATGAAGGTAGAAGAGAGTATGTGTGTGATTGTGGTAAAACTCTAATTTACAGGTCCAATCTCCATTGTCACAAGAAGAATTTCAATAGATCTACTAGTAAAAGAGCTTGAATGACTTTCTCAAAAGGATGGGTTGCAACAATGAATCAATAATTAGATTTTCGTCAAAATCTGTGGATTGATAGGGTTACTACCGTTACATACTATCTTTTATTTGCTTGTGTAAAAATCGGATTTTTGGGCTTATCTTTAGAGTTTTTCACAAGAAATCACACCGGTAACAATTTATACAAAAAATAAAGGTTGTAGAGATGGTTTCGTAAATTGAGTACTTTAAAAGTAAGCAAAATCTGAAATTGACAGAAGAACGAATACAGAGGTTAAAAAAACTGATATGATAGATGGCTCGTTAAAAATATCCTGTCCTTGGTCTATTGAAAGTACATGCAATATTTCATTTTGATATGATCGATACAGAAAAAGTGATTGAACTTCAAAGTAAAAAAATGCTTCACATTTCATTTTACCCCACCCACTTTGTCAACCATTATCTACAATTTTCAGATTTTTTACACATACAATATAAGCTACTATGTAACACACCGTAAACTAGGAAACGAGGACATCACATTTCAGTTCAGAATCATTTTGTTTGCACGTATTTGTCATGGAGAATTTTATATAACAAGAGATTTAATTAGTTAGAGCAATAATGTTATAGCCAATGCGTGTTTAACATTACACTCACAAGAATTCGGCGTGCCAAACACTACAGCAATGCACGTGTGTTTAACATCTTTTTCGTAAATACGCTTAACGAAGACAACACAGACCTTGTAAATGGACTAGAATGAAATGTCAGCGATAAAAGATGGTCTGGAAATATGCCGTGTGAACAGATAGTTCTTTGGGTAAGAAATAAAGCTGTAAATATGATGCGGCGTGCTTAACATACATCCAAAATTTTCGCAATTTCGGAAATATTCTTTAAGTGTTCTCTAAATACAGCGAACGGATAGGGGAAAGTTGGGTGTCTATGAAAACCTTAGACAATAGCGGGTACTTTAGGATAGGTGGTTTGTCTGAGAAGCTACGTAGATTGAATACATACCTTTCTAAAGTTTGAATTTTCACGCCGAATCGGTCATTTCGTCGCCATTTTTTCGTGTTCAATACCATTGTCAATCACGTGATTCTCCCCATTGAACTTTACACATTTGTTGCCCATGACCCAAGGAGGTGCCCTATTGTTTTTGGGTCACCAAGGTCAAAGGTCAAGGTCACAATTGGACTTTGTTTAAAATCTGTTTCCGTGCTCTAAGTCAAGAACCTTTTGACCTATAGCACTTTTTCAGTGACAAGGCCCTAGTGGGGGGTATTTGTCCGCTTTGCGACAGTTCTAGTTCAAATTTGTTTTAGAATGTATTCTCTATTGCATTAATTGAAACTAAAAAAATGTAGATTAGGAAAGGATTCATTGGGCTTGGTCATTGTGCAAACAACAACTTGCAAATTTTGTCACAATCTAAATTTTCTTGTGTAGTTCTTTAAGACAACAAGAAATAAAGATAAATATTTGATGATGTTTTTGTCGGACCCCTCTAATAGATCAGCATGTCTTTAACTAGACACTTTGATAGCGCACCTTGTAGATAAGTTTTTCTAACCCTTTTCAAAACAAGACCTGGTTATTTCTCGAAAAAAAACTTAAGTACATACTCACGAGCACTTGCTCAACTTCAAAGGAATACTCTCCAACGTTGAAGTGTATTCGATTGAAGTTCACATGGATTTCATGCGATTTCAGCATGATGCTCAGATTTGAGTCTGAGAACAAACTTAAGTTTATTCAAGAAACTGGGGCCAGGTTTTGACATCCCCGATAGATAAGGTTTGGGAAAAACATTGAAACTAAAGAAGAAACTGCTGATAACCAGCATTTTCTCCTTTTGTTTCAATATTTTCTGTGCTATATTATTTACAAATTTTACCTTTTGCTTCATTCATTTAGTGGTCTGCAGTAGCTTTGAAATTGGATCACCTTAAAATTTTGTCGTTTAGTTAAGGGTCAAAATGACAATATTGACTGATTGAAGTCCAAAGGCGTTGCAGCTGACAATTCCAAATATTTCTATGATAGTGATGTCTTAAAGTAAATCAGGCATTGTTTCTCAAAAAATGAATAGTTTTGTGGCAGTAAGACAGCTCAGCATGTCCTGAACACATTACCAGATAATCCGAGTCTTCTCTGATGCAAATTTTGCTCTTTGATATTGGATGTCGCTCCATTTACGTAAATGGAGCGACGTCTGATGTTAAAGAGCGAAAAATGCATCAGAGAAGACTTTGATTAATTACCAGATAGCAAAATTTTAGATGTTTCAGACAACAATTTCTAGTGAATGACATTTTGCATAATTTGGTCATTTTTGGTAAAAAAAAGATTGTGGAAAATGAAGAAATTAGCCTTAGAAAATGTTTGCAACCAACCTTTTTTCTATTCGGGACATCCAAACCAGGTCTTGTTTGGGAAAGGGTAAATGCTGATGTAAACAGAAAACAGGTTTGGTAAGGGTTAGATTTAATTTCAACTTCACATTTCTATGTTGTTTGGAATTACATAAAAACGGACATGGGCCATTTATTTCAAGCAACTATGTCATTCCAATTTCCTCAGGAAATAAGCAAATTATGCCATGTTCTGATTGACCTGGCAGATTGAAAATTGTTGATCCTTGACCTTTTTTTACTGAAAAAATTAAGACTGACATAAACTGAAAGAAGTTAGAGCTATGTTAGCTCTGTGGATAATCATGTGATACAATATTTTCAGGGAATCTTCAATAATTTTGTAAATACTGGAACGATTTGAATTCGGTTTAAAGCAGTGAATATGGACAGACAGCACGCATTAGATGGGCGTGGTTGATTTTTGAAAATCAACTGATAAAAAAGTTATTGAAGATAAACCAAAATTTTGGTTTGTCTTCAATAACTTTTTTATCAGTTGATTTTTCAAAAATCCAACATGTCCAGCTTATTCCTGGCATTTTCCTACCTTCTCTGCTTCAAACCAAATTCAAATTTGTCAAGTATTAAAAAAGATATTGAAGATTATTAGAAATTCGGAGTCACATGATTATACACTGTGGTTAGGGCAATTGGAAATTTGTTTCCATGTCTCTCCCAAAGAGCATCAGTAGATTGTATAACCAGTGTACCTAAGCAGTTTAACCCTTTCCCAAACAAGACCTGGTTTTTATGTCCCTAATAGAAATAACTTGGGAAAACATTGAGGCAAAAGAAGAAACTGCTGATAACCAGCAGTTTCTCCTTTTGCCTCAATATTTTCTCTGCTTTCTTATATACAGATTCTATCTTTAACAACACTCATTTTGTCATCTGCATCAACTTTCTAATTGGACCACCCTAAAATTTTGTTGTTTGGGATAGGGTTAATTTACTTCTATAATGAAGTAAAGTGTCCCAGCATCTATAATCAATAAGTAACAAAGTTACAGGACGTGCTACTTGAACAAAAATTGGTTCTCAACAATTTTACAACAGACAGGCAGACAGACAAAAAAGCAAACAAACAGACAGACTATCTTGATAATAAAGTACCTAAACAGTTTTATTTACTTCTATAATGAAGTAGAGTTCTATGTGTAATCAATAATTATTGAAGTTACTGGACATTCTACTTAAAAAAAGGGTTCTCTACAATTTTATAAAATAAACAAACAAGCAAACAGACAAATTGAAAAGCAGACATCCTTAAATACCACAGTCCATTCATGCTTAGTGTAAGTGACTGTGCTCTAAAGGCTGGAAAATTTGATAAAAGCTTATGTTATTACATTGGTCAGACTGCACAAACACTCAGGCTAACCAGGATGGATATTTTTATGTCTTAAATGTATCAGCTCTATTTTGTTTTTGTCAAAACATTTTAAAACTTTCTCATTAAACAACAAAAAGTTTTGTTTTGGTATGGACACTTCTAATCAATAACTATCCAAGTTACAGGGCGTTCTACTTCAACAAAAAAGGTTCTCGACAATTTTATAAAATAAACAAACAAGCAAACAGACAAATTGAAAAGCGGACATCCTTAACCCTTTCCCAAACAAGACCTGGTTTTGAGGTCTCTAATTGAAATGGCTTTGGAAAACATTGAGACAAAAGAAGAAACTGCTGATAACCAGCAGTTTCTCCTTTTGTCTCAATATTTTCTATGCCATATTTTACACAAATTTTATCTTTAATTACATCCATTTTGTCATTTGTGGCAGTTTTTGAAGTGGATCACCCTAAAAATTCGCCGTTTGGGAAAGGGTTAAATACCAGAGTCCATAGTCCTGCTTAGCATGGACAGAATAAAGTGTTCTACTTGTAATCAATAACTATCCAAGTTACAGGACGTTCTACTTCAACAAAAATTGGTTCTCAACAATTTTACAACAAAATCAATTAGAGCTTGATCAATATGTCCCTTCAACCTGTAGTTAATTTCCAATCACAATCTTAACACTTTCCCAAACAAAATTACCTAGGCCGCGGCCTTAGTGCAATTGGTAGCCCATCTGCCTCTCATTCGAGAGGTCCCAGGTTTGATACCTGGCAGTGTCAAATACCCTTTCTGACAAAAAATTTCTCCCATCAATGGTTTGAAATCATGAACCTATCTGGGAGAGCAGCTGGAGGCTCGGTAAGGGTATTGTGGTAGTACTGGTATGAGAAACAACAAGAATCCATGGTTAGGTGCTCCAGCCGCCGCGATATGAACATATCAGTTGAAAACGGCGTAAAACCAAATAACTATAACCTTCCCAAACAAGACTGTGTTTTGACGTTCCTAATAAAAAGGCTTTGTAAAACATTGAGGCAAAAGAAGAAAATGCTGATGATCAGCATTTTCTCCTTTTGCCTCAATATTTTCTTTTTTTATATACAAATCATATCTTTCTGAACACCCATTTTGTCATCTGCAACACCTTTCATATTGGATCACCCTAAATGATTGCCGTTTGGGAAGGGGTTAATTTCCAATCAGGATATTTCAGCCCTTTCCCAAATGACAAATTTCTGGCCTTGCTTGTTATCAGCGTTTTCTTCTTGTGTCTCAATGTTTACCCAAGCCTTTTCTATTAGTGACTTCTTAATCAGTGTATGTTTGCAAAAAGTGTTAATTCATTACCAGACAGCACAATTTTCGACTGGTCAAAATTCAAAGATGCATGTCAGAGAACAATATCAAGAGAAGGAAATTAAAAAGTTTTGGTCTTTTGGGGTAGAAAATATTGTTGGTAGATCTAATGAGAAAATTGCTTGTCACAAACAATTTCTTCATTTTCCACAATGTTTTCCCAAGCCTTACTTATGAGGGAGTCAAAAGGCGTCACTCAAACTGCGCAGTAATGAGTTAATTTCCAAACAGAATCTTTCAACCCTTTTCCAAACAACGAATTTCTGACCTTGTCCAGCCGAGCCTGGATAGCTCAGTCGGTTACGTCCGAGTCTGTCATTCCAGGGGTCTCGAGTTCGAACCCCGGCTCGGCTAGTATCCATTCTGACATTTGACAAAAGTCATTTGTCTCTCACCAATGGGTGTGAATCATCTATGTGAGAGAGCAGCTGGATGCTCGGTTTGGATATTGTGGTTGTACTGGTGCGAGAAATACCAGGAACCCACGGTTAGGTGCTCTAGCCGTCGCGATATGATCATAGAATTTGAAATCGGCATAAAACCCCAATAAAATAAAAAACTGACCTTGTCCAATTAGAAAGGTGTTGCAGAGAATACATGGTAATGAAGATCGATAGGATTTATGCGAACAATATAATATTATGACAGGATATTTTGAGGATAAGGAGAAAATGTTGGTTTACCACCATTTTTTTTTTATTTATCACTATTTCCATAAAGCTTTCAAAACAATCAAAAGAGAAGAGAAAATGCTGATTATAGCCATTCATTCTGCTTCCAGACTCTAGCAAAGAAGGGGACAACAGGAGAAGTAGATTTTGTCAACATTTGTCTGAAGTTTAAAAAGTTTTTTCTTGTTCACCCGTTACCACACATTGATTTCTTTTGACTATCCACAAGATAATGGCTTTAGAAAACATTACATTGAGAAAAATGAAGAAATTGCTTGTGACAAGCAATTTCTTCATTTCCCACAATATTTTCTCACATGAAATTGTCGTCTGCAACCTCTTTGAATTTGGACCACCCTGAAATTTTGTTGTATGGTAATGAGTAAAAGTTGTCAAAAGTTGTCACTTTGTAAAGGAATAAAAGACCTTTATGTATTTATCTTCACAGACTCTAGCAAAGAAGGGGACAACAGAAGAACTAGATTTTGTCAACATTTGTCTTAACCCTTTCCCAAACAAGACCTGGTTTTGACGTCCCTGATAAAAAAGGCTTGGAAAAACATTGAAACAAAAGAAGAAACATAAGTTCATAAGTTCTGTTTTGTCATTTGTGACAGTTTTTGAAGTGGACCACGCTAACATTTTGCTGTTTGGGAAAGGGTTAAGTGACAAAAAGAACTTTTCTCTTGTCTAGCCAGATACAGAAAATTTTTGTTGACAATAAACAAGCTATTTCTAGGCAATTTCTTCATTTTGTACAAAGTTTAAACCTGGCAAGTACAAAAAATGTTAATCTCTTGAAATTGTCATCTGCAACAACTGTTAAGTGGGAATGGCAAATGATTTTGCTGTTTAAAGGCCAAGTCACATGCACAATTCTGCATCAACTCAATGGCCGTTACCTTTAGTGCATCCAAAAAAAGCATAGTTTTGGCCTCAATGTGTATCACAGTGAAGTGGATACGGAACTGTATGCTACCAGGCTGTATAAGGTTACCCTAAAATCTGAATGTTTCTATTTTTAGACTCTAAGCAAAGAAGGGGACAACAAAAGAAGTAGATTTTGTCAACATTTGTCTGAAGTTTAAAAAGTTTTTTCTTGTTAACCTGTTACCACACATTGATTTCTTTTGACTCTCCTCAAGATAATGGCTTTAGAAAACATTGTGGAAAAAGAAGAAATTGCTTGTGACAAGCAATTTCTTCATTTCCCACAATATTTTCTCACGTGAAATTGTTGTCTGCAACCTCTTTGAATTTGGACCACCCTGAAATTTTGTCGTATGGTAATGAGTAAAAGTTGTCAAAAGTTGTCACTTTGTAAAGGAATAAAAGACCTTCATGTATTTATCTTCACAGACTCTAGCAAAGAAGGGGACAACAGAAGAACTAGATTTTGTTAACATTTTGTCTTAAGTGACAAAAAGAACTTTTCTCTTATCTAGCCAGATACAGAAAATTTTTGTGGACAATAAACAAGCTATTTCCAAGCAATTTCTTCATTTTGTACAAAGTTTATACCTAGCAAGTCCAAAAAAATGTTGATATTAATTGTCTTTCTCTTGAAATTGTCCATCCGCAACAACTGTTAAGTGGGAATGGCCAATGATTTTGCTGTTGAAAGGCCAAGTCACATGCACAATTCAGCATCAAATCAACGGCCTTTACCCTTAGTGCATCCAAAAATGGTACAGCATAGTTTTGGCCTGAATGTGCATCACAGTGAAGTGGATGCGGAACGGTATGTTACCAGGCCGTATAAGGTTACCCTAAAATCTGAATGTTTGTTTCTATTTTTAGACGCTAGCAAAGAAAGGGACAACAGAAGAAGTACATTTTGTGAACATTTGTCTGAAGTTTAAAAAGTTTTTTCTTGTTAACCTGTTACCACACATTGATTTCTTTTGACTCTCCTCAAGATAATGGCTTTAGAAAACATTGTGGAAAAAGAAGAAATTGCTTGTGACAAGCAATTTCTTCATTTCCCACAATATTTTCTACCCCAACAGACATAAAAAAGTAAAAATTCTTTCACTTGGAATTGTCGTCTGCAATATGTTTTAAGTAGTAGAAGCAAATAATTTTGCTATTTGAAGGCCTTGTTAAGGAATAACATGCACAATTCAGCGTCAACATAACAAAGAATGGTCAGTCATACAGCATATTTTGGACACAATGTGGATCACAGTGATGCGGATGCAGAACCATATGTGACAAAACACCCTGAAATCTGAATGTTTCTATTTTTAGACGCTAGCAAAGAAGGGGACGACAGAAGAAGTAGATTTTGTCAACATATGCCTGAAATGGCAACAAGAGCTTGCCCCAGTACTGGGTAAGTTGGGGAGATCTGGGACCTGTTTCACTAATAAATACTAACAAAGTTTTGTTTTGTAAAGTTGAATGTAAGTTGTACTAAAACAATGGAAAAAGTGATGCTTTGTTTGAACTTACAAAAGAATGTTTTATAGGGGCTTTAGTAAAACAGGTTCCTGTGACCCGTATTATCAACAATCATACAATTATTTTTCGCATAATTACATGTAACAACAAACCTGATTGGCCCAATCTGATTTATTGTGAAATCAGATGTTTTGTGACACAGTTTACACAAAAATGTGGTCGTAAGATCATTGATAATACGGCCCCCAGGTGTTTGAAAAAAATATTTTTAATCCCTTTTCATTTATCATCCTGATAAATGGTCAGTGTATGGATAATTGAAAAATTCACAGATCAGTCTATTATTATTGAATCGTTTAGGGCTTGACTTTGAATTGCATGACATCATTTTACAGCCATGCATGGACTGATTTGAGAAATCCAAATTATTCAAAGTAGAATTGCTGAAGTTTTTCTTACAACTTAAACATGGCTTATGTTTATAGTAAACCCTTCCCTGCATGATTGTTGAATATGCTGCTATCTATTTAGAGACGTCCGTAACATTTTGTATTTGATTTAGTCTATGCCAGATAAGAAATCTGTACTTCCGACTCAAATTAAGAATCATAAAACGTGTCAACTTTCTCAATCATTCTAATCATTACATGGTGTCAGAAGTGGGATAGTCATGGTCATTTGATAATTTGTCATTCTTTTGATGCTGTTACAGTGCTAAAAAAATAAAAATAATTGAACAATTGTAGAAAATTTAAAAATTTCATTAAGTCAGTGTTATCTAACTTTAATGATGTGTATTTTTATGTCTGTTTGAATTTGCTAAACAATAATGCAATGTTTGCTGACTTGTGTATTTAAAGCTAGAATATTGATGGAATACAAGAAACCAAATGAGGCACCCAAAAACATGGGTTTGTGTCTAGCATAGCTGTAAAAACATTGTGTCTCAAATAAAGGGCAGAGCACAAACAGTGTTGCATCATATAGATATAGGTCACTGCTTCTAGTTCTCAACTTGTAATTAAATTCATGTTATGGTATTAGGGAATTTCACTCTTTTTCATAAAACAAGGTTCACAAAATATTTGGAATTGATTATCATAAAAAATTACATGATCGTATCGAGGGGCAAGTGCAAAACTGGTTCTAGTATTATGATTTTTATGCATTTAAAACTGTTTTGCAATGACCAATCAAAAAAATGATAGGACAAAGAAAAGAGTAAACTTTTACTGACAGTGTTTTTACTGGTGCAACAGTTTTCTGAGTGTTTACTTTTGACTTGGTAAAATGTAGGAAACATTTCATTAAACATGTCATCAAGGAATAAAAAAGAGATAAAATATTACTATTGGTTTGCAAATTTTCTTGACCTTTAAATTTGTCTTCTTTTTCTATGTACATGTATCCCATCTTTCTTCTAATACCATTCAAACTTGATATGCATATGATATTGTTATTTGGAAGTTAAAACAATAGCTTTTAACAATTTCTCTGAAGGACAAAAAAGAATATTGATCTTAACAATAAAAAATAAGTGATTTTTCAAAGGCTCCGTTTAGGAATAAATACAGATACTTTTTAAACTTCATTCTTGAAAAATTGATCATATCACAACAAGAAAACTCACATTATATATATTCACAAACTTGCAATGTTATTTTATTTGAAGAGTAGTTATAAGTGATTTTATTTTGCTGCCTATTTCATTCACGTTGGCACAACACATTTTGCTTTTGTGCTCAATAGGTAGCCACTCAAAAGCTTGAAAACATTTACAAAATCTATTGTGTACTTGTAAATCAATATCAGAATTGAGACTGAATAGAGTAACTGAAAGATCAAGTTTGACAAAATATTATTTGATTATTTTTTATTTGATGAATTGTCAATGTATATGACATTAAACTATGCAGAAAACCTTTTTACTATCTATGTAGCTAGTTGTATAATAAGTACATTATCCTTAAGGGGGAATGCTCCAGTTTTTCGGAACACTCAGTATTTACTGTAGTAAATTAAATGTTTCGTACCAATATGTTTCGCTACCATATTTTCAATATTATAACACATCATTACAATTTACCATTTTCGACGGTAAAAGTGTATTTATTATGCGAAACTGATTTCCTCAAGATGGAAATCGATTATTTAGAGCAAGACAGTCGTAAGTGTGTATGCAATTACCACTGTTTTGCGTCATTTTATTCCTAATGTAGCTGATAAAAATTGCTGTAATATACTAATAAGTGCGCTGACCTATACATTTTCTTTTTGAATTATTACCAGGACATGTTGCATGACACAATGAGGGAGTTTTATCAAATTCTATTATCTAGAACTTGAAAGATATGCAAATTTTGGCACAAAACACGCCAGCTCGTTGATCTAACCGAACACGTGAGCATGCTGTTTTATACATTTACGCATTTATAGTAGCACATATTTTGGGTTTTCTGTTTTTATTAAATGTAAGACGTTACTTTAAATCCGTTTTCGGGACTAAAAGATGAATATACAGCATTTTATTAGCATTTTAGTGACCTTGGACATGTGCAAGAAATTGTGCGTTTTTTCAATGTAGGGGTATGTGATACGAATGCCTATAAAATTCAAACAAGATCGCTGACCACCCATTTTTATTTTATTTTTCAATTGGAAATAACATGTAATTTCAACATACAAACTATAAATAAATTGTATTATTGGGAAAGAAATTAGGAAACTGGAGCATTCCCCCTTAAGTTCTGGAAATTAACAGATTTAGAAAGCTTTTTCCCATTATTTAGAGAATGTATAATTATTGTACTTTTCGAGTGAAATTAACATTAAAATTGCTGCTTAATTGCAGTTAGATTTCAAAACTAAGAACACCAAGCTTTACATGGGTCTTGTAGATCTGTGTTTTTCTGTGTTTTTCTTACACTTTACTTTTTAGCTCACCTGAGCACGAAGTGCTCAAGGTGAGCTATTGTGGTCGCTTTTTGTCCGTCGGCGTCCGTCCGTCCGTCCGTCCGTCTGTCCGTCTGTCCACATTTTGTTGTTAACACTCTAGCATCCACAAATATTGACTAATCTTAATCAAACTTGGTCAAAACATGTATGACGATAAGTTCTCAGATGAGTTCGATTTTGGGTCAGATCGGACCAGGAAGTCGGGAGTTATGTGCCCTTGAACGTCAAAAATAGCTACTTTTGACTTTGTTAACACTCTAGCATCTACAGATATTGATCAATCAAAATAAATCTTGGCAACAATGTTGGTATTCATAAGATCTTGGATGAGTTTGATTTTCAGTCTGATCGGACCAAGAAATCTTGAGTTATGCGCCCTTGTATTTGACAAAATTGCCGTTTTTATACGCCGCCGGAGGCGGACGTATATTGGCAACATCTTCTCCGTCTGTCCGTCCGTCCGTCCATCCGTCCGTCCATCCGTCCATCCGTCCATCCGTCCATCCGTCCGTCCGTACGTACGTCCACTTTTCTTGTCAACGCAACTCCTCCTAAGTCTCTGGCTGGATCTTCTTGAAACTTGGTCAATGTTATCACCTCAATTGGTAGATGTGCATGAAGGAAGGATTTTATGGTTCGTTGATTTTTGCCTGAGTTATGCCCCTTAAAAACTTAGTCTCTGGGGCTTATTGAAATTGCAGCCTTGTCAACGCAACTCCTCCTAAGTTTCTTGCTGGATCTTAATGAAACTTGGTCAATCTTATCACCTCAATTGGTAGATGTGCATGAAGGAAGGATTTTATGGTTCGTTGATTTTTGCCTGAGTTATGCCCCTTAAAAACTTAGTCTCTGCGGCTTATTGAAATTGCAGCCTTGTCAACGCAACTCCTCCTAAGTTTCTTGCTGGATCTTAATGAAACTTGGTCAATCTTATCACCTCAATTGGTAGATGTGCATGAAGGAAGGATTTTATGGTTCATTGATTTTTGCTAGAGTTATGCCCCTTTAAAACTTAGTCTCTGGGGCTTATTGAAATTGCAGCCTTGTCAACGCAACTCCTCCTAAGTTTATGGCTAGATCTTAATGACACTTGGTCAATGTTATCACCTCAATTGGTAGATGTGCATGAAGGAAGGATTTTATGGTTCATTGATTTTTGCCACAGTTATGCCCCCTTAAAACTTAGTCTCTGGGGCTTATTGAAATTGCAGCCTTGTCAACCCAACTCCTCCTAAGTTTATGGCTGGATATTAATGACACTTGGTCAATATTATCACCTCAATTAGTAGATGTGCATGTAGGAAGGATTTTATGGTTCATTGATTTTTGCCACAGTTATGCCCCCTTAAAACTTAGTCTCTGGGGCTGATTGAAATTGCAGCCTTGTCAACACAACTTCTTCTAAGATTCTGACTGGATACTAATGAAACTTGGTGGATGTTATTACCTTAATTGGTAGATGTGCATGAAGTAAGGATTTTATGGTTCATTGATTTTTGCCTGAGTTATGCCCCCTTCAATCTTAGTCTCTGGGGCTTATTGATATTTCAGCCTCGTGAACGCAATTCCTTTCAGGGTTTTGACTGGATATTTATAAAAACCTTTTTGTGAACACAACCTTTTACAGGTTTTTGTGTGAATATTTATAAATCCTTGTCAATGTCATTTTTTTGTCCCAAGTTTTATAAGTGGCGGCGTATATTGTGACCATGGCACTCTTGTTGGCTATTTTCGATTTAGTTTACTCTCTAGCATCAACAAATATAGACCAATCAAGACAAAACTTGAACACAATGTTGTGGTCTATAAGAATTTGGATAAGTTAAATTTTCCGTAAAATCCAACGAGGAAGTCAAGATTTATTTGCCCTTGAATTTGACAAAATTGCTGTTTTCAACTATTTTTGACTTTGTTGACACTCTAGCATCTACAATTATGGACTAATCAAGACAAAACTTGGACACAATGTTGGAGACTGTAAGGTCCCGGATGAGAATGATTTTCAATGAAATTAGACAAGGAAGTCATGAGTTGTGTGCCCTTGAATTTGACAAAATTGATGTTTTTGACTATTTTGACTTGGTTTACACTCTTGCATCTATTATTATGAACCAATCAAGACAAAACTTGGACATAATGTTTGAGACTGTAAGATCTCGGTTGAGTATGGTTTTCATTAAAATTAGACAAGGAAGTCATGAGTTGTGTGCCCTTGAATTTGATAAAATTGCTGTTTTCGACTAACTCTAACTTTGTTTATACTCTAGCATCAACAATTATTGACGAATCAAGACAAAACTTGGACACAGTGTTTGGACCACAAGATCTCGGATGAGTTTTCATTTTGAGTTATGTGCCCTTGAATTTGGCCAAATTTCTGTTTTCGACTGTTTTCGACTTTGTGTACACTCTAGTATCTACAATTATTGACCAATCAAGATGAAATGTTGGTGACCATAGGATCTAAAGATGAAGTTCAAATTTCCGTTTGATCAGATCAGAATGTCACGAGCTATGTGCCTTTGAATTTCACAAAATTGCTGTTTCGACTTTGTTCTTAGTCTAACAAAGACAAATATTGACCAATCAAGACAATTAAAACTTGACTTGATGTTCAATGTTGATCAACATAAGATCCTAGATGATCTTGAATTTCAGTGTAATTGGACAAGAAGTTGCTGAGTTATCTGCCCTTGAATTTAATGAAATGGCTGTTTTTTACCTTTTTTTACTCTAACAACCACATGTAGTATGTGACGAATCAAGACGAAACTTGGATACACTATTGGTGACCATAAGTTTGTTTCCAGTCTAAGTAACAAATATTAATTGACTCGAACAAGACTTTGGCTCAGACTTGGGTCAGGTGAGCGATTAAGGACCATCATGGTCCTCTTGTTTCAAAGCCTAGGCAGATAATCTAAAAGACAATTAAACAACAGAATGCAACTATTGTTCTACCTACTGTCTGTCTATCAGCCACAGTTAAAGCGACACTTCACAATTATTTTTACACAAATTTTACTTTTATTCTATCTGAAAAAACATCTTTTCTTACGAAAATTCTGAAAATTTCAAGTCAAAATATTACCGTTTACGAGAAATATATATTTTTGTGCTAAAATTAAACAAATTGTTGTGTACAACAGTTCAGATTTATATAGAATTGGTCATTTCTGTCTCAACTTTAAAGGCGTATTTTTCGCTTATAAATAACAACTTCAATAAACTGATAGCATTTCTACGCATTAGAATAAACAATCTTTGCATCAAGACATACTTTTAAAAGATGAAATAAATGTGAAATGTCACTTTAAAGGGGTATAAAATATCCACAATACAGTTGCTGTTTTCTCTTATGACAGGATTTTTACCAGACCAAGTCATAGCAGGGGAGCTAGCTGCATTTATATCGTACGCCCAGGCTTTTCCTAATGGATTCCTAGCCTTGATTGACACATATGATGTTATTAGGTAAGTTGGATTTACTTCTTGCTATTTCCATTAAACTGAACAAAAAATTGATGTGTTTGGGAAAATGTTTTAAGGATAGAGGGTGAATAAATGATAGCTATCCACCCTAACACATATTTGTAATTCTGATTGCATACAAAATATTGTATAGATCTGTATTCTTTGTTATTGTCCCAAAGAGATGAAAGAATTCCAGAAACATTTATTTTAATAGGCAATGAATTTTATATTTCAATTTTTAATGCTTTTATCCCAATTGATCTATACCAGGGAAATTTATCTATAATGCTGTAACATTTGCAGGAGTGGCCTACCAAACTTCTGTACAGTTGCCATGGCGTTGTCGGACCTGAACTACACAGCTCTTGGTATACGTCTAGATAGTGGAGATTTGTATACATTTGAGCGGGGATCTCGAAAAATGTCCTTTAAGGCTTTTGAGCCCAACATGGTTCGAGATCAGCCTGCATATACATGCAGTCTGATCATGAACCATGTTGATCTATAATAGCTTCATTGTGACTCGTAATCACTGTAAGACAGCAGCATGGATCTTGATCAGACTGCAGTTAGGCACAGACTGATCCTGCAATGCAGCTGGCTCAAATGCTATAACGTCCCTTTTTCCAGATCCTGGCTCATTTATTATTTCTTTTATGCAGGAGTGACCTACCCAACTTCTGTACTGTTGCCATGGCATTGTTTGACCTAAACTACACGGCTCTAGGTATACGTCTGGACAGTGGAGATTTGTATACACTTATTATTTCTTTTATGCAGGAGTGGCCTACCCAACTTCTGTACGGTTGCCATGGCGTTGTCGGACCTGAACTACACGGCTCTTGGTATACGTCTGGATAGTGGAGATTTGTCCTATCAGTCCGTTATTGTACGAGATACATTCAAGAAAGTGGCAAAAGCGTAAGAACTCATTGTATTTGATTTTGTCTTATCTGTTTACATGTAGTATTACTCCCAATGATACTTATCTTGAATATAACACTTTGTTATTCAGTTAATGATTTTGAATTAAAAATACACATGACCTTGTAAGCCTTTCTGTGTTGCCTCAGCTGTAGTGTCCCCTTATTTTAGTAGATTTGCCCTTTGAACAAGCGTTTTATGAAGGTAAAAACTTAAGGGTTTTCCTTAATAGTCCATGAGCCAGACACTTTTTTGGTACCACTCGGAGGGAGTAATTCTAATTGCACTTTCTGAACAGCTTGATATATGTAATTAACTAATTGATATGATAGCAGTCTGAAATTGGTAGCTTATGCTGAGAAAATCGCCGTTTTCTTAACCTACCCCATTTTCACATGTCCACAAATTGGTCAGTAGGTGAGATTTCTTTTGGAAGTATGTGATTTATCAAGAGGCTTGTCATGATTATTTTCTCTGCCAAAATATTCTTAAAACGCTAGTTTTGATTACTATTTAATCTGTTCCCAGGTATGAGGCCTCTGTAGGCTGTGAAATAGAAGACAATTTGTCGGCCCCTACACCGAACGAAATGCACGATTTTTTCAAGTGAATTGTTCAATTCTTTGAAGCAGAAATGCAAGTGGCTACATATTTTTACACTTGAATATATTTTCAAATGCGTATTCATCGATTCATGCCAGTTTCGTGACACAAAACACTCGGAAAAAGCTGTAAAAGGCAAAAACATTTGGTCGATTCGGACCCTGAAATGTTCGTACCTTAAAACTAAAACGCATATTATGTTTTAAGGCTTCCAACTGTTGCTAATCTGTTGACAGCACTGTGTTTTTATCCAAAACAATTGGATTGCCTATTATGTGGTTATTTCATGCATATATGTGTTACATGAATATGAAATGGCGAATTTTATGTTAGGCCTACTGAAAGAATGCTGAACTCAATAGGATTTTCACTTTTAAATATAATGAAGGGTCTTATATATTCAGTTGATTGTCCAATCAATGCAAATTAGAAAATAATTACTGGAAATATATTCAATTGCACAATAATATTCGACGGTTCGTAATTAAATTGAATGACCTCATGAAAAAAATGAAGCCATACTTTACGCAACAAAATATTTCCAAATGCCTATATACGATTATACGATTTATAATGTAGGCCCTAGTCTACATCATGTAGCAACCAAGGTAATACCAAGGTAAAACATGATAGTGCCCTATTCAATGATACAATGAATATGCGAAATAATTTGCTGCTTTTGTCATATATAGTACAAAAACTCTCTTCGTCGGATATATTGGTCTTCATATAAATCTAATCATAACCCAATATAATACCTGTACAATATAATGAGTCAGGATACGGAAAAAAGGTCCCTTAAGGCTTTTGAGCCAAATATGGTTCCAAATCAGCCTGCGTATATACGCAGTCTGATCAGGAACCATTGCTGTTCTCCACTAGATCTTTAATGACCTGTTGCAATTGTAATATAGCAGCATGGATGCCTGTCTGTCTTCACTAAAAGCATACACTGATCTTGAAATGTGACTGACTCAAATGCTTTAAGGCAACCTTTTCCAGATTCGCGCTCAATTATGTAAGTACGAGAGAAAACAATTTTTTTCTGATTTTAAGTAAGATTATAACATTCTCATTTCCTAAACCTAGTTCGTATATAAACTATGATTATTAGACAAACATTACTTATGCAAAGAATGATAATCAAAGTGTACGGAGGGAACTTATTTCTATGTTAAAATAGAAAAGAGATACAAATGTCATGTAGTACTTTTGCAATTTTATTTCGTTTTGAAAATATGTTGCAGTGTTCATGAATGATAATCATTTGACTTAGATTTAAACTTCTTCTGTCGCACATATGCATTAAAATGTGATTCAGATGTATATGTGTTCTAGTTTATTTGGCATGAATCATAACAAAATGCATTATGATACATACTCAAATGGTTGGGTAAATCTTTGTTTTCATTTTGTAAGAGTCTGAAAGTTCTCTAGGATCCATGTCACCACACAAATCTTAACAACAAAGTGATTGAAATATAATTGGTAACTAATGGTCAAAGTGATTGAAGTTGTGGTAACAAAAGCAAACATGGCACCCCCTGTCTTTATAATCACAGTGGTGTAATTTTTAATCAAACATATCTCATTCACCCTCTCTTTTAGACAAATGCAAACGTTTCATAGAATCTGCGTTGTGAGAAACAGATTCATCAGATCTGTTTAAATTGAAACTCGATTTAATAATCCTTTTACTAGTTACCATAACTTGTCACTACTGGTGTGACTTTCATCTGTGTAGGAGAGAATGCAAGTTTGTGGTTGTTTAGTGATTTCGTTTATGATCCCATGCTTCAGAACAAGTCGTTTATGAGGGCATATAAAAAGTTTTAGATTCTTGCACCTGCTGTATTTTTCATATTATAGTCCCGTAGCCTTTCCAACCCCTTACACTCCGTCCACCTTGTTAACAGTTCACTGATATCCGATTTTTAGGAATCAACGTCTTGTTACCCTAACCAGTCTCCTCAGCAGCAGTCATCTTCTTAACTGTCTCAGTCTCACTGGAAGCACTTTTCCCAATATCAGATTGTTGCAAAAGAAGGGGTAGACTCCCCATAATCTTAGGCAATCTTGTTTAGCACTTTAAGCCTCCAGGACTAGCAACATTACCATGTGCAACCGTGTTCTTAGTATTATCAATTTTGGCCAATAAAACTGGGAGGGGTAAGTCGGTTTAAAAGTTTCGGACAAGCTCGTAGCAGCTAGCCATATTATCCTACATACAAAGTATATTAAAAACATCCATTTATACTAAGGTATTAAAACCTTTACTACGCATTAACTTGACTAGTTACGTAAATGCACCAGCGTACTTTAAAGTGCCGAACAACTTCGTTGACTACATAACTTTATAATTTCGAAATTGTCATTCTCGTGGGTAATTGGACTTATAAATACTAACTGATGATGAATGACATTCTTCAACGTAACAAACCTTATTTTGCTTATAATTCAGTAATGATGGTTTTATCTGATTAAGATTAAATTTGTAAGTTGATAATGTGAAATTAAATTTCATTCTTCTCCAACAGTTCGCTTTTCAGTCACCGCTTTATACTTCTTTTCTTACATTAACACCTAAATCATAGGAAAAAATATTGATGCTACTTAAATCAGGTACTGTATTTATCAATGAACAGAGCAAAATAACCTTGGATCGTTTTTTTCATTTTTTTAATTGAGTCTGTCTATTTAAAGCACCAACTGACAAATTTGCTGACGACTTAGATACATGGAAAATCTCTACCTCTGATTGACCATATTCTTTCATATATTTATAATCGAGACCACTTTTATCGTGATCACATTCTCTCTCATATTTGCATATTTACAATAAATGAATTACATGCTTGAATAAGATAATAAACGAACTTCAAATGTCTAATCTTCATAACTATGAAGTGCTCAAAAGTCACAAAACACATTTTCCTGTTTATATCAACATGTCTGCATTTCTTCATTTGAAATACCAATTGCTGTAAGGCTTAATGCTAGTGTGATTTCGATTGTTCGGTTATAATCATGGCCTTGCTCATGGCAGTTCCAAGCTTTTTGGTAGAAGTTGATTAATATCAATTCATAATTCTTGCATTATGTTGTAATTGCAATTCAACACATCTGTTTTTGGTACCTAAATACTTACATTTGCATATTACTCCCTTTGTATTATCATTGTTTACTTCGCATAAATAAATTGTGACTGTCTATGTGCATTGTATAACAGTCCAGGTAGTGATTCTTTCTTCCTTTCTAGCCCATTTTACTTACAGTATGAATCATTCACGAAAGAGTACAACTGAACTTTGCTATGTTTATTTGCCATGGAATTAGGTTTTTCTTTTTTCAGAAAGGTAGTGTGAGCTTTTTCAACAGCTTTTGTATCAATGTAATCAATTTTATCTCTAGTCTCATCGTTTATTTAACACTCTGCTTTATTTTGTACTCGTAAATATTTCTTTTGTACTGTATTATATCTTGTATTCTAAAAGACTATACTGCTGTACATAGTGATATGTCCACGCTACAGAGTAAAGTGCACTAAAGTGAACCCGGGACAAATGCATCTTCGTCCGTTAGTTTAGCGTCTTTCTTAAGAAATCATAACCGAAGTAGGGTCAATACATATTCAGATGTCCTGGGTTAATGTTAATTCTGTTGCACAACAACGCTTTTAATACACTTAAGATGTATTTAATTCTTGCTAGGTTTCTAATTTTAGATTAGTTTCATGACAGTTTTGCTGAAAATACATCCTTTGTAACATTTGTATACGTACACACGAAAAGCGATAGCATTGTACTTAACTACACATGTTTCTTAATATGTTGTATATACAATATTCTTCCTGGAATGCATGAACTTCCATTTGCAATCCAAGTGGTTGTATTAAGTCAATATATACGTAGAAAGAATTTGTACATATATTAGGAAACACTACCGATTTGCATGTCAGTGTTAACACCAGAAGTCCTCATAATTGTTTTTTTAAAGCATGCCAATAGCCTACACTTTTTGTATTCATTGTGCAAATGTATCCGAACAAAATGCAAAAGACGAAGGTGTGCACTCTAGAGGGGCTCTTTATTTGTAAAGGATGCCTTATTCACTTGAATATCCGCATTGGATTTCAGGAAAGAAATATCAAACATTATATAGAAGTATTGATAACCCGACTTTCTTCATGAATCAACTGCACATGAAAAACGTTTTTCTTCAATGCTTTATGGATGTACATTTGTCTTTGACACGTATTCTAATGACTGTCCGACGGTAGAATAACATTAAAACAATGACTTTGTGTCATCCTCTCGAACCAGAAAAACAAATACGATATATCCGGCTTTAACCCCCACCATTTTTTATCTTGTGAGAAGCTAGCTTCTCTGCGTACACTTTCAAACTAGGCCTAGTTTTCTACATGTTTATCATTAAAGAATTGTTTGTAAGCATTATTCATTTGAATTATTCGTAGTTCGAATTAGTTTTACATTAAGGTAATGAATAAAATGTAAATGATAAGCGTTTATGCTTTTTTGACGTTCTGGTAGTGTAATGAGTGGCAACTAAGTCGGCATTGCTATCCATGCTATTTTGTTATATGTATATCTATTTAGCATCACCTTATATCAAAATACTAGTTACAGTCCATTTTCATCAGAAAGCGGACTTGATGTGTCCAAAAACACTATAATTTTCATTTTTTCCTTGTAATTCGTATCATCTATAGGTAGTTCTCTGTGTACACTAAAATCATCCTCCAGATGACATTTCAGACTATCACAAAACCTTACAATATGCTATTCTGTACTGTATCTCGGTTATGAAGAAAGACTTTTGTATTTGAATGAGTTTAAGGGTTGGAGAAATGTACGTGTTGTTTCACCAGAAAACCAATGAAAATTTTGTGTGTAAAGGGTACCCTCGAAAAGAAGCGTTTTTCGGGGCATAAGCTACCAATCTGGAATTGCTATCATACTGAAACATAAAGTATAGATACCAGACTAATCAAAAAGGGCAAAAAGAATTACTCCCTCCGAGTGGTACCAATCGGCCAAAATTCGGGTCCTGGCTCATGGACTATAAAGTCACCCCTGGAGTTCAAAGTAAGACCATGGTGCCTATATTACAGTCTAACAATATGTCATTGAAAAAGTAAATTTAGTCAATTTACAGTCTACAAATTCTGTACCCAGCAATAAAGTATGGTAGGAACTGTAAAAATTATTTATCATTTATTATTATTCACCCGTATCAAAAGACCGGGGGCATATTGTTCTGCTTGTGTCCGTTTGTCTGTCCGTCTGTCTGAAAACTTGATATTGGCATTTTCTCCAAAAACATTTGACATACAAAGCTCAATTTAGTCTGTAACATTCTTGCAATGACATCTACCTGTTCCATGCAATATGACCTTCCTCAAGGTCATCTGTTAACCCTTATCAACCCTTTACACGAAAACTTAACATTTTAGAAAAATGGACATTTCGGGGGCATCCATGTTTCACAAATACATCTTGTTTATTCATGTAATTGTCAAATCTATTTTCAGTTTTGATGTAGATTGGTTTGAGACATTGAGTATTGTTGCAAGTAATGATATAAATGAAGATACCATCCATTCTCTAAATCAACAGGTTTGTGCTGTGTTTACCATTTTCCAAACAAGACCTGCTTTTAATGCCCGTTAGAAATTGCTTGGGTAAACATTGAGGCAAAAGAAGAAAATGCTGATGATCAGCATTGTCTCATTTTGCCTCAATATTTTCTGAGCTATATTGTACACAAATGCTATCCTTAAAAGAACCTTTTTTGTCGTCTGCATCAAATTACAAATTGAGCCTCTATAAAATTTCGCCATTTGGGAAAGTGTTAACCCTTTCCAAGACTAGATCAGATTTTTTCATTCCTGATAAGAGAAAAAGAAGAAAAGGCATGTATTGTTACCAACATTTTCTCCTTTTAAGTTAAAATTTTCTGTGTTATATTGTATTTAGGAATTTTATCTTTATCGACATCTATTTTGTGGTCTGCGGCAGCTTCAAAATTGTTTATTATTCAAATCTCACCCTGCCCAAATAGCTCAGTTAATTAGTCGCACCACAGTCTATCAAATTTGCAGGGGTCATGGGTTTGAATACTGGATTGGCCAAAATCAATTCTGGCATTTGAAGAAAGTCATTTGAATAATTACAGTCCTTGTGATTTTTAATGGAAAAATTGATTTAAAACTGAATTTAACTTATTTCTTAGGGTCATGAGATCAACAGTTTTGGTTTAAGAACACATTTAGTCACATGTCAGAAACAACCTGCACTGGGCAGAGTTTATTTCAAGCCCCTCCCACTGAATGATATCTGTTATATCCAACCCACTTTATGATGTTTACTGATTTTTACAGGGTCATGAAATCAACAGTTTTGGTATTGGTACACATCTAGTCACTTGTCAGAAACAACCTGCACTGGTCGGAGTTTATCCCTAAGCCCCTCCCACTGTACAGTATCTGTTATTTAATCCCGCAAACTTTATACTATTTTCTGATTTTTTCAGGGTCATGAGATCAACAGTTTTGGTATTGGTACACATCTAGTCACTTGTCAGAAACAGCCTGCTCTTGGCGGAATTTATCTCTTACCCCTCCCACTGTATGATATCTGTAATCTTATCCCGCCCACTTGATACTATTTTCTGATTTTACAGGGTCATAAAATCAACGGTTTTGGTATTGGAACACATTTAGTCACTTGTCAGAAACAACCTGCACTGGGCAGAGTTTATCTCTTGCCCCTCCCACTGTACAATATCTTATATATTCCTGCCCACTTTATGATATTTTCTGATTTTTACAGGGTCATGAAATCAACAGTTTTGGAATAGGAATACATCTAGGCACTTGTCAGAAACAATCTGCACTGGGCGGAGTTTATCTCTATAACCCCTCCCACTGTATGATATCTGTTATCTAATCCCGCCCACTTTATGATATTTTCTGATTATTACAGGGTCATGAAATCAACAGTTTTGGAATAGGAACACATCTAGTCACTTGTCAGAAACAACCTGCGCTGGGCAGAGTTTATCCCTAAGCCCCTCCCACTGAATGATATCTGTTATTTAATCCAACCCACTTTATGATATTTTTTTATTTTTACAGGGTCATGAAATCAACAGTTTTGGTATTGGGACACATCTAGTCACTTGTCAGAAACAACCTGCACTGGATGGAGTTTAACTCTAGCTCCTCCCACTGTTCTAATCCCGCCCACTTTATGATATTTATACCCCCGCAAACGAAGTTTGGAGGGGGTATACTGGAATCAGCCTGTCGGTCCAGTGGTTGGTTGGTTGGTTGGTTGGATGGTTTGTTTGTTTGTTTGTTTGTTGGTCTGTCTCCAAAACTTTGTCCGGACAACTCCTCCTACACTTGTTGACCGATTTAGTTCATACTTGGCACAATTGTTTATTGTGACCTGTAGATGTGCAAGACGCAAATTTCACGGAAATCGGACCGATACTTTTTGAGTTACGGCCCCTGATTTGACCCAAAAATGCTTGTCCGGCCAACTCCTCCTACAGTTACTGTCGGATTTGCTTCATACTTGGCACAGGTGTGCATTAGGACCTGTAGATTTGCAAGACGCAAATTTCACGGAAATCGGACCGATACTTTCTGAGTTATGGCCCCTGATTTGACCCAAAAATGCTTGTCCGGCCAACTCCTCCTACAGTTACTGTCCGATTTGCTTCATACTTGGCACAGGTGTGCATTAGGACCTGTAGATTTGCAAGACGCAAATTTCTTGAAAATCGGACCGATACTTTCTGAGTTATGGCCCCTGATTTGACCAAAAAATGCTTGTCCGGATAACTCCTCCTACACTTGTGGACCGATTTAGTTCATACTTGGCACAAGTGTTCATTGTCACCTGTAGATGTGCAAGACGCAAATTTCACGGAAATCGGACCGATACTTTTTGAGTTACGGCCCCTGATTTGACCCAAAAATGCTTGTCCGGCCAACTCCTCCTACAGTTACTGTCCGATTTGCTTCATACTTGGCACAGGTGTGCATTAGGACCTGTAGATTTGCAAGACGCAAATTTCACGAAAATCGGACCGATACTTTTTGAGTTATGGCCCCTGATTTGACCAAAAAAATGCTTGTCCGGATAACTCCTCCTACACTTATGGACAGATTTAGTTCATACTTGGCACAAGTGTTCATTGTCACCTGTAGATGTGCAAGACGCAAATTTTACGGAAATCGGACTGACACTTTTTGAGTTATGGCCCCTGATTTGACCCAAAAATGCTTGTCCGGCCAACTCCTCCTACAGTTACTGTCCGATTTGCTTCATACTTGGCACAGGTGTGGATTAGGACCTGTAGATTTGCAAGACGCAAATTTCTTGAAAATCGGACCGATACTTTCTGAGTTATGGCCCCTGATTTGACAAAAAAATGCTTGTCCGGATAACTCCTCCTACACTTACTGTCCGATTTGCTTCATACTTGGCATAGGTGTGCATTAGGACCTGTAGATGTGCATGACGCAAATTTCAGGGAAATCTGACATTTACTTTCTCTGTTTTGGCCCTTGATTTTACCAAAAAATGCTTGTCCGGACAACTTTTCCATTAGTTACTGTCCGATTTGCTTCATACTTGGCACAGGTGTGCATTAACTTCTGTAGATGTGCAAGACACACATTTCATGAAAATCAGACCAACACTCTCTGATTTATTGCCCCTGATTTGACAAAAATGCTTGTCCGGACAATTCCTCCTACAGTTACTGAACGATTTGTTTCATACTTGGCACAGATATGCATTAGGACCTGTATATATGCAAGATGCAAAATTCATGGAAATCACACCGATACTTTCTGAGTTATTGCCCCTGATTGGACCAAATTTCAAGAAAATCGGATTGACAATTTCTGAGTATGGCTCCTCATTCAACAAAAACGCTTGTCCGAACAAAGGTTGTGGCGGGGGTATTTTTATCACCTTCAGTGATAGATTTCTAGTTTTTTTTATTCTTGAGGGTCATGAAATCAACCTTCACTGGGCGGAGCTTACAAGGTCATTTACTGATCGCTAGCCCCTCCCACTGTATGATAACTAATTAATGTCAAGTCCCGCGCACTTTATGATATTTTCTGATTTTTACAGGGTCATGAAATCAACAGTTTTGGTATTGGGACACATCTAGTCACTTGTCAGAAACAACCTGCACTGGGTGGAGTTTTTCTCTAGCTCCTCCCACTTTTCTAATCCCACCCACTTTATGATATTTTAATATTCTTTCAGGGTCATGAAATCAACAGTTTTGGTATTGGAACACATCTAGTCACTTGTCAGAAACAACCTGCACTCGGCTGTGTCTATAAGGTAATTAATTGTCAGTGGTCTTGAGAAAAGCCAGTGAACCCAAACAGTGACGCCTATTGATGCCCCATAAGAGAAAGGCAGTGGAAAAACATTTTGAAAAATAAAGAAATTGCTTGTAGCAAGCAATTTCTTCATTTTCCACAATGTTTTCTACACAGAAAGAATTGAATTTAGACCTGTCTGAAATATGGCTGTCTGGTAACGGGTTAAGGTTAGTAAAATTGGAAAGAATAACACTTATCTTTGATTAATTCAAGACAATTAAATTTAGTACCATCATCTGCATCTTCACCAGCAAGAGTTGAACTCACATTTGAGCCAGGATCTGGAAAAAGATCCTTTATAGCATTAGATACAGGTTTTACAATCAGTCTGTGCAAAAATAATGAAACTTTGTGATATGAGACATGTAGTGAGTATGAAACATTGTTTGGTTTCAGAATGTATGCATAAATCTCTTGAAACATGACAAAAACTTAGTGTGTATAGCACATTTAAAATTAAATGAGAGTCTTTACAATTGCTTTGATAAACCAAAACAACTGTTGGCCTTTCTCTTTTAAAGAGTCTGCTGACTGGTAGAATTAAACCATTCCTCCAACAAGAGCACCTTTCTAAGCAAATGTCAACGTTTCATTATTTTTGAACTGTGTTCTAAATTTCGTCTTTTAATTGTCTTTTCCGATCTTTCCTGAAGACGAAATTTGAAAAACTTTATGTTGGGCCTTATGACATCACACTGTGGCAAGCCTGAGATTTCTGACACATTTAAGGCAGGACTTTTCTTTCATAAAGTGACATTTTACAACACAATTAAATGTTTTTCGATAGATTCTATTGTGACCGCTGTATGACAAAAAAATGTTCATTTCACCAGTGATTGGGGATGGAGTGACTGGAGTCAAGTCATGATATATCGTCACACTGTAGTAATTTACAGAAATGATCGATCTTAATTTTTTTTGAAAATCGATATTTCTCAATCCAATTACTGATGCAAAAAATGTTCAATTAAATCAATCAAGTACATGTATAATGGATCGTTTATGAAATACCGTGTATTTAGTGAATTTCTTCTTATATGCGGAGAAATCAACTTTCTCGCTTGGTACCCATTAAGCTTGGATGTATAATAGGCATTACATGACAGTGAAGTCTGTTTGTTTATATTTGCAGCTTGTAGAGGTGAACACTAAAGCTCGGATCAAATTAAGTGAGGACGTAGAGAAAGTTACAATTCCTGGTAAAAAGATGGCTTATAGGCTGTATGGGGCAGACGGTGAGATTTTGTAGTATTCTTACCTTTTCTAAAACTGCAAAAAAAATTAAGAAAAAGAAGAAAATGCTGATCAAATAAGATGTTTACAAGGGCTTGTAATAAACAGTATTGGATCAAATTAAGTGAGGACGTAGAAAAAGTCACAATTCCTGGGAAAAAGATAGCTTATAGGCTCTATAGGGCAGATGGTGAGATTTTGTTGTATTAATCAAATACACTTATATTAATAGCCTAGCTTAAATTGGTATGTACTAATAGTTTGTAGAAGTGGGACAGATGGGAAGATTTTATTATATTGTTATCCTTTCTAAAACGTCAAAACTTTAGACAAGTCCCTATGGAGAGAAATTACAAAAAAGAAACAAGTTAATTTTTTTCCAAAATACTTGGTCAAATGTGATGGACAATTTTGAGAAAAAAGAAGAAAATGCTGATCAAACCAGGAATTGTATTGGAAAGGATTAAACCTAAAATTAATATGTAAGGAGTTAACCCATTACCATACAAAGACTCTTTTTAGATCCCCAAAAGAATAAGGCTTTGGAAAACATTATGGAAAATGAAGAAATTGCTTCTCACAAGCAATTTCTTCATTTCCCACAATATTTTCCTTACAGAATTATTGAAATATGTACTTTTTCATTTGTTTTAGTTGTCGTCTGCAACATCTTTGAATTTGAACATGTCAAAATTTTGTCGTTTGGTAATGGGTTAATGTAGAGAGTCACAATTGGTGAAAAGATGGCCTATAGGCTGTATTGGGCAGATGGTGAGATGAACTTTTGTTAGCTTGACTTCGGTGTTATCCTCCTGGCAGACATAATTCTTTGGTCACCCTTTCACAAACGACAAACCTTTAGGGTTGTCCACTTAAAAAAAACATAAAATGATACATGTAGATGTAGTTTGATCTGTTTTCTACTAAGTCCAGATAGCTCAGCTGGTAAGGTTGGAGTCTGTCAGTCAAGGGGTCACAAGCCAATGTCCATTCTGACATTTTACAAGTCAATTGTCTCTCTCCAATTGGTTGTGAATCATCTATATGAAAAAGCAGCAGGAGGCTTGACTTGATATTGTGGTGGTGCTGGTGGGAGAAATGAGTGTAGGACAAAACCCCCCTAGGACAAAACCCCCCTAGGACATAAACCCCCTGGACAAAACCCCCTCAGGACAAAACCCCCCTAGGATAAAACCCCCCTAGGACAAAACCCCCATCCTTATCAAAATGAATATCTTGTATATTCATTTTTTCCATTTTGCTTTGGTTTTTAAATTATCATTGGGGCATTATGAAATGATTTTTTGATACATTTTATTTAAAAAAATGAACTTTGATAATATTTGGTTCAATATAGAAACATTTAACCCTCTATGATTAGACAACCAAATTTCAGAGTAGTCTGATTTTCAAAAAATCGCATATGACTGTTGCATGTAAGTAAATTAGGCAATTTAGACCAGCAAGTAAAGAAACGTTAAGAGAAAAAGAGAACTGTATTGGAACAAACTTTTTATCCATTTCCCTTAATCTTTACTTTATTCCCTGTTTGATGCATATTTCCCCACTGTCAGACAATGAACAGTTAGATTGATCCAATTTGAAGGAAAATACACATATTCTATAGATCTTATGTAACATTGAGAGAAAAGGAGAGTTTGCTTTTTGCAAACAATTTCTTCATTTTCAAAAAAGTTTTCGTTTCGATTGATGCATACCAGTGCAGATTTTGACTCTAAACGGTCAAAATGTGAACAAATAGTACCAATAATATTCAATTTATAAAGTATTATATTGTTCAAATAATTAATACATTGATGATATGCATGTATATAATGATACTTTCATAAAGCAAAAAAATATAAATCAAAACAAGTTTTGTTAATATTATATCAAAGAAAGTAATTTTTTACCCCCAAATCTTTGTCAAATTTAATTCATTTTCCTATCACTCAAAGTATTAATTTGTGTAAAGCATTAACACTGAATATACATATTTTCTTATTTATTTCATAAGCATTAAAGATTTATTTAAAGTATTCACAAAAACATCATTTTTCATAACCAAGGGGGTTTTGTCCACTTTTCAGCTAAGGGCATGGGGGTTTTGTCCATGGGGGTTTTGTCCAGGTGGGTTTTGTCCTAGGGGGGTTTTGTCCTAGGGGGTTTTTGTCCGTACCTCGGAGAAATACCAGGAATCCAAGCTAAGGTTTACTCCAGCCGCTGTGATAGGACCATAGTAATTGAAAGAGGCGTTTAACCCCAATAAACCCTTTCCCAAACAAGACCTGGTTTTGACGTCCTTAAGAAATGAGGCTTGGGAAAACATTGAGTCAAAAGAAGAAAGTGCTGATAACCAGCACTTTCTCCTTTTGCCTCAATATTTTCTTGCCTATCTTGTACACATATCTTAACTTTATGAACATCCATTTTGTCGTCTGCAGCAGCTTTCGAATTAGATAACCCTAAAATTAGTTGTTTGGGGAAGGGTTAATTAATTAATCTGTTTTGTAATTTACAGGCAATGCATTGGTAGATCTAATGGTCCAACCTACTGAACAACAACCTGCTACGGGTCAGAGGGTTTTGTGTAGACATCCATTCCATGTGAGTTTTTGTAGGAAATATTGTACAATTTTGCTTGTGACAATTAGAAGTGCAGGCAATGCATTGTGCTGCTTTTCAACAAAAAGCTCATAACTGCAGCTTGTTTTAAGCTGCAGTTACGAGATTTTCGTTGAAAAGAGAGGATTGGTAGATCTTATGGCTCAACTCACAGAACAGCATCCTGCCACAGGACAGAGGGTTTTATGTCAACATCAATTTCATGTAAATTTGATTTAGAGACTTTTGTATCATTTTGCATGTGACAATAAATGTTGAGGCTATGTACTGGTAGATCTAATGGCCCAACTCACAGAACAACAACCTGCTACAGGACAGAGGGTTTTGTGTCGACATCCATTCCATGTAAGTTTGATTTAGAGAATTTTGTACAATTTTGCATGCGACAATTAAATGTTGAGACAATTTAAGTTTGTTTTTAGCAGAGCTGTGGTTAAGAGGGGGTGATGGCTTTTCAAAAAGAAATATTTCACTAAATGCTCATCAAATCGTATTTTGTTGGTACTCATTAGAATCGTCTCATTGAGACAATTCAAATGAGTAGCTACAACATGGAGTTTGGATGTGAAATGACAATATTTGAATGTCTTCACCCCCTCTTATATGTAGCTCAGCTTTAGAGAATTTTGTACAATTTTGTGTTGGACAAAGATATTCATGTAATGTGATAGTGATTCAGACTAGTGATTCAACCTGCAGAACAATAACCTTCTTCAGGACAGAGGGGTTTATGTCCACATTTGATCCATGTAAGTTGTATTTATCCGTGTAAGTTTGATTATGCTCTACATTGATAGTTTTGCTCTGTCCCTCTGGTTCTCTATTTGACTGACTAGGAGTTATTCAAACCCCAGCTCAGCCATTATCCTTTCTGACATTTGACAAAAGTCATTAATTTTGTCTCTCATCATTTGGATGAGTTGTTTATGAATCATATAAGTGATATGAGCAGCTGGAGGCTCAGAATTGGATGTTATGGTATAGGCTGTAAATATTGACCTGAACCCGACGAATATGCATTGTGACACGGAATAATCAATACTCACCAACAATCATCAAGTAGAGTCGATAGTTTCCATAAGCATTGTGACTTTGTATTCTGCACATGCTTCTCGTGGCAAGATATGTCGGAGCGTGATTATTCTGCATTACAATTTCTCATTGCATATTAGACTGGTTCAGGTCAATATTTACGGACTATGGTACTAGCTCTGAGGAGAGAAATGGCATAGATCCATGGTTTGGTGCTTCAGTCAGTGCAATATGTCAATAATACTGGTAAAAGTGGCGTAAAGCCCCATACAATCAATCAGTCTATCTATCTATTTGTTGAAAGAGTGTTGGATTGGCACGAGCTTTTGAATCCTTTCCCAAATGACAAAATTTTAGGGTGTTTCAATTTGAAATCTTCAACGACAACAAAATTGATATGAAAGAATATAGAATGTGCATGCATTATAGCCAAGAAAATATTGAGGCAAAAGGAGAAAATGCTGATAATCATGTTTTCTAAAGCATTTTCTATTTGGGACATCAAAACCATGTCTTGTTTGGGAAAGGGTTAAGGGACATGTATATCCTTTATGACAAGAACTTTCCACCGATAAATCTTAAACAAATATATTATTGTAATAGGGAACAACTTTATCCAGTTAACAGTGACATAATTTCCGACAAAGAAAAAGTAATTCGTTTGTGTTTTAAGATCTCATAACTACGGCTTGGTTCTTGGTTTTATAACAACACTGACGGTTTATCAAAACATAGTGGTAAACCAGGTTATATTTAGCGCAAAATTCATTGATAGTATTTTAATCATTTCCCAAACAAGACCTGGTTTTGACGTCCCTAATTGAATTGGCCTGGGAAAACATTGAGACAAAATAAGAAAATGCTGATAACCAGCATTTTCTCCTTTTGTCTCAATATTTTCTGTGACACATTTTACACAAATCCTAACTTTAATCACATCCATTTTGTCATTTGTGGCAGGATTTGAAGTGGAAAACCCTAAAATTTAGTCGTTTGGGAAAGGGTTAAACAGATCATATCTTTAATAACATTCATTTTTAGCTCACCTGAGCACGATAGTGCTCATGGTGAGGTATTGTGATACCGCTGTGTCCGTCGTCCGGCGTCCGTCGTGCGTCGTCCGTCGTCCGTCGTCCGTCAACCTTTGGCTTGTGTGCACTCTAGAGGCCACATTTTTTGCCTAATCAAGCTGAAATTTGCTCAGAATGATTGTCTTGATGAAATCTCGGACAAGTTCGAAATTGGGTCATCTGGGGTCAAAAACTAGGTCACGGGGTCAAATCTTAGAAAAACCTTGTGTGCACTCTAGAGGCCACATTTTTTGCCCAATCAATCTGAAATTTGCTCAGAATGATTGTCTTGATGAAATCTCGAACAAGTTTGAAATTATGTCATCTGGGGTCAAAAACTAGGTCATGGGGTCAAATCTTAGAAAAACCTTGTGTGCACTCTAGAGGCCACATTTTTTGCCCGATCAACCTGAAATGTGCTCAGAATGATTGTCTTGATGAAATCTCGGACAAGTTTGAAATTGGGTCATCTGGGGTAAAAAACTAGGTCACGGGGTCAAATCTTAAAAAAACCTTGTGTGCACTCTAGAGGCCACACTTTTTGCCCAAAAAATACTGAAATTTGCTCATAATGATTGCTTTGTTGAAATCTCGGACAAGTTCGAAATAAGGTCATCTGGGGTCAAAAACTAGGTCACGGGGTCAAATCTTAGAAAAACCTTGTGTGCACTGTATAGGCCACATTTTTTGCCCAATCAACCTGAAAATTGATCAGAATGATTGTCTTGATGAAATCTCGGACAAGGTTTGAAATTGGGTCATCTTGGGTCAAAAACTAGGTCACAGGGTCAAATCTTAGAAAAACCTTGTGTGCACTCTAGAGGCCACATTTTTTGTCCAATCAACCTGAAATTTGATGAAATCTCGGACAAGGTCGAAATTGGGTCATGTGGGGTCAAAAACTAGGTCAGGGGGTCAAATCTTAGAAAAACCTTGTGTGCACTCTAGAGGCCACATTTTTTACCCAATCAACCTGAAAATTGATCAAAATGATTGTCTTGATCAATTCTCGGACGAGATAGAAATTGGGTCATCTGGGGTCATAAACTAGGTCATGAGATAAAATCTTTGTAAAACCTTGTATGCAGTCTAGAGGCCACATTTTTTGCCCAATCAACCTGAAATTTGCTCAGAATGATTGTCTTGATAAATTCTAGGTCAAGAGGTCAAATCTTAGTTAAACCTTGTGTGCACCCTAGAGGTCACATTTTTTGTCCAATCAACCTGAAAATTGGTATACAAAAAGTTATATCAGGTGAGCGCTTCAGGGCCAATGGCCCTCTTGTTGTCATTTGTGACAGTTTTTGAAGTGGACCACCCTAAAATTTTGTCATTTTGGAAAAGGTTAAACAAATGCTATATTTAATAACATCCATTTTGCCATTTGTGGCAGTTTTTGAAGTGGATCACCCTAAAATTTTGTCATTTGGGAAAGGGTTAACCCATTACCAAACGGCATAATTTTGGGCTGTTCCAAATTCAAAGACGTTGCAGACGACAAATTCAATTGAATGAAATTTAAAATTTGTTAGTCTTTTTGGGTAGAAAACATTGTGGGAAATGAAGAAATTGCTTGTCACAAGCAATTTCTTCTTTTTCCACAATGATTTCCAAAGCCTTTATTTTGTGGGGTGTCCAAAAGTGTCAATGTGTGGGAAAGGGTTGATATAAAAATAAATTTAACATGTTGCAAAAAATGCCAATTCTTCACTTCAGGAATCCAAGAGAGCCTATGTGATACCGGCATCAGTGAGATGTTTACATAAAGTGTTCTGGAAAAATGGAGAGGTAAAGAGATTTGGGACAAATTGTTGTTTGCATTTGAAAATGCTGTAACTGCAGCCTGAATAAACTGTAGTTATGTCCTTTTTTGAACTGAAAAAATGGTTTAACCCTTTTCCAAACGACAAAAATTTAGGGTGGTGCAATTTGAAAGCTGCTGCAGACGACAAAATGCATAACTTCGCAGATAGAATTTGTGTACAATTTAGCACAGAAAATATTGAGGCAAAAGGAGAAAATACTGATTATCAGCATTTTCTTCTTTTATTTCGATATTTTCCCTAGTAATTTCTTTCAGGGATGTCAAAACCAGGTCTTGTTAGGGAAAAGGTTAAGGTAGAATACCTGTAATGTGGCCATTTTGAGATTCATAAAACATCAGATTTTTTCGAGCGGAGATGTTACATATCTGAACTTATTTGGTTGCGGTTGTAAACATTCGGCTGTGGACTTTTCCACCACCGAATGTTTTCAACGTCGCCCAAATAATTCCGACATGGCGCGAATCTCATTAAGGGTAGACTACCTTAATTGGAACTTTTTGGAGAAGTAGATTAAACTTAAACTTAAACAGTTTATATTTGATTAAACGCCTATTTTTACGACAGTTCATATTCAATGGCGTTTTACAAAAATTATTAAATACATATTGCTGATGGGGGTCAAAACCTCATAACTACAGATTGGAAAAGCTGGAGGTACGAGATTTGACATCCCACCTACGATATATCTATACACAATACACAGTGTTAAAAATAAGTCATATTTTCTGTTCACCCTTTCCCGAGTAAGACTAGGTTTTTTCATTCAAAGTAGGTTATGAATAATGATGAAAAATATTGAGAGAAAAGAAGAATTTGCCGATATTTAACAATTTCCCTTTCCCCTTTAAATTTTCTATGCTATAATTTGCACTTTATATACTATGTGTGTAATTATTTTGTCGTCTACAACTGGTTAAAATGCGAGCATTTCAAAATTGTGTCTTTCGGACAAGGGTTAAAACAGAGAATTAAAATTTGTGAAATAATGAGTTTTCAACTGTTTCTTGAAACTTTCGATTGTTTCACATGATTTCAAACTGACTGGAAGGTTATTCCAAAGTTTCGGTCCTATTGTGCCGAAGCTTCTGTCACTGAACGTCTTTCTGTTATTAAAGGGAACTTGATAACATTTGTCATTGGAATGTGACGATCTCAGTTCACGCCCGCTGGGTTTGGCCAAAAGCAGTTCTATTAAATATGTCGGAGCACGTTAAGATTTTAAACGTTATTCTGGCCTTAATTGGTAGCCAGTGTAAGTCGTACAGAGCCTGCCTGGAACTGTCCATCTTTCTACAGTTCAACACAAGTTTGGCGCACATATTTTGTGTCCTCTGTAGTTTACATAATTCAGTTTGAGCGATTCCGTGTAAAATTCCATTGCAGTAGTCCAGATGGGAAATGACCAATGATAGCACAAGGATATCAGTGGCTTTAGATACTTTTATGACAGGAGAAAAGGCTTTTTAACCCTTTCACTGCCAAATATTTTTTATGCTCCCCGAAGGGAGAGCATATAGTCGCCGCTTTGTCTGTCCGTCCGTCCGTCCGTCCGTCCTGTCCGTCCGTCATTCCGTCCGTCCGTCCGTCCGTCCGTCCGTCCGTCCGAAGCGATTTCTCCATAACCTTTGGGCCAAATCAAATGAAACTTACCATGTGAACTCCCTATGACAAAATGCCGATGTACTTTTCCCGGTTTTGGGATTTGAGGCCTCGTCATGGGAAAAGGGGACTTGAGGTTAAATACAGTTTTTCTCTAATTTCTCCTAGTCTTATGGTCAGAATTTGATGAAATTTCATATTTGAGTAGCAAATCAGATGCCCTTGACAATAAACTGTTTAAAATTTGCGTATACAAAATATGTCATGCAAAAAGGGGGCTTAACATTTGTTAGCTTTATATTAGCTCTGCATGGCATATATTTATTGTGACAATGCCTTATTCGGGGAGCATTGTCCGTCTCTGACGGCTCTTGTTTCGGACGTGTTTCTCACTGCTGAATTAATTCGAAGAAATTTCCAAGAAGCGATACCCTGTTCACAAAAACATGCATAACTTTTGACTCATTTGATGGATTCCTTTCAAATTTTCAGCAAATACATACAAATTAAGCACCTATATGTGACCAAAATTTAAAGGTAATTTATGAAATGACAATATTTTTTACTTTTTTATGTTGTTGGTACTCATATATTTCATCCCCATAAATTTGTCGACAAAAGTCGCCTATGGCAGGGACCCCCTATAGTCGACAAAAGTCGCCTATGGCAGTAAAGGGTTAAAAATCACAAATCATTGATTATTCTCAAAAACTCAAAAACTGCTTGCATATACTGTAGTTACAACATATTTTTCACGAAGTATTTAGAAAAGTGTTCCAAACAAAAAAAGATGTAAATAGTTTTGCAACAGAAGAGAAGGTATCTTGGAATTTACGCTTTAGTTAAGTTTGAAAATGTTGTAAATAAGTTGTAGTTGTGACATTTTTTAACAAACATGATAATCTTTGGATGAGCAGCTGGGGGTCCTACAGAACAAAAGGTAAAGGTAAAGGTTTGTTTATTATAGTGTCATCCCTATATGAAAGAGCCAGCCAGTTTTGGCTTATATGTGGTAGTACTGGTGAGAGAAAAGACAGATATTAATGGTTATCTGCTTCAGTGGAATTTGGTTAAATACCCATTCAATCGAATCAAACATATGATAGAGTTTTCTTTCAGATGTTAGACAAATTTTATCCCATTACCATGCAGTGACGCCTTTTGGCACTGCACAAGATAAAGGCTGTGGAAAACATTGTGGTAAATGTAAAAATTACTTGTAAATTTCTTCATTTTCCACAATGTTTTCTACCCCATAAGACCAAAAAAAGTAAAATTTGGTGCATTTGTAAATGTCGTCTGCAACACCTTTCAAATTGGAACAGTCCAAAATTTTGCCATCTGGAAATGAGTTAAATACACATTCAATCCAATTCAGCCAATAATAGAATTTCATCTCAGATGTTTGATAAAATTTAATCTCATTTTCATTGATTTAGGTACAACAGCCTCTGCCCACTTTATCTGACTTGAGAACAAGAGCAATACAATCTATGAGGTCCATAAGACAAGATCACAAGAGAGCTCTTAATCCAACTCCATATAAGGTAAGAACTAGTTAAATGTACATGCACTTCAATAATTATTTATTTTGATAAGTAACAGGAATGATTATTTGAGGCTTGTCAGTATGTCTGAAGATTTGAGAACAAGTGCAATACAATCTGTGAGATCTATAAGACAAGATCACAAGAGAGCTCTCAACCCAACGCCATATCAGGTATATTTAAGAAATTTTGTAGATTATGGATTTTGAATTTCTATGCATCTTTTGTCCAATATTTTTTTCTTTGACATGTCTATGATTCCTTTTGTCTAACTTCAAAGTTATTTTTCTAAATACAAAATTAATGCCAATGAAAAATTTGAAATTTTGATCAGCGTTGAAAATATTCAGGGAAAAGGAGAAAATGCAGGTTATCAGACATCAGTGAGTTTCAGGCTATACAGCTTAAACAAGATGTCTGCCTTGAGAATGCACCTTTTGTAAGTTAGGGAGTTGTCCTAAAATATCTGGCCGCAGCCTTATTGCAGTTGGTAGCGCATCTGCCTCTCACTAGACAAGTCCTGGGTTCGATACCCGGCCTCGGCAAATATCCTTTCTGAAAAAATGTCACCCACCAATGGGTTTGAAATTGTTAACCTATGTGGGCGAGCAGCTGGAGGCTAGGTTAGGGTGTTGTGGTAGTACTGGTATGAGAAACAACAGGAATCCATGGTCAGGTGCTTCAGCCGCCAGAGGCGGAGGTGGTGCAGTGGTAACGCGCTGGACTTACAACACAGGGGTCGCTGGTTCAATCCCCGCCTCTCCAGTCCTTCGGATGAGACTTTAAACCGAGGTCCCGTCTCCATATGACCTTAGCTGTCGAGTGGGAGGTAAAACTCCATTCACTCACGCTTCAGCAGCCACAATATGACCATAGCAGTTGAGAAAGGTGTTAAACCCCAATAAACCAAAACCTAAAATATCTGAATCAATTAAACTTTCTCATAAAGTAATACAAAATTGTTAAAAAGTGACATTAACACCAATATTTGTTGTAAAATTCCAGGTTTCAGTGAGTTCCAGACTATACAGTTTTATGCATGATCTCTGGCTGGAGAATGCACCAATTGGGGAGCTGTCCTAAATTGCTAAAGGTATGCCTATTGTTAAAGATGGTTCTTTTAATAATGGAGAAAAATCCACAGACATTATAAAGCTTAATATGTTTCTTGTAATATGTCTTTTTGGTGAGAACATTTTCACAGAATAATAATAATAATAACCCTGTATCAGACTGGGATGTAATATTACATTACCATACAGACCATGCTCTTTTACCATTTGACCTTGGAGATTAATAATGATATTGTCCTTTTTTCCAACAAGCTCCAATACTAACAAGCTACCTTATCCGCAGAGAACTTTTGTTATCTTTTCAAGTAACATCCTGCGATTGTCCTGTATTTCAGTGTGATGTTTGGAACCAAACAAAACCCGGTATTAGACTGTGATGTAACGATACATTGCCATACAGATTTTAGTAGTGTGAAACCATGAACGGACTTTGTAAACAACATGCGAGAATTGTTTTATAATGAGGAAGGCCATGTTTTTAACACTGCAATATGTTGGCTTATTGCAAAGCTTGTTTTTTTTGCACTAAGCCCTTGAACTGCAAGAAGAGAGTAATATCAGATTGTATAATAGATTCTCTATTAAACGAGAATAATTTCAGTTGTTTTGATAAAGCAATTCAACTGTAATCGTTCTCGTGTATTAGTGAATCTATTATAACTGCTTTACTCTTTCCTAAACAAGACATTGTTTTGTTATTATTATTAGAAATGGTTTAGGAAAACTTTGACAGAAAAGAAATTGCTGATAATCAGTAACTTTTCCATTTCCCTCAATATTTCTGATAGCATAGCATACAAGTTTTCTCCTTTGATATCATTTATTTTATCGTCTGCAGTTCTTTTCAAATTGGCCTAACCTTAAGCTTTATTGTTTGGGAAAGGGTAAGCTAGACAGGGGTCTTGCTACCAATTTTTGTTTGGGGCCAGGGGCCAGTGAAATAGGGAAAAATAGCGACGTTTTTACCTAAATTGGGAAAAACTAAAACAAGTTTGTATTCATACTGTCACTCAGTTTCAGCTGCTAATTAGACTGTACTGATGTAAAATGCAATTGTACATACTCTTGCTTAAGAATCTACTCTAACACTGTCTTCAAACTGTTTGTAAATGAAGATGGGGTCTTAACATGGGGCATTCATGGTCCTCATTGGGAATTTTCACTAGAGAATTGGGAAAAAAAGATACTTTTTGCCATTGGGAATGGGGCCCAATAACGGCCCCAAATTTTGGCAAACGAGACCCCTGCTAGAACAAATTATGGTGTTATATATTGTAGAGGGCTATCTCAGTTTATGTAGCCTTGGCTTTTAACTCACGAAGGCTTAGGTCTAAGTGTACGTTGTTGCGATTTGATTGAAAAAATTGTTGAAAGCCACCTAAAGCATGTGCTTGAGGATTGTATTTTATTGTGCAGAAAGTATTAAAGGAAAAAGGAGAAAATGCAGATTATCAGTATTTGCTTTTTTCTGCTTTCCAAAGCTCTTTTATTTTGAAGATGTCAAAACCAGGTGTTGTTAAGGAAAGAGTAAATACTGCTATTTGCTGTTTATATGAACTAGGATCTGGAAAAAAAAACATGAGAACCTTTTTCCAGATTACATCTCTATCATCTGTGATCCGTCAAGCTAAAAGGGACCTTATCCGATCTCCAATAATCCAAATTTTGACAAACTTATCAGACTCAGAAATGTACATATAGTAAGATAAGGAAAACATTCGAGATTAAGAAAATTACATAAAAGTGAAAAGTGTCAGCCCTAGTCTTGCTTCGAGGAATGCGCAGACTGACTAGGGTCGATATTTTTCACACTTCCTATGAGGTCCCATTTAGCATGATAGGTCACATTTTTCAAGTGTTATGCAAGCAAGAGGAATGTTGAATTTTCCTGTGATAGAAGTTTATTATTAGTATAGCAATGTTGAATTATCCCCCCAAAAACTATTTGGGTTGGTATAGGAGTCGGCTTGTTTGTTGGTCCATCTGTCATTTTTTGTCCACTCTACTTTGAACACTTTTCCAAACAAGACTTTATGGCGTCCCTAATAGAAATGGCATAGGAATACATTGAGGCAAAGGAAGAAAATGCTGATAAGTAGCATTTTCTCCTTTTGTCTCAATATTTTCTAGGCTACATGTATACATGTATTTCACACAAATCCTTTATCAATATCAATTTTGTCATCTCAAGCATGTTTCAAAGTGGACAAATCCAAATTTTGGCTGATAGGGAAAGTTTTTATGGAACTGCTGGACAGCTTTGTTTGATACTTCACATGACATGTATTTAGTATCAAGCCTAAAATGCATATGCAATCTTTGAAGCAGTCAGTAGAAATTTACAGAGCTATGGTTCTGTGTTGTGAAAATATTGTTTTTGTACAAGACCTTTATGTGGGGTATAATCATATCTAGTGATAGCTTAACCCTTTCCCAAACAATGATGTTGTTGATGCCATTAAAAGAAAAAGTGTGAGAAGAAATTGAGATAAAAAAAAAGGAAAATGCTGATAATCAACATTTTGTTGCTTTTCTACAAAAACCTTGTAACTGCAGCTGAAACCAAGTTGTAGTTTCGAGGTTTTTTCTTTGGAAAAGTGGCAATTTTCTCCTGTTCTTCAATATTTTTTATGATATTCATGAACCCCATCTGTATTAGCATCAAATTTGCTGACTGCAGCAGCTTTCAAATTGGACCGCCCTAAAAATTGTTTGGGAAATAGTTAGATGCTTTTGTTGTTGTATGCCTTTGACCACCATCGTCATGTATTTAATATTTTTGAACAATCATGCTTAACCCTTTCCCGATTGACAAAAGTTTATACCAGTCCGATTCAAAAGCTGCTGAAGGTGACAAAATGTATGTTTAAAATACTTGGATTTGGGTATATTGTAACCTAGAGGCAAAAGGAGAAAATGCTGTTTATCACCATTTTCTTCTTTTGCCTCAATATTTTTCTAAACTTTTCCTTTTTGATGGATATCAAAGCTAGGTATTGTTTGGGAAAGGGTTAAAATGACATTCTGCCAGGGAAGTGCATAAAACCATTATATTAAATATCAGCCATATGGCACATTTGTAAAATGAACATCCAGTAAGATAGAAAAAAATAATTTTGAACTAGGAAATTACCCTTGAGCGTAAACTTTTGATCCTATTAATAGCTGATAGATAAAACAAAACATCCTTGAAGCGTACAATTTTTCAGTGTGAACGCTTCCCAAAAATCATGTGGGTTACCCATCATACTTATATTATAGGGAAAAAACACTGAATGGAATTATTTGGAATGTTGTTTAGAGAGTTTTGCCATATGTCTAGGTAAGTGTGACCTTAGAAAAAAAAATGTTAATGCTTTTAATCATGCTGTCAAATGAAATTGAATTATTAAAAGACTAGTCTTTTCATATAATCTATATAAAGTTGCAATTCGATCATGTTTCAACCCTGTCAACTGTTCCTCATTTTGACATCCCTAATAGAAAAGGTTGATAAAACATTACGACAGACAGAAAATTAACATATTCTCCTGTTCTTTCAATGTTTCCTTAAGCTTCCTATTTTAAATGTTTTAAAACTACATGTTTGTCTAATATAAGAAATCAATACAGATGTTAGGGCCACAGTATTTCACAATGGTATTAGACTTAGAGAATTCCAATCATTGGGTCAAACAATGACAATCACTTTTGTTCATTTATAATAACATTGTGTTTATTTTTCTGAAAAATATGAACAATTTATTTCCTTTTCCTACAAAATTTCAATGGATATATTTCTTTCAGAAAAAAAATGTTAAACATTTCTTTCATTTCCATTGAAGTGGTGGGGACCAGATTCTCAGTTTTACCTAAGAAAATCTACCCCCTTAGATTCATGCGATGTTGGAATTTTTTGGGCGATGTCATAAACTTTCGGCAGTGGAAAGTGCCAGTTTTTTCTAACTTGTAACATGTTTGTTGTGTAGATCAAATAAGTTGCAAGACTTAGTGTTTGCAATATTGTAAAAAAGGTTCCAACTTTGTATGAATTTCTTTAGGGTAGGACTGCCTTAAGCAAATATTCAACTTAACCGATGTTCAGATAATGAATGTCAACTATATTTAATTATAGTTTCTAGCTTAGCCATCATACTGCATTGATAGAATGGAATTCTATAGATAGGTCACAATATTATGACACATGTTTATAAAAATCTAACCATATGAATAACAACAACAACAAACTTCAAACTGCTGTAATTTTGCATGTGATGTTTCAAATCTTGCAGGCGTCTCACACCTGCAAGATTTGAACCAACACATGCGAAATTGCATTGAAAATTAGTAACTCTTTCCCCTTGTTTACATTTGTAAAATTTTGTATACATGTGCCATGATATTGTGAATGGTCTATAGCATTTTTCTAATTTCTGTTGTATTTAAAACTGATTCAATTTTGAGAAATATTGTCAATATATATATGTTTTATAAATGCATGTTTTTGTAAAAAAAAATAAAGTTGTTAGAAATGTACTAGAATTTTGAGAATTGTCAAAAAACTTGATTTTTAGCTGATTTGGTACTAGATATATTGTTGTTTAACACTGTTGACTAGTAAAATATTTAAGACAGAATTGAATGTTTTTGTTTTGTAAAATAATCCTTTGGTATAGCTCATGATAAATGACCTGACAGAGTACCGCTAGCTATTAGCTAGGGGTGACCAACCAGGTTAGTTATCATAAGCTATGCATGTAGTCACAACCTTTAAGTCCTGCTTTTGATATCCCTGTTAGATTGATTGGATGGTGTTTAACACCTGTTTCAACTGCTACAGTTTTATAACTGTGACTGGAGCACCTAACAATGGATTCCTAATTTCCTAAAAAGTATCTAATCTGAACCTCAGCTATTCTCTCACTAGATAATTCACATTCATTAGTAAGAGACAAATGACTTAGTCACATGTCAGGAAGGATATTGGCCGATTCTGAATTCGAACCTGCAACCACTGGATTGAGTTCGATATTTCAGACTAGCTATTAGAACTCTGTGACATCCCTATAAGAAATAGCTTTAAAAACTGCTGATTAACAAAATTTTCTCCTGTTGCCTGAATATTATCTCGGCAAAACATATTTTTCAACATCAACTTTGTCATCTGCTGCAGCTTTCACAATGTACCACCCTGAAATATTGTTTGGGAAAGAGTTAAGCATACTTTTAGATGGTTTACCTAGTCCTGCATTCTGGTATTTCTTGCACCAGTAGAAGAAATCCAAGCCTCCAGCTGCTATTCACACATATAAAAAGATTTGATGATAATTATAGTCCGTTCTTTGGGACTGCTTATAGATCTATATAAAATTCCAACTGACAGATATTGTCACAGATGGTCACAAAAATTCAAGTCTTGGACCAAATTAGACTTAAACAATATCAGGGATTGGCAAGAGATTGAAAATAATTAACATAACTCGAATGTTTCTAGAAATGATATTTGCTTTATTTTCATCTACTTCAAAAAAAAAGTCTTGAATAAATTACAGAAAAATATCACAATTATAATGATCTAGCAGTATGTATGTCATGATTTTCACATAAATTCCACAGACTTTTGCATATGGAGTCTACATGGTTCAAAGTATAAATGCCTGCAATGGAAAATCATCAATTTCAAAAACAAGAGCGCCAAGATGGCCCTGTATTGCTCCACTGGCTTTTAGACATTTAGACTAAAAACTTCTTCAAGGAATAAAATAGAGGTCTATTCAAAGAAGATTCATGATACACCAGAATGAAATCCAATGAGTGATTAAGGAGCAGAAATGTTTTTAAAATTTTCTTAAATGATTACACTATGTTTCATATAGCGAAAAATAAGCCAAGCCCACAGCGGCCAAGCTTTTCATCAGATCGTGAAGGAATATGGAAGAGATTCATGCAAGGAAGATTCCTGTGAAGTTTGGTTGAAATTGGTCTAGTAGTTTTGGAAAAGAAGATTGTTTAACAATTTTTCGAAAATTCAATTTAATTAAATTTATTAAAATTTAAGTTCTACATGGATTTTTTTTTAAGGAATTTAGAGGAGATTCATGCAAGGAAGATTCATGTGAAGTTTGGTTAAAATTGGTCCAGTAGTTTTAGAAAAGAAGATTTTTCTAAAAATTAATTTAATTTAATTAATAAAAATTTAAGTTCTACACAGAATTTATTTTTTTGAGAAATTAAGAAGAGATTCATGCAAGGAACATTTCTGTAAAATTTGGTTAAAATTGGTCCAGTAGTTTTGGAGGAGAAGAATTTTTAAAGATTTTTCGAAAATTCAATTTAATTAAATTTATAAACAATTAAGTTATACACAGAATTTATTTTTTTGAAGGAATTAAGAAGAGATTTATACAAGGAAAATTTCTGTAAAATTTGGTTGAAATTGGTCCATTAGTTTTGGAGAAGAAGATTTTTCGAAATTTAACTCAATTAAATTAATTAAAATCAAGTTCTGCGCTGATTTTATTCTTTTGAATCAATTTGGTAGAGATTCATGCAAGGAAGATTCATGTGAAGTTAATTTGAAATTGGTCCAGTAGTTTTGGAGAAGAAGAATTTTAAAGATTTTTCGAAAATTTAATTCAATTAAATTATTTAAAATTCAAGTTTTTAACAGATTTTATTCTTTTGAAGGAATTTGGTAGAGATTCATGCAAGGATGATTCATGTGAAGTTTGGTTGGTATTAGTCCAGTAGTTTTGGAGAAGAAGATATTTGAAAATTGTTAATGCACGCACGGACGCACGACGGACACAGGGCCATGACATAAGCCCCGCTGGCCTTCGCCCGGTGGAGCTAAAAATATTTGCCCTTGCTTATCCCTATATAAATGATGATCCAATGACCAATCTTGATAGTAAGTTTGTTTTAAAGGACTTTGTATGAAAAATTACAATGAATTGATTGTATGATAATTTTTATGCCCCCGATAGGGAGGCATCATAAATTTGACTTGTCCGTCTGTCTGTCTGTCTGTCTGTCCGTCCGTCTGTCCGTCATTCCATCCAAAAACTTTAACATTGGCCATAACTTCCTTATTATTTAACATATTCGCTTCATACTTTACCACAACATTCCTTGGTACATTACCTTTCTGTAGGCACATACTTTGGTGACCTTGACCCCTGGATGACCTTGACCTTGAACATAGATTGGCCATAATTTAAAATCAAAGCAGTGTCGGGGCATTGTCATCTTACAGTGACAGCTCTTGTTTAACATCAATAAATCATTGGCTAAATTAAAAAATATCTTAACTACAGCTTGAATGAGCTGCATTTACGGCATTTTCGAATATAGCTGATGAAATGTAGTTTAAGATTATAAAAAAATATTCACAAAAGAATAAATTTTAAAAGCACAATGACAAAATGTTTTTGACTCACAAACTTCCATAAATTCCTACTGTCTATGCACATGATTGAAAAACAAATATAATTGTTTAACAGCAATAAAATGCATCATTAAAACAAAGTAAGTTTGTGAGGAACAAAAAAAGTAAGTTTGTGAGAAACACTGTCGCCTGGCTATTTTATTTTCATGCAGAAATTTGGTTAAAGTGTAATATTAAGAAAATGACTCCCTCCCCCCCCCCCCCCCCCCCCCCCATTTGTATTTTCGAACCTCATTCACAGAAAATCTGGATCAGCAGCAGCTACAAAAGTTTCAAAAATGTTTAGGAAAAAGAAAGAACCACCATTTTCTTTTTTTGTCGAAGAATTTTCTGGGCTACAGTGTACATAAATCCTATCTTGCAGGAGTATGATAAAAAAGACATGTATCTAAAACAACTTTAATACAAAGATATGTATCTTTAAAATATTGGAATGTAATAGAAGTTTCTACTCTCAGTTAAATAAAATTATACAAATATCACAACATTATGAACTAGATTTTGTCAATAAATGTGACTAAAATAAAATTTCTATAAATACCCCCAGCAGAATTTCTATATTATTTGTTAAGAAAACTGGAGTTCACTTAAAAGAAAGATTTTACTCATGCACCAAGGAAAATTCACATTTCAGAGTTACATTCAAAACAATTGTAAGTTTATTCTGTATCGCTGCTTTTCAACAAAAACCTCGTAAATGCACCTTAAAACAAGCTGCAGTTACAAAGTTTTTGTTGAAAAGCCACAATATATGCACTTACTATAGTTTTGCACCGAGCTCTCTTAGTTGAAATTTGTTTTTGTTATGCCCCCGTATCGAGAGATTGGGGGCATATTGTTTTACTCGTGTCCGTCTGTCTGTCTGTCTGTCTGTCCGTCCGTCTGTCTGTCCGCCTGTCTGAAAACTTAACCTTTGCCTTTTCTCCAAAAGTATTTGACATACAAAGCTCAAATTGGGTATGCAACTTCATTTCAATGATATCTATCTGTTCCATGCAATTTGTCAATTTGTCAAATTGCATGGAACAGATAGATATCATTGAAAGGAAGTTGCATACCCAATTTTGAGCTTTGTATGTCAAATACTTTTGGAGAAAAGGCAAAGGTTAAGTTTTTGGACAGACAGACGGACGGACAGACGGACGGACAGAAAAATTATTATACGGTCAAATTATTTGACCTTCCTCAATGTCATCTGTTTACCCTTAACAACCCTTTACTCTACAAAAACTTAACCTTTTACTCCGAAAACTTAACCTCTGCCCTTTCTCCAAAAGTATTTGACATACAAAGCTCAAATTTGGTATGCAACTTCCTTTCAATGATATCTATCTGTTACATGCAATTTGACCTTCCTCAAGGTCATTCCTTAACCCTTAATAACCCTTTACTCCACGAAAATTTAACATTTTAGAAAAATGGCCATTTCGGGGCATCTGTGTTTCACAAACACATCTTGTTCACATTTGAAATAAATCATATCCATATCTTTATGAAATGTTTAATTCTAGATGAAACTCATTAGGAATGGTGACGATTTGACTGAAAATGTTTGTATGGATAGACAGACGGACAAACAAGCTGATTCTTGTACATAAAAAAAAGTAATGGTTTTCTGGGTTTAAACATTTGAACAACAAAAACACAATAACTATGTGAGCAAAGAACTAGTGCAGCAGACAACATTACAAAATTTGATGAAATAGTTTTAAACCTTTCCCAAACAGCAAGAATTTAGATGGTCCAATACAAAAACCTACTGCAAACGACAAAATGAATATTAATTAAGGTTGAATTAGTGTAAAATATAGCACAGAAAATATTGAGGCAAAAGGAGAAACTGCTGTTAATCAGCAGTTTCTTCCTTTTCCCCAATGTTTTCTCAAGCGAATTCTAATAGGGACTTCAAAACAAGGTCTTGTTTGGGAGAGGGTTAATATTAACATATTCAAAAATTAAATTAGCTATGAACAACAAAATTAGGTAAAACTTCAAGATTAATCTAATGTTATGAAAACCCTGGTTATCCAAAACAATCTTTTGTCTAATCATTCCAATGCACATTTCTATAAAAAGAAAAGTAAAATGAACAGTCTTTTCGTCATAGTTACATAATGTCAGAAAGAGAAACCTATAGATAAATTGTGTTTTGAATTGTTTGGTACAGGATTAAAGCCCAAACAGTATTATTTAACCAATTTCTTCAGTTTCCACAATGTTTTCAAAAGCCTTTATCTCATGAGGCATTAAAAGGCATTGGTATGACTGGAAATGACTTAAAGCCCATTCCCAAACAGTTATATCTTTTGACACTCCTATGAGTCAAAGTATTTACCAGCATTTTCTCCATTTGTCTCAATATTTCCTGTACTACATTGTTCACATATCTTATCATTCATTATCTTACATTTTGTTGTCTGCAGTCACTTTCAATTTGGAACATCTTTATATTTCTGTTGTCTATTGACTACTTATTTTTATCACATTCTTTTTCTATCACAAATCGTTATCAATAAAATCACCTCTGCTAGAATTCTATTTATATCACAAATGCTCAAATACAACAACTAAAATAAGCAAAAAAAATATAATATAAAACTGTGTGGACGGAATAAAACTACCAGTAATACTTATACAAGTGAGCTACTTTGAAGGCTTAGCGCAAAACTATTGAAATAATATGTGACCCGTCACACTGAAAGGGTTTTCACTTTTATGTAATTTTCTAAATCCGGAATGTTTTTCCTATCTTACTATATGTTCATTTTTCACATACAGGATCTGGTTGAACTGTGGTGACTCTGACAAGTTTGTCAAAATTCAGATTTTTGGAGTTCAGATAAGGTCCCTTTTAGAGTGACGGGTCACTTATATCAGAGCTACAGAAAATGGGGGTAAAGACATTCTAACATTGTAAATTAAATTTCAAATCCTATGTTGTGGCTACTCATTTGAATCATCTCATTGAGACAATTCCAATGAGTACCCACAACATAGGGTTTGATGAACAACAAATCAAATTTTGCATTTCGAAAGGCTTTACCCCTTATCTGGAGTAATGATATATAATTACAATAACTTTTCCCTTAGCCTTTGACTAAATATTGACCACATTTTCATTCCCTTGTCATGCTAAAAAATCTTTAATTCTACTTTGGTGTGAAATCAAAGGTCTAAAAGCACTGTAATGCAGTGAAGTTTTAGGTCCAAATCTCTAATGGGGAAAACACATTGGATTGTATCAAAATTGGTTTCCTTGATTTTCACCAATACAAAAATATTTTTGAATCAGAAAAATAACCTAAAATTACACAATCATAATTAATTTCTATTGTTCAATGTTAAATATTTCCTAATTTCATCTAAAGTAGACTCTGAAATATTGTTTCCCGTCGTTGCCGTTAGCTCGAGAATTGACGAATTTGATTTCAGAAGATCACAGAGGAGTCGTCCCCCTTTTTCAGTCAGACCAGCACTTTCCAGCTCTAGCGCCCTAACCCCTGTATTCACCATTAACCCTTTAACCAAATAATCCAGACCATCATCTCCTATATTCGTAAAGTCTAGTGACAGAGTCTTTAGTGTGTTGTTCTTTTTCAATGCTTGACCGAATCTTTCCCAGCCTTTCACAGAGATGTCAGTATTTCCGTTAAGGTTAAGGGACACAACAGTTTTGTTGTTTTCAAGCAGTCGACTGAGTTCCGTGATTCCAGCGTCGGATATTTTTGTGTCACCGAGATCGATTTCTCGTACTTTACATAAGTTTTCTTCCTCTTCCTGCATCACTGGTTGTCCGGAGGCCTCCTGGGCGCGAGCTTCAGATGGTGTTAGATACCCTGATGCCCGACGTAAGAATGGGAAAGGATCCTTAGCCTTTAGAATAGCATCAACAATCACCTTACAGCCTACATTTCCTATCGGGTTACCATTTAATCTGTGAAAGAGAAAGCAAGAAATGTTTAGCCCTTGTCATGCTGATCAAAGAATATTCTTGAGAAAGATCAGATTGCACTTATCCAAAGTCTGATCTTGGTCTACATTAATTATAAATTTCCATATTTTAAATTGGATTCATTTTGTACCGAAAGACTAACTACAATTGGCATGTCAGTCTTTCCAACACTTTGACTTTAGATGTTAAGTTGGCTCAGACTAAAATTCAACAGGGAAATATTGTTAGAAAAAGATTATTAATTAACTTACATGAGAATATCAAGTTCTATATTTTTCTTGATAGCAGGAGACAGATGTGTCATGGCTTTCCCACTCAGCTGGTTCTGACTAAAATTCAACAGTTTTGGGCAGGACAGCGTCACTTGAAGCGAAAGTGCTACATTTTGGAACGCCATGTCATCGAGCCCTGTGTTTCTGATAGTAAGAGAGCTGATCTCATCTTTCTCCGCAATGTAGTTACACAGTTGCGTGACCTGGAATGGTAAATGAATTTACAATGTAAAAAAAATATTGAAGAATTGCCATTTCCATATTCCTTTCCAAAATGATAAAACAAACATTAATTGATTAAGTTCTATGATATCTTTTAGTTAAGGTCATGGGGCCCGTATTACTAACGATCATACGTTTGATTTTTGCATAATTACTTGTAACAAAAGCCCTGATTGGCTCAGTGGGATTTCTCGTGCAATCAGATGTCTTGTTACATAGTTTACACAAAAACTTGATCGTAAGATGTTTAGTAATACGGGGCCCTGTTCTTTTCGTTGTTTTTGCTTTGTGACAAATAATTGTTAAGAGACATGATCATATTTAGTAGTCTATTAGATATTGGTCATGGTGGGGAATCACTTTGACAAAACACTTTTGATAATTTTCAATGAATCCGTGAATATGTTGTTGTGTCACATGATTCTCCACCATGTTGGTGGAATAATGTAAACTGTACCTGTTCATCGTCAAGTTTGACTCCATTCAGTTCTACAGAAGACTGATCCTTTATCAGAGGTAGAACACTTCCATCTAGTGGGACCGGGGGTTTGACAGAACTTTGTAAATATTAAGGGAAAAGGAGAAGATTGTACCTGTTCATCGTCAAGTTTGACTCCGTTCAGTTCTACAGAAGACTGATCCTTTATCAGAGGTAGAACACTTCCATCTAACGGTACTGGGGGTTTGACAGAACTTTGTGCCAGACCAGATTCCTTGAGAAAATTTATGACAGAAGATGTGAAGCAAAAAGTACCTGTTCGTCATCCAGTTTGACTCCGTTCAGTTCTACAGAAGACTGATCCTTTATCAAGGGGAGAACACTTCCATCTAGTGGGACCGGGGGTTTGACGGAACTTTGTGCCAGACGAGATTCGGGCCTGGAACCTTCTGCAGCAACATTCTCTGGGTCATTACCTGTAAATGTATAAAGCGTTTGAGCTGGTATTTGGGAACAAATGTCTGTTAAGTGATTTGATATCCAGATCCAATTCTTTTAATGTTCAGACTGGTCAAAGTCAGGTCTTATTCAAGAAAAAGTTAAATTGAGGAATACTTTATTACATTAATTACCTTATGTCAATACCTTCAGAATTGTTTCTAGAAAAAATATATTAAACAAATCAATATGTATTCTACTCACCACCATGCATATTTTCTCCATCACTTTCACTTACAGATTTGGCTGAAAGTACAAGTAAAAACATATTGCCTCAGTCTTGACAAACTTTTGTATTGATCCAATGCCATTAGCTGACAATATGCATTACAATTTAGTATTTCATTAATTTGTTCTTGTTACTTAATTAATCTATTGCAAGTCTCCTCAAATTTATGTAAAGGGGAATGACCATGACCGTTATCGGTCTAAAATACAAGTCTAGGAACTTAACACATTTTCAAAAGGCAAAATTTTTTACTGTAACAAATTCAAAGATGTCAATTAAAAGTGAATAAAATCAAACATTTTTTTGGTCTTTCTAGAGGTAGGAAATGATGTGAGAAATGAAACAACAAAATATGGTTTGGTTTGGGGTTTCATGCCGTTTTCAACTGCTATGGTCATATCGCGCGATTGGAGCACCTAACCGTGGATTCCTGTTGTTTCTTATACCAGTACTACCAAAACACCCTAACCGAGCTTCCAGCTGCACCCCCACATAGGTTCACAATATCAAACCATTGATGGGTGACATTATGGTCAGAAAGGGTATTTGCTGCGGCAGTGTATCTAACCCGGGACTTCTCAAATGAGAGGCAGATGCTCTACCAACTGCGTCATGGCCGCGGTCCCACAACAAAATATGGCAAACAAGAAATTAAGCTGGATGTACAATAAGACTGTACCCACCTTGACTTGAGGCCATTTTTTTCTCGTCCTCTGTTTCTGACTCTGATTCCTGAATCACTTTTACTGTACAATATGGTACAGAAAATATTGAGGCAAAAGAAGAAAATGCTGATCATCAGCATTTTCTTCTTTTGTCTCAATATTTTCCCAAGCTTTATCAATAAAAGACAACAAAACCAAGTCTACTTTTAACCTTTTCCAAACAAGAAATAGTTTTGACCACCCTAATAGAAAGGGCTTGAGAAAACACTGAGACAAAGGAAGAAAATGCTGGTAATCAGCATTTTCTCCTTTAGTCTCAATATTTAATGCGCTACATTTTTCATAAATCACATCTTTAATGAAAGCTTTTTTGTTGTCTGAAGCAGCTTTCGAATTGGTCTACAGTAAATAGTTTACATTTAAGAAAAAGTTGACCCACCTTGACTGGAGGCCATTTTTTTCTCGTCCTCCGTCTCTGACTCTGATTCCTGAATCACTTTAACTGTACAATATGATACAGAAAATATTGAGGCAAAAGAAGAAAATGCTGGTCATCAGCATTTACTTCTTTTGTCTTTAATATTTTCCCAAGCTTTATCAATAAAAGACATCAAAACTTAGTCTATATTAAACCTTTTCCAAACAAGAAATGATTTTGATCTCCTCAATAGAAAGGGCTTTAGAAAACACCGATGCAAAGGAAGAAAATGCTGGTTATCAGCATATCCTCCTATTATCTCAATATTATTTGCACTTTATCTGATCTTTATTCGGTCTCTTTCAACATCCATTCTGTGCTCTGTAGCAGCTTTCCAAACTAATCTAAAATTTGTTGCTTAGCAATGGCTTGAGAAATATTTAACCCACCTTTACTTGAGGCCATTTTTTTCTCGTCCTTCGTCTCTGACTCTGATTCCCAAATCACTTTTACTGTACAATATGATACAGAAATTATTGAGGCAAAAGAAGAAAATGCTGATCATCAGCATTTTCTCCTTTTGTCTCAATATTTTCCCAAGCTTTATAAATAAAAGACATCAAAACTTAGTCTATATTAAACCTTTTCCAAACAAGAAATGATTTTGATCTCCCTAATAGAAAGGGCTTTAGAAAACACTGATGCAAAGGAAGAAAATACTGGTTATCAGCATATCATCCTACTATCTCAATATTAATTGCACTTTATCTGACACATATTCTGTCTCTTTCTCAACATCAATTCTGTGCTCTGTAGCAGCTTTCCAAACTAATCTAAAATTTGTTGTTTGGCAATGGCTTGAGAAATATTTAACCCACCATGACTGGAGGCGAGTTTCTTCTCATCCTCTGTCTGTGACTCTGAATTACTTGAACTGTACAGAATAACTCTTTTGTTACATTATTTTCCAGTCTTGTTTAACTTTAACCCTTTCCCAAATGGCAAAAATTTAGACTGTTCCAATCAAAAAGTTACTGCAGACAATATAGTATATGTTGATTGAAATAGACGTTTTGTGCAGTATAACAAAGAAAACATTAAGGCGAAAGGGGAAATTGCTGATGATCAGCAATTTCTTCTTTGGCTTGAATGTTTTCCCAAGTCCTTTCTGTAAGGGACGTCAAAACCAGGTCTTGTTTGGGAAATGTTTAATAAATATTTAACCCACCTTGACTGGAGGCCATTTTTTTCTCGTCCTCTGTCTCCGACTCCGATTCTGAATCACTGGAGCTGTCTGATGAACTGTCAGAACTACTGTCTTCTGTTTCTGGAAAATCAAATTATTCTTTGAGAACTAAATTCATATAACCCTCTTCCTAAATACAGGGTGTCCCAAAATATGTGTCCCCTTTTTAAAAATCTATAAAATTGGCGAATATTGTCACTGAGTAAAATAAGTTACATAGGTATGAAGGGGACATGATAAAGTTTTGTTTGATATATAGAACATCTATATTTACTTTGAAATTTTATTTCACATAACGTTTTAAAAAATATGTCATTTTTAACTGTTTTGCCAAATGACGTCAACGACGTCATCTTTTTCATTTAGCAAAGTTTCTTTTTCCAAGCTAAGATGATCAAATTGATCCTTTCAATTTTGTCTTCCATGGCCATTGTGGCTTAAATAGATGCAGTGAGAGTCTTTACATCATCTAATTTTGAAGGGATGAAAATAATCATAAGAACTAGAGTTCAAAATGAGGAAAGATGTTGTTTCACTGAAAATTTAGATGCTGGTGCAAATGGTGCTGTAAAGGGGGATAGTTTTTGCAGAGACAAACTTTTTCTAAAAGCATGTTGTTGAACATATTAGGAAAGTAACTATGGATGTTCAAGCGCGGATCCAGGTATTTTTCCCAGGGGGGGTTCCGATCTTTAACCCCTTTTTTCGCCAAATTTCAGGGGGGGTCAGGCCCCTGACCACCCCTGGATCCATGCAGATACATGTCATACCATGAAGGACTAAATATAACAATGGTTTGTAGTGGCACACAGGGACGAATGACGCAGCTTATATGGGACATAACAAGCAATCTTTTTAATAACCTCTTTTTTCGCCAAATTCCAGGGGGGGTCATGACCCCCTGACCCCCCCTCTGGATCCGCGCATGGATGTTTTATATATCAAACAAAACTTTATCATGTCCCCTTCTTACCTATGTAACTGATGTTATCTGATAACAATAGGTTGTCAATTTTATAGATGTTTAAAATGTGTCTATATATCAAACAAAACTTTATCATGTCCCCTTCATAACTTTGTAACTAATTTCACTCAGTGACAACATTTGTCAATTTCATAGATGTTTAAAATGGGGACACATATTTTGGGACACCCTGTATTTAATTCATAGATAACCTAATTGAAAGAAGTAAGAAATGGCAGAATTAATATTACTAAATGTATAGATTTTGTGTTTTATAGCACAAAAAGCTTGGTGACCTTGCTTTTGATTTGAAAATGGCGCATTTTTAAACATTATCAGACAACAAAATCTTAGACTGATCTAAATTCATAGGTGTTGCAGACGACAATTTTAAGCAACTGAAAGTTTTCTTTTTTATACTTTCTGAGTAGAAAACATTGTGGGAAATGAAGAAATTGCTTTTCAGAAGAAATTTCTCTATTTTGCACAATGTTTTCCAGAGCCATTATATTGTAATGCATCAAAAGGCATCACTGTGTGCTAATGTGTCGCCTTTATGGCATTATCAAGACAACTATTTGACCAATTGAAATCTCAAATTAATTGATCAAAAACTTTGGAATTTAGAGTTCAAGCCGATGGACAAACAACAACCCATGAAATAAGACTGATAGGCTTTGATAACATTCAAGTAATAAAATTTATTTTATCCCTTTCCCAAACCACAAAATTTCAGGGTGCTCCAATTCCAAAGCTGCAGCAGACAACAAAAATAAGATTGAAAACCATTGGATTTGTGTAAAATTTAGCATAGAAAATATTGAGGCAAAAGGAGAAACTGCTGCTTATCAGCAGTTTCTTCTTTTGCCTCAATGTTTTCCCAAGCCTATTCTATTAGGGACATCAAAACCAGGTCTTGTTTGGGAAAACTTTATGAATACTTTACCTTCTTTCTTTGTTGTTTCTGGTTTATTTTCCGAGCTGATCGACTGCATCACAGACTGGGGTGGGGGTTCATCCATTGTAATTCCCCTCAGTGGCATCTTTAATTGCTCCTCAACAACAGGCGACGGAGGCTTTTGTTCCGTCGGTTTTGCTTCAGCAGGGCGTGGCGTACTTTCACTGTCAGTTTCCGTCGTAGTTGTATCTCCTGAAGAACTCGACTCCTGCTTTTGCTGTGGTGGAGCTACTGTGCTCGTAGCCGCAGGCTTAGCAGTTTCTTCATCATTTTGGTTTTGTATAATTTTCGTTTCCGTTACAACTTTGGTTTCTGTTGCCGTGACAACCGCTTTTGGAGATTCGACCTTCTTGTTATCTTCGTCAGATTCACTTTCAGAGCTTGATCCAGAACTTGAGCTTGAATCAGATGATTGAGGTTTCTGCTCTGTTTTGGAGACAGCTGGTTTCGTTGCTTCTTCTTTAACTTCGACAGTAGCTTGTACAGTTTCTACTACAGGGTCTGATTTGACTTCTTGTACCTCTTCTTTCTTGGGTTCCTCAGCCTTCTTCTGCTCATTGACATTATATTCTCCATTAGAACTGGAACTACTCGAAGAACCAGTTGATGACGTAGATGATCGCCTTTCTGTTGATTTTCCTTTTTCCTCAGTAATTGTTGTCATCGGAGTCACAGCTGGTTTCTCCTTTTCCTTCTCTGCTTCACTCTCTGTAGTGGCCGTGGTATCGGTTGTCGTTGTGGATTCAGTATCAGAAGACGAAGCTGGTTGTTCAGATTTCTGCTCCTTAACAGGACTGGGTGGTTCGGATGAATAACTTGTTCTAGATTCAACCTCGATCACTGACTGCTCACTGGACTGTGGTTCGTCCTTCTTAGGTGAGAGTAGGTTATTATCACTCTCTCTCTGTAGTTTAATAAGCTGTAACTGCTTCTCATATGAAGCCTGAATCCTCTCCTCCTCTGCTTTTCTCTTTTGTTGTTCCTCCTCCCTCTTTTTATCCTCTGATTCTTTTCTCTGCCTAATCTCTGCTTCTCTCTGCTTTCTTTCTTCATCCCTTTTCATCATTTCTTCTTTTCTTTTTCTATCTTCCTCTTCAAATCTTTTCTTCCTCTCTTCTTCCTCCTTTTTCTTTCTATTTTCCTCTTCTTCTTGTCTTTTCTTTCTCTCCAATTCCTTCTCCTCCATTTCTTTCTTCATTCTCTCTGCCTCTTCCTTTAACCGTTTATCTCTCTTCTTCCGTTTATATTTTTCATCTTCAGTATCTTCAGAGCTGCTGGAGCTTGACGAAGATGAGCTAGTTTTTCCGCGTCGCTTTGGTTTTGGTCCTGATGGTGGTCGGGGTTCGAGCGTGCTCTCAGTGGCTGTGGTTAGAGAGCCACTGGTGGTGCTGGTGGTGCTCCGGTCTGTGATGTCGGTCCTGTCAGACTTCAGGGGCTGTTCTTCCTTCTTTGGTGACTGAAAAGAACAGTCAGACTGTTGATGACTAAACCTCTTGTACCAAAATTCTTTCAAAAGACTTTGTTCCTTCATTTTGACAAACATGTCACAAGAGGTCAAACGAAAAAGCAAATTTTGTGGACGCCAATGCTCTCAGAGACAATATTTTTGAAAATATGACCTCTTAATATAATTTTTACTATCAATCTTGACCTTTGTACCACTTGCCAAATGGAACATAAATGTAGAATATTCTTTCAGACAGAAACAGACAGGGCTACTATCTTTTGCCCCTAATTTTGGATGAGGGTGCATAATAAATAAATTACTTGATACTTACTTTTACAGGTGTTGGTGTTAAAATCTTTGCTGATCTGGGTGTTGAAGATCGAGACGAAGATGAGGAAGAGCTGGAAGATCTTCTTTCTGTAAACAGATTCATAATTTCATTAAATATTTCATCAACCATTAGATACTAAACACTTCATGCATCGTCTGACGTCATACGTGGCAATGAAAATTTTCAAAGATATACCCTATTCAATTTCTGGGCATCATCCGTGACAATAGAAATTGACGTGGGATACCCTCGTCAATTTCCCCACAAATGATACCCTAGTTGCACAAAATGATTGGTTTAGTTTAGTTTATTGGGGTTTTTCGCCATTTTCAACTGCTATGGTCATATCGCCGCAGCTGGAGCACCTAACCATGGATTCCTTTTGTTTCTCAAACCAGTACTACTATAACACCCAAAGAGAGTCTCCAGCTCAAACCATTGATGGGTGACATTTTGTCAGAGAGGGTATTTGCTGCGACTGGGACAAAATGTTTGGTATCCTATGATGGATGGAATACCTAAGTATTTCAATTTACTAACAGACAGATATCAGTACATGGAATTTACATTTTTTGTGTGTTTTTGAGTATAATAGACTATTGTAAATGAATGAATTGGTCATCATAAGCAATCTCTTCATTTTCAACAATGTTTTCCAAAGCCCTTATCTTGTAGGGTATATAACAAAGTAACTTATCCTACTTACCCCTAGGTTTTGTTGTGTGTACATCAGCACTGACTTTGAATGGTTCTTTTCCACCCTGCAAGTCTTCATCTTCGGAGGAGTATCCTTCAATCTGTGAAACAAGAGAATGAATGGTTAAAAAGTCAACAAGGGAACCATTGTATAAATGTTCATTGTTGGTTAGCATTATCCAGATGGTCAAAATTGCCTGTTCCGGTTATAGTTCCCTAATGAGTTATCAGAGAATTTAACCACAACAGATCATTTGGTCAATGTGAACCATAATTTTGTCGCTTTTCAACAAAAACCTCATAACTGCAGCTGCAAACAGCTGCAGTTATGAGTTTTTTGTTGAAAACCATTAATTTGTACAATTAAGCCTTGTTATCCTATTTAAGTTTAGGCTGGTGCAAAGCCAGGGAACAAATATTGTTATAAAGCCTAAGATATTGTAAAATATAAGATTGTAACAGAATTAAAAGCATCAAGGGAAAAGTAGAACATATCAATTCTCTACTTATACAAAATATTTTCAACAACGGAAACAATAATGATCACTTTAATAAATTTTTCCATCTATTTGTTCTTATAAACATCACGAGAAAAGGAGCAAGTATCAAATACATACCCTTCTATGATCTGGTAGAGTTCCTTCTTTTGCTTCTTCCTCTTCCTTCTCCTTAACATCAATCTTGACTGTCTGTCCGTTCTCGCGAACTTCGTCCACTTGTAGCCCGATAATTTGTCGCTTGTCCTCCGTTGAATCAGCCTCAAAGTCATCATCATATTTGTTTTCTGTAAATTGATTGATTAAACAGCAGTAGTACAATGTAGCAACCACAACAGTTGTTACTATACTAGGACGGAAAAGAAACGCCGGGTACATAAAATATGCAACACATATTTTATTGCTTTGCGTATGATATTGAAAATTTGTCAGATTTATGTGTTGTTCGCTGTCGAACGGTACACAAGTTTAAAACTACACAATACCTCACCTCTTCGCACCATGAGAGGCATGTGCTCAAATGCCAGAATCCCATGCAGAGGAGGGTCATTGAGTTTGCCCAAGGAAATTTTTAGTCTATTTGATACTGTTCAAGTATTCAGATCGATTTTTCAACGTTTACTTCAAATTGAGCAATTTGCATCAATGCCACGATTGCCAGAAGTCGAGCGGGGACAAGCTATAGCAATGCTTGTGCAGGGTCAAGGCCAACAGTAGGTTTATGCACATTTTGGTGTGCATATTTGAATGATTGAACGTCTTATTCAACGTCTGCGAGTGACGCCACGTCAGGATCGTTTAATGACATTTTCTCACTTACGTAATCGCCATCGCTAGCGAAACTGCAAATAACACTTTAGGCAGTCATATTCGCCATATTCATACCGATATGGCTCGAAACCGCTAGCGCAACAGTAGCCTATGAGCCCGACGTCCCTATGTCAGTCTGCTGCTAACTCCTGTCATCGTTAAAATGGGGTATTTTTTCACATGATCAGCATCGGAAATTGATTGAAACTTCAACAGCGGGTTTCATACAGATGGCATTTCTTACAAAAATGAATATAATAATGCAATAATACAATTTATCCCTTAAAACAATCAATATAGGTTACCCGGTGTTTCTTTTTCTTCCTAGTATATTTATTGTTAGTGTTCGACCTACTTTTTAGACCAATGAAATCGCAGCATATTTTCAAATTTTGCCACTATATTTCTCATAAACGGGCTGCCAGCTAGGTTATGTGAGGTCTATACATAGCTATGCCCCAGTTTCCAATGAAAAGCTAGCGAACAGTGAGTCAGATAAAGTCTGTACAGTAGATTCTATGCAATATATACATTCAATGCCCTGTGTGTATTTGAATGTTTATTTCGCGTAGAATCTACTAGATCCTCTTATATACAGCCTCTATCTAATACTTAGTCAACTGCCAAACTTCTTTTTCAATGATTTCATTGCACTTTCATAGCATTTTCTTCTATTATATAAGTAGATATATCAATAGTAAGTACACAGTTGTAAGAACAAATTTGTTACAGTTTTTGAAACAGAATGTTTGACAATATATATCCGCAAAGATGTAGAAAAGAGCCCTTAACCTTTTCCAAGAGAAGACTTTGTTTTGATGATCAGTATTTCATCTTTTATACCTCAATGTTTACTATGCTATATTGTATACAAATTCTTTCTTTGTCCCCATAAATTGTGTCCCATGCAAATTTTTCAAATTGAACCACACTGAAATTTCGCCACAGTTAAGAGAAAACAGATTTTCTAACGACCTGCAATAATACATTTGATTTATTGGGGTGTTACGTTGTTTTCAACTGCTATGTTCACATTGCGGTGGCTGGAGCACCTAACCATGGATTCATGTTGTTTCTCATACCAGTACTACCACAACATCCTGACCAAGCTCCTACCTGCTCGCCCATATGGGTTAAACCTTTCCCAAACGACAAAATTTTACGGTTATCCACTTCGAAAACAGCTACAAATGACAAAATGGATGTTATCTAAGATATGATTTGTGTAAAATATAGCACAGAAAACATTGAGACAAAAGGAGAAACTGCTGGTTATCAGCAGTTTCTTCTTTTGTTTCAATGTTTTCCCAAGCCATATCTATCAGGGACGTCAAAACCAGGTCTTGTTTGGGAAAGGGTTAATAGTAGACAGTAGGCAATAGCCACTTCATTATGTAGCCGACTACAGTTTGCTATTAAGGTTTCAACAATAGTGGTAGAAAACAATGATATTTGCTGTTTAGAAAGCAATTTGATGACTGAGCTAAGATCTGGAAAAACGTCTCTAATATGGAATTTGAGAACAACATGGTTCCAGATCAGCCTGTGGATACAAGAGGTCTGACCAGTAGAGCTGGGACGGGTAGAAATTTTGTACCCGAGTACCCGTGGTTGTATTACCCGCGGGTACTCGAGTACCCGACGATGATTCAAAAACACCAAGTTATCTTTAAATATTTTTTTCATCTTGGCACTTGTTGGCAATACATGGCTTCAAACAAACCACGCTTCGTCAACGTCTTCTTCAAAAAGCAAAAATTGGCAATTCTTTAGTCTTCCTCAAGACAACGAGAAGACGAAATGCAATATGGGAAATGTTAAAACCTCGCATCTACAGCTTGAATAAGCTGACATTAAGAGATTTCGATCCCCTAATGTGAATTTTAGTTCATGTTCATGACACTTGCTAAATATTAGGATTGTTTCAGGCCCGTAGGAACAGGGCCGCGGGCGCCAAAAAATGCCGAATTTTCCTTATTTTACGTTGAAAATTTATGGAAAATCCAATTTAACACATCCCCCCCCCCCCCCCCTATTCAGACACAAGGGCTTCAGACAACCCAATATGAAATTGCTTCCTACGGGCTTGTGCTTACAGATTAAAAAGGTAGGCCTACTCCAGTCTGAAAATTCTATCATTTCCAGGGGCGTAGCCTGGAAGTTTGAAGCCAAGTACGTTTTATCGAGACCTTTTCACGCATATTGACGCCTTCTAAACCGAAAAGCTCTTGAAACCCTTTCGGAAAACGAAGATATTGCTTGTGACAAGCAATTTCTGCATTTTCCACAATGCTTTCTAGATAGAGAGACCAAAAATGTAAAATTACATTCCCTGGAAATTGTCGTCTGCAACATCTTTAAATGAAAGAGTCCATTTTTATCGGATCGTAATGGGTTTGGGGGTGCCGGGCATGTAAGGGTCTATTTTTCACACCTTTTCTTGGAAAGACCACTGGACGCACTTTTTTAACGTACCCCATTCCCCCACCAGGGGTTTTCTTAGGCATTTTGGGAAACGGAGTCTGGCCAAATTGCGAATTTTTTTAAAGTTCAAAATGGCTAAAAAACTCATTTTTCAATGGTGACATTTACCATTTTAAATAGATTAGGAAAATTTGAAGAAAATTTGCTTTGGGAACACAGCTTTTTGCTTTGGGAATGCCTCCGTTTTTAGGAGACACAGAAAGCATAGGAAAACCCCTGCCCACACACACTAAAGTATCCCAAATATATAGGGGTGTAACCATTTCAAACTTTTCGGATGGTCTTCTTCCGGCTCATAATCAAGTAAAATGTTGACCCACGATCAAAAAGGCATGAATATTATGAACTTGTTAAAAAAGGCTTTCCCTTTAGTTAGGTCATATAAGAAACCGGGTACCGGGTAATGATTTAGTACCCGGGTACTGGTGTTACACGACCCGATACCCGGGTACTCGAGTACTCGTCCCAGCCCTACTGACCAGGAACCATGTTGTTCTCAAATAGCTTCATCAAGGTCTGTAGCAACCAAATGAGAATAACATGGATTCAGGTCAGACTGAACTTCAAGTCACATACTGATCTTGATACATGAAAATCTCAAATGGTATAAGAGACCTTTTTCCAGATCCTGACTCGTTTTGCAGATTTGACAAACATGCTTATGCATATACAAGTACTAGACATTGCAGTTCCTATTTGAATTATTTCATGGTTCTTTGATCCATTTTTATGGTAAGCTGGTATACCGTATAGCACTTAATTTCTGCGGGGACTTTATTCTGCTATTTCTGCGGTCCTTGACGGTACCGCAGAAATAAAATCCGCTGAATATTAATACCGAAGATAAAGATTGTTGTTGTTCTTTTATTTTATTCAGTACATGGGAACATTCAACAATTACCACTTAATACAAATCATAAAAAACAATGGGGTTCTTTCCCATTCAAAAAAAATGTAACTACATCTTAAATTAAGACGTAGATAAGATGTTTTTGTTCATCCACAAATAACGATTTGACAAGTTATACTGATTGATAACAGTTTGACATGGTTTTTCTTTTCACACCTATCTGTATACTGCATTGTTTCCCATAACGACTTTATAGATAAGTGAATTGGATTATCCCTTAACCATCACAAGTAATTAGAATATTTTGTAAGCAACGTCTTTTAATTGACGCTGACTTAAACCGATTTCATAGCGCAGAAATAAAATCTTTAATTTTGCAAAGAGAGAGACCGCAGAAATTTGTTACGCAGAAATTTAACCTGGTTGATTTTAGGAAAAACCGCAGAATTTGGACCCCGCAGAAATAAAGTGCTATACGGCATTTCCATTCATGTGCTCATATTCACCCTCTTAAATTAAGAGCTAGATCTGATGGCCCTAGTAGAAATACTTTGGGAAAGCATTGATAGAAAAGAAGAAATTACTAAAAACCAGCAATTTCTTTTTTTGTCTCAATGTTTTCTCTGCTATAGCATAAACATGTTCTAATTTTGACATCAATAGTGTAACAGATTTCTAATTGGACTGTCAGTTTCTTTGTTGTTTAGAAAATAGTTTGAGTTTGAGTTTATTGGGGTTTTACGCCGTTTTCAACTACCAGGGTCATATCGCGGCGGCTGGAGCACCTACCCATGGATTCCTGTTATTTCTCAAACCAGTACTACCACAACACCCTTACCGAGCCTCCAGCTGCTCGCCCACTTAGGTTAACGATTTCAAACCCATTGGTGGGTGACAATTTTGTCAGAAAGGGTATTCGCCGCGGCCGGGTATAGAACCCGGGACCTCTCGAATGAGGGTCAGATGCGCTACCAACTGCGCTAAGGCCGCGGCCGTTTAGGAAATAGTAAATGTGCTCATATTATAAGGCAGCGCAAATAGCCTGGACATTAAGCGAACTATAATCACTATTTTTAACCATATTCAAACAAGTCATGATTTTGATGTCGCTTAACCCTTTCCCAAACTACAAAAAAATAGGGTTGTCTTATTTGAAAGCTGCTGCAGAAGACAAAATGAATGTTAGTAAAGATAGGCTTTTGGTATAAAATGCCAAAGGAAAAATTGAGGCAAAAGAAGAAATTGCTCATCATCAGCAATTTCTTTTTTTGCCTCAATGTTTTCTCTAACCTTTGCTATTTAGGGACGTCAAAACCAGGTTTTGTTTGGGAAAGGGTTGAACCTATATATTGTAAAGTTTTGATAAATTTTAAAACAAAAGAAAAAGATGATAACCAGCATTTTCCCATTTTAATTTGTGCTGTACAGAAATCCTGTTATCATCAACACCCATTTTGTCATCTGCAGCAGCTTTCAAATTGGAAAAGACAAAAGGTTACTGTTTGGGAGAGGGTTTAAACTTTTGTCAAGATGATCCCTGAAAATACTGAATGCATAGACAAAGATCAGTCTGCAAGTTCTTTTTCCAACAATAATTGGTTAAACCTTTCCCAAACGATAATATTACAGGGTAGTCGAATTCAAAGGCTGCTTTAGACGACAATATGGATGATCACAAGGGTCCAATTTGTGTAAAATATAGTACAGAAAATATTGAGGCAAAAGTAGAAACTGCTGGTTATCAGCAGTTTCTTCTTTTGTCTCAATGTTTTTCAAAGCCTTTTCGATTAGAGACGTCAAAACCAGGGTACCGTTTTACTAAGATTTGCGTAAGTTTTTGCGTAACTTTACGTTAAAAAATAACTTACACAAATTCTTAAGTGCATTTTACTAAACGATCGTAAGAAAATTTTGAACGTAAGAAAAAAATTGTCGTAACTCTAAAAATAAAACAACAATGGCGGACATTTTTGCTCTCATCTCGGTTTAGTTTTCCGACAAAAATAACAAATCTTGTAAAGTTATCTTTGCAGTATAGTGATTTTTATTCATAACTAGCGTTAAGAAGTTGATAAATAATGGAATAGGTTTGCAAAATACTGAAACAGGCCTGCACAGCATTGAGTGCAGCACTCGGCCGTGAACATTTGCAAAAGCACCGAGGCTGCCGCTATCTGTTCATTCAAGTCAACCTCAAGAATGTTCCTTTCAAATCTCAAAGCATAATTTTGATTTACAAGTACTGACGAAATAATGTTAACTTAAAATGAGTGTGGAATTGAGCGATTTATGTCTGGGCTGGGCCCGTGTCACGGGGCGTGTGTTGTCCGTGTGGACTGGGATAAGAAACGTAGAACAAATTTAATATTTTGTTCACAACTTGAACAGGAACACGGATCAAACTCAAATAACTACATAAAACATACCATTGATAATCCATTTGGTTTTCGGATAAAAAGAATTCCACAATCACTTTCCTAAGTTTCCTCAATCCAAAGTGTCCTTGAATAGTGTTTGTACAAGTGAAGTTTCCATTGTTTTTACACGAGAACTCGTCATATGTTGTGTTTGGTAAGGTGGCAAATTCCAAAGATAACAATGGCCTCGGTTCATAATACAGGCCTATCATTTCCTTGAAATAAGTTGACTACCCATTCATCTCTTTCCTTGCCTGTCAACAAAATCCACTCTTTTCTATGCTGTTTACATCGGTTGTTTTACACGTTATGAATGAGGTCAGCATATGCCAATATATTACGTCACCACAGCACATGATAAATTTTTGGGGTGCACAGGGTCTCATTAAAGAAATTTAATCGAGGATAAAAGAAATGACAATAATTAGGCTTTATTTTCAGTGTTCTGAATCATTTAACATGCATTACGGGGCGTTTTAAAGGTAAATTTCTGCACTGGCATTAGTTACGAAAAAACGTACGCAAACTTTTTTTGATCGTAAAGTTACGCAAAAACTTACGCAAATCTTAGCTGCGAACATTTTAGTAAAACGCACTTACGCAAATAATTTGAATTTACGTTCAAATCTACGAAAAATTCTTGCGTAAGTTCGTTAGTAAAACGGGCCCCAGGTCTTGTTTGGAAAAGGGTTTAATTTGACTGCCTTACATTATCTACATTATTGAATAACTATTCAAAAGTTCTAGATGATAATATGACCTTTTCTGATGACATTGACTTTATTTAGCATTGGAGGAAAATTCTTTCTGAAACCCTTTCCCGCCAAGACCTGGATTAATAACCAACATTTTGTTCTTTTACTACAATATTTTCTGTGCTACAATGCTACCCTATATTCATCAGCACCTATTTAGTCGCTTGCAGCATCTTTCAAATTGGAATATCCTAAATATTTGCTGTTAGGGAAAGGGTTAAAGAAATAAAAAAAAAATATAGATGAAATGATAACAAATGAAGACAAAAGTACTTTAACAAATTATTTATTAATGTGAATTTAAACATAACAAAAACTTGGTTACACTTAAATACTAGTGAAAATAATTAACACAGCACTAAAGGCAAGCAGCATTCAAGCTTGACTAGGTGGGTGTCAAGGGACCGCTTCCCTAAAATCCTTAAGTTTGATTTTTAAAGCCACACTTAAACAAGATGAATCAAGGTGACACACCAATTACTTGTACTAACAAATTCTTCAAACAGCCTCCTGAACTCTAAATGTTGCTTGAATTGGGCTTTACACTATGACCTAGTTATTTTACCCCAGTAATTTTTTCAGCTCTTTCATGAATGACAAAATTTTAGGCAGTTCTAAAAGCAAACAACCATTGCAATGAAAATCATCTAGTTTTTCTAGAGAGCAACATTTTTTCTTATTCATCGAAATGTGCATTTTAGTCATAAATTCCATTACAGTTCCATCTGATTGAAAATTCAGTGTTGACTTACAGTAACATCTGACTGGTACCAATAACCTTTTCTTTGGACCAATTAAATAAATGTTTTAAAGATTCTGTTCAGCTATAAAAACTGACAATTAGACCACAAGGACACCACATTTCAGTGCAGAACCATTTTGCAGAACCATGTGTTTGCAAATGCTTCACATGGAAAATCAAATATATGACTTATATATGAGATTTAATTGGTTAGATTATATATAACCGATTTTGGTTTTCCCAGTATCATAGATGATGCCCTATAACTTGTGCCTATCAGATGTTACTGTTAGTTAACACCAGATTTTAATCACATTGCATTACAGTTTTGTAAATGTTTAAGCAGATGACATTTCAGCTGAGGCTATTCCAGAATCATCTGTTTTGTAACCACTTTTTCCTTTTCCATCAAAACCTTCAAACAGACTTCCTCCAGAATCTTCTGCTTCCAAATCGTCTTGGTTACCAAAGTACATCATGTCATCATCAACAATTTTCCTTGGAACTTCGATAAGCGGCATTTTCTGATCGTTCTTCATATAGATTACTTCAGGCATTCTGTAGGTAAACTCTTTCTTCGGTACTTTGTCCTCTGGCTGTTCTTTGTAACTTGTAAATCGTGTGGGTTTTGGTGGAGGAAGGATTGGTTCTGAAATTGACAACAAAATATCTTTTATGTTATTGTGCCTCATAGTCTAGAAAGCGATTCAGATGCATCTACTTTCTTTAATGTCAGAGATGACTTGCAGATGTGAACAATGCAGAGGTTGTTCACAAAATGTTAGAAATAAAACTTTAATTTAAAGAGATCAATGTGGGTTTTTTATGCATGTGCAGATTTAGCATTATGTCTGAAGAAAACATTATTCAATCTCAAGTTTCTTAACAGATTAGGACAACTTTGTAAATCACTTAAAATTAAATGAAAATTTGTTCATAGGATTAGCTAATTACTTTTATTCCTCCACTTGAAAGTCTAACCATGAATTAGAAATAGAATCATTGATTGACAACAGTGAAATATCAACCCTTTCCCAAACAAGACTGGTTTTTGACAAAGGCTTGGGAAAACATCAAGACAAAAGAAGAAAATGCTGATAATCAGCATTTTCTTCTTTTGCCTCGATATTTTCCGAGCCATAATATACACAATTTACATATAAATTTATAACAATTTTGTCCTCTGATGCAGCTTTTAACACTTTCCCAAACAAGACCTGGTTTTGACGTCCCTAAAAGAAATGGCTTGGGAAATCATTGAGACAAAAGAAGAAACTGCTGATAACCAGCAGTTTCTCCTTTTGTCTCAATATTTTCTATGCCATATTTTGCACACAATTTATCAGTAATAACTTCCATTTTGTCATTTGTGGCAGTTTTTGAAGTGGATCACCTAAAATTTTGCCGTTTGGGAAAGGGTTAAATTGGAGAAGTCTAAATTTTTGCAGTTTGGGAAAGGTTTAACAACTTACTAGGTTGAGGTTTAGGAGGTTCTGGTTTGGGTTGAGCTCTCTGTAGTTGCTGTTTAGCTTTAGCCTCTTGTTCTGCCAGTCTTTTAGCAGATTCCTGCCCTTCTTTCAGTAGCCCATCCCTAGCAGCCGCTTCTTGTTCAGCAAGTCTCTTAGCCGACTCCTGCCCTTCCTTATTTAGACTATCCCTGGCTGCAGCTTCTTGTTCGGCCAGCCTTTTAGCAGATTCCTGCCCTTCCTTCTGCAGGCCTTCCCTAGCGGCCGCTTCTTGGGCAGCTAACCTTTTAGCTGTCTCCTCGCTCTCCTTTTGTAATGACTTCTTTGTCTGCTCCTCTTGTTCAGCTAATCTCTTCTGAGTCTGCTCACTTTCCTTCTTCAGCTGATCTCGGGCTGCTTGTTCTTGTTCAGCAAATTTCTTGGCTGATTCCTCACTTTCTTTCTTCAATTCTTCTCTAGCCTTTTCTTCCTGTTCCTGTAACCGTTTAGCAGTCTCTGCACTTTCTTTCTTCATAGTTTCCATTGCCAAGGCTTCTTGAGCTGCAAGCTTTTTGGCAGTTTCTTCACTTTCTTTCTTCATTTCTTCCTTAGCCTTTTGTTCTTGTTCAGCCAACCTTTTCTGGGTTTCTTCACTTTCCTTTTGTAGTTGCTCCCTAGCCTGAGCTTCTTGTTCAGCAAGTCTCCTTTGAGTAGCAACACTCTCTTCTATCAAATGTTCTCTCGCTTTTTGTTCTTGCTCTTCCATTCTCCTCTGACTCTCTTCTCTTTCTTTTTCCATATCTTCCTTTGCTTTTGCTTCTTGTTCTGCAAATCTTTTCTGCGCTTCATCAGTCTCTTTTTGTAGCTTTTCTTGAGCTTCGCTTGCCTCTTTTTGCAGCTTATCCCTATTCTCATTCACTTCTTTCTGCAGCTGTTCTCTGTTTTCCTGAACTTCATTCTGTAAAGTTTGTCTTGATTCTTCTGCTTCTTTTTGTAGCTTATCCCTAGATTCATCCGCCTCTTTCTGCAGTTTCTCCATGTTTTCATCTGCCTCCTTCTGCAGTTTCTCTCTTGTTGCTTCTTCTTGTTCAGCCAATCTCCTCTGACTTTCTTCACTCTCCTGCTGCAACCTCATCTTAGCATTTTCTTCTTGTTGCATGATGTTCTTATGAGTCTCCTCACTGTCTTTCTGAAGACGTTCCCTTGCTTCATTCTCCTGTTTTCCAATTGTTTCTAGAGTCTGTAACAAATGATCATCAATCTGTTTCTTGGTATCCACCAGCTGCTCACTTATTTGTGCTTGGGTTTCGTGAAGCTGGTTGTCAATCTTCTCCTGTGAATGAATGAGTTGATCAGATAAAATCTTCTGATTTTCCTCAACCTGCTTTGAAATTGTCTCTTGAGCATTTGTCAAATCATCTGCAATTGTTTGTTTAGCATCTGACAGCTGGTTTGACAGGTGCCCTTGAGATTCAGTTAATTGATTTGATAATGTTGTCTGGGATTCCATTAATTGAGCTGCGAATGTTGTTTGAGACATTTTCAGCTGTTCGGCTATAGTCTCTTGGGACTGTTTCAATTGATCAGCAATCATTTCTTGGGATTCTTTGACTTGATCAGCAATGGATTGTTGCGATTCTTTAAGTTGGTTGGTGAGAACTTCTTGTGTGTCTTTCATCTGATTAGTCAGAGTCATCTGAGACTCATCTAACTGATCTTTGAGAATTTTCTGCGAATCTTGGACTTGTTCTCCAAATATCTTCTGAGAATCTTGAAGCTGATTGGCTATGACAGTCTGAGCATCACTGACTAGCTCCCCAAAGGTATCCTGAGATTCCTTAAACTGGTTGGCTAAGATGGTCTGTGATTCAGTTAGCTGGTCTACAAGGGTTTTCTGTGACTGCTCTAATTGTTCATTCAAAGCTGATTGTGATTCTTTCAATTGCCCCGAGACAACCTCCGTTGCCTCTTGTAACTGTACAGAAAATTCATCCTTGATGTTGTCCTTGTGAGAATCAAGGGCAGCTTGTGCTTCTGTTAACTGGGCTGCAAACTCTTCATGTGCCAGTTTGAGTCGTTCAGCAAACTGTTGCTGCTGTTCTTGTAGCCTTAGACCAAATGCATCAAGAGTGTCCTGTAACAACTTCTCAATTTCTGCTTTACCTTCCTCAACTTTATTGTTGATCTCTTTCTTTGCAGAGTTTAGCTCTGTTTTAATTCCTCGTTTAGGAGAAGGAGAGCGGCCCCTTTTAGGAGATGGACTTCTGCGTCTTGCAGGCGATCTGCTTCTTGGTTTAGGAGTCTGAATGTTTATATTAACTCTATCTTTAGTATTTTTACTGGCAGTATCATTCCTTTTCAGGATATGTTTGGCATATGCCACTGAAACACCAGGTTCTTCAGCAATTTTCTGTTTGACTGGTGTAACCTTCTTTGGTTCTACAGGTTTTTTCTTAGGTTTTGGTTTCTTTTTATTGATATTTATGTTGACTTCTATTGGTCGGCCGACTTGAGTAATTGGATAATCAGGTTCTATATCAGAGACCTCATCTGCTGTCTCACAGTCTCCTTTTTGTGCTCGTTTGTCAGGCTTCTTCTCCAGAGAAACACTTTGTGAAGCATCAGAAACTCCAGCTATCAATGTTTCTATAAAGTTTTCAGTTCTTGCTAGTGTTCCTGGTATTGATTCAAAGCTTACATCTAAATCTTGTTTATTTCTTCTGAATTGTGAAGCTTCAGCTCTTTGTTTTTCCGGTCTCTTTCTTTGAGAAGGGTATCTCTTTCCAAGAGCAGGTTTATCTAGACAATTATGAGGTGGTGGATAAAACTTAGCTCTCAAATACTCCATGTCATATTTTTCTTGTTTTGGGACTTCCTTTCTTGAAGAAACTGGTCGCAAGCTTTTACTTCTCTTAAGTTGGGTTGTAGAAGAATGCCCCCAGGCAGACTTTGGTCTCATTGTATGATGGGAAGATTTGTCTTCAGTTGAGAAACTTTCCAGAAATTCAGGAGCAGAATGAGCCACAGACCTTGAACTACAAGAATCTCTAGAAGTATATGAGGAAACAGACATCGATGATACAGAAGAAGCAGATCTTTGTACACCTTTCTTCTTTTTCTTATTAAATTTTGGCGCATAATCACCAACACTAAAATTATCCATCTCCTCTTCTGCAAGTTCGGAATCTTCGTTCAGTGCTTCAGCAATGCCCGGCATCTGCACAGCATCCATTAATAATTCATCTACATCTATACCCTCTACAGGCCTGTACTTCTTCACCAGAACCGTGTCCGAGTTGTCGTTATACTCAACAACAGCGGTGATGTTGTCTACGGCCCCCTCGGACGTCTCCAGGACAACTCTGGTACCCAGCTCATTCACTTGGTTCAGTATCTCTATGTCCCTGGCACTCTTTATGTCAACTGGTACTGATATGCCTGCTGAAATACAAAACAAGGAGGTTCTTCTAGTATATGGGCATGTAAATATTATAATCTCAAGTTTCTTAATAAATGTACTCTCAGGCAATTTGTCAGTTCATAAACTTAATAAGGTTTTTCGTTAGAATAATTCGGAAATGCACATTAGAAGACTTTGTTACTATTTATGATAATCTCGGATTTTAAATTTTTTTACTTCTGTTTTGGTACAGTAAATCAAAAGGCATTACTGACCACAATTTTTCATCAATATCTTTAATTTTAATAAATGTGAACTATCAATTCAATGACTAACAAAGAACCAGTAAATTCGTTTTAGAAAACAAAAAAGTCATTCCACCATCAGATTCATTATTACTCCCTTAAAACTTAAATTTCTATCTTAAGAGATCAAAGGTCTCATAATTTAATATGGATGCTATATTAGTCTGATGGTGGATTTAGTTTAATTCCAAAAAATATCATCTAATGCATAGTGATTTGCATATGAGCCGGGATCTGGAAAAAAGTCCCTTATAGCATTTGAGACAGCCATGTTTTAAGATCAGACTGTGCCTAGGTGCAGTCTGATATGGATCCATGTTACTCTCATATAATTGCTACATATAATGACAAAGCAATTGGAGAACAACATGGTTCCAGATCAGACTGCATGTATATGCAGGCTGATCTGGAACCATCTTAGGCTCAAAAGCCTTAAGGGACCTTTTTCCAGATCATGGCTCATACATTTCAGTGCAATGTTAATTGATGTGCATTAATTGGTTACAAAGTTAACAGCAAGCACTCATTAATTTAGGGAAGCACTCCATCAATGAAAATGAATCAAGATTTTTGAAGAATTTTCAAGTTTTCAAGTTACAATGTTTGAAAATGGCTTGGGAGTAATAATAAGGTCTGATAATAGAATGACTTATATATAAGGTATTATATATTTTTTTTCCTATAAATGAAAGTTTGAATGTCTACAATATGAAAATATGATTGATAAAAAATGCAGAATTTTCAGTATTTTTCCTGGCTGCAGTCACATTTTTTATACTCAAGAAAGGAGCTAATCATTTCATTCACATTAGAATTGAAATCTGATTTGTTTGTATCTGTCAAATTGTGACTTTTCAACAAAAACCTTGTAACTGCAGCTTGTTTTAAGATGCAGTTACAAGGTTTTTGTTGAAGACCAGCAATATCATTCATCTAAAAATAGTCAAAATCTACTAGATATTTACCTTCATTACCCATCAATGGCTCCTGATATTTCTCGATGACTAGCTTTGTATCTGTCCTTGGTATTCCTCTTCTTTCGAGATATTTGATAGCTTGCTCCATATGTTTTATATCCCTTTTTAGTTATTCTATTGACTTACGGTTGTTGAACAAGTTTAACCCATTACTGCACAGTGATGCCTTTTGACTCCCTCTCAAGAAAAGGCTTGGTAAAACATTGTGGAAAATGAAATTGCTTGTGACAAGCAATTACTTCATTTTCCACAATGTTTTCTAACCCAAAATGGAAAGATTTTTTTAAAATTTCAACAACTTGAAATTGTTGTGTGCAACATCTTTGAATTTTGTCTAAAATTTTGTCATTTGGGAAAGGGTTAATGCCACATTCAACAATTTTCCAGTCATATTACGACAGCTAGTGCATCTATCAATGATGTGTTCCTTGCATTTTTACACCAGTTCAAACACAAAGTCCAATCCAAGCCATCAGCTGCTCATCTCATGTACAGGATTCTTATCCATTGCTGAGATGCAATTTGGCAATTAACTTTTGTCACACATCAAAAAGGATATTGATCAAGATGGGATATAAACCAATAACCCCTGGAGTATATCCTCGTTGTAAATGCAAAACCTCGTATCTCGTTTTTGGAAAATTTTAAAGGGGAGAGAAAAAAGTGTAATAACTTTTCCCAAACAAAAGTGTTTTACTAGAAATTTTGACATAATGTTCACAAAATTAATAATGTGTCATTAATACTGATCAGTAAAAATATCTCAAAACCTACCAGAATTGTCTTAACTGGACACAAGTTTGTACTTTGAAAATCGCAAGAATCAATCAAAAGGTTTTGCATTTACACCAACGATATTCTCTAATGATATGTAATGGGCCACTTTTCGGACTTGGCCAATAGACTCCACTTATACTACCAATGGACTCTCAATGTATATCTAATTGTATAGTATAGCTATACAATGAATATGGTATATATGCATTATTAAGTACAACTATTTCTGAATTCAATGAATGTTTTTAGATTGTCACTTGAAAGCAAATCCTTCAAGCAAAATTTCAGTAAGGAAAGTGTCTGTATCAATGATAAATTATAAATGTACATGTAGTAAATAATTCAAGTAACAAATATAATGAAGAACAAGAGCTGTCCGAAGACAGCACGCTCGACTTTCTAAGTTGCTTAGTATAAAGGGGGCATACCTCAAAATATAGTGCAGCCAGGGTCATGGGCCCTAGTAGTAAGGTAGAGTGTGTGATGGTGAATAAGTATTCCAAGTTTGGGTTGAATCCCTTTGATAGTAAAGAAGTTATTGATGTTTGAAAAAAACTGGTTGCAACGCCGACGCCGACACCGACGCCAACGCCGATGCCAACGCCGACGCCCAGGTGACAGTATAAGCTCTCATTTTCTTCGAAAAGTTGAGCTAAAAATGACAAGAGGATCATGATGGGAAAATATTTTCTAAAAAACTAGCAACTACTAGGTTCTTATCAATTTTTCTTTGAGTTGTTAGGCATCAGACTGTTTAAACTTAAGACATATCAAATTTGTGAGATGGATCAAATGAATCAGAATGAAAATATGAGATACAAAATTTAAATTTAAATCATTAATCCTCAATAACAAACATATCAATATCTTCATATCTTTCAAGCTTTAGAAAAACTTTTTGGTTTAAATAAAGCTTTTTCTCTAGAGATCTTTAAGAATTGGTACTATTTGATTAAAGGAAAAGGACTGATTAAAGATCTGAACATGTTAACAACCAGTTATCAATTTCTTCATTTTAATTCATGGATAAAAAGGAGAAATTGTCTTTCCTACAGTATTTTGTGTATAGCATTGATAAGAAATGAAATACAAGAATCAGGAATATATTTGAGACAGGATTCAAGAAAAGGCTTCTAATAGCATTTGAAACCAACCAGGATCAAGATTAGCCTGTCCCTGTTTATGGTCTGTGGCAAATGTAGAACAGCATCATGGAAACATGTACTGATCATGTTTCACAAATGCATAGACTAACCTTTTGCCATGGTCCTCTATAATGCTATAAGGGCTCTTTTACCGGATCCTAAAACAGTTGTATATGATAATGAGTCATGAAAAGATACATAAAGGGCTCTTTTACCGGATCCTAAAACAGTTGTATATGATAATGAGTCATGAAAAGATACATAAAGAAATGGAGATGATATCTTATTTAAAAAGAACAAGAGGCCCAGAGGGCCTTATCGGTCACCTGAATCAAATGAGCAGAAACATTTAAGGAAAATGTTAAGTTAACAAAAAGCGCAACCCCCCAGCACCACCATTTCTTGACAGTCTTTTTTTCTCTTGTACAAACTTATTTAAAGACTCAAATACCAAATGTGAATTCAATCCAACAATAGAACATTTCTTAATATGTACCCTATTTACCCCTTTTTGGCACCTTTTGGGCCCCAAAGGGAGATAACTCCATGATTTGTAAAAATCTGAAGCGTCTTTCCATTGGAATGCTTCCTGCCAACTCTGGTAGAAATCTGTCCAATGGTTCTCAAAAAGAAGAAGAAAATGTTCAACGTTAAGTAATAACGCTAACCCCTCCCATCCCCCATCCGCAGCACGGCCATTTATTGACGAGTTTTTATCTCTTGTACAAATTTTGTAGTCCTTGCCCTAAAGACTAACTTCCAAATGTGTATCCAATGCAACAGCCGGTTCATGAGTAGAAGATATTTTAAGATGTACCCAATTTACCCCCTTTTTGGCCCTTTATGGGACCCCAGAGGGAGATAACTCCATGATTTGTACAAAATCTGAAGCAGCTTCCTATTAGGATGCTTCCTGCCAAGTTTGGTTGAAATCCGTCCAATAGTTCTTAATAAGAAGTCGAAAATGTTAAGTTAACTAATACCGCGCCCCCCTCCCATCCACCATCCCCAGCACGGCCATTTCTGGGCGGATTTTTTTCCCTTGTACAAACTTTGTTGTCCTTGACCTAAAGACTCTAAATACCAAATGTGAATCAAATCCGACAGCCGGTTCATGAGAAGAAGATTTTTTAAGATGTACCCTATTTAACCCCTTTTTGGCCCCTTATGGGGCCCCAAAGAGAGATAACTCCATGATTCGTACAAATCTGAAGCGGCTTCCCATGGGGTTGCTCCCTGCCAAGTTTGGTTGTAATCCGTCCAATGGTTCTCAAGAAGAAGTCGAAAATGTGAAGTTAACTAATACCGCGAACCCCCCTCCCATCCCCCATCCCCAGCACGGCCATTTCTGGGCGGATTTTTTTCTCTTGTACAAACTTTGTTGTCCTTGCCCTAAAGACTCTAAATACCAAATGTAAATCAAATCCAACTGCCGGTTCATGAGAAGAAGATTTTTTAAGATGTACCCTATTTAACCCCTTTTTGGCCCTTTATGGGGCCCAAAGGGAGATAACTCCATGATTCGTACAAATCTGAAGCGGCTTTCCATGGGGATGCTCCCTGCCAAGTTTGGTTGTAATCCGTCCAATGGTTCTCAAGAAGAAGTCGAAAATGTTAAAAGTTAACGGACGACGCACGACGCACGACGCCGGACGAAACACGGTCGCAATAGGTCACCATGACCTTCGGTCAGGTGACCTAAAAAGGAAACATTGATGATCAGAATGTTTCAATGACTTTCATTGAACTTGCCATCCTATCTGATGACAAATATTCAGACTATTCTAAATTCAAAGAAGTTAAAAAAAATGAATAACAATGAGTTGTCCACAAACAATGTAGCTCCCCTATACCAGAGCAAAAAGGGCAAAGGTCAATGTCACAAAGTCATGGTCCTAGATGAAAGGTCTTAGTAAAAGAGTGAAATATCAAGGCTCTCTCTCTATAGACCTCTTTAATGTTAGATTTAAGTTTTTGAAAAATAGGTAAAACAATTAAGGCTCTAATTTCTCTTCTAGTGCATGAGACACAGGCAAGGTGAAAGCTTTGAAAAATAGGTCAAAGGTAAAGGTCACAAGGACAAAGGTCATCTTTCCCAAATAAAGATCCTGGCAGGAGCTATTCATGAGTAAAATATTAAGGCTGTTTTACAAAATTAATTAAAAAGATTTTTACGAGTATTGTGTAACAAGATATCAGATTGAACGAAAAATCAGATTGAGCCCATTAAAGTTTGGTTGTTGTGTAATTACGTTCAAATTAACGCAAACATTTTTTGAAAGTTTGTTGGTTAAATGGGAATTTGATGAAGATGACACTAGGCCTGTGACATAAAGTTCCTGGACATAAAGTGCCCATCTCCAGAAAACTTTGCCCTCAATTTCAACTTGAATTTAATTACTGAAGAAAATACAAGAAATTAAGACACATTCAAATTGAATTCACATTGCATCATAATAACAATTACTTATACAGCAACATTACAACAGCTCATGCCCACAAAATTAAATGTGTATTGTCTAAGAGACAAGTTTGTCAAAAACCCTGCCTTTTAGTCAGGAAAGGCATCCCTGGTTTTATCAAACCTACTAAAGGTATAGACTGACAGAGTACCAATGACAACACTCTACTTTTTGTATGGACATCAATATAAACATGCTTGTATGTTTCCATCAACCATAAAGTTGGTCAAAACTTTCAATTTGTTTTCAAGCACAAATATGTTCTATTTTACTTAAAACCACTTGGTGCAATGTGAATAGTTTATGCCACCTTTTTGCCAATGTGAGCAGAATCTATATTAGAGTGAAAACTACTGTTATTGTGCTTATAATGCAATGCTAGCTACACTTTGTTGACAAATATGTACAATTTAGTTACTTCTGAGTATAAGTAAGCAGTTGAATATAAGTAACACTAATTAAATAATTTTTGCAATTAAAAAATTAAGACTAATGCCATGAGGTCAAAAAGCAGTTGACAAAATAACATCATAAATGCAGTCTAAGATTCCTAAACAAATAATGGCAATATTTTTTTAGCTAAAAATAGACTGGGTTTACTGTTATGTTTTGATAAACTGTCATTGTTGTTATAGAATATCGTATATTCTGATTTTTTTCGGGAGAAAGGGCGGAGCCTAGTAAACGGTTATTACATTGAAGATTGAGGAGAAACAGCGTTTTCAATTAGCGGTAAATCGTCGGTGTTATTGCAAATTATTGTAACTGCAGCTTGAATCAATCTTATTTACGAGGTTTTTTAATAACACGTTTTACAATCGCACAGTCTTTCAATTTCGAAATGTTTTCATGCTCGTGCCGCACGTTTTTCCCTTATGTTAACCAAGATATCGAGAAGTAAACTCGTCGAATAACCTTTTTGGCTTAGCCACACCCTTTCAGGTGAATAAAAACGCAATATAACTACTGCTTGATTGTAGTTACAAGATTGTACAACAACACATGCGTGATACTATTGTTTGTCCGAAATTACATCACTGTTTACTTGATAAGATCGTTCCCTCTTGCATAACATGGTTTATATAATAGAATGAGTGCTCTCTTTGGAAAATTCATCATGTTTTGAAAGAACCAAAAATCCTAGGTACATCAAAATAAGCTGTGTACACACAAAAATTGATGAAATGTACAAAGGAACAAAATGAATGTCTTGAAGCCTGACATTTTGATATAGTTTTGATATGTTTTCTACATATAGTCAATTACACAAATTACTTATAGACTATAGATTTTCTGTGCTATAGTTGTATATATTAAATCACTATCCTCATTTTCACTGTGCAGTGCATTATTATATTGGCACCTACAAAATAAGCAAATCACTTCAAAATATTTGAAACACTAAGAGCAGCTTGAGCAGACTTATCATTCTATGGGTCAGGTCCAATTGCAATTTAAGAGGTGCTAAACCTCAATCAATCAATCATTTGCAATTTATAGAATGTTAATAAGCATCACACAAACTCAGCAGTTTTAGAGATGCTATTTGAATTTAAAATCTAGACAAATGTATACATTCATGCATAAAGGACACAGTGTCATGGCAATTAGATACCACTGGCCATTGATTGGCCAGTTGGGCAACAGATGCAAAGTGAGAGTTTGATAATATCCGACGCCTTTAAGAAGCTGCAAGTTGCATGTGTTGTGCAATAGCAAGCATTAAAGCGAAATCACTGTGTCAATGTCACACAAAAGATAATATCGTCAGTGGGAAGTCAAAACCTCGTAACTCCAGCTTTTTCAAGCTGTAGTTACGAGGTTCTGACTCCCCACCAACGATATAAAAGTGAATCCAGAAATAAGACTTTGCATTTGAGACTATCATGGATCCATATCAGAATACAGGCTTGCCCTCATATATATTGTTTTTACCCTGACCATTCAATTTCTATCAAGACTTGACCCTTTCCAAATCAATGCAAATTGAGATTATTTGGATTATGAAAGTAAAAGCAGATGACACAAAAAGTTCCACTAAAAACATGAATTTGAATTTAGATAATTTAGGGCAAACCTCTCCACGGTGGATAATCATGTGATGTAATATTTTCAGAAAATCTTCAATTATTTTGTAAATACTGGACCGCTTTGAATTTGGTTTCAAGCAGAGAATGTGGACAGACTTCTCGCATTACGTGGGTTGTCCCAGAAAAAAGTGGGACAATGTTTGTTTTTAATACAACAGTCAACATACATTGATATAGATTTATCATCGTTTTATATAACATGTTTGTGACTTGTGTGTGAACTTTTGAGTGAATTTCTCGAAAATCAACAAAATTATGCAGAAAATTAGGTTGTTAGTGAAGGTGTGGCGGCGCACAGTAACGTAACGTCATGTATAACGTCATGCACATAACGTCAATCTTTTCGAAGTACCTTCTTGTGCGCACAGTATCAGACATGGCGAAGAACAAAAAATCTTTGTCAGACATTCGGTCTGACAGTAATGAGTTACTTGTAAGACCGAATAAAATTTTGTCAGTCCGAACTATCATTCTCTAGCTTACAGGTCAAAATTAATGTCAGACAGTGGGACTGACAATAGCCAAAAAATTATCAGACCGAAGGAAATTTCATCGGACATGTCTGCCGGTCCGACGGTCTTCGCCATGACTGCAGTATACTTTCTGCGACCCTCAACCTACTTATTATATTTCTTCTTGAACTAACGTTGTTTTAGTTTTCTAATCTTATTTCAAAATATCTCTAAGCGAAACTCTATTTCCACGCTCATTCTTAAATATAGTCCAATATGAATTCGAATTCAAAGCCAGGAAATACGAAATATTAGGACTTGAAGCAAAATTATGCGTTTTAATGTCATCTTCATTCGAAAGTCAAGTCACAGCTTACACAAATTATTCAAGGGCGATCCTATCCATTTTCCAAAAGGGGCAAGGCGTTTCAAAATGACAGTTTCCCAGGGGAAGGGTGATGTCCGACAAAACTATGCGCATAAACAAAATATGAAGCAAAACCATTTTGTAACTATCTTTTAGGCTAAATTTCAGCGGAGATGACGCCCATGGGTCCCCAACCTGGATCAGCACATGCTATCTTTCTGTTGATTTTCGACAATTGAATGTTAAGCAGCCCTATACGTTTCCCGGTTATTCAGGAAGCTCATAATACTGTTTGACGTCGGTCGACGTCGAGAACGTTTTAATTTACATTCGTATCTGCAAATTTACTCTTCCTGTGCCATGCTCTATTTTCCATCGTTGTAAGTAGCAACCCACCAAAATAATGCTTGTGCCGTTTGAACACAAACGTAGGAGTTACTCTATCTCGCTATTCTGCATATGTCACTTCTTATTTTCGTTTATGAAGGTGCCATTTCTTGATCGACGCAATATTTTTGCTCCGCGAATTTCGTCGACGTCGTAATTTTAAGAGAAGGTGTAGTCACACATTTTTACAAAACATCAACATTAATGACGCCATCTACATGAAGATGTCAGCGAATTATCTTCGCATCATTAACTACACGAAGGTGTACTTTTGGTGGCATTATTATTGCGAAAACCAGATCATCTATAGAATTTGCGAACGTTTGTCAAATCAAAATGTGACGTGCTCCGGGTACCATTACCACGTACTCCTTTTCGTTCAATATTTCGTAGAAATATCAATGTTTTGGCATTGGTTGTATACCAAACAGTGTTAAAATGTTTGAATTACATACTGTATTAATTTGAAATCAATCGGACGTCAGATTTAGAAGATATTTCAAAAGTCTCACTTTTTCTGGGACAACCCTCGTAGATGGATGTGGTTGATTTCTGAAAAATCAACAGTTAAAAAAGTTATTGAAGATAAACCAAAATTTTGGTTTATCTTCAATAACTTTTTTATCAGTTAATTTTTCAAAAGTCCAACACATCCAGCTTATTCCTTGCATTTTCCTTTCTTCTCTGCTTCAATCCGAATTCAAATTGGTCAAGTATTCAAAAAGATATTAAAGATTATCGGAAATTCTGAGTCAAATGATTATACACCATGCTCTCTCCAAGCAATGTTTTTGCAATGTTATCAAAAATGTCTCTCTACCATAGAGTCCTCAAATCAGAAATTGTTTGGCAAAGGGTAAAGTCGTGCAATTACACATTTCAATAGTACAGAAGAAAATAAAGAGCAAGATCAGATTGCTCTTCTAGGCAGGCTGATATTATTTTTCATTCATAAAGGCCACTTCAAAATAGAATGAGCACAACAGTGATGGGGGCCATTCTAAGTTTTGAGCTTTTGATGATTATGCAATATACAAAACTAAACAAAAATGAGAAAATAAAGATTACAAATTATGACAAAACTATGCACAAAAATTGTAGGAAAGCATGCTCAGATAAATTATTATGTGTAATAAGACATTAAAACTGCATTCAAAATCACAGGTGACCACTTCAAAAAGACTAAAATTTTCTGTTAAAGTTCCCAAATTCTATATATCATTTTCATTAACAATTTTTGTTCAATTGATTTTGTTCTATTAATCAATTACTTAATTATAATTTCCATATACTATCATGGCCATATTTCTACAAACTTAAACAGAAACTTAAAACAAACTCAAGATGTTCATTACTACTTTTATTCAATAAAGAAACTAAGGTGGTAAAATTATTTCATACAAAAATTCAGGTGTAATTAAGAGATTATTAATTTAAATCTATTCAAAATTATTAACTGAATCAAGTAATGTAAATCAAGCCATTAACAAGGGCAAAAAGCCTATTTATACTACATCCACAGAAAAGCAAACCTTTAAAGTCCAAGACATGTTTTGAAAATTAAAAGCCATTGCCATGTAAAAAGACAGACAAATAGCCTAAAAAGTTCCCCGCCATTTAAAGTCAGAGAAGTATTTGAGAAACACACAAAAGCAACACAAATACCTAATTGATCAGCAAATGCAATAATATTCTAATTGCCACAAAACATGGTTCAAATTTAGAATATCTTTTCAATTTATTGTCATTTACGCATAAACTACACCGTTCTCCATACACGAACAGACGCACAGATTAATAATTTGATTGTTCAATTTTATTTCTTGTGAAAGAAGGTCCATACAATTTTGTGAAAAAAACATTTAAATGTCAGTAAATATTGTCACTTTTACCCTATACAATCACAATGATATAACACATTTTTTCACTTGTCACTTGTTTGTTTTTCATAATCTAATGATTATGACAATTTGTAATTTTAGAGCTTTTAGAGTTTTTGAAATGGCCGCCTGAAATGCAGGTCACATGACCTTGATAAGGTCACATGACCGCATCACTGATATGTCACCGTCTTGGCCACCATTTTGGATAACTCCATCTATTTCGAATCTGCCAATTGATTGATGAGAAAAGTATACAAGTAGTGATTATTTGAGTAAAAGGGGAATTAAACAGTTCGTCACAAATTCTGAAATTAAGCTTACTTGTTTTCTTTCAACAACAATATTTCTACAAAATATCTAATGGGTACAAACAAAGATGAGGAAATGATTGAGTATTTTCTGTAAATGATGGATGTCAAAAGGTATAACCATTCAGGTTGATAAAAGTAGATGATACATTTTTTTCAAGGTTAGCAAACAGGCTGCTTGTAAAGCCAGTTTAGTTGAGTGCTAATGTCATAATATGCTATAATGTAATGCTATATTATAGCGTTTTAAAACACATTTGTCGCATTATTTGAATGAACCAAAATATGAAATACTTGTAATGGCCAAAGAAAGAATCATCAGATTCGTAGAAGACATATATCATCACCTTTTAACAAAAACCTCGTTACTGCAGCTTGAAGCAAGCTGCAGATACAAGTTTCTTGTTGAAAAGCAATGATATGTAGTCTACTATTTCTATAATAAGCTAGATGGCTCAACAGCCAACAATTATGTAAGACAATTCAAATCTTTGCCTATTGACAAAAGTAGACTGTTCCAATTTGAAAGCTTCTGAAGATGGCATAGTGGATGTTGATAAAGATCAGATTTGTTTGTGATATAGTGCAGAACATAATGAGACAAAAGGAGCAAAAAGATGGTAATGAACATTTTCTTCTTTTGTCTCATTGTTTCAAGTCCAAAAGTTTTTGCGTAAGGTATATCAAAATCGTGGCTTGTTTGGGAAAAGTTTTTTCTTTAGGTTGTCCCACACTGCTAGCATGGATTCTTCAGCTGCCAAAACGCTCTCCAAGATGTTGCTATGCAATATATTTTAAACATGGGTGGATTCAAGCTCATCAATACCAGACTGAATATTAAATCTGCAGATATTATGATAAGAAATACTGTTCAAATCTAAGCTGGATTAAAAGTGGTCTGTCCATATGAATTAAAAGTTTTAAACTGGTCAATAGGTATCTCAAAAACACACAAACACACACAGAAAACAGAGACAATTATGGTTATCAGCATTGTCTTCTTATTTCCCCATGATTTCTAAAGCTTTTTCAAATAGGGTAATACAGTCTATCTTATATCTCAAGATTGTTTCTTAAAAATTTGAAATGATTAATGGCAGTATGACAGAGGAAGTTATGAAAGGTGCCAGACCAGTTAGTCACACACATGAGAATTACAGAATCATGAAAAATACACTAACCTTCATCCTCAAAGTCATCCTCGTAGTTATCTGAAAATAGAGAAAAAAAGTTTTGAGAAACAACATTTTTAATACTAACTTCAATTTTTGAAAACATGGCTTTGATATATTCAACCTTAAAAATACAATGTTAAGAAGTTTTAAGAAACGCAAAATGCTGTTTCACCCATAACCAGAACATAAAATTTGGGAATGTTCAAATTTAAAAGGTGCTGTGATGACAATTACAAGTTAATGAAGATTTAAAAATCATTCAATTTTGGTTTAGAAAACATTGTGGAAAATGAAGAAATTGCTTGTCACAAGCAATTTCTTCATTTTTCACAATATTTCCTAATCATTTTCTTGTAAGGGAGTCATAAGGCGTCACTTTGCAGTAATGGGTTAAATGAGAATTGTTATAATTGTTTTATTAATAAACCAAAACAAGTGTAACAATTCTTGTTTAATTTTGAAAACATGACAATTCTTGTACAATTTTTGAAAACATGACTTGAATATTTGACCTTGACCTTTATCAATGACTTTAGCCTTGGCATCACATTAAAGGACTTCTTTATATGAAATATAAAAGCTCTGTCACAAGCATCTCTTGCAGTTAAAAATCTATGATCTGGGTTAAAAGTTTTGTATACAAACAGTCTTCTCTTAGTTAATTTGATGGACTTTACCATACATTGCTTGGTATACGTTACTGACTATGCATTTGATGAAATGAAATGTAAGCAGGCTTTTTTTTCAGTTGTAATGGAGAAAACATTGTCAGAAAAGGAGAAAATGCTACTTATTAACCTTTCCTTCTTTTGTCTCATTTTTAATTGGACGTCCGAAAGGACGTACAATTCTTATAACCACTTTTGGACAGGCGAAATGGGTTTTCATTACCAAAAAACCCTTTCTCAGACTCAATTGCCAGTTGACCAAAATTCAAAATAGATTTTGCGACCATACAGGAAAACTGTCGTATCTTTTCCTACTTTCTATGTGTTCTCTAACAAATACTATAAGATTCATTGGCCGATTCAATTCATGCCACGTCTTAACCAACTTTATGATCTTTTTTCGATTTAATCATTTTCTTGTAGTTTTTTGACTTTCGTAATATTTATTGTGTAAAGGGTAAGATCTTTAGAAAGCGATACATGCATACACTATGGTTATAATGTAAACAGACACCCTATATCATCAGCAGCAGCGATAGCTCAAACGGGAAAGGATTAACCTCGCAAACTTTTTTCAGTTTGAAATTTGGAACGCCGTTGGTTCAAAACCAGTTCGGATTATTTCTTCTGTAAAACGTTTGTTTTTCTTGATGTGTTTACTGAAAACACACATTTTAGAATGATTACCCAATTTAATGCACGTATTGTGTATGATAGGTTCCTTTTCTTTGATCATTGTTGTTTAAGTCTTTGACATATTTAAAGGAACGGGGTTTCCACGAGACGTACTTTGGAACCAGGGTTTTGAAATTGATTATCGGGGAGTGAGTTCATTTCGCAACTCGGGTTCGACTCGATGACAAATCGGGGTTCCATCTGAACAGCCTCAGATGAGACACTAGTGAAATCCACCTATTCAGAAAAATAGTTGCTCTTACGAGTTTTTTTTTTCTCCAGCATCTGTACCACTGATACTGGACAGTATCATGGCCTATTTACACACTGATCGATGGTCATGACAACAATGATTATTACTAGTATAAGACTAAGTGACAGCGATCTGTATTTATTTCGTTTAAGCGACCCGTTTACGTGTATTGAGCTAAGAAGATGAAGCAATGGGTCTGCAACAGATGGTACCTGGATGATCGTATGAATATGTTTACAGATAGGGACATTGCTATTCTATTTCGTTGATAATGATATGAACATTTAAATTGCTTATTGCACTCCACTGCCATTTTCCCGACGGCACGTTCCCAATTTCTTCTTTTTATGCACATCTGTAGATGTAAGGATGCTGCGGTAGTACTTGTATGAGGAATCCATGGTTAGGTGCTCCAATTCATCTGGTATTTTGTTTCAGGAAAAGTATGTATTGAATTTGTTTTGTAACCACAACCAGGGAAAACTGCTATCGTGTTTTTTTTCTTTTTTTATTCTAAACAGGAATAAAAATCAAAGTGCTTGGAGCACTATATTTAGACGCCTCTCATTGATTGAGCGGAATTGTATGTAAATGATGGGCGTTTCATTACTTTATTTCGTTGAATTTGTGTTAAGATCGATTCTAAATCACTGCGGTCGTTTTTTCGCCAACGATGGTGGAGAAAGAAGTCGAACAAGAGTGCCATGGTCACAATATACGCCGCCACTTATAAAACTTTAGACAAAAAAAAAAATGACATTGACAAGGATTTATAAATATTCACACAAAAACCTGTAAAAAGGTGTGTTCACAAAAAGATTTTTATAAATATCCAGTCAAAAACCTGGAAGGAATTGCGTTCACGAGACTGAAATATCATTAAGCCCTAGAGACTAAGATTGAAGGGGGCATAACTCAGGCAAAAATCAATGAACCATAAAATCCTTACTTCATGCACATCTACCAATTAAGGTAATAACATCCACCAAGTTTCATAAGGATCCAGTCAGAATCTTAGAAGAAGTTGTGTTGACAAGGCTGCAATTTCAATCAGCCCCAGAGACTAAGTTTTAAGGGGGCATAACTCTAGAAAAAATCAATGAACCATAAAATCCTTCCTTCATGCAAATCTACCAATTGAGGTGATTGACCAAGTGTCATTAATATCCAGCCATAAACGTAGGAGGACTTGCGTTGACAAGACTGCAATTTCAATAAGCCCCACAGACTAAGTTTTAAGGGGGCATAACTCTGGCAAAATCAATGAACCATAAAATTCTTCCTTCATGCACATCTACCAATTGAGGTGATAACATTGACCAAGTTTCATTAAGATCTAGCCAGAAACTTAGGAGGAGTTGTGTTGACAAGGCTGCAATATCAATAAGCCCCAGAGACTAAGTTGTTAAGGGGCATAACTCAGGCAAAAATCAACGAACCATAAAATCCTTCCTTCATGCACATCTACCAATTGAGGTGATAACATTGATTAAGTTTCATTAAGATCCAGCCAGAAACTTAGGAGGAGTTGCGTTGACAAGGCTGCAATTTCAATAAGCCCCAGAGACTAAGTTTTTAAGGGGCATAACTCTGGCAAAAATCAACGAACCATAAAATCCTTCCTTCATGCACATCTACCAATTGAGGTGATAACATTGACCAAGTTTCAAGAAGATCCAGCCAGAAACTTAGGAGGAGTTGCGTTGACAAGAAAAGTGGAAGGACGTACCGACGGACGGACGGACGGACAGACGGATGGACGGACGGACAGACGGAGAAGATGACGCCAATATACGTCCGCCTCCGGCGGCGTATAAAAAAAAGATGATTAAAAAGAACAATGTCTGAGTAGAATTCGAACCCAGGGCCTTCCGGATATAACATGTGTAAAGAGTACAAGGTGAGTGCTCTGCTAAGTGAGCTATCGCGGCTTTCATTTATGTAGCGCGTTGGCTTACATTTTGAATAAATTGCTTTGTAGCGTACTTTTTAAAATCAATGAAAAGTATAACTGACGACAATACTCATAGTAAACCGAAACAAGAAGACAAAAGTGCTAATCGCATGGCCTTAATTGAATTTGGTAATCAAATTAATAGTGATTATTCATAGCGACAAATCAGTTGTCTTGAAACGGCAATCAAATCAATTTGAAGCCTGAGAAGGGTTTTCTGGTATTAAAGCCGATTTCGTATGTCCGAAACCGATCTTATAGAATTAAACACAGAAGAATGAATAAAATATCTTTCGTTCATGTACAATCCCGCTCAATCAATCAGAGACGTCCAATTACAGTGCTCTCAGCACTTTGATTTATATAGCTTTCAATATCAGGGACATCACAACTAGGACTTATTTGGAGGAAATGCACAGACAAGAGGAAGTGAATGTGTCTTAACATGCATGTCAAAGGGTGCAATCATGCTTATAACTCTTTCCCAAACAAACAAATTTTAGACTACTCCAATTTAAAAGTTGCTGCAAATGGAACAATTAAAATGTATTTTGTGCTAAAAATAGACAGGGTTTACCATTATGTTTTGATAAACTGTCAGTGTTGTTTTAATACCTCGTAACTACGGCTTAAATGAAGCCGTAGTTAAGAGATTTTATAACAACACACACAAACTACTTTTTGTTTGTCCGAAATTACGTCACTATTGAAAATGTATTTTGTGAAATTTATCTGCATTTTCTTCCTTTCGCACAAAGATTTCTAACATTGTGTTTCAATGGAATTTCAAAAACATGTCTTATTTGTGAAAGACCAACTAATAACAGTTAAAATATGAAAAAGGGCCCTCATGTGATATTTGAAAACATTACCAGACGGCAAAACTTTGGACTGTTCCAACATGAAATGTGCTGCAGATGACACTTTCAGGTTGATCAAATTTTGAAAATCTTTCCATTTTGAGTTAGAAAACATTGTGAAAAATGAAGAAATTGCTTATTACAAGCAATTTCTACATTTTACATGATGTTCTTCCAAGCTTTTTCTTGTGAGGGAGTCCAAAGGCGTCACTGTGCAGTAATGGGTTTAGGTAAGGCCTGGGTAATGCACTTCCAGTATAATCGTTATATTTCGACTTATTCCATGATGTCCGTAAGTCTGAGAATTTTTTAAAGTACCTAGATGCAATATCGCCTGTTTTCGTAACCACTGAAATAATTGATCATGCTCAGATTTCTTGGAAATAATTTAAACATTTTTTGTGAAAATGTTTCTAAATTGTATGAAGAGTCAGCAAAAAAGACCTACAAGTCACAAATTCAAAATTTGAGAGCAAAGAAAATTTCTTCCCTTTTAAATCGTCTTAGAGTCTATTCGCACCATACAGATTTCGTTCCATAACTGATTACCCAGGCCTTACCTTAAACCACTCTGTCATTGCAGCCTGGTCAGAATCTATACAACTCTTTATTTGGAGGCCCTTTATCCATATTCCAGATCAAAGCAGAGTGTATGCATACAATAATTAACAAAACATACACGGTGACAAAAACGGTATAAAGCAAATAATTCATAATCATGAAGTTCTGTAATCTTAGCAAATAACCACAATCATGAAATAAGCATATCAAGTCTAACAAGAGCTGTCACTGTAAGATGACAATGCCCCCGACACCGCTTTGATTTTAAATTATGGCCAATCTATGTTCAAGGTCAAGGTCATCCAGGGGTCAAGGTCACCAAAGTATGTGCCTACAGAAAGGTAATGTACCAAGGAATGTTGTGGTAAAGTATGAAGCGAATATGTTAAGTAATAAGGAAGTTATGGCCAATGTTAAAGTTTTTGGACGGAATGACGGACAGACGGACAGACGGACGGACAGACAGACAGACAGACGGACGGACGGACGGACAGACGGACGGACGGACGGACGGACAAGTCAAATTTATGATGCCTCCCTATCGGGGGCATAAAAAGTAAGCTGTGGAAACAAAATCTAGTGTTGTAAAAAACAAGATGTGTGTTTGTGAAACATGCATGCCCCAAAACCAGTTTGTTTTTTCTTAGAATATTTCTTTGATATTTAACCTTGATGGATGACATTAACTTTGGTATCAAAAGATGTGCATTCAGGAAATAAATGGAAAAATCAAGACATGAGGTTAATGTAAGTTGAGATAAATTTACCCATTACCACACAATGACTCTTTCTGACGCCTCACAAGATTTATAAAAGCTTTGGAAAACATCGTGGAAAATGAAAAAATTGCTTGTGACAAGCAATTTCTTCATTTGCCACAACATTTTCTACCAAAAAAGACCAAAAATGTAAAATTCCATTCACTTGAAATTTTCGTCTGCAACATCTTCAAACAAGTCCAAAATTTTTTCATTTGGTAATGGGTTAAAAAAAAATTTGAAGTTCAATTGTGCAAACAGACAGATGGACAAACAGACAATGATAAGACAATATGCCCACAATATATTAATATGCAAGCATGAAAAGCTGAAACATGTGCTCATAAATGAAAATTGTAGATCTGTGAACATAACATAACCAAGACAATACTAAACAATAATATCTAATCACCCTTCACTGTTCCATTCAGTACATCTTCAACTTCATTTGATTTCTTATCAATAGATTTGTTACTGCCAACATTCGATTCAACCCTGAGAGGACTTCCAGTATCATTGTTAGATGAATTCTCATCTTGTAGAACTCTTTTCTCTTGGTCAATTGTCTGTACTTTAGTTGGATGAATTTCTTCAGTTATTTCTTCAGATTTACCACTTTCTGACACTGGTTTGTTGTCATCTTCCACGTCTGTTGAAATTTCTTCTGCAACTGATTCAATTTTATTATCAGACTCTGGACTTTTGAAATTGTCATGCCCTGAACCATTAGAATCTGGACTTTTGACTCCATGCCTTAAACCATTAGACTCTGGTTGTTCTGCCTCTTCATTCGTTACATTTGATTTATCATTAGCTTTAGATTTCTCTGATGGTTCATTGAATATGTCTTCCTCTATTTCATAGTCAGTATCTTGGTAGTCAACATCTCTCTTGGATTTATCATTATCAGTGTCATTTCTACTTCTTCTGTCAGTTTCTATCTCAGTTTGATCATATCCATTTATAGCAAGATTTTCATCATCTCCATTATTGGATTTATCTTTCACTGCTTCAGCATTGTCATGTTCACTTGGTGTATCTTTCTCATCTTCAAAATCATCCTTGTATTCGTTTTTATCGCCATTTTCAATGTCACTGTTTCCCTCCACTTCCACTTTACTCTCCTCTTGTTCAGGAGAGTCTTTCAGGGGAGTTAATCCAATTTTGGCATTCTTCTTGTCTTGAGGTACAAACTTATCTTTGATTTTTTGTTTATCCTTGTGTGAGTTTTCTGTTTTTGATTGGTCGTTTTCATCTTCGACAGAAATCACAATGTTCTTTTCAGATTCATGTTCCTCTTCTGATAGCATTAAATAATGTTGGAAAAGGGAAAATGTTAGTAAAAATGTTTTATAAGATGAAAAGTTAAAATCATGGTTATACTGTGTTCAACTGCAATAATGTTATCTTTATAATTACGGTATACCAATAAGCTGTTGTACATTGGTCAGTGTAAAAAATTCAAAGTATAGCTCACAATAAATGAACTGGCAGAGCATCTCTAGCCAATAGCTACAGATGCTCTACCAGGTCATTTATCTTGGGGTATTTGTATTTCTGCAAATACAAAGTTTTGTTTTTACCATACTAACTTTTATGGCAGTGCAAAATTGGACTTTCTACTATGTTGTAACCCTTTACCAAAGAAGTTTTGCTGTCAATGACATGCTTTGGAAATCTGTGTATTGATAAATATAGCATTTGTGTACAATGTAGTAGAGGAAATGATGATGGAAAAGGAGAGGAAATGCTGGCAAACAGCATTTTCTTCTTTTATATCAATATTTTCCCAAGCTTTTCCTGTTAGGGATGTCAAAACCAGAGTTTGTTAGGAAAAGGGTTTTAAACAACAAAATTCATATAGGGAAAGATGTAAAGCATCTATAGCACATATAAAGCTACACAAAACTGCATGGACTTAGATAAAGAGATACACAAAGATCATAACACATAATATGCAAATATAGGTTTGAAAAAAAGCACATACAATTCTGGAATACATTTTCTAGCGATTCATTATATAAAAGATTTTTTTTCTGATACTGGTCACCAGCATTTCCTTCTTTCCTTTCAGTTATTCTGTAGCTTTCATCATAGGTTTCAAAAGCAAGCCTTGTTTAGGACAGGGTTAACCCTTTCCCAAACAAGACCTGGTTTTGAGGTCCCTAATAGAAATAGCTTGGGAAAACATTGAGGCAAAAGAAGAAACTGCTGATAACCAGCAGTTTCTCCTTTTGCCTCAATATTTTCTGGGCTAAAACACACAAATTTAGGCCTTTTGTGATCATTTATTATGTTGTCTGCAGTAGCTTTGAAATTGGACCACCATAAAATTTTGTCAATTGGGAAGGGGTTAACAGTCTAAAATATTCATCAAGACTAATCCAACACAACTTACCATCATCACTTTTCCCGTTGACCTCTGGTTCCTCCATCTGGGTGGGAACCACTGGTGACCTTGGTGTGTTGTCAACGGTAACCTCCTCTTGTGGCTCTGGTGTTCTCTTCTTCTTATAGCCGCTCTTCTTCATTTTGAGACTCCTTGGTGGTGCTTGACAGCATAGCTTGCATCTGTGAACATTAAATGAAGGTGAGGATTAAAATAACATTTAATAATATGTATTAATGAGGGGTCAAACGCCTTTTTCAACTGCTTTGGTCATATCACTGATTAGCGACCCATAGGAGACTGCCAATATCGCTGATTGGCAACTTTCAAACAATAACTTTATGAAGTCATTTTAGGTCAAGGTGAATGTCATCTGTTCAAACTGCCTGATAAAAAGTATGATACTAAGCAAAAAAGTACATGTGCAATGAGTTTCAGTTTAATATTATCAAATAATGATTTTATACTATTTCATAAACTGATAAGCCCTGTTATGTAGTTTACAAAATTTGGCACAGGAATTAGGACAATTCAAGGAAATTTTACTTTACAAAGAACATTTGTCATCAGTTCAAACATTAGCCATAGTCCATTATCTACATAAATTCAGCCAAGAATGTGAGGCCATAGAAGTTTAAGGTAGAATACCCGTAATGTGGCCATTTTGAGATTCATTAAAACATCGGATTTTTTCGAGCATCGTCATTACGTAACCCATCTTATTTTCGACATCGCCTGAATAATGCTGATGTCATCCGAATCTTTTTAGGGGTAGACTCCCTTAAAATCAAATTCTGCGGTTTGTAAAACATGCACTTACTTGTAGCAAGGAGTAGCACCGGTGATCCGGGTGAGGCTGAAATGTCCCATTTTACCGCCGAGACGTACGCCGACACCGTGTTTGTATTCACAGCATGTGCTGATGCGACAGTCCACACGTCCATCAATGTACAGGGTCAAGCTGAATGGATAACCTCTGTGACGGCGGGACACAAAGGAAAATGTCTCTGTAATAGATGAAAGAATGATTTTGTTAGAAAGTAAAATATTTGAACATGTCATGTTCACCTTAACAGAACTTTACAAATTGTAGTATTGCAAACACTTCCTAGTACTTTAAAGAGATAATTGAAATGTGGAAATGCAAAAGGTTATGCTGATAAACAGACTGACAGATTGTCAACGGAAAGAAACAAAGACACAGGCAAACAATAAATCTCTGATATTTCAATATATTGTCATGATTTGTAATTCATGCCTACATATAATGTCTTTCCAAGTGATAGAGCTTATTTTGAAGTCTGTGTTTGAAAACAAGAAACGTGTTTCCCCGACAATGCTATACTAAGTCTCAATTGTGTGGACAAATCCTGAAAGGCACAAGGCACACTGAAGTGCTACAGGAGACATTTTCACAAATTGCAAAAGAGCAATTGTGGCTTCCACTTCAATTAACTTATATGCAAGTATATTCAACAAACATGGTGACCTACTTCCAGGCTGCAGCCTCTCTCTGAATACAGGAAGTGTGTTTCCCCCACAATGCTGCTGTTCAATGGCCACTTCCTGTGTGGGGTCATGCTGGTCCCTGGGTAGGGTCAGATTGGGTCCATGGTACTTCATCGTGATCTCACAGAGTGTCTGTACCTCTCCCTGATGCATCATGGCAGGTTCCTGTCTGTGTAACATCAGTGTGCCCTGAAAAATATAATCAGACTGCAGAGCTCCAGATAAGAGGGGGTGATGACTTTTCAAACTGCAATAATTCTGTTATTGTTCATGAAACCCTATATTGTGGGTACTCATTTGCATCGTCTCGTTGAGACAATTCAAATGAGTATCTACAACATAAAGTTTGGAATTGAATCAACAAAGTTAGAATGTCTGTAGCTCTGATCAGAGTTTGTGTTTCTCTTATATAGATCTCTATAAATGACCTGGCAGAAAATCTCTAGCTATTCGCTAGAGATGCTCTGCCAGGTCATTTATTGTGACCTATAACTAACTTTATTCCTGGGACATGGAAAAAAACACAAAAACATGTATCTAAACCCTACATGATTGTTTTCTAAAGTGATAAACAAACAGATCTTTGTTGAATATGGCTCAATCATGCATTTAATAATTTTTCAATTGTAAGAAACAGCGAGTGCACCTGACAGTATGATCCTGGTATTTCGAAACTTGTAAAATTGATTCAAAGCATAGAATTGTTTTCTCAATGTCAAATTCCACAAAGAATGTTTGAATGCTAGTTTCCAGAACATATTTTTGAACGACAGAAACAAAATTGCTCGAAACCTATCTTAACATGTGCCTAAAACTATCTTTAAAATTATTCTGAAGGGAAAAAAACAAAATCATGGAGACACACACTTCTACTTATACATTAGCAGGTTATATGCAAGTAGGTCTGTAGACACTTCATACATCGAGTTGGAAAGCATGCCATAATAGCAGAACTGTTATCAAAATCATTTAGTAAAAAGCCTACAGAATGTACGTAACAAATCATTACTCGGCTAATTCACATGGAACATTGATAAGAGATATTTCCATGAACATTCAATTAGAAATGAACATTCAATTAGAAGCAATGTTAAACTTCCATGGCTGTACTATAAGTGTTAATTTTTCAAATAGAGGATAACCTATTTCTGGACATAAAACATTCTGATCATCCTTTTGAAAGCATAAAAGACTCAAGGAAATGATTACTGTAAGAGAATTCACAGCATCAAATAATTCTAGTATTTTGAAACAGTACATATTGACTTCTAAACATTTTCAATGTAAAACTGTTCAATTACTGCATTTTTTTAGAAAGAGAGCAACAAACATCTAAACGATAAATAAAACGCTACAATTATCAAACCATGCAGGATATCAAGAATCACTTCAAAAGGATACAATTAAAGTATAAGCACTTGACCTTTCACATCTTGCCAGACATTGGATCTAATTTTAAAAATATTTTTGCTATAAGCATTTTTAAAAACCTTTTTGTATTTTGTAACATTTGTTGTGTTTCATGCAACAGCTTTCAATTTTAATTAACATCAAATTTTGTCTCTGGAAGGGGTTCTTTAAACCATTACCAAAGAGCAAAGTTTTAGGATGGTCCAAATTCAAAGCTGCCGCAGACAACAAAATGGTTGTTGGTAAACACAGGATTTGTGTATATTTTAGCACAGAAAATATTGAGGCAAAAGGAGAAAATGCTGATTATCAGCATTTTCTTCTTTTGTCTCAATTGTTTCCCAAACCATTTCTATTAATGAGGTTGAAACCAGGTCTTGTTTGGGAAGGGGTTAACCCATTACCAGATTTTGGATTGTTCAAATTTGAAAACTGTTGCAGACGACATTTTCAAGTTGATGAAAATTTAAAAATCTACACATTTTGGGTTAGAAATCATTATGGAAAATGAAGAAATTGCTTGTCACAAGCAATTTCTTCATTTTTCACGATGTTTTCCCAAGCATTTTCTTGTAAGGGCGTCCGAAGGCGTCACTGTGCACTAATGGGTTAAGAGATATTTCAACGAGTAAAAGATCCAGTGCTTTGTTAGTCATATCAAAAGCTGCAAAGGGGGATAACTCACTTCAGTGTTGAGGCTAACATCACGTTCATGTGAGGAGGACTATTGTGACAAAAGGAAAATAATGGGGTACACAAAATATTTAATGATAATAAATATGATAAATATCACTACGGTAATCTATCAGCCATTGTCATGTTGAATATAATCTTTTTATTGTCGTTATAAATGCAAAACCTTGTATCTTGTGTTTGGAAGATTTCAAAGGGGAAGGAAAAAGGTGCAATGACTTTGTTCAAACTGAAAGGTTTTACTTGAAATTTGGAAAAATTGTTCACAAATAATGTGCAATTTAATACTGATCAGTAAAATTATTTCAAAACCTGCAAGAATTGTCTTAAATGGGCACACAAGATTCTATTTTGAAAATCGCAAACATCAACATACGAGGTTTTGCATTTACACCGATGATATGTTGTATATGGGCATGGATCTGGCTCTCATAGCATTTGAACTTGTTTCCAAATCAGCTGTGTCTAAATGCAGTCTGATTAGGATCCATTATAATATCTTAAAGTTTCTATAAGCCAAGAAAAAGTTTTTGTAGAACAACATGGGTCCAGATCAGACTGTTTACAAGGTTTTACCAGGGCATAAGAATTTAGTGGTCATTGTGACCTTTTTGCCTTCAAAGTTGAGGGTCATAATAAAATTCCCATATTTTGTGGGTGACATTTTGTAAACGATTTCGGGAAAATTTCTAAGGGGTTATATCAACTCATTTGTTTTGAAATTTCAACAATGACACATGATTTGTGTGTCATGGAAAACCCTAGTGTGTATGCAAAATGTCTCCAAAGCATGTTCGATTAGGTGCAACAGAGGGCAAAGGGTTGAAAACTCTATTCAACTTTTTCAAAAGAAAATGCATTGAATGATATTTGATATCAACACTTTCATTGTTTTCGTTTGCACTAATCAAAAAGCTATTGAGTGCTTCCTGCTTTTCTTCTAATCAATCTGACAACAGTTGTGCAATGTCAATAAGGACAAATAGTTACTATTCAACCAAAACCTTGTATCTACAGCTTGAATAAAACTGTAGATACCAGGTTTTTGTTGAAAAGTGACAAAATATAGAACAAAGAACTACTGACACCTGAAAAATGAATACTATAGTCCAATAACAATATGAAGGCACATGTTTACAAATTTGCTTTTGTAGGCGAGGGAAAAGTGTTCTTAATTTTCAATAAATTTTGCATGTGATGATTTGAATTTTGCAGGTGTGAAACACCTGCAAGATTAAACCATCACATGCAAAATTACAGTAGTTTGGAGTTTGTTATAGCATGGTATACAAAGGTAAATTGAGTAAACATGTGCCATAATATTGTGACTAGACTATAAATCTAATGCTAGAAAAACTGAAAATAAGATATGTTACAACTACCAATAGAGTGCTAAAATATTAAACATTGTTATGTTTCGGTATATATGACTGTTATGCTAAAAAGGATATTACAGATTTATTCACTATAAGTACATTCAAACTAACAAGAGGATAATAAAGCCTGTGTCATGGAAAGATGGACATTTATAGCAAAAGAAATCATGTTTGAATTACAAAATATACAGTAAATTTCCCAAAAATTCGTACACCCGAATAATTTGTACACTCTTATTTTTTCAAACTTTCAAAACATTTTAACAGAACTTGGATTGACAACAGCTTTCATGAGACAAATGCAATTTGGATGTGCTGTGCAAAACTGTTGTCAATGTCATATCACTGCAACTAGAGAAGCTAACCATGGATTCCTGTTGTTTCCTATACCAGTACTACCACAACATCAAGCCTCCAGCTGCTTGCCCACATAGTTTAATGATTATCAAACAATTTTTGGTCAGAAAGGATGTTAACAGTTAAAATAGTAAAGTATCTTTTGTTACTGCCCTGCAGTAAAATTTTATTGTTTGATAATGGCCAAATGTCCATTTCGGCAAAACAAGGCTGGGAAATAGATTGACAATATTGGTGATGGAATCAAACATACTTCCACTGTGTTTGGGTCTCTCTTCTCATATGAGGGGACCTGATCAGCATGCTGCAAAAATTGTAATGGTGATACAAAATGTATCATTATACCTCACGTGACCTTCCTATTCAATAATCATTAACTATATATTTCATACTATTAACTGCTCACAGGTCTGAGAGGGTGACATTACGTAATGCCTCGGTCAACATTACAAATCTTGGGTAGACAATATGTACTATTATCCTGAAAGGCATGTGATATTTATGTATTATATAATAATATTATCTTTTATCAAACCATATGGTGTGAATACTCATTGGTGAGACATTGGGGACAAAATCCCCTTAGGACAAAATCCCCTCGGTCGTTTTTGGTATAGGCGGACAAATCCCCTCGGTAGAATTTCTAGGGCGGACATAATCCCCTTGGTAGAATTTCTAGGGCGGACAAAATCCCCTCGATGAAAGTGCAAGGGCGGACAAAATCCCCTCGGTAGAATTGCTAGGGCCGACAAAATCCCCTCAATGTAAATACTAGGGCGGACAAAATCCCCTTAATCACTTTTTAAGGTATTCAACATATTTCTGAGCTATTTATATATTAATCATGTCGTCCATAGTAGTAATTAAGCGAGAAATCATTGAGATAAAAGAAGAAAATGATTAAAGCGATATTCATTCATTATACACAAGTCCTGTCTATCTTTTCCATTTGTATTGATAAACGTTTTTGCACATTTGCTCTTGAAGTGAAATAGACAATTTTGATTATCAAGTAATTATCTTCTAAGTCAGTCATGCCGTAGATGCCATAGGTAAAATATATTCGAATCCAAATTTGCTTAGTTCTATGAACCTGCATCAATTCTTAGCCTACAAAATTCAACTCTACCTACTGAGGGGATTTTGTCCGCCCTTGCAATATAATCGAGGGGATTTTGTCCGCCTTTGATATTTCATTGAGGGGATTTTGTCCGCCTCAAAAATTCGATCGAGGGGATTTTGTCCGCCATGCAAATTCTACTGAGGGGATTTTGTCCACCCTAGTAATTCTGCCGAGGGGATTTTGTCCGCCTATGTCAAAAATGACCAAGGGGATTTTGTCCGAAGGGGATTTTGTCCTACATTCCTCATTGGTATTGCCCCTTTGTGATTATTCCAATGAGTATTCATAAGATAGGGTAGGGATTTTGAAATGAAAAAAATACATTTTCTCCCTCTCAAATCTGTTGCTTAATCTATTAACCACATTCTGCTTTGTCATTGCTTTTTCTGGGAAAAGTATAATTTGGCTGTACATGATATATGAAAAGGTTGGTGACAGAATAAGGTATAGTGCTTTACCAATTACCAAACGGCTGAATTCTAGACTGGTCCAAATTCAAAGATGTTGCAGAGGACAATTTCAAGTGAATAGATTTACATATTTTTTGGTTTTTGGAGTAGAAAACAATTTGGGAAATGGAGAAATTGCTTGTCACAAGCAATATCTCCATTTCCCACAATGTTTTCCAAAGCCTTAATCTTTTGCGGAGTCAAAAAGAATCAATTTGTAGGAGAGGGTTAAATAGTCAACATACATTTGAGCTTTAAAGTGGTATAAGGGTCATTGTGGCATTTGAGACGTGCACCAAAGATCCAGACCAGACTGCATGGTTGTAATCTGATCATGATCAATGCTGTTCCCTAGTAGCATCTTCACCATCTTCGCAAGCCAAGGTTGAACCCACCTACATTTGTATTCACCCTTGGCGGATTTTGTCCGATTTTCTTGAAATCATGAAGCACCGCCTAGCGGTTGTCCTGCTGGATGTTTACGTTATTTCGTCCATTATTGCTGACCTCATTAACGGGCGTTGTCTTTCGCGTCATACGTCATGCGGATTAGGTAAAAGTTAGCTGCTTCTTTAGTCAAGTTGTCAAAATTATAATAATTTGTTGATTAAAGATAGGGAATTCCTGTCTATTGCAATGAAATTCTTAAGAAAAATCACAAATGCAATGCCTTTTCCCGCCCGTTGTCATGAATTGGTTAGAGACCTTGCTGGAACCAAAGAAAACGCTTTCCAGGACACCTAGAAAATCGGACTAAATACGCCAAGGGTGAATGCAGAAACAACGTTACTTCGTAGATGTCACCCTTGGCTTTCGAAGATGCATATTCACTAGCTCGGGGAACAGCATGAATCAAGAAGCAAGGACAGCAATTAATACTGTTCAGACAGGTCTCAAAATTAATACTGTAAACACCCTTTTAAAGATTGTGACTCATTTAAGTGATCAAGCAGAAATTTGATAGTGCATACTGATAATAGGAGACATACTGTGTGTTTCACTTTGGAAAGCAACTGAAAACCTGTTTCATTATATTAGTATCAGATATTTTCATGAATTTGTTTTTAAAATGACACTTCATTTAAGCAAGTGTAATGATATTTGATGAATACTTTGATCAAGTAAAACGTTCATATGTTGCTTTCTAAAGTAGCAAGTGAATGCCATGCTTTCATGCGCACATGCATGCCCTGAACCAATGACATTAACCCTTTCCAAAACATGACCTGGTTTTTACGGGTCTTATTAAAAAAGCTTGCAAAAATAATGAGACAAAAGAAGAAACTGCTGATAATCAGCAGTTTCTCCTTTTGCCTCAATATTTTCTGTGCCATATTGTACACAAACCCTTTCCTTTTCAACAAGAATTTTGTCATCTGGAGCAGCTTTTCAATTGGATCACCCCAAAATCTTGTCATTTAGGAAAGGGTTAGATCCAAAAAATTTTAACCATTTCAAAAACTTACTCTCACTCCGACTTTTCTCTCCTTCTGCTGCATCTCTGGGCGCGCCGACATACGTGCAGACCTGCGTGGGGATCTTGCCGATTTTGCGCGCTCCGATCTCGGTGGTACGGGATATTGTGAGATGAGATAAGGTGATGTTGCTCCGTCTCTCCCTCGCTCAGACCGTGACAACTTCATGGCATATTGCTGCAAGGCTTCCGAATCCAACTGAAAAATGAAAAGAACAAAATCTGTAACATAAAATGTTCATGAAATGTGTATGCCCAAGAAATGCCATGTTTTATGCAATTTGACAGTAACATTTGACCTTGATTAATTAACATGTGCATGATTTTTGTATCTTACTGACTTCAAAATCCGAAAAAATGTGAATTTTTCTTCTCTTTTTTTTGAGAAAAATCATTTTAGAGAAAACAATGTTGAAATGTGTAAATTTGGCCATGATTGATGACAATAAGATACATTTAAAGACTATGGTACTACTATGATGGTTCACTCTTGTATAACTCTGTTTCTGTCTGGTTTTATGTTGGTTAAACAGTAAGTCAGGAACCCTTTTGTGAAATATAGGCTACTTACAGCATATAGATGTCTGGAGTCGATGCCTTCTATTCTCAAATCCTTGGATGACGCTCTATCAGAGGGGGGCGGGGAAACTGGGCGTCCATCATCATCAACTTATATCACCTAAATAAGGCAATTTTGTGAACAAGAGGGCCAAGACAGCCCTGGATTGCTTACCTGAGAGAAGTTTATTTTTTGAATAAGTAGATGTACTTACAGCATATAGATGTCTGGAGTCGATGCCTTCTGTCCTCAAATCCTTGGATGATCCTCTATCAGAAGGAGGCGGGGACACTGGGCGGCCATCATCATCAACATAAATCACCTAAATAAGGATATTTGAAGAATTTATAATAAAGTGTCCATAAATTTTCTCATATGCTACCAAAAGATACTGCACTGGTTTGGTGATTAGTAACCTATTATATGGCAAGCATATAGTATCCTTGAAGAAAATGTACATTTTTAGAAAATTTACTATATCTTAAAATTTACTATATCTTAACTTCTTATGAAAAATACGGCAACATTTTTTACAGAGAAAATTATGACATGTTTCTTGATAAATAAACAACTTCAGAATAATTCCATTTTGGAAATTATAAAATATTTTCTCATTACATGATCTTAAATTTATTTGAGAATGAATTTGTCACATTTTCATCTATTAAATGAGGTGTTGAATTCATATTCTGCCTGTAAAATATCTCTGGACTTTGTGACAGTATTGCTATGTCTGTTCAGTGGTAAAGAGATTAATTGTATTGAAAACTCAAATATGAAACTCAAAGGAACTCATAGTTACTCAAAATCAAAAACAAAATGTGTTAATATCACACATCAAATCAAAATCATGCAAAAGGAATTTAAATGAGGTGAAATGATTGGGTGATTATATGTGACTTAAAGTTCAAGTTCTGTATTTGTAAAATCTGAAAGTCAAATATTACATGGGATTAATTCACCAATGGACATGTTATTTGCATGAAAACAAAAATTGGAAGGAGGATAAAAATATCAGAATTGATATTTGCATAAAAAGGGGATTAGTAAAAAAAACTTTTGTAATTCTGGGTAAAGATTTTTCAACCAATCAAATACCAAAATGAAATTATGGACATGTTATTTGCATAAAAATGGGAGGAGCAAAATAATAGTTGAATTCTGGGTAATAAATTCCCAGCCAATCACATACCAGTCTTTTGTAAGGCCCATTCTCTACATACATCTAAGTGGTTAGAAAATATAAGTTTTATTTAAATACCGCTTTTATATGATGAAGCATCATAACTTTAAAATGAAGTTAACACTTTATTTTTCAAATTTCATGAGAGATGATTGCTATGACCAGGATTGTATATCCCATATGGAGCAATATTCCTCCAAGTTAATACCATAAAGGCTGACACAGCTTGTCTCCTTGCAAATTGATAACTGTTTATCATGACAGTTAAATAAAGCAATTCATGATTATTCACATAATGAGAAAGAAATGAGAAGTCTTTATAAAATGCAAGTGTCTATGAAACAGCAATGTTCGAAACACTTGACCTTTATATATCATCATGCCCTTGAACAGTATATATTTAATCATGAAATATGAAAGCCTTATCACTTAATATGTCCTATAGTCATTGCCAATGTTAAAGTTTTTCAGAATAATAAAGAAACAGATAGAGAGAGCAAAAAGTAAATGCCTCTGATCTGCTGATATATAAAAAGTTGTTGTTGACCACTTACATCTTCATAAGGATCAACAAAGCCCCGACTAGACCCGGGTCGATTTCTGGGTGGGGCTGGAGCACTTTTGGGTCTTCTGTGAACACTCGGTGATTCGGAGGGTCGCTCTGACTGAGGTCTGCTCATCGATCGCGGACTCAGGTACGGTAAAACTTCTTCATCACCTTTACGACCCCTTGATGCCTAGGTGAGGAGTGCAAAACTGTTATACTTTGTTAAAGACAGCAAAGCATAACAGCCTTTACATAGAAACAAATGTCCTTTCTTTTTATTTTGCAAATAAATGACAATCTTAAGAGATTGTATGAAGCTACTGTTCCAACAACTGGCAATTCTGGAACTCCCTGTATGAAAAAATGTTAGTAAAATGTCACATTCAAAAGAAACACACTTCAAATAGGCAATCAGTTCTCCAGTCATCTGAAAAGAGATTTTTTTCTACCTTTCCAGGGCATGGGCATTCAGAATCTAATACAGATGCATAACTGGTAGCTTAAGTTGGGTTTAGTTTTTTAAATGATCTTTTCCTACAATAGTTAGTGAAAAATGTTTGTAAAATCTGTCATTATAGATTACTTTATTACATTGGGGGGGGGGATTAAGATGTCCTAGCCTCCTAGGTCTCTGGCCATACTATAATTATGCTTAATGGTATGAAATTCTTCAAGAAAGTACATTCCAATGCTAACAGTGGTGTCGGCAGATTCAAAACACAGACTAAGTCAAAAACCTCTGGAAAACTGTCTAGTGCCACACCTGAACAACATATGTCTCTTTTTACATGACAATTTATTATTATTAGTCAAACAAGAGGACCCTTAGGGCCCTAAATCGCTCACCTGAGTAATGTTTTAATAATGCCAAATAACTTTGCATATGTTACGCCTTGTGGTCCCAGAGAAGAATTTGGCCATGTAGTTTAGGAGATGTCGTTTACAAAAATTGATGAGTTTTATGACATTTCCCGTTTTCTGATGCTACAGCAACCAGAATTTTTCATGGATTTCAATTCTTTTAGCAATTTTCATAAGGGACCAACCAAGGAACATTTCTGCCAAGTTTGGTTGATTTTAACCCAGAAGTTAAGGAGGAGATGTCGTTTAAAGAAATAGTTGAATTTTTGTGAATTTCCCCATTTTCCGATGCCACAGCAACCAGAGTTTTTCATGGATTTCAATTTTTTTAGCAATTTTAATAAGGGACTACCCAAGGAACATTATTGCCAAGTTTAGTTGATTTTAACCCAGAAGTTAAGGAGGAGATGTCGTTTAAAGAAATAGTTGAATTTTTGTGAAATTCCCCAGTTTCCAATGCCACGGCAACCATAGTTTTTCATGGATTTCAATTCTTTTAGCAATTTTTATAAGGGACTACCCAAGGTACATTTCTGCCAAGTTTGGTTGATTTTGACCCAGAAGTTAAGGAGGAGATGTCGTTTAAAGAAATTGTTGAGCTTTTGTGAAATTTCCCATTTTCTGATGCCATGACAACCAGAGTTTTTCATGGATTTCAATTATTTTAGCAATTTTTATAAGGGACCACCCAAGGAACATTTCTGCCAAGTTTGGTTGATTTTGACCCAGAAGTTAAGGAGGAGATGTCGTTTAAAGAAATTTTTTAGCTTTTGTGAAATTTCCCATTTTCAGATGCCACGGCAACCAGAGTTTTTCATGGATTTCAATTATTTTAGCAATTTTTACAAAGGATCACCCAAGGAACATTTCTGCCAAGTTTGGTTGATTTTGACCCAGTAGTTTAGGAGGAGATGTCGTTTAAAGAAATTGTTGAGCTTTTGTGAAATTTCCCATTTTCCGATGCCACTGCAACCAGAGTTTTTCATGGATTTCAATTCTTTTAGCAATTTTTATAAAGGATCACCCAAGGAACATTTCTGCCAAGTTTGGTTGATTTTGACCCAGTAGTTTAGGAGAAGATGTCGTTTAAAGAAATTTTTGAGCTTTTGTGAAATTTTCCATTTTCAGATGCCACAGCAACCAGAGTTTTTCATGGATTTCAATTATTTTAGCAACTTTTATAAAGGACCACCCAAGGAACATTTCTGCCAAGTTTGGTTGATTTTGACCCAGTAGTTTAGGAGGAGATGTCATTTAAAGAAATTGTTGAGCTTTTGTGAAATTTCCCATTTTCCGATGCCACGGCAACCAGAGTTTTTCATGGATTTCAATTCTTTTAGCAATTTTTATAAGGGACCACCCAAGGAACATTTCTGCCAAGTTTGGTTGATTTTGACCCAGTAGTTTAGGAGGAGATGTCGTTTAAAGAAATTGTTGAGCTTCTGTGAAATTTCCCATTTTCAGATGCCACGGCAACCAGAGTTTTTCATGGATTTCAATTATTTTAGCAATTTTTGTAAATAGTCTAGGGGCCAACCCCAAAAAGAGGCCTAGAAAGTGGTTTTCTTTGGACCAATAGTCCAGAAAGATTCCGATGGTACAGTGAGTTAGGGTAACCATTGGGGCTTTATTTTATGGTGGATGCCAGAACTGAAAGTGGTGCAGATTTTTTCCAGGGGCAGATAACTCTACCCACCCAAAAATGAAATAAACAGTTTTTTAGTTGACCATGAATCGAAATTGTCGTCAAAATTTTTTCTGTGACTTTTTTCCTCAACAACTTTATGTTTTTATTGAAATATTATGTATGCAAAAAAATAATTAGTAATAGAATAGTCGGTTTTTAAAACACATTTACCGTAATTGCCATAATAAATGTTCATTCACCAAAATAGAAAAATAACTCTAAAATAATTAAGAAAAGTTTTTTCAAACTTTATTATCTTTTCAAACGTTGATGATAGAAAACTTTAGACACCATAGGGATATTTTGAAGTCAATTAGGTTTCATTCCAGGATGACTTTTGCAACAAATGTCGGTGTGATTTTTTTCTGGGGGCAGACAACTCTTACCACCAATAAGGGCATGTTCAAAGAAAGGCTTTATGACAAAACATGTTTACAATCTAGTTCTCGCAAAAGTAAACCAATATTCATTAAACTTAAACAGAACAAGTATGATAATAGGTTCTTCAATGAGTTTGATTATTGGCCAGATCGGACCAGAAAGTCCTGAGTTATCTGCCCTTGAACATTAAAAATAGCTATTTTAGACTTTGTTTACCATCTAGCATCCACAAATATTGACCAATGAAAATGAAACTTCTACATAATGATAAGGACCATAAGATCTCAAAAGAGTGTGATTTTCGGCCTGATCGGACAAGAAAATTATGAGTTTTTTGCCCTTGAATTTGACAAAATTGTCATTTTTGACTGTTTTAGACTTTGTTTACACTCTAGCATTTATAAATATTGACCAATCAAGTTGAAACCTGGACATTATGTTGCTGACTATAAGATATCTAAGGCGTTCAATTCTCAGAATGATCAGAATAGAACATCGCGAGTTATATGCCCTTGAATTTAACAGATTTGCCATTTACGACTATTTTCGACTTGATTTACACTCTAGAATCTTCAAGTATTGATCAATCCAAATAAAACTTATGCATAACGATTGGAACCAAAAGATCTCAGATGAGTACAATTTTCAGAATGATCGGGACATAAATTCATGAGTTACTTGCCCTTGAATTTTACAAAATTGCCGTTTTACGATTGAATTTTACAAAATTGCCGTTTTACGACTATTTACGACTTTGTTTACACTTTAGTATCTACAACTAGAGACCAATCAATTTGAAACTTGGTCATAATATTGTTGACCATGAGATCGCGACTGAGTACAATTTTCAGAATGCTAGGGACATAAAGTCATGAGTCATAATGCCCTTGAAATTTACAAGATAGCCATTTTCAACTATTTTCAACTCCGTTTACACTCTAGAGTGTATAATTATTGACCAATCTAAATGAAACTCATACATAAGGATTGGGACTATAATATCTCGATTGAGTACAATTTTCAGAATGATCGGGACATAAAGTCATGAGTTATATGCCCTTGAATTTTACAAAACTGCCATTTTCGACTATTTTCGACTCCGTTTACACTCTAGCATGTATACTTATTTACCAATCCAAATGAAACTTATACATAAGGATTGGGGCTATGATATCTCGATTGAATACAATTTTCAGAATGATCGGGACATTAAGTCATGAGTTATATGCCCTTGAATTTTACAAAATTGCTGTTTTCGAATATATTGACTTGGTTTACACTCTAGCATTTACAATTATTAATTAATCCAAATGAAACTTTTATACAATGTTGGTGACCTTAAGATCTAGGACGAGTATAATTTTCAGAATGATCGGGACTAGAAGTCATGAAATATGCCCTTGAATTTTACAAAATTGCTATTATAGACTATTTCCGACTTGGTTTACACTCTAGCATCTACACTTAATGACCAATCCAAATGAAACTTGGACACAATCTTGGTGACCATAAGATATAGAATGATTTTAATTTCAGTCAGGCAGGATCAGAAAGCTGTGTTTTTGTGCCCTTGAATTTGATAAAAACTGATGTTTTTTGTACTTTGGTTTTACTCTAACAACCAAAAATTTTGGCCAGTCGAGACAAAAAACTAAAACATAATGTTGGTGACCATTCTTATAAGGTGAATACAAATTTTGACATAATTGGACCAGAAGTTGTTAAGTTATCTTCCTTTGAATTGATCAAACTTTCCATTTTGACTTTATTTTCAGTCAAATAACCAGATAGATGGACAAATCAAGACGATATTTGATGGGTAGAATGTTTCCGACGTTGTTTTTACTCTAAAAACCACACATAGTGAACAATCAAGACAAAACTTGGACACCAAGATAACGACTACGAGAGTTTGGATTAGTTTGGCATTCAGTTATTTAGTCAGGATAGAAAGTCTAGAGTTATTTGCTCTTGAATTCTGTAAAATTGACTTTTTCGATCCTGTTGTCACCCTAGCTACCACAAACATTGACCAAGCTAGACAAATCTCAGTCTGTGACTGTGAAATATATTTTATAGTGTTAATGTGAATATGACATCCTGAGTTATAAGCCTTTAATTTTGAGAAAATGACCATTTTTGACTTTGTTTTCATTGCAAAAGACACACATGTTGATCGGTCGATACAAAACGTGGACAAAATGTAAGTGACCACAAGATATGGTTCAGTTTTCAGCCTGATTATGATCCAACAATTTTAATTGCTTTCCCTTGAACTTGACAAAACTGCTGTTTACGAGTGTTCAGTTTTGCAGTCACAAATATTAATTGATTTGAATAAAACTTGGGCTCATATTATCTTGGTTCAGGTGAGCGATTTAGGACCATCATGGTCCTCATGTTATTTATTAAGAATATCTGACAATCAAAACTCTTTTTCAAGGATTTGCGTTAAATGTCAGTTGAAAACGCGAAATTCGTTAAGTTACAGGTAAATATTGATTACGTTTTAAGCACACAAAGTTTGGGAGATGAAAGACGTACAGACGATCGGACGGACAAAATGGACAGTAGAATTCATTAACATATTCTAAATTGTCTCCTTCTACATTACTTCTATCAATCTTTTTCGATTATTTGGGTGCAAAATTGTGACTTATCTGAATTATCTGCCAATAAATAAGCTATCAGCCATTTTCGACAGAAAACTTCAAATTTTCAAAAAATATATCAACTTGCAGACATGGATTAGACATATTTTTATCAAATGACATGTCATGTTAGAAGTTTAAAAACATTTCCGGGTACTTGGAAATGCATTTTCACAGTTTTAAACAGATCTGTGAGTTTTTGGCTTTTTAAAGACATCATGAAGTAGAAGGGGGTAGACATAGCTTAAATTGGTGGGTGGGGTAAGGACAATTGTAGATTTCTTAGAATTCAAGATGATTTTTGGTATAAGAAAATTACAATCACGAAGACTATTCAAATGTGATTTCTTTCCATAAAAATGATTTATCAATTAGATAAAAATGGTAGTATAGAAACAATTTCTGACGACTACTATTTAACCTTAATTTCAAGTGGGTGGGGTAAGAAAAGTGCTTGTACAAAAAATTTGCACCACTTTTGATTATGGCATCCACCTTATTCTAACGTCCCATTGAACTAACAATCACCTGGTATCAACAGATTTTTTCTGGACGATTGGTCCAATAAAAATTTATTTTGCGGGACGGGCCCCTAGACTAAAAAGACCACCCAAGGAACATTTCTGCCAAGTTTGGTTGATTTTGACCCAGTTTTTTAGGAGGAATTGTCGTTTAAAGAAATTATTGAGCTTTTGTGAAATTTCCCATTTTCCGATGCCACGGCAACCAGAGTTTTTCATGGATTTCAATTCTTTTAGCAATTTTTATAAGGGACCACCCAAGGAACATTTCTGCCAAGTTTGGTTGATTTTGACCCAGTAGTTTAGGAGGAGATGTCGTTTAAAGAAATTGTTGACGCCGTGACGGACAGACGGACAGACAGACAGACGGACAGACGGACGCCGGACATTGATAGATCACAATACCTCACCTTGAGCACTTCGTGCTCAGGTGAGCTAAAAATAGCAATAGATATGTAAACATAACTTTATTGATTTTCAAGGTAAAAGTTCTGTCAATAAAATCGCTGGACCCTTTCAAAAATGCAAAAATAGTTATATGGCTCTAGTTCAAAGGTATAGCAGATATGAAAATGGAATGTAGCCAATAGCCAAAATGTGTTTTCTTCAGCATGTAAAGCATTAGGACTAAACAGAGAATGTTAGATCAATAACAGCATCTTCTTTTTTGCCTGAATGGTCTCTAGACAAACAGTCCTTAGGATATTCATAGAGCTTGCTTAGGGCAATGGTTAACACCCAAAATCACTAATGACGCCCATATTGCCCGACAAAAAATCCAAAAAATGAACGTCATAACAGACATGCCAAATAGATTTTTTCCGGAACCTCCATGTTTCAAGATTAAAATTCTAAAATTTTGCCCAAGAGATATTTGTCGTTTTAAACTTACGTATGCTTTCAAAAGGCTGCTATGCATAATATTCTAAAGTAGATATACATACGTTATCATTGTTTTCGTCGAGAAAGAAGTTATTCATTTACTGTATACATGCTTGTCTGTGTCACATTTTCAAAACTATACATATATTGTATTGATTTTGATACTTATCATCTGTATTTTTCTGTCGAAATATATTTTCTGGCCATTAGTACTAAGTCACATGTACGTGAAATTGTCATTTTTTCCCAAGGTTTAAAAATCAATGTGAATCAATCATGGTTAGGTGTCAAGCACCAATCGAGTTGTGTCTTTTAGGACCTGCGAAGCAACCACAAACCATCCTTATTCTGAAACAAGAGGACCATGATGGTCCTATATCGCTCACCTGAACCAAAATGATATGAGCAACACTTTTGTTCAATTCAATAAACATTTATGACTATAAGACTGAAAACTAACTTATAGTCAATAACTTTGTGAAAATCAAACTCATCTGAGATCTTATGGTGCCAAACATTGTGTCCAGGTTTTTCTTGATTGATAAATAATCACAGATTCTAGAGTATAAACAAGGTCGAAAACAGCCAAAGACGGTATTTTTTCAAATTCAAGGGCACACAATTCTCGACTTTCTGATCACATCAGACTGAAAATCTACCTCATCCAAGATATTATGGTCTCCAACATAGTGTCCAAGATTTGTCTTGATTGGTCAATAATTGAAGATTCAAGATCGAAAAACAGCCAGAAACGGGTATTTTGTTAAATTCAAGGGCACATAACTCTCAACTTTCTGATCGGATCAGACTGAAAATCAAACTCATCCGACATATTATGGTCCCAAACATTGTGTCCAAGTTTTGTCTTGATTAATTTATAATTGTAGATTCTAGAGTGTAAACAAGGTCGAAAACAGCCGAAAATGATAATTTTATCAAATTCAAGGGCACATAACTCTCGTCTTTCTGGTCAGATCACACTAAAAATCAAACTCATCCGAAATCTTATCCTCTCAAACATTGTGTCCAAGATTTGTCTTGATTGGACAATAATTGAAAATTCTAGAGTGTAAACAAGGTCGAAAACAGTCAAAAACGACAATTTTGTCAAATTCAAGGGCACATAAATCTTGACTTTCTTGTCTTATCAGATTGAAAATTCTAGTCATCTGAGATCTTATGATCTCTAACATTGTGTCCAAGTTTTGTCTTGATTGATTGATAAATGTAGATTCTAGAGTGTAAACAATGTCGAAAACAGCCGAAAATGACAATTTTATCAAATTCAAGGGCATGTAACTCTTGTCTTTACTGTCAGATCACACTGAAAATCGAACTCATCCGAAATCTTATGGTCTCAAACATTGTGTCCAAGATTTGTCTTGATTGGTCAATAATTGTAGATTCTAGAGTGTAAAAAAGGTCGAAAACAGTCAAAAACGACAATTTTGTCAAATTCAAGGGCACGTAGCTCTCTTCTTTCTGGTCAGATCACACTGAAAATCAAACTCATCCAAGATCTTATGGTCTCAAAGATTTTGTCCAAGATTTGTCTTGATTGGTCAATAATTGAAAATTCTAGAGTGTAAACAAGGTCGAAAACAGTCAAAAACGACAATTTTGTCAAATTCAAGGGCACATAAGTCTCGACTTTCTTGTCTTATCAGATTGAAAATTCAACTCATCCGAGATCTTATGATCTCCAACATTGTGTCCAAGTTTTGTCTTGATTGATTAATAAATGTAGATTCTAGAGTATAAACAATGTCGAAAACAGCCGAAAATGACAATTTTATCAAATTCAAGGGCACATAACTCTAGTCTTTTTTGTCAGATCACACTGAAAATCAAACTCATCCAAGATCTTATGGTCTAAAATATTGTGTCCAAGATTTGTCTTGATTGGTCAATAATTGTAGATTCTAGAGTGTAAACAAGGTCGAAAACAGTCAAAAACGATAATTTTGTCAAATTCAAGGGCACATAACTCTCGACTTTCTCGTCTAATCAGACTGAAAATTAAACTCACCCGAGATCTTATGGTCTCCAACATTGTGTTCAAGATTTGTCTTGATTGGTCAATAATTGTAGATTCTAGAGTGTAAACAAGGTCAAAAACGGTCGAAAACGGCAATTTTGACAAATTCAAGGGCACATAACTTTTGACTTTTTCGCCTGATCTGACTGAAAATCGAACTCATCCAAGATCCTATAGTCTCCAACATTATATCCAAGTTTTGTATTGATTGGGCAATAATTGTAGATGCTAGAGTGTAAACAAAGTTAAAAACAGCATTTTTCGTCATTCAGGGGCAGATAACTCCACACTTTCTGGTCCGATCTGGCCCATAATCGAACTCATCCGAGAACTTATGACCATACTTGTTTTGACAAAGTTTGGTCAAGATTGACTAATATTTGTGGATGCTAGAGTGTAAACACCAAATTGTGGACAGACGGACAGACGGACAGACGGACAGACGGACAGACGGACGGACGACGGACAAAAAGCGATCACAATAGCTCACCTCGAGCACTTCGTGCTCAGGTGAGCTAAAAACAGGTTACAATCACACTTTAGATAATCATTAAAATTATACCAGAAAAATCGATAAATGAGTAAATCATAACGTTTGTATCATGAAATGAGACTACTTAAATATTTTGTCTTTCTATTCTACATTTAGAATATCTTCATCCCGAATCACTGTTTTTCTATAGGTAGTGTCATTTTCTAGTCCATATCGTTTATTGCCTTTAATTTCCTATTACTTGAGGCCATGTTTCATCATATAAATAATGACTACGTGATTCTGTATTGCGAAACAATCTTTCTCAATTCACAGTCGAATATCAATGTGTCTCACGTGTCTCTGTAAATAAAATTTGACCATGTGGCTTAAGAAATGCCTGAGTACTCATGAATTGCCTAAATTATCATTCTCGCCTCTGAATTGTGCGATTTTCAATATCACGTATGTATCGTGGTACTTTACGTAGAAAAAAGATAAATTGATAAAGGAATACCTTGTAAAAATCCCTCGCATTATTTGATTTAAACAAATTATACAACGCCAGAAAACGATTAAAACAATCCAAGAAGTCATATCAACAACGAAAACTGTTCATCTAGTCTTTGTGCTAACGTATGTATTGTTCACTTAAATTGCTCTGCAAGAAAATTTGTGATTGCAAATTTTACCAATAAGCAACGATATAACGAAGATCTTTCATGTTTACGTAATTTTCATACCTCCCAAATACTGTAGTGTGACATAACTTGCACAGTTTGGCATATTTATCACGTATGTATCGATAACGTATGTATGGAAACAGACATTTAAGGTGACATAGAATCTTTACACATAAATTTCGTCATTTCGCCAACTTTTCCTTTTATTTATAGATGAAAGTTTTACACAATCAAAAGATTACAATTCTTTTAAGATGGAATATGCCCTCTCTAGATTAGAAGAACGTATGTATCGATAAAAAATTACGGCTTGCAAATTGACAATATTTGGTTGAATACAGACCTGTGGCTTAAAATAACCACCAAAGTGGTTTTATATATGTTATCTTATATATCTGAGGAGGTGTTATATGTGTAGAAAACATGAAAATGTTGACTTTTATAACCCGTAAGTGCTTCATTTTCTAATGTATAACGTATGCGTCCAACATCGAGCGACATCCACTTGAGAACAAGGCATGCTGGGCAATTTGATGCAACTGGATAACACACACGAAAAAACATTGCCTGAATATGTGTGTGACCAAATAATTATGATCAGATTTAACTGGTACATCCTGATTCGTTTTCAAGTCCGACTTTCGCGCGATTATTGGGTGTGCGACAATAACGTATGTATCATTTTTCTAACTTTGCCATGGGATTTATCGGAGAATATTTGTCACTCGGAAAAAGCATTAGTTTTGAAGACAACCGGGTACAATTGACTTAATTTTCACAAACAGTTTTCAACCGAAATCTATTTCTCAAAAGCGGTACCCCCCTGCGACATTTAAAATATGAAAATGGGCGTCATTAGTGATTTTGGGTGTTAAGCAAATATTTCCCATGCCTATAGGGGAATGTTTTGAATGATGTAGCACATGAATAATAAATGGAGTTCATCCTCTATATCTATACAGTTATTTCTGATCAGGGAAAAATCAATACCCACAATGCTAATAAAACTGACTTCTACACTAACTAGAACTGTCGCAAAGCGGACAAATACCCCCCACTAGCGCCTTGTCACTGAAAAGGTGCTGTAGGTCAACCGGTTCTTGACTTAGAACACGGAAACAGATTTTAAACAAAGTCTGATTGTGAAACAAAGTCTGACTGTGACCTCGACCTTTGACCTTGGTGACCCAAAAACAATAGGGCACCTCCATGGGTCATGGCCAACAACTGTGTGAAGTTTCATGATCCTAGGTCAACCGGTTCTTGACTTAGAGCACAGAATCGGATTTTAAACAAAGTCCAATTGTGACCTTGACCTTTTGACCTTGGTGACCCAAAAACAATAGGGCACCTCCTTGGGTCATGGGCAACATCTGTGTAAAGTTTCATGATCCTAGGTCAACCGGTTCTTGACTTAGAGCACGGAAACAGATTTTAAACAAAGTCTGATTGTGACCTTGACCTTTGACCTTAGTGACCCAAAAACGATAGGGCACCTCCTTGGGTCATGGGCAACAACTGTGTAAAGTTTCATGATCCTAGGTCAACCGGTTCTTGACTTAGAGCACGGAAACGGATTTTAATTAAAGTCCGATTGTGACCTTGACCTTTGACCTTGGTGACCAAAAAACAATAGGGCACCTCCTTAGGTCATGGGCAACAACTGTGTAAAGTTTCATGATCCTAGGTCAACTGGTTTATGACTAAGAGCACGGAAACGGATTTTAAACAAAGTCCGATTGTGACCTTGACCTTTGACCTTGGTGACCCAAAAACAATAGGGCACCTCCTTGGGTCATGGGCAACAACTGTGTAAAGTTTCATGATCCTAGGTCAACCGGTTCTTGACTTAGAGCACGGAAACGGATTTTAAACAAAGTCCGATTGTGACCTTGACCTTTGACCTTGGTGACCCCAAAACAATAGGGCACCTCCTTGGGTAATGGGCAACATCTGTGTAAAGTTTCATGATCCTAGGTCAACCGGTTCTTGACTTAGAGCACGGAAACGGATTTTAAACAAAGTCCGATTGTGACCTTGACCTTCAACCTTGGTGACCCAAAAACAATAGGGCACCTCCTTGGGTCATGGGCAACATCTGTGTAAAGTTTCACGATCCTAGGTCAACCGGTTCTTGACTTAGAGCACGGAAACGGATTTTAAACAAAGTCTGATTGTGACCTTGACCTTTGACCTTGGTGACCCAAAAACAATAGGGCACCTCCTTGGGTCATGGGCAACATCTGTGTAAAGTTTCACGATCCTAGGTCAACCGGTTCTTGACTTAGAGCACGGAAACGGATTTTAAACAAAGTCTGATTGTGACCTTGACCTTTGACCTTGGTGACCCAAAAACAATAGGGCACCTCCTTGGGTCATGGGCAACAACTGTGTAAAGTTTCATGATCCTAGGTCAACCGGTTCTTGACTTAGAGCACGGAAACGGATTATAAACAAAGTCCGATTGTGACCTTGACCTTTGACCTTAGTGACCCAAAAACAATAGGGCACCTCCTTGGGTCATGGGCAACAACTGTGTAAAGTTTCATGATCCTAGGTCAACCGGTTCTTGACTTAGAGCACGGAAACGAAAAAGTCTACGGACGGACGGACGGACGGACGGACGGACGGACGGACGGACAGACAGACAGACATGGTGAAACCAATATACCCCCCTCTACTTCGTAGGTGGGGGGTATAATTAAGTAGGTATTTAGTACAGGTAATTCTGTATTGAATACATTTTGGGACTTTTTTGCATATTTCTTGGGTCAAATACTGCTGTTGTTGATCAAGCTATGCATATTACTCCCCACCCCAACCCCCTTCCTATAAAAAGTCATTCCCACACAGCAACATTTTAGACTTGTCTAAATTCAAGGACGATGCAGACAACATTTTGTTATAAATTTTTACAAGATCTGGTCTTTCAGGGAAGAAAACATTGTTGAAAATGAAGAAATTGCATGTCACAAGCAATTTCTTCATTTCAGCTATTTTTTTTAGGCCAATATCTTGTACAAAGTCACAGTCATTACGGGGGAATGAGTTTTTTATTTGAAACCACCCAACAACAAAATATCTCTTTTCAAAACAAAAACAGATTTTGACATCCTCTAAAGAACAGGGTTAGAAAACCATTGTGAGAAAGGCAAAAAATATTTTTGTCCTTTTCTTCAATTGTTTTCAAAGCTAAAGCTGCATTTTGTTTGATTGCATTAATTTTATTTTGTTGTATTTGAATTTGGCCCATAATAAAAATGTTCCTGTCCAGGAAAGGATTTTAAGTGAGACATACCAGACAGACCCATCATTTATCAATATATTCAATGCTTGTAACCACACCTAATGGTTTAACCGTTTCACAAATAGCAAACTTTTTGGTTGGTTTAACATAAAAGATGCTACAACAAAGACAAAACATATGATATGCAAAATGACCGATTTAGAGTTCAGAGCAAAGAAATCCTTGAAAGAAAAGGAGAAAATGCTGGTTATCAGCATTTTCTCCTTTTCCCCCAAGGATTTTTAATTCAGTACTCTCTGGGGTCATCAAAACCAGGTCTTGTTTGAGAAAGGATTAAACATTGTTGAACATTGATCAACATTTGTAAATATTGATTTTGTGATCAATCAAAATAGCAACAATTTGTTTTGCTATTGTATCCTTATGCAATGTTCCAATATTATCATATATTTTTACTCTTTAAGAATGAATCCACCCATCATTTATTGTTGTAGTTTTTTTGTCATCCAATATCAATCTAGTTTGTTTTTTTTTGGTTATTTTGTCTGAATACGTAAGTTTTGATAGTGGTTCTGAATTCTATTAAATCTTTCGCTCCAAAAGGTTGCCTTTCAGTGATACACATAGAGACTGCCAATGTCGCCAATTGGCAACAGCTTAATTAGGTCATTCAAGATCAACCTAAGGGTCATCTGATCAGACTGCCCATTAAAAAGTGTGTTATTGTGCAAAGAAGTTCATGTGCAATCATTCCTGAAAGTTTGGGATTAAAATCCATCGAATAAATATTTTATATTACCTTTAACTGATAAGCCATGTCTATGCAATCCCTGCTTTCCCCCCCCCCCCCAAAAAAAAATATGCACTAGAAGACAGGTTTTCTTGACAAATTTGGCAGTGAAAGAGTAAACTCATATAGTGTTCTCTTTAAAAAGAAGAGCCTTTAATTTTGCCATAGAAAGCCATTAAATTACAGTGAAAGGGACAATAATATTTGATCTTTCATCTTTTATTGAAATGTTTGTGAACTGTTACAGTACAGCTCGCGCGTTTTTTGCCTATTTCCGCGCATCGCCGCGATTGAATTTCGGGTGGTTTCGGGTGGAAAAACGCGGTGGCCGCGGCAAGCGTGTTTTACCACCCGAAATCGCGGGGATCGCCGCGATTTTTTCGCCGCGATTTGCGCGGACAGGTAAGCCTGTATTTTCTGGCTGATTTATCGTAATTATTGGGTTTTATATAATTATATATTAGGTTTTGATAAGATAAGAATGCCTTTGCAGATTTGATTTTTGTTAATTTTGAATGGGTTTGTGGATTCTTCTACTTCAACAGAAAAATGACCCTTTTGCCTTCTTTTCAACGTATTCGAAGTTATTTTTCTTTTATCTTTGCTACACGGCCTTCATGCATATAGATTACAAAATAATAATTGCAGATACTTTGTGCAGTGATGATTGCACAAAATTAGTTTTTTTTGGAAGCGCATGTAATTATAGAATAACACATACATACTTGAGAACAAATTGAGACAAAAGAAGAAATACTGATGATTAGCATTTCCCCTGCTACCGCAATATTTTCTATGCTACCTGTATATTGTAGACAATTTTTATCGATATTTTCTGATCTGTTTTCTGCAGTGCTCAGCTTTGTTATTGGATCCCCGGATATTCTTCCCCTCGAAAGAGAGTGAAGGGCTATCGTAGAAATGATTTGAGAATATTAAGATAAAAGAAGAACATACTGATTACTACCCTGGTCTTCTTGTGTCTCATTATCTAGTTCCTATTGTTGTAATATATCCTTCACAATCTTGTTTTCAGCAACATCCAACTTATCGCATGAGTAGATTTTTAATAGGACGTGCCAAATCGTAGCAATTTTGGAAATGGCGTAACTAAGAATGTAGCGTCATGCATAAAACATCGGTGTTTCTTTTAACATGCATGCAAGTTCCAACATGGTAAAAATAAACCTTTAATGCCAGTCGCAGGTTTACTGGTTTATTTTGTAAACTGAAAAGTAGTCAAATTATACGCATTACTTTGATATGTAATTCAAACAGAGAAACTCTTCATATTTATGACCGGGAAGCCAACATGCAGTTTACGATTTCACATACATGTATCTGCAAAAAACAGAATATTATATAAACAGTTAATTGAATTAAATCAAGCCTAAAAAAGCATAATACAATGTACAAAGAAGCGGAAATAACCTGTTCTATATTATATAATAACCTATAACTATATATTTTAATTTACAAAAACGATGTGTTATTACCGGACTTCATAGAACTTTATAGAAAACGTTTGTATTTAATATAACATTCTCTTTATTTCTGAAATAGTTCTGTAAATCAATTTACAAACACACTCAGGATGAAATAATATAAACTTAACAAAAACGCATTTAATACTGAGCGCTGTAGGATAATATTGGCCGTACCTGGCATTTCCACCCGAACGCGGCGATTGCCGCTATCGCCGCGATTCCCCCAATCGCGGCGAATCGCGGTGATGCAAGAAAATTTCGAGTGGAAAAACGCTCTGACCGCGATGGCAAATCGCCGCGATTTTCCACCCGAATTTTTTTTTGACCGCGGTGGGCGAGCGTTTTAGGCAAAAAACGCGCGAGCTGTACTGTATCTTGGCATTTATTCTTCTAATGGCAGGGCTAGAATTACCTTAAAAAAATGACTAGCAATATTTTGCTTGTGACTTTTGAAATCACTAGCAAAAAGGCAAATTAACTCGCAATTTTGTTTTTATTTTAGAAAATAAAGTTAAATATGGTGCATATAGTTGTTCTTTCAAAGGAAATGCCTGAAAGCTGGTACAGTTAGTAAATATTTGGAAGTTGTTTTGTATGCCGTTTCAGGCTGCATTGATTAAACTTGTGGGTGGGGATTATTTTTCCACTAGCCAAAAAAATCTAGTGTCAGATAGAATCACTAGCAATTCTTAATTTTAACTAGCAAATTGCTAGTATGCTAGTGGAAATTCGAGCCCTGAATGGTATGGATATTGTGGTAATGCATGACAATTTGTACTATCTCAAATATGTGGAACATTCTTAATGCTGGAAATTAGATTAACCCTTTCCAAAACAACAAAATTTATAATCATCCATATTCAAAGATGCAGCAGATGACAAAAGATGCAGATAATAAAGATGAAACTTGTATACATTTTAGCACAGTAAAACTCCTTGAAAGCAAAACTACAAATTTAGATAACAAAACATTTCTTCACATTCTATAATATTTACCTTAATCTTTTTCTTAAGGTGGGGTAAAAAATGTGGGCGTCAAAAAATGTCAATGTGTGGAATTGACCAAATGTAGGCTGTCAATCAAAAACATTGATAAGTCAAAGGACGATAAAAAAATGCCACACCCCCATTGTTTGTCTTAAATTCTTCGTTGCACGTGATATTGTATTGATCTATCGATTGACAATCAAAACAATCAACATGCCAATTAAACATTCAGTAAAATGCCTCATCCCCATTGTTTGTCTTAGATTCTATGTTGGGCGGAGTGATCTGTAGAATGGCGTTTGGTCAATTGGGTTAATTCGGCAAAATATAGAATACTGAAGTACATTAATCATGCTTATTATGTTAAACCCACTTCAAACATTCTCAATTTTCAAAATCATGTTAATTGAGCATGCATATAAATTCGAAATCAAAAGCATTCTCAAAGACACTCTTATCTGAAAAATTTCAAACAAACCGAATCTTTCATAACGGAAGATGGACGTAGGTTGTCCTTCATTTCCGAGCGTTCAAGGTCAACCAAATCCTGCGAGATATCACTAGGCACCACCGATCTGTCGATACTTCTGGGTTTTCTGGGTGGCTTGGGTGCTAGGAGGGGCATGAGACAAGCGTCTTGTCTATGTTTTCTGTCTGACTGTTCAAAGATTAGAACACATCATTTTCTTATTCTCTATCGTGCAAGTTAGCATTATGGTTCCAAATCAACAGGACTTATATTTGTGACCTGTCACATTTAAAATGGCCTTATCCTAACTCCAAAAATACAAATTTGGACAAACTTGTCACAATCACCACAGGTCAACCAGATCCCATATGCAAAAGTGAACATATAGTAAGATAGGGAACACATTCCAGATTTAGAAAATCACATACAAGTGAAAAGTGTCGGCCCTAGTCTGACTGCATGGACTGCGCAGACTGACCATTGTCCATATTTTTCACACCACCTATAAGGTCCCTTTTAGCGTGACGGGTCACATATAAAAGTTGATTTTTTCTCTACTTCTTTAATTCTTTTTACTTTCAAATATCTGATCTTAAAAATTGGATGTGTGCCATGCAATGTGTGCCTAAACTGATTGCATGCAAAGATTCTCAAGCAAAACCTGAAATATTTCATTGATCATCATTTAATTAAAAGAATGTAAAATTAAACTGAACCAATCATGCTGAAATAAGTGTATAAATGAAAATACTATTAAATTTTAATGATGGTAAAAAGTTTTCATGCATTATAGGTCATTAACCCTTTCCCAAACAGCAAAGATGTAGACTCTTCCAATCTAAAAGCTGCTGCAGAGGACAAAATTGGTATAAATTCATATAGAATTTGTGTTAATTATGGCCCAGAAAATATTGAGGCAAAAGGAGAAAATGCTGATTGTCTGCATTTTCTTCTTTTGCCTAAATGTTTCCCAAGCCTTTACTATAAGGGGCGGCAAAACAAAGTCTTGTTTGGGAAAGGGTTAACCTTTTCCTGAACAATGATGCCTTTTGACACACCAAATAGAAAAGGCTTGAAAAAGCAATGAGGCAAAAGAAGAAAATGTTGATAATAAAATCCTCTCCTTTTGACTCAATATTTTCTGTTCTTTATTATACACAAATCCTAGATCTATATTCATTTACATCCTTTGTGTCACCGCGTACGGTTTCAAATTGGAACAGACTAAAATTATTTTGACAGTCAAAATTTAGTCATTTCGATAAGTGTTAAGCACTAATAATTTTCTAGGTATTCTTTCAAATAAAATGTCTAAAATGATAAACAGGGAGTATAGAAATAGCTCTGGCTATTTTAATGTGCAGGCTGATCTTTGACTATGCTGCCTTCAAACATGAGCTTTGTAATGCTTGTTAAAGAATAGATGTAAGACCATTCTGGCCTATGTATTTAGCTGAGACTGCAAATTGTCACTTTTCAACAAGACCCTCTTGACTGCAGCTTGTTTTAAGCTGCAGTTACTAAGATTTTGTTGAAATGCAGTGAAATAATTGTTTGCAATGTTTTGTAAATGCATGAAAACTTTTTTACATTCACTGACATGGCAAAATAAATCAAGAGTCAAAAATAATCCTATGTAACAATCACAAGGATGTTTCAAGGTCACTAATCCATTTGATCCATGTAACAAATTTAGCTCCATATAATGAAACCTTTTTGTATTTTAATCCAAATTGAAGAATATGAATTGTAAATCCAGAAATTTGTTGCACTCTGATTTATGCCACATATTTTATAATCTGCATTGCTGCTTCTCATAAAATTAAACTTTTTTTCACTTTATATTATGATCCAAAAGTTAATGACAGAGTTCACAGTCCTCTATAATCCAGAAAGTACTTTGATTTATGTTTTTCTTCTTCGTGTGGACATTTTTTGTATCTTTTACAAAATTTAGATGCTTTTTTGATTGTGATCAAACAGCACACCAATTGTTTTCAAATAAATTTCCAACCAATCACTCAAAATATATATCCAAATACATCCAAATATACATCCAAAAACAGGTAAAACTAGATCTTCATCTGCATTATAATTTCCAAGAAATGTTATTTACAAATTCATATCCTAAATCATTTCCTATCAAGCTGTTTTTGATGCTTTCTTGGAAGTTGTGGCTCGGTTTTCAATTCTTGGCAAGGTGTTTTGCTGGAAAGACATCCATATATTTAGATAATTTCTTGCAATAAAACCTGGCAAAATACAGAAACCCTTAGATTCTTAAGACTTTTGATCTTATATGTATAGTTTAAAGATCCTTGTGATTGCTAACATCTAAAATAATCAACTAAAATACTTAACCCATCACCACACAACCCACAGTTATATCCAGAGAAAAAAAAAATGAAAAAGAAAATGAGTGCATTTGTTGTTTTCATCTTCTCTTTACAATAAGTTCTAGCCTTTCTGACTGACAGAAACTTAAAATATTTGTGTTTTCAATATTAACTTTGCTGTGTGGTAATGGGTTGCTGTAACAAACAAAATATTGTGACCTTGGATGTAATTGAGTGACCTTGAGATAAAATCTCACCTTCCCATCGACATACTGAAGGTCATTGTACATTCCTCTTTCTTCAGACTTTACAACGTAGTCAGTAAATAGCATTAATATATCTTAAAAACATTATACAGCATCAAGGAGATGCATCAACTATAACTTCCAGATAAAAGTTTGAATGATGAAAAAAATGTTTTATCAAAAAGAGCAATTACCTAGACAAAAAAATATGTTTTTTTTTACTATTTCTTAAAAAGAAAACAATAACAACAACATTTCAGTACAGTCAACACATACATTTTTTTCTTAGAAGTGGTTTTGAATTCTTTATAAGTTTATGTGAAAACAAAATATCTGCGAATATAGTTTTTACTTTCAAAAAGGAATTATTAAAAGGTAGTCTACCCCTAATGAGATTTGTGTGACATCGTAATTTTTCGTGTAACATCAGTAACATTCATTCAGTATCTAAACCTATGTGGATGACGTCCTAAACATTTGGCTGTGGACAGACTGACTGTTCTACCGCCAAATATTTACGATGTCACTTGAATAATTGTGACATTGCATGACTCTCATTCGGGGTGAACTACTTAAAAGGCATTAAGCACACAACATCTCTATCATACTTACTCTCACTCTTCTGACTAGCTCTATTTTCGCGATCTCCTCCAGTTTACGTTTTATTTCCACCTGTCTGTACCGCTCTAGATCAAGAGTTTTGTGTACGATGGCCTGTGCCAGAAGTTCTTTTACATGTTTTTTGTGCTCTTTTCTCGCCATGTTGACGCGATACTGGTTCTCGCTGACGATCTCACCTCGTCTGTTGATCTGTAATCAGTTTCAGTGAATAAGAATTTTATGCTTTTTAAACAAATTTTCAATGTTTTATCCATTTTTTTAAATCGTGACACATGTTCAAGAAATTAAGTTTTGAAACAAGGGTAAAGCTTGGTAAAGCATGACACAAGTTCAGGAGGTAAAGTTTTTGAAACAATAAGTGCTCTTTCGTAAAACTTGGTACTTTTGAATTATAAATCTTTTAATCTATGAACAGACAGAAAGACAGATGAATATGCAAGAAAAATACTTTAAAATCTTGGTTGCTCAGTATTGTCGTCAAATTTAAGGTCAATTCAATGAGCATTCCTATACAAAATTATATGAATATTGACCATAAAGCAAACAGAACTATCTTGTAATGTGGCACAAATTTTGATACTAACCAATCCAGCTTTCCTGAGGTGTCTTCTCATCCGTGTGTTCCCGAAGTATCCAGACAGATTCCTGTCTGTCAGGGAATTGTAGGTGGCCAGTGGCCTGAAATGAGAGAAACAAAAAGACACATCAAAATAAATACAAATGCAACAATTATCAATTTGAGCTGGGATCAGGAACTTAAAACATTTGAGAACAGCATAGATCTAGATCAGCCTGTGCATATGCACAGTCTGATCAAGAGCTATGCTGTTCTCTAACAGTTTCTTAGGGCTATGTAGCAGCCCTCTGAGAACAGCATGGATCCTTATCAGACTGCATTTAGGCACAGGCTAGTCAGAAAAGTCTTACATTCTGTGAGGGCCCTTGTTCCATATCCCTGGCTCATTGTAGTATCATTTCTAAATACAGCTGTTAAATTTTTCTTTAAAGAAATTAATTATTTCCAAAATATTTATTTTTTTAGACTGGTCCAGTATTATTATCATTTCTGCTTTTCTCTCTTTGTTTTCAAAAGCTTTCTCCCATGGACTGCTAATACATTTCAATTCTACTTGCGAAAAAATTTTAACTTCAATCTATGAAGTCACTTGAAATGATTTATGACAGTTGAGATGGAAAGAGAACTTGAAATAATTATTCACCCATCTTTCTTTATCCGTGGTTTGACCAGGCCATGTTGCATGGCAAACCTAACAATTCTGTCTTTTCTATTCTCTGTTATGTCTTCAGCAGTCACCATTCTTATTATGGACAATTATTGTCTTTATCCTTTTTCTCAAAGTTTTTGTGGTACATGTATTTTTAAAACTCCCTACAGGATTCTCTATTACACAGTATTTTTTGTATTAATGTTCATTAAAAATTCTAAAGATGTAAAAAGTTTGAAGTGAAAATTCACATTATATATATTTTTATGTATATCTTTTATATCAAAAAATCTACTTTTTATTATGAATGCTGTCTTTTTTATTATTGGAAGTATTTTTTTTAATCATTTATGCTTTTTTGTGAAAAAGAAAATATCAAAGATAGTAAAAATTTTAGTAAAATTTTCATGAATAACTTTTCAAGAACAAATTTCTAAAATTTCATTTTTTTTTATTTTTTTCAAAACATTCAAAGAAAATGACAAAATTTGTATTTTTGTTTTGTCTTCTTGTCCTTAAAGTAAAGATCAAAGCAAACATATCATTTTTTCTCCCCATTAGCAAACAGTCTCAAGAGTAGAAATATATATCAAAGATATTTTTTATGTCAACATAAGATTTTTCCTAATAAAATGAGAGCTCTTATTCCGTCATGTGTTATGTAAATCGACGAAGATAAACGATTTTTTTCATGAAACTCCATTCTGACATGATATCCATCGATTACATCCTTAAGATTGAAGGTTATAAACTTAAATATTGTCCCAAGTCTATAATCTAAGTTTGGTGTGACTTAACCCTTTCTCAAACAAGATGTTTTGATGTCCCTTATAGGAAAGTCTTTGGAAAACATTGAGGCAAAAGAAGAAACTGCTGATAACCAGCAGTTTCTCCTTTTACCTAAATATTTTCTGTGCTATATCATACACAAGTATTACCTTTATCAACATCTTTTTTGTCGTCTGCAGCAGCTTTTGGTTTGGATTACCCTAGGATTTTGTCGTTTGGGAAAGGGTTAAAACTAAAATACTATTCACACAAATATTGTGACTTGTTATACCAAAATGATGCCATTTGGAAATCCTCAATCAGAAGAGACTAAACTTATTCAATTCTTCCTCAAGCACAATTTTAGATCAATTAAATATAAAATCTGAACTGGTTAAAGGATTTTATAGGATAGCATTAGTAACAAGAGGACCATGATGGTCCTATATCGCTCACCTGAACCAAAATGATATGAGCAACACTTTTGTTCAATTCAATAAACATTTATGACTGTAAGACTGAAAACTAACTTATAGTCAATAACTTTGTGAAAATCAAACTCATCTGAGATCTTATGGTGCCAAACATTGTGTCCAGGTTTTTCTTGATTGATAAATAATCACAGATTCTAGAGTATAAACAAGGTCGAAAACAGCCAAAGACGGTAATTTTTTCAAATTCAAGGGCACACAATTCTCGACTTTCTGATCACATCAGACTGAAAATCTACCTCATCCAAGATATTATAGTCTCCAACATAGTGTCCAAGATTTGTCTTGATTGGTCAATAATTCAAGATTCTAGAGTGTAAACAAGATCGAAAAACAGCCAGAAACGGCTATTTTGTTAAAATTCAAGGGCACATAACTCTCAACTTTCTGATCGGATCAGACTGAAAATCAAACTCATCCGACATATTATGGTCCAAAACATTGTGTCCAAGTTTTGTCTTGATTGATTGATAATTGTAGATTCTAGAGTGTAAACAAGGTCGAAAACAGCCGAAAAAGACAATTTTATCAAATTCAAGGGCACATAACTCTCGTCTTTCTGGTCATATCACACTAAAAATCAAACTCATCCGAAATCTTATCCTCTCAAACATTGTGTCCAAGATTTGTCTTGATTGGACAATAATTGAAAATTCTAGAGTGTAAACAAGGTCGAAAACAGTCAAAAACGACAATTTTGTCAAATTCAAGGGCACATAAGTCTGGACTTTCTTGTCTTATCAGATTGAAAATTCTAGTCATCTGAGATCTTATGATCTCTAACATTGTGTCCCAGTTTTGTCTTGATTGATTGATAAATGTAGATTCTAGAGTGTAAACAATGTCGAAAACAGCCGAAAATGACAATTTTATCAAATTCAAGGGCACGTAACTCTTGTCTTTTTTGTCAGATCACACTGAAAATCGAACTCATCCGAAATCTCATGGTCTCAAACATTGTGTCCAAGATTTGTCTTGATTGGTCAATAATTGTAGATTCTAGAGTGTAAACAAGGTCGAAAACAGTCAAAAGCGACAATTTTGTCAAATTCAAGGGCACATAAGTCTCGACTTTCTTGTCTTATCAGATTGAAAATTCAACTCATCCGAGATCTTATGATCTCCAACATTGTGTCCAAGTTTTGTCTTGACTGATTAATAAATGTAGATTCTAGAGTATAAACAATGTCGAAAACAGCCGAAAATGACAATTTTATCAAATTCAAGGGCACGTAACTCTAGTCTTTTTTGTCAGATCACACTGAAAATCAAACTCATCCAAGATCTCATGGTCTCAAACATTGTGTCCAAGATTTGTCTTGATTGGTCAATAATTGTAGATTCTAGAGTGTAAACAAGGTCGAAAACAGTCAAAAACGACAATTTTGTCAAATTCAAGGGCACATAACTCTCGACTTTCTAGTCTAATCAGACTGAAAATTAAACTCATCTGAGATCTTATGGTCTCCATCATTGTGTCCAAGATTTGTCTTGATTGGTCAATAATTGTAGATTCTAGAGTGTAAACAAGGTCGAAAACAGTCAAAAACGACAATTTTGTCAAATTCAAGGGCACATAACTCTCGACTTTCTTGTCTAATCAGACTGAAAATTAAACTCATCTGAGATCTTATGGTCTCCATCATTGTGTTCAAGATTTGTCTTGATTGGTCAATAATTGTAGATTCTAGAGTGTAAACAAGGTCGAAAACGGTCGAAAACGGCAATTTTGAAAAATTCAAGGGCACATAACTTTTGACTTTTTCATCTGATCTGACTGAAAATCGAACTCATCCAAGATCCTATAGTCTCCAATATTATATCCAAGTTTTGTATTGATTGGACAATAATTGTAGATGCTAGAGTGTAAACAAAGTTAAAAACAGCATTTTTCGTCATTCAGGGGCAGATAACTCCACACTTTCTGGTCCGATCTGGCCCATAATTGAACTCATCCGAGAACTTATGACCATACTTGTTTTGACAAAGTTTGGTCAAGATTGACTAATATTTGTGGATGCTAGAGTGTAAACACCAAATTGTGGACAGACGGACAGACGGACAGACGGACAGACGGACAGACGGACGGACGACGGACAAAAAGCGATCACAATAGCTCACCTCGAGCACTTCGTGCTCAGGTGAGCTAAAAATGTTTGATAAAGGCAACCACAATGAACTGACACCAAATTATTTCGTCAACTATTAACAAATAAATGTATTACAAATATCCAAGATTTGTATATATGGCCCTAGGGTTCTCCCAAGAATAATTTGAAGCCGTAGTGGCAAATATTTAAGTATTGGTAAACCTTGAAATACATTGTGTTCATACAAATAATTGTGAAGAAAACCATAATGGGAAAAGAAGAAATTGCTCAATTTGAGCGATTTCTTCTTTTCCCATTATGTTTTTAAACAGAATTATTATATTTTATATTATAAGAAAACATTTATTTAATTATCACTTTATAACATGAAATGCTTAGAAATCCCCCTATTTGGTGACCTTTTTGAAGGAATTAAGTTGTATGGGCAGTTTTGAAGCTATAGTGGCATTACACTAATTTACATGAAGCTGTAGTGGGGCCGATACAGCTTATTGCGCTGGGGAGAACTCTGGGCCCCTTTTTGCGTGACAATTTGTCCTTGTGTATCTTTGAATCACCTCTTCGCAAACATGATATGTTTGGTAAGACTCTTCATCAAATATTTGTGTATCTATTAATATTTATAATCAATTTTTATGATGCTACATGATGGAAATATTATAAAGCTTAATAGTTTTTTTTATGGCTTAATTCTTTTCAAAACAATACCAGATTTTCCTGTCCTGGTTTTGTAGACAATTTGATTTATTGAGGTTTAACACTATTTTCAAATGCTGTGGACATGTTGCGGAGGCTGAAGCACCTAACCGTGGATTTTTGGTATTTCTCTCACCAATAGTACCAAAATATCCAAACCGAGCCTCCAGCTGCTCTCTCATAGATGATTCACTCCCATTGGTGAGAGAAAAACGACTTTTGTCAAATGTCAGAATGAGATGATTCAAATGAGAACCCACAACATAGGATTTGCTGAACATTAAATGATACACTTTGAAAAGCCATTTCACCCTGTTACCTGAAGTGAAAAAAGTGGGGAGAAAAAGATGCCAGGTTATTGATAAAGATCACTTGATATCACCTAGCAATTGTTCAACAAACAATCGTCTGCTAATATTTTCCATGATGCAGATGGATCAATAGCCAGTGTATATTGACAAAATGGCCGTCTAGAGTTGTCACATAGTTATGTTAACAATCACACTTGGCAAACATCAATATGGCAACCTTTATTCCTGGCACAAGCATTTTACGCAGATAAAATTGCTTGTTTTTTCACACAAAACAATGTCGTCATAACAACTACTTTAATTAAATTTCATTTTTTGCAACTTTGTGGTCTTAAACCATCGCCAGCCATTTTTCATCTACTTAACAAATTAAAAATAAATAAAGTTATAATAACAAATTCCAAAGGCCTCTCTGGGTCAAGAGCCACATCATTACAAATTATAGTGATCTAAGGTCAAAGCACACAGATGAATTTCAAACAAGGATCAAGGACCATTTGACCTGGCAAGCTAACCAAAATGACCAAGCAAATTCACCACAAAACGGGCCATAGATATTCATTTGTGGGGGTGCTGTGTTCTAGTGAGACGATGCCAGCTTTGGAATTTACAAGTTCCAGGTTCAAATATGGTTGACACCAGGGGAATTTTTATGGCAAAAAAGTTATTCAATATTGCATGTCTACATACCTGTCATTGTGAGAGGTGAAATGAATTCCCTTTGAACCCTTTCCCAAACAAGACATGGTTTTGACGTGCCTATTAGGCTTGGGAAACTATTGAAACAACAGAAGAAACTGCTGATAACCAGGCAGTTTCACCTTTTGTTTCAATGTTTTCTGTGCTATATTATACACAACTTTTTCCTTTTGCTACATTCATTTAGTCCGTCTGCAGCAGCTTTGAAATTGGATCACCCAAAATTTTGTCGTTTTGGAAAGGGTTAATGCCATAGACAATGACTGGTAAACAGGCCCGTAGGAACGGGGGGGGGGGGGGGGGGGGGGGGGGGGGGGGGGGGGGGGGGGGGGGGGGGGGGGGCTAAAACCCCCCAATGTTGGCCAAAAATGCCGAATTTTCTTAATTTTACACTGAAAATTTTGGGAAAATCCAAATTACCCCCCCCCCCCCAATATTCAGGACAAGGGCTTTAGCCCCCCCCCCCCATATGAAATTGCTTCCTATGGGCCTGCGGTAACATCCAACTCAAAACACCATGATTGTTGCTGATAGCTGATATTCTGTAAAATATGCCTGCCTAGATACAAACTTTGAATCCAAATGAAACTTTTTAACTTTTACTTTCAAGATTTTATATACACCGATATCAGTTTAACCGCACATGGAAACAAATGCCAATTGATAGACATAATCAGAAAGCAGTAATCCATTGAATAAGGTTTAACTCCTTCCTAGACGGCAAAAACTTGTGACTTGTCTTATTAACCCTTTCCCAAATGGCAAAATTTTAGGGTGATCCAATTTGAAAGCTGCTGCAGACGACAAAAATTATGATAATAAAGACATGATTTGTGTAAGATATGGCACAGAAAATATTGAGACAAAAGGAGAAACTGCTGGTTATCAGCAGTTTCTTCTTTTGTTTCAATGTTTTCCCAAGCCTTTTTCTATTAGGGACGTCAAAACCAGTTCTTGTTTGGGAAAGGGTTAATTAAGAGATATTGCAGGCGACAATTTTAGGTGAATGAAATTTTGCATATTATTTTCTGTCAGTGGAAAATAAATTTCATTTTTATAAATAACTACTTTATTTGATTTTTCTGGCTCTGATTTCCTTACACAACTCATCCTGATTAGTAAGTGATGGGTCTCACATGTCTAGTAGGCATTGCTTTGGAATTTTTCGTGAACTGGGAAAAATAAAGGGGCATTTTGGATAGGGAATGGGGCTCTTTTCTGGGCCCCCTCAGGAGTCTATAGGCAAAAGAGTCATGGAAATGATGCAATGCTTTATTTTTTGCTTCTGAAGCTTATGATGACGGATGGTCACCAGTATTTTCTTCTTTTGTCTCAATGTTTTTCGAAGCCTTTTCCATTATGGATGGCAAAAGCACAGGTCTTATTTCAGAGTGGATTAAGGCAAACCATATCAAGACTCAGATCCGAAACTCATCAAATAAAATAGGACTGAACATTGCCCAAACAAGGACGATTATTAAAGACCCTACTGGAAAAATCCTTTATAATGAGAGTTTGTGAATGTAGTTAATTTCAGTTAATATTTTGTCAGAAATGAAAGAAAAAGAAGAAAGATGGTGGACTCATAGCCACTAATCAATACGCATCATCAAGTTTGTGGCCATGATATCGCAATTAGGTGGACTCACGACTAGGTGCCCCGCAAGCTCAGTGGTAAGAGCAGCCGACTAGTAATATGGGAGTTATGGATTCGAGTGTAGGGGTCATAGAATTGAGTGCCACATCAGGTACATGTTTTTCTACTCATGTGACTAGGTAAATCAGTATGAGTGGGTGGGCAGCAGCTTTTTGGTCCTAGGGAGATGTTGACTCCCAGAAAATTATGAGGGGGAGGAGTGTAGTGACGTTGGGTGGAGACACAATCCAGTGCAAAGCTAATCCAATTTCCTCTGATGACATTTGCTCTGTGATATGTTGATGTCGCTCATGTACATCAGAGCGCACTACCATTCAAAAACAAAGGAATGTAGGTCATTGTAAACAATGGCTGTTCAGGTGAGGGTTGTTGCAAATCATTGCCTATTAACCATTTAGAAATTATATTTTTTGGTCTTAAATTTTTCACTAGACATGACAATAAATGATTCATTGATCTTAAAGCGTTTGAAATCCAACGGTAAACAAAGTGCCACAACTTGTGTCAAGCTTTCCTTTGTTTTTGAATGGTAGAGCGCTATGATGTAAATGAGCGACATTTAAACACATCAAAGATCAAATTTCTTCAGAGAAAACTCGGATTAGTGCCCGGCTAATCCGAGTTTTCTCTGACTTTGAAATTCGCTCTTTGATATGGTGATGTCACTCATTTACATCAGAGCGCACTACCACTCAAAAACAACGGAAAGAAGGTCATTGTAATCAACGGCTGTTCAGGTGAGGGTTGTTGCAAAACATTGTCTGTAATTGTAAACCTTTAAGAAATACTTTTTGGTCCTAAATTTTTCACCAGGCATGCCAATAAATGGTTCATTTATCGATGTCATAAGGCGTTTTAACGATATCGTTTAAGATCGGACGGTTAACAAAGCGCCACAACTTGTGTCGAACTTTCCCTTGTTTTTGAGTGGTAGTGCACTCTGATGTAAATGAGCGACATTGACATATCAAAGAGTGAATTTCATCAGAGAAAACTCGGATTAGTGCCCGGCTAGATCAGTGATTAGAGTCCCACATCAGGAACATGTCTTTCACCTCATTTTTAAATTACTTGAATTCGGAGCCAAGACTTGAAAGAAACCTCATCACTATTTCCCTAAAATGACAGTTATCATAAGGACTGTTCACGTGAGACACTTTAGCATGTATCTCCCCCTCATATATATTATTTATTTCTATTTTCATAAGTCTTATCGTCGGTGTAAATGCAAAACCTCGTATATCGATTGGTGCGATTTTCAAAGTACAAACTTGTGTGCCCTGTGTAGACGATTCTCACAGGTTTTGAGATATTTTTACTGATCAGTATTATTGACGCATTATTTGTGAACAATATGTTCAAATTTCAAGTAAGACATTTTACAGTTTGAGAAAAGTTACTACACTTTTTTCCATACCCTTTAAAATTTTCCGAAAACGAGTTACGAGGTTTTGCATTTACAACGACGTTATATTCAACCTGATCTGAGTTATACCTAGGCAAAACATTGAGGGAATTATAACCACATTTTTTTTCCCTTTTGTTGCGGTATTTTCTTTTCTATTTGTACAAAAATCCTTTCATAAACCTCACCGATTAAGCCCCCTGCAACAGCTTTAAAATTGTGACATTCCTAAAATTTTGCCATTTGTGAAAAGGTTTATCACATTGAATAAAGGTGGGCTAATTAATTAAGCCTTTCCCAAACAACACCTGAGCCGCGTTCTTTAGAGCAAGATTTTTTAAGATTTCTTAAGATTTTTTTAAGAAAGCGTTTTTAAGACTGAGACTTTGACCGAGCTGTTCCGAATGCTCCATATTTATACAAATGACGTCATCATGACGTCATTTGTATAAAGTATGGAGCATTCGGAACACCGCGGTTTATAAATCATGGAGCGTTCGGAACCGAGGGGTTCCGCACGAAGTATAGAGCAATGGCGGCTCCCAGTGATCGACATTAAAATCTTACTCAGAAGAATGCTTTATCCTAAAACATCTTAAGAGATCTCAAGATATCTCAAGAAATCTCGCTCTAAAGAACGCACCTCTGGTTTTGACGTCCATAATAGAAAAGGCTTGGGAAAACATAGAAACAAAGAAGAGACTGCTGATAAACAGCAGTTTCTCCTTTTGTCTCAATATTTTCTGTGCCATATTTTACACAAATTCTATCATTAATAGCATCCATTTTGTCATTTGTGGCAGTTTTTTTAAGTGAATCACCCTAAGATTTTGTCGTTTGGGAAAGGGTTAACCATAATATTGTATAAAAGGTGGGCTAATTAAGCCAATAATGGCTGCTAATTGACAATATTGACATGGCTTACCCGTCGTGTATCTGGCTCATTTTTCCTCGCTTATTTCTCGCCCTAGACGGATGACAGTCTGTTTAACGTAGTCCCAATTAACTTGCGATTAACCTGACACAGCTAGTTCCATCTCAGTTTACGTGTAAATGCAACAATTTCCCGGTAAATATCGAAAATTTTCACAAACAGGCTCGCTTCCCGATACAACATCCGTCTCCCAGGTGAGTCACGTGATCAAACAATTCCGATCGGCAGGTGCGCGGACTGGTGCTGATTAACTATTGGACGGACTGGTCCTCGTAGGGTTATTCCTAGACTGGTACCCATTCGTGTAAATACACCCTGATACAGTTCCAAGTTTTTAACCGTGACCTGCGCATGAAGTGAGCAAACAAAAGGTCACGTGGTCTTTTTACTATATAATTCATTGTGCGAGTCGTTATTTTCGCGCGAGCAATTCTCATTTATTCTGCCTAAGTATTGAGAATATTTTATACAGTCATTTGCGTTAATTATTAGAGTTTTCAGTTACAGGAATATTTTTGCAACTTTGATTGAAAAAAAGAGATTTTTTTGGCTTGTAATCATTCGTACCCTGTCTCCATCGCCCATTACCACCATGCAAGTTCAGGATGAGCTACTGCTTTTGAAAACCATATAAAAAGAATTTTGCAGGAGCAAGTGAGCTCCTTAGTACTGTCCAAGTGTGAGCGGTAATATTTTGCATGTGTTTGTGCTCTAGATTAGAGCCAATAATGGACAGGTCACAGGATGGATTCCCAGCCGCGGAGCGTGGACAATTATAAATTAACTTGTTGCTGAAATATTGTTGAGAGGCGTTAAATTAAAAAAAAAAAAAAAAAAAAAAAAAAAAAAATGAAAAGAAAAATGTTTTAAACTTTTACCAAACAAGAAATGTTAATGTTTTGACTGTCAAGGGCGGATCCAGGATTTTTTTCAAGGGGTGGGGGGTGAGGTCTAGCCCAAAAGATGTCTTTAAATTTGTGAATTTTGTAATGTTAGATACCATACTAACGCTGTGTAGTCAAAATTCGATTTTCGACCTATTCAAGGCGGGGTCCAGACCCCCGACCCCCTTTTAGATCCGTCTTTGACTGTCTTACAGAGATTGTTTCAAAAATCATTTCAAGGGGCAAAATAATGAATTTCTTTTAATCAGCATTTTCTCCTTTTGCCTCAAGGTTTTCGTTACTATATTACTATATTTTTCATGGGGGTCCAAGCCCAATTACCGGGGGGGGGGGGGGGTCCACGCCCAAATGATGACTTAAATGTGTTAAATTATATATTGACGCTTTAATTATATAGTCAACATTCAATTTATGGCTGATTCCGGAGGAGGGCATCTTCGCAAGCCAAGGGTAACATCTACGACGTAACGTCGTTTCTGTATTCAATACAAACGTAGGTGGGTTCAACCCTGGCTAGCGAAGATGGGGGGAGGGGAGTGCGGACATCCCGACCCCACCCCCCACTCTAGATCCGCCCTTGCACTTAAAAAAACCTACTTTCATGATACCCATTCTGTTATCTGCAAGAGCTTCCAAATTGAATCAGGTGCCGTTTAGGAAAGGGTTAAGCCGCTGTCAAACTTGAAAAGTCTAAATAATTTGTCGTTTGGGAAATGGGCTTTAACAGCTATGTTTTTATTATCAAATTGATCTACCATAATGAATTATCTTTCTTCATAAACCTTTCGGCACTGTCATAACCATCTTCACACTGAAAATGGCATGTTTCGTACTTTTTTTTTTGTTGGGGAGGGGGGTTTGTAACGTGAATATGACAGTTTAACCTTGCGGCTAGGTCCTCGAAAGATCCGAGGATACTACTTTTTCGGAGGGTCAAAAATGACTTAAAAGCCGATAAAGGCCATAAATGGAAGTCAGTCAATGATATCCCGTCGAGATTCACAGAGGAATCATCACTAAACGGTGTGTGATTCCTCTTAAACTTCTTCTTTCCTCCGTTCATTTCCATTGTACGTTGGATGCTTTACTCACATTTGGGTCAGAGCCTCGATCTGGCATCAAAAAGTGTTACTATTTTTAGTAACAAATTGGAAGTGTATTTGGGTGTTATTACACCCTGATACAGTTCCAAGTTTTTAACCGTGACCTGCGCATGAAGTGAGCAAACAAAAGGTCACGTGGTCTTTTTACTATATAATTCATTGTGCGAGTCGTTATTTTCGCGCGAGCAATTCTCATTTATTCTGCCTAAGTATTGAGAATATTTTATACAGTCATTTGCGTTAATTATTAGAGTTTTCAGTTACAGGAATATTTTTGCAACTTTGATTGAAAAAAAGAGATTTTTTGGCTTGTAATCATTCGTACCCTGTCTCCATCGCCCATTACCACCATGCAAGTTCAGGATGAGCTACTGCTTTTGAAAACCATATAAAAAGAATTTTGCAGGAGCAAGTGAGCTCCTTAGTACTGTCCAAGTGTGAGCGGTAATATTTTGCATGTGTTTGTGCTCTAGATTAGAGCCAATAATGGACAGGTCACAGGATGGATTCCCAGCCGCGGAGCGTGGACAATTATAAATTAACTTGTTGCTGAAATATTGTTGAGAGGCGTTAAATTAAAAAAAAAAAAAAAAAAAAAAAAAAAAAAAAAATGAAAAGAAAAATGTTTTAAACTTTTACCAAACAAGAAATGTTAATGTTTTGACTGTCAAGGGCGGATCCAGGATTTTTTTCAAGGGGTGGGGGTGAGGTCTAGCCCAAAAGATGTCTTTAAATTTGTGAATTTTGTAATGTTAGATACCATACTAACGCTGTGTAGTCAAAATTCGATTTTCGACCTATTCAAGGCGGGGTCCAGACCCCCGACCCCCTTTTAGATCCGTCTTTGACCGTCTTACAGAGATTGTTTCAAAAATCATTTCAAGGGGCAAAATAATGAATTTCTTTTAATCAGCATTTTCTCCTTTTGCCTCAAGGTTTTCGTTACTATATTACTATATTTTTCATGGGGGTCCAAGCCCAATTACCGGGGGGGGGGGGGTCCACGCCCAAATGATGACTTAAATGTGTTAAATTATATATTGACGCTTTAATTATATAGTCAACATTCAATTTATGGCTGATTCCGGGGGAGGGCATCTTCGCAAGCCAAGGGTGACATCTACGACGTAACGTCGTTTCTGTATTCAATACAAACGTAGGTGGGTTCAACCCTGGCTAGCGAAGATGGGGGGAGGGGAGTGCGGACATCCCGACCCCACCCCCCACTCTAGATCCGCCCTTGCACTTAAAAAAAACCTACTTTCATGATACCCATTCTGTTATCTGCAAGAGCTTCCAAATTGAATCAGGTGCCGTTTAGGAAAGGGTTAAGCCGCTGTCAAACTTGAAAAGTCTAAATAATTTGTCGTTTGGGAAATGGGCTTTAACAGCTATGTTTTTATTATCAAATTGATCTACCATAATGAATTATCTTTCTTCATAAACCTTTCGGCACTGTCATAACCATCTTCACACTGAAAATGGCATGTTTCGTACTTTTTTTTTTTGTTGGGGAGGGGGGTTTGTAACGTGAATATGACAGTTTAACCTTGCGGCTAGGTCCTCGAAAGATCCGAGGATACTACTTTTTCGGAGGGTCAAAAATGACTTAAAAGCCGATAAAGGCCATAAATGGAAGTCAGTCAATGATATCCCGTCGAGATTCACAGAGGAATCATCACTAAACGGTGTGTGATTCCTCTTAAACTTCTTCTTTCCTCCGTTCATTTCCATTGTACGTTGGATGCTTTACTCACATTTGGATCAGAGCCTCGATCTGGCATCAAAAAGTGTTACTATTTTTAGTAACAAATTGGAAGTGTATTTGGGTGTATCCGTAGTAGATTTCAGGTACGGGAACCAGACTAGGTTATTCCGTGAAGCGAACATCCACGAACTCGATCGAGTAACTTTGATCTGCGCTATTGATTTGTTTTGAACGACAAAATCAATGTTTGATTTCAATTTTTGATTCAAAACGACAGGAAGGTTCTATTTTCTACCCCTGTTTAAACACTGGTCAAACTATGTCATTTTACCACTTTCCAAAACGGCCGACAAACACATAAACTGAAAGACAGTTGTGCACAGACGCCAAAACGCAAGCTCTTGGTAGGAAAATTCTTGAACAAAATATCTTAGAAAGTATTGAAACAAAAGGAGAAAATGCGTTTTCAGCATATTCTTCGTCTGCATCGATCGTTGTTTTCCAAGGTCTTTTCTTTTAAGGGGGAATGCTCCAGTTTCCTAAATTTTTTCCCAATAATAGAATTTATTTATATTTTGTATGTTGAAATTACATGTTATTACCAATTGAAAAATAAAATAAAAATGGAGGGTCAGGCTGACAGCGATCTTGTTTGAATTTTATAGGCATTCGTATCACACACCCCTACATCGAAAAAATGCACAATTTCTTGCACCTATCCAAGGTCACTAAAATGCTAATAAAATGCTGTATATTTATCGTGTAGCCCCGAAAACGGATTTAAAGTAACGTCTTACATTTAATAAGAACAGAAAACACAAAACAAGTTATAGTGTAAGTTTTACGCGTAAATGTATAAAACAGCATGCTCATGTGTTCGGTTAGATCAACGAAACTAGAGTGTTTCATGTCAAAATTTGCATATTGTTGGAAATATTTCAAGTTCTACATAATAGAATTTGATAAAACTCCCTCATTGTATTAAGCAACATGTCCTGGTAATAATTCAAAATGAAAATGTATAGGTCAGCGCACTTATTAGCGAATTACAGCAATTTTTATCAGCTACACATGAATAAAATGACTCAAAACAGTGGTATCTGCATACACACTTACAACTGTCTTGCTCTAAATAATCGATTTCCATCGGGTTTCGCATAATAAAGACACTTTTACTGTCGAAAATGGTAAATCATAATTATATGTTATATTATTGAAAATATGGTAGCGAAACATATTGGTACGAAACATTTAATTTACTACAGTAATGGCCGAGTGTTCCGAAAAAACTGGAGCATTCCCCCTTAAGAACACAGAAAAAAGGTATAGCACTGGGAAATGGTCAATGTAATGCATGGTAGCTTACTTATTAAGAATTTCCAAAATGAAAATCAGTTCAGAAAACATTGAGACAAAAGAAGATTTTTGGCTCATTGTCATAATTTCACCTTAATTATGACTCATTTTCTCCATCCCATTATAATTGTCTGCTATAAAGCATACGAATTTCCTTTTTATTCTTTATTGGCGTGGATTCTATCGTCAACAGAATATTTCAAATTATAGAAAAAAATCTAGAATTGTGTTGCTTATGGGAAGCGTTATTGTTCAAATTATGACAATTGAACGTGAAAATACCAAACAATGGACACAATACTTTTAGGCTTTTGTTACCATTTCCAAAACGGCAAAATATTAAACTGTTAATTTCAATCCATTCACGATTCTAACTCATTCCACACGAAATTCCATGGTTTCTTCAAACATTCAAAATGAATGCTTTCGCTTCAAGAATGTTTGAACAAACTATGGAATTCGGTGCAGAGTGTTTTAGGAATAGTCCATGAATGGTCCTCGCAAAGGCGCGTAAGGTGCAATTTATCTCGTCAAAATCCGTAGAGTATAAGCTGAGAAATCAAGTAATTCATACTTGAAGCAGACGATTTTTCGGCGTGAACGCTTCCCAAAAGTCACGTGGATTACCAACCGTGCATAACCTACCCATCGGTGGTAAAATATTAGAGCCGGGATCTGGACAAACGTCCCTTGTAGCATTTGAGACAGAGCCGAGCTCTATGCATCAATATCAACATGTGCCATGATGCAGTCTGGCTGTGATCTATGCTTTTCTCTTACGTTTGCTGCAGGTCAAAAAGAAGCTATTGGAGAACAACATGGTTCTTGATCAGACTGCGTGCATACGATGGCTGATCTGAAACCATGTTGGACTAAAAAAAAACTCAATTAATTTTCCAGATCCTGGCTTATTAACATTTTGCAATGGTCGGGGGGTCGAGCCCAAGATTCCACAATAAAGTCTCAACGCGTACGCAAGTTCTGCGTTTTGGCCGTGGTCGCTTTCAAATTCGGACCAATTTATATTTTCCATTCCTGATTTTTGATCGATTGATTAGATTTAGTGTGGTTATACGTCGTTTTCAACTGCTATGATCATATCGCGGCGGCTGGAGCACTTAAAGTTATTTAGTTTCCTGGCATTTCATCACCAGTACCGCCACACTATCCAAACCGAGCCTCCAGCTGCTCTCTCACATGGACGAATCACATTCAATGATGAGAGACAAATTACTCTAGTCAAATGTCAGAATGGATACTGACCGAGCCGAGGTTCGAATTCGCGATCCCTGGATTGACGGCCTCTGAAGTAGGCCTAACCGACTGGGCAATCGGGGCTCGGCGAGATTGATCGAATGGAGCTTTACGCCTCCATCAACTATGACGGTCATACCGACGCGGCGGCTGGAACACCTAACCACAGATTTCTGTCGTTTCTCCCACCAGCACCACCACATCACCCTTGCCGAGCTTCCAGCTGCTCGCCTACAGACGTTTACGTTGTACGAACGATCATATGTGGGTCAAAGAGTATTTTCTGGGACCAGTGATCGAACCCGGAGCCGCATTAAATAGAGTTCGATGCTCTACCATCTGCGCTATATCTGCGGCCTCGCTCTGTGTATGAATGTACATGGTTTAAGCTAGTTGCAATAATGTAACCGAAACCTTTTTGAATTTTGATCAAGTTTGTGGCTACGATATCGCAGCTACAATAGTCCCAGCCGAAAATGACAGTGACGTAGGCTGAAGTTTACTGCTGCAAAACCAATCAATTCGTCTGAGTTGCACCGTTACAAATACGAACAGAGTTGATTGGTTGTCAAGTAGTAAACATTAGCCTACGTCACTCTCATTTTCGGCCGGTATAAATAAACCATGACCTCTGGACAGACGAGTCAAACTGAACAGGTAAACCAGGTATGTAAACGTCGTGGTTTTAAGAAGGCGTTTACCGTTAGATGTAATCACAACACCCCTCTCAGGTAGGACAGTCAATAGTTAAAAGTACATTTGAGTCTCAATGTTGATGGTACCACTATACTATTGTATTATAGATTCACAATATTAAACGAGAATAGATACGGTTGTCTTGCTTTAATTTTACGTAGGTAAAGGTAGTAGTTCTACCTAAAAATAAACCAAAACAACCGTAAAGTATTCTCGTTTAACTTTGAACGTATTATACAGTTGTCGCCACGTCGTATGGCACGTGTTTATGTTTTGTTTAACGTTCAATTACATTTGAACAAAATATAAACATTGTGCCATACGATGTGGCGACAACTTGTAGGTTTAAGCCTTTGCTAAAAAACAACAACAAAACAGGATAGTCCGATTTCAAAGATGATGCAGATGGAAACGTGACAGTTAATAAATAATAAAATGTAGAATATCGGCATATGTACAATTTAGCCCAGAAAACAGTGTGGCAAAATGACAAAATCCTGGTTGTCAACATCTTCTCGGAAGTTCTTCTCATTATTTTCTCAAACAGTTTCTTTTGAGGACGTCCGAAAACTAGGCACTGGTTTCTCGAAAAAACTTAAGTACATTCCCATGATTACATGCTCAATTTCAATGGAATACTCTTCAACGTTGAATGGTATTCGTTTAAAGTTCACGTGGATTTCGTGTGATTTTAGTACGGTACTAGAATTTGAGTCTGAGATGGTACTTAAGTTTTTTCGAGAAACCGGGGCCAGGTCTTGTCAGAGAACGGGTTAAGTTCGTGCTTTAGGCAAATCTCATCGTGATACAAAGGCCTAGTTGATAAAGGTGACGAAAAAATATAAGAGAACAGGCGCATGTATGGAAAGACAAACAGACTGGCAGGCGACTACCGGTGACAAAGAAAATATCGTTGCTTTTCAATGAAAATCTCGTAGCATAAAGTGTTTCAAGCTGCAGTTACGAGGTTTTCGATGAAAAGCGACGATATAAGAGAACGGACAGGAATCATACCACATAGGTTGATTTGTTGTGGTTTGACACAATCTTCAACTGATTTGGTCATCGCGGCAGCTGCAGCTAACCGTAAATTCCTTGTATTTCTCTCACCAGTACTACCACAATATCCAAACCAAGCCTCCAGCTGCTCACTCACATAGATGATTCACACCCATTCATGACAGATATGACCCCAAATGTAAACGGATGGAAAGACAAACGGACAGGCATTAATTTTTACAACAATAATTTTTAATACAATTCAAAAGGACTTAAGGTAAGAAGGGCCTAATTAGCACCAAAGAGCCAGCGGCGAAATTTGAAAAGTGCCAGTAATTCCTAAACTGTGTTACATTTCCATTCCAAATACAAACAATAGCATTTTGTACGGTTTAGAATTTTGAATTAATGCATATTTATGGAAATATTTGACAAAAATGTTCAAAATTACCTCCCTTGCATATGAATATAGAGTAAAATGATATTTGTAAATTACTTTCTTCTTGAAGCATAATCTTGAAATCCGACACGGTGAATCAACCTATGTGAAGTGTATTTACAAGTTTGTGTAATTTGATACATTTCGTATGGCTAGAAAGTGGTGTTTTTAATTAGGCACTTTATACCTTAAAAGTCGAAATTTTTACAGTAATAATTTTTAATACTTTTCGAAAGGACTTACAGACGACAAAATTTATGTCGAAGGTAGAGAATGTGTATGCTTCATCACGGACAAGTCGAGGGGTTTTGGTTCCATTGGGGTTTTACACCATTTTCAACTACTAAGGTCATATCACGGCGGATAGAGCACCTAGGCTATCCATGGATTCCTGTCGTTTCTCATACCAATACTACCACAACACCCTAACCGAGCCTCCAGCTGTTCCCCCCACATAGGTTCACAATATCAAACCATTGGTGGGTGACTTTTTTGTCAGAAAGGGTATTAGCCGCGACCGGGTATCAAACCCGGGACCTCTCGAATGAGAGGCAGATGCGCTACCAACTGACCAGAAAAACGACAAAAAATGTTAAATCAGGTCGTTTTTCTGATCGATTGGGATCAATTGTTGCGAAAAGTATCACTGGTGGTGAACTCGGCCAAAGCGAGGGACGTTTTTTCGCTACAACAAGGGTACAGATATTTTGCGTAAACTTAAATGTGAGTTTGAATATTTGATTGGATAGTTTTTCTAATAACAATGAATTTGTTCTAAAAATAGACCGGGTTTTCCGATATGTATTGACAAACCGTCTGTGTTGTTATAAAATCTCGTAACTACGGCTTCATCGAAGCCGTAGTTACGATATTTATAACAACGCCGACGGAATACTATGATCGCGAAAAAACGTCCCACGCTTTGGCCGAGTTCACCACCAGTGAGTATGAGGTGTCTTCAAATAAGTCAGACATCTGAAGAAAGAGCTTAGTAAGGCGGGGTACATGCAATAGACCGTTTGGAAATCGACTCGTAAAAAAGAAAGTAATTGCAGAATTTCTTACCTGAAGCGTGGCTTATTTGGCCGTAGTTGTTATCATTATATACTAATGGAAAAAAGTAACTGTGCATGCTTATTCTCATATTCATTATGTAAATATACGACCTATTGACAAGAAACGTCTCTCGCAATTGAGACGCTTGTTAACGAAATGTCTAATGCCACCAACTGCATATGCACGGACGTTCGACGTTAACGTCTTTTTTGTTTGAGTGTTTTGTAGCACTGCGTTCTTCCTAAGTGAGGTTCAAATTTGTTTTTATGGCAAAACTGTCGTTAACTTGCTTGTTGTTCAGAAAAACATGTAAATTTGTTTAACTGAACAGAAAACAACGCGATACGTTTATCCAAAGATGCACGTTAATGCATGCTTTAGACAGTAGCCCCATTATGCCAAAGCAATAGGTCGCAAAGCGTTTTGGTTTGTATACAAACATCATATAGGCACTTTTGAGAAAATTTCAGCAATTTAAAAAAAAAACGCACGCAACTTGCCACATTCGATACGTCGACGTGTGACGTCATTCCAACAAGTCAACCGTAATCGGAACAACCACCAGTGAAATCGATTGTTGTCGGCAAAAGTTACAGCTAGGTTGATTCCAGAGTTGAATTCTATCAGCAGAAGGCAGGGTTTCCATTAGGACAAGAATCCCAAGAGTCATTGACCCTTGAGGCTAAAATCCCAAGAGTCAAAATAAAGCGCGAGAAAAATCAAACCGTAATCAATTGATAAAGGAGGGGGGGGGGCAATGTTAAGATATGTTCTTAACTCTTTAGAGTTCATTGTAACATTCTCCCAAACTTAACAAGGTTAAACTGCTTTTGAAAATATTGGGGAAAAGGAAAAAATGCTGATTTGTATGAAAATGTAAGGAAATGTTTCAATAAGACCAAAGTAACACCTTTGGAGTGCTACTATACAGATGAGAAGGGATATTGACTTTTCAAAAAGCATTGTTGTTATCAAGCCCTATGTTGAAGGTACTCATTGGAATCGAATCGACCCATTGATATGGACCTAGTTCGTAAAATTTGAGACTGATAAACCACCTTTACTTTACTTTACTTTTCAAATGAGTACCCACAAGATTGGGTTTGAATTTGAAATAAAAGGTTGGGAATGCATTATCCCCCATTTTACAACCCCCCCCCCCCCCCCCTTATTAAAAAATTTAGTACAAGATTGAAATCTTGTGTAAACTGGTAGAAATCAAATTCTTGATATTGAAAAGCTGATATTTTTCATTTATGCCAAGGATATTTCCTAGAAAAATAATTATCTTTGATAAAGTGCACCTTTAAATTTTCCTTTGATAATGCCCTGTCTAAACCACGAAAACCCATGACAATTACGATATCTGATCATTTTCCCTTTTCCTTAAGAACTTAAACCAGCTAGATCAATTATATTTCGAATAAGTAAGAAAACTTAACATTAATTGCTACAGGTACGAGGGATTTTGTTTGATATTCAATGATAATGTAATCAGAATTTCATGGCCGTCGCCGAGAGCTACATGTTGATTGATGAAAAACTTCTTCATAGTTCTTGGTATTTTTAGAAGCAGATTGTGTATTTTATTGCCACACAGCGTCTTCAAATCAAATTAAAGACTGTGACAAATTAATTAATGGATTTACGACTGATAATCCGCATGCATCACTGATGTCAAATTAACGAGTGTAGGACAAAACCCCACCAGGACAAAACCCCACCAGGACAAAACCTCATCGGACAAAACCCCACCAGGACAAAACCCCATCAGGATAAAACCCCACCAGGACAAAACCCCCTCAATATATAAAATATAGTATAACAAATTTATGACATAGAAAAAAATATTTGGTATGGAAAATATTTTTAAATATAAGAAATTGGATTATGTTTAACAATTTATTACTTTATAATTTAATAATTTATTTGAAACTTCAAAAAATGATCTAGATCTATATATATTGTATTTGTGTATTTATTGTATTTCAAAAGCATGTGGTTTTTTTATACTTATTTCCCATTATGTGTTTATTGAAATATCCAAATAAGGCAATTTTGCTTTAAAAATGGAAACAATTGTGGGAAAAGGAGAGGTTACTGGGAATAAGATGAAGCCAAATATAATCTTGACATCACATTTTTGTCACCTAAATAAGTCATTTGGCATGCATTATATATCGCTCCCTTATCTACGAAATCAATTATCACCTATCATAATCAGGACAAAAGATGACAACAGAAGACTTAACACCTCAGAAGAAAGTAACACTTCTAATTTCAAATAAGTTTATTCCCATGAATCATGCTTGTTAATATTTATCAAAGGCATTATTCAACTGAAACTTTTTAGGGGAAAAAATCATTCATGATATTCAGGGATAACTTCTTCATTCATTATCAATACACCGATTAACAGTTTTAAACCGGAAACCAGAAATGACGCATGCGCAGAAAAATCGCGAGTAAGAAATCTACTGGCGTATATAATTACAATAGCGAGAGAACCATCAGTGACAAAATTAAACATTTTCTCTGTTTAAATGGCATAATAATTTTACCCAAACATTTTTTATTGTTGTATGATGATCGGAAATACTGATTTAGTACATGAAATATTATGACACGCAAAATAATTACGAGAAAAAGAGAAATAGTTTCCAGCTAACGGGCCCTTAGAACTATCTTACATTTGCCATGAAGTGCGAGTGAACCAATCGTGATAAATAAAGCATTTTCTCTATTTATTTGGCATAATAATTTTACCAAAACAATTTTTTGTTGTTGTACGATGATCAAAAATGCTGATTTGATGCATGGAATATTATGACACGCAAAATAATTACGAGAAAGGGAGAAATTGTTTCCAGCTCACGGGCCTTTAGAACTAGATCTCCGATCTCAATACAAAAAAATACTTACTTTTCTTTCAAGCCATTTAAAAGGAAAATTAAATCCAAACGACTTTAATTTCACATTTTGTTAACCCATTAGCATGTACTGAAAGAGACACCTTTCGTTAATCCAATCTCAACACAGATAGTTATGACACATGTGACCTCTTGAAAGCACCGGGCACATAATGAACACGATTACCGCACCCTTTTCATCTTTACCCGAAGGATATACACCCTTTAAATCTTTGATCTGTGTCACATGGATTGGCTACAATAATTTTCAGACAAATCACAAAACATACATTAGAAGATTTCTGGAATATCCAGCAACCGTATTTTATTTGTTTGAAACCTAAAAAATCGGCTTACATTAATATAAATTAGTTGTTAAAATATTAGACATCTTATCTAATAGCGCATCACTAGTAATCAATGATTAGATGCAGATTTTGATTTATTTTCTTTAATGAAATGTTTTACGGGCCGAATTCAGAACTGAGGTTGAAAACAGCCCTTTTCTATCATAAACATTATCAAGACAGCCGTTTTCTAACCTTAACATCATCATTCCTTTTATTAAGAATATCAAAATTTGTTGCAGACATGCAATTTATTTTAGCTGTATGATTATTTACTACATTGAAAAAAAAAAGAGAACAACATTTTATGTAAATTTCAAAACAATTTAAATACTTTTTATGGAACTTTGCGAAGAAAAGGAAATATTTGTACTTTTGTTGATTCGATTGGAACAGTCCCCAATCTTCTACCACGTCATAGTTAGTGACCTTCAATTAAGTTGTTTGGCAAAGGATTAACGGTTTGACGATTGACATGTTATTCCAATTAATTTGATACAAGATTCTAATTCTCCCGACAAAGAGACAAGACAATTTCAAATGACAGTATACCACTATCAGAATGAGATTATGGGAAATTGCAATCAAGTGTCAACACGTGAGCTAATTAACACAACAAATCACAGTCTGATATCATATATTTGGTTATTTTATGGCAAATTACGTACCTACTTTAAAGTGAGATAGATGTGGTGCTTTTTATTTTAGATGTTTTCGTATTTGATTGAATTATATTTGGGAAATATTGTATGCGAACAGGTAAGACGAAAATGATTGAATTAATGACCAAACGCATTAATAATTTTTGCTCTTGAACGCACTCGCATAAAAAAAAACATTTTTTCACGACCTACAAGATAAAGACGTTTGAAAATATTGTGGAAATGAAGAAGTTGCATGTGATAAGCAATTTATTCATTTTCCAAAGCATTTTCTAGTTTACCGATAGACCGATATGAGATATCCATGTTTATCTAGAGATTTTTTCCCAAAGCAGGTTTTTAAAGTTAGAAACAACAAATATCTTTATTTTCTATTCACATTCTCAGAATCAATCTAATAAATATCATGACTTGTGATCATTGCATGTCAAATCACGCTTTTCCACTCTCCAAAACTTTGGCCATTCAAGCTAGGTAGCTTGCACCATTCCCTCAGTTATCCAAAGCAAATCCTGTTAAGGACATCAAAACTAGACGTTTTTTGGGGAAAGGATTCATTTAAAGGATGCATGTATCATACATAACAAGAACACAATAAGCAAATAACCGATATCAAATACGGGTTTCTAACTTTCATGTAGCCCGTAAAGCTAACGTTCTGGGCGGGTGCCGTGTTAGAAAACAAATAATTATTGCGATATTTCCGATAATTACGGATTAAAACCTAAACCCGCAGTGGCCATTTCCAACTTTGTTATTTGTTTTGATGAATCACGGCTGTATTTTCCTTTTAATCAGCCAGAAAACGTCCTTTGAAGCGTTATTTTACGCTACGCGTATATGACATTATAGTGGATGAAGAAATTTTACTCGTACTTTTCCGGGAGGTATTTTACGGCTCGCGCATGCGCACTTCAAAACTGTCAGTTGGTGTATTTATGATTTAGCAAATTAGCAATAAATACTTTTTTGTTCCAATAACAAATTTTTAGGCTTCATAAAAATCATCAAAAAATCATAAATCTAGGAATATTTTAAAAATAAATCAATGATACTATAATTTATACCATGGAAAAAATAACATAAGTCCTACATTATAATAGTATTATGAGTGTTATTTCTTTCCTGTAATTTTTATTCATCAAACACCAAAAATGGGAAAAATAGAAAATAAATTATCAAAGCATAACTATTACAATACTTGATCAAATGCAAATTCATTTGTTTCAATAATAATATATTGTTGAATGATTTGGAAATAAATAAAATATAAGACTGGTGGGGTTTTGTCCGCCTTGCCAATTTTAGTGGTGGGGTTTTGTCCTGGTGGGGTTTTGTCCTGGTGGGGTTTTGTCCTGGTGGGGTTTTGTCCGTACCCCCAAATTAACACTTTACACACGACTGGCAAATCAGCGAAAGATTGCGTAACACAGATTATCGATTTTTTACTGCTCTGAACTAAACACGCTATGGGAGCCTGACCAGCGGCACCTATTTTTTCGAGCAAACAAAATGGCGGACAAGGAAGTGGATTCTGACGGTCCCAGCAGTTATTTGAATGTAAGTTGTGTTTTTTGTCCTATAACACTAACTTCGAAGCATAAATAGGTCGGCTTATGTTTCAACTTCGTTATTGTCTTTGTCTTTAGCTCATCGGACTGGCATACATAACGTAAACGATAAGCAAACGTGATAAAGAGGCGCTGCTCGTGAATTATGCATATATTTGTCCACCCTTTAAATGATTAAAAGAAATAAAACAAATATTTAAGGTACACGTTATATTATCAAAATTACACTGACTACATTATTCTTTGAAAATCCAAAAGCCTAAAGATGATCGCAAATGTTAGAATTGGAATAATGATGTTTTTATTCACTGTACGAAGACCAAAAATTCCCCCGAACACGTGCATTACAGTACCGATTTTTTTTAGTCTTACTGGACGCGTATTCGGATTGAATTAATTTCATTTACGGGTGATTTGAGTTAATTTCTGTACGAGTGTTCGGAGCGTCTTATACATTTGAAGAAGATAGAAATCTTTGGTGTAAATCAGTTTAGATATTTGATTCCACATTTGTTTCTCTTTCCACCAATCCTTATGATGATAAAATGATACAGTGATTGGAATTCATATCCGGGTTGCCCAAAAAAAAAAAAAAAAAAAAAAAAAAAACCACTTAAAATCACACAAGTGTATCTTTTGTAGCAAGCTCTAAAATCAATGTCTAATCTGTCAATTTTGCGAATTATCTCCCTTTGACATAAACAAATAGGGAATTTGAAATGTTTGATATTCACAAATTTATCAAGGTTTTCGATTGGAGGTTTTTGCAACATCATGCTGACTTTACAGGGCATTTTTGAACCCTTTCTTCGACTAGGATTGTTCCAAGATGTCCATGCAATAGCGATTTCAATTTCCTAAGGAGATTACATTGTAAAATTTTCAAGCTTTGGAACACAATGAAAATTCTTCTTTTAAAACATCATTTTCTAAACGTTAATACAATGTTACGAACGCTTCTTTAATTTCCGGACTGGTAACTTGACGGACTACCATTCCATGCTGTCCGGCATGGTTTGCATTCTTCTGCTTGAATTTCTGAAGGTTGAAATTGTGTAAAATTTCCGTTCAAATTGTACACCTGAAAAACGGACCCCTGTCACATTAAAAAGGTCCGTTTTTCATCCACAAAACGTAAAGCACTAAGCACAACCAAGTCAATGAACAATGCGAAACACTTTCATTTGATTTTTTTACTTGTTGTAAATTTAGAAAAAATATGACAAGCGAAGTAGGTGTAGCGTTTTCACTTTTGTTCAGTATAGAATTTAAATCCTAGGTAGACAGAGAAGAGAGGATGAGATGAAAGAGAGACGGACATACAGAGGATATCACACGGAAATACATACATAAGAAAAATATATAAGGACTCATAGATTTAATAATGTTGGACACGTGTATACCTTTTGGTAACTTTCTGTCGTATTCAAACAATTGAGCACCCACACGCCAGCTGAACAATAAAAGAATGCTTCTTATTTGCACGTCAAATAAAGATTACACGAACGGAAAATTTTGGATCGCGTAAAATTACACCGACTATGGAAACGAACTATGCAAGACAATGATATATACATAGTATTTTATAGGTATTTACAACAGTCTTCCATCAACCCCTGTCCAAAAATACACATGAATGGAAACTTTTACGCTCGTGCAATACACGGTTCACTGCGTACGAAATCTCATATTTGTATTGTTATTGGAGACACTCCACAACGGGAAATGCTTCCGGGTCGTAGTATACAAACACAGTTCCGTGAAAAATGGATTCGCTCCTTTTGATGCATTGATCCTGTGTCTATAGAATAGGCAGAAGCATGTGATGTGGTTCTGCATACTGGCAGACCATCAGTGTACTGCTGGGATGTGTTTTAATGAATTTGTCGGGAGTTTCTTGCGCGGTCGTGACCTTTCACGAGGGTGTGTCACATGCAGATGCCGAAAGAAAGGGCAAATTGCAAGAGTGGCTGTGCTCACGGGTGCGTGATTTTAGCTGATGGTGCTATTGATACCACTTTCTTGGTAGTACATTTAAGACAAAGGAATGGTCTGTCAGGCAGACTATGTAAAATGTGTCACAAAGACTTCTGAGAGAAGCTAGAAGCTGCCAAATTGACCAATCTTACTATATATTTAATAGGCCTGTTTCGTTGAGGAGTGACACCTATTGGTTTAGACATATCGATGGAATGAGTGGGATTTAAGGGGGAATGCACCAGTTTTTCGGAACACTCGGTCATTACTATAAAAAATTAAACATTTCGTACCATATATGATTCGCTACCATATTTTCAATAATATAACACGTGATTAGAATTTACCATTTTCGATGGTAAAAGCGTATTTATTATGCGAAACTGATTTCGTCAAGATGGAAATCGGGTATTTAGAGCAAGACAGTTGTAAGTGTATACACAGTTACCACTGTTTTACGTCATTTTATTCGTGTGTAGCTGATAAAAATTGCTGTAATGCACTAAAAAGTGTACTGACCTATACACTGTCTTTTTGAATTATTACCAGGACACGTTGCTCAATACAATGATGGAGTTTTATCAAAGTCTATGACGTAGAACTTGAAATATTTCCAAAATATGCAAATTTTGGCATAAAACATTTCAGCTTCGTTGATCGAATTGAACACGCGAGCATGCTGTTTTACACATTTTTGCGTTTATAATTGCACATATTTTGGGGTTTCTGTTCTTATTAAATGTAAGACGTTACTTTAAATCCGTTTTCGGGACTAAACGATGATTATAGAGCATTTATAAGCATTTTAGTGACCTTGGGTGGGTGCAAGAAATTATGCATTTTTTCGCTGTAGGGGTATGTTATACGAATGCCTATAAAATTCAAACAATATCGCTGACCATCCATTTTTATGTCATTTGAATTGGTAATTACATATAGTTTCAGCATACAAAAAATAAATGAATTCTTTTATTTGGAAAAAAATAGGAAACTGGAGCATTCCCCCTTAATGCTTATTTAAACTACATGGTAATATCGCTGCGACTGGAGCACCTGACTGCGCTGTAGGTATCGCCCCTTCCATCAAGTCCTAGGTAATTTGATTGTTGTTTCGTAAGACATCAGTAAGTCAGAAATACGTCTTCAATGTTTTGATGAAACAAGTACCAATGTCATAGAGGATATATGCCGCGCCCTAGGATCGGGACATCAAATTTGAAAGTGCAACGCGATGCCATTTTTGTGATAACCGCGGTCATAACCAGCCAAAGCCAAAGACAGTACTAAGGCAGACAGAACATGAGTGGTGTTAGGAGAAAATATACATTGAATACTATTTCACAGACATGTTTCATTTTTAAATCAATATTTAGTGTCGATTTCGTGAATCATATGCTTTGATGAGTAGGTTCTCTATTAACCATTTTTTCAACATCAATTCTGTGGTAAACAGCTACTTTTGAATTGAAATTTACGCTTTGGAAAAGGGTTAAAAAAATTTAAATGCGCATTTAGATTGACTCTGCTTAAAGAGATTTAATCCTTCATGCAGTTGATTAACTGAAAATGTTGACCACTAGGGTATGTCTCTAAGTTTTCAATTGCTCGATTAACGCGTTCAGAAAAAACTGGAATTTCCAAACTAAAATCGTGTAAACAATGAACGAAATACTCATACAGTGGATTGTGACATTGCTCGGAAAAAAAGTTCAGTTTTTCTCGTACAGTAGTTTCGTTTTTTCGTTTTTTTTTCTAATAATACACATCTCTCACGACTCAGAGTTACACAAAGGTTCTGTCATACAGAAATCTATGTCCACACACGAAAATAAAACCAGTAGAAACAGTAAAGTGTGATTTTTTGATTGATTCATTAAAGCATTTCTCGCTTAAAATGATGAGCACAGCACATCGTGAAGATTGTCGGCACAATTTTAGATAATTTAAAGATTAATAAGTTCATTTAAGAGTCAAAAGTGGTAAAGCAATATATGTACTCAAATATTAATGAGTATGAACGTGCAAAATTGAGTATAAATGTGACAAATCTTCCTTTGTTTGCAGTATCTATTTCTTGCAGATTTGTTATGTCCACCATTTCTGCTCGAAAAAAAAGGTTCCGCTGGTCAGGCTCCCATAGCGTGACTAAAGGTGTGGCCTGGATAATGGGTCAATTAATAGATAACCCTTGATCTTGAATGGTGGGTGACGTATGGGTCGTAAAAATCAAGAGTCAGAATGATGCATCAGTTGAAATTTCTGAGAGTCAAATTGGGGTCATTTTCATTTTCATGCGTCAAAACCCGTGCTCCCGGGTCAAACGGAAACCCTGAGAAGGCCTACTAGAGATCGGTTAATGGAGCGCTGCATCCGTCTTAGACGTACTCCGATACGTCTGGTCTTGCTACGACGTCGTCGATGACATTGTTTGTAGCCGGGTGTAGTATAAGGGGCACTTATACTATCTCGCCGTACAAGCTAGCTTTTATAGCGACGTGGTAGAGTGTTCGCTTAGGGTGTGAGAGGTCAAAGGATCGATTCCCATCAGGAGTCGATATGATATTTATTTGCGAGTTACATTTGGCGCCCACCGTAAAAAACCTGCATGAAGTGCAGTGGCTTAGACAACATCTACCCTTTCGTAAGGTCGATTTGAACAAGGTATTGCTTATTGGCGCGCCAATACAGTCACAGTCCGATGTTCAGCTCGCATTCATAAACGTTGGGGAACGTCACATGGATTAATGCTTTATTCAACGTCAGCGCTTGACTAGTTGGCTCCGTTATTGGTCAACATCTCAAGAAGAACCTTTATAGAGCCGTTTGTGACAGTTTAGCTATCTCGTTGCAGCAGAGCATTATCGGTATCAATAGTGTTCACTCTCGAAAATGGCGTGTGAACTTGAATTTTATCCCTACCCACTTTCCAGGTTTGTTACGGTGATAACGAGTGGGTTAGCAAACTGACACTCATTGAAATTTAAAGGTTAAACGTTCTGTTTCCGAAATTGTAAAATTTGATTCATTTAACTTATGTATTTAAAATGTTATATAGAAAGGAAATGTGCACAGTTACTTTTCTCCGTTAGTATATATTTTCCTTTTCAAGTTGGTTGGGATCAATTTTTGGAAAAAGTAAAAGGGTTCCACAAATAATTCATATATCTGAGAAAAGAGCTCAGTAAGGTTTGGTACATGGAACAAACCTTTTGAAAATTGACACAGAAAGGAAAGTTATCGCAAAACATTTGACCAAAATAAAGATCATTTTGTCTGTAGTCATTATCCATCCCATGATGCACAATCTCCACCATGGTATGACCAATTCTTGCGGGGTTTTGGGGTCCCCTGATTTAAAGTTTGGGGGTCAATAATGTGACGTCATCACACTTCAAACAACAGCCGTCAAGAAAGGGTGGAATGTATCAACATCAACTACAATTTAAATGATTTTATACATATATTCCTTTCTTTTTGTGTATATTAAATATTTTCTGTGGTAAAGGTATTTGAGTTAAATCGGACAGTATTGAATAAAATTGTTTAAGTACTGTGCGTTTTATTTGAAAACGATACTAAAGTGACGTCAACGATTTCCAGTTACGTTCATTTTGCGTACTCACGGTGGCATTAAAATCGATTTTCATATTTTTTACAATTGTTCAATGATTGATTGTATAAATGATCTAATAAAAAAACAAAATAATAATACGTTTTCTTGTTTTTTATAGCGGACGAGAATTGACCTGGCAGAGCATTCCATTCGATTAACGTGGGCTGCTCTGCCAGGTCATTTATCGTGAGGTATAACAACGTTTAAATTGGGTTGTGACGTAAAGAATAGCGTCAAATGTTAAACGCAGTACACAAAATACATTTTCTACTTTTAGATAAATACAATAAGAACAAATAATAGTATATTCATCAAACATTTTATCATTCTTTTATTCATAAAATTCTTCTTTCTGGACGTCATTTTTAACGTAACGTCACAAAAATCTGCCGCATGAACACGGATGTCAAGATGTTGTTTCTATACCTTCGGTGTATGGACTTTGTAATGGACAATGTTTGCAAGCTGTATCATCAAAAGCACACGGAATTACATAGCGCCCTACTCTATTTAGAAAAGCCATCAAACCTTCTATCTGTAGCTGTGGATATTATTCGTCTATCCCTAAGGTTGTTTCTTCCTCAGAGTGACTTCATTTACAATGTTGAACCAGAGTGTATTTTTGTGTGACCGCTTAAAGTAGAAGACTGCGCAAAACATTTTCCACAAATGTCACATTTATAAGGCTTCTCACCAGAATGTATTCTAAAGTGGCCTGTTAAGATACTTTTTAATTTAAAAGACATACCACAGATATCACATTTATGTGGCCTCTCTTCAGAGTGAGTTTGTTTATGTTGAGTCAGATTTGAAGATTGTGCAAAGCATTTTCCACATATGTCACAAATATAAGGCTTTTCACCAGTATGTAATCTTAAGTGTTTAGTAATGTTAGAACTATATGTAAATCCTATTCCGCATATCCCACATTTATAAGGCTTCTCACCAGTATGTGTATATTTGTGGCGCTGTAAGGCAGAAGACTGTGAATAGCATTTTCCGCAAATGTCACATTTATATGGCGTCTCACCAACATGTGCATATATGTGAAACTGTAAGGAAGAAAATTGTCTGAAGTATTTTCCACAAATGTCACATCTAAATGGCGTCTCACCAGTATGCATATATTTGTGACGTTTTAACGAAACAGACAGTGTGAAGTCTTTTCCACAAATGTCACATTTGTATGGCTTCTCACCAGAGTGTGTTCGTTCATGGACTCGTAAGTTATCTGACCTGGTGAAACATTTTCCACATTTGTTACATTTATATGACTTTTCACCACAATGTATTCCTTTGTCTTTGTCTGTTATTTCCATGGAAACAATTTCGAATCTGTATCACTTTCTGTTTTGTTTGTTATTTCCATGGAATCATTTTGCAAGTAAAATCTGTTTCATCCTCCATATTTCCATGTGTAATGAAACCATTCAACCACATAATCATAGGTCGCATGTTATTCATCATCAGGATATTCAGTTGTCATCCAGTCATTGTATATATGTAGAGAGTCTTATTTCCTTTCTAGGCTTAAACCTATAACGATACAAACAAGAGGACCATGATGGTCCTTAATCGCTCACCTGAACCTAGATAGAAAGAAAGTCACAATGTAGTCAAGTTCAAGAGCACATAATTTAAGATGTGAGATTATGATCCAGCTAAAAACTGCTTTCATAATCTTGAATGATCAATATTTGTGACTGTTACAGTAAAAACAAAATGGAAGAAACCAACAATTTTGTCACAGTCAAGGGCACATAACTCTGTTCTAATAAAAATATTCTCATCAACATTATGTCCAATTTTTTTTATTGGTCAATATATTGTTAGAGTGAAAATAAAGTCGAAAACTGTAATTTTGTGAAATTCAAGGGCCAATAACTCTGATTTTCTAGTCAAATCAAGCTGAAATTTTCACTCATTCAGGATCTTATGGCCACCAACATTGTGGCCAAGTTTTGTCTTGATTAGTCAATAAATGTAGATGCTACAGTGTAAACAAAGTCGAAAACAGCAATTTTGTCAAATTCAAGGGCATATAACTCAAGACTTCCTACTTCAATCACACTGAAAATTGAAGTCATCCAAGATCTTATGGTTACCAACATTGTGACAAAGTTTTGTCTTGATCGGTCAATATTTGTAGATGCTAGAGTGGTAACAAAGTTAAAACTAGCCATTTTTTACTTTCAAGGGCAAATAACTCAAGACTTCCTGGTCCGATCTGACTCAAAATCGAACTCATCTGAGAACTTATAGTTTGCAACATTGTTGAAAGGTTTTGTTTTGATCGGTTAATATTTGTAGATGCTAGAGTGGTAACAAAGTCAAAACTAGCCATTTTTGACGTTCAAGGGCAGATAACTCCAGACTTCCTAGTTCTATCTGACTCAAAATCGAACTCATCTGAGAACTTATAGTCATACATATTTTGACTAAGTTTGTTTAAGATTGGTCAATATTTGTAGATACTAGAGTGGTAACAAAGTCAAAACTAGCCATTTTTGACGTTCAAGGGCACGTAACTCCAGACTTCCTGGTCCGATCTGACTCAAAATTGAACTCATACGAGAACTTATGGTCATACATATTTTGACCAAGTTTGGTTAAGATTGGTCAATATTTGTAGATACTAGAGTGGTAACAAAGTCAAAACTAGCCATTTTTGACATTCAAGGGCAGATAACTCCGGACTTCCTAGTCCGATCTAACCAAAAATCGAACTCATCCTAGAACTTATGGTCATACATGTCTTGACCAAGTTTGGTTAAGATTGGTCAATATTTGTGGCTGCTAGAGTGGTAACACCAAAATGTGGACAGACGAACGGACGGACGGACAGACGGACGCCGACGGACAAAAAGCGACCACAATAGCTCACCTTGAGCACTTCGTGCTCAGGTGAGCTAAAAAGCTGTTTGTTTACCTATTACCAGATGGTAAATTTAAGACTGATCCAAATTTAAAAATGTTGCAGATGACAATCTCAAATGCATTTAATGTTACACTTTTTTGGCATTTTAGACTCTTAGTGTATACGACCTGACCTCATTAGCTCATTCTCAATAATTGTTTTGAAGACTGCATGGTAAATAAGCTTGCACAACAAATAGTACCATAACATGGGTGGTATGCTTCCACAGAAACAAAACGGTGTCCTGGTAGTGAAAAGCACATGTTTATTTTTTGTTTCTTTTTCCATTGGCGGATCCAGAGGGGGTTCGAGGGGTTCAAACGAACCCCCCCCCCCCCCCCCCTGTAGCCAGATTATTTCATTTTCATGCAGAAATCCAGTCACAATTGTGTAATACTAGGAAAACGAACCCCCCTATTGGTAAATTCGAACCCCCCCCTCACAGAAATCCTGGATCCGCCGCTGTTTTCTTTGATGTAAATGTGAAGACATCATTTCTCTGTAATTTAAATGATCTAAATAATGTTTATTCTTAATTCAGTGTTTTTTCTCATAGTTTTGGGAATAGGTCCGAGAACAAGCAAATTGGGAAAAACGCGTTCTTTTGTCAAAAATTGGGAAAAAAAATCCATCACAGACTCCAACAAAAATTGAGTCCTGTGCATAGCTAACTATATGAAATCAACTGAAGGGACTTCTTGTTTGTCTCTGGATACTTTTTTCTCAACATACGAAAGGGAATGATTGAATTTTCAATCAAAAAGAAGGAACAACTTCTGCTTTGAGAATTTTCTTTTTAGATTTTGGGAAAAAATTACCCCATTTGGCATTGGGAACAGGTCCTTTTTACGGACCCGTCAAAAGAAGGAGAAAAAACCCTGTAATCCTAGATCTTGATTATAATAGAGAAGAAACATGTTTCACAGTTTGATCTAAATTAACCAATGATCAGAGGGCACGACCTTAGAGGTCATAACCTTAGAGGTCATGTCATTTTACAATATGGCTGACCTGGTTGGCTGACCCCTGACCTAGATTCCTTAGATCGTTTTCAGTTTGGATGAATCATCAATGATTGGTTTGGTTAATTGGGGTTTTACGCCGTTTTCAACTACTATGGTTATATTGCGGCAAATGGAGCACTTAAACATAGATTCCTGGTATTCTCTCACTAGTACTACCTCAAAACCATAACCAAGCCTCCAGCTGCTCCCCTACATAGGTTCATGGAATCACGATATACCATTGATGGGTGACATTTTTGTCATAAAGCCTCAAAGGGAATTTGCCGTGACCAGGTATCGAACCTGGGACATCTATTTAATGAGAGGCAGATGCGCTACCAACTGTGCTGTGGCCGCAGCTGGATGAACGAAACCAAATGCCAGGTAAAAGGCAACCCATCGCTTGTCCATTTTAAGAGAAAAAAATAATGCTATATAGAAGATTGTAATTTGCAAAACATGTCTGTATTGTCTTAGGTACCCGACTTTTGGAAACAAAACATGTTAACATTTTGGTAAATAAATGCAGAATTTGCTTACAAGTGTAGTAGATTTAGGTACGATCCCTCCGTGGGGCGAATCGAGTACAGTACCGGGTGGATTTCGGGAATTACATCATTCGCCAGGTGACCGGGTCCCAGCTTATCAGTGTCTTCCAGCGGCGAGACTGGAACCAGCTGCTTTTACTATGATGGACACCAATGGAGATAGACATAGATTTAACATGCTAAAAGACAATCGGTGGTAATCGAGGTTCGAAGACCCTTATCATTGGAATCCAAGGTGGCAGCTTGGACCAAAGACAGATAAGAACCAAGTTTTACCATACTTGTTAAAAGGAGTTCCCTACAGTACATTCCAAGACCGAGGGAAAACCTTGAAAAAATAAATTTTATTGAATTTTTGTTTACAATGAAATGCTATGATTTACCTCGGTTCCGAGGTGATTATTTGAGCATTGAACGGTCCTTTTGTGAGGAGAAAATGAAACTGGTTGTGGTATTTTCAACTTAGCCGTTTCGCGAAAACCCATTACATTCGTGATTTATCCCGTCCGTCATGTCGGAAGAGTGGGTGCAATGCATAAAAGCATTTAGATATCAGGTACAGATTACTTACTTTCAAATATTGTTTTTAACGACCATTGTTTATTTTTTTCCCGAAACCGAAAACAGGCAATTTCGATAACCGGTGTATTCGAGCTCTTACATTTTCATGAAATTCACTTTACCCCCCCCCCCCCCCCCCCCCCGATGAACAATAGAAAAGGCTCGAGCGGCATTCGAGATATATGATATATATAGATATTAGCCTTCTAGGAAAACAACGTGATCAGGGCTAAAACTTAAACCCATTATCAGAGGGCAAAATTTATGACTGGTCCAGATGTTGCAGATAGCAAGGGGAGGGGATAAAAAGTCAGAATGGGCAATGGGTTCATTTTTTTTTCTTTGTGATAGGGAAATTTCATCATGATACATGAACATACTGCTTTCCCTGTTGCTATCGGCGACAAAGAAAATTTAAGTGGTGTCCGTAGTCGAGAGGCAGAGTCGAGAGGCAGAGCGTCGGCCTTGCGACTAAGATGTTCCAAGTTCGATCCCCGGTAGTGGAGGTTGTTCTTGGCTTCTCGTTGGCACACATATTCGGCGCGCCTACTGGTGGATTTACAGGAAGCTCAATCGAGAGGAATTAACCCTTTCCCAAACGGCAAAATATTAGTGTGTTCCACTTTAAAAACTGCCACAAATGACAAGATGGAAGTTACCACACCGTTCATCCAGATACAAAATACACGGATTGGTCTTCCAAACGCGGATTTGAAAATCAACAGCGTGGGAATACACAAGGTAAGAAAACATCAACATATAGCCTTTTAATTGCCGCAATATAAAAAGTGTTTGTGCAGAGCTGATGCAAAATGGTTTATCTTGAGGGTGCTGCAGTTTCATAACAAAAGATTTGAGTAAACTATAGATACAAGCGATTTTAAATCGTAAATCACTATTTTCTCGCCTACTTCCCGTTTTGTTTTATATTTGCAGAAATTATTTAACTGGTTTCGAGCAAATGTCTCTTCAAAATAAGTTTTCGATATCTATGGAACAAATCTATACCATTCATCAAACTGGAAAAATAAATTTTGGGTGTCTAAAGCCATGTTTAAAAATTAGCCTAGTTTGCTTCAAGGTACAACTTACCACGGAAGTTGATACCACACACCACGGATGATTCACATAATTTGGGTAAAACAAACGCGGATGCGAAAATCGGGTTTATCAGTGCAAAACACTTAAAATGACGTTTTCTAATTAAAATACAATGACAAATGCTTGATTTTTATAAAGTAAACGTGCTATAACCGCATCCCGTTGACTTTTATAGTCGGTTATTTACTTTGCATCACACGCTTAAGAATTTTATCTTATGTACCAAACTGTGTTTTGGAATGATCTTTGTTCTATTTATTCCAGATACAAAAGCCTTCCTAAAAAGTAGTTCAGAGCGCTGATATTTCATTACCGCCCTCAATCACTTGATCATGTTACCGCTGTGTCTTGTGTGTGTTTGAGACCTATACGAGACACATATGAGAGAAGCCAAGTTCTGCTTGCGGGTGTACCAAGTGATTTTTCTTGGGGTTCTCCTGCTTTCGCACCACCTACTGACTGTCCTGTCTCATTCGGGTTGAAATAATCTTATAAGGGACGTAAAATTGAATAAAAAAAGAAGAAGAAAGATCTACTTTATCAGAAACTTTAAAAATGAAGTTTAATCTAAAGGATCAGTCACCGTTCACGATTAATTAAATGCTTATCATAATTGTTTACGAAGCACTTTCGAATTATTTTTTTTTGGATTTAACGCTTGCTATATTTTTAAATCCGCAACTGATATTTATATGAACGTGTACATGCATTTTATTTTTATTTTCACAACCAAAGTCTTCCAGAGGCATGGTAACTAGTTCTTGAATCTACGCAATTCATGTTCATTTCTATTCATAGTTCAGTGGCGTAGGAAGGTTTATAATATGGGGGGGGGGGGGGGGGGGGGGGGGCAAACATTCATGTAAATGGAAATATGGGTGTATTATGGGGGGCATAGGGGGGCAGACCCCTTTTCTAAATTATTAGGGGGCAGGTCGCCCCCCCCCCCCCCCCCGGCACCCCTCTTCCTACGCCTATGTAGTTTGTTTTACATGCTGTCGTAGAGGGCCTTTCATAAAGACTTTCACTTCAACCCACACTAAAGAGTAAGAGAGACAATCATGATAAATATTCTTGGCAATATCTTCATGAAAGAAATGCACCCATAAACCGTATGTTTACATGTAATAATTGACAGACATGCGTAATAGAGTTGGTGTTTGAATATTGAAAATGAAAACCTTCTGGAGCTCACTATCAAACTCAATCTCCGAGCAGAGTTGTCGTTCGTTACTCTCATATACATCTCTGCAACGGCCTGAGCGTATGAATGACAAGAATCTTGTCAAACCGAGGAAAACGTGTATTATTATTGTTTAACTGTTTCATGTGTAACATAATAAAGTAGACAAAGAAATGATGATTCTGATTACATTTGAAAGGCACTATAACTGATGAAATAACCCATATACAATGGAACTATTTTCTCAAGCCTCCTTACCACTGGCAGGAATTTTGTGCTAAAAATAGACTAGGTTTAATGTTTTGTTTTGATAAATCGTCGGTGTTGTTATATAATATCGTATCTACGGCTTGAATCAAGTCGTAGTTGCGAGATTTTATAACAACACTTACGAAATACCATTGTTTGTCCGAAATACGTCACGGTTAGCTGGATAAAATCGTTCCCTATCAGAATGAAACGTACAGAAAATTTGAATGAATGACATCAATCTAAAAAAATTAAATTATTTTCGTTGGAAAATGATATTAGATTTTAAGCAACGTGAAGTATGACATATTTTGGACTTTGGAAAAGAAAAAAATATTTGTTATTGCCGTTTTGATGTGATAGAAAGTGACGTAATCTAGCAGATGATGACGCAATACTCTCTGAGGCAACTACAGAGGTGAATGTAATGAATGAACAGTGTGCAAGAGAGTGTATCAAACTGCAATGAAACAAAATGATAATGAGGGTTTTAATCCTAGAATTTAAAGTTTGAAAACAAAGACACAGACAACTTATCTTTTAATATGCAGCTGATACTCGCCTATCTCTTTATAAAACATGTAAACATGGTTTACTAATGTCTTTACCGTCGAAAGTGCTCATCCACAAGCCTTTTAGTATTAGTAAGCCAAAATAAGCCATAATTGGTCTTAAACCAAACATCTATTGACTCTAAACGATATTAAGTTGGTTTTAACAAGGATGCAGCCAATTTTCCTTAAAAAAGACCGGAATTTGCTTTTTATTATCCGTGTCGGTTGTATCGATGGGTCCGAGTTTGTTTTACCTGCTCGAGAATTTGCACCGTGGTATGTTGCACCATAGCAACTGACAGTACCCAATTTCAAATAGTTCTTGTTCTTTTTCTGTAGTTTTTCATGGGTTCTTGTAAAGAAAACACTTGAAGCGATCCCCGATCCTCCGTTAAACATCAATTTGACAATAATTATGTGCTTTAATAATGATTTACAGACATTCTTACCAAGATTTTTCTCTTTTCGTGCATCAAAGTCAGGTTCAGTAGCATATATTTCTCTTACTAACAGATTTTATGAGACAGGATTTTAGGTAAACATTGGCAAAGTTATGTACGTTTTCATCGTATGTAACACAAAAATCAACTCAGCCGATATTCGTTGTAATTAAGGATAATAAATACTCACTCACTTTTTCCCGCCGTTCAAAATAAAATTGTTTACATCCGCGTTTGGAAGACCAATCCGTGTATTTTGTATCTGGATGAACGGTGTGGTTACTAAAGATATGATTTGTGTAAAATATGGCACAGAAAATATTGAGACAAAAGGAGAAACTGCTGATTATCAGCAGTTTCTTCTTTTGTTTCAATGTTTTCCCAAGCTATTTCGATTAGGGACGTCAAAACCAGGCCTTGTTTGGGAAAGGGTTAAAATAAGTTGAAGAAACTTGCTTCCCAATCAATGTAAAATAAATTTCTTCAAAGGAACGTCTGAAGAAGAAAGAAGAACAGACAGACAGATGGAAGACAACTATGAGTAATTTTGACGCGGAATAATTAGGCCTACTACTCGCAAGCAATCCTCACCCAGTCGAAAGCATGTTCATCAAAATCTGACGGAAATCGCTAAAATTTATCTATCGTAGAGTAGATGAGATTTCTTCTTAGTGGATTTTCTGTTTTGAATCAAGATTGAAACTTTCTTTGCACACATATATATACTCAGTTCCAAAAGAAAGTGTGCACTTTTAAATTTTGAATATCTCGAAAAGTGTATCGTCTATAGTAAGGAAATTTTGATATATATATATATGTGTGATATTGGAGATTTAGATTAGTGGTATATATATGCTTTACTGCACACAAACACTGTGAAAAGGTAGGTTGTGACGTCATTTTGATAGTAAGAGTAGTTGTGTGCTGTTTGGTTCGCAAACGCACGTATGTGAACTCACTTCGTAAGTAATTGACCAAACGCCGACTGTCAATCAAAAACATCGATTAGCCAATGGGCTATCAGAAAAATGTCATGCCCCAATTGTTCGTCGTTGCACTTGTTATTGTATCGATTTATCGCCTGACAATCAAAACAATCGACATATATGGCAATTGCAAAGAATTTTGCGCTAACAATAGACTAGGTTTACCGTATGTTTTGATAAACCGTCGGTGTTGTTATAAAATTTTATAACAACACCTACGAAATATTATTTTGTTTGTCCGAATTTACTTCACGATTAACTGGATAAAATCGTTCCCTATAAACGAACACATGTCCATTGTTTGTATTAAATTCTATGTTGGGCGGAGCGATCTGTCGAATGGCGTTTGGTTAATTGCAAGTTTACTCGGTTAGCTAGAACAAAGGGCGTTGGCAATATAACGCATCCCTCATTACTCCATCGAATACTAGTACTTAGCATTCTTCGATTTTAGATAATTGTGACGCGTCACGCTAAAAGGGACCTTAAAAGAAGTGTGAAAAATATCGACCCTAGTCTGTCTGCGCAGTAGGCGCAGCCAGACAAGGGCCGACACTTTTCACTTTTATGTAATTTTCTGAATCTGGAATGTTTTCCCTATCTTACTCTATGTTCATTTTTCGCATCCGGGATCTGGTTGACCTGTGCTGGGTCTGACAGGTCTGTCAAAATTTGGATTTTTGAGTTTGGATAAGGTCTCTTTTAGCGTGACAGGTCACATATTCATCAAACAATCTCCTAAGTAGGGGATAAAATATGATAACATGTGTTTATTTGCGCTTACTGGGTCCCTTTTAAGGGGTTTTCCCCTTAAGAAAGTGACACTGGTTTCCAGTACCTTCCCCTCCAGAAATAAAAATTCACTTTTCCCCCCAAAAAAATATATTTTCCCCTCTAAAACCCGAGACAAATTTTAGGAAAATCATACTAAAACCCCAAATAAAATGAAAAGTAAACTGTTTCCACTATTGCTGCAGCTTTGCAAACTAGCCCTGCTGGTTCTCAAGTCTACAGTAGTGGTTATAAGAAGGCTTTAGCTTAACAAGAGTATAATTTCTATATTTTACGATTTTCCCCAAAACTAGGTTGCCGCATGTGATTTTTCCCCTTTTCACCAGCGTCAGGTGTCTTCCCCCAACCCTAAAAAAAGCCCTGCTTTTCCTCATAGCCGGAAGTCCTTCTTCTGATATTTCATTCATAGCATAAAGGAACTGCTTACATGTATCTGGTTTTGACATCCCTTAAATATATGTAAGGCTTTGGAAAACATTGAAACAAAAGAAGAAAATGCTGATGATCAGCATTTTCTCGTTTGCCTCAATATTTTCTATACTTTTATCTTTGCTTTTATATTGTTTATCATTTTTATCAACACAAATTTTGTCGTCTGCAGCAGATTTATGTTTGGGCTTGTCAAACATTCTGTCATTAGGGAAACAGCGGCGAATCAAGGAATTGACCAAACGCCAATCGGCAGATCGCTCCGCCCAACATAGAATTTAAGACAAAAAATGGGGATGTGATCGTTAATAGGGAACGATTTTATTCAGATAATCGTGACGTAATTTGGACAAACAAAATAGTATTTCGTAGGTGTTGTTATAAAATCTCGTAACAACGGCTTGATTTAAGCCGTTGTTACGAGATTTTATAACAACACCGACGGTTTATCAAAACATAACAGTAAACTTTGTCTATTGTTAGCACAAAATTCTTTGCCATTGGCATGTCGATTGTTTTGATTGTCAGTCGATAAATCGATACAATAACACGTGCAGCGAAGAACAATTGGGGCATGACATTTTTCTGATCGTCCATTGGCTAATCCACTGTGTTGTAAGTTGTCCGTTAGGTTTGTGCAGTCATTCAAAGATGGCGACAAGTATACAACATGAGAGGTAGGTGTCGTAGTTTTTCATCGATAAATTTCTTAGACGATCGTATCTTGCCTTGATACTGATATCATTATACACGGGAAATGTATACCTATCAACGGTTCTATATATCAAAGTACCAGTGTTGTCCTATCGTACTCAGTCGTTGTGCAAAGACAGCCCAACACGGAAAACTTTTTTCGAAGCGAGAAAGTTGTCCTTTTAAGGTAGTCCATGGGCCAGGACCAGGAAAATGGGGTAAGTATTACCAGAAAAAAGGACAAAAGGACACCTATATATATTTGTAGATATACATCTGGCGGATGTTTTTCAGTGATGATATCCGACATGAAGAGTAGCTAAATATATTTTACCCTTACCTTTATAATAGGTACCCTTCACGACGTGAATGACAATCTGGTTTGGGGTAAGGGAAAGGGAAAAATTAATAAAAAATATTAAATGAATGTATAAATCTATTTATTTGAATCCATACGTATGAGCAAGTATTTCACTACTTATGAATCATGATTTTTTTTTAATTATGTAATTATAATGACGTCATTACTACTCTTCAAAATATGCTTTATGTGCAAGCAAGTGTAAGAATTGGCCGAAATATTCGAAAAAGTATTTTTCTATAATCATCATTTATTTCTAATGCAAGAAGACATGGTTTTTCATAAAGTACATTATCTTAGAAACATTTTGAGCGTTGTTTGCACTCTGGCTGTCGGGACTTTTGGTTGTAACCCTTATCTAAAAACCCTTAACCCTATCATTTTTGCATTCAAATTTATAACACTTATTTGGTCATATTTCCATTGAATATTGATCTACAGGTGTCAAAATGGTATCAAATGAAAGCCTATGACTCGCTCTTTTGTTTGTACTTATTTTATGCAAATTATCTCATTTGCATTATTCATGAATATTAATGATTTCCCTTAAAAATTCCATTTTTTGGCGAAAATTTTGATAAATACTTTCCAAAACAAGGTGTTTCTTTTCAGGGGGAATTTTGAAAACATGATTTTTCTTAAAGAACATTTTATTAGAAACATTTTGAGCCTTGTTTACACTCTGGCAGTTGGGGCTTTTTGCCGTAACCCTTATCTAAACCCTTGCCCTATCAAATTACTTATGTAAATTTTGAAATTGAATTCGGCCATATCTTCATTGAATATTTGCAAACAGTTGTCAGAATGATATCAAATGAAAGCTTATGACTTATTCTTTCATTTTAGTTATGTTATGCAAATTAGCTCATTTGCGTATTCATGAATTTTCCTAAAATTGCGATTTTCGACAGAAATTTGGTAAATACTTTCCAAAACGAGGCATTTTTGTGCAGGGGAATTACGTAAACATATTTTAAAAAATATTAAAGATAATAATATATCAAACATTTTGAACGATGTTTGCACTTTATTTGGCCGTAGGGACTTTGGGTCATAAACCTTTTCTAAACCCTTAAACCTATAAACTTGTTCAGTCATTTCAAAACGTTTTTGGTCATATCTTGGTTGAATATTGACCTACAGATGTAAGAATGGTATCAAATGAAAGTTTATGAGTTGCTCAATAATTTACCATTAATTTTATGCAGATTACCTTATTTGCATATTCGCGAATACTTAAAACTGTGACCCTTTTTGCGAATTAGGTTTGTGTTTGGTAAAAGTGTCATATCTCTGTTTTACTAAGGCCATTACTCTAAAACTTTGCACATACCTCTATGTCCATGATACCAACCTCAAGACAGATATCTATTACTCTAGCATTTAATGTCGAGCAATTTTTACCTTTTTGTGGCCTAGAAATTCTTCATCAAACTTTAATGAGCATCTTTCAAATATCTGTCACAAATAAGTTTGTTTCTGTCATAACTATTGCTTTCAAACTTGGCATTTGCTCTTGCTTCTAAGATCAGCATCTGTTATGTTATCTAGTAACAGTTAACGTTCAATCTTTTGGCAAATTCACTCATTTTCATGCAAGATTCAATCATTTGTTAGCATCCGTAATTTTGCATCTTATTGTAAATCTGCTTAAATTTAAGGGCTAAACAACCCTTTTGAACGTAAAAATACACCCTAAATCCTATATCAAATAGAAAATAATGTCCCTAAAGTTTAGGAAAACACTGATACAGTTAACTGAATACATTATTATAAATGATTGTTAAATATTTTAACACTTTCTTAAATTTCACAATTTACACAAATGATTGAATGATTATGATGATGAACAGAACTGATTAGATGATTCCAATGATCACGTTTGATACTTTTAAAATTCAAAGTAGAATCAAAACACATGTATTAACAAAAAGGGCAACTACAATATATTGAAAGTTTATTGACATCGTTTAAAATTGAGGTTGTAGGTCGTATACATGTAAAGCAGATTCTTTAGGGGATAGCTAGATATTGAAATTGTATGTGACAACTGGGACTGCCAGGGGTGTTTATGGCTTCAATCTTATCTGCAGCTTTTAGCTCACTCTTGATGACAAGCCTTAACTCTTCTGTAATACTCTTTTCTGATCTTTTCCTTCATTGCTGCATGTTGAATTCCGTCACCTTCATTAACACAAGGTATTTGTATTTAGCGTCTTGGTCTAGTTTCTTGATGATGGTGTCTCTTTCTAGCTGTATGTCAGATGTTGATGTTAGTTTTCCTTTTTTGAATGTGGCTTTTGGACACTTGTCCAGTTCAAATTGCATACATATGTCATCACTAAAGACCTTTACTGTCTCGAGCAGTTGTTTTTGCTGGTGATCGTTCTTGGCAAAGGTCTTTAGGTCATCCATGTAGAAAAGATGGCTGATCTTCTTGCCTTGGATGTCATATCCATGTCCAGTGTCATTCAGCATGGTATTGAGAGGGACAAGAAACAAACAGAAGTGGAAGGGTGATAGTTATGCGACTTTGCATACAGATGGTTAAGTCTTGAACTTCCTTGGCCTTTATTTGAAACCTACCGGATGAGGACTCCAACCACGCCCATTTATTTGGGACCATAACCTTTGACCTAGATACCCTGACCTTTGAGTTTGACCTACTTTAAAAAAAACTTAAACTTTAAAGGGCTTCCAACAGGAATTCACCCTTAACCCCAAATGCTGTCAAAAAACACTGTATACTGAGTCCGCTGTCTCTTTCTTGTCTCCTTTTAGATCTACATGCAGTTTACCTATAATTGTCCATAATTTGCCAATGAAGTAATAATTTATTTATGTTATTTTACCTTTTGAATTACGGTATAAAACACACATCATATTTACATTGTAACTAGAAATGTCTCATTTCAGCAATTTAAACACGCAGGGGCATATTGTTTTACTCTTGTCTGTCTGTCTGTCCGTCCATCTGTCTGTATGAAAACTTAACACTGGCCTTTTCCCCAAAAATATTTGACATACAAAGCTATAATTTTGTATGTAACCTTCTTTTAAACAATGATATTTATGTGTTCGTGCAATATCAATATGACCTTCCTCAAGGTCATTCATTAACCCTTATCTATCCTTAACTCGAAAACTTAGCATAAAAACTTAACATTGCCATTCCTTGGGCATTTGCGTTTCACGATCTTGTTATTAAAGTTTTCATTAATATTCATAAGCATACTAATTAGTTTTGTGTAAGAGATGTCTTAACAAAATAACATTTCAAAACTAAAATGTATGTTTTATTACTATAATGGTTTTAAAATGTTTTTGCGATTAGTTGAAGCTAATGCTGAAACTTCTATAAGAAGACAGTTGCCATAGAAACAAGAAAGTTGTTAAATTTTGCTTATCCGACACTTTGAAATGGAACAACAGTCAGAATTCATTAACAGGTTCAAGAAAATACAGAGGGTTTTCATTTTTGGCTTATGACATAATAATGCCATACTCCATATTTAAAAGCATGTAATTTGCTCGGCTTATTACCCCCCCTTTATGGATATACCTGTTGTGATTGTTTCCATATACATGCTGTGTATGACAAATTATTCAACATGAATTGTATTTCTATGCATCTGGTTTATATATGCAATGTATGCTTAGTATAGAAAGCAGTAAAGCCACATTATGTTAAACATTTCAAAACTTTGCACTGAATTTCAACTATCCAAACCCTATCAAATTTCAAATGCACATCCTGAGGTATAGCTACTCTGCAGAGTGGATATCATCGCATTTTTGTTCTTCCTTTGGATAGGTCTTTCAAGATATATAGGTGTCCCTTTGTCCATTTTAGTGGTAACTCCAACCATATCTGGCCCAAGGACTAAGGATGATTACATAGTTATCAACGAACTAGGGAACAAACTATTGCTCTAACTTGGATATTTTTAACATGCTCTTTTCTGTGGTTACCAATATTTTACACAAAAATGTCCAGAATGACCACAAACACCGTGTTTACTAAATGGCCAAACAACGGTGTAGTCACAGTGAAAATATGCAGACACAACGGTGTAGTTTCTGTGTTTTATGTACGGTGTGGTTATATTTTCATAACAAATTGTGAACGGTGTAGACATAATGCAATTGTGAACAGTGTAGACTTGAAGCAATACAGAACTTATTATTTCTTGAATGATAATATTTTAATGTTTAATGATAACGTTTACATGGCCGGGAATCACTTATTACAATTACTACCGAAATTCTTCAACAGTTATGTTAATATGTGACTGACTTGTAAATGCTCTGCAGCAAAGAAGGTGACAATATGTCTACAAAATATACTTTAATCAGAATAGAGAAAGAATCTAGTTTCTTCGCTATTTGTCAAAGCAATTCCGTAAGGGTCAAATAGTAGAAGATACCAAGAATCTGCCGGCGTATGTTTTATTTTATCTTTTATTTTCAGTTCCATGCTGTCTACTTGTTACTACTGTCATTTTGAATGAAGTTTCGAAAAGGTTGTGAAGCATTCGGAACAGGACCATTCCTGCCAGATTTTAAAAATGCGCAGGAGGGAGATCATCAATGATCAGACAGGCCAAAAAGGTTTGAGAACTCTGAACTTTAGTATAATTCCGGATATCATCAAGAAGTCAGACTAGGACATCATCCCCATTTGCGAGCATAGAATACAGCATCAACGTAGAATATCAGGATTTTGGAATTTTAACAATCTTTCTATCGATGATATCCCCGATTTTGCATGCATGAGTCCTGTACATAAAAATACGAAGTTCATAAAGTCGTTCAAAAGGCTCCGACCTTAATTCCTGATATTTCCATTGGACGTGCTGAAACAGATGATACGGATAGGGACTCATGAGACATAGAAATAATGGCTGAAATGAACAGTTTGTTCCTAAATGTGATTAAGTCATTGAGAAGTATTGATCAACCTGGTAATTGGTTATCTTTTCATAAGATGGTCAAGGAAGGTCGGTTTCCGATGGAAACCATTGCAATTCATTTATTTATGGATGTGTGCAAGTTCTGCTCTCTTGGAAGTACTTCAATGCGTTTTACTCCAATAGTCAAACGGTTTTGGCGAATAGGATATTGTCTTTTTCATTGCAAATGGTTACATTTTATGAGTGGGCCAAAAAAATCTTGGTCAGAAAATTATCAGTCCTGAAGAAGAGGTTAATTACGTCTGAAAATGCCAAAATAAATTTTGCAGTTCCGTAATTCTATTTTCAAGACTTGATTACTTTAAGTCGAACAAGACGAAAAAAGGGCCAAATGTTTATGAAACAAATTTATAATTCATGTTTTGTTACTTATGATTTATGTTTTGTTGATAAAATCCGTTATTTTGGGTAAAGTCGGACTTTTCAATGAGGGGCCAAGTTGAAAACAAGATACATGTCGATAAATAATAATCATACTCCATGAGTTGAAATCATTTCATTAATTACAAGAATTGATTGTAATAACCAATTAAACAGTTGCAAAGAAAAAAATCAAAGCCAGAGCCGAAATTTCGAATCTACAAATCAAATGAACGGATGAACAAGAAACTGGCCATTACACCCACATCTTAGGGTAAGTCAGTAAACATTGTTCTAAAATGACGTTTACTGCATGTCTTGTTTAATATTTTGTGATGTTATTCCTTGTAATTATGATGTCCGTCAGATGTTAATTCAATAACAAATAAAAAACAGTGTCTTCCGAAAATTAAATTAAACATACATCGAACTGTTTTAGGTTTAGGTGAATGAAGAAAAGAGAAAACGGCATATTTCATTAACTTTTGTTTTCGTTTATTTTGAGGATGGCGGCGTTTTCATCAAGAGAGAGAGAACTGGGTTTTCTAAGACCAAAGTATTTGAGGGAGATAAATCAGAGCTGCATATGATCTGCTAGCTGTTAGAGCTAGTTCGCCTTATAAAACATACCAAGTCTACACCGTTCACAATTTGTTATGAAAATAATAACTACACCGTACAGATAACACAGAAACCACACCGTTGTGTCTGCATATTTTCACTGTGACTGCACCGTTGTTTGACCATTTAGTAAACACAGCGTTTGTGGTCAATCTGAACATTTTTGTGTACAATTACGGTAACCATAGAAAAGAGCATGTTACAAACACCCAAGTTAGAGCAGTAGTTTGTCCCCTAGTTCGCTCTTTACTATGTAATCATCCTTAAAAGACCAACTTCCTCGCTTCGAAAAAAGTTTTCCGTGTTGGGCTGTCTTTGCACTACGACCAAAGCCGATAGGACAACACTGGTACTTGGCTATATAGCACCGTGAATATGTATACAATTCTCCTGAACGATGATATCAGTATCAAGACAAGATACAGCCATTTAAGGAAATTATCGACGAAAAACTAAGACACCCACCTCTCACGATTTTCCACGGACGCCATCTTTGATTGACCACTCAAAACTTCCGTACAAACTACACAAATCTAACGGACAGCTTACAACACAGATGCTTTTGATCGACAGTAGGCGTTTGGTCAATTCTGCGAGGGGTTCGCTTTTACAAACTAGAAGACCTGAAGGTATTGAAAAGCTCCACAGGCCCGAGATTCTTTTAATATTTCATCCAAGTTTTGATTAGATTGTTTAATACATGTGATTCTAAGAGGCTAAGAGCAAGAAGAAAGTAAAGGAAATGGGAGGAAATTCAAGCTTAAGATGATACTGGCAATGTAAACAGATACATAGTCCGTAAAATTGCTCAATGAACAATCAAAACTTAAATTTCACAAAGATATAAGCCTTCCCTAAAAGTTTTTTTTCATTTATAGCTAGTTTAACCCTTTTCCACACAAGTACATTTTTGACGCCCCTCAAGATAATGGCTTTTAATACATTGAGGAAAATGACAATCAATTTATTCATTTTCCACAATGTTTTCTACCCAAAAGACCAAAAAATGTAAAATTCCATTTACCTAAAATTGTCATCTGCAAGGTCATAGAATTTAGACTATCCTAAAATTTTGCCATCTGGTAATGGGTTAACTTGTATCACATTTTCTTGGTATTCTTGGTATTCCTGCCAAGTTTGACTAAATTGGCCCTATGGTTGATTTTTAAAGAATTTTCTTATTATTTCTCAAAGACCAATATGCCCCTTCCTCCCTGCCACGCCCGCATTTTTTGACAAATGTAAAACTTTGTAAACTTTGAACATCTGTTTCAATTGGGCCCAATGGTTGATTTTTAAAGAATTTTCTCATGAATTCTCTAAGTCCGATAAGCACCGCCCTCCCTGCCCCGCCCTATTTTTTTTAACAAATGTGAATATTTGTTAACAAATTTTGAAAAGAGTCACTCAACTTAAAGGAACATTCCTGCCAAGTTTGGTTCAAATTGGCCAAATAGTTGATTTTCAAAGAATTTTCTTGTAATTTCTCTAAGGCCGATAAGCTACTCCCTACCACACCCACATTTTTTGATGAATCAAAAATTTGCGAACAAATTTTGGAAAGGGTCACCCAAGGAACATTTCCCCCAACTTTGGTCAAAATTGGCCCAATGGATTAGGAGGAGAATATGTTGAAAAAAATTGTGAACGGACGGACAGACACATAGACGGACGGACTGACGACGGACAAACAGCCACCACAATAGCTCACCTTGAGCACTTCGTGCTCAGGTGAGCTAAAACAAAACTAGCTGGAGCCTTAAATAATGTCATTTACTGGAAAGGATACATGTTAATGAATTTTTGTTGAAAGTTTCTGGTGAATCGGATGTTAAGATAGAATCTAGATTTAAAATGTAAAATTAAACAAACTAAATCAAAATTCCGGGTGTACCATCTTAAAAGAGATCGATCAAATATTAAGAAACAGCAATATTACAAAAGCTAAAATGGCTTTAAATTAGAAGATGTAAAAAAAGTCTACAGATTTACATAATTGTCATAAAAAAAACCCATCACATTCACATAATGTCTCATAGATATCACAAACATTTACATAATTTCATTTACATGATATCTTACAACATCTTATTTCAGAATTATTTTTACATAAATTTTACTTTTATTCTATCTGAAAGAGCATCTTTTCTTATGAAAATTCTGAAAATTTCAAGCCAAAATATTGAACCGTTTACGAGAAATATATATCTTTGTGCTAAAATTAAACAAATTGCTGTGGACAACAGATTTGTATAGAATTTGTCATTTTTGTCTCAACTTTAAATGCGTATTTTTTGCTTATTAATAACAACTTCTAAAAACTGATAGCATTTTCTACGTATTAGAATAAACAATCTTTGCATAAAGACATACTTTTAAAAAAAGAAATAAATGTGAAATGTCACTTTAACATAATTTCTCACAAATTTCACATTTACATAATTTCCTGACAAATATCACAAACATTTACAATTACATGATTTCATTTCGACTATTTCCTACTAATAGAATATCATATTACATCTCAGAGCAACAAATAAGAGGGGGTAAAGGCATTCTAAATTTGCTATTTCAAATCCAAACCCCATGTTGTGGGTAATAGTGTTCTCCCCAGCCCAATAAGCTGTATCGGCCCCACTACAGCTTCATGTAAACCAGTGTAATGCCCCTACGGCTTCAAAATTGCCCCTACAGCTTAATCTCTTCAAAATGATCACCAAACAGAATCATTAAGATGTAGTTTATGACAAAAACTGACTAATAATGCATTTTTATGAATGAAAATGTAATAATTCTGTATAAAAACATTATGGGAAAAGAAGAAATTGCTCAACTTGAGCAATTTCTTCTTTTCCCATTTTGTTTTTCTTCACAATTATTAGCAAAAACACAATGAGTTTCGAAGTTTACCAATACTTTTAATTTGCCACTATGGCTTCAAATTACTCTGCGGAGAACCCTGGGTACTCATTAGAATTGTCTCAATGAGACAATTCCAATGAGTACCTACAACATAGGATTTAACCCATTACCAGATGACAAAATTTTAGACCGGTCCAAATTGAAAGAAGCTGCAGACAACATTTTCAATGCGAAGGAGTTTTAAGAATTTACACTATTTTGGGTAAAAAATATTGTGGGAAATGAAGAAATTGCTTGTGACAAGCAATTTCTTCATTTTCCACAATGTTTTCCAAAGCCGTTATCTTGTAGGGAGTCAAAAAGAGTCAATGTGTGGTAATGGGTTAAGGAACTTTTTGTGAAATATTTCATTTAGGAAAGCCATCACCTCCTCCTATCTGTAGCTCTAGATCTACTCTATTTCTCCCTAAAGTTGTTTCTTCCTCAGAGTGAGTTCGTTCACAATGTTGAAACAGAGTGTATTTTTGTGTGACCGCTTAACCCTTTCCCAAACAAGACCTGGTTTTGACGTCCCTAATAGAAAAGGCTTGGGAAAACATTGAAACAAAAGAAGAAACTGCTGATAACAAGCAGTTTCTCCTTTTGTCTCAATATTTTCTGTGCCATATTTTACACAAATTCTATCTTTAATACCTTCCATTTTGTTTACAATGTCGCAACAGAGTGTATCTTTGTGTGACCGCTTAAAGTAGAAGACTGCGCAAAACATTTTCCACAAATGCCACATTTATATGGCCTCTCACCCGTATGGACCCTGGAGTGGGACTTTAAGATAGTTTTTATTTTAAAACCCATCCCACAGATATCGCATTTATATGGTCTCTCTTCAGAGTGAGATTGTTTATGACGACCTAGATCTGCAGATTGTGCATAACATTTTCCACAAATGTCACATTCATATGGCTTCTCACCAGAATGTATTCTATAGTGGGATGTTAAGACACCATTTGATTTAAAACCCATTCCACATATATCACATTTATGTGGCCTCTCTTCGGAGTGAGATATTTTATGTTGAATCAGATTTGAAGATTGTGCGAAGCATTTTCCACAAATGTCACAAATATGAGGCTTCTCAGCAGTATGTGTATATTTGTGGCGCTGTAACGAAGAAGAGAGTGAATAGCATTTTCCACAAATGTCACATTTAAATGGCATTTCATCACTATGTGTGCATTTGTGACGTATTAACGAAACATTCAGTGTGAAATCTTTTCCACAAATGTCACATTTGTATGGCTTCTCACCAGAGTGTTTTCGTTTATGGCTATGTAAGTTATCTGGCCCCGTGAAACATTTTCCACAAATGTCACATTTGTATGGCGTCTCACCAGAGTGTATTTGTTCATGTTTGCGTAGGTGATCTGACCGCCTGAAACATTTTCCACAAATGTCACATATATATGGCTTCTCACAAGAGTGTATTCGTTTGTGACTCTTTAATGTTGAAGACTGCGTAAAACACTTTCCACAAATGTCACATTTGTATGGCTTTTCACCACAGTGTATTCCTTTGTCCTTGTTTGTTATTTCAATGGAAACAATATCGAAAACAAGATCTGTATCACCTTCAGTTTTGTTTGTTATTTCCATGGAAACACTTTCGCAAGTAAAATCTGTATCACCTTCCATTTTGTTTGTTATTTCAATGGTTTCAATGGAAACACTTTCTGTTTTGCAAACAAAATCTGTATCACCTTCCATTTTGTTGGTTATTTCCATGGAAACATTTTTGCGAACCAAATCTGTATCCCCTTCCATTTCGTTTGTTATTTCCATGGAAACACTTTCGCAAACAAAATCTGTTTCACCTTCCATATTTCCATGTGTATTTAAAGTAGTGTCAACCATATAATCATGAGGCATCATCATATTCAGTTGCCATCCAGTCTTGGTTTCTTTCATTTACGCTTAAACCTTAAACGATACAAAAAAGCTGTTTGTTTACCTATTATCAGGTGGTAAATTTGAGACTGATCCAAATTCAAAGATGTCGCAGGTGACAATCTCAGATGCATATTATGTTACACCTTTTGACATTTTAGTGTATACAGCCTGTTCTTATTAGGGGGTAACCCCTCGTTAGGTCATGCCTTCTCGCATGGCGGTGCCTGCCAAATTCATTTCTTTCTTTCAGTCAATCTGTTTCAGAATTGAAAATATATTTGTTGTAATAGCATTCATTGTAATGTAAATGTTGTAAAAATTAAATCCTCCCTTGTTTTGAAGAAAGGCTGTATGGTAAATAACCTTGCACAATATATCAACAAGAGGGCCATTGGGCCTGAAGCCCTCACCTGGGATAACAGCTTAAGGTTCATGTAAATCCGGTATCAACATAAAATTTGAAGTTGATTATTGCATTTTTTCTTAACATGTATATGCCATAGTATATATCAAATTAAAGCTCTAAATGAGAAGAAGATGTTAAGCAACTTAATTCTGGTTTACCTTGTACAGCATAATCAAAATATTGCGAAAAAGGACAACTTCTTGGAGAACCGAGAACATAGTTATCCTTGAATGAAGTTGGCTAGTTTTTCACACAAACATACACCAAGGTCTGAACTAGGTAGTACTACTACTTACACAAAGTTTCTTTATTCAGAAAATCTGCCTTTACGAAAAAAAGTTTGACATTTCTTTATTTTTCATATGTAATTCAAGGTGGAACTATTTTTTTTGCAACATGAGGTATGGTTAGATAATGGGGTCATTTTTTCAAGCTGTCAAAGGTGGTTTTTTCATAAATGATCATTTATTTTAAGTCTATCGATTAAATTCAAGTAAAAATTGTTGCCAAAGCCACAACATATGTCACTTGACACCTTAGGCCTTATTTTATTTTTCAATTTACATGCTATCGAGTTTTATCCCATAAATTCAAAAGTATAACCCATTATAAAAGTTCTTTGTTATCAAAATTATATCATCAGTTAGTATAATATTCCCTCTGTTTATTAAGCAGTATTGCTCAGTAATTGCATTGAAATTATACAGAAAAAATCGTGATACATAACTGGATAATAAAATTTTGTAATGACCAACTTTGTACACCATACTATCCCTTATTCAAGTTGAAATCTTATTTCATTTAATAATTAATTCAAAATGTAAATATGGGAAGAGAAGACATTCAAATTGTGTTTATAATGCGTGGAAGTTGTATATTTACGAAATAATTAGTTTTTGAACCAATTTTCAAAATGTCAACAAACGGGTCACACTAAAACGCGGACGCTAATTTTGCGGACTATAGACAAAAGAAGGAAAATGCGGACTATAAGCTAAAGAGGGAAAATTCGGACTATAAGATAAAGAGTGATTTTGATTTTGTACTTAAAAAGACTCATATTAATTTCTAAAATTGTTTGTTATGTCAAAGAATATTTATATTTTATGAAGATGAATTTGATGAAATGGAAAAAAAAAAACTTTGTGAATGAAAAAAAAATGTTTATTTCATAAAATGATTTATCATATAACGTATTAAAATGAACATTTTATGAATTTTACAATTTTACCATTTGTCTAATTCTTTTTATATTTTGATTATTTTCAGATTCTGCTGACCATGGCACTAAGAAAGAAATACGGACCAAATAACATAGAGGGATTTTGCTGGCCATTCACAAAGAAGGAAATTGCGGACTATAGACAAAGAAGGAAAATGCGGACTATAAGACAAAGAAGGAAAATGCGGACTATGAGATAAAAGTGGATTTGATTTTGTACTTAAAAATACTTGTATTAATTTCTAAAATTGTTTGTTATGTCAAAAGTATAAACGAATATTTATGAAAAAAATGTTTGTTTTGAACATAAATTGATTTATTATAACGTATTAAAATGTACATATTTAAATTGTACAGTTTGTCTAATTCTTTTTATATTTTTTATTTATTTTCAGATTCTGCTGACCATAGCACTAAGAAAGAAATACGGACCAAATAACATAGAGGGATTTTGCTGGCCATTCTCAAAGAGGGAAATTGCGGACTATAGACAAAGAAGGAAAATGCGGACTATAAGGTAAAGAAGGAAAATGCGGACTATAAGATATAGAGTGGTCTTGATTATGTACTTTAAAAGACTCGATCATATTAATTTCTAAAATTGTTTGTTATGTCAAAAGTATTAACGAATATTTATATTTAATAAACTTGATTTTAATGAAATTAAAAAAAAAGTTTGTGAATGAAAAAAAAATGTTTGTTTCGAACATAAATTGTTTTATTATAACGTATTAAAATGTACATCTTTAAATCGTACAATTTGTCTAATTTTTTCATATCTTTATTTATTTTCAGATTCGTTCTGACAACTTGACATTATCTAGGCTACACAGATTGAAATTGCGGACCATAGCACTAAGACAGAAATACGGACCCAAATAACATAGAGCGAATTTGCGGACCATACACAAAGAAGGAATTCGCGGACTATAGACTAAAGAAGGAAAAAGCGGACTATAAGATAAAGAAGGAATATTTTGACCAAAGAATGGATATGAATTTGATTTAGCATACAACTGAAAAAGAACTTGTATTGATTACTGAAATTATTTATTATGTCAATAGTATTGTTATATGATTATATTTTACAAAATAGTATTTGATAATAAAATAAGTTTACCGAAAAAATCACGTAATCATATATAATATTCTGTTCATGTACAAGTTTCTTTATTTTTTACAAGATTTTTTGGGTAAACAAATAATTAATGATTAAATTATCCATCAGATAGTGATGAAAATTTTAATATATTTCATGTATGTTTTCAAAGAAATTAATTTGTTTTATCTTTGGCTATTAATTGAATTTACAAAAGATGTTTGTTAATCGTTAAATGCCACTCTTAATTTCTCACCCTTTTACAAAATGTTGTTCTTTTCTTAAATGTTTTCTGGCCCCTCCAGATCGTCAGCATTCTTTCTCAAACAGTATCGCGATTTCACTGTGGGAAAACATTGAGAAAAATGAATAAAGTGATAATAAATAGCATTTTCTCTTTTTGTCTTAATGTTTTCTGATCTTCATTTTTTGTAGTAAGTGAAAGGATTTCAAATCAAAACAATCTATTTTTGTAGTTTGGTAAATGGTTAACAGAAGTGTGCAGAGTGCAGTTAGGGAAAGGATAAACAGAAGTGTGAAGCGTGTCAATCTGGCACGCGTTTGTCACCTCTGAAGATAATCGGTTGTGTGACGTCTGCCTAATCTCAATTGTCAATTGGACATCACACAACCGATTATCTTCAGAGGTGACAAAAGCGTGCCTGTCTCTCTTGTAGACATGCTGTTGATATTCATATAAACTCAGCAAAAGTTCTAATCGGTCACCTAAATACTTTGCGCCATAAAATCAATAAACAAACGATTCCAAACATTTTTTCTGGTACACTGTTGAAGAAATCAATTTCCAACATGACTGTTGCAATTCCATTATTTTAAGACTTTTTAGTAAGATCTAACAACAATTCTTAAAGAGGTACCCTCGATTTCAAAATTCACAAATCAAAAAGATCAGAGTTAGTAACGTGTGTGGTCACTGTTAGCTTCAATAACAGCTACACACTAGCTTGTCGTGGAAAGGATAATGTTAAGAAAGTCAATCGCAATCAAATCCGTCACTCTGAAACTCACCGTGACAGCGATAAAAGAGCACATGTCCGTCGGAAAACTGATGTAAAGTTGTGGTCAAAATTGTTAAGAAGACGTTGGCCAAGACAGCCCTGGTAAAGAGAAGGTAACGTCGCACCAAAACTAGACGGACATTTCGATGAGGTCTACAGATAACAACACCTGAGTGGCTACTTTCAACGAATTCCAACACTTTACTGCACAGTCTGTGGTGTATGTTGCCTTCATGTCGACCCCGCAGTCAACCTTAAGTGATTGAAGCCGGTAGGAATCTGTTCCTTTCATATGACAAAGGGAAATAATGGTCCTGGCGATGTATGGTAACTCGTCGTCTCCGTTTCCGATGGCGAACTGCAGCACTTCCGGTGGCCCGAAATTCCATGTGTAAGGCATTGATGGTTAAAATAGGCCTACGTAAACGTTCTGGCGACTTGAAATGGGTGGAAACGAATAATCAAAACTGCATAAAAGAAAACAAGGCTCGATTGCCACCTACTTCCGGTTTTTTCTGCAACAAAATTTTGTCAGTCGTAAACGAAGGCCCTGTTGTAGCATTTCGACGGCCCCGCCTCGCACTTCGTGTGTCATTCTGGTCATGTTATGTGTTTTTCGGACTATACAGTCGATAAAGACCTCACGTGTATAATCTGGATCGTGGCTTTTGTTGCACGAAAACTTTTCACGTGCAAATCGGGAAAATGATGTACATGGACATCTTAACCACCCCTCAATGTTTCAGCGCTCTCAAAGATACGCATAGTCAATGATATGGGCAAAAAATAACACATGTAAAATTTTACACTGATTGGTTGATTAATAATCGAGATATTGCAATTTTAAAAGTGACCGATTAGAACTTTTGTTAAGTATATAATGAATATGTAAATTAAGTTAGATTCAGCAAAAGGAGCATTTTCTTCTTTTGTCTCAATAGAAAAAAAACTATAAAAAAGCAACAACAGCAAAAAACATTTTAAAATTTTGCAATTACAAACGTGTAGATTTCATTATATCATCTGCTGACGTGATTCATTAAATAAACATTTCATTTCATTTATAAAGTCTTTTTTTCTATCAACTTTAACTGTATAAAATTAATTTTGCATTAATACTAAATATTGACATAATGTAAACAATTACAAATCAAAATATAAAAAGAAGTAGACAAATTGTAAAATTTATAAAATGTTCTTTTTAATACGTTATATGATAAATCATTTTATGAAATAGATCTAAACATTTTTTTTTTTCATTCACATTTTTTTTATTTCATCAAATTCAACTTCATAAAAAAAATAAATATTCGTTTATACTTTTGACATAACAAACAATTTTAGAAATTAATACAAGTATTTGTTTAAGTACGAAATCAAATCCACTCTTTATCTTATAGTCCGCATTCTCCTTCTTTGTCTTATAGTCCGCATTTTCCTTCTTTGTCTATAGTCCGCAATTTCCTTCTTTGTGAATGGCCAGCAAAATCCCTCTATGTTATTTGGTCCGTATTTCTTTCTTAGTGCCATGGTCAGCAGAATCTGAAAATAAATCAAAATATAAAAAGAATTAGACAAATTGTAAAATTTATAAAATGTTCATTTTAATGCGTTATATGATAAATCATTTTATGAAATAAACATTTTTTTTCATTCACAAAGTTTTTTTTATTTCATCAAATTCAACTTCATAAAATATAAATAGATGCATTCGTTAATAATTTTGACATAACAAACAATTTTAGAAATTAATATGAGTCTTTTTAAGTACAAAATCAAAATCACTCTTTATCTTATCAGTCATATATACATCCCCAGAAGCCAGCCCCATTTTGGGGATCCTGGTGTAATTGGTAGAAGTTAATTATCACAGCAGGAAAAGATAGATACTGTGTCTACCACTGTGGTCACTAATTAAGGCAGCCTGGACGCGAGATCCTGAGAAAAAGCAAGATAATGTATGTGTTCAATTAGCATTAATTTTTATTTTATCACTAAATATATGTCTTTATAATATTCATCCAAATTAAACATATCATGCACAATTGTTAATGTTTGTTCATTCAAATAAAAAAAAGATTTAAATACATGTAGTTGCAGTCCTGTATGAAAATAGTGTTGAATTATTTATACATTGATTTATCACCAAATGAAGTTGTTTTTGTCTCAACATTTTTTTTTACATCATTTATCCTATTTAATTCCATTACTAAATAGCTTTTTTTTTAGAATAGTCCAAATTCAAAGATGTTGCACACGACAATTTGAGGCCAACGGAAATATTTGTTGTCTTTTTGGGGCAGAAAGAATTTTGGGAAATGAAGAAATAGAGGATTGTTAAGCAAATAACGCGCATGCGCACAAGCCGTAATTCAACTACCGGTTTCCCTTGAGGGGGCAAGTCAATAATCATTCTATAATGGTGTCACTCCTCAACGAAACAGGCCTATTAAATATATAGTAAAATGGGTCAATTTGGCAGCTTCTAGCTCCTCTCAGAAGTCTTTGTGGCACCTTTTACTTAGTCTGCCTGACAGACCATTTCTTTGTCTTTAATTTACTACCAAGAAAGTGGTATCAATAGCACCATCAGCTAAAATCACGCACCCGTGAACACAGCCACCCTTGAAATTTGCCATCTATTTCGGGATCTGCATGTGACACACCCCCATGAAAGGTCACGACCGCGCAAGAAACTAGTTCCCAACAAATTCATTAAAACACATCCTAGCAGTACACTGATGGTCTGCCAGTGTACAGAACCACATTTCATGCATCTGCCTATTCTATAGACACAGAATCAATGCAACAAAAGGAGCGAATCCATTTTTGACGGAACTATGTTTGTATACTACGACCCGGAAGCATTTCCCGTTGTGGAGTGTCTCCTATATAATGAAGGATTTTACAAAAAAATTACCAAATCTGTCTCAGGTCAGTGCTTTATGGTGTTTCCAAAGAGAAAACATAAAAAGTGTCTAAAATTTGTCTCTAAATAACAACCAAGTGGCATTTTAAAAAGGGCCCCCCCTAACTGCAAAACGATGTCTTTAATGCATTTCTGAGTTGAGACCCCCCTGGCTTACTTGAATTGGAATAAATCAGGAATTTATGGTCAGATTTCCAAAAAATAAAAAGATACTTACTCTGTCGTCCTTACGCTTTCACAGTAAGATGCATTTCTTGAAAATATTGCATAAAACAATGCGGAAAAAGGGGCTATTTTAAGACAAATGTCCCTTTTCAGGCTGAAATCCTATTTTTATCATTTATATACATTTTAAACTGTAAAAACTAACCTCGAATTTTGTAAAAGTAATACCTTAGTGCAGATATATATTTTTACAATAAAATGAATAAAAACAAAGACTGTTTTGGGACAGGAAATGGCCACTACTGGCCAATTAAGCCTCTTAAATCGGATTATGACCAAAGTAAGTATTGGGGAGAGTTAAGGGTTTTTCGCCTTTTCCTTCGATGTTTTGAATGTGGAAATACAGCAAATCGCTACTATGCAATTAGTAACACTATTTAAAACAAAACTCGTAACTCCTGTGACAAATTAGCAGAAACAGGGCACGTAAAAAGGGGCCAAAATGACAAAATTATCGATTTTCTACTAAAATTCATTATTTTGTGGACCTAAAAAATCTTAAAAACGATTGAAATATTTTACACAAGATTCTTCGTGCTATTTCCCGTCTTCAGATATTCAAGTTAACTGAAAACCGTGTCTTTGAGAAGGAAAAACAAAGGTTTTAAAGACAATACAAATGTGGAAAACACACGAAACAGAAATCAATAGTAACATAAGTTTTTATAGGATAAAGGGTTTCTGCAGTCTATTTTCATTTAAAAATGCTTTCAAAATATCTTTGAAATTCATAATTACTGCATACGTGTTTCTCCTACTTGAAAAGGATTTTGTATTGGAAATAGAAGGAAATCGCGAAGGGGGGGGCATACAAAAAGGGGGGGGGGCTAAATGTTAAACATTAAAAAGTCATTTTCTGTTATTGAAATGGTTAAATATGTATTAAATCGATTTAAAATCCAGAATTTTGTAATAATTTGCTTTATCTATTGTGCGATAAGCAAAACAAAGGGCATTTTGTGCAAAAAAGGTTCATTTCAAATCAAATTTATCGAAAAAATCATGTCACGCACCTTTTTAAATTTAGGCGGGGTGTTTCTGGGATAAAGGGTTTTTCGCCTTTCCAACGATATTTTTAAGCTAGTTTTGCCTTGAACTAGTACTAAACGGAATTACCTATCCAAAAATACACAGGAAACGACAACAAAAGCAATCGATCCCATTTGATGTGGTTTCTAACGTTGTCTTTGTTCTTTTTAACATTTTTGATTTTTTTTAAATTCAAGTTAAAATATGACGTAAATTTCGAAAATATGGTCTATATTTCACAAATTCTTTACTTTCAGATCAATTGAAGCAACTTCAAACACAAAAATGTGGCCAAAGTTGAAATTTCGTAATTTTCACTTCTGGCTCATATAGGTGTCACTCCTCAACGAAACAGGCCTATTAAATATATAGTAAAATGGGTCAATTTGGCAGCTTCTAGCTCCTCTCAGAAGTCTTTGTGGCACCTTTTACTTAGTCTGCCTGACAGACCATTTCTTTGTCTTTAATTTACTACCAAGAAAGTGGTATCAATAGCACCATCAGCTAAAATCACGCACCCGTGAACACAGCCACCCTTGAAATTTGCCATCTATTTCGGGATCTGCATGTGACACACCCCCATGAAAGGTCACGACCGCGCAAGAAACTAGTTCCCAACAAATTCATTAAAACACATCCTAGCAGTACACTGATGGTCTGCCAGTGTACAGAACCACATTTCATGCATCTGCCTATTCTATAGACACAGAATCAATGCAACAAAAGGAGCGAATCCATTTTTGACGGAACTATGTTTGTATACTACGACCCGGAAGCATTTCCCGTTGTGGAGTGTCTCCATAATGGGATAATAAGCGTGACGGATTAATCTGCTACTGTGATTCGTTAAATCGAAAAAAATGGGCGGACACGATCATTGTTGTGTGTATGGGTGTAATCATAGACGGAATAAACTGTCAAATAATTGTTGATTCTTCACCTTTCCAAAAATTCGGCATTAAAAATGCGTTGGATTCATGCGTCGGGTAGACAGAACTTGAGTTTAAAAACACTTACAAATAACGTGAAAGTTTGTGGATGCCACTTTATTTTGGGAAAGCCAGACAGAACTGATAAAAACAATCCTGACTATGTACCAATTAGAAATATACCAAGTATTTTGACGAAGAACCCGTCCAGACAAACTAAAACGAGCAAAAAATCGTCGGAATATACCAAGGCTCTAGAAGCGGCCGAACAAATTTCAACCATAGTTTCTAGAGTTGCAAAGAGAAATCGACGACAATTATCACCCTGCGAAATCCCCAGTCCCTCCAATGAGATCGAGATATCTTCCGAAGTAAGTATTATTCATTTATAACTACATGTATTATGTTTTATGTCCGTCATTCAAAGGCCGGAGAAGATTTGGAGATACGAAAATAACGTGAAAACTCCACAAGAGAAATCTAGATTGACTCCGTTTTGGATTGAAATTTTGGAAAAGAAAATATATAATGGTCTGTTAATATATCTATATACAAATCATTTCACCATATGGATCCTGTTCAAAATTGAATTATTATTAAAGTGCAAATATCGTATGGAAAAACCTGCATTCCGCATGATTTCGAAATCTTAAAATACCCACTCTTCGCATTTTCTTGAGCCAAATCCCATTATTCATCCGTGAGCTATAAAATTTCATAATTAGGCTATAGGCTTGATATATCATATCATCGAAACGGTATCGAAACTTAAGTTGATTTCTGTTCTGGAGTAAAAAATTGACTTTTATTAAGACACTATTAAAAATTAATATTCAAAATAAAGGCCAAATGAATACGTTCGTTTCCCTTCTTATTCGAAAAACAAGGAACCTGATCAGTAAAATTAATGCTTAAATTGCGCTCCGACTGGGATGTTTAGCATTATTAATCAATATTTGGTTGTGAAATAATGATACTGATGATCTGTCTCATTACCATATCATTGCTATTAATTTAGGTTGTTCGATTTTTTTCCTTCGAATTTCGTTCAATGACAATTTCGTCTGATTTGTCACATGTCTTTGATTGGTGTCCAAAATTATCATTTTTACAGCTTGATTTAAGGTTAAAGTACATTTCGATTGTCAATATTGATGGGATCAGTATTGTCTATGCAAAGGGTATTGCAGATAGGCCTACTGGTATATCACGAGTTTGACAGTCTCGTCGGTACATTACTTTAATATCGCCTTATCAGTGTATCACAATCAACGTTATCGGCTTTTCAACAGCAACAAAAAACCCTGTCATTCCAGAACCCTTTCCTCACCGATATGTTCCAAAGAAACGTGCCAATGCGAATATTAAATCTTGAGAAAAAAGAAGGCTCATTAGAACAGGGGCCGGTCGGTCATCGATCAAAACATCGTTTATAACGCTGAGGCAAAGGGGAAATGCTTACCATCATCGTTTTATTCTTTTGTCAGAATGTTTTCACGAGTCAGGGACAGGCGTACAAACACAATTATGCTTAGCAAATATTATGCATAATACCAAGTGGGGTTAGTTCATAGTGGCTGATCCAGAGTCGTTTCGGGGGATCAAATGCCCCCACACCATGTAGTGTAATTTATTCATTTTTTTTTTTTTTAAAAACTTGTTTCACTATTTCCAAGACAGCAAATATTGAGACTGTTCTGATCGAATACAGTTGAACACGACACCGAGTTTTGACGTCCCTGGTCGAGAAAACCTTGGGAAATATTGAAGCAAAAGAAGATAATGCATTAATGCTGATCATCAGAAGTTTCGCATTGGGCAATATTTTCTGTGCTCAAACATCTCATGTTTTACTTTAGAAATCAAATATTTTATAGCCTGTACATTTGTAACTCCTTTTAAAAATTGTGCCAGCCTTAAATTCAGTCGTTGGAGAAAGGATAAAATCTCTCTGAACAAGAGTGCCTGAAAGGCACTGATATTGCTCACCTGAGTCCTTCCTGTATTTGATTGTGTACAATATAAATTTTGTTGTAAACAAATATGTATGTCGTATCAAATTATTGTAAATTAAGTTTCATAATTTCCAATGAATACAATGAAGTCACATTAGTATTCAATCAAATTGCATGTAGTAGCATTTGCATACATCTTAAAAATTGAATATCATGTGCTGTTCCAGTTTGATTTTTATAATCTTGAAGATTAAACTTTTATAATTAACAATTTACAATTTTGAAACATAGGACTGATACATTACAAACATTAATACGCTTACCCGTTCCCAAACAACAAAATTTTAAGGTAGTCCAAATTCAAAGCTGCTGCAGACGACAACATTAAAGTAACTAAAATGGAATGTTCTGTACAATATAGCACAGAAAATATTGAGGCAAAAGGAAAAAGTGCTGATTATCAGCACTTTCTTCTTTTGCCTCAATGTTTTCCCAAGCCTTTTCTCTTAGGGACGTCAAAACCCGGTCTTGTTTGGGAAAGGGTTAATATGATAAGCCCCTCCTTGCCTCATCAACATTTATAATCCTATCAAAAATTTATAACCAAGTGTTTGAAAACTCAATAAGCATTTTGTTCTCTTGGTTCAAATTGGCCCCATGGTTGATTTTTGAAGAATTTCTTTATATTTTTTTTTATTTTTGAAGTCTGATAAACCCCTACCCTGCCACACTCAAATTTTTTAACAAATCAAAAATTCACAAACAATATTATTGTTCAAAAGAGTCACTCAAGCAACATCCCTGGTTCAAATTGGCCAAACAGTTGATTTTTAAAGAATTTTCTTGTAATTTCTCCTAGTGGAATAAACATCCTGCCATGCCCACATTTTCAACGAATCACAAATTTGTAAAAAAAAAATTAAAAAGGGGTACCCAAGGAACATTCCTGGATAATTTGATATAATTTGTCCAACAGTTAAGAAGAAAATTTTCAAGGATTTGTTTGATAACTTCTCCAAGTCTGATAAGCCCCACCCTGCCATGGCTACATTTTTTGACGAATCAAAAAATTCATGAACACACATTGAAAACAGTCACCCAAGAAACAGATCTGCCAGGCTTGGTTTAAATTTGACCAATGGTTGATTTTTAAAGAATTTTTTCATTATTTTTTTAAGTCTGATAAACCCCGCCCTGCCACACCCACATTTTTTGACGAATCAAAAATTTGAAAACAAATTTTGAAAAGGGTCATCCAAGGAACATTTCTGTCAAGTTTGGTACAAATTGGATCAATATTTGATTTTTAAAGAATTATTTACTAATTTCGCTAAGTCTGATAAACCACGCCCTGCCACGCCCACATTTTTTGACGAATCAAAAATTGGAAATCAAAATCTGAAAAGGGTTATCCAAGTAACATTTCTGCCAAGTTTGGTACAAATTGGATCAATATTTGATTTTTGAAGAATTATTTATCAATTTCTCTAAGTCTGATAAGCCCCGCCCTGCCACGCCCACAATTTTTGATGAATCAAAAATTTGAAAACAAGTTTTGAAAAGGGTCACCCAAGGAACATTTCTGCCAACTTTGGTAAAAATTGATTCAATGGTTAGGGAGAAGAAGATTTTTGAAGAAGTATTTATCAATTTCTCTAAGTCTGATAAGCCCCGCCCTGCCACGCCCACAATTTTTGACGAATCAAAAATTTGAAAACAACTTTTGAAAAGGGTCACCCAAGGAACATTTCTGCCAACTTTGGTAAAAATTGACTCAATGGTTAGGGAGAAGAAGATTTTTGAAGAAGTATTTATCAATTTCTCTAAGTCTGGTAAGCCCCGCCCTGCCACGCCCACATTTTTTGACGAATCAAAAATTTGAAAACAACTTTTGAAAAGGGTCACCCAAGGAACATTTCTGCCAACTTTGGTAAAAATTTACTAAATGGTTAGGGAGAAGAAGATTTTTGAAGAATTATTTATTAATTTCTTTAAGTCTGATAAGCCCCGCCCTGCCACGCCCACAATTTTTGACGAATCAAAAATTTGAAAACAACTTTTGAAAAGGGTCACCCAAGGAACATTTCTGCCAACTTTGGTAAAAATTGACACAATGGTTAGGGAGAAGAAGATTTTTGAAGAATTATTTATCAATTTCTCTAAGTCTGATAAGCCCCGCCCTGCCACGCCCACATTTTTTGACGAATCAAAAATTTGAAAACAAGTTTTGAAAACGGTCACCCAGGGAACATGCCTGCCAAGTTTGGTAAGAATTGGCCCGGTGGTTCAGGAGGAGAAGATGTTTAAAGAAATTGTTGACGACTTCCGACGCACGACGCACGACGCACGCCGGACACAGGGTGATCACAAAAGCTCACCTTGAGCATGTTGCTCAGGTGAGCTAAAAATCGCACTTAATGGCAAAAACACCGTAAATGTTCTTTGATAATTCGTTGTTACAATGTTCTGCCTTCTCAATAACGAAATATCGTTGGCTGAATGGTTAGGAATATGCCAATCACCGGTGCCATTGCAAAACCTCGTAACTGCAGTTTGATTTAAGCTGTAATTACAAGGTTTTACAATACCACGAATGATATATCCCGAGTCCATATATACCGGCTATTGATCCCATCAAAATGTATTCGCAGACAAGTGAACGGGCTTCGTGGTCATTACGAAAATATGACAATAGAGATAAATCAAGAAACTGATAAAAATAATGAATCATTTATTTTAAATTTTGACCGATTTTGACATCTTGGGGTCTAAATGATTCAGCTCGCGCACAATTCGATGTATAATCAAGCTTAAGTGTGTAAATAAACATCGTTTTCAACCGTATCTTCTACAAACAAAATAGAGCGCTAATTTGCCCGAAGTAATTAGTGCCCCCTCAGGAACACCGGAAGTGCATTTTTAATTTTCTTTGTGAAGAGTTTCGCAAGGGGAATAACTCTTTGACAAACCTCTATTGCTCGACACATTTTCCACAAATCTTTCCAAAGCATTTATCTTTTGAGAAGTCAAAAAGAGTCAACATGTGGGAATGGGTTTTATCATTTTCTGGAAAACAATTATAGCACCAAACCCTTTACCTATGGAAATGTTTAGACCAAGTTCAATGATTTTGTAGAAAACAATTTCTTGTGAAAGATTTTTCTAATTTTCTGGGTAGAAAACATTGTTGGAACCAAGAAAAAGCTTGTCATAAGATTTTTTTCATTTTCCACGACATTTTAAGAAATTATTTTCCTATTTGAACTAAATGCTAAATGCAGAAAGCATAGAGATAGCTCTTCATTGCAAAAAATAAAGTAACTTCATCAAATGTACACCTAATATGTCTCTGTATTTTCGCAAATAAGAAACAGATTTATTATTGATGCATCAAAAAGTGTAATTTTGTCCTTGGTTAGGATTACAAATTTCATATATACCGGTATGGTTTACCCTTTCCCAAACAAACTCGGTTTTGATTACCCCAAGAGACGTGAGAGAGAAAGCTTGGGAAAACTTTGAAAAGAAAATAATGCTGAAAATCAACATTTTAACCTTTTTTCACTTCAACACTTTCTGTGTTGTAATATACACAAATGATATCTGGATCAACATCCATTATGTTGTCCCAATCAGATTTCAGATTGGAGAATTCTACAGTCGTGTTATTTAGGAATGAGTTCAGATACTAATATCAAAAATATAACTTGTATATATTTCGAAAATGGCCATTAATGATTGACAAAATTTGATGTAAAATATCCATACAAAATTTACCACCTTTATAGCGGATGAATATTGACCTGGCGGCGCATTCCATTCGATTAGCATGGGCTGTTCTGCCAGGTCATTTCTCGTGAGGTATACTAGTACAAAAATGTCGGCTTAAGACTTGTCCAAACTGAAAGATATTGCAGGCGACAAATTCAAGTGAAAGATTTTTTTTCTGACGTTCTGGGTAGAAAATTGCAAAATTAGACAAATACATGTCTTAAGCAATTACTTCATTTTTCCATAGTGTTTTGTCCAACAATTTTTTTGTTAACAGGAGTAAAATGCATCTATGTGTCGGAATTTATTAACTCATTCCCAAACGACAATATTTTAGGCTACTCTAACTGGAAAGAAGTGGCATTTAGGAGCTTTAAGGACAGATCCTACATTTATTTCCTACGGTAAGATTTTTTTTTATTTTTTCTGTACTGATACTCATATATATGAGAAGTAAAAATATGACTTAAAAACTATAGGTCACCAAGCGAATTAAAAAGTTATTGGATTTCAAGGGAGACTACTCTTGTCTAAAATTGTAAAAATGAGGTGTCACTTAAATAACCACGAAAAAGGTGCTCGAAATGACTAGGATTACATAAATAAGTCTTTATTGTGTTTAATATGTTTTATTCTGTCTAAATGAGTATCAATTTGGGAAAATTTAGTGATGATTTTGAAATTTTTAGTAAAACATTCTTTCAAATGTAGCTGAAATTGCTCTTTTTTCGCAACGTTTCTGATAATAAAAAATATTCCAGCGGTAAGATTTTTTTTTTCTTTTTTGGTATAGACATAGTGTTTGGTCATACCTACAAAAACAAAAAAAAAAGAAAAATATATCAAACCAAGCGTTTTTCTTAGTTATAAGTAAAATTTGATTTACTTTTTGCAGCTCTGTCCGAAATTGTTTCACTATTTTTATCCATTTTCTTCCTCATTTCCAGCTTTAGATAATAAAAAGTGTCGTCTTTTGTGTCCATCTGAAGCGGACTAGCTCATAAAGACACCACTTTGCTTTTGTTGCTCCGTTTCCTATCGCTAACGCCACATGTTAAACGCGTAACAGAAAGCGAAATGTACCATCCGAGTACTAGTACACTTTAATTGACCAAACAGTAAAAATGGGTCTTGTCATTTATCAACCAAATATTAACTAAATGTAAAAAATACATTTGCTGAAAAGGTCAATTACTGAAACAGCTTTATTTCAATATTTAAGATATGCGCAGTAAGTTGCGCAGTAACAACTGGAGGATCTGTCCTTAATTGTAGTCAGAAAATCTTGAAGGAGAAAGAGAAAATGCTGATCAGCATAAATTTATATCTTCTCTGGACAGCAAAAGGTTTTTAGACCCATGTCTAGTTGGGTGTCAAGATATGTCTTTGTTTGGAAAATAGTCAGAGATTCATTGTATACTAGGCAATGATGTGAATGGTACATTTTAACTTCAACAATATCAAAAAAATGAAATTGATTTCACGCAAACATTAATTTAGATATAAACAACACAACACTATTAGAAAGACAACAAAACATGCTAACCAGGATTGCCACGAATCAGAGGAAATAAAATTCCCTGACATTTCCCTGACAAAATTTGAAAAGTTACTGACATGTTTCGTTGCTGTAGGCCTACGCACTATCTATACATTAATCCGAGTCTTCTCTGATGTAAATACGCTCTTTGATATTTTGATTTTTCGCTATTTACAATAAATAAAAGTAAATAGCGAAAAAACAAAATATCAAAGAGCGTATTTACATCAGAGAAGACTCGGATTATCTATACATGTGTACCATATGGTGGTGACCCCATATTGTTATAAGCAGGCATACTCTAATTATCATATTGCCCAGAAAAGAAGTGCATGCTGTGATTTTATAGCCAAATAATTATCTTTTATGAACTGCAGGGTCATAAGGTTTCAAGTCAAAATCTGGGCTTGTATGTAAGACTGTTATAGTCCGCATTTTCCCTCTTTAGCTTATAGTCCGCATTTTCCTTCTTTGTCTATAGTCCGCAAAATTAGCGTCCGCGTTTTAGTGTGACCCTCAACAAACACGAGTTCCGGTTTCTTATCATTCATAATAACAATTGACGCGATCCTTAATCTTTGAAAATCGAAGAAGGATCGTTTATTCGTTGTCTTTAAACTTATAGATGCTCTTGATTCTGATCAATTGCCAGCGAATAAATACCTTTTTAAACCCCAAACTGTAAAATGTTTTCATTTTGTTTACACGTCCGGCGGAATACACACGGCATATAGCCGCATATGAGTGAGGCGCGTTAGTAATTAGTTCGTATTTTTCAGATGTCAAGTATCAAATTCCACGATCGGTTTTATCCAGAATTTTGTACAATTTATCATCAATGCAATCTGTTATCAATGTTGTGCGATGTTTTCTCAAATGTTGTTTTCTTTTAAAGATACGAATTTGCGGATTAATTTTATCGTCTAACTCTGCAAGGTGGAAACTGAAAGTTGAATTAGGTAGTCTAATTTTATATCAGAAAAAGTTGTTAACTGTCCATGGATCGTTGCTTTGTGCCATTGTAACACGCACTACAGATATCAGGTATGACAGCTGCAATGCAATAGCTTGTGTAAACCTTATAAGTACTTGTGAATTACATCGTGCAAATTTTGAAAACAATTTTTGCAAATGGCCGACCAAAAAATCTTGGCATGCCATGTGTTTTCGTGAATATCTCGGTTACCGCTTTCACTATTCTATGTCCGATGGTAGTAGTACCTGAATTAGAATTTGCACATTATATTGACATATTTGAATGGAGAAAATTTGTTATGGGGAAAACTGTGGTCTGTACCGTGCACACATTTTTTTAAGATCTGACCCTGTGACCTAGTTTATGACCCCAGATGATCCAATTTCCAACCTGTTCCAGATTTGATCAAGATAATCATTCTGATAAATTGTCAGACTATGGGCATTTTATTCTAAGACTTGACCTCATGACCTAGTTTGTGAGCCAGATGACTCAATTTCAAACTACTCCGAGATTTTCTCAAGATAATTAATTTATTTGGTCCAATTTTCTGGTTGATTGGGCGAAAAATGGTGCCTCTAGGGTGCACACAAGGATTTTCTAAGACTTGACCCCATGACCTAGTTTATGACCCCAGGGGCCCAATTTCAAACTCATCCAAGGTTTTATGAAGACAATCATTATGTGCTAATTTCAGCTGTATTGGGCAAACTAGAAAGCCCTGAAGGGCTTGCATCGCTCCACAGGCCTGGATTTCTAAATATCAAATCCAAGTTTTAACTAGATTTTTCAATACTTGTGGTTCTTAGATCAAAAACAAAGTAAAAAGGAGTAATCATGTGCTCAAAGCGAAAAGAAGATAAATGATTGACTAATATTTTGGCAATGTTAAAGTGATAATAAAGTTGAAAACTGTAATTTTGCCAAATTCAAGGGCACATAATTCAGTGTGTGAGTTTGTAATCAAGCTGAAAAAAGTAAACTCATGCAAGATCTTATGGTCACCATCATTCTGTCAAAATTTTGCCTATATATACTGAGAAGCAAAAGAAATTATACACTTTTTGTTAGTCAATATCTCTCTTAATCTCCATCATATCGACTCAAATTTTTGCACTTTTTATTTCTACCTATAAACCAATAATACAGTTTTGATAAACTTTACCTGAAATTGCTCGACTACCCTTACTTATGCTACATGCCGATTTTGCAAACTTGCACATGCAACTTAGTGGAGCATCAAAATTTAATGTTGCCGTTAAACTGTGTATGATTTCTTTATTCTTTACCACAAGAAATCACGTTAAATTGTCTCTAACATTACAACCCAATTCTCGGTGGCTGGTAGAAATTGACAAATAAGGAGGTATTTATTCATCCAAATTTGGAGTTTTTGCGCTGGGCGCACAAAATCCGTTTGTAGTATTTCTGCGCATAATTAACAAATTGTGTATACCTGTATCAATTTTGCGTATGTACGCAGATATTCCACTAACAAAATATTTATTTCAAAGCTCTGAAAACGGACTTTTTGCGCATATATACGCAAATCTGTATTAGATTTGTGGATTAATTTTGCGTACGTACGCAAATATTCCACAACAAAGTATTTATTTAGAAACTCCAAAAAAGGACTTTTTGCGTACATACACAAATCTGCATTAGATAGGTGGGTTAATTTAGCGTGTGTACGCAAATATTCCAATACAAAATATTTAGTTTAAATTCCGAAAACGGAGTTTTTGCGTACATACGCAAATCTGTATTAGATAGGTGGATCAATTTTGCGTATGTACGCAAATATTCCACTACAAAGTATTTATTTAGAAACTCCAAAAACGGACTTTTTGCGTACATACGCAAATCTGTATTAGATATGTGGATTAGTTTTGCGTATGTACGCAAATATTCCACCACAAAATATTTAGTTTAAATTCCGAAAACGGAGTTTTTACGTACATACGTAAATCTGTATTAGATGGGTGGATCAATTTTGCGTATGTACGCAAATATTCCACTACAAAGTATTTATTTAGAAACTCCGAAAATGGACTTTTTGCGCATATACGCAAATCTGAAATAGATACGCGGAAAAGATATGCGTACGTACGCAGATATTCCACAGTAAAAATAATAAGAAGAAGAATCTGACATCGAATATTGCGCCTGTTTGCAAATATGTACCAAATAAGTGGAAAAAGATGTGCAGATACGCAGATATTCCACAACAAAAATATATATTTCAAAATTCCGGAAATGGACTTTTTGCGTATATACGCAAATCTGTCATAGATAGATGGATTAGTTTTGCGTATGTACGCTGATATTTCACTACAAAGTATTAAATTCAAATTCCGAAAACGGAGTTTTTCGTAAATACGCAAATATGTATAAGATAGGTGGATTAAATTTGCGTACGTACACGGATATTCCACGACAAAACATTTATTTCAAAATTCTGGTAATGGACTGTTTGCGTACTTACGCAAATCTGTTTTGGATGAGTGGAATAATTGTGCGTACGTACGCAAATACTCCAAAACAAAATATCTACTTGAAACATCTGAAATGGACTTTTTGCGCCTATTCGCAAATATTTATCAAATACATGTAAGTAGAAAATTGCACACATACGCAGACGTTCCACAGCAAAACATTTATCTAGAAATTACGGAAATGAACTTTATGCGCTTATACACAAATCTGTTTTAGATAGGTGGATTAATTTTGCGTATGTACCTTTTCGCAAATAAGTGGGAAAATTGCACAAATACGCAGAAATTCACAACAACATATTTATCTAAAAACTCCGGAAATGGACTATTTGCGCATAAACGAAAATCTGTATTAGATAAGCGTGCGTACGCAGATATTCATATATAAAACATTTTCTTTAAAAATAGGACTATGGACTTTTTGCGTATCCATACGCAAATGTGTATTAGATACGTAGAATGATTTTGCGCTCGTTCGCAAATATTCCACACCAACAATGGACGTTTTTCGTGTGTTGAGTATATAAAAGCAAAATAATACTAGAATGACCTACATGTTAACTATTTATATAAAGAAGAGTTTCCGCAACTGATCTTCAGCGCACATTCGTAAATGTGTACTGGAAAAGTAGGCTATTATTTTGCCTATCTAGACAAAATTCGACTTCAAAATGTTAAAAAAGAAACATCTGAAAATGGATCTTCTGCACACATACGCAAATCTTTTTGAAAAACTTTGATTTTGGGCATGTACGCAGAAATTCCACTTCAAAATATTAACAAGAATTGTCCGCGGACAATAAAGCTCGCCCTAACGAGAGCTTGTCACAAAGAAAAGTCATTACCTAGGTCAAGGTAAAAGGTTCTCATGCCTGAAATGACCTGTACGTGTCCCTTCAAAACGAATGTAGGACGTTTTGGCCCCGGACGTTTTGGCCCGGACGTTTTGGCCCGGACATTTTGGCCTTGGACGTTTTGGCCCCGGACGTTTTGGCCTCCAGACGTTTTGGCCCTGGCATTATTTGAACCTTAATTTCTACTTTATTTCTATGACATATTGCAATATTTTTTTACAGTTTTTCATACCCTAATCCATGGAATTTCCCCAATAAATTTCATTTCAATAGACCCAGTGGTTTCTGAGAATAATATGTTTAAAAATGCAGTGTAATTTATTTTGAAAGCATGATCAGTCTTGTTTGGAAAGGGTTAATAATATTCTTTTCATTATTAAACAGGATACAGGCCAGGGTAATCAAACAAACTGTCTTTTCTATTTGTTTATCTTTTTGATGTATATAAAAATGTGTTTTGTTTGTATTGTTGTAAATGTAAAATAATCCAGAACTTCACATGAAAGACTGGGTTAATTCCAACTGTTTTGCCTCTTTAAATAAAGTCTTTATTACTAGTATTATCATTACTATCAAAACAACTGTTAAATGAAATATAAGGCTAGTAAATAAATCATTGAGACAAAAGGAGACAATGTTGATCACCAGCATTGTATTATCTACAGTAGGTAGATATCTTCTTTGCTTTTGATGAAAAAAATATTGTTAAATAGAACTAAATAAAGACAAGTTTGTAATATTTCAAGCATGAATTACATTTTCATGTAATAATCTCTAACCGAAGAACAAACATTATCATAAGAAAATAAATTTTAAGAAATGCACAAACATTTAAAAAACAGAAAATGAAATAAAGTTTATCAAATACATTGACAAAAGTAAGCTTCGACTTTTGTTGCTTGTATGAAAAAAGTAGGTCAGGCCAAAACGTCCTACTCTGCCCTTTTTCGGGGCCAAAACGTCCGGGGCCAAAACGTCCAGGCCAAAACGTCCGGGCCAAAACGTCCTGGGCCAAAACGTCCGTCCACCCTTCAAAACAATGCGTACACACGAAGGAATTCCTACTCGCAAAATACTTACTGGAAGAATTTTGAAGTATGCTTGTGAAAACCAGCGGTAGAAAAGTCATTTCTATACGCCGCCGGAGGCGGTCGTATATTGGCGTCATCTTCTCCGTCTGTCCATCAGTACGCCCGTCTACTTTTCTTGTGAGTGCAACTCCGCCTAAGTTTCTGGCTGGATCTTTTTGAAACTTACTCAATGTTATCGCCTCAATGAGTAGATGTGTGTGAAGGAAGGATTTTATGGTTCATTGATTTTTGCCTTGGTTATGCCCCCTCGAAACTTAGTCTCTGGGAGTGGCGGCGTATATTGTGACCATGGCACTCTTGCTAGTCCTTGAATCTTAATTAAAGAAAGTCAGTCTTCACAATATGTGAAAGGTGTTACTTATACTATTTCTATTGTATATTATGACGCAAAATAATGATTTGCCATATTCTAAAATCTTGATATTATTTGAAAGATACTTTAATTTTTAACTCTTGATAAAACAGATATTTTCTCATAGATGAAAATACATCAATTAAACTATACTGACGTCAAATAGAAACGCTCCAATGAAACCTGTCGTAATTTTCCTTATGCATATTACAATGTTGTTGAAATGTATATACTGTATATCATCATTTTGACCGACAATTACGGCAAATGAAAAAAATATGCGTTTCTATCCATTAACATGTCCATTTCCGGTGATTGGTCACATTTTCTACGTGCGCTTCGTTTATGTACATCATGTGATGAAATTTGTCACATTTTACACAGTAACATGTGTTAGTGGATAGGCAACAACGAATTCAAAGATTTTCATATGAAACATCCGAATTGAAGGATTCCAAGACTAAATTCAGGTTTGTGACGTTTTGATCGACGTTCTGTCGAATAGTCGGTAAATGTGGTGGCCAAATAAGTGTTTTTCTGGCAACTGTTGTTGTTGCAAGCAACGTTTGAAATAGACACACTGCTTGGAAAAAAGAGCTCGTAGATTAGCCATTTTCGAATACGGGAAAATCAAGAACAAGCCGCCCGACGTTTTGACGTCTTGAACTGCACGATTAGGCATCTTGGTCGACGAGTAAGAGTTACAGAAATATGTGCCAATCGGCCAAAGTCAGATAGACCTCATGTAATGCCGGTTATACAAGAAGCTGTCTGACGTTAACATCATATGCGTTTCAGGCTTTAGACGTTGAAATGGACGTCGGTTTTAGTATTCACTAACTGTGTTCACAAAATAAGACGTTTTACGGTATCTTTTGTCGTCGCAAGTAAAGTTTGAACCACGCGTTACTGCTTTTCAAATGGAAATTCTGATAACGCTCTGTTTAAATGTGCCGTTTTTTGTAAACTGTAACAATTTGATAATTTCTTTGTCCTCATTTTTCAACAACAGATAATCAAATTTATAGATGGAAATCAGTATTTGTAATTTCGAATCAGATTTACTGAATAATCGGACATTTATTAGGGCTGAGGCGTTTCTATTTGACGTCAGTATATTAAAATTTTTAAATACAAAATTTAAAGCCTGTTATCTTCCATTAGATTCACATAATTTTAATAGTGAAACGGTAAAAGAATTGCATTTGACAACGTCTACAACATAATAATTATCAAATTATTCCAAAGATATGTCGGCTTGAAAGATTTTTACAAGTTACAGTCATTACAGTTAAGAATCTTGAAATAGTATGTATTGTCTGTAGAAAGCACATTCGCTGACGCCATCATAAGATTACATTTGATCCGTGATCTGGAAAAGGGGTCATTGTGGGAATCTAAAAATCACTTGGATACATATAAGCCTATGGTTTCGTACAGTATGGTCAAAGCCCATGTTGTTCTTTTAAAAAATAGCTTCTTTGTTAGTTGTAGAAAGTTCGACAATTTCCCAAACGGCGAGCTTTTAGAAATCCAATTTAGAAACAGTTGCAGACGGCACGGTAGCTGATATCAAAATTCGAAACTGTGTATGGTATATAGCTAAGTAACTATCGAGACAAAATGAGAAAATGCTGGTCATCAGCATTCGGTCTTTTGTCTCAATATTTTCCCGATTTTTTTCTACTAGGGACGTTTGAACCAGGTCTTGTTTGGGAAGGGATATAGCAATGTTTTCGGGTGGACTAATTTCATAGCTTCTGCAACCAGTAGAATGAGTATAGATTAATAATATTATATGGATTGTGTAAAAAAGCTAAAGAGAATGTGGAGGTAAAAGAAGAAAATGCTGGTAATCAGCATGTTTCACTTTTGCCTCAATGTTTTCCAATGCCTTTTCTTCTAGGGAAGTCAAAACCAAGTCTTGTTTTGGAAAGGGTTAAAGAGCGTAATTATTTCCATATCCCGGAAAAGAAACGCTATTTAAAGACTATTACAGACAGAAATGACGTAAAATTGTTTTGGAATAACAAAAGGAATATTGTTGATTAAATTTACCTTGTTGCACCTGGCACATTTTCACTTATTTCATTAAGCCAGGATTAAGCATAGTGCATTTGTTAGGACAAGCTGTCAATGAAAGAAATCAAACAATAAAGTTGTTTTAGGGATCATTAGATGTTTGTTATCTCTGGTTCTTATCTTGTTTGTAATTCGGATAATTAGCCATCTTTTTATTTCATAAATGTCCTTGAGTTCAGTAACAATCCTTCATAAACTCGGTTGGAAACTTAGTTTGGAACTTAGAATTAGTACGAAACTTGATTTTGAGTCCAATCATAGGTATTTGAGCCTCCTTGACAAGCATTGTAAACGTCTTTCAGATATTTCACTTATAACTGAATTCCAACGTAACTGGAAAACGTTGCCTTCTATTTGTATCAGCCAATATTTCCCAAATTTCACAGCTTAAGGGGGAATGCTCCACTTTTTCGGAACACTCGGTCATTACTGTAGTGAATTAAATGTTTCGTACCAATATGTTTTGCTACCATATTTTCAATAATATAACACATCATCACAATTTACCATTTTCGACGGTCAAAGTGTATTTGTTATGCGAAACTGATTTCCCTAAGATGGAAATCGATTATTTATAGCAAGACAGTCGTAAGTATGTATGCAGTTACCACTGTTTTGCGTCATTTTATTCATGTGTAGCTGATAAAAATTGCTGTAATTCACTAATAAGTGCGCTGACCTATACATTTTCTTTTTGATATATTACCAGGACAAGTTGCTTAATACAATGAGTGAGTTTTATTAAATTCTATTATGTAGAACTTGAAATATTTCCAAAAATATGCAAATTTTGACATAAAACACTCCAGCTTCGTTGATCTAACCGAACACGTGAGAATGCTGTTTTATACATTTACGCGTTTATAATACCACATATTTTTGGTTTTCTGTTCCTATTAAATGTAAGACGTTACTTTAAATCCGTTTTCGGGACTAATCGATGAATATACAGCATTTTATTAGCATTTTAGTGACCTTGGACAGGTGCAAGAAATTGTGCATTTTTTCGCTGTAGGGGTATGTGATACGAATGCCTATAAATTTCAAACAAAATCGCTGACCATCCATTTTTATTTTATTTTTCAATTGGTAATAACATGGAATTTCAACTTACAAAATATAAATAAATTCTATTATTGGGAAAAAAATTAGGAAACTGGAGCATTCCCCCTTAAATTGTCATTACATGAAATGTTTATCTTGATTGTGATATTCTGAATGCAGTGTCAGCGGGGTTCTTCGAAGATTGTGTGATATTGGAACTTGTTAAACGTCTTAATATTTTCATATTCTTATGCGCGACACAATGCATAAAAACTGACGATGTAACGCTTTTGCGGAATGAAGTCTCATTTGTCTGCATAGATAATGCATGTTTAGTCTTCGTTGCTAAACATAATTATGATAAACCAGAGTTATGTCCCAATTTCCGCAAATATGTTAAACCCCTCTACGCCGGCAAAAAATGGGAAGTCCTGAACCATGAAGTTCAATGTTTCTAAGCACGTGAAGTCATGCAATCAGACAATAGTTAATTTCTAAAACACATTTCGACACTTACATAGCTTAAAGGGCGACGGTAACAGATGGTCTAATTGCAAAAAATGAAATTTTTTGAAAAAATATGCAAAACTTTTGTGTTGACCACCTCGGGATGGTTAATAATATGCGATTCAGACAGAGAATGAGCCGAAATTACAAGACAGATAGCTGAATTTAGGGAGAATCCAAGCCTAAATTCAACCCCATCACTGATGGGGTTAGAATTATTTTCAAATTGTTGCGCATGCGCATACAGCACGGACCATGATTCAAACGAGATTCATACTTAAATTTCAATATGACGTCATCATGTATGTTGTGACGTCATTTAAGAAAGTCGCATGTCCTACTGTTTTGACCTACTTTCGACATCGCTTCATGAATTTGGTATCAAATTGCGAAAAAATGAGTCGTTGCTTCAATAGTTTGTCGTAATCATTCAATCAGGTCATATAAAGCTTAAAAAGTGTACATTTCGTTTGTTTTTGACAAATTTTGGGTCCAAATCTGGGAAATAGCAGCTTTAAAACATGAGAAAAATGGGAGACGAACCATAAACAAGACCAATTTGCAAGTCGAAAAATGTGCTCAAAATTATCATCTCAACTTTTTCTACTTAAAAGAATTAACAACTTCCTTTCGTTAGAAATGAAACACGTTTTTTACAATGCATACATTTTGACTATGGGTGTATTATTTGGGGCAACTGTGGTTCTACTTTATTTAATAGACTATATAAAATACAGAAACGATCTGCTCGAATAATTTTATGCAAACATAAAACATCTGATACTCTGTGCAACTTTTCATCTTTAAAATGGCTAACTCTTAAGAATAGCTGTAAATATTATACTTCTTTGATGGTTTTTAAAATAATTAAGGATCTAGCTCCCTAATATATATCCCAATTCATTAAACTTAGTAACAACCAATTTTACGATCTCAGATCAGAACTAAACGCCCTTGTAGCGCATAACCTTACACCGAAGTCATCATCATCATCATCAACACCACCACCACCACCACCACCACCACCATCATCATCATCATCATCATCATCACCACCACCACCATCATCACCACCATCATCATCATCATCAATCATCATCATCAATCATCATCATCATCATCATCATCAATCATCATCATCATCATCACAATCAGCATCATCATCATCACAATCAACATCATCATAGTTCTCATTTTGAATTCACTCATATTCATGTTGTTTTCGTACATCTAAATTTCTTCTTGATTTTAACTTGCCATGGTATAATTTCAGAAGGCCTCATTGTAAATAAGTTGTCATTCATGAGAACTTATTGGGCTACCTTCTTTAAATGAGTCAATTTCAAAATTCGCAGGTTTTGTAGACCAGTAAATCATGAAAAATTATCGTCAAATATTTTAATTTTTGTGTTTTCAATTTGTTGTTAGATTGTTAATGACGGCCGCGGCCTTAGCGCAGTTGGTAGCGCATCTGACCCTCATTCGAGAGGTCCCGGGTTCGATACCCGGCCGCGGCTAATACCCTTTCTGACAAAATTGTCACCCACCAATGGGTTTGAAATCGTTAACCTAAGTGGGCGAGCAGCTGGAGGCTCGGTAAGGGTATTGTGGTAGTACTGGTTTGAGAAACAACAGGAATCCATGGGTAGGTGCTCCAGCCGCCGCGATATGACCCTGGTAGTTGAAAACGGCGTAAAACACCAATAAACTCAAACTTGTTAATGACATGTTTCAAAACATTTTCCACCCTGGATTGCTGGTGTGTAGCTTCTAAATCGGTTATTAACAATGTGTTCCAGACAAAAATGTCTTTGGTGTTCCGGTTAAATAAAGGTATGAAAATAATAGAGATTAAAAGATAGTTGACATTTTTCACCAAATTACATCTTAAAAGGTCATTAGCTAATAAATAATAGAAAAGTATCATTTTGGATGCATAATTACATAATAATTTACATGAAAGTATCTTTGTTTGCTAAAGTTGGAAAAAAATCAAACATTTTAGTTTCAAACTTTCTTATTTGAGTCCAAATGTCCAGAAAAGTTTCAATCGTCAAAATTAGTCTGTCCAATTTCCTTTATATAACTAGTACTTTTGATGCATTTGCTTGATCAGTTTTCTTGGAAAATGAATTTAACATTACCGGAACACCAAAGACATTAGTGGAACACCAAAGACATCAACATAACCCCAAAGAAAATCATCTATTTTCTTTGCTTTAACATGTTTATTTTGCATTGATTTAGGTTGAAACTGGCAGCTAATATTTGTCTCATTTGATTCCGCTCCCGGAACGCACATCAGAACTCTTGACAAATTAAAATGCCAATGAAAAGTCCAAGCTTAACCTCCAGTTGATAGTAAAATCCAACCTCCTTTAAGACATGAATTCAGTAACAAGGCATGAGTCGAAAGATATAGGAATGCAAAGAGATATAGTTAATGTGTAATAATTTACGATTTTAATGCACCAATATAAAACATTTTGGGAACTACTGTTCTAGCATTTACCGTCTGTCAGCCTGCCCGTCAGTTCAAAACTATGAATTGGCATTTCTCTAAAACAATGGACAAAGAAAGCTCACATTTTGGTAAGAAACGTTTGTTAAATGATATCTTTATGCTCCATTCATTCTAACATTCCCCCAAAGTCATTTTTAACCCTTAACATGGAACTCCACTTAAAACATCGAGCGAAACCTAGATTTTGCATTTTCTCTCAAATTATTACACGAACAAAGCTGAAATTTGGCATGCTACCTTATTTTAATAATATCTATCTGATCCATGCAATCTGACATACCTCAGTGCCATTTTATTTTTGTCTTTGGCGTTCCAGTGCTCAGACCGGAACACCAAGGACTGGAACACCAAGGACAATTTCACACTAATTTGCAAAAATATATGTGTAAATAAGGTATTTGCTAAATCTAATATTGAAAACATTTACTGTACTCAAAGTCAGATATACTGGACAAATATCTAATAAAAAGGTACCTTGCAAAGTATTATAAAGAGCGTCATCCCAAAGACAAAGAAAAAAAGTACTGTACAAGTTGACCGCCTTCTTTTTCAATTTATTATCAAGACACAAAATAAATTCTTTCTCTTTCAATTGTAATGCATGAACCTACGGTAGCTTTTCAAAAGGAGGTAGATGATTTGTGTCTACATCTAATTAAGATTGCATTTCTTTGACCTTTTAGACACTGGAACACCAAAGACAAAAATCTGTGGGACAAGGATATATGATGATTTTTATACCATCTACATAACAGCATTTGGGTAACTGGTATATTCAAAGTGTAATTTAACATATTGTCATGCAAACTAACCCAAAAAAGTGTTTCAATTACGGTTAAAAGTAGTTATCTTTGCTGGTCAAAACCAATAAGGGTAGCAGTGGGACAAAGCAAATTTACACATTTCAGGCCATATAACATGTAAAATATCTCACTAAAGCATGTAACATGCACCATTTTTATGCTTAATAAACACAATTACATTAGTATGGACCCATTTTTAACATTAATGTTTATTTGATTACTTAAATGTACAAGTTATCACACGTGGACAACAAAACCTGCGAATTTTGAAAACGACTCAAATAAAGATTTATTATTATTATTATTATTAGTATTAGTATTAGTATTATTATTATTATTATTATTATTATTATTATTATTATTATTATTATTATTATTATTATTATTATTATAAATTCGTGTTTGGCACTGACGTGACGTAACGTAATCCACACAGCTGCAGGAAATGCACTCGGGATCGTTATTTTAAATGCAGAACCGTTCAACGTCTAATTGGAAACATTAGCCTCGGTAATAGGCGTCTGACAGCCTTAGGCCATCGGTGCTAGAGGAACATGATGTCATCGCTCAAATTTGACGAATATATCACAAGTTTGACACAAACTGACTGAGTGACCCCCTCTTTTATGACGGGAAACAGTTCACGGGTGGGCATCAGGGGAGCTACCTCGAAAATGTGTTAACGTAAATTTGTTCCCACACCACATCCGGTAACTGTCGAGGTAGTGGAAATCCCCATATTTTGACAAACGGACAAAGGTGAGCTCTCGCTTTTATTTGTTTTTTCTTTAAAAGAGCGCATTACTTAAAAATCTGGCGATGCAGTGCAATGCTACTATGTTTTAGCAATGCATGAATACCGAAAACCCCATTAAATAGTGGAAAATAAGAGTAGGACGACATTAATTCCAGGACTGGTGGATTGCATTTTCGCCCTGTGTTGACATATCGGCGGGCATCTCGAGGCAGATATTGTACTTTATTTTCAGTTTCTGACCACCATCACACGTTTTGATACAACACGTTTTCAAATTGACTACAATGCCGCAAAAATTCAGATGTTCTGGTCTCCTGAACAGATTGCCTGCCCAAAAACTCATTCGTGTGGTTCCCAGACCATCGAGGTAGCGGTAATCTAGCGAGATAGTTCCCACGCGTCCCAAACATATAGCCGTCTGATATATTGATGTGTTGATACACTTTAATGATTCTGGACAGCGACCTAATGGCTAGTTGGCGAAAATCAGTTCCGCTAGTCACAGAACTGTGATGCACGTGCAATATCTAATTACAGCAGATTTTTTAGAACTTATGAAACAATGAGCAGGAACTGCCGCTTTGACAACATAAATCCCAACATGAAACCCAAGTGGGAAACAAAAAAAAATACATTTAAGGTATACATTTAAGGTATATGACCCATCATTAAAACACCACTTTCTAGCAATGGGACATGCATCAAATTACACACACCTGTAAATACACTTCAAGTAAGTTGATTCACCGTGCCGGATTTAAGATTATGCTTCAAGAAGAAAATAATTTACAAATATCTTTTTACTCTATATTCATATGCAAGGGAGGTAATTCATAACATTTTGCCAAATATTTCCATAATTATGCATTAATTAAAATTCTTAACCGTTCAAAATGCTTATGTTTGTATTTGGAATGGAAATATAACACGGTTTAGGATTTACGGGCACTTTTCAAATTTCGCCTCTAGCTCTTTTGTGCTAATGATGGGTTGTACAATACAAACAGAACATGTTGTAAGCCGCGTTAGCATCCTTTTTCCCAAGAGTTTGTCACTCAGTCACCAGAACTTGACTGAAAGTGTTAGGACACATAAAATGACCGAACAGCATAAAAATCCAATCCAAGACAGAGAACACAGGGAACCACAACAGAAGTACCGCCTTGGAACGGCCAGTATTTTTAAAGGGGGGAGGGGCTTAAACATGTTGAACTGGTACCAAACATCGCCCTCAGTTTCTGTAGTGTTTCACAACACTTAGTTAGTTGTTCGGTCATTATGGCGAATCACTAACTAGTTAGTGAACCTTCACGTTCAAAAATATAAATCAAAACAAACAACATGATGATTCAAGAACTGATTTACACAGATACAACAGGCTGCACGGCGACTGGTGATCCCTGATAATCCCTACAGTTCTGAAAATCTGAAACAAAAGTCGTCATTTGCACAGGTTGCGTGCCAGTCTTTTCCCTGGAGAATTTCGTCTAAAACGTCATCAAAAGTATTGGAATCTGTCCACCAATCAAACAAATTTGAATCGATGGTCAAACTTTTAGGTAGAACACGAATTTGACATTTTCTTGTGCATTTCTATAGAAACTATTGTTATTCCTAAATGATTGGGTATAATGCTTCAGGCGGTATTGTACACTGTTTTCCATAGCTTAGACCCTTGCTATTCTATGCCGTGAAAGTAAACAATATCGGAAAAAAATAGAATTCGAAAAGCGTAGACCTACGTCACAGAGTAACATGAAAAATATTAACACAAATACAGATTGTTCATTCATATTTCTAACAGTAAACCATTGACAAAGGTCTACGCTATTGAAATTGTATCTATATAATAATTCTCTAATCAGAAAGACACGAAAATGATCATGTGCGAGACATACCAGGCCCCGGTTTCTCGAAAAAAATAAGTACGTTCTCAGACTCATATATTAACTTGATGATTTTTGCTGCACAAAAATACTGTTTTATTAATTTTAGTTTATTTGTTTTTTTGCAGATGGGTGTCTTCAAAGGCAGGACAAGAAAGGGGCTTACATTATAGTACAGAAAGTGCAGATATCCTACATATAGCCATTCAAAATCATATTCTGTTAAACTTTCAAAACCGCTAAAGAGCAATACACCATGTCTATACAAAACTGGTGGAAGCAACCCGTCTAAACATAAGATGAAACGAAAATTAAACAGTACAATAAAAGCAAGGACTCCATTTAAATCACCATTATTGAAGAAAGCCAGGACCGTGTCTCCAACGAGAAGACTTTATGTGTCCATGTTGTCACCTATATCAAAGCTTTAAATCAGAACACCACGAATATCTAATCAACCAAATAACAAACTGCTTTTGTTTTGCCTATGTAAACGTGTGGGAACTATCTCGCTAGATTACCGCTACCTCGATGGTCTGGGAACCACACGAATGAGTTTTTTTGGCAGGTAATCAGTTTAGGAGACCAGAACATCTGAATTTTTTGCGTCATCGTAGTCAATTTGACTACGTGTTGCATCAAAACATGTGATAGGGGTCAGAAACTGAAAATAAAGTACAATATCTGCCTCGAGATGCCCGCCGATATGTCAACACAGGGCGAAAATACAATCGACTAGTCCTAGAATTAATGTCGCCCTGCTCTTATTTTCTACTATTTAATGGGGGTTTTGGTCTTCATGCATTGCTAAAACATGGAAGCATTGCACTGCATCGCCAGATTTTTAATTAATGCGCTCTTTGAAAGAAAAACATATAAAAGCGAGAGCTCACCTTTGTCCGTTTGTCAAAATACGGGGATTTCCACTACCTCGACAGTTACCGGATGTGGCGTGGGAACAAATTTACGTTAACACATTTTCGAGGTAGCTCCCCTGATGCCCACCCGTGCAGTTTATTGATAGTGTCGTAGGCAGTATAAGACGTATGTACAGAATGACGTGTAGCCTATAAATTGGAAAATTCTTCATTGGATGATTGTTTCATAATTCAATAATTCAGAATCAGACGTCTGATCTTATTCATATGGGAGTGCTTTCTTTCAGTCGATACTGCAAATAGGGGCACGCAGATACTTCCATTAGAGTTTTGTGTTTGTAAGCACAAATTGCACAATTTCGAAGTTTCGCGTACATACCGAGGGCTTAGTGCAAAACTACTGTAACTACATTTTGTGAAATTTTACAGAAGAAGGAAAAAACTAAATGATTTTCTCAAAGTTAAAGAAGCAAAATAATTTTGAAATTCTAATTTAATTACACTGAATTGAAACCAAATATTAGGACACATAATGTATTCCTTCCTGAAGATTCAGTAAATGGAGAGAAGTGCATTTCTGAAAAATATGTAGTTACAATAGTTTTGCACTGAGCCCTCGATACGCAATTTACGAAATGGATTTCTTGGGCCGTACACAAACTTAATCCCATATTCTATAAGATTTTAGCGCATATACGCGAAACACCCGTGAATGGAAATTTTGCGTCCTTACACAAATATAATCCAGGTTTAGAACTTCAAAAGTTTTGCGTATATAGGCAAGAATCAACAAAGGGAATTTACGCTTCCGTATGCAAACTTAATCGACGTTTCTTTAAGAATTTCGCGTATCTACGCAAAACATTCAAGAAAGGAATTTTTGCATCCTTACACAAACATAATCCATGTTTAGAACTTGTAGATTTCTGCGCATATACGCACAATCCCATAATTGCGTACGTGCGCAAATTCAATCCACGTTTCTATTAGAGTTTTGCATACATTCGCAAGAAATCCAGGAAGGGAATTCCTGCGTAAGTAGGCAAACTTAATCCACGTTTCTATTTCAGAATTGCGTACATGTTCATACGATACAAATCTGCAAATGGAATTTTCGCGGTAATACGCAAATATAATCCATGTTTTTACTAGAGTTTTGCGTATGTACACAAAAAATCCACAAATGGAATTTATGGGTAAGTACGCAGATTTAATCCACGTTTCTATTAGAGATTTGCGTAGCCTACATGCGTAAGAAATCCAAGAAGGGAATTTTTGCGTTCGTACGCAAATACAATCCACGTTTCTACTATAGTTTTGCGTATGTACCTAAAAATCCACAGATGGAATTAATGCGTACGTATGCAAATTTAGTCCAAAATAATCAAGGTTTAAAACTTTTAAATTTCTGCGTATATACGCGCAAATTCCATAGTTGGAACTTCTGCCTACGTGCGCAACTTTGATCCACGTATCTATTAGAGTTTTGCGTACATACGCAAGAATTCCAGGAAGGTAATTTTTGCGTACGTATTCAAACTTAATCAACGTTTCTTTTTCAGATTTGCGTACATATACGCTAAAAATCCACAAGTGGAATTTTCGCGGCAATACGCAAATATAATACACGTTTCCACTAGAGTTTTGCGTATGTACCCAAAATTCCACATATGGAATTTATGCGTACGTACGCAGATTTAATCCACGTTTCTATTAGAGTTTTGCATAGCTTACATACGCAAGAAATCCAGGAGGGGAATTTTCGCGTACGTACGCAAATATAATCCTCGTTTCTACTAGGGTTTTGCGTATGTACCAGAAAAGTTCACAGAAGGAATTTATGCGTACATACGCAAATTTGATCAATGTTTCTATTAGAGTTTTGCGTACATACGCAAGAAATCCAGGAATGGAATTTTTGCGTACGTAGGCAAACTTAATCAACGTTTCTTTTTCAGATTTGCGTACATATACGGTAAAAATCCACAAGTGGAATTTTCGCGGTAATACGCAAATATAATCCACGTTTCTACTAGAATTTTGCGTATGTAACCAAAAACTCCACAGAAGGAATTTATGCGTACATACGCAAATTTGATCCACGTTTCTATTAGAGTTTTGCGTTGGCCCTACATACGCTAAAAAGTTGATAAAACGAATTTCTGCGCACTTACACATTTAATCCACGTTTGTATTGGATATTTATACGCAAATAATCGATGCATGGATGTTTTGCGCCCAGCGCAGAAAATCCAGATCTGGAATGGATAAATACCTGAAATAAGCCACTTTTTTGCATTAAGGCCCATTTTCCTATGACACAGCATGATATGAAAGAAAGTTGAAACTATTTACACTTAGTCAGGTGTCTAAAAACATTCTATGTAAATTTCATCAAAATCCGTCAATAGATTTAGAAGGGGTTATGTCAGGTAGGTTGTTTTCATCAAGTCCCCTTTTGCCATGACGCATCTTAATAGGGAAAAACAGTATCAATGTACGCAAAGTCTTAGGTGACTCGAAACTTTCTGCGAAAATCTTATCAAAATCCGTTTATAAATTTAGGGTTTGCGTCACTTTCGATGCTTGCATTAATTAATCGATTATATCCCCTTTTTCGGTGACGCTGTATGCTATGAAAAGACCTTCGCAGCGGAAGGACGAACAGAAACAAGGATAGGTGGAGAAGGTTACATCAATAAACGGCCACCTTCGGAGGCGATTAAAAGTTGTACATACTACATGCAGTGTTTAGGCCAGGATTCAGATTTGATGGGCCATTTTGGCCCATTACCAGTCAAAAGTAGGGGCCATTTTTTGTTGAAGTGGGGTCAATGATATAAACCACAAACTTACCTAAATAACAATTAAACACTCATTGTCTGATGTGCAAATGAGTAAAATGATGGGTTTTTGTATTCTACAGGATGGTAGATCTCTGCACTGAATCAAACTACCCCAAACATTTTAGATCTTAGCGCTGTGTATTTAAAATGATAAACCATTGAAGTTTTGGCTTACTTCTCAGTTTGTTTTTGGAGGAAAGCACTCTCACACTCACGATTTTAAGAAAGGGTTTCCTAACAAAACCTAATAAAAGCATCAGAGGAACAGACATGGTTTCCAAATTGCAGCTGATTTGTGTTTAATTCTTCCCACCAGGAATACATACCAAACAATTCTATTGCTTTTTTTAATTCAGTGGAGGTGTTTGGTCATTAGTCTTGTGCCATATTGGCCCCGATTCACCCTTAGAACGACCAAAGAATGAAAGAACTTATTTATTTTTGTATTCAGACGATCTCTCATTACGTATTTCACGATCCAGGTAAAGTATCACCCAGGAGCTTTCATGGATGGATTTGTATTGAAAATAAAGCGTCTGATCATAAAAATTCATAGCTACCAGTCTACAGAAAAATTACAACAAGTCTAATTAATCACGGAAAGCCTTTACTTTGCACAGGAAAGCGTCTGCATAAATTGACTAATTGTAAACATGATTGACAGGTGATTGACGATTAAATTCGTTCTGGTAATAAAGAGATAAAAAGACCATCTTAACTCTAAATTTGATGCGCCAAAATGACCCATTATTTCTGAATTTGATGCGCCATATCTGAAAATGACGCGTCAATCCCGCAATGGCGCGGCCTGGCCTAAACACTGTACATGTATTATGAATAGTTTATTCAGAAAACGTGGAATAACTAGGGTGTATACTTATTTTTGCCTCTCAGTATATCAGTCAATATTCATGGTCACAAGACTGAAAAAAGTGTTGAAAATTGAAATTTTGTCAATTTCAATGGTACATAACTCAGACTGTAACAATGTCACAGTGTGATCATCCTGAAAATTACACATAAGCAAGATCTTGTTTTCATCAAGATTCTTTCCAAGTATCATCTTGATTAGTTAACATTTATGGTTGTTAGAGTGACAACTTTATCGAAAATGGCAATTTTATCAAATTAAATGGCACATAACTCAAAGGGTCACTCAAAGAACATTCCTGCCAAGTTTGGTTCAAATTGGCCAAATGTTCGATTTTTAATTATTTTCTTATGATTTCTCTTAAGCCTGATAAGCCTCTCCCTGCCACACTCTTATTTTTTGACATATCAAAAATTTGTGAACAATGCAAATGGCACATTAATCACAAACCAGAAATAACGTATGAAATTACCAACCTGAAGGGTTAGATCATTTACGTCCATTGTTAGCACTCATCGAGCTTTATTAAGTATCAAAATCCAAGTCAATTGACCAAACGCCAATCGACAGATCGCTCCGCCCAAGATAGAATTCAAGGCAAACAATAGCGATGTAATCGTTAATAGGGAACGATTTTATCCAGTTAATCGTGACGTAAATTCGGACAAACAAACTGGTATTTCGTAGGTGTTGTTATAAAATCTTGTAACTATGGCTTGATTTAAGCCGTAGTTACGAGATTTTATAACAACACCGACGGTTTATCAAAACATAACCTATAATCTAGTCTATTGTTAGCACAAACTTATTTGCCATTGTCATGTTGATTGTTTTGATTGTCAATTTGTCAGTCAATAAATCGATACAATAATACATGCAACCAAGAACAATTGGGGCATGACATTTTTTTGATCGTCCATTGGCTAATCGATGTTTTTGATTGACAGTCGGCGTTTGGTCAATTAATAACGTGCGGGTTGGTTCATATTGTCCTTGTTTTTGTTTTGTAACGGTTATATATGCCCAACCTTCAAAAGTCAATTACGTCAGAGGTACGTCATCTGTGCTCAGCCAGATTCAACATACCGTACAACCGGCTGTGTCGAAAGTAAGCGAAGACAGATTCGGCATCTGATGTCATGTGCATGGTAGGTCAAATGAATTTACTTTTATAAATAAACCAAAGGATCTTTGGTATTCTATAGTTGATAAATACGCTTATAAATGTTCAGTGCTTGTACAAAATAAACTTTTCCATGTATCCCTCACAAATAAGGTCACAGTCATCGACACAGCCGGTTGTACAGTGTGTTAATACCGCTGAGGTGTGTCTCGTTGACCTTGAATTCAGACATTTCCCGAACTGTAGCCGTTTCGCGAAAACCCATTACATTCGTGATTAATTCAGCTGTTATGTTGGAACAGCTGATACAATGCATTGAATGAAAGCATTTAAAAATTAGTAATAGATCACTTACCTTCAAACAGTGTTTTTAACGACCATTGTTTATTTTTTACCCCAAAACCAAAAAAGGCAATTTCACCAACCGGTGTATACGAGTGCATACATTTTCCATGAAATTTACTTTAAGCCCCCCCCCCCCCCCCCCTCAATGAACTCAGACAAAGCAGAAATACAATCGGATCTGGAATATGCTAGATGCAACATAGATATTTCAGGCTTCTACAGCATGGTTAGGGCTAAAACTGTTAAACCCATTATCAGACGGCAAAATATAATAGGCCTATGAAAATAAGGCAAAGCCTCTGACCGGGGTCAAGACAGGTCTAGTTGTTTTTTTTTATTTATCATATTCCTGCATTTGTGATTCTTTAATGATAATCTGGCAATAAAAGACAGATTAAGTGACATGAAAACTTTAGCTTTTGAATTAGTAAGAGCAGTCGTTTAGTGTTGTAGGTCACAAGTAATAATGATTGTAACCTACTTGGCCAAATTCAAAAAAAAAAAAAAAAAAAAAAAAAAAAAAAAAAAAAAGAAAGAAAGAAAAAGAAAAAAGAATACTCCGTTTCAATTCGAATTATTAAGACAAAATCCTCCGTTTGTAGCTTATAGAAGTTTTCCCTAGCCTTGCTTCAGTATTTGAGAAGGCTTGGAGTTTTACGTCGTTTTCAACTCCTATGGTCATCTCGCGGCGGCTGGAGCACCATGGATTCCTGTTGTTTCTCATACCAGTACTGCCACAACATCATAACCGAGCCCCCAGCTGCTCGGCCACATAGGTTCACGATATCAAACCATTGATGAGTGACATTTTTGTCCGAAAGGGTATTTGCCCCGGCCGGGTATTGAACCCGGGACATATCTCGAATGGGAGGCAGATGCGCTACCAATATTGGACGCCATAACCGCGTCAAATATTGGGGAAGGCAAAGATAATTCTACACTTAAAGACACTTCCAACGCAACACTTACATTTTTCATCATGATTAAATAAATGGTGCATTATATTTTATGAAATTTTCAGCATATATAAATCAACTACGTTTACATGTTATCTGTAAATTTCATCAAAATCGCTTGATCCTAACATAAAGAATATTAAGATTTTTCACTAAGACTCAAAAATGAAAAGTCACAAAACCCCAGGCAATTGCATAATTCAATAGCATGAAAGTAGCGTCACCAAATCATGCTTATATCTCATACCACTGCTTCATAAGATTTGATAACATGCTTTCACGTGCGAAGCAATACTAGAATTCAGTAACACATATTTTGTTTAAGATATAATGTTTTGTACGTGTCAGCATTGCACAAAATTATCAAATTTGTTACCAGACATTAGTTTTTCGCCATTTTGCTCCAAGACATTTTCAACAACTGAAACAGGAACTTAAAAGGGACGAGTTAAGAATGATCCAGCAAAGATTCATCATCAATAATGCTTTATCAATGAGAAAAGGGTGTCTTCGTGTCATTTAGGTCCATTTAGGTCCATGACGGACACGCAGAATGTTAGCAGAATGTCATTAACTTTACTGCTGTCACATGAATAACCTGAATTTACGTTATCATCTCGCACAGCTTTTTTGAGACTTTTTTGTTTTCTAGTCATATTATATGAACTGCAAATTTTATCATTTCTACTCAATGTTTCTTTATGAAAACTTCAGTCACTATGCATTTGTAAATGAATCAAATTTGTTGAAAATTTGATGAAAAATGGTTCATTAAATTCCAAGTTATTACCAAAAAGGTAAGTGTTGCGTTAGAAGTGTCTTTAAGTGTATAATGTATTGGAAAGGGCTTATGCCTATTCCCGATTGACGTGAAAACTCCTGACATATCTGTTGAAATTAAAGTACGTTCAGTTTTGTCTCGATTTTTTTCTTTAAAAAATCTAGCTTTGTAAAGTCCCACTCGATCACTCATGACTCATTATTTATTATGTAAAAGCACTAATTTTGTCGTCCGTGGTGACTTATTTTACCCTCTCAAAAGAATACATGATTTTGGTGTCCGTCTCGTAAGCCTCTCTTATAACCGGTCGTACGTGCTCCTGCGTGTGGTCTGCGTCTAAAACGTACGTTTAGTCGTGCGATGCACGCACGTGCAACGTACGATTTTGGTGGACGCAACAACGACACAGATTGCACGCAGCAAAGAATTGACCGTCTTTTAGAACGTCAGGAGCACGCAAGACAGAGGTAGGTAGCACGTACGACAGGCGTGCGCGTGACGCAGGGAACGATATACTGAAATTCCAGAAAATTCACAAAGAATGCGTACTTTTCTCAAAAGAGATTCATACTTTTGACCGGCTTTGAACGTACATCAAATTATATTGAGGTGCTCTTACAACCCGCCGTGCGTCTTTATAAATCGTGCGATTTTGCTGAGTTTTAAAAACGTACGACGGGTTGTAAGAGAGGCTTTACAGACGAAAAACGAATAATTTTCAGACGAGGGATGTAATTGTTGAAAATCTGCTACATGTATTTCCCGGCTTTTGTCTGAATATTATCTGTGCTATAACATTGATCGTATCTTTCTCAACGGCCAATGCGTCGTTTGAAGCAACTTTCAAATTGGACAACCCTAAAATTCTGTCGTTCGAGAAAGAGTGAAATTGGACCAGTATAATCATACATCTATCATTTGGCAAAGACGCAAACCTTACTCAATTCAGCGCGAATACATGTATGAAAGCTTAGCGGAAAATAGCTTTAGTTAGTAAATCTTTCAGGAAAGAGAAAATATTTCTGATAACTAGCATTTTCTCCTTTTGCCCAGATGTTTTCAAAGCCTTCTCTATGATTATCGTCGAAACAAGGCCCCGGTTTTTCGAAAAAAAAAAAAACAACTTGTCTTAAGTAGGCTACGTTCTCAGACTCAAATCTGAGCACCGTACTCAAATCACGCGAAATTCATGTGAACTTAAATCGAATACCCTTCAACGTTGGAGAGTATTCCCTTGAAGTTGAGCATGTACTCATGAGAAATAAAAGGTTTTTTTTTTTTTCGAGAAACCGGGCCAGGCCCCGGTTTCTCGAATAAACTTAAGTATATTCTCATGAGAATATGCTCAACTTCAAAGGGATACTCTCCAACGTTGAAGGGTATTCGATTGAAGTTCACGTGTATTTCGTGCGATTTGAGCACGGTGCTCAGATTTGAGCATGAGGACTTACTTAAGTTTTTTCGAGAAACCGGGGCCAGGTCTTGCTTGAGAAATGGTTAAAACGAGATGCAGAGGTCTTTGTATATTTTGCTGCAAAACAGCCTTTAGGCCTAATGAAGAATTCTCAAAATGATTAGATCTATAAATCCTTTCCACCATTCCCCCTCAACATTCCTTCTAGATCTAAATCTGAAATATTTTGTTTAAAAGAACGGAATTTTTCCTTTTCAAAATAGTAGGCGCTTCTAGGTCTAGCTCCGATATGTCGAAGGCAGAATCAATGTAACGAAGAGAAGGGAATGAGTATACATGTTTTTGGGTTTTTCCCAAATGTAGTACACTTCGACATCAAAGGGGAACCAGCTAGGTAGCCAAAAATGCAAATGGCACAATAATTACAAACCAGAAATAACGTATGAAATTACCAACCCGAAGGGGTAGATCATTTACGTCCATTGTTAGCACTCATCAAGCTTTATTAAGTATTAAAATCCAAGTCAATTAATTCGTGCGGGTTGTTTCTTATTGTCCTTGTTTTTGTTTTGTAACGGTTATATATGCCCAACCTTCAAATATCAATTACGTCAGAGGTACGTCATCATTCTGTGCTCAGCGAGATTCAACACTCCGTACAACCGGCTGCGCCGAAAGTCAGCGAAGACAGATTCGGCATCTGATGTCATGTGCATGGTAGGTCAAATGAATTTACTTTTATAAATAAACGAAAGGATCTTTGTTATTCTATAGTTGATAAATACGCGTTTAAATGTTCAGTGCTTGTACAACACGTATCCCTCGCAAATAAGGTCACAGTCATCGAAACAGCCGGTTGTACAGTGTGTTTATACCGCAGAGGTGTGTCTCGTTGACCTTGTCTCGTTTTAAAGTAAAAATAGAATGTGTAAACACGCTTGAAAAGGATTGATCTTTAGCAAAGAAAAGATGGTTATTCGCCGTGATTGAGGTTTTATGCATTGCAAATTGTTTTTCCATGCACAAATTTGAGTTCCCGAACAGTTCGGAAGCATAAAAACCTAGCATGGGCCCCTTTAAACAATGAGACGTGACAAAAGGTTACTGTATATTCCAATACATATGTAATGTGGGAGAGAAAAAGCATATTTCCCACTCAGTGACTGAATAATTTAAGTGAATAATGACATTTTGTGAGCTCATGATGTGGCCTTGACAGTTTAAAGTGACATTTCACATTTATTTCATTTTTTAAAAGTATGTATTGATGCAAAGATTGTTTATTCTTGTATGTAGAAAAGCTATCGGTTTTTTGAAGTTGTTATTCATAAGCGAAAAATACGCCTTTAAAGTTGAGACAGAAATGACAAATTCTATATTAATCTGAAGTGTTGGCCACAACAATTTGTTTAATTTTAGAACAAAATATACTGAAACAAAAAAGAAACGCAACTTCCATTTTAATTCATTTTTACGCAAAGACATCAAATCAGATTGAATCAAAATGTGATTCATTTTAAGCAATAACATTTCACCTTATAAGGTCAACAAAATCTTGTTTGTAGCAAATTCCATTAATGAGAAAACACCCAGTTTACACCGGACGTCAACACAATTTGACAAAAAAAAAAGTGAATGTAGGTCGAAAAACACATTCACATTCTGATTCGTTTATTTTTTTCCGGTATTCGAATGTTGTAAAGTCCATGCGATTTAATAGCGGTCTCCGTTGCAATCTTAAACCTATCCCGTATGTGGGGTTAACCTGATGATTCGGTCCTGCCTTGACGTCATATCTCTTGCACGTCCGCTCCGTGCTCGATCGGTTGAGGTCCCATTGAAAGCCAACATCGCAAATAGTCGAAAATGTGTCGATTTCTTGAACAATCAATGTCTTGCGATAACAATTTGACCTTTTCAAACAAACAACATCCGTACTGCAGGTTGGCACCGGGTTTGGCGTAGCCGTGCTATGCGTAGGGTAGCGAGAAGTGTATGAACGCTTTGGCATCTTCTTGGTCTATGTTTTAGGTTGTGTTTGAAGAAAATTTGCTTTGATAGTAGTCATTTAGAAACCACGACAGGGTGATAATCAGTTTTTAACAATTCACTATGTATCACGTGATGAATTTACGACATCTGACAGAAATGACACTATATGTATGCGTATGGAGGCAGGAATATCAAAAATGTACTCAATATTCATTTAAAACATATTTGGTCGAAATTATTTCGAAAAGTTGGGGTTGCGTATCTTTTTTGTTCTAGTATATATATTTCTCGTAAACGGTTCAATATTTTGGCTTGAAATTTTCAGAATTTTCATAAGAAAACATGCTCTTTCAGATATAATAAAAGTAGAATTTATGTAAAAATAATTGTGAAATGTCACTTTAACAAAACAGTAGCTGTCTCCAAAGAGTAATATGTCGGTGTATTACAGGGTGGTTGGTTCTATATAGGGACTATATTTTTTACTTAATCATCAATGGATATATACATGCTCAAAGAACATGTATATATCCACCGATTATTGATTAAAAATTATTTGGCATAGTCCCTTTGGTTGGTTCGAGTCACATATTTAGACTATAAATCAAAATCCCTCTTCCCCCTCTTATTTAGACTCATTGATCATTCATATACTGTGCACAAAAAGTTTAGCACACTTGGAAAATGTCCTTTCCTTGTCAAAAACTATTCCAAAATCCATAAAAATAAAACTCTAACGTGTTTGAAAATTCAATTTTCTGGCGCTTCCTGAAAATTTTGTTTCAAAATTCTTAAGCGTTAGTTAGGTATCTTACGTTAAAGTGCACAGGGGTCAGATATCGAAAGTCAAGCAAATTTCAATGACACGAATGTCCAGCATAAACAGCTAGGACCGCTATTCAATGTCTTCCCATGTTGCAAAGAACCTTCCTGACCACACAGAAAGGAATTTTGCCCATTCATACTGCAGATGACGCTCATTGCCATTGACGTTACAGACGTCATTACTTTCTCTAGCCTGACGTCCAACAATGTTCTTTGTGTGTTCTTTTGCTGGTGATTAAGCAGTTCAGGCGTAGATCATTCTGTATATTCCTTGGAGTAAGTGGGTGGTGATTATCTTATTGAAATATCACAACGTTGTGTCGTTGTAAGACGGTCCTGTGACAGGTTGGATAATTTCATTGCAGTACCCTTGCACCGTTTGGTTGCCATTAACTGAAATGAGGTCTGTTTAACTGTTTTCATCTATTCCTGCCCAAAAATGACGCTGCACTCGACGTAACAGTCTCAATGATGACGTTATTGGTATCAAGCCTTACGCATCTTCTCCAACCACAAATCCTGCCGTCAGTTAATGACACGTAAAATGAGATTCGTCCGGATATCAGTCCAATGTCTCCTGAATCAATATCGATGTGTCAATACCCACTGACGCCTTGCCTGTCGATGCTTAACGTCATTGGCGTAAGATCGGAGGACCCTGATGCAAGTTGTGTGGAGCCTGTTCCGGACAGTCTGGTCACTAACGGTATACCTTGTGACGTCCTGGAGGAGTAGCACTAAATTCTTACTAGACAGGAATTCGAAACGTCGTCAAGACGTCGCTGTGAAAAGATCCTCTCTGAAAGTCGTTTTACACGGTCTACAAGATTTAGGTCGGTCGTTGGTGGCTAACGTTGCATAAACCAAGTGCCGTTCGCGCGTAATTGTCAATTGGAGACAATTGAAATGCAAAACGACATCTTTAACAGACATAACTGCATGGAGCATGCAAAGAGCTCTCTGACGTCGAACTTACGTCATCATTTCTAGCCTTCCCATAATCAATTTCAAAGAATTTGTAACAGTTAAATTGATTCTGCTAACAGATCTGTGTAATCGTGTGTTTTTGGACAAGCTAGACATTATCGATGTCACTGCACACGTGCCGCACGTGACTTTTGCTTATCTGGACTTTGTCCAATACACTGAATGTTCACTCTACACATGCACTGTATGCGTAATGGTTGTCGATCGGGACAACTGAGCAGCACAAAGCAATGTTCATTTAATTATCATAAACTGAAAAAATAATGTGTTAAAAAACGTGCTAAACTTTTTTTGCTCAGTATAGTTCGTTGTCGTTTTATACAGAAAATATTTAAAGGAACACGAAGTGTTTCAACTTTGTGAAACATCAATGCGCCCGAAATGTCTAGTAAAAAGCTTTCGGACAGACCAACGGAGGGACAGGCAGGAGTAAAAATATTTGACCCGATCTTTCAATACGAGGGCATAAAACTGAGGAAACGCTGATAATCGACATTTTCTTTCTTCTCTCAAGGTTCCATATGTCTTCTCTTTACAAAAGTTAAAACCCGGTCTTGAGAAATTTTTGGACAAAGGCAGTGCTTATCTAATTTTGAAATCCATTGATTTAAGAAATGCTTGGGAAAACATAGAAACAAAACAAGATCTATATACTGTACAGAAATCTTATTTTTATCAACATCAATTTTGTCGTCTGCATCAGCTTCCCGTTTGGACTAGTCAAACATGTAGTTAGGTAAAGGATAAAACATTTGTGACCCGTCAAGCTAAAAGGGACATTATCAGAAGTAAAAAAGAAATCCACATTTTGACTCGGCTCATGTCAACAAGATACTGTATGCGAAAAATGAGCATATAGTAAGATAGGGAAAACATGCCAGATTTAGATAATTACATGCAAGCGAAAAGTGTCGGCCTTAGTTTGGCTGCGCGGACTGCGCAGACTGACTAGGGTCGATATTTTTCACACTTCCCATAAGGTTCCTTTAAGCGTGATGGGTCACAATTGATGGATCCCGGTTGACCCAAATACTGTCTCGTAATACGAGATTTTATCAAGACAGTCATTCTGACCAAATTTTAGGTTGATTGGACAAGAAAATGTGGCCTCCGGAGTGAATAAAAGTTTTTTTTCCAAAGATTTGACCCCATTGACCACCTTTTAGACCCTGGTTGACCCAATTATGAACTTGTCCAAGAATCTATCAAGATAATCATTCTGTCCCTTATCAGCTTGATCGGACGTAAAATAATGGCCTCTAGAGTGCATACAAGGTTTTCCAAGATTTGACCTCATGACCTAATTTTTGACCCCAGTTGACCAAATTTTGATTTCGTCCGAGAACCTATCAGGATGACCATTCTGACCATATATCACCTTCATTGAGCAAAAAAATATGGCATCTAGAGTGCATGTTTTTCTAAGATTTAACCCAGTGACCTAGTTTTTGACCCCAGTTGACCCAATTGAAGTCATCCGAGATTTCATCAAGACAACCATTCTGGCCAAATTTCAGGTTGATCGGGCTATTAAAACAAGAGTTGTCCGCGGACAACGTAGCTCGCCTATACGAGAGCTTGTCACAAAAAAAGGAGTTCAAGGTCAAAGGTCAAGGTCACTAGGTCAAGGGTCATGGTCTCAAGGTCAAGCTCATTGCATGAGGTATCCATATGTGAAATATCAAGGCTCTATCTATAATAGTGCATGAGATAAAGGCCAGGTTAAAGTTTTTTAAAAGTAGGTCAAACTCCAAGGTCAAGGTCACTAGGTCAAAGGTCATGGTCTCAAATGAAAGGTCTTGACGGGAGGTATCCATGTGTGAAGTATCAAGGCTGTATCTCTAATAGCGCCTGAGATATAGACCAGGTTAAAGTTTTTGAAGACGCGACGCCGACGCTGACGCCGACACTAGGGCTGTGACATTAGCTCCCCGGACATAAAGTCCCGGCTCGCTAAAAATTGTCCTCTAGAGTGCATACAAACTTTTTCTAAGAATTGACCCAGTGACCTGCTTTTCAACCCCAGTTGACACAATTTCGAACTCGTCCGAGATTTTGTCAAGATCATTATTGACCAAATTTCAGATTAATCACGCAAAAAATGTGGCAAGAGAAAAGTTAAGGCACAGAAGGACGCACGCACGAACACACAACGGACACAACGACATGGCAATAGCTCGACTGGCCTTTGGCCAGTGGAGCTAAAGAAGTCGAAAATGGCAATTTTGTCAAATTTAAGGGCACATAACTCATGACTTCTAAGTCCAATTAGACTGAAAATTGAACGCGTTCGAAGTAATATGGTTACCAACATTGTGGCCTAGATTTATTTTGATTGGTCACTATTTGTAGATGCTAGAGTGTTTGCAAAGTCAAATGTAGCTATTTTCGACGTTCAAGGGCACATAAGTTCGTAACTCTCGACTTCCTAGTTCAATCTGACCAAAAATCGAACTCATCCGAGAACTTATGGTTATATTGTGGATGCTAGAGTGTAACAATAAATTGTGGACAGACGGACGGACAGACAGATGAAAGGACAACAGACAAAATACAACCACAATAGCTCACCTTGAGCCAACTGAAGACCTGAAGGTCTTGAGTCGCTCCACAGGCCAGAATTTGTTGAAAAATACAACACAAGTTTTGACTTTTGTAATTGATTCACATATTTTCTTTGATAAATTCTCTAAAATCAAGAGTTTAAAATCTCAATATGATCAATATCTGTGGTTGTTAAAATGTAAACAATTTGGTATATTTCTTGCATAAATAAGCTTTATTCTGTGTGAATTAGATTTAAAACAAGGGAGAAAACTCAATGAGCAAATATCTTCAGCTTTTATTACTTACTTCCCTTGATTCCAATACACTGACCACATAAAGTAACGCAACACTCATTCAATATCAAATATCTCAAAACTTATCAATAAATCTAGGGATATTTTTGTTTTGACATCACATGTTATATTTCATCAAACGGTAAACGAAACATCATAAGAATGCTAAGATATTTACAGACAAAAAAATCAACACAAAGACACCTGGTGTAAATTCAAAAGTCACAAACAAATTGATGGTTATAATCATCCCTTGTATTCATCAACAAGTGACATCTTCGTTTCATTTACACCATTTTTGAAGCCTTTTGGCGTTAAAGAAACTTAGTTCACTCACCCTGAAGGGTTCTTCAATCGCAAAACAAGTTTGTTGGAAAATTAGGACTACCACGAACGCGCCAAAACAGATTATCCCAAAACTGTTCGATAGAAGACATATCCTGGAATAAGGGCAGCAACTTTGTTTTGCTGCACAACTGTCGTGTCAAAGCAGCAGTGTGTGCAGGAATGCCACCCTGTTTCAACTTGCCAAATTGACTCTTCCTACATGATACCAGGGACAACAAGGCGCAACACATTGTTAACGTTCATACGAGAATCGACTTTGACATTTCAAAGATTTGTCCAAGCCCGCCTGCCTGGGCATTGGGGTGAGTTCAATGACTTTGTGCGGACATCCAGAACACAGCCCTTCAGCTCTTTTAAAACTGGATCAGACCGTTTTGGAATGGATAAGTTGTCTTAAATAGTGAAAGTTATCCCAAACTTTAGGCAATTGCAGATATGAAACTGGTTACTTCTGGTTGAATCATTCATTTGCGATGGCTTACACATGTCTGCCAATGTTCATTTATGTGGAATCTGCTGCTATTATGAATCTTTTCAAAATGTTCAGGGCTCTTTGGCTAATACCCTACCGTCTGAGTGTAACTGGTCCAGTCGATGATCTAGGTCAGTCCTGCACGCTGGCGTTTGCACTAAAATGGTACAATAACCTTGAAATTGAAGATAATTTGGACGCCAAGCTTTTTGGTCCCTGCCAATTGAATATTCCAGAACGCAACATTCAAGTGATATGTTGACGGCTGTTTTCCGGAAGTTATAACATGACGCTTAGTGCGCACAGTGACAATGTTTCGTGTTTTTACTGTGTAACGGACGACATGCTATCAGTAAGACTATCTTTGAGAATTGTTTTTTAACTTGCAAGACGTTAGGACAAATTTAACGTGAAATAATATAGGGTCGTAATTTTGACATGTTCGTTGGAAATTTAAACATTTTATTAAAATAAACTATCACAAGAGCCGTCACAGACGGATTATGCTCCCCGAATAAGTGTTTGTCACAAAATAAAAACTATCATACATTAAGCCCCCTTTTCCCATGACAGCTTTTTTGTACACACATTATTTATAGAATAATTATGGTCTAGAACATCCTATTTATTACATGAGCACAAAATTTCATTAAATTCTGCCCATTAGATGAAGAGAAATAAGAGAAAAACTAATTTTTAAACTAAGGCCCCTTTTTCCATGACGCAGCCTTAAATTTACAAACGGAGAAAAAGGTTCCTAGGTATTGACCAAGGGAGTTCACGTGTGAAGTTTCATTGAATTTGGTCCAAGGGTTGCTGAGATATGGCTGTGGACGGACGGACACACAGACGGACGGACAGCGTGGCGACTATATATGCTCCCCCGAATTTTTTTCGGGGAGCATAATAAACCTTCCTTGCAAACTATAGAGAGTACCATTTTAGATCCTGGTTTGTTTGAAACCGAATTATTGAAATTTGAAAATGTTGCGTTACTTTATGTGGTAAGTGTATATTTTGATCTCCCCCAGTCAAACAAATACTTTGATTTTATAAAATTCAAGTGCAGATAATTCTTAACTTTCTAGTCCAATCAGACAGCTGAGATCTGATGGTCAGCAACAATGTGTCGAAGTTTTATCTTGATTGGCCCATATTTGATGTTGTTGCAGTAAAACAACATCGAAAATGGTAATTTTGTCAAATTTAGGAGCAGATAACTCAGGATTTTCTAGTACAATCCAGCTGAAAATTACTCTAATACAGGGTATTACTGTCAGAAAGATTACTTTAAGTTTTGTGTTGATTGGATGATGTTTATGGATTTTAGAGTAAAAAGAAAGGTCTAAATGGCAATTTTGTCAATTTCAAGGGCAAATTTTAGCGCACAACGGACACACCATGACAATAGCCCGCTGGCCTAAAAGGCCAGTGGAGCTAAAACTGATTTAAACGCCCAATGATTTTGCAGATTGTTTGAAACAAAATTAAGTTTACCAGGACAATGTTTATCACACGATTTTCTACAAACATCACATTTACATGTAAATTTCTCAATATATCATACATATACACAATTTCATTTACATGACGTTCTACAAATGTCATAACATTTACATAATTTCCTCACAAACATAACATTTACATAATTTCTCACAAATATCACATGTATACATTTACATGATTTGATTTACAGGATTTCATTCAAATACCACATTTAGATCTACTTTTTTTACCCAAGGTTGTTTTCTCCTCAGAGTGAATTCGTTTATGTCGTGTCAACATTGAACTTTTTGAAAAGGCTTTTCCACAAATGTCGCAAATAAAAGGCTTCTCACCAGTATGTGATCTTAAGTGTATAGTTAAATCAGCATTACAATTAAAACCCTTTCCACACACCCCACATTTATGTGGCTTCTCACCAGTATGCGTAAATTTGTGACGGTGTAACGTAGAAAATTGTCTGAAGGTTTTTCCACAAATGTCACAAACATATGGCCTCTCACCAGTATGTGTATTTTTGTGACCATTTAATGGACCAGGCTGTGAGAAACATTTTCCACAAATGTCACATTTGTATGGTTTCTCACCAGTATGTATTCTTGAATGAACCTTTAACAGATGATCGGTCATAAAACACTTTCCACAAATGTCACATTTATATGGTTTCTCCACAGAGTGAATTCGTTTATGTTCCTTCAGATGTGAAGATCGTGAGAAACATTTTCCACAAATGTCGCATTTATAAGGCTTCTCACCAGTATGTGTTCTTAAGTGTGTTGTTACATGACAAGGACGAGTGAAACCCTTTCCACAAATGTCACATTTATATGGCATCTCACCAGTATGTTGTCTTTTTTGATTTGTTGTTATGACAGACTGTGTAAGGCTCTCTTCAGAAACGTCATTTCTATATTGCTTCTCACAAGAGTGTGTATCCTTGTGAATGCTTAAAGCAGAAGATTGTCCATCAATGTCACATTCATAAGGCTTCTCACCATTATGTTGTATTTTTTGATTTGTCGTTATGGCAGACTGTGTAAGGCTCTCCTCAGAAACTTCATTTCTATATTGCTTCTCACAAGAGTGTGTATCCTTGTGAATGCTTAAAGCAGAAGATTGTGTAAAAGATTTTCCACCAATGTCACATTTATACGGCATCTCACCAGAATGTTGTATTTTGTGATTTGTCGTTATGGCAGACTGTGTAAGGCTCTCCTCAGAAACGTCATTTTCACATTGCTTCTCACAAGAATGTGTATCTTTGTGAATACCTAAAGCAGAAGATGGTGTAAAAGATTGTCCACCAATGTCACATTTATAAGGCTTCTCACCAGTATGTATTTTAGAATGAATCATTAAAAGAGAAGCAAATGTAAATCCCTCTCCACAAATGTTACAATTATATGGCATGTCATCAAAGTCTTTTTGTTGCTGTTTCATGATACTACCAGGGTAAATTGTTAAACCCTTGTCAGAAATGTCAGTATTAGAAGAGCTGTATGTTTTTTCACCAGAGTGTATTTCTTGGTGAATGCTTAATGTAGAAGACTGTGCAATGTATTTTCCACAAATGTCACTTTTAGATTGCTTCTTACCAGAATGTACTCTTGAGTGGGTTGTTAAGTTGCTTTTTGCTTTAAAACACTTTCCACAAACTTCACATTCAAATGGCCTCTCTTCAGAGTGATATCGTTTATGTAGCTTCAACTGTGAATTTTGGGCGAAGGCTTTTCCACAAATGTCACAATTGTAAGGCTTCTCACCAGTATGCGTTCTGATATGTATAGTCAAATCATGTTTACCGGTAAATCCCTTTCCGCACACCGCACACTTATGTGGCTTCTCACCAGTATGTGTTAATTTGTGGGAATGTAAGACAGATAATTGTCTGAAGCATTTTCCACAAATGTCACAAACATATGGCCTCTCACCAGTATGTGTATTTTTGTGACCTTTTAATGGACCAGGCTGTGAGAAACATTTTCCACAAATGTCACATTTGTATGGTTTCTCACCAGTATGTATTCTTGAATGAACCTTTAAGAGGTAATCATTTGTAAAACCCTTTCCGCAAATTTCACATTCATATGGCTTCTCTCCAGAATGAATTCGTTTATGTTGCGTCAGATGCGAAGATTGTTTGTAGGCTTTTCCACAAATGTCGCATTTATATGGCTTCTCACCAGTATGTGTTCTTAAGTGTGAAGTTAAATGAAAAGAATAAACAAAATTTTTTCCACAAATGTCACATTTAAATGGTTTCTCATCCCTGTGTATTTTTGAATGAAACCTTAAAAGAGAAGGATTTTTAAAACCATTTCCACAAATGTCACACTCATATGGTTTCTCTTCAGAGTGAATTAGTTTATGTTGCATCTGTTTTGAGGATTGTGTGGAATTATTTCCACAAATGTCGTATTCATTTGTCTTCTGGACTGTATGTATTCTTGAATGAATTGTTAATGAAGGGGCACATATAAAACATTGTCCACAAATGTCACATTTATATGGCTTCTCATCTGTATGTATTCTATGATGAATTGTTAAAGCTGAAGAATTTACCAAACACTTTCCACAAATGTCACATTTATATGGCTTCTCAACAGAGTGAATTCCTTTGTCTTTGTTTGTTATTTCCATGGAAACACTTTCGCGTACATCTGTATCACCTTCCATTTTGTTTGTTATTTCAATGGTTTCTATGGAAACATTTTCTGTTTTGCAAACAAAGTCTGTATCATCTTCCGTTTTGTTTTTTATTTCCATGGATACATTTTCGTGAACCAAATCTGTCTCAACTTCCATTTTGTTTATTATTTCTATGGAAGCATTTTCCGTTTTGCAACCAAAATCTGTATCACCTTCCATTTTATTAATTATTTCCATGGAAACACTTTCACAACCAAAATCGGTATCACCTTCCATTTTAATGGTTATTTCCATGGAAACACTTTCACAAACAGAATCTGTTTCACCTTCCATATGCCCAAGTATCCAAAGTTAAGTCAACCATATAATCATGAGGCATGTTATCCAGCATCAGGATATTCAGTTGTCATCCAGCTTTTGTATATGTGGGAAGTCTTCCGGGTATAAAGTTGTCATCCAGTTTATATATAGCTATTCTTCCGGATATACAGTTATCATCCAGTTTATATGTAGCTATTCTTCGGAAAATAAGTTGTCATCCAGTTAATATGTAGCTATTCTTCCGGATATAAGTTGTCATCCAGTGTATATGTAGCTATTCTTGCGGATTTAAGTTGTCATCAAGTGTACATGTAGGAAGTCCTGCATCCCTTGTACATGTACTACAGTGGAAAGTTTTCTTGCCTCTCAGCTTGATCCTTCAAAGATACAAAATAAGCTGTTTAGTAACCAATTATAAGAATGATGTTCAATTTTAGACTGGTCAAAATATAAAGACGTTGCAGATGACAATCTCAAATGCATGTAATTTTACATCCTTTAGCATTTTTGTGTAGTAAACAAATTGGTAAATGAAAAAAATGCTTATAACAAACTTATAAACAATTTCTGTATTTTTCACAATGTTTTCCAAACACTCTATTTTGTAGGGATTCAAAGGGCGCCGTAGTTTGGCAATGGGTTAATCATAAATATTCATGAATACAAATTCAGTATGAAACTTCAAAGCCTTTCCTTTACAGTACTAAATTAACATAACTGATGTTTACATTTTCAGACAGATAGGCCAGGGGCTAGGGTTATACGCTTGTTTCCCAATTGACTGATGTGAGATTGATAAACAGGTATTGGACAATACTCCAGTTATTCGTAACAGTGTTGAAAAACTTGTTACTGTAGAAACTTGACTGTTTTGCACCATATATATTTCACTACCAGATATTCGACAATATGACATGTCTTTAATATTCACATTTTTAATTGGACGTCCGAAAGGACGTCCAATTCTTATTACCACTTTTCGACAGTCGAATTGGGTTTTCATTACCAAAAAACCCTTCTCGGACTCAATATTGCCAGTTGACCGAAATTCAAAATAGATTTTGCGACCATACAGGAAAACTGCCGTATCTTTTCCTGCTTTATCTATGTTCTCTGACAAACACTAAAAGATTCATTGCCCGATTCAATTCATGCCACGTCTTTACCAACTTTACGATCTTTTTTCGATTTAACCATTTTCTTGTAGTGATTTGACTTTAATGATATTGTGTAAAGGGTAAGATCTTAAGAAAGCGATACGCATACGCTATATTAATAAAGTTAACAAATCCCCTTATCATCAACAGCAGCGATAGCTCAAACGGGAAAGGATTAGCCTCGCAACCTGTTAACAGTATGAAATTTGGAACGCCGTTGGTTCGTAACCAGTTCGGACCATTTCTTCTTTATAACGTTTGTTAAAACGTTTGGTTTTCTTGATGTGTTTACTGAAAGCAGACATTTTAGGATGATTACTCAATTTAATGAACGTATTGTGTATGATAAATTATTTTTCTTTGATCATTGTTGTTTAAGTCTTTGACATATTTAAAGAAACGGTGTTTCCACGTGACATATTTTGGAAACATGAATTTTAAATGGATTATCAGGGAGTGAGTTCAGTTAGCAACTCGGGTTCTGCCAAATCGGAGTTCCATCTGAATAGCCTCAGATGAGACGCTAGTAATATCCACCTATTCAGAAAAATAGTTGCTCTTACGAGTTTTGTTGTTTTTACTCTCCAGCAACTGTATAATTGATACTCGACAGTATCATGACCTATTTACATACTGATCAATGAACATGACAACAAGGATAATTACTAGTATAAGATCGAGTGACAGCGATCTGTATTTATTACGTTTACGTGACCCGTTTACGTGTATTGTGCTAAGAAGATGAAGCAATGGATCTGCAACAGTGACAATGGTACCTGGATGATCGGGTGAATATGTTCACAGATAGGGACATTGCTATTCTTAAATGTTCGTTTATAATGATATGAAGATTTAAATTGCGTATTGTACTCAACTCCCATTTTCCCGACGGCACGTTCCCAATTTCTTCTTTGTGTGCACATCTGTAGATGTAAAGATGCAAAGTGAGCCATCACGGCTTTCATTCATGTAGCGCGTTGGCTTACATTTAAACATTGCTTTGTATCGTCCATTATAAAATCAACGAAAGGTGTAATTGACGTCAATACTCATAGTTAAACCGAAACAAGAAGACAAAATTACTAATCATATGGACTTAATTGAATTGGATAATCAAATTAATTATGATTATTCATAGAGACAAATCAGTTGTCTTGAAACGGCAATCAAATCAATTTGAAGTCTGAGAGGGGTTGTTTGGAAATAAAGCCGATTTCGTATGTCCGAAACCGATCTTATAGAATTAAACGTTAAACACCTAACAGAAGAATGAATAAAATATCTATCGTTCATGTACGATCCGCTCAATCAATCAGAGACGTCCAATTACAGTGCTCACAGCACTTTGATTTTTGGCTGTTAGCGCCTATTCGGTATCAGATCTGTTTGTTATAAGATACTGCATATCTCAAGATGAAAATAAATGAGTAAGAGCAAGAAAGTTGTAAGTGTGTTTGCACATACCACTGTTTTTTATCATTTTATCCATATGTAAAATGATAAATAGAAAGCCCTGAAGGGTTCGAGTCGCTCCACAGGCCTGGATTTCTTGTAAAATCAAATCAAAGTTTTGACTAGATTTTTCAATACTTGTGGTTCTTAGCTCTAGCAAGAGCAAAGTAAAAAGCAGCAATCATAAGGTCAAAGCGAAAAGAAGGTAAATGATTGACTAATATTTTGGGGATGTTAGAGTGATATTTAAGTTGAAAACTGTAATTATGCCAAATATAAGGGCACATAATTCAGTATATGAGACTATGAGTTTATAATCAAGCTGAAAATTAAACTCATGCAAGATCTTATGGTCACTATCGTTCTGTCGAAAACTGAAACTTTTTCCAATTTCAAGGGCACATACCGTAACTTAGAGTGTAGAAATGTGATCATCCTGAAAATGACACATACGCAAGGTCTTGTTGTCAACAAGATTCTGTCCAAATATCATCTTGATTGGTTAACTTTTTTGGTTGTTAGAGTGAAAACGAAGTCGAAAATGGCAATTTTGTCAAATTAAAGGGCACATAACTCATGATGTAAGATTCTGACCAAGCTGAAAAAGTACATAGGGCTGGATATTATGCTAATATACATTCTGTCCAAGTTTTGTCTTGATTGATCAATATTTGTAGATTTCAGGGTAAAAATAAAGTCAAAACCAGCTATTTTTGACATTCAAGGGTAGATAACTCAGGCTGTTCTGGTTCAGTCCAAATTCTTTGAAGTAATCTGAGAAAGGATCATTCAAGGATCATTCCTGTGAAGTTTGATTGAAATCCATTCAGTAGTTTTTGAGAAGAAAATTTTTAAAGAAAAAGTATACAGACGGATGCATGCACACACACACGGCGGACACACCGCCATGACAATAGCCCGCTGGCCTGAAAGGCCAGTGGAGCTAAAAATGCTGTAATTCAATTATAAGTGTGATGACCTATACATTTTCTTCTTGAATTATTACCAGGACATATTGGTTTAATCAAATTCTATTATATGTAAAACTTGAAAGTTTGTACAACAAGAGTGCCATGGTCACAATATACGCCGCCCGAGAGACTATGTTTTAAGGGGGCATAACTCAGGCATTACTTGATAAATGTAAAACATCAATTTAAATGCATTTTCAATATTAAGGAAAGGCCTGTGTAATCAGTAATGAAACAAAGTATTGTCGGTCACATTCGAAAATGTCGTAATTACAGCTTCAATAAGCTGTAGTTACGACATTTTTTAATGTGGCCGACGATATGTATGGTGCGAATAGACAAAATTAAACAATTCGAAGACGATTTTCAAAGGAAGTCATTTTTATAGCTCTCAACATTTGAATTTATGGCTTTTGATAGTTTTTTTTAGCCTACTCTCCATACAATTTTGAAACATTTTCACACCAAGAGGGCCATTGGCCCTGAAGCGCTCACCTGAGATAATAGCTTGTCTGAGGTTTGATCAAGATAATCATTCTGAAAATTTTTTCGGTTGATTGGGCAAACAAAAAATCCAACACTGGACCCCATGACCTAATTTAGGACCCCAGATGACACAACTTTGAAATTGTCTGAGATTTTATCAAGATAATTATTCGGACAAGCTTTCAGGTTGATTTGGCATAAAATGTGGCCTCTAGAGTGCTCATAAGGTTTTTTTTTTAATTTGATGTAGTGACCTAGTTTTTAACCCCAGATGACCAAATTTCAAGCTTTTTGTACAATTCATAAAGACCATCATTCCGTGCTAGTTTCAGGTTGATTGGGCAAAAAATGGGCTTCTAAGAGCACACACAAGGATTTCTAAGACTTGATCCAGTGACCTAGTTTATGACCCAAGACGACCCAATTTTGAAATTGTCTGAGATTTCATCAAGATAATTATTCTGACAAATTTTCATGATGATAGCTAGGGCAAAAATGTGGCCTCTAGAGAGCAAACAAGGTTTTTCTAAGACTTGATCAAATGACATAATTCATGACCCCAGTTGACCCAACTTTTGTACTTGTCCGAGATTTCATCATTACAATCATTCTGAGCCAAATTCAGGTTTATAGGGCAAAAAATGTGGCCTCTAGAGTTAACACAAGGTTTTTCTAAGATTTGACCCCGTGACCTAGTTTATAACCCAAGATGACCCGCCCCAGATGACTTGTCGGAGATTTTACCAAGACAAGCATTCTGAGCCAATTTCAGCTTTGATGATGATCGTAATATGTTACTTCTTTGATTAAAATATAAAAATCGATTTTAAAATAAATGTTTGATGTCTCAAAATTGTTTTATTCTATTGTGGGAAAGGGAAATTTTAGGCCTAAATGGCTTTGGAGTAATCTGTATTTATCTAACATTGGTGTAATGTCCGGAACTGTAGTGTGAAAGTGGAACGTATTAGACAAAAGTCAGTAGATTCCGACAATCCGAACCAAAATTAGACTTTTCTAACGATACATTCGTCAGAAATCGGCCGATTTTGTGAATCTTTCCTTAACCGTATTATCGACGTCGCTACTTAGAACGCCAAAATGCACGTGTTTAAATGACGTCATCAAAACATTTTCAAATACGGACCGATGTATTTTCACGTTTTATTCTTGATCGATGAAAAACTGGTGCAAAAGTTTGTATTGTAACGGATCTAACTTTCTACCTTTTTTCTGAAACTTTAGGTCACTATCTTATAATTTACGACAACATGCGCGTTTTGGATGTGCAGTCAATCGAATTCGGCCACCTTAAAATCGCAAAATTCCGCCTGGCTGTTGTCCTGCTGGTTGTTATGGAGTACCAACCAACCAAATGTCGCATTCTAAACGCCATTTGGCGTTATGTCTTCCATTATTGATGATGTCATTAACATGCATTCTCTTTCGCGTTCTATGCCATACAGACTAGGTAAAAGTTACCTGTTTTTTTGGTCGAATTGTTGCAAGTATAATAGTAAGTCAAATTAAAAAAAGAAAATTGTTGTCTAATGCAGTCAAATTCTTAGGAAATATCGCTCATCTTTGAGTTTTTTTAATTGCAAATGCAATGCCTTTTGCCGCCCGTTGTCACGAATTGTTACACATAACAAACAGATGTATGCAGTGTTCTCCCCAGCCCAATAAGCTGTATCGGCCCCACTACAGCTTCATGTAAAACAGTGTAATGTCACTACAGCTTCATAATTACCCCTACAGTTTAATTTCTTCAAATGGTCACCAAATAGAGACATTTAGAGGTACCATATTTCATGTCAAAACTTATAAAAATGCATTATCATAGATCAAAATATAATAATTCAGTATAAAAACATTATGGGAAAAGAAGAAATTGCTCAAATTGAGCAATTTCTTCTTTTTCCCATTATGTTTTTATTTACAATTGTTTGCATGAACACTATGCTTTTCAAGGTTTACCAATACATATAATTTGCCACTACAGCTTCAAATCATTCTGCGGAGAACCCTGGTATGGCGTCATCTGATTGGTTCCAACAGACCATTGAAAACAGTTTTCAGTTCACCAAGAAAATCGGACTTAATATGCCAAGAGTGAATACAGAAACAACGATATGTTGTAGATTTCTCACTTGGCTTGCGAAGATGCCGGGCCAAAACTCTTTTTTGTTTCTTTACAACAAATAGGGAACTCAACCTCGTTCAAGGCAATGCATACGACTCAAGTGTGTAAACAGGACAAGCAAAAACATAGATTTTCGCTTCCCTTGAAAGGCACGATTGATCCAGGTTCAGAGGTGAAAGGGGCCAGGTGAAATGTGATAGCACAAAACGGCAAATGTCTGAAATGTGTGGAGAAATGAAACTTCGGTTGTGTATTTTCAACTTTGACGTTTCGCGAAAACTCATTACATTAGTATGTTATCCATTCTGCTATATTTGGAGAGGGAGTTTGATGCATTGAATGAAGGCATTTAAAAATCAGGAATCGAAAACTTACTTTCAAACAGTGTTTTTTAACCACCAAAGTGACTTTTATCGTTTTTTTTTTTCTCCCGAAAAGGCAATATTTCAACAACCGGTGTTTGGTAGCGCATTTAGTTTCTCATGAAATTTACATTTTACCCCTCTCTATATAATTAGCCCAAGCAAAGGCGGGTAAAGGACAGATCACCTATCTAGGCTATCTATTTCCTACGGTAAGATTTTCTTCGATTTTTTTTCTGTACTGATACTAAAAAAAAAAGAGAAGTAAAAAAAATAGGTCACAGCAGCGGATCCAGGATTTCTGTAAAGGGGGTGGGGAGGGGTCGGAAAAATGCAAATGGAGAGTTCGTTTTTCTAGAACCACACAATTTTGACTTAATTTCTGCATGAGAAGGAAATAATCAGCTTCAGGGAGGGATTCGTTCGAACCCCCCAAACTCCCTCTGGATCCGCCACTGGATCACCAATTAGCGAATTAAAAAGTTATTGGATTTCAAGGGAGATACTCTTGTCTAAAATTGCAAATAATGAGGTGTCACTTTTAACCCTTTCCCAAACAAGACCTGGTTTTGACGTTCATAATAGAAAAGGCTTGAGAAAACATTGAAACAAAAGAAGAAACTGCTGATAACCAGCAGTTTCTCCTTTTGTCTCAACATTTTCTATGCTATAGTTTTCACAAATCCTATCTTAAATAACACCCATTTTGTCATTTGTGACATTTTTTGAAGTGGATCACCCTAAAATTTTGTCGTTTGGGAAAGGGTTAAAATACCCACAACAGGTGTTGAATTGACTGGGATTACATTAATGGCTTAATTCATGAAGCTTACTCTTACTTATTTGAAATTACCTCAACTAGAATTGCACGAGTTTCTTACATTTCATCGTGCAACCAGCACGATGTTTTTATTAGATTTCGCTCTTGAGGACAGATTGGCATTCAGAGACATAAGGTGGGTTCGAGGCGACTAAACTAAGTTAGGATTTCTCGAGGCAAGAAGGTCGGACCTTGAGCTAAACTCATGCTTATTTTCTCCTACATTTTACAAATTTTTGTAAGAAAATTGGCTTGAATTTATTCGTTTAAAACGAGTTCTTCCATAAAAACAAGTTTTTGTAATATAAAAGTCAATTTTTCGGTTTTTAAAAATGCCAACGCTTCTTCTTTTGTCACCTTTTTATTTTTCATTTTATTTGTTTAATTTTAGACAAGTCCTGTTTCAAATGTGACGTAATTAACCATAACGTCATCTTCGCTAGCCAAGGTTGAACTCACCTACGTTTGTGAATACAGAAGACGCGACGTCAGCTACTGGTACGCATAAGCGTAACACGACGTCAAAATGCTTTTAACGTTAACCGCTTTATATCTTCTGTTGATCAGTCGGTTTTTGTCTACTAGAGATTGTTTATAATGAGAATTATATTCGGTTTAGAAGAGGAAGGTTTCGTTGATACGCAATTAATCATCATTTATTCATTATGTAAAACTTTTCCCTGGTATAACATCGTACCGAAACTCCACAGAAATTCTAATGATTATCATGTTACCGGTATTCCATTTCAATATTCATTTTAAATACAGCTCCAAAAGCTGGAATTACACGTAGTTTTCAGTAGTTGTGACTGGGTTAATCAGAAAATGAATGAAAAAAAAACAGGTGACTGACGTATTTCATTCAGAATTATCGGTATTATAAAGATCATGACTTTATGTAGGCTAACATGATAGCAAAAGTAAACAATACCAACAATATTTCAGTCTGATCCAAATTCAAAAATCTTCGGATGACCAAAATGTGTTCTCACTTTTCCTTACTATGCATTCTAAGGTGCCCGTTCATCATATTTTTTTTGAAAAACTTTGTGCGAAAAGGAGATAATGGTTATCATAGTTGTTTTCACCTATTTAATGTGTTATAGCATTTTAAAGAGCGTATTGTTTGTTTTTGTTTGCTTGCTGGTTTTATTACTAATTTTGTCAATTGCACGAATTTTGAAATCGGACAAATATAAATATCTTAAGGCGGGGAAATGTAAATTTATAAAGAAACTACTTGAATAGACGAATATGAAAGTGAACGTGCAACGTCATAATATAACGTTACGTCGGAAAATCGTTGTGTTTTCGAAATCGCTTTCGACACAGTGTTTTTGATATTTTGAAAGCATATCTAGCCGACACATCTTAACATTTTAACTAGATATTTAATAACAAATTTACTCACATTCTATATAACAATCGTAGAAAAATTATGCAGGATTCGATTTAAATTTTCTAGTTAAAACTCGGAAATTTACTAAAATTTACTCCATTTTACGGCTTTTTACGTCATTTTTCTTACACAATGCGACACAGGTATTCTTTAATTGTGAAATGAGTTATGTATCGAATGATGCGAAATTCTACACATTAACTGGAAATTAAATTTACATTTAGGTGGTCTGAATCGGAATTTCATCAACAAATTTATTCAAGTCGGAATCCTTAGTTAAACGTAATTTTAGATTTTCAAAACGTTGCGATTTTCGCATGCGGACATTTTTGTCATAACTTTTCCTAATACGCTTATTATTTGTTACTTTGACAATATTGCAAGTACTACACATTATATGATAGCATATAGAAATTTGCATTTAGGAATGTATTTTCAAAGAAATTCTACGTCGATAAACCACAACAGTCACAAAAGAAAATTCTCAATGCAAAGTTAAAACTGAAAATGAACGTCGGCGGACATTGTCAAAATTATCCGTGTCATTCAAAACTTTATTTTTCCTCGCTCATAAGAATCAATTTTCATTTTACCTTTCGATGGAAAAAATACTTACAAATAAGTTCCGAGAATAAATTTCTGATGGCTGTATTTTTCATGGCGAATTTTTGTCTTTCTCTCGATTTAATAAGTTCTGTTTTACTAAAGGGGACACATTTAGCGCTTTTCTAGAAAACTCTATAACATTACAACAAAAGCTTTCTACCTCAAAAAATCACAACGACTTTAACGGGAAGAGTCATCGCAACTGTCTGCATGAAAATCTGACGTTTGCTGCTATCCGCGTTGAAATAAATCATTGTTTTGTACGACAATATGTAACGCGTTGTTACGCGGGGACATTGTAAAATAACGTTGTTTTACAAATTCTGATTGCTCGGAAATGCTAGGAACAAAGCACTCGCGTTTTATCATTATATCATGTGAATCCTTATTTTATAAGCTTCATTTTGATACATAACACAAAGTAGTATTTTCTAATATAGGAGCTGTTATCGATACTAATTCACCACGCACGGTGCATTTTCTGAATGAGTACCAGTAGTTGACGTTACGTCAGAAACGACGTTACGTCGTAGATGTCACCCTTGGCTTGCGAAGATGCCATAACGTAAAAGCAGCGAACATTTTGTATACACGACGCGCCTATAAAAATGGTCTTGGCAAACATTGAGAAAAAATATGATATCATTAATTTGTCCTTTTCCCCATATATTTCCAATGGTATATTCATGTAACATAAACATTTTCTGTTATTTGTCTCTGCAAGAACCATTAAATTGGACTACGCTGATATTTTACCATTTGACCGAAGCTGTTTAGCCCATTTCCACACGTTGACTGTTTTTGACTCTTAAATAGATAATTTTTGGAAAAGTGGAAAATTGAATGAACAAACTGCTTTCAGTAAGCAATTTCTTCATTTCCCAAATATTTTCTACCCGAAAGGACAAAAAATGAGATATAATATAATTATTCACTTGGAATTGTCGTTTGCAGCATCTTTGAATAGTCTAAAATTTTGTCGTCTGGTAATGATTTGAATCAAACCATCCCATTCGTAACTAGATGTTTCAATTGACCGGTTCCAACGTTATCTATTGAGCGGTGAAGTTCTGATATTTTATTAAAAAAAATCATGAACAAAGAGAAAAAAAGACTTATTTTGAATACGCACAGTATTTCTTTTCCACCGAAGTTTTCTGAAGCATCCTAAATCAAAATTGGGTACATTAGCTGAACGGGTTTATCCATTATGAAAATAGTATAATGTCAATAAAATCGGTTTCAAGCGACCTTTCGATGGAAAAACGTGTGAAGGGTTTTAAGATATTATATTAGATTACAAAAAAGGGTTAAGAAACATTTCCTCGATAAAGAAAAGAAAGATTTTGACTGTGAATACCACTTTGTCACTGAGTCTCTCTAGTCCGGGGATCTCGTGCTAACGGCATTAGCAGTAACTTCAGGCATCCTTTGTTGAATATAACTGAAGTGAGAGTCAAGGAACTGTTCTTGAATTAAGCCATAAAAGTCTTTATTGTGTTCAATTTGTTTTATTCTGTCTAAATGAGTATTAATTTGGGAACATTTAGTGATGATTTTGAAATTTTTAGTAAAACATTCTTTCAAAAGTAGCTGAAATTGCTCTTTTTCAAAACGTTTCTGATAAAAGAAAATATTCCAGCGGTTTTTTTTTTCTTTCTTTTTTTTTTTGGTATAGTGCTTGGTCATACCTACAAAAAAAAAATATATATATATATATATATATATATAGTCGGTGTAAATGCAAAACCTCTTATGTCGATTCTTGCGATTTTCAAAGTACAAACTTGTGTGTCCAGTTTAGACAATGCTCGCAGTTTTGATATATTTGTACTGATCAGTATTAATTAATGATACATTATTTGTGAACAATATGTCCAAATTTAAGTTTGGGAAAAGTTATTACACTCCCACCCCCGTTAAGATTTTCCAAAAAACGAGATACGAGGTTTTGCATGTACAACGACGATATATCAAATCAAGCGTTTTTCTTAGTTGTGAGTAAAATTTGGTTTACTTTTTGCAGCTCTGTCCAAAATTGTTTCACTACTTTTATCCATTTTCTTCCTTATTACCAGCTTTAGATAATAAAAAGTGTCGTCTTTTGTGTTCATCAGAAGCCGGCTAGCCGCCACTTTGCTAAATAAAATTGTTGCTCCGTTTCCTATCGCTAACGCCACATGTTGAACGCGTACCAGAAAGCGAAATGTATAATCCGAGTACAATTACACTTTAATTGACCAAACAGGGAAAATGGAAATAACAGAAAAGGGTCTTGTCATTTATCAACCAAACATTAACTAAATGTTAAAAATACATTTGCTGAAAAGGCCAATTACTGAAACAGTTTTATTTCGTTATTTAAGATATGCGCAGTAAGTTGCGCAGTAACAACTAGAGGATCTGTCCTTAAGGTTTATGGACTGAGAATGAAATGCAGAGCCGGAGGCGAAATTTGAAAGGTGCCAGTAATTCCTGAAATGTTCTACATTTCCATTCCAATTACAAACATAAGCATTTTGTATGGTTTAGAATTTTGAATTAATGCATACATATGGAAATATTTGACAAAAATGTTCAAAATTACCCCTTGCACAAGAATAGAGAGTAAAATAATATCTGTAAATTATTTTCTTCTTGAAGCATAATCTTGAAATCCGGTACGGTGAATCAACCTATGTGAAGTGTATTTACATGTATGTGTAATTTGATGCATTTTTTATGGCTAGAAAGTGGTGCTTTTATTCTCAGTTCGTAAACCTTAAGCAAAAGGGCTCGTGCGGCATTTAAAAACCAGAATAGATCTATACCGAAATTGCATATTTCCGAAATTACTATCACCCGGCTACTTACACTACCTGACCTGTGTGGGAAAACAGCCATGTATAGACATATGGCGTAGGCTACCATTAAAGTTAAAAATATTTAAACCCCATTCTTAAACGGCAAAAACTTAAGACTGGTTCAAATTCAAAAATAAAATAACACATGGAAGTTGCAAAGTCACGAAACATCGAGGTACACCTTTTCATTTATTTTATTTATTTATTTGTGACCCGTCACGCTAAAAGGGACCTTATCCGAACTCCAAAAATCTAAATTATGACAAACTTGTCAGACTCACCACATGGCAACCACACCCCGTATGCGAAAAATGAACATATAGTTAGATAGGGAAAACATTCCAGATTCAGATAATTACATAAAAGTGAAAAGTGTCGGCCCTAGTCTGGCTGCGCGGACTGCGCAGACTGACTAGGGTCGATATTTTTCACACTTTCTATAAGGTCCCTTTTAGCGCGACATTTTCATTTTGCGGCATACACGATATTCTACCACAGAATAGACACAATACTTCCGGAACGTAACGTAAAATTGTCGTAAATGGCTACAAGAATTAGCAAAACAATAACACAGCAGAAATGTTTTTCAAATCTCCTTAAAGGTGCCCTCTTGAGAAGGGAAAAAGTTGTCGAAATATTGAACTGCGAGTGTTTTTAGGTTATTTATCCTCGGTTTCCGGACATTTCCATATGACCGAGTAGTAGACTGGGCGTGCCCAGGAAGGAATTCCCTTCTTTTGACCTGTTTCCAGCTTTGAATGGTGGAGGAAGACCCCAAGTTGGCACCTGGGTAGAACCACCGACGTTCCGCAAGCCAGCTGGATAGCTTCCTCACATGAAAGTTCATATGTCCCTGGCAGGATTCGAACCCACAGAGGTGAAAGGCAAGTGATCCTGAGTCAGCGACTCTAACCACTCGGCCACGGACGCCCCAATTGAACTGCGAGTATTCATTTTGTTTTTTTTATACTTCGTGAGAACTATTCCTGTGATATTGTATTCGTCTACAGTTCCTAAGGTCCACTCAGTATTGACTATTGAAAACCAGACGGGCATACAAATCACATTTTCAACATCTATTGTATTTTGATTTTGTGCTGTCTTACTATTTTGCTTTGCCATTTTCGAGTAAACTTTTATTAGGCCTACATGTCTTTATTTTCTATTTTCAGGTGGACAAATCAAGGCAACAAAAAGCCATTGCCGAGAATAAACCAACAAACCCAGAGAACCTGAAATCATGTAATTACATAAAGTCAAATGACCACACTATTTAAGGATATCGAAAGGAGGCATAATTATTAATATTACATTCTGTTACTATAAATAATAACATTTTCGGCAAGAATCGGTCAGATATCGGGCGGGCCGAAAAAGCTATATCCACGTGAATCCTTAGCAGCGGGCAGATATGCGATATCTGCCCGCTGCTAAGGAATTTATTCCAAAAACTATGAGTACAGATTTTTTGCACGTGCCTTTTCGTGACGTAAAACGTCAATGACGTCAGAAATACGCAATGTTGTTTACCAAAATGGCTGCCGTCGTAACGTTCTCTGTCTTCACTCTAAGTGCGATTTTTGTAATAAATGAAAGATATTGAGTTTATTTCAAGTGGAACAACTGTGGAAATTTTATTCAAAGGTAATGTTAATTCATCGAAGGAAGTTTTTTGTAACACAACGAATGTAATATATACAGATTATCACACGGCAGATTCAGGCTGGAGAGTGATATCGGCCCTTACCTCAATATCTGCCCTCGGTCTAAAGACCTCAGGGCAGATATCACGTTTGCGGGCCGATATCACTCTTCGGCCCTCATCTGTCGTGTAATAATCTCTAAATATTTTACCAAAACTAACGGTAACATAATTACTTAATTATCCACTACATCGGCGATGTATCGTTGTCGGAGATGAAACCACACCAACAAAACAGAGCCTTTCTTTAGAATAAAACCATCTGTTCGGAATGAAGTTTAAAGCAAAATGGAAAACCCACAAATCGTGTACAAAAATCTTTGAATACAAACGTTCAAGGTCATGATGCCGTTTCTAAGCCAAGCGTGTTCAATTTAATACAACAATCTATGTATTCGTTATGCATGTATATTGATTCTTGCAAGTATTCGATGTGTTCGGTAATCGATCTATCATTCTTGTGTTTTACTTTCATAGGTTTGCGTCAAACATACAAGAGTTTGAACCAAAGAAGCTTTTATGCAACCCTAAAGACATCATTTCGCCATTCAGAGACAAAGTTTTGAAAGAAATAGAGGGAAATGGCGTCTAAGAACTACACAAGTCGGAAAACGCCGCCAACAGCAGAATCATCGAGCAAAGATGTTGGCGTCAACTAACAGAATTGCCTGTTTGTCAGAAGAAATATCAACTGTACGGAAGTCGATTTCGGGGTTTAAGATTCAGCCTTTGATGACCTCCCTCATATCCAACCGTTGGTTATAATATATTGCTGATCTATTAAGGACAGAGAAGAAAAGCCTAAAAGTGAAGTTAAGCAATGTCTACATGCAGACGAATTACAACGACTTTTGGATTGCTTGCAATAGCCAATGCTAACTGTTTTGGCATTCGGCAGAGATCCAGCAGAAAGGCAGTACTTTGTCTACATTCCTAGGAGAATATGAGAACATCTTCCACTTTCTTGCAAAATAAAGAAATAACTTCTTTCCCAATCACGAAGAGAACTAGCAAAATGTGAAGTGGTTTTAAAAGGTTGGAAGTATTAAATCATATTGGGTCTGCAACATGACTGACACACACACCAATCATGCTTTCTGTTATCAATGTCGTGACGATCATCAACCCCACATTTCAGCACCCAAATGCATAAGAACGCATAGAAAAAATATTTCATTCGTCCATGTTCCAAAAATAATTAAATGATTTAGAAAATAGCAAGATATATTGTATCTTTGTCGTGCTGTACCGTTTTTACTTTATTTCGTGTTCTAAAATGTTGTCGTTCACCACTGTTCCGTACTTTAGCATGTCGTGATTCGTTCTTTATATTGGATGCGTCAAACGCATTTATAAATTTGTGGGAATGGGTAAATAAAGCAGCCTAATTCGAAACTAAAAACAACAACTTAAGCGAATATCTTATGACATTTGCACGTATAGCGACGCCACTTTCTGTCCAACGTCAATACAACGTAACTACGCAAATGAGTAGGCCTACACGTCTAAAATTATTTAAATACAGAAAATGGGAAGATCGCTCAAAGCAAGGATAAAGAGTTTTTTCTGTTGCTTACATGATAAGATTGATGAGGAGAATCCACAATCTGTCACAGAAAATCGAAATACCGGTATAATCATAATAGTAATCATCAATGCAGATTTAACAAAGTGAATCAGAACAAAAGAAGGATTCTAAGCGCTCAAAAATATATGACAAACCAATAAAAGTTACAGTTGAAGTCGCTAATACTTCAGAGATGTCGACGACACAAAAGAAAGATCGTGAATACCTGGAACCGACATTTATCAGAACCAACACAACAAGTCAACCAGTCTCTAACCAACAATTACTGTATACCAACATAAACTAAAGAAAGGATTGGTGTGTTTAAATGTAGGACCTAAAGAGTCGGGAAGACTTCTCATGAGACATAGTTCGATTGAAACTTTATATCTTATTCTTCTTAATACATTGTGTTGATATTTTCGTTCTCTGTTTAGTTTTTCTATCCCACTAAAGGGTGTACAATGTATGTACACATGAAGCAGTACATGAAATATTAAGTCTGATTGCAGGATACATAGAGAGAATGAAATTTGTTATTTAAGCGATTTTAAAAATATGACGCAAAATAATATACATGTAATTCTTATGTCACAACCACGCGAACATTAAGCATTGTGTAAAAGGCTGATGTTAGTTGGCGTACAGGAGCAAGTTACCTTTAAGTTGAAATATATAGAAAGTGATACCGGATTATGGATATCAGATAATAATTAATGGACAAAAAAAACCCGAAACTATTTTTTCTATATTCAATTTTACACATATCCAGTCTTTTTCTCAACATTTTAACGTCTGCAGCAGCTTTTTGAAATCGAGCATCATCCTTAAATTTTACCGTTTTGGAAAAAGGGGTTAATATTGTGATATTTTGTTCTGTTTTCAGTAACTGTTTCTCTATTCCTAAGAGGATTCTACACACGTGACGCAATTACACACACTATGAAATCCTGAGTTTGAATAATGATGATTTCCACTACCTCCTTGAAAAAAAGACAAAAACGCCAAGGAAAATCCATCCGTGAGAGAAAGCAACATAGACACTACGGGAAATAAGGCGAGGGTGTCGGACGTCAAGGAAATGCCACAATGGACAGACAATAAATTTACCACAAAACCCGTGACGGATGAAATTACTATTATCATCGAAAAATCGCCCTTCGATGATAATATTCCGTTGTTATTAATGGCGGCGCCCATGACATACGATTTGATAATGGAGTGGAGTTGAAATTTATTTTACGTTTCTGAAGACGGCATTTGCCGAAAATTAAAAAAACTGAGCAATAGTTTACAAGAGCTGTCCGAAGACAGCGCGCTCGACTTTCTAAGTTGCTTAGTATAAAGGGGGCATAACTCCAAATAGAGCGGTCCCAGGGTCATGGGCCCTGATAGTAAGGTAGAGGGTGTGATGGTGAATAAGTATTCCAAGTTTGGGTTGAATCCCTTTGATAGTATGGAAGTTATTGATGTTTGAAAAAACTTTAACCTTGGTTGCAACGCCAACGCCAACGCCGACGCCGACGCCCGGGTGACAGTATAAGCTCTCATTTTCTTCGAAAAGTCGAGCTAATAAAATGTTTTAATAAGTTCCCTTCGGAACTTTACTAAAAATCGATAATATCTATATGTTGATCTATATGTTGATGGACTAGTTTGGGTTGTCACAGGACAAGTTAGTATTGGGACAAGAATATTTATACAGTCCCAAAGAATAACTTAATGATAAAATAATAGATGGTGTACAGGGTTTAGTATAATAGATGGTGCACACAAGCCTTGAAGAAAGAGAGGCAATTAGATCATTGTCAAATGATAAAACTATAATAAAAAAAAGAAGCGGATAAAGGAGATGGCATTGTCACAATGAATACTGATTTCTATAAAGATAAAATCTTTGAAATGTTAAGAGATCAAACATATTATACATCTATAAATGGCAGTAATGAGCAACAACTATTTCAGAAGTAAAAAACCTTATCACTAAAAATAGAAAACAGACAAAAGGTACAAAATAATTATTTAGTAAATTTCTACAGCAAAACTAGTACATTTTGTGGTTTGAATAATATCCATAAAAGTGCATTTATAATCACGTTGATTGTGAATATATAGAAATTCTGAACCCACGTGATTTGAAATTTCGCCCTATTGTAGCTGGGCTTCTTTGTGAAACACGCCGTATTAGTAGCCTTTTACACATTTTATTAAAACCATTTGTGAGCAAGGGTTAATAGATAGCAAATCAATAAAATTAATATTTAACTTAATTAATTTTAATTTGGTTGAACGATAGAGTTTATGAATGTTAGGGTGTGTGTGTGTATGTGTGTGTGAGTAAGAGAGAAGGGAGATGAGGTGAGAATAAGGCGGAAGTGTGTTCGTATACTTGTGTTAGTATGAGTGTTATTGTTAGAAGGCCATATTGCAAATAGAATAAATTCAATTGAATTATATACTAGGCAAAAAAAGAAACGCAACTTCCATTTCAATTCCTTCTTACGCAAAGACAACAAATCAGATTTGAACAAAATGTAATACATCTAAAGCATTAACATTTCACCTTATAAATTCCACAAAATCTTGTTTGTAATAAATTCCATTAATAAGAAAACACCCAGTTTACACCGGGCGTCAACACAGTTTGACAAAAAAAAGTGTATGTAGGTCGAAAAACACATTCTCTTTCGTTCAGTTTGGACCGATTTTCGAATGTTGTGAAGTCCATGCGATTTATTAGCGGTCTCCATTGCATTCTTAAACCTATCCCGTAGCTGGCGTTAACCTGATGATACGGTTCTGCCCAGACCACGGTGGATAGTCACGTGATGCAACAATTTCAGAAAATCTTTAACAACTTTGTTAAAAATTGACCGATTTGAATTCGGTTTGAAGCAGAGAAGGTGGACAGCCGTCACGCATTAGATGAGCGTGAAAACCGTTAACCTTATAAAAAAGTTATTGAAGATAAACCAAATTTTGTGTTTATCTTCAATAACTTTTTCATCAGTTGATTTTTCAAAAAACCACGCTTCCAGGTTATTCCTGACATTTTCCCGCCTTCTCTGCTTCAAACCGAATTCAAATTGGTCAAGTATTGACAAAGTTATCGAAGATTACCGGAAATTCTAAGTCACGTGATTATACACCGTGCAGACGTCATATCTCTTGCACGTCCGCTCCGTGCTCGTTCAGTTTTGGTCCCATTGAGAGCCAACAGCGTAAACATTCGAAAATGTGTCGATTTGTTGCACCATCAATGCTTTGCAACAACATTTTGACTTTTTCAAACAAACAAAATCCGTACTGCAGACTGGTGCTGATTTTGGCACAGCCGTGCTATGCGTAGGGTAGTGAGAAGTCTATGAACGCTTTGGCATCTTCTTGGTCTATGTTTTAGCTTGTGTTTGAAAAAAAATTGTTATGATAGTAGTCATTTAGAAACCACGACAGGGGGAAAATCAGTTTTTAACAATTTACTATGAATCACGTGATGAATTTACGACATCTGAAAAAATGACACAATATCTATGCGTATGGATGCAGGTATATTAGAAATGTACTCAATATCCATTAAAAACATATTTTGTCGAAAATATTAAGAAAAATTGGGGTTGCGTATCTTTTTTGTTCTAGTATATATATGTCTTAATATTCTACCTTCTTTAAATAAAGTTATTATTATTATTATCATCATCATCATTATTATTATTATTATTATTATTATTATTATTATTATTATTATTATTATTATTATTATTATTTATTATTATTATTATTATTATTATTATTATTATTATTATTATTATTATTATTATTATTATTATTATTAAACCGAAGTGACCGTGCGCTATGAATATTTATAAACAAACGTAATCGTCTGCAATATTGACAATAATGAGCGCAAGGTTACTTCGGTTCAATATTATTATTATTATTATTATTATTATTATTATTATTATTATTATTATTATTATTATTATTATTATCATTAGTATTATCATTAGTATTAGTATTATTATAAACGTGTGTAATGACATCGATTTAGTTAATTGTGCACCCGATACTGTGTCTGCAATACGTTTCTTGTGTATTTTGATGTTCTATGTTTATATACTAATATCCCTCATATATAGGAATACGAGGCTGTTTCATATTGATTAGTTTAATATCCTAATCTAATCCAAAAGCGCTTTACTTAAGAATTCATCATTGATGGTATCAAAATTATTTTGGTAATAATAATTTCTCTTTCAGTTCTTTGTACTCCAATCAATCAAAAGACACAGCTATGGAAACTAAGGTAGCTCCTATTTATGCAACACTTGTCCTTGGATATTTAGAAGAAAAATTGTATGGCACAATAAAGATTGAAAACGGTTCTGATTTTGCCATATTCATAAGTGAACAACAAAAAATATCTAAATGATTGCTTTATTTTTTGATTATTATCATTTTTTTTAGCTCCACTGGCCTTCAGGCCAGCGGGCTATTGTCATGGCGCTGTGTCCGTCGTGCGTGCGTCCGTCCGTGCGTCCGTCCGTCCGTCCGGTCGTCAACTTTTTCTTTAAAAATCTTCTCCTCAGAAACTACTCAATGGATTTCAATCAAACTTCACAGGAATGATCTTTGGGTGGTCCTCTCTCAGATTCCTTCAATTGATTCTGATTGAATCAGAAAATCTGGAGTTATCTGCCCTTGAATTTAAAAAATGGCTGTTCTGGCTTTTTTTCACTCTAGCAACTACAAATATTGACCAATCAAGACAAAACTTGGACAGAATGATGGTGACTATAAGATCTTGCCTAGGTGCAACTTTCAGCTTGATCTGACAATTGCATCATGAGTTATGTGCCCTTGAAATTGACAAAATTGCCATTTTCGGCTTTATTTTTACTTTGTTTTCACTCTAGCAACTACAAATATTGACCAATCAAGACAAAACTTGGACAGAATGATGGTTACTATAAGATCTTGCCTGGGTGCAACTTTCAGCTTGATTTGAAAATTGCATCATGAGTTATGTGCCCTTGAAATTGACAAAATTACCATTTTTGACCTTATTTTTACTCAAACGACTATAAATATCCAACAATCAACAGGAAACTTTGTTATAATCTTAATTGTCCATAAAATCTTGCATGGATGTAATTGTCAGCTTCATTAGAATCGTAAATCATGATTTATCTGCCCTTGAATTTGACAAATTGTAGTTTTCAACTTTATTTTCATTCTCTTTTCAACCACAAATAATGATCAATCAGGTCAAAACCTAAAACAAAATGTAAGTGAGGCAAAGATCTTATTTTAGTGTGATTCTTAGCTTTAGAGTAATATAACATTCCCAGTTATATGCCTTTGAATTTGACAAAATTGCCAATTATGACTTCATTATCAAACTAGATCAGTCAAATTCACTCTAATCAAAACAAATCTTGGTAACCATTAAATCTTATATGAAGGTATTTTCAGCTTTCTAGTTACTTTGTTATTGCTCTAAGACCCAAAAGTATTGAAAAATCTTGTAAAAACTTGGATTTGAAATTACAAGAAAATCAGGGCTTTCTGGTTATTTTATAAATAGGGTATTTCCCCAAATCTATTTTTAGAACAATGAAATCTATTTTTAGAAATATGAACTATTTTGGAGTAATCAATGATAGTTTAGATCTGTTTGGTCGAAGGAAAAATGATCATTGCCAGTATCATCCTGATCTGGAATTTTCTCTTGTTTCCTTTTACCCTTTCTCAAATGGCAAACAGGGTTTTATTTTCTTTGCTCAAAGAACCACATGTTTTGTACAATCTAGTTTTACTTTCTTTTTGCTCTTAGAAACACAACTATTGAACAATCTAATCAAAACTTGGATTGAATATTTAAAGAAATTCAGGCCTGTGGAGCGACTCAAGACCTTCAGGTCTTCTAGTTTCAAAAAGAAATCTAATACGAATTTAGATGATGTACATGTACATGAGTTAACTTACACGACAATTACCGAATATATTTGATTTGGATACCTGTCTCAATGCCTCTAGTTCTACATTTTCGAGCCAAAAGAAAACTTCATTCAGGTTGTGATCAGGGATCTAAACGGAAAGGGAGCGCATTACTTGATACTATCTACTTTGAAAGTACAGAACAAACTCAGAAATAAAGATGTACAGCTCTGCATTTACGTCAAAGAGTTTTCAGATTGAACAGGCCGTGCGTCAGTTAATGAGGAGCAGCTAACCAAACAAAAGAGACAAAAACACGTAGAACTCAAACTCATGAATTGTGTTTTCCAAAACAACAGTGACGATTTCAGACTTTATGCCATCGCTTATAAATACGGTTTTTCAAAAACAGAAGCACACGGCTTTAGTGACGGATCATGCCTCCGAAGAAAACCACGAAAGGAGATGACGATATTCAACCCAGTATGGAACAGAGGGAAGGCCGCAAGTTAAACGAGATAAGTAAAAAACTTTCACAAATATTAACAGCTATTGAAACTCTTACGGAAGCAGTAATAAATTCTAATGTAGCGGTTTCAAGTCAAGAATCGGATACGTTGAAACCGACATTGAATGAAATGACTAGTTATCTCAAATGTATCCGACTCTATGAACAAGCAGAACCAGAATACTTCTACCACTCAACATGTTTTATATATATTTAAAATTTGAATTTGAAATTAGCAGTTAAACACAACAAGGTAAGAACAATAGAGAAAGAACTGAGAACAACAGAAAAACTTCACATTTTAGTGATGATCAGAGAGGCAGTTGGGAATCTAGTTCTGGGATGAAAGACTGATTCTCACAAATCCATCATATTGGTCATTAAAGGAGACATACAGAAGTTAGAAGAGTAAGTTATTGATATCGAAATTTATAGCGAAAAAGGCAGCAGAAGAGGCCTAATAAATGGACATGAGAGATTGTCCCAGTAATATCTATTAGTGACAAAAGAACAGCTGTGAAAGAGTCAGTGAGGAAGAAATGGCAAGTGAGGTGGGATATGTCTGAGAAAGGCAGGCACTTGTTCAGGCACAGACCATTCCTTGACCTCACAATCAAACACAAGGCAGAAAAAAGGGTAATTTCGCAGCTAAGAACAGATTATGCTAGGCTAAATGAATATCTGCAAAAAATCAATTTGAACGAAGCACACTTATTCCAGTCTGGATGTATCGAAACTGTAACCCACTACTTGAGTGTGTAAGATTTGAAAACCAGAGGGAAAAGATGAGAAAGAATCTACATGAAAGACGCGGAATCCTTCAGCTGGATACAATTTGCTGCTTGGGTCATTAGCGGAGGATGGATTTATATATGGAGAAGCGTGATCCTATCGAAAATAGTCATTCATGGTGGAAACTGGTCGTTTCGCCACATCAGATTCTAACTAATTGTTGCGCAACACCTAAACACCATGATAAAGTACACGTGATGGATCAATAGTAACGAAGAATACCCGGATATGTGACCTTATATAAACGGGAAGTGACGTCTGATGTAAACATCTTTTCAAAACAGCTGATTTAAAAACATGCCCTTTTCAAAGAAATAAAAGCCTATAACCAATAACCGTGTTTAGGAATGAATCATCAAAAAGGAATATACGTAGATCTAGGTAATTACTTGAAATAATTGAAAATTGCAGAATTATCTTTTTTTTTAAAGCTATTACCAAAAAACGAGGAGCGAGAAGTCAGGGAATCAGAAATTACTGTAGATGTACACTCACCCGAACTTCTAAACGGCCACCTCATTCTTTCACCTATAAATCGACATATCTGATAAAAACTCATGTTGCTTTGGTTCTTTGTAAAATAAATTCATTTTTGAATAATGTGACAAATTTTCACAAAGCTGTGTTCGTAATTAATGAAATGGTGACGTTTAGAAATGCACTACCCCATAAATAAAAAGTCACACATCACAACTTAATATCTCATGTGATCTCTGTGTGCATTTGTCATGGCTAAGAATCTAATTCTCGTGGATAATATGCATTCATGAAGATACTGTAGGGTATGGTACAATGCGGAAATACTAGGTTTGCTGGATTTCCCGAGTCAAGTGTTCTAAATCATTTACTTTGGCATTTTGGGTGTGAAAGATTTGAAAGCCAGAGGCAAAAGATGAGAAAGAATCTACATGAAAGATGTGGAATCCTTCAGCTGGATACAGATTTGCTGCTTGGTGCAAGAGAGGATGAAGAGTTAAAACATGAGAAACGTGATCTTATCGAAACTAGTCATTTAAATATGGTGGAAACTAAACTCGTCGTTTCGCCACATCAGATCCAAACTAACTTTTTCGGGATGTTCACCAAAATATCGTGATTAAGTACAAGTGATGGATCAGTAGTAACGAAGAATACCCGGATATGTGGCCTTATATGAACGGGAAGTGACGTCTTATGTAAAAAACATCTTTTCAAAATAGCTGATTAAAAGTATGCTTGTTTAAAGAAATCAAAGCCTATAACCCATAACCATGGTTAGGAATGAATCATCAAAAAGGAATATACGTATAATAATCATGTAATTACTTGTACTGATTGAAATTTGCGGAATTACCAATTTTTTAAGAAAATAACAAAAAATGAAATGCGTGTCGAAACAATGGCCACCTAAACCTACAGACAGGTTATGGTAAATACTGGGATGCGTGCCGCTCTCTTTAACAAGCGAATTTCTCACCGGCGAAAAACAAACAAACAACCGGACCGAATTAATGACAGTGATTATCGCTATTGAGCAAGTCAAGCAGATCAACATAACCAAAATGAATATTTGCACAGACAGCGCAGACACAGACTGTGTACCTAAAAGTCCTGTCTACATACCCCGATCTTTGTTTTGTTGTTGGCGGGGTTGGTATGGTACAAGAAATCAATACTATCATATATTTAAAGGAGGAAGACATTCTATTGAGCTATGACAACCTTAAACCTTGACGAGTTTTATATGTCTCATTTGGTATTCAAATATGTACTATGTGTTCAAAGCAAACTTCTTAGTATCTGGCCCTTTCTGATTCACGAAAGAAAACTTAGCGAAACGCATTAATATTTTTTTTACGATTCTCTCCTCGCTCGTTAAAAAATTGAAAGGAATTGTCATAGAGAGTGACATGGAATCGGCTATTGTACAGCTTATAAGGGAGAACTCAACATTAAAACAAACAGGCTGTTGGCGTCATCTCCGCCAGGACGTACAAAGGTGGGTGCCTGACAACTTGTCACAAGTGGAACGTTTAACATAGGCCTACGTGAATGAGCTTTCCGCATGTTCAATTTTATACAGCGCTCCACGTCTTTCTTATAAATACATGTACCGGTATATTGATTCTTGTGTGTTCTATAAATTATCTTTCATTCTTTTGTTTTGCTTTCACAGGTTTACGTCAACCATACAGGAATTTGAATCAATGAGGCTTTTATACCACCCTAAATTAAAACATTATTTCGTCATCAAGAGACAGAGAAATAGGGGAAAATGACGTTGCGTCTCAGAATTACCCAAGTTGACAGACGCCAACAACAGTTAGAATCATCAGAGAAAAGATGTTGACGTCATTGCTGACCAAGCAATTGTGTACACAGTAAAGCATTATCCGGTAGTGTCATGCACATGTCCTCTTCAAAAGAATTGTTTACATCCTTGGGGTAAAAATTGGGTAACGAATGAGTATAAATGGTGTAAAATTTGCAATACAAAGAACAGTGTTGTAATAAATAACACTCTTGTAACTAAGCAAAAACTAGGAAGAAAGCGTCCAAGACCAGGCGATTTGTCCCGAAATGGAAATAAAGGTGCAAAAAGAAATCTAGACGAAGTTGCAATTTTCGGAATAGGGTGTAGAAGACCTCATTGAATTAGAAGAACAGATTGATTTAGAATTTTGAATTTAGAGAATCACATTAACACAAGACTTCGTTTACGGAAACATGATCATTTGAGAAAATAGATTCTGAATATTTAATAAGAAAATTGAAAGGACACAAGCAGTGCCAAAACGGAGAATTAACTACGGAGATTGCACTAGGACCAAATGAAATATTGGCGTTGTTTAAGACCAATTTCCGACCGAAGTCAATATAACGTTAAGTACTACGCAAATTTATACATGTACGCATCTAAAATGAATCAGAGATAAAATGGGAAGGTCATTGATATCAAGGATAAAGAGTTTCTTCTGCTGCTTTCATGATACGATTGACGGAGACAATTCACAAAATGTCACAGAAAATGGAAATATATACTGAGTAATCAATTATTCAGATAACAGAGGGAATGAGATCATAAGGAGGGTTGTTTACATTAGCGCCTCAGAGGCATGTGACAAACAAATAAAAGTTATAGTTGAAGCCGTTGATATTGCAGACAGGAAAGAGAAGCGATGTGTTGCTGATAACGTTCACGAATATGCCGAGGCTTTTACCAAAAGGAAAATCAATGTCATTAGAGACATTGTTGGTAGAAAAATTGAAGCAGGTTATACGGAGAGTATCTTGGTTCATATGGCAGGAGCCGATGTTAACCATGAGGCATTACATGTAGTCAAAAAGGTAAACAACAACTTCGCGGCTTTCAGACAGACCTAAAACACACACAAAGGTCGACGACACAACAGAAAGATCGTGAATACCTGGAGCCGACATTTGTCAGAACCAACAAATCAACGAGTCTCTAACCAACAGTTACTGTATACCAACATGAAACTAAATTAAGGATTTACACGTTAAATGTAGGACCTAAAGAGTCAGGAAGAGTTCTCATGAGACAGAGTTCTGTCGAAGGTTTGTATCTTCTTTGTCTTCAAAAAAGGGAAAAAAGTTATTTCTTGAAGAGGACATACGCCGAAACGTCGTAAAAGATTTTCAAAATACAAAGAGTACGTGTTGCTGTAGTTTTTTTAAATTTATTGTCTTGTTCTCCCACTTCTTAATATTTCGTGTTCTGTGTTGATATCTTTGTTCTCTTTTCAGTTTCTCTATTCCAAAGAGGATTCTACACAAATGACACAACTTACATACACAATAAGAAATCCCGAGCTTGAGCAATGCTGATTTTAACTACCTCCTTAAAAAAGACGAAAACGTCACGGAAAATCCATCCATGATAAAAAGCAACATAGACGCCACGGGAAATTACGTCACAGAAATACCACAATGGACAGACAATAAAATCACAAAACCCGTGACGGATGAAATTAATATTATCTTTCAAAAATCGTCCTTCTATAATAATATCTATTTGTTGATGGACTAGTTTGGGTTGTCACAGGACTAGTTAGTCTTCTCGATTCGGACAAGAATATTTATACAGTCCCAAATAATTGCTTAATGATGGAATAGTAGATGGTGCACAGGGGGTAAGAATAATAGATGGTGCACATAAGCCTTGAAGAAAGAGAGGCAATTAGATCATTGTCAAATGATAGAACTACAATCAATAAAGAAGCGGATAAAGGAGGTGGCATTGTCATAATGAATACTGATTTTTATAAAGATAAAACATTTGAAATGTTAAGAGATGAAACATATTATACATCTACATGCATATATGACAGTAATGAGCAACAACTATCTCAGAAGTAAAAAAAACCCCTTATCACTAAAAATAGAAAACTGACAACAGATTAAATTATTTATCTAGTAAATTTCGACAGGAAAACTATACTCCTCACAAAAAGTTAAGCAACAAAAGTAATTCTCTCAATATTATTTTTATACACGCGGAAATTTTTGTACAGATTTGTTATTCGGACAGCCATATCTATGCTTAAACACACTTAAAAGAATACTGAATGTTATCGTCTCCAAAAACAGCTATCACGTGATTAGAACACACTCACCCCCAAAACATGCATGCAAAATGTGTCGCATATTCGGATTTCAAACTTGGCATTAGCTCCGTATGTGCTTAAAACGCGCCAATTTGACAACTCTGCTGTCATCAACATTTGAATCATGCCAATACCTAACTTGACTTCAATTGAAGTGGCTCAAATTGTTGGAATGCTACAGGGTGGGGCAACCAAGACTACTGCTGCCTTTCACTTTAAATTTCATCGCAGTAATGACTGAAGAGCAATAACCCGATACAATCAAACTGGACAGATGTCAGAGAGACCACGTTCAGGTCGTGTAAGAGTAACAACACCTTGTGAAGACCGAAACGTTGCAACCTTAGTCCGTAGGAACTGGATTACAACGGCCAGATGGCTGGAAAATGACCTTCAGAGGGTGTCAGGAAACAGACTTTCCATCCAAACCGTGAGGAACATGTTTCACACAGAAGGTCTAAGGTCCAGGATACCACTTCAACGGATCCAACTTCCTCCAAAACATCGACGGCAAAGATTAATATTGGAACATCAACATCAAAACTGAGGGTCACTCGTTGGCGTCACAAACTCTTAACTGACTCGTCAAGATTCTGCCTTGATTCTAATGATGGCATGGCACGTATGTGGAGAAACGGTAATGAACGGTTTGCCGACTGTAACATCGCTGAACACGACCAATATGAAAGTGGGAGTTGATGGTCTGGAGAGGTATCAGTGTTTGCCACAGAACAGAGCTGGTTGTCATCAGACGAGGTTCAATGACTGGTGTAAGGTGCATTTACGATATCATCATGCCTGTTATCATCCTTCTGTCACAGTAAACAGATCCAACTGTAATGTTAATGGATGGTAATGCCCGTCCCTATCGTTCTGGAATTGTGACTGAAGTTCTGTAGACCAACAACATCAGACATATAGACTGGCCTGCTACGTCTCTAGACCTTAATTCGATAGAACATACATAGGACATTCTTTGAGGGTGTGTCAATGGTCAGCATGTTCGCCCACAGACTCTGGATGAACTGCAACAGGTCTTGCAGACAGAATGGATGATCAATCCACAACGGACATTAGACAGACTAATCTGCTTGATGCCAAGGTGTGTTCGGGCGTGTGTTGAACATCGTAGGGGTCATACCAGGTACTTGATGCTCGATCATGGCATGAAGTGGCCGGAAAACAACTTTTTGTACAATCTGAACTGCTGGCGAGTGACGTTTTGCACCATTGTTTCGTCGGGACTGTTTTCGAGGACCTGTAACTTTGTTTTTGTTTGATGATTTTCCCAATCATTTAACGTAATTTGTGTAATAAGACCCCAACTTTGTATTGTATAAAACATAGATCATTAGATGTGATAAAACACATTTGAGAAAGAAAAGCATCTTTGTTGCTTAACTTTTTGTGAGGAGTATAGTACATTTTGTGGTTTGCCTAAAATCCATAATAGCGCAATTATAATTCAAAATGCTTGTAATGACGTTGATTGTGAATATATAGAAATTATGAACCCATGTGATTCGAAATTTCGTCCTATCATAGCTGGGCCACAATGTGAAACAAGTCGCATTACTGATTAGTACTTAGCCTTAAAAATTTAGATATTTTATTAAAACCATTTGTCAGTAAAGTAAACAGTTATATATGTGTAATGACATTGATTAAGTTAATTGTGTACCCGATACTGTGCCTGCTAACACGGTTCTTGCGTCTTTTGACATTCTAAGTCTATTTACTAATATCCCTCATATATATGAATACGAGACTGATTCATTCCTATTAATTAGGTTAATATCCTAATCTAATCAAAAGGCGATTTACTAAAGAATTCATTATTGAGGGTATCAATATTATTTGGAAAATAGTAATTTCTCTTTCAGTTCAAAAGACACAGCTATGGGAACTAAGGTAGCTCCTATTTATGCAACACTAGTTCTAGGATATTTAGAAGGAAAATTGTATGACGCAACAAAGATTGAAAATGGTTCTGATTTTGCCATATTTTCATAAGTGAACAATGAAAAAAATCTAGATGATTGCTTCATTTTTGGACATTTTTTATCATTTTTAAAAGAAAATCTAATACGATAATAGACAATGTACAGGAGTTAACTTAGACGACGAATCCCGCACATATATGGTTTGGATACCTGTCTCAATGCCTCTAGTTCAACATTTTTTCAAGCCAAAAGAAAACTTCATTCAGATTGTGATGAGGAACCTAAATGGAAAGGTATCGCACTGTTTGACAAAGTCTACATTTAGAGAAAAGAATGGAATCAGAAATAAAGACATGTGGCTTTGCATTTACGTCAACGAGTCCCCAATTCAAACAAACAGGCAGCGTGTCAATTAATGGACAAAAAAGCAACAGAATAGAACTCAAGCTCATGGCCTGTGTTTTCCTAAACAACAGTGACGATTTTGGACTTTATGCCATCGCTAATTCGGTTTTAAACATAAACACACGGCAACGATCCGATATCTCAGGAATACATACAACGATGAAATTATGAGAGGATTTTTTTTTATTTATTTTTAAGAAAATTGAAATATACTTCATTCTGGCACAATCGCGACCAACTGAAAGCTTAAAAGATGAGACACCAGAGGCGTAGCCAGAGGAAATTGCATTATACTCAAACAACATAGGGGCTAGGGCTTTTCAATTCCTTCACAAGAAAATGCTTGAGGAGACATTGTGGAAAATGAAGAAATTGATTTTGACAAGCAATTTCTTCATTTCCCACAGTGTTTTCTTTTTAACCCAGAGAGATAAAAAATGTAACATTTGATTGACTTTAAAATGCCGTCTGCAACATCTTTGAATTTGGACCAGTCTAAAATTTGTCTCTTGGCAATGGGTTAAAGGTATGGAATATGAAAACCAAACACAACTTTTATAATCAATATCATTTTCTTTCTTCCCAACCGAATAATTCTGTGAAATTTTGTCAACTTTGATAAATGCAAAATTTGGTATCATCAAGAATGCGGGAAATTGCGGACACAGACAACCAATATTTTTTTGTAAAAATATCCGTTTATGCCTACTATCTTTACCCCTGAAGAAGCCCATAAGGGCGAACGTTGGATAAATATTTAAGAAAAAAAATCGTAAATATAAATAATAGTGTTTGTGTCGAGATTTTAAATTGTAAAAATGTCTTATTATCTTCTGGACCCAGAAATAGCCAGAAGTGACATAAAAACAGCTGGAAAAGGGTCTGTGCGGAAGAAATGGAAAGAAAGATGGCATATTTCCAAGAAAGCCACAGACTTGTTCAGCCATAGGCCAGTCGTTGACTACAAAATCAAACACAAATTTGTTACCAAGACAGGAGAACCAAGACAGCTTAGAAAGGGCTATGTTAGGCTTGGGAAATGTTTGCATAAATGTAATTTGAACTTAATACATTTTGTGGTTTGCCTAAAATCCGTTAAAAGTGCAATTGTAATTCTAAAGGCTTGTTATGACATGATTGTGAATATAGAGAAATTCTGAACCCATGTAATTTGAAATTTCGCCCTATCGAAGCTGGACCACAATGTGAAACAAGCCGTATTGGTAGCCTTCTAGATATTTTATTAAAACCAGTTGTCAGCAATGTAAACAGTTATGTGTGAAATGACATTGATTAAATTGATTTTGTACCCGATACTGTGACTCTACTGTACCGGCACAAGTGACGGATCATAAAGAAAACCCCGATAGAAGATGACGACAGTCAACCCAGTATGGAACAGAGAGAAGGCCGCAAGTAAAACGAGATGAAACTTTTGATTGACTTTAAAATGCCGTCTGCAACATCTTTGAATTTGGAACAGTCTAAAATTTGTCGTTTGGAATTGGGTCAAATGTATAAGAAAACCAAACACAACTTTTATAATCAATATTTTTTTTACTTTTTTTCGGCCAATTTATTTATTTTTTATACATGTAATTATTATTTTTTATATAGATCTATTTTTGCCTACGAATTGTACCCAAATGAGTACCTGGGTACGTCTGTCTGCGCCCCTGGACATCCAGCGTTTCTGAAAGTTCAATGTTCATGCTAGATGCTAGCAACTATGTCAACTGAAATCAGTAACAATATAATATGTAGTAAAGAAGTGTTTCCATTTATCTTGAAAAGGGCAATTTGCCGAAATATTGAGTCGCGAGCGTTTTCATAGTAGTGCATTTAGATAGATATTACATTTCCTACGAAATAATTTTGTGAAATTATGTCAACTTTGATAAATTTATGCAAAATTTCATTTTTTTAAATTTGGTAATATCATCAAGAATGCGAAATTGCGAACACAAAAATGTCTTATCATCTTCTGGACCCAGTAATAACCATGAGTGACATAACAAGAGCTGTCACTGTAAGATGACAATGCCCCCGACACCGCTTTAATTTTAAATTATGGCCAATCTATGTTCAAGGTCAAGGTCATCCAGGGGTCAAGGTCACCAAAGTATGTGCCTACAGAAAGGTAATGTACCAAGGAATGTTGTGGTAAAGTATGAAGCGAATATGTTAAGTAATAAGGAAGTTATGGCCAATGTTAAAGTTTTTGGACGGAATGACGGACAGACGGACGGACGGACAGACAGACGGACAGACAGACGGACGGACGGACGGACGGACAAGTCAAATTTATGATGCCTCCCTATCGGGGGCATAAAAACAACTGGAAAAGGGTCTGTGCGGGAGAAGTGGAAAGAAAGGTGGGATATTTCCGAGAAAGGCAGACACTTGTTCAGCCAAAGGCAAGTCACTGACTACAGAATCAAACACAAATTTGTTACCAAGAAAGGAGAAAGAGTAATTTCTCAGCTTAGAACAGTTTTGTGAGGCTGAAGAAATATTTGCATAAATGTAATTTAAATGGCGATAATTTATAAGAGCGGATGACGAGTTTAAAACATTGAGAAGTGTCATCTTGTCAGAAATTGAGACATTTGTGGTAGAAACTCGTCGTTTCGGCACATCAGATTCAAACCAATTATTGCGCAACACCTAAATACCGTTAGAAAGTACACGTGTCGGATTTATAGTAACGAAAAATACCCGTGATGACATCTGGCCTTGTGGCTGAAATAAAAGACAGCTGATGAATCAATCTGAAATAAATTCAGATAAAATAAAGCGGGGGTGTGGGGCGGCAACCCCCCAAAATACTTCCTAGTAAATAGGGACCGGTATACTAGATGTGTTAGGGGAAGTTTCTAGTTAGCCGGTCCCCTAACTAAATAGTCGCTAGTAAAGTGACAAAATGATTAATTTTTCATCAATAAAGAAGAAATAAGCGGGGGTGTGGGGGCAGCAACCCCCACAAATAATTGTTAAATAAAATAAAGCGGGGGTGGGGGCGGCAGTCCCCAAAAATACTTCCTAGAAAATAGGGACTGCGGTATACTAGATGTGTTCCAAAATGAGTGGGGGTGTTCCTTTATAAAGCGAATTGAATTTAGGAACACATCTAACAATTATTTAGTTTAGGGACCGGCTAACTAGAAACTTCCCCTCATTTTCCCCTTTACTGATGAAAAGTTACACTAATTTAGTATTTTATCCCTTTACTTCTTAATGTGTGGTAACAGAATAGCGGTCATTTTGTCTGGGGACCGCTAAACTGGGATAGCTAATGGATCTTTTTCAGTATTTTGGCACGTTCTGGCTTTTATCATAATAAATTGTGTCTCGCTACATTCTTGTTTTGAATTTAACGCTTACAGTAATGGCGCCGTATTTTTATGACGTCATAACGTCACCGCCAAATAAACGCGACGTCATTCCCGCGGTATGTATAAAATGGATCAAAGTATGGAACACATCTAGTATATCGGTCCCTATTTACTAGGAAGTATTTTGGAGACTTCCGCCCCCACACCCCCGCTTTATTTTATTTCGAAATTATATAGGGGACTGCTGCCCCATACCCCCGTTCATTTTCTTCTTTATTGATGAAAAATAACTATTTTGTCACTTTAACGGCGACCATTTAGTTTGAGGACCGGCTAACTGGAAACTTCGATTAGAACGTCATATCCGTGGACGTTGTAGTGTAAACAACTGAAAATGACAGCTTAAAATAAATAACGAAGTATTTCTACGAACCAAGACTACGGACTGACGGCAAGAAAACTGGAAAAGGCCAAAGAAATACGCACAATATCACGATATTATTCCTCAGAGAATACAATAAAACACTTTTATAAGATACTCAATTTAATATTTCGGCAAAATTTGCCTTTTTCAACCTCTTGAAAAAGGCAAATTTTGCCGAAATATTGAATTGAGTATTTTATAAAAGTGCCAAAGAAATAGATGGTAAAGATGAGTAACTACAAACTGTGAAATTTGACGGAGGAACAGTAAGAGATTTAATGATTTTTTTTTAAAGATCGAAATAAATTTCAAATTGTAACGGAAAAATGGATGTGGATTTAAACAAAGTCTATGGCGCAAAAAAAAAAAAAAAAAAAAAAAAAAAAAAAAAAAAAAAAAAAAAAAAAAAAAAACATAGGGAGGATGTGGTGTATACTGGGGATATTTCCACGCATTGAAAACGAGCGAATCCTTAATAGGAGAAAAAAAAAAAAAAAAACAAAAACAGACCAATATACTCAATTCTAAAAGAAAGTGTGCATTTTTACATTTTTAATAACTCGGAAAGTATACCGTCTACCGTCAGGAAATTTTGTATGACACATCTGAAGACTCTTGACAAACGATATATTGATAAAAAAAATCACATAACACGCACGAATTTCCAGCTTGGTCGCGACTTTGCATTTCAGTGTTTACGCATACCTCGCGTACTGGATGGGTTATCGATCTGAAATTACACTCACTGTAATCCTTTGGGAATACCTTAGCATAAAATCACATTTCTATTACATTTGTTAAGTAGCTCATCAGCGTGAAACGAATTACAATCAACGACGGTGAACAAGACCGAACCTGGTGAAAACAAAAGCACTGAACACATTAGAATTAGTAAGGTATAATTTATGCCGCCCCCCACACCCCGCATAATTTCAAATTATTCATTGGGACTGTCGCCCACAAGCACCCGTTCACTTTCCTTTTTATTGTTGAAAAATTACGTCATTTTATTCCTTTATGCTACTTCTTCATGTGAGGAAACAGAATGGCGACCATTTTGTAAATGGAACGCTATATACTGGAATCTACCCAGTCCCTTTCCAATATTGCGGCACATTCTGGCTTTTATTTGTTGTTGTTTTAGATTTTATTAAGATATATTGCGTCTCGCTACATTCTTGTTTTGAATTTAACGCTTACAGTAATGGCGTCGTATTTTATGACGTCATAACGTCACCGCCAAACAAACGCGACGTCATTCCCGCGGTTTGTATAAAATGGGTCACAGTATATAACGCGTTGCTATATTTCACGTTGCAACCTTCTGGATGACTTCGGAAAACATACTGGAAAATGATGAAATTGCTTGTGACAAGCAATTTCCTCATTTCCCACAATGTTTTCTACTCAAAAAGCCCCAAAATGGAGAACATCATTTACTTGAAATTGTCGTCTGCAATGTCTCCTTGAATTTGGACTAGTCTAAAATTTCGCCGTTTGGTAACGGGCTAAGTTCGTGCCTTGGGTAAGTCTCATCATAATTCCGTGATGTCATTTTAACCATTTCCAAAACGACAAAATTGTGTGGTCATCGACATTCAAAGCTGCTGCTCATGACAAAACGCATGTTGATAGAGGCAGATTGAAAATTTGTGTACAATATAGATCTAGTTCGGAAAATATCGAGGCAAAAGGAGAAAATGCTGAAGATCAGCATTTTCTTCTTTTGTCTCAATGTTTTCCAAAGCTCTTTTTCTGTTACAGACGTCAAAACCAGCTCTTGTTTTGAAAACTTGAAAAGGGTTAAAGTTACTATACCTCACGATAAATGACCTGGCAGAGCAGCCCATTCTAATCGAATGGGATGCTCTGCCAGGTCAATTATCGTGAGCTATACATGTGACGAAGTAAAGGCGAACGGATGGAAATACAAACGGTCAGGCAGACGACCAACGGGGAGATACAACAATTTATACTAGTCCAATTCGAAAGGAACGACAGAATAATATATGTCAAAGGAAGAGAATATAAATGGTTTTGTGCTACAAATAGACTGGGACTACTGTTAAGTTTTCATCATCCGTCTGTATTGTTATAGAATCTCGTAAAATTTACGGCTTGAATCAAGCCGTGGTTACGAGATTTTATAAAAACACCAACGGAAAACCATTCGTTTGTCCGAAATTACATCGCCGTTAAGTGGATAAAATCGTTCCCTATTTGTATGCTTCGACATGGAAAGGGGCGAGGGAAAAGCAAGTTTACTAGTTATTAGCAATTTCTCCTTTGCTCTAAATGTCTTTCAATTTTTAAAAGTTTCAAACCTTTCACCGATAGGGACACCAACGACAGGCGGCTTTTTACTCGGCCGGGTGGATGATTAACTCAATCTCAAACGGCAAAACGATGGGCTAGTCTAAATTCAATGAAGTGGCCGGATACAGAATCATGGGAACAGAACGATGGTTAAGTGCGAAACGGTTGTAACTGTCTATATGTTAATAGGCAGTTACAACCGTTTCGCACTGAACCATCGAAATTAAGAAAATTCTTATTACCAATATCCCCATTCAATATCCCTCCCCCCGTATATGCTTCCCAATTCCTTCGCTTTACAAACATTAAAACAATGTGTTGAGAAACGACTGCCCTTTTCTCAAATGGCAAACTAAATCCTAAACAAGGATTTGTTTACAAAATACAACAAAACATAAAGACAAAAGGAGAACATGGGGGTTCAGTTTGTCTTCATTTTCTTCTATTGTCTCAATTTTCTCACCAACTTCTTCTATTGTGAGCGTCAAAAAGCGACAGTGTTTTGGAATGTTAACCATTTCAATTACGACTGCATGAGACTATGAGTTGAGCAGTCAAAACTTGGTTAATAGACGGACAGACGACCAGGGCAAAACATATCGTTCGACCAGGGCAAAACATATCTTCTTTTTGAAAAAAACAAGAGCTGTCCATAAAACAGCGCGCTCGACTTTTCTAAGTTGCTTAACCCAGAATTACTAAGTCAAAAAAGGTTAAAATTCCAGTAAATTAAATGTGAGAGAAATGAATCTTTGCCTAGAGGCTAATATTACGGTCACAAAAGCATGTGCAAAGTTTCAGAGCAATAGCATAAGTAGAAACAGAGATATGAGTTGCATGTAACAACTTAAACTTATTTTCTAAGTATAAATGGGGCATAACTCCAAATATAGTGGAGCCAGGGTCATGGGTCCTGGTAGTAAGGTAGAGGGTGTGATGGTGAATAAGTATTCCAAGTTTGGGTTGAATCCCTTTGACAGTATGGAAGTCATTGATGTTTGAAACAAGAGGGCCAAGATGGCCCTGTATCGCTCCACTGGCTTTCAGACAATTAGACTACGAAATTCTTCAAGGAATACAAAAGAGGTCTATCCAAAGAAGATACATGTGACGGCAGAATGAAATCCAATAAATGATTAAAGAGCAGAAATGTTTTTAAAATTTTCTTAAAATTACACTATGTTTCATATAGCGAAAAATAAGCCTAGCCCACAGCGGCCAAGCTTTTCATCCAATCGTGATGGAATTTGGAAGAGATTCACGCGAATATTGGTAGAAATTGGTCCTGCAGTTTTGGAGAAGAAGAATGTTTAAAGATTTTTCGAATTTTTAATTCAATTAAATTAATTAAAATTTAAGTTATACACAGAATTTATCTTTTTGAAGGAATTAAGAAGAGATTCATACAAGGAAGATTTCTGTGAAGTTTGGTTGAAATTGGTCCAGTAGTTCTGGAGAAGAAGAATTTTAAAAAGATTTTTCGAAAAATTCAAATCAATTAAATTAATTAAAATTCAAGTTCTGTGCGGATTTTATTCTTTTGAAAAAATTTGATTCATACAAGGAAGATTTCTGTGAAGTTTGGTTGAAATTGGTCCAATACTTTTGGAAAAGAAGAATTTTTAAAGATTTTTCAAAAATTTAATTCAATTAAATTAATTAAAATTTAAGTTATACACAGAATTTATCTTTTTGAAAGAATTCAGAAGAGATTCATACAAGGAAGATTTCTGTGAAGTTTGGTTGAAATTGGTCCAGTACTTTTGGAAAAGAAGAATTTTTAAAGATTTTTCGAAAATTTAATTCAATTAAATTAATTAAAATTTAAGTTATACACAGAATTTATCTTTTTGAAGGAATTAAGAAGAGATTTATACAAGGAAGATTTCTGTGAAGTTTGGTTGAAATTGGTCCAGTAGTTTTGGAGAAGAAGAATTTTTAAAGATTTTTCGAAAATTTAAATCAATTAAATTAATTAAAATTCAAGTTCTGCACGGATTTTATTCTTTTTAAGGAATTTGGTAGAGATTTATGCAAGGAAGATTTCTGTGAAGTTCGGTTGAAATTGGTTCAGTAGTTTTGGAGAAGAAGAATTTTTAAAGATTTTTCGAAAATTTAATTCAATTAAATTAATTAAAATTTAAGTTATACACAGAATTTATCTTTTTGAAAGAATTCAGAAGAGATTCATACAAGGAAGATTTCTGTGAAGTTTGGTTGAAATTGGTCCAGTACTTTTGGAAAAGAAGAATTTTTAAAGATTTTTCGAAAATTTAAATCAATTAAATTAATACAAATTTAAGTTATACACAGAATTTATCTTTTTGAAGGAATTAAGAAGAGATTTATACAAGGAAGATTTCTGTGAAGTTTACTTGAAATTGGTCCAGTAGTTTTGGAGAAGAAGAATTTTTAAAGATTTTCGAAAATTTAAATCAATTAAATTAATTAAAATTCAAGTTCTGCACGGATTTTATTCTTTTTAAGGAATTTGGTAGAGATTCATGCAAGGAAGATTTCTGTGAAGTTCGGTTGAAATTGGTTCAGTAGTTTTGGAGAAGAAGAATTTTTAAAGATTTTTCAAAAATTTAATTCAATTAAATTAATTAAAATTTAAGTTATACACAGAATTTATCTTTTTGAAAGAATTCAGAAGAGATTCATACAAGGAAGATTTCTGTGAAGTTTGGTTGAAATTGGTCCAGTACTTTTGGAAAAGAAGAATTTTTAAAGATTTTTTGAAAATTTAAATCAATTAAATTAATTAAAATTCAAGTTCTGCGCGGATTTTTTTCTTTTGAAGGAATTTGGTAGAGATTTATGCAAGGAAGATTTCTGTGAAGTTTACTTGAAATTGGTCCAGTAGTTTTGGAGAAGAAGAAATTTTAAAGATTTTTCGAAAATTTAATTCAATTAAATTAATTAAAATTCAAGTTCTACACAGATTTTATTCTTTTGAAGGAATTTGGTAGAGATTCATGCAAAGATGATTCGTGTGAAGTTTGGTTGAAATTGGTCCAGTAGTTTTGGAGAAGAAGATGTTTAAACAAAAAGTTTACGCACAGACGCACGCACGGACGGACGGACGGACGACGGACACAGGGCCATGACATAAGCCCCGCTGGCCTTCGGCCAGTGGAGCTAAAAACTTTAACCTTTGTTGCAACGCCGACGCCAACGCCCGAGTGACAGTATAAGCTCTCATTTTCTTCGAAAAGTCGAGCTAAAAATAAATACTCCGTAACTGCAGCTTGTTTTAAGCTGCAGTTACGAGATTTTTTTTTAAAGCAGCGATATAGTAATATAATTATTTTACGAACCCTATGGCGTAAAAAATGGGACAACAAAATAAGATAAATATTCTAATTTCAATCGTTATATTTTCTTAGACTAAAAATAAAATCCAAACCCTACAATGTTATGACATAGAAACATATCAAGATTTCTTATCCCTTTATCCAGACGGCAAAATTTTAGTTTGGTCCAAGTTGAAAGATGTTGCAGACGACTTTTTTAAATCAGTGATTTTTTCTAAAAGATTTTGGTCTTCAGGGGTAAAAAAACATTGTGGGAAATGAAGAAATTGGTTATCATTACCACATACATAATTTACAAGCATATAACAAGAGTGCCATGGTCACAATATACGCCGCCCCAGAGACTAAGTTTTAAGGGGGCATAACTCAGGCAAAAATCAATGAACCGTAAAATCCTTCCTTCATGCACATCTTCCAATTGAGGTGATAACATTGACCAAGTTTCAAGAAGATCCAGCCAGAAACTTAGGAGTTGTTGCGTTGACAAGAAAAGTGGACGGACGTACGGACGGATGGACGGACGGACAGACGGAGAAGATGACACCAATATACGTCCGCCTCCGGCGGCGTATAAAAAACGATCAATAGATACGTTTGAAAAATATTGCATATATGTAGGGTAGAAAGCTTTGAATACATTTTGTCACACTATAAACAGTACAAATTCAATATTTGTCATAATTATCATATACGTTGGAAAGTTTTGATCTCAAGGGAGACAAACATAAAATTGTAAGACGTTTTTTAGAGATTTGTCTCCCCCGATATATTTACAATAAAACGTCGTACCCCCAAACAAAAACCTCGTAACTGTAGCTTGTGTAAAGCCGCATTTACGAGGTTCCTGCTGAAAAGTAGCGATAAGTTGGATGAAAAACAGTCGGGATAATGAAGGACATAGTAGTATACATATAGCAAAGACAAATCGTTTTGATAATACATTGATTTCTCAAACCAATTCAGACCCGTAGGAAGCAATTTGATATTGGGTGGGCTCAAGCCCATGTGTCTTAATATTGGGGGGACTAAATCAGTTTTTCACTAAATTTTCGGTATAAAATAAGGAAAATTCGGCATTTTTGGTAAACTTGGGGGAGGCTTCATCCCCCCTCCCCCTGTTTCTACGGGCCTGCAATTTTGTAATGCTGATTTTACATGTACCTGCTACATATACGGTCAGACGTCAAGGGGGTAGAACCGGCATCAATTTGATGCCTGAAGGAAGCATTTATATGAGAGGCAGATAATATGGCAAATCCCGGCCATGTCTCTGCAGTGTATATATAATGTACTAGTAATCAAATACATTTTAACATTAAACATCGAAGTTACGAAAAGATTTTCTAAAACTGTCAATTTAACCCTTTCCCAAACAATACCTGGTTTTGACGTCACTAATAAAAAAGGCTTCGAAAAACATTGAGGCATAAGAAGAAGATAATCAGCAATTTCTCCTTTTGTCTCAATATTTTCTGTGTTAAATTGTACACAAACCCCTTCCTTTCCACACAAATTTTGTTGCCTGTCCTAGCTTTTAAATAGGACGGCCCTAAAATTTTGTCGTTTGGGAAAGTGTTACATTTAGCCTTTCACAACATGGACTGTGGAGTAGCCTCTTAACCCTTTCCCAAACAAGACCCTGTTTTGACGTCCCTAATAGAAAAGGCTTGGGAAAACATTGAGCCAAAAGAAGAAACTGCTGATATCCATCAGTTTCTCCTTTTGCCTCAATGTTTTCTGAGCTATATTAATCATACATTTTACCTTTCCTATCATCCAGTTTGTCGTATGCAGCAACAATCAAATTGGACCACCCTAAATTTTTGTCATTTGGGAAAGAGTTAACCCATTACCAAACAACATTTTTCAGGCTGGTCCAATTCCAAAGATGTTGCAGACGACAATGTCAAGAGAATGAAATTTTGAAATTTTTGGTCTGTTTACATAGAAATCATAGTGGAAAATGAAGAAATTGCTTGTCACAAGCAATTTCTTCATTTTCCACGATGATTTCCAGAGCCATTTGTTAGTGCGGAGTCAAAAAGAGTCACTGTGTGGTAGGCTCTTTAAGATGCTGCTCATTTTACTAACCATTCTCACGGTATTCAAGTCATATAGCCTACATGTATACAACTATTATTATACAAGTATTATGTTCGGCACCGAATTGATTTGCCAGAATGTAGGCTTTTGGTCTGGTTGAAAATCAAATCAGCTTAACCCTTTCCCAAACGACAAAATTTTAGGGTGATCCACTTCAAAAACTGCAAAACAAAATGACAAAATAGATGTTATTAAAGATAGAATTTGTGTAAAATATGGCACAGAAAATATTGAGACAAAAGGAGAAATTGCTGGTTATCAGCAGTTTCTTCTTTTGTTTCAATGTTTTCCCAAGCCATTTCTATTGGGGAAGTCAGAACCAGGTCTTGTTTGGGAAAGGGTTAAAATGTTTTACGGAGTGAAAAAGTACCAGGGATCAATAAAGTTGAAAAGATTAGAAACCCATCTATATTCCACCAGCAATACACCAGTCTTATCAGTTTGAGACGACCTCTTGATATTATGCAAGTTCCCAAATCGTATGTGTATATGTACACGCCATACTTTGGTGTATTTTACTGGGAAATATAAATACCACAATTATTTATCCTATACCAACGTTTTGTAAACGATAAATGCTTTAGCAGATGCTCATTGAATAAATAAACATCATTACTAATCTGGTTTTATGCGATGAATTTATGAACGAGGGATGTTCCAAAAGTAATGTCACGGTGCCTATAGTTTAGTTATTCGACATAATCTTGGACAAATAAAGACTTTCCATCCAAACTTATAAATCCTAATTGAAATTGTGCTTTTCTGTATTTTTTGAATATTGTTTATATATGTTGTGAACCGTTTTAGAACTTAAGCAGTTTTAAAACTGCGTATACGGAACTTTACTTCAAAACTGCATGGGCAGTTTCGAAACTGCTCATCCAGTTTTAAAACTGCTTATGCATGAGTTCTGTATGTTTTGCAGAACCATTCAGACTGTTTATTTTCACTGAATTATTGATATTCAAATCAAACAACGACCTGAAAGGACTTTTTACGGGTAAATTTTGATTTTTGATCGATTCACTTCTGACAAAGACATAATAATAACAACAAAGATTGGAAACTCCGCGAAATAACGTGGAGTCTCGTAAGCCGAGATTTTATTGCGCACCTGCTTATCTATCTACCTGGCGTTACGTTGCTAGGCAATGATCCCCAAGTCAGAATTGTTTGTTGATAGAATCAGTCGGGATGACGTCATAGCCTCACTTTCATTTTTTCATCGAGGGTACAACCTCGGTCTTTATCGTTACGGGATACCAACTTTGAGGCAGATTATTTCAAAAATCCATCGTTAAAATTCATAAACAAAACTCTTTCTTTAAAGAATGTGATTTAAACTTTCTAACTACCAACGCATTTTTAATAATCAGGCGTAGTCGTCGAGATATTAATGCTGAAAGTTGGTTATGCTTCAACGAAAAAGACCGAAGCTTTCACCTCCACCGAATGAGTGCAGGTCCGCTGACGACGTTTTTGATTGGCTGAAAGAATTGTGCCGACCGGGTCAATGAGATGGCTCGGAAAAAGTTAAACATCGTAGATAATGAAGGAGTTACTTCCGACCATGAGCATTTTCTTTATTTCTCACGATGATTTTTGTCCCAAAAGACAATATTTTTGTTCACTTAAAATTGTCGGTACAAGAAATTGTTACAAACTTTTGATAGATCTAGATCTACGTTAGCCAACATTGACAAATTTCAATATTAGCGGGATCGGGGAACAAAAATTCAGATGAAATTTTGTAGGCCCCAGTAATGGATCCAAAGTGGGTTAGGGGGGGGGGGACGAACATTTTATTTCAATTTCATGTAGAAATTCAGTAAAATTTGTGTGATATTAGGAAAACGAACCTCCCCTCCTATACGTTCGAACCCCGTCCACAGAAACCCTGGATCCGCAGCTGGGCCCAGATCTACCTAGGCCTATTTGTTGGCGTATACTGACCGACATTATAGGATGAATGATTTAGCTCAACCGGGTAGTTCGCGTATACAGACTGACATTATAGGATGAATGATTTAGCTCCATCGGGTAGTTCGCGTATACACTCTGACATTATAGGATGAATATTTTAGCTCCATTGGGTAGTTCACGTATACTGACCGACATTATAGGATGAATGATTTAGCTCAACCGGGTAGTTTGTGTATACTGACCGACATTATAGGATGAATGATTTAGCTCCATTGGGTAGTTAGCGTATGCAGACCGACATTATAGGACGAATGATTTAGCTCCATTGGGTAGTTTGCGTATACTGACCGACATTATAGGATGAATGATTTAGCTCAACCGGGTAGTTTGCGTATACTGACTGACATTATAGGACGAATGATTTAGCTCCATTGGGTAGTTCACGTATACTGACCGACATTATAGGATGAATGATTTAGCTCAACCGGGTAGTTTGCGTATACTGACCGACATTATAGGATGAATGATTTAGCTCCATTGGGTAGTTCGCGTATACTGACCGACATTAGAGGATGAATGAATTAGCTCCACCAGGTAGTTCGCGTATACTGACCGACATTATATACTGAACAAAAGTGAAAACGCTACACTGCAAGATTGCTTATTTCTTGAAAAGTATCTAACTAATAACATGAAATATATTTTGACGTTATTTCCCAGGCCTTCAGCAATCGCTTTGTCGAAATTTCATTGCCTTGTCTCCTTTAATGTTGGAGTTACAGCCCTTAATGCGTTTAAAGCTAATTTCATCGAATAGCGCAAATGCGCATGCGCAGAAAACGCTTCATAATTGTTTCGGAAAGGGTCATATCTGGGTTGCTGAAAAAACACTTCAAATATCACCTATCTCTGGTAGCAATCTATAAAATCAAGGTTTAATTTGTCAGTTTTGCGAATTACCTCCCTTTGACATAAACAAATAGGGAATTTAAAATGTTTGGTATTCACAAATTTATCACGGTTTTCGATTAGGGTTTTTTGCAACCTAATCCATGCCTTATAGGGGATTTTTGAAACCTTTCTTCGCCTTAGATTGTTGCCAGATGTCCATGCAATAGTGATTTCAATTTCCTATGGAGATTACATGGTAAAATTTTCAAGCTTTGGAACATAATAAAATTCTGCTTTTCAAACATCATTTTCTAAACTCTGAAACAATGTTATGTAAGCTTCTTTACATTTTCTGACTTGTTACTTGTCAGACTATCATTCAGTATAGCTCGGCATGGTTTGCATTCTTCTGCTAGGATTTCTGAAGGTTTAAATTGTGTAAAATTTCCGTTCAAATTGTACACCTGATAAACGGACCCCTGTCACATTAAAAGGGTCCGTTTTTCATTTATGTAATTAAGATCCACTAAACGTTTAGTGCTTGGCATAACCAAGTTAATGAACAATGCGAAACACTTTTATTTGATTTTTTTTACTTGTTGTATTTAGAACAAATATGGCAAGCAAAGTAGGTGTAGCGTTTTCACTTTTGTTCAGTATATGATGAATGATTTAACTCCATCGGGTAGTTCGCGTATACTGACCGACATTATAGGATGAATGATTTAGCTTCACCGGGTAGTTCACGTATACTGACAGACATTATAGGATGAATGATTTAGCTCAACCGGGTAATTCGCGTATACTGACCGACATTAGAGGATGAATGATTTAGCTCCATTGGGTAGTTTGCGTATACTGACCGATATTATAGGATGAATTAGCTCCACCAGGTAGTTCGCATATACTGACCGACATTATATGATGAATGATTTAGCTCAACCGGGTAGTTCGTGTATACTGACTGACATTATAGGATGAATGATTTAACTCCATCGGGTAGTTCACGTATACTGACCGACATTATAGGATGAATGATTTAGCTCAACCGGGTAGTTTGCGTATACTGACCGACATTATAGGATGAATGATTTAGCTCCATTGGGTAGTTCGCGTATACTGACCGACATTAGAGGATGAATGAATTAGCTCCACCAGGTAGTTCGCGTATACTGACCGACATTATATACTGAACAAAAGTGAAAACGCTACACTGCAAGATTGCTTATTTCTTGAAAAGTATCTAACTAATAACATGAAATATATTTTGACGTTATTTCCCAGGCCTTCAGCAATCGCTTTGTCGAAATTTCATTGCCTTGTCTCCTTTAATGTTGGAGTTACAGCCCTTAATGCGTTTAAAGCTAATTTCATCGAATAGCGCAAATGCGCATGCGCAGAAAACGCTTCATAATTGTTTCGGAAAGGGTCATATCTGGGTTGCTGAAAAAACACTTCAAATATCACCTATCTCTGGTAGCAATCTATAAAATCAAGGTTTAATTTGTCAGTTTTGCGAATTACCTCCCTTTGACATAAACAAATAGGGAATTTAAAATGTTTGGTATTCACAAATTTATCACGGTTTTCGATTAGGGTTTTTTGCAACCTAATCCATGCCTTATAGGGGATTTTTGAAACCTTTCTTCGCCTTAGATTGTTGCCAGATGTCCATGCAATAGTGATTTCAATTTCCTATGGAGATTACATGGTAAAATTTTCAAGCTTTGGAACATAATAAAATTCTGCTTTTCAAACATCATTTTCTAAACTCTGAAACAATGTTATGTAAGCTTCTTTACATTTTCTGACTTGTTACTTGTCAGACTATCATTCAGTATAGCTCGGCATGGTTTGCATTCTTCTGCTAGGATTTCTGAAGGTTTAAATTGTGTAAAATTTCCGTTCAAATTGTACACCTGATAAACGGACCCCTGTCACATTAAAAGGGTCCGTTTTTCATTTATGTAATTAAGATCCACTAAACGTTTAGTGCTTGGCATAACCAAGTTAATGAACAATGCGAAACACTTTTATTTGATTTTTTTTACTTGTTGTATTTAGAACAAATATGGCAAGCAAAGTAGGTGTAGCGTTTTCACTTTTGTTCAGTATATGATGAATGATTTAACTCCATCGGGTAGTTCGCGTATACTGACCGACATTATAGGATGAATGATTTAGCTTCACCGGGTAGTTCACGTATACTGACAGACATTATAGGATGAATGATTTAGCTCAACCGGGTAATTCGCGTATACTGACCGACATTAGAGGATGAATGATTTAGCTCCATTGGGTAGTTTGCGTATACTGACCGATATTATAGGATGAATTAGCTCCACCAGGTAGTTCGCATATACTGACCGACATTATATGATGAATGATTTAGCTCAACCGGGTAGTTCGTGTATACTGACTGACATTATAGGATGAATGATTTAACTCCATCGGGTAGTTCGCGTATACTGACCGACATTATAGGATGAATGATTTAGCTTCACCGGGTAGTTCACGTATACTGACCGACATTATAGGATGAATGATTTAGCTCAACCAGGTAGTTTGCATATACTGACCGACATTATAGGATGAATGATTTAGCTCCATTGGGTAGTTCGCGTATACTGACCGACATTAGAGGATGAATGAATTAGCTCCACCAGGTAGTTCGCGTATACTGACCGACATTATATGATGAATGATTTAGCTCAACCGGGTAGTTTGAGTATACTGACTGACATTATAGGATGAATGATTTAACTCCATCGGGTAGTTCGCGTATATTGACCGACATTATAGGATGAATGATTTAGCTTCAGCGGGTAGTTCACGTATACTGACCGACATTATAGGATGAATGATTTAGCTCAACCGGGTAGTTTGCATATACTGACCGACATTATAGGATGAATGATTTAGCTCCATTGGGTAGTTCGCATATACTGACCGACATTATAGGATGAATGATTTAGCTCCATTGGGTAGTTAGCGTATACAGACCGACATTATAGGACGAATGATTTAGCTCCATTGGGTAGTTCACGTATACTGACCGACATTATAGGATGAATGAATTAGCTCCACCAGGTAGTTCGCGTATACTGACCGACATTATAGGACGAATGATTTAGCTCCATTGGGTAGTTCACATAAACTGACCGACATTATAGGATGAATGATTTAGCTCAACCGGGTAGTTTGCGTATACTGACCGACATTATAGGACCAATGATTTAGCTCCATTGGGTAGTTCGCGTATACTGACCGACAGGGCTCCGGAAAACCGATAAAATACCGGTCTGGACTGGATTTTGATCTCTGAGACCGATTGAAATCATCAAATTAACTGAAAAAATCGGTCCAAAATATTTCCACAATTCATAAAAATCAACACGAAAAATAACAAAATCAAGGGTTTTACACTTTACCCCGAGATAAGGTGACAGAAACCGATAATTGACCCGCAGGCATGCTTACAGTTACCTGCAGTTTCACGGATGAATGATCTCGGATTTAGCTATTGCCAAACACTAGACTGGTTCCCGTCTCTGATGCCACTATGTTGTATACATAGTCATACGACGGGTACCAGTTAAGCCAAACACATGTGAATCCGTCCTTTGAAATTTCTATTCTCCCAACCACAGATTTTTGTTTCGAATTGATCACGTGAGCTTATCCCTTTTTCCAAATAAGGCAACAATTACGATGGTTTGTTTACAAACCACGCGCGAGACACTAAGACTAAGCAGGTGCGTGATTACGAGAGATGACGTATCAAGGCTTCAGTTGAAGTCTGCAAATGTTTAAACCTTTCCAGAACTTACGCGAATAGTCCACCACGCGTTTAGTCGGGACTGTCCACTAGATTTTATTCATCCAGAGTCGATTGTACATTCCCAAATAGATCTACATAAAGAAAAAGAAAGATATGAAACACATCCGTAGATCTATCTAGGCCTACTTGAGCGTGTCACTAGCGAGGTTTCTGGCGATCGTAGCAGACGTAAATTACCTACTTGGTTTATTCCTTCGTTTCTTGCCCAATTAATATTTTTTCTTCATTAGAACATAAAAACCCACATTCGAACTACAAAATAGCATGACGTAAATTTATACGATCTATTACGTAAATACGATTTACACGAGGGAGGTAGTTGGATCCGTTTGACCTATATCGGATCACGTGATGTTTTATATCTGGGGAACATCTCAAACACTCCGCGTGTTTAAAAAACGGAATAGGAAAAAACTTCAGATGTCGCATAATAGCGATTTCATTATTTCACGTAAGAGTGATTAAATCATTTGTCATTCCCAACATAACATAGATGAAACTGCCCAAAGTGCCTAATGCAGTTAGGGCGTTTTAACAAAGTGAAAGTAGAAATTTGTCACTAGTTTTCGTGTATCTTTCACTCGAGCTACAGATCACAATTTAGTTTGATCATCGGGAATTGAAACTTGGAAGAGCTGATAGCCCGAACATACCTGTCAACTTTCACGAATAAATCGTGACTAACACGATTTCAAGTGCAGGAGTTCATCACACGCACGAATGGTCTAAAATCGCTAAAAAACACGATTTTCCAGCAATCACACGCTTGCAATTTCCGTCTGCCTTTATTGTTTATCATTGTGAAATTGCACCCTTACTCGCTCAATTAGCGATTATCTTGTTTGTTGTCACCTTCCTTGATTGACAATCAAAACGCGCCGATGCGTTAACTCGACGATCTCGGGTATCGACTTATTACAAATGAGGTAAGTGTAAGGCGTGGCTAATATCGCCAAGTCAACCAATCAAAATTCGCGATATGTTATCGAGGGGGCAGTTTTCCGATAATCTGTCGATGACAATTAGTGCTTGCCCATTCAGTTGTAAACAAACTTTGATTATCGAGTTTATCTTCGCAATTCTACAATTTAACAAGATTTAATGGATGATGATCAACTAGCATAACAGCCTACACTGAGAATATCGGATCGACCGTGGGCCACCGCTTCGATAAGATTCTGTACATTCCAGAAAATCGGTATTTCGCACTCGTAGGTTGTTTCGCCCCATTATGTTTTGCGGTTTACCTTATATTCATCTATATTGCACTTCTAATGGTTTTCTTATACGCAAAATAACCGCGATATGGTTGCACAGGCATTATTTTGCATCATTTACCAGACTAAAAGAAAATTTTTAAAAAAGGGAAGGAACTTGGCAATTGCTAAACTGTGAACAGGTTACAGGAGAATTAAAAAAAAAAAAAAAATAAAAATAACAGAAAGTTAGAGATAAAGTTTGAACAAATTGGTTGGTGAGAATTGTTTTGAACAAAGGATGTCTTGTTTCCTACAATAATTATCCTTTATGAACTTTGCTATTTAACTTTTTTGCTTTTGTAAAGAAATAAAATGATAAATATAAGACCTAGAGAACAAGCTACTGTCTTTGTTTAAAGACTCAAGTTGAAGAGACACTGCAAAAAAATCTCACTCCTAAAAGTTGAGGTTAAATCACTTCGCGCGAAAAATACCCGCGAAAACTCCTCATTTAAAGGTCGTCGCGCGCAATCTCACTCTTTGAAATTTCCAAAAGTTGACAGGTATGAGCCCGAACTGTTGTATAAACGGGAAATATGAAAAAATGATGTGTGTGTTTGGGGTGTCCAATTTTGGTACTAGTGCATGGGCGGGGGGTGTTACAAGCGGGGGGGGGGGGGGTAAACGTGGACCGATTCAGATTTCGAAATTTCCGGAGCCCTGCTGACCGACATTATAGGATGAATGATTTAGCTCCATTGGGTAGTTCACATATACTGACCGACATTATAGGATGAATGATTTAGCTCAACTGGGTAGTTCACGTATACTGACCGACATTATAGGATGAACGATTTAGCTCCATTGGGTAGTTTGCGTATACTGACCGACATTATAGGATGAATTAGCTCCACCAGGTAGTTCGCGTATACTGACCGACATTATATGATGAATGATTTAGCTCAACCGGGTAGTTCGTGTATACTGACCGACATTATAGGATGAATGATTTAACTCCATCGGGTAGTTCGCGTATACTGACCGACATTATAGGATGAATGATTTAGCTTCACCGGGTAGTTCACATATACTAACCGACATTATAGGATGAATGATTTAGCTTCACCGGGTAGTTCACGCATACTGACCAATATTATAGGAGGAATGATTTTTTTTTAATTGGTAATAACATTTAATTTCAACACACAAAATATAAATAAATTCTATTATTGGAAAAAGATTTAGGAATCTGGAGCATTCCCCCTTAAAGGGTGAAATGTTCCGTAATAAAACTTGCTTACTTTCAAGGAGTTTTTTTTTTTTCAAAATGCCAACTTTGTCAACTAAAATTTCCTATTAGACCTGATTACATAAATTTCATCTTATTTTTTTAAAAAAAAATCCTATAGATAGGTTGTTAGGATGCTCATAACAATACATACAATCGTATTGTCTGACCAATAAAAAAATCAACACGAAGCATTACCGAGTAGGCCTAATTGATGTATGAACAGAATGATATTGATGGAAAATGACAAACTGTTGATCAGCAACAATTTCACATTTTCTCTCAATGTTATCCATTTTTTTAACATTTATAAATTTAACGAAAACTAAATTCGATATAACGCCTGTATGCATCCATCATACGCCGTTTACTCTGTGTTGGGTGTCCCATAATTTACGGGGAGGAAATGATGTGAGTGTATATACATTTCTTTTGATTCTTTTAAAACTACAGCAATCTTGAAAACAATTTCAAGAAAATATATATGATAATTAAATGATAATGTTAGCTGTGTTTCCTCTTAAGTGCATAGTTTGATAAAGGTTATTTAACATTCAATTAATGGCAAGCAGTATCAAAACTCTACCTCTTCCAGAATCGTGCTAAAACCATTAATTGCACATTCTTTCTTAACAATCAAGTTAAAAAACTCAATTTCGATTAACTTGTTTATCCAATATTAATTCAGAATCAGGTTTTGCACAGCAAGTTAAATGAATATGTACATTTCCGAACATTACACACTTGTCAAGACAGTTACTTTTCATAAGCATTGATCATGCTTTTTCAGCTCATGAACACACATTCTTTTGGATAATGTGTCGCCTATTCAGAAAAAATGCAGTATGAAGATTTGCTAGCACTTAAAACCCTACATTGTACAAAATTCTTGATGTATAAAGACACTCAGGTTGCTTGTAGCATTGGTTAAATAAACATCGTGCACTGATTTCACCCATTTTCGCAAACAGTGGCTTGCAGCCTTGGTATTGGCCCCAACATAAAAAAACAAGAGGGCCAAGATGGCCCTAGATCGCTCACCTGAATTCATAGTTGAGGTACTGGCATGACCATGAAATCAATCTTATAACATTAGAAGAATATAAAAGAAAGACAATGGCAATTTTGCCAAATTCAAAGGCATAAAACTAGGGACTTTCTGTTCTGAAACAATTTGGAAAGGGCTTAAACCTTGGCTGGGAAAGGGCTTTATCTTTACCAAGACAGAAAAGAAATAGACTGTTCAATTTTGAAATAGCGTGGCAAGATGAGAAAATGCTGATTATCAGCCTTTTCTTCATTTGACTCAATAATTCCCCAAGCCTTTTTTAATAGGGACATCATAGGAAAGGGTTAAGACATTAAGATTAAATGTAGCTCTATCCTTCATCAGACAAGAGGACCATGATGGTCCTAAATCGCTCACCTGAATCAAGATGGCAACTGGCAAGAGTGATAATGGCAATTTTGTCAAATTCAAAGGCATGAAACTTATAAGGACTTTCTGTTTGGAAACAATTAAGTGTAATGATTTTGTTCCAATCAATCCTGTAAAGTTGAGTATGAATAAGCATAACGGTTGAGTTTTTTTTTCGATAATTATTTCATTATTTTGCAATATACAACATAGGGCTTATTTTCAAAGCATACTGATCTGTTAAAATTGATTATTTATGATATTATAAGCAAGATTTGGTATGTGATTTGAAAGTATATAGTAAATGAGGACAAACCATCTGATAAGCTAGGCTTATAATCCCTTCTTATTTGTTTACATAAGATAAAAATGGGGCCAGCCAGAGATATTGATAACAGAAATAGATAAGAGAAATAGTAAAAGCTTTCCAAATTTATTACTTATATCAAAACCCGATGTAGAATGTATTAATTTTTTCAAGCAGATGATTGTAATGATCACCAACAACATAGTGTTTCATGAATATTGAAACAAAATATTGCTTTTTGAAAAGCAATTATCTCCTCTTATCTTCAGCTTCTTGTATTCTGGAAGCCATTCATGAAATTAGGTCTTACACAAAATTTCAAGGTTCTAGGCCAAACAGTTTAGAAGAAAACTAAGTATCTCCATTACAACCCACAGTACAGTATAATTTTTAACGCACGGAATTTCCCTTACCCTGCCATACCAAAATACTTTTTAAGGAAATAAAAATTACAAGATACAATTTTGAAACGAGTCACTCAAGGAACTTTCCAGCCAGGTTTCTTTCAAATTGGCCCAATGGTTGATTTTTAAAGAATTTTCTTATGATTTCTCTTTTCCGATAAGCCTCTTCCTCCCCGACACGCCCACATTTTTTGACAAAGGTAAAAATTTGTGAACAAACTTTGAGAAGAGAGACGCAAGGAACATTCCTTCCAAGTTTGATTAAAATTGGCCATATGGTTGATTTTTAAAGAATTTTCTTGTGATTTCTTAAAGTCCGATAAGCCCCTTCCTCCCTGCCACGGCCATATTTTTTGACAAATGTAAACAATTGTGAATGAATTCGAAAATAGTGACTCAAGACACATTCCTACCAAGTCTGCTTCAATTGGGCCCAATGGTTGATTTTTAAAGAATTTTCTTCTGATTTATCTAAGTCTGATAAGCCCCTTTCTCCCTGCCACTGCCACATTTTTTGACAAATGTAAAAATTTGTGAACAAATTTTGAAAAGAGTGACTTAAGGAACATTCCTGAAAAGTCTGGTTCAATTGGGCCCTATGGTTGATTTTTAAAGAATTTTCTTATGATTTCTCTTAGTCTGATAAGCCCCTTTCTCCCTGCCACGGCCATATTTTTTGACAAATGTAAACAAGTGTGTATAAATTCGAAAACAGTGACTCAAGGCACATAATAATTCCTACCAAGTCTGCTTCACTTGGGCCCAATGGTTGATTTTTAAAGAATTTTCTTCTGATTTCTCTAAGTCCAATAAGCCCCCTTTCTCCCTGCCACGGCCACATTTTTTGACAAATGTAACAATTCATGAACAGATTTTGTAAAGAGTGACTAAAGGAACATTCCTGCAAAGTCTGGGTCAATTGGGCCCTATGGTTGTTTTTTAAAGAATTTTCTTATGCTTTCTCTAAGCCGATAAGCCCCTTTCTCCCTGCCACGGCCACATTTTTTGACAAATCTAAAAATTTGTGAATAAATTTTGAGAAGAGTGACTCAAGGCACATTCCTGCCAAGTTTGGTTCAAATTGGCCTAATGGTTGATTTTTAAAGATTTTTTTTTGTGTTTTCTCTTAGTCTGATAAGCCCCGCCCTGCCACGCCCACATTTTTTGACGAATCAAAAATTCGCGAACAAGTTTTGAGAAGGGTCATCCAAGGAACATTCCTGCCAAGTTTGGTAAAAATTGGCCCATTGATATAGGAGGAGAAGATGTTTAAAGAAATTGTGAACGGACGGACGGGCAGACGGACGGACAGACGGACGGACGACGGACAAAAAGCGACCACAATAGCTCACCTTGAGCACTTCGTGCTCAGGTGAGCTAATAAGAGCTCCATTATCAGATAAGGCAGCCCTTTATTTATTTTGGACGGTCTATTATTGACTTTAGACAGTCTAACTATTTACTTAACCCATTCCCAAACAGGACCTGGTTTTGACGTCCCTTGTAGATATGGCTTTGGAAAACATTGAGACAAAAGAAGAAACTGCTGATAACCAGCAGTTTCTCCTTTTGTCTCAATATTTTCTATGCCATATTTTACACGAATCATATCTTTGATAACACCCGTTTTGTCATTTTTTACAGTTTTTGAAGTGGATCAACCTAAAATTTTGTCGTTTGGGAAAGGGTTAAGCAATGATTGCTGATAAGCTGATACCTGGTCAAAATAAATTTGTCTGAATTCCTCACTTGAGAATTCCCAAACCCACAACATAGGGCTTCTTTGCTTGTAAAGTGATGGTTTGAACAAATTTCACAATGATTGAGCAAATATTGTAATAAATTCTTACAGCAAAAACAAGATTTGACCCACTGACCCAGTTTTTGACCTTGCATGACCCAAGTTTTCAATGACCTACAGAGTAAAGACATCATCAAAATAAACGTCCTGAGCAATTTTCAAAATAATTGAGCCAAAATTGGAACTTCCACAGCAAAAAGAAGGGATTCATTACCTTTGACCTTGACTAATAAATGGAATTCTTGATATTTGACCTTGTGTCCTAGTTTTTGACCTTGCATGACAAACTTTTTACATGACCTTTATATCATTCTTAGCAATTTTCATAATAATTTGGCCAAAAATGGGCACTTCTGAGCAAAAAGAAGGATTTTATCAAACAGACCTAGTGACCTCATTTTTGACCTCACATGACCCGATTTTTAAAGGAACCTAGATATCCACCAAAAATACATTCTGAGCAATTTTCACAAGATTTGAGCCAAAGGTAGCACTTTTAGAGCAAAAAGAAGGATTTTAAATCATTTGACCTAGTGACCTACATTTTGACCTGCCATGACCTACTTTTTAAAATGACCTAGATATCATCAAGACAAAGATTCTGGTCAACTTTCACAATGATTGAGCCAATACTGTGACTCCTAGAGCAAAAATAAGATTTGACCTAGTGACCTACTTTTTGAGCCCATTCTGACCCCGATCCCAATTCTTTGAAGTATTTTGAAAAAGGATGACCCAAGGATCATATCTGTGAAATTTCATCCAATTCTGCCCAGCACTTTAGGAGGAGAAGATTTTTTTATGATTGTGAACGGACGGACGGACGGACGGACGGACGGACGGACGGACAGACAGACGCCGGACAACAGACCGATCACAATAGCTCACCTTGAGCACTTCGTGCTCAGGTGAGCTAAAAAACAAAAAAAAAAAAACAACAACAAAAAACAACAAAAAAAAACAAGAAAAAAAAATGGACTCAGTGTAGAACCACGTCCTCGTCGTTGAGTCTGGAAACATTTGTTGTAAATGGCTGAGAGTTCTACTGCATTTACCATAGCATCCTCTCACCTGGAACAAATATATATAAAAAAGTTATGCTGAAAGCTTTGAACAAAGTTCTACATTGAATGCAAATTTCAACCCTTGTCATCCTTAATTCATTTTGCAGAATTCTGAAAAAAATCTCATTTAACCCATTACCACACAATGACTTTATGACTTTATTTAAAATAATGACATTGATAAACATCACGCAAAATGAAGAAAATGCTTCCCATAATGCTTCCAAAAAACAATCAATTTTTAAAAATTTCATTCAATTGAAATTGTCGTCTGCAACATCTCTGAATTTGGACAAGTCTAAAATTTTGTCGTTTGGTAATAGGTTAAACGATTTTGGGAAGTAAAGATCTATGGATGTTTCCTGTCAGTTTTCTGTTTTAAAACTATATCGTCCATAGTCCAAAATGGGGGTCTTTAAATAGCCACAGAATGAAAAAATCGAAACTGCTGAAAAAGAAGGAATTATGGCTAAACCCTTTTTATTGTTTGCCATTTGGGAATGAATAATATCAATGTCTTTTGTTCTCAATTTCACACCTCATTCTTATCAATAAAAGTAAATGATGCGAAAATCAATACCAAACAATATTATACAATAATAAAGAAGTTACCTCCCTTTGTTGAGATTCACCTGTGTTGTTCGTCGCATTTAACTCCTAATGAAACCTGAAATAAAATAATCAAAACTTGAATAGAGGTTAAAATACAATATTTTCTTCATAAACAACATCTTATATCGTCTTATTTTTGAGCCGCGGTACGGCTTACATGCGCACCTGTTGGGCTTCATATAGGGTGTAAAAATGCCTAAAACATCATCAAAATAACAAAAAAAATGATATTTAACTTGTCTATTGCTTAGATTATATATTTCTTCATGTATTTCGATAAAAAAAATATGGAATTAAGGTCTCAGTATATGTACGGCGGTACTTAAATCCGTACGGCTTTAGTTTTACCTGTACGGCTGTGATTTTGCTGTGCGGCTTGTTTTAGTATGACCGAATTGAACTGATACTGATTAATTTTCGTGTGCAAAGTCCGTTAGTTAAGTGTCTTAACAAAACATTGCCGAAGTGGGGTCATTACATATGCAGATGTACCGGGTTAATCTCGCTGGATAATAGTTCACAAACAAAATAGTCCTACAGACATTTACAATCTGTAATTAATGTTACGAAATGGAATAGTACGACTTACTGCATCATTTTCCAAAATAATTAATCAGAACCGAGAAACCATATCTCCATTATGACAATATTGTCTATAAATTGGACGATATGCATTGTTTTGTAAATGTAGACGAACTGGTAAAATTAAGGTACGAAATTTCTAGGGTACGAATCATTTTCGGTAAACCGGAAGCTGTTTTTCGGTTCGGTGCAGAACTTCGGCTGTTCGGTACCGAACACGTTTTCAAATAAAAACAGCCTAATATGGTTTGTTTTGTGATCTGTTAAGTTTCCTTCTCAAAAGGAATATGTTTAAGATGAGTTCTGCATCGAGAGAACACCGTTATACGTCAAAATAACAATATAATCGCTATATTACGCAGTTTCGAAACTGCTCAAAATGAGTTCCGTAACATCTGTGCAGTCTTAAGACTGCATAGTTTCAAGATTGCTTACGACATATATACTCAAGAAAATAAAATGCTAAAAAAGATCCATATTGTGTATGTTTGCAGCACACCTTAGACTATTCGTTAAACGATTATTATTACGTTCTATCATTATGTCAAAAGAAAAACCGATCATATGGTCACAAACAGTGTGTCCATGTTTTGTCTTGATTTATCAATAATTGTAGATGCTAGAGTCAAAACAAAGTAAAAAGCGGCTGTTTTTGACATTCTATGGTTGCTAACTCCGCACTTTCTGGTCCGATCAGGCTCAAAATCAAACTTGAAATCGGATAACTCATGACCATACTTGTTTTAAACCAAGTTTGGTCAAGATTGACCTTAGATTGAGTAATATTTGTACCCTTAGATCGTGTAAATTTTGAGGACGCTAGAGTGGTAACACCAAATTGTGAACAAAAGGGCAGACAGACAGATGGACAACGGGCAGTGAGTGACCGCAATACTTCACTATGAGCACTTCATGCTCAGGTGAGCAGTTCGTTTGCAACAAAATAAAGTTCACAAAGTTGAGGTTCTTAACATGATTTCCCACACAGGTCACATTTAGGGCTGAACAGAGTACAATTTTTTTCCTGGGTACCCATTTAACCCTTTCCCAAACAAGACCTGGTTTTGACGTCTCAAATAGAAAATGCTTGGGAAACATTAAAACAAAAGAAGAAACTGCTGATGACCAGCAGTTTCTCCTTTTATCTCAATATTTTCTATTTTCCATTTTGTCATTTGTGGCAGTTTTTGAAGTAGATCACTAAAGAATTTCGTCGTTTGGGAAAGGGTTAACCCATTACCACACAGTGACTCTTTTTGACTCCCCTATAGCAGAGGACTTGGGAAAACATTGTGGAAAATCAAGAAATTGATAGTGACAAGCAATTTCTTCATTTCCCACAGTGTTTTCTACACCAAATACAACAAAAAATTTAACTTCAATTCATTTGAAATTGTCGTCTGTAACGTCTTTGAATTTGGATCAACCTTAAACTTTCTTGTTTCGGAAAGGGTTGACAAATATCTGCAGGTACCCGGTGACCAGCACAATTCGACAATTTATCAACCCTTTCCCAAACAAGACCTGGTTTTGACATCCCTGATAGGAAAGGCTTGAGAAAACATTGAAACAAAAGTAGAAACTGCTGATAACCAGCAGTTTCTCCCTTTGTTTCAATATTTTCTGTGCCAAATTTTACACAAATCCTATCTTTAATAACATCCATTTTGTCTTTTATGGCAGTTTTTGAAGTGAATCGCTCTAAAATTTTGTCGTTTGGGAAAAGGTTTTAGATACTTCATTCCAAAAACGTACAGGATAGGAGTATTCCACCATTAACCCTTTCCCAAACGGCAAATGTTTAGGATGATCCACTTAAAAACTGCCACGAATGACAAAATGGAAGTTATTAATGGTAGAATTTGTGTAAAATATGACACAGAAAATATTGAGACAAAAGGAGAAACTGCTGGTTATCAGCAGTTTCTTCTTTTGTCTCAATGTTTTCCCAAGCCTATTCCACCAGGGACGTAAAAACCATTTCTAGTTTGGGAAAGGGTTAAGCACATGCACAGTCAAATCGCCTGTATGTTCATATTGGTGGATTTTTCCTTCCAAATCAGCATACCATATTTAATGTGATCACTGCCAACATGGTTTAATTGTATTTTCCGCAAATGCATAAGTTTTGACACTAAGTATTAATGCAAGTTGAAAGCCCAAAGTAATCAACCGGCAACAGGTAATAAAATTGTACCTGCAGGTACTCATTTGGAGTCATTTCAACTGAGAGGACCAGGCGAAATATTTTCCACAAATGCCACAATTATAAGGCTGCTCACATGTATATATATTCTTAACTGAACTGTCAAGTCAGAACTAGAAGTGAAACACTTTCCGCAAATGTCACAAATATATGGCCAACCAGTATGTGTATATTTGTTTCCACAAATGTCAAATTCAAATAGTTTCTCGCCAGTAAGCATTCTTTAGTGGGTTGTTAACTGAGAAGCCCTTTCCACAAATGTCACGACTGTATGCCATGTCATCAAAGTGTTTTTATTTCTGATTCATCACGCGACCAGGGTAAAGTATTAAACCCTTCTCAGAAATGTCAGTTTTAGAAGATCTATTTGTTTTTTCACGAGAGTGGATATTTTTGTGAGTCTTTAAAGTACATGACTGCGCAAAGCATTTTCCACAAATGTCACACTTAAATGGCTTCTCACCAGAATGTACTCTGGAGTGGGCTGTTAAGTGGCTTTTTATTTTGAAACACATCTTACAAACTTCACATTCATATGGCCTTTCTTCAGAGTGAATTCGTTTGTGTTGCTTCAGATGTGAAGATTGTGTGTAGGCTTTTCCACAAATGTCGCATTTGTAAGGCCTCTCACCAGTATGTGTTCTTATATGAGCGGCCATTTGAGAATTACAAGTAAATCCTATTCCGCATATCCAACATTTCGATGGCTTCTCACCAGTATGTGTTAATTTGTGGCGTTGTAATGAACACAATTGTGAAAAGCATTTTCCACAAATGTCACATGTATATGGTTTCTCACCAGTATGTACTCTTGAGTGAACCTTTAATTGAGAAGCAATTGTAAAACATTTTCCACAAATGTCACATTTATATGGCTTCTCACCATTATGTATTTTTGAATGACTCATTAAGAGAGAAGCAAATGCAAAGCCCTTTCCACAAATGTCACAATTATACGGCATGTCATCTGAGTCTTTTTGTATCTGATTTATCGAACTATCTGGGTTAAGTGTTAATCCCTTCTCAGAAAGGTCAGTTTTAAAAGATCTATATGTTTTTTCACCAGCATGTATTTTTTTGTGAGTTTTTAAAGTACTAGACTGTGCAAAGCGTTTTCCACAAATGTCACATTTATATGGCTTCTCACCAGAATGTACTCTGGAGTGAGCCGTTAAGTGGCTTTTCACTTTAAAACCCATCTCACAAATTTTACATTTATATGGCCTCTCTTCAGAGTGAAATCGTTTATGTCGTGTCATTTCTGAAGATTGTGCGAAGGCTTTTCCACAAATGTCACAATTATAAGGCTTCTCACCAGAATGTGTTCTTATATGAGCTGTCAAATCAGATTTACCATTAAATCCCATTCCACATATCGAACATTTATGTGGCTTCTCACCAGTATGTGTTAATTTGTGGCGCTGTAAGGCAGAAGAATGTGAGAAGCATTTTCCACAAATGTCACATTTATATGGTTTCTCATCAGTATGTTTTCTTGAGTGAGTTTTTAATTGAGAAGCAATTGTAAAATACTTTCCACAAATGTCACATTTATATGGCCTCTCACCACTATGCATTTTTGAATGACTCATTAAGTGAGAAGCAAATGCAAAGCCCTTTCCACAAATGTCACAATTATATGGCATGTCATCTGAGTCTTTTTGTGTTTGATTTATCGAACTATCAGGGTTGAGTGTTAAACCCGTCTCAGAAAGGTCAGTTTTAATAGATCTATATGTTTTTTCACCAGCATGTATTTTTTTGTGAGTTTTTAAAGTACTAGACTGTGCAAAGCGTTTTCCACAAATGTCACATTTATATGGTTTCTCACCAGAATGTACTCTGGAGTGAGCCGTTAAGTGGCTTTTCACTTTAAAACCCATCTCACAAATTTTACATTTATATGGCCTCTCTTCAGAGTGAAATCGTTTATGTCGTGTCATTTCTGAAGATTGTGCGAAGGTTTTTCCACAAATGTCGCATTTGTAAGGCCTTTCACCAGTATGTGTTCTTATATGAGCTGCCATTTGAGAATTACAAGTAAATCCTAATCCACATATCCAGCATTTATAAGGCTTCTCACCAGTATGTGTTAATTTGTGGGGCTGTAAGGCAGAAGACTGTGAGAAGCATTTTCCACAAATGTCACATGTATATGGTTTCTCACCAGTATGTATTCTTGAGTGAACCTTTAATTGAGAAGCAATTGTAAAGCATTTTCCACAAATGTCACATTTATATGGCTTCTCATCATTATGTATTTTTGAATGGCTCATTAAGAGAGAATCAAATGCAAAGCCCTTTCCACAAATGTCACAATTATACGGCATGTCATCTAAGTCTTTTTGTGTCTGATTTATCAAACTACCAGGGTTAAGTGTTAAACCCTTCTCAGAAATGTCAGCTTTAGAAGATCTGTATGTTTTTTCACCAGCATGTATTCTTTTGTGAGTTTTTAAAGTACAAGACTGTGCAAAGTGTTTTCCACAAATGTCACATTTATATGGCTTCTCACCAGAATGTATTCTGGAGTGAGCCATTAAGTGGCTTTTCACTTTAAAACCCATCTCACAAATTTCACATTTATATGGCCTCTCTTCAGAGTGAAATCGTTTATGTCGTGTCATTTCTGAAGATTGTGCGAAGGTTTTTCCACAAATGTCGCAAACATATGGCTTCTCACCAGAATGTGTTCTTATATGAGCTGTCAAATCAGATTTACCATTAAATCCCATTCCACATATCGAACATTTATGTGGCTTCTCACCAGTATGTGTTAATTTGTGGCGCTGTAAGGCAGAAGACTGTGAGAAACATTTTCCACAAATGTCACATGTATATGGTTTCTCACCAGTATGTTTTCTTGAGTGAGTCTTTAATAGAGAAACATTTGTAAAATACTTTCCACAAATGTCACATTTATATGGCCTCTCATCAACATATTTTTGATCCTGATCCATCAAAACAGTCAGTTGTGTTATGCCCTCTTTAGAAACATCAGTTTTATGTGTATTTTGACCTATGTGTACTTTTATGTGATTGCTTAAAGTAGAAGAGTCAGCAAAGCATTTTCCACAAATGTCACACTTATACACAATATACAGCTTCTCACTAGTATGCTTTCTTGAATGAGTCCTTAAAAGAGAGGCATCTGTAAAACCCTTTCCACAAATTTCACATTTATATGCATTCTCATCTGTATGTTTTCTTGAGTGAATTGTTAATGAAGGGGCACATATAAAACATTGTCCACAAATGTCACATTTATAAGGCTTCTCACCTGTATGTTTTCTACAATGAATTGTTAAAGCTGAAGCATTTACAAAACACTTTCCACAAATGTCACATTCATGTAGACTCCTACATGCCTTTGTTGTATGAGCTTTTACATCTTTCAGTCTTTTAAAGCTCTTTCCACAAATTCCACAAATATATGGTTTCTCACTAGAATGTATTTTAGAGTGTTTTCTTAATTTAGTAGCACAGGTGAAACATTTTCCACAAATGTCGCACTTATATTGCTCTTTTCCAGAGTGTCGTCGTTTGTGACGTTTCAATTGAAAAGACAGCGCAAAAAACTTTCCACAAATGTCACATTCATATGGCTTCTCACAAGAGTGTACTCGTTTGTGCAAAGTCAAAGTATTTGACCAGGTGAAACACATTCCACAAATGTCACACTTATATGGCTTTTCTCCAGAGTGCAGTCGTTTGTGACGTTTCAATTGAGAAGACAGGGCGCAACTCTTTCCACAAATTTCACATTTATATGGCTTCTCGCCAGAGTGCACCCGTTTGTGGCATATCAAATTAGAAGACTGAGTAAAATCCTTTCCACAAATGTCACATTTATATGGCTTCTCACCAGAGTGTAGACGATTGTGATATATTAAGCTACTACGATGGGGGAAACATTTTCCACACATGTCACATTTATATGGTTTCTCGCCAGAGTGCAGTTGTTTGTGTTTAACCAAACTACTATACCGTGAGAAATACTTTCCACAGATGCCACATTTGTATGGCTTTTCACTTAAATGAACACTTTCATGGGCCTTTAATCTAGAACAACAAGAAAATTCCTTTCCGCAAATGCCACATTTATATGGCATTTCACCTGAGTGAATGCGTTTGTGAATTATCAATTGAGAAGATGTGGTTAAACACTTTCCACAAATGTCACATTTATATGGTGTTACACCAGAGTGCACCCGTTTGTGAATCATCAAATGAGAAGGACTAATAAAGCACTTTTCACAAACATCACATTTATACGGCCTCTTCCTGGTGTTCCCCCTACTTGTATGACATGTTGAGATTTTAACCTTAGTAAATTCCTGTTCTTTCATGTTACATATATATGGGGCCTGTCCCTCTTCAGATGGTATTGGTTCAGGATGCTTCAACACAATAGTCTGCATACTTTCAATTCTATTAATGCTAAACTCATCAGGCTCGTCACTAGTTTCAAATGAAGTAACATGCTTAAAATCTATGTCATGATGATGTAAATCTAGATTTATGTCATGATTATGAGAGTTCAGTTCCGTATTTTCACTATTGATTGATGCTTCTACACAGCTCTGTTCCATATTTTCACATCTGATTGACGCTTCTATAGTGTTCTGTTCCATATTTTCATGATTGATTGATGCTTCTACATAACTCTGTTCCGTATTTTCACTATTGATTGTTGCTTCTTCAAAGTTCCGTTCCATATTTTCACATTTGATTGATGCTTCTACAGAAATCTGTTCCATATTTTCACAATTGATTGATGCTTCTATAGTGTTCTGTTCCATATTTTCACATTTAATTGAGGGTTCTACAGAATTCTGTTCCAAATTTTCACTATTGATTGATGTCTCTACAGAATTCTGTTCGGTATTTTCACAATTGATTGATGCTTCTATACAGCTCTGTCCCATATTTTCACTATTGATGGATGCTTCTACAAAATTCTGCTTCATATTGTCACTATTGATTGATGTTTCTACAGCATTCTGTTCCATAATTTCACATTTGATTGATGCTTCTACACAGTTCTGTTCCATATTTTCACATTTAATTGATGCTTCAACAGGGTTCTGTTCCATATTTTGACAATTGATCAATGCTTCTATAGTGTTCTGTTCCATATCTTCATTTAATTGATGCCTCTACAGAGATCTGTTCCATATTTTCACATTTGATTAATGCTTCTACTGAATCCCTTTCACATGATAAATCTGTATCGCCATCCATGATTATGAGTGAATTCAAGGTTGAGTTAACCACTGGTCATCCATGTAACTTGCCTAATCATTCAACATCGGGACATGCAGTTGTCATCCAGTCTTTAGATACGTAGAAGGACTTCTTCATTTTCAGCATCATCCTATAAAGATAAAGAAAAGTATATGTAACATGTATAGATCTGTGCTCATTAAAAGACAATTTTACTTAAACCCTTTCTTTCCCAAACGGCTACATCCTTGGGTATCTAATTCAAAAGCTGCTGCAAACCACAAAAGTAATGTTGATAAAGATGGTATTTGTTTGAAAGAGCATGGAAAATATTTAGGCAAAAGGAGAAAATGCTGATTATAATAGTGCCTAAGATATTGACTCTAAGTGAAGATGCGACGTGACGCAAAGCCAATGCTGACAGTAGGGCACTGACATTAGCTCCCAAAACATAAAGCCCGACTCGTTAAAAAGGCCTGTGAAATGTGGTATATGATTAACATTAGTTTAAGGATTTAACCCATTAACAGACGACAAAATGTTGGACTGTTCCAATTTGAAAACTGTTGCAGACGACATTTTCAAGTTGATGAAAATTTAAAAATCTGCACATTTTGGGTTAGAAAACATTGTGGAAAATGAAGAAATTGCTTGTCACAAGCAATTTCTTAATTTTTCACGATGTTTTCCCAAGCATTTTCTTGTAAGGGAGTCAGAAGGCGTCACTGAGCAGTAATGGGTTAATATTCACTGCTAAAATTGCTTCAAACAAGGTGTTATTTCTATTTTTCCATATTTTATACATGGGACATCCATAGTTTGACCTACATTCATAATGATATAATCATGGAAGCAAAGATTCTGATACAAAATCAGGAAATTTCTTCAGGATAGCAATGAAAAGTATCCTCTATAGCACACAAAAGTTTTAAAGATTTGATCCAATGACATAGTTTATGATCAGATGCATACTGTCTAAGAAATGATGCAAACAAAGATTATGAGAAAGTTTCAAGAGAGCAGGGCTGAAAATGTAGCCTCTATAATGAACACAAGGTATTTTTAAGATTTGAGTTAGCAGCGGTTTTACTCATAAATTTGGGAATGAGTCTGAAACCAGGCACATACAGAAAATGTTGGGTTTTTTTTTTTGTTTTTTTTTTAATAAAATTTGGAAATATTTTTATCACCGACTGCAACAAAAAAATGAATGATGAGTATACAGTCAATTGACCAAACGCTGACTGTCAATCAAAACATTGATTAGCTAATGGACGATCAGAAAAATGTCATGCCCCAATTGTCCTTCGTTGCACATGTTATAATACGTTCAAAGTTAAACGAGAATGATTTACGGTTGTTTTGGATAATTTTTAGGTAGAACTACTACCTTTACCTACGTAAAATTAAAGCAAGACAACCGTATCTATTCTCGTTTAATTGTGAATCTGTTATATTGTATCGATTTATCGACTGACAATATAAACAATCGACATGCCAATGGCAAAGAATTTTGTGCTAACAATAGACTAGGTTTACCGTTATGTTTTGATAAACCGTCGGTGTTGTTATAAAATCTCGTAACTACGGCTTGAATCAAGCCATAGAAATACGAGATTTTATAACAACATCTACGAAATACTATTTTGTTTGTCCAAATTTACGTCACGATTAACTGGATAAAATCGTTCCCTATTAACGATCACATCCCCATTGTTTATCTTAAATTCTATGTTGGGCGGAGAGATCTGTCGATTGGCATTTGGTCAATTCTCTCAATGACTAACTTCATGGGACTTACGAGAAAAATTTGATGAATAGAATGTTCGACAAAGAGATATTTATAATACATCTGAGTTTGCACTTGATAGTGATACTTGTGTCTCAGTTTGACATTGTCATTCTGCGGAAAGTTGACTTGCTCATCAACATTGATCACAGACTTTGTCATTTTGGAACATTTATAATGGACACTTGATTTATTCCTTCACCACAATATAGAAACAAACAATACATTCTATCAATTACTAGTTGCTCACATGTAAACCCATTTGCTGTTTGACTCCCTGAATATGAAAAATGCCATTTTTCGCAAGTTTACATTCGTTATACTCGTCAGTCGTGTAATTACAAATTATGAGAGGCCAAGAATTCTTTTTGTGTAGGATAGAAGATTTGGTGCTATCTACTTCAGTAGCCTTGAAACTCGGTAGTCTAACTTCTATGAATGCTGAAGATCGTGTATAAATACATATTAGTTGAATTTGTGACCAGTTTACAAATTGGGCCTATCGGTTTATTCAATCAATCTCTTAACCCATTACTGCAAAGTGACGCCTTTTGACTCCCTCTCAAGAAAAGACTTGGGAAAACATCGTGGAAAATAAAGAAATTGCTTGTCACAAGCAACTTCTTCATTTTCCATGATGTATTCTAACCCAAATTGTAAAGATTTTTAAAATTTTTTCAACTTGGAATTGTCGTCTGCAACACCTTTCAATTTGGAACAGCTTAAAATTGTGTCGTCTGGTAATGGTTTAATTGTGGTAAATGTGTTTTAAACAAAAGAAAAATTTCCAATGGGGGGGGGGGGGGGGGGGGACACGATACCCAGGGCCGGGGGAGGACAGGTTACCCAGGGGACACGTTACCCTGGGACACCGACAGACTCCTTGATTGGGAAAGTTAGTGTGACTGTCTAACCCTGAAGACGGAAGTAGGGGAATCACAATAGCTCATAATTTTGAAATGAGCTGTGCACACTCAAAGCTGACTGCTTTCACTCTTTCCAACCAAACAATTTCATTGAGGAGTGACACTACCTTAGTCCCATCTTCGCTAGCCAAGGTTGAACCCACCTACGTTTGTATTCACCCTTGGCGGATTTAGTCCGATTTTCTTGAAATCGCGAAGTGCCGCCTAGCGGTTGTGTCCTACTGGTTGTTTACGTTATTTCGTCCATTATTGATGACGTCATTAATGTGCGTTGTCTTTTGCCTCATACGTCATTAGGATTAGGTAAAAGTTAGCTGCTTCTTTAGTCGAGTTGTCGAAAGTATAATAATTTGTCGATTAAAAATAGGGAATTCCTGTCTATTGCAGTGCAATTCTTACGAAAAATTGCCCATTTTTGCGTTTTTGAGTTGCAAATGCAATGCTTTTTCCGGCCCATTGTCATGAATCGGTTACTCATAACAAATGTATCAGTCGACAATCTGATTGGTTCCAGCGAGGTCTCGCTGTTGCGAGCCGATTTGGAATACGATCAATCTCTAAATTGATCGCTGTCCAATTTGGAATTCCGAAGTTGCGCGATCAATCTCGAGATTTTCCTTCGCTATTTTCCTAGTTCAAAAACAACTCAAAAATAATTTGATTGATTTGGTTTGACTTTATCTTCGTAGAAACGAGTTCTAATAGGAATAATTTGCAAACAAAAAGTTAAAACTCAGTCCTATGGCGCTTTCAGGATTTTTCTGAAGGGAGGGGGGGTCGAACATAGATCTATAGGCTACAAATAGGGAGGGGTTTCGTTTTCCAAGTAGATCTAGAATCTAGGCCTATCTATAGGTCTATTAATCCATTTTGACAGATTAATTATATGACTATGAAATAATCAGGTCCTAGACAGGGGTTCATTTGAACCAAACGAACGCCGAACTCTCTATGGATCTGCCACTGCAGCCTAATAAAAAGAAGTAGATCTAGATCTATTAAACAAGAGGGCCATTGGCCCTGAAGCGCTCACCTGACAGGCCCATAGGAAGCAATTTCATAATGGGGGGCTATAGACTCTATCCTAAATATTGGGGGGTGGGGGCTAATTGGGATTTCCCCAAAATTTTAAGTGTAAAATTAAGAAAAATTGGTATTTTTGGCCAACTTTGGAAGGGTTTAGCCCCCCTAGCCCCCCTGTTCCTACAGGCCTGCCTGACATAATAGCTTTCTGTATATGGTGTGTCTGAGCCTCCAAAATGATCACATTTTACTAAGATTTGTGGCCTGTATAAGATAATCATTCTGACAAATTTTCAGCTTGATTGGGCAAAAAAAATCCCCAAGACTGGACCCCATGACCTAGTTTAGGACCCCAGATGACCAAATTTTGAAATTGTCTGAGATTTTATCAAGATAATTATTCTGACTAGGCTGATTGGGCATAAAATGTGGCCTCTAGAGTGCACACAAGGTTTTTCTTAAATTTGACCTAGTGACCTAGTTTTTGACCCCAGATGACCCAATTTCAAACTTTTTGTACATTTCATCAAGACAATTATTATGAGCATATTTCAGGTTGATTGGGCAAAAAATGTGGCCTCTAGAGTGCACACAAGGTTTTACAAAGATTTGACCCTGTGACCTAGTTTTTGACCCCAGATGACCCAATTTCAAACTTGTCCGAGATTTTATCAAGACAATCATTCTGAGCAAATTTCAGGTTGATTGGGCAAAAAATGTGGCCTCTTGAGTGCACACAAGGTTTTTCTAAGATTTGACCCTGTGACCTTGTTTTTGACGCCAGATGACCCAATTTCAAACTTGTCCGAGATTTCATCAAGATAATCATTCTGATCAATTTTCAGGTTGATTGGGCAAAAAATGTGGCCTCTAGAGTGCACAAAAGGTTTTTTCTAAGATTTGACCCCGTGACCTAGTTTTTGACCCCAGATGACCCAATTTCAAACTTGTCTGAGATTTCATCAAGACAATCATTTTGAGCAAATTTCAGGTTGATTGGGCAAAAAATGTGGCCTCTAGAGTGCACACAAGGTTTCTCTAAGATTTGACCTAGTGACCTATTTTTTGACCCCAGATGACCCCATTTCAGGCTTGTCCGAGATTTCATCAAGTCAATCATTTTGAGCTAATTTCAGGTTGATTGGGCAAAAAATGTGGCCTCTAGAGTGCACACAATGTTTTTCTAAGATTTGACCCTGTGACCTAGTTTTTGACCCCAGATGACCCAATTTCAAACTTGTCCGAGATTTTATCAAGACAATCATTCTGAGCAAATTTCAGGTTGATTGGGCAAAAAATGTGGCCTCTAGAGTGCACACAAGGTTTTTCTAAGATTTGACCCTGTGACCTAGTTTTTGACCCCAGATGACCCAATTTCAAACTTGTACGAGATTTTATCAAGACAATCATTCTGATCAATTTTCAGGTTGATTGGGCAAAAAATGTGGCCTCTAGAGTGCACACAAGGTTATTTTAAGATTTGACCCAGTGGCCTAGTTTTTGACCCCAGATGACCCAATTTAAAACTGGTCCGAGATTTCATCAAGACAATCATTCTGAGCAAATTTCAGGTTGATTGGGCATAAAATGTGGCCTCTAGAGTGCACACAAGGTTTCTCTAGGATTTGACCCGGTGACCTACTTTTTGACCCCAGAGGACCCAATTTCAAACTTGTCCGAGATTTCATCAAGTCAATCATTTTGAGCTAATTTCAGGTTGATTGGGCAAAAAATGTGGCCTCCAGAGTGCACACAGGGTATTTCTAAGATTTAACCCCGTGACCTAGTTTTTGACCCCGGATGACCCAATTTCTAACTTGTCCGAGATTTCATCAAGACAATCATTCTGAGCAAATTTCAGGTTGATTGGGCAAAAAGTGTGGCCTCTAGAGTGCACACAAGGTTTTCCTAAGATTTGACCCTGTGACCTAGTTTTTGACCCCAGATGACCCAATTTCAATCTTGTCCAAGATTTGATCAAGACAATCATTCTGAGCAAATTTCATATTGATTGGGCAAAAAATGTGGCCTCTAGAGTGCACACAAGGTTTTTCTAAGATTTGACCCTGTGACCTAGTTTTTGACCCCAGATGACCCAATTTCAAACTTGTCCGAGATTTTATCAAGACAATCATTCTGATCAATTTTCAGGTTGATTGGGCAAAAAATGTGGCCTCTAGAGTGCACACAAGGTTTTTCTAAGATTTGACCCAGTGACCTAGTTTTTGACCCCAGATGACCCAATTTCAAACTTGTCTGAGATTTCATCAAGACAATCATTCTGATCAATTTTCAGGTTGATTGGGCAAAAAATGTGGCCTCTAGAGTGCACACAAGGTTTTTCTAAGATTTGACCCAGTGACCTAGTTTTTGACCCCAGATGACCCAATTTCAAACTTGTCCGAGATTTCATCAAGACAATCATTCTGAGCATATTTCAGGTTGATTGGGCTGAAAATGTGGCCTCTAGAGTGCACACAAGGTTTCTCTAGGATTTGACCCCGTGACCTACTTTTTGACCCCAGATGACCCAATTTCAAACTTGTCTGAGATTTCATCAAGACAATCATTCTGAGCTAATTTCAGGTTGATTGGGCAAAAAATGTGGCCTCTAGAGTGCACACAAGGTTTTTCTAAGATTTGACCCCGTGACCTAGTTTTTGACCCCAGATGACCCAATTTCAAACTTGTCCGAGATTACATCAAGACAAACATTCTGAGCAAATTTCAGGTTAATTGGGCAAAAAATGTGGCCTCAAGAGTGCACACAAGGTTTTTCTAAGATTTGACCCCGTGACCTAGTTTTTGACCCCAGATGACCCAATTTCGAACTTGTCCGAGATTTGATCAAGACAATCATTCTGATCAATTTTCAGGTTGATTGGGCAAAAAATGTGGCCTCTAGAGTGCACACAAGGTTTTTCTAAGATTTGACCCCGTGACCTACTTTTTGACCCCAGATGACCCAATTTCGAACTTGTCCGAGATTTGATCAAGACAATCATTCTGATCAATTTTCAGGTTGATTGGGCAAAAAATGTGGCCTCTAGAGTGCACACAAGGTTTTTCTAAGATTTGACCCCGTGACCTACTTTTTGACCCCAGATGACCCAATTTCAAACTTGTCTGAGATTTCATCAAGACAATCATTCTGAGCTAATTTCAGGTTGATTGGGCAAAAAATGTGGCCTCTAGAGTGCACACAAGGTTTTTCTAAGATTTGACCCCGTGACCTAGTTTTTGACCCCAGATGACCCAATTTCAAACTTGTCCGAGATTACATCAAGACAAACATTCTGAGCAAATTTCAGGTTAATTGGGCAAAAAATGTGGCCTCAAGAGTGCACACAAGGTTTTTCTAAGATTTGACCCCGTGACCTAGTTTTTGACCCCAGATGACCCAATTTCGAACTTGTCCGAGATTTGATCAAGACAATCATTCTGATCAATTTTCAGGTTGATTGGGCAAAAAATGTGGCCTCTAGAGTGCACACAAGGTTTTTCTAAGATTTGACCCCGTGACCTACTTTTTGACCCCAGATGACCCAATTTCGAACTTGTCCGAGATTTCATCAAGACAATCATTCTGAGCAAATTTCAGGTTGATTGGGCAAAAAATGTGGCCTCTAGAGTGCACACAAGCCAAAGGTTGACGCACGACGCACGACGGACGACGGACGACTGACGACGGACGACGGACGACGGACGACGGACACAGCGGTATCACAATACCTCACCATGAGCACTATCGTGCTCAGGTGAGCTAAAAAGAAATCGACCGCCAAACCTTGTCTGGAATAATTGATCTAATGAATTCTAAATGTCTAGTCTATCAATAGAATCTATCGAAATCAGATAGATCTAGATCAATAATGCCTAATTTGGTCTTGGCAGGAGACCTGTATCCATGTGTGAAATATCAAGGTTCTATCAATAATAGTGTAGGCATATGAGATAAAGGCCAGGTCAAACTCCAAGGTCGTTTGGTCAAAGGTCATGGTCCCAAATGAAAGGTCTCCCAGGAAGTATCCATGTGTGAAATATCAATGCTGTATCTGTACAATAGTGCCTTAGATACAGTGGCGTAGGAAGGTTTATAATATTGGGGGGTGGGGGTGGAAAATGTTAAAGTAAATGGAAATATGGGTGTATTATGGGGGGCCATAGGGGGCAGGCCCCTTTTCTGAATTAGGGGGGGCAGGCCCCCCTCTTCCTACGCCTATGAGATATAGACCAGAGGCGCATTCTTTAGAGCAAGATTTTTGAGATATCTTGAGATTTCTTTAAAGGACCTCTATAATATAATAGATCTACATCTTGCAAAACCCCTTGGTCAATTCTGTAGAAACAATATAAGAGATAATTATCCGAATTGTTCCGAATGCTCTATAATTCATAAACCGTCGTTTTCCGAATGGTCCATACTTTGTACAATTGACGTCAAGATGACATCATTTGTATAAAGTATGAAGCATTCGGAATGCTCCATAAATTATAAACTGCATTTTCCAGAAAGCTACATACTTTGTACAATTGATGTCAAGATGACATCATTTGTATATAGAATGGAGCATTTGGAACACTTTGCTTACAATCTCAGTCTCAAAAAAAGCTTTATTAGATCTAGTCAAAAACATCTTAAGAAATCTTGCTGTAAAGAATGCATGTCTGGCTAAAGTTTTCCAAGTGAAGCGGTGACAAGGAAACTGACACTAGGGCTGTTGACATTAGCTCCTCGACATAAAGTCCCGGCTCGCTAAAATTAAATGGCGTTAAAAGCTGCATTCAAATAATCTTCATCCATGTACTGCTCATTATTCTATGCATAAATGTACCAGCCAATAACAGCAAGTCAGATGGTCTTGCTGTGTATGTCCTTTCATGTCAGCAATCCCGGTATTGTTTGGTTGAAGTAATGACTGGATAGCCCTTTCCAAAATGTCAGAAATTTAGTCTGTTCCAATTTCAGCACATTTTGATCTTCAAAATTGTCCTTTTTCTCAATGTTTTTTCCAAGATTTTTTTTATGTTAACATAGTTCACCCTTAATGAGTTTCAGTCAATGTTGGAGTTTTTTGGGTGATGTCATAAATATTTGGCGAGGAGAGTATCAATTTATTCTAACTCATACATTGTGTCTATAAAGATCAGATAAATTATGAATGTTTAAGACAGAGCACAATGCATTCCAACATTGTGCAATCTCATTACGGATGGACTACCTTAATTAGGGACATCAAACATTTATTCGTTTGGGCAGGGGATGGATAATCAGCAAGGTATTAAAATATTCAACCCAACAAGTAAGACATATATTTGTTTTACAGTTTTTATAAGTTTTTTACAAGTTAAGAAACAGTTATGCACATCTAATAGACTGTTAAATAGCAGCAAAATACTTCATCAATATAGAAACAATGCAGTCATTATAATTATCATATTGTATTTCTCATGGCAATCAGAATTTTCCCAATTTCTATTAATTTTGTGTTTTTTAAAGCCTTGTAATGCAGGAAGGTAAAAAAACCCTGTTTTGACATACATAATTAAAATGATTTGGGAAAACATTCTGACAAAAGCAGAAATTGCTGATAGTCAGCATTTTTTGCCTTTTCCCTGAATATTTTTTAAGTGTAACATACATATTTCCTCTTTTGGTAGACATCATTTTGTTATCTGCAATTCCTTTCTAAATGGACTTTTGGGAAAACATTGAGGCAAATGAAGAAAATGTTGATAATCAGCAATTTCTCCCTTTGCCTCAATGTTTTCAGTGCTTTAATATAAACAAATGGTTACTTTCCCCATTCAATATTGTTGTCTGCAGCTGGTCTCAAATGGGACTACTGTAATTTTCTATGCTTTGGGAAAGGGTTAACACATGTAGTATATCTCAAGATTTTGCAACCATAATTCAGTAGATAGCAGGCAATGTAGGCTAAGATCAAACTGCATGTATGTGCAGGCTGATCTTAGTCTACACTGACAGCAAAATCTTCAGTTACAACAGGAATATGGCACAGACAGCATGAGAATGGTAAACACTTTGAGACTGGATGCAGATAATAAAATGGATCTATGAAAAGAAACATTTGTGGTCCTATCAAAATTCCTTGAATAAAATTCATAAATGAATGAATAAAATACCATCAAATTCATTGTCCAACACATAATTTGGCACTAGAGGATAATCGTCAGAATATGTACTAGACTGTATTGAGTATTTGTGTCCATATGGACATGATCAGAACGAAGTGTGGCTTTAACCCTGCTTTGCTGCACAACTTTTCACTGTTGTTATCATCATGTAGGGAAACCTCTTTTTGCAGATGCCGAGGGGTACCATGCTGACCGCTCTGCTTTATAATGTCTTGAAAATGTAGGATTCTGGAATCATCTGAAAAATATAACACCACAATGAGCATAATGAAATTCTGATGAAAACAAATACAATGAAGTACATTTGGAATGTCATGTAATCATGCCAATAAGTCGGTCAGTCAGTCAGTTGGTCAGTCAGTTGGTCACTCGACCAGCCAATTAGTCTGTCAATCAGTCTTTAGGTCACCGTCAGTCAGTCAGTCAGTAGGTCAGTCAGTCGGTCAGTCATTCAGTCAGTAGGTCAGTCTGTCTGTCACTCAGTCAGTAGGTCAGTCTGTCAGTAGGTCAGTCAGTCGGTCAGTCATTCAGTCAGTAGGTCAGTCTGTCTGTCACTAAGTCAGTAGGTCAGTCTGTCAGTCAGTCTGCCAGTAGGTCAGCCAGTCAGTCAGTAGGTCATTCTGTCAGTCAGTGGGTCAGTCAGTCCGTCATTAAGTCATTCAGCAGTCATTAGGTCAGCCAATCTCTCAGTCAGTCAGCTAGTCACTCAGACTGTAAGACAGCTAGTCACTCAGTCTGTCAGACAGCTAGTCACCCAGTCAGACAGATAGTCACTCAGTCTGTCAGACAGCTAGTCACTCAGTCAGTCAGTAGGTCAACCAGTTAGCAGGTCAAGAGATCAGTCAGTCAGTCAGTAGATCAGCCAGTCAGTCAGTAGGTCATTTTGTCAGTCAGTGGGTCAGTCAGTCTGTCATTAGGTCAGCAAATATGTCAGTCAGCCAGTCACTCAGTAGGTCAGTCAGTTGGTCAGCCTGTCATTCACTGAGCCAGTCAGTCAGTCATTGAGTCAGTCAGTCACTGAGTCAGTCAGCCAGTCTGTCGGTCGGTGGGTTGGTCAGTCGGTCAGTCAGTCAGCTAGTCAGTCAGCTAGTCAGTCAGTTAGTCAGATAGTCACTCAGTCTGTCAGACAGCTAGTCACTCAGTCAGTCAGTAGGTCAGCCAGTCAGTCAGTGAATCTGTCAGTCAGTCACAGTCAGTGAGTCAGTCACAGTCAGTGAGTCAGTCAGTGAGTCAGTCACAGTCAGTGAGTCAGTCAGTGAGTCAGTCACTGTCAGTGAGTCGGTCAGTGAGTCAGTCAGTCAGTTGTCAGTCATTCAGTCAGTAGGTCAGTCAGTCTGTCACTCAGTCAGTAGGTCAGTCTGTCAGTAGGTCTGTCAGTAGGTCAGGCATTTGGTCGATCGATCAGTCAGTCCGTCAGTCTGCCAGTAGGTCAGCCAGTCAGTCAGTAGGTCATTCTGTCAGTCAGTGGGTCAGTCAGTCCGTCATTAGGTCATTCAGCAGTCATAAGGTCAGTCATCAGTCAGCTAGTCAGTCAGCTAGTCAGTCAGCTAGTCAGTCAGCTAGTCAGCTAGTCACTCAGTCTGTCAGACGGCTAGTCACTCAGTCAGTCAGTATGTCAGCCAGTCAGTGAGTCAGTGAGTCAGTCAGTCACAGTCAGTCAGTGAGTCAGTCACAGTCAGTGAGTCAGTCAGTCTGTCGTTCAGTCAGTAGGTCAGTCAGTCTGTCACTCAGTCAGTGGGTCAGTCTGTCAGTAAGTCTGTCAGTAGGTCAGTCATTTGGTCGATCGATCAGTCAGTCAGTCAGTCTGACAGTAGGTCAGCCAGTCAGTCAGTAGGTCATTCTGTCAGTCAGTGGGTCAGTCAGTCCGTCATTAGGTCATTCAGCAGTCATAAGGTCAGTCATCAGTCAGCTAGTCAGTCAGCTAGTCAGTCAGCTAGTCAGCTAGTCACTCAGTCTGTCAGACAGCTAGTCACTCAGTCAGTCAGTATGTCAGCCAGTCAGTGAGTCAGTCAGTCAGTCACAGTCAGTCAGTGAGTCAGTCACAGTCAGTGAGTCAGTCAGTCTGTCAGTCGTTCAGTCAGTAGGTCAGTCAGTCTGTCACTCAGTCAGTGGGTCAGTCTGTCAGTAGGTCTGTCAGTAGGTCAGTCATTTGGTCGATCGATCAGTCAGTCAGTCAGTCTGACAGTAGGTCAGCCAGTCAGTCAGTAGGTCATTCTGTCAGTCAGTGGGTCAGTCAGTCCGTCATTAGGTCATTCAGCAGTCATAAGGTCAGTCAGTCAGTCAGTCAGTCAGCTAGTCAGCTAGTTAGTCAGCTAGTCACTCAGTCTGTCAGACAGCTAGTCACTCAGTCAGTCAGTAGGTCGGTCAGTCAGTCGGTCTTACCGTCGGTCGGTCAGTCAGTCACTCAGTCTGTCAGACAGCTAGTCACACAGTCTGTCAGACATCTACTCACTCAGTCAGTCAGTATGTCAGCCAGTCAGTGAGTCAGTCAGTGAATCAGTGAGTCAGTCACAGTCAGTGAGTCAGTCAGTCAGTGAGTCAGTCACAGTCAGTGAGTCAGTCAGTGAGTCAGTCAGTCAGTGAGTCAGTCAGTGAGTCAGTGAGTCAGTCAGTCAGTCATTCAGTCAGTAGGTCAGTCAGTCTGTCACTCAGTCAGTAGGTCAGTCTGTCAGCAGGTCTGTCAGTAGGTCAGTCATTTGGTCGATTGATCAGTCAGTCAGTCATCAGCCAGTCAGTCAGTAGGTCATTCTGTCAGTCAGTGGGTCAGTCAGTCCGTCATTAGGTCATTCAGCAGTCATAAGGTCAGTCAGTCAGTCAGTCAGCTAGTCAGTCAGCTAGTCAGCTAGTCAGTCAGCTAGTCAGTCAGCTAGTCAGCTAGTTAGTCAGTTAGTCACTCAGTCAGTCAGTAGGTCAGCCAGTCAGTGAGTCAGTCACAGTCAGTGAGTCAGCCAATCAGTGAGTCAATCAGTCAGTGAGTCAGTAGGTCGGTCAGTCAGTCGGTCTTACCATCGGTTGGTCCGTCAGTCACTCAGTCTGTCAGACAGCTAGTCACACAGTCTGTCAGACATCTACTCACTCAGTCAGTCAGTATGTCAGCCAGTCAGTGAGTCAGTCAGTCAGTCACAGTCAGAGAGTCAGTCAGTGAGTCAGTCACAGTCAGTGAGTCAGTCAGTCTGTCAGTCATTCAGTCAGTAGGTCAGTCAGTCTGTCACTCAGTCAGTAGGTCAGTCTGTCAGTAGGTCTGTCAGTAGGTCAGTCATTTGGTCGATCGATCAGTCAGTCAGTCAGTCTGACAGTAGGTCAGCCAGTCAGTCAGTAGGTCATTCTGTCAGTCACTCAGTCTGTCAGACATCTACTCACTCAGTCAGTCAGTATGTCAGCCAGTCAGTGAGTCAGTCAGTGAATCAGTCAGTCAGTCACAGTAAGTGAGTCAGTCACAGTAAGTGAGTCAGTCACAGTCAGTGAGTCAGTCAGTGAGTCAGTCAGTCATTCAGTCATTCAGTCAGTAGGTTAGTCAGTCTGTCACTCAGTCAGTAGGTCAGTCTGTCAGTAGGTCTGTCAGTAGGTCAGTCATTTGGTCGATCGATCAGTCAGTCAGTTAGTCAGTCTGCCCGTAGGTCAGCCAGTCAGTCAGTAGGTCATTCTGTCAGTCAGTGGGTCAGCCAGTCCGTCATTAGGTCATTCAGCAGTCATTAGGTCAGCCAATCTGTAAGTCAGTCAGTAAGTTGGTCAGTCAGTTAAATCACTCAGACTGTAAGACAGCTAGTCACTCAGTCTGTCAGACAGCTAGTCACCCAGTCAGTCAGTCAGACAGCTAGTCACTCAGTCTGTCAGACAGCTAGTCACTCAGTCAGTCAGTAGGTCAGCCAGTCAGTCAGTCAGTAGGTCAACCAGTTAGCAGGTCAAGAGATCAGTCAGTCAGTCAGTAGATCAGCCAGTCAGTCAGTAGGTCAATTTGTCATTCAGTGGGTCAGTCAGTCTGTCATTAGGTCAGCAAGTCTGTCAGTCAGCCAGTCACTCAGTAGGTCAGTCAGTTGCTCAGCCTGTCATTCACTGAGCCAGTCAGTCAGTCACTGAGTCAGTCAGTCACTGAGTCAGTCAGTCTGTCGGTGGGTGGGTCGGTCTGTGGGTGGGTCAGTCGGTCAGTCAGTTGGTCGGTCAGTCAGTCAGTCAGTCAGTCAGTCAGTCAGTCAGTCAGCTAGTGAGTCAGATAGTCAGTCAGCTAGTCAGTCAGCTAGTCAGTCGGCTAGTCAGATAGTCAGTCAGTTAGTCAGCTACTTAGTCAGCAAGTCACTCAGTCTGTAAGTCAGCTAGTCACTCAGTCAGTCAATAGGTCAGCCAGTCAGTGAGTCAGTCACAGTCAGTGAGTCAGCCAATCAGTGAGTCAATCAGTCAGTGAGTCAGAGTCAGTAGGTCAGTCAGTCTGTCCGTCGGTCGGTCTGTCAGTCAGTCTGTCAGACAGCTAGTCACTCAGTCAGTCAGTAGGTCAGCCAGTCAGTCAGTGAGTCAGTAACAGTCAGTGAGTCAGTGAGTGAGTCAGTCACAGTCAGTGAGTCAGTCAGTCTGTCAGTCATTCAGTCAGTAGGTCAGTCAGTCTGTCACTCAGTCAGTAGGTCAGTCTGTCAGTAGGTCTGTCAGTAGGTCAGTCATTTGGTCGATCGATCAGTCAGTCTGACAGTAGGTCAGCCAGTCAGTCAGTAGGTCATTCTGTCAGTCAGTGGGTCAGTCAGTCCGTCATTAGGTCATTCAGCAGTCATAAGGTCAGTCAGTCAGTCAGTCAGTCAGCTAGTCAGTCAGCTAGTCAGCTAGTTAGTCAGCTAGTCACTCAGTCTGTCAGACAGCTAGTCACTCAGTCAGTCTGTAGGTTGGTCAGTCAGTCGGTCTTACCGTCGGTCAATCAGTCAGTCACTCAGTCTGTCAGACAGCTAGTCACTCAGTCTGTCAGACATCTACTCACTCAGTCAGTCAGTATGTCAGCCAGTCAGTGAGTCAGTCAGTGAGTCAGTCAGTGAATCAGTCAGTCAGTCACAGCCAGTGAGTCAGTCACAGTAAGTGAGTCAGTCACAGTCAGTGAGTCAGTCAGTGAGTCAGTCAGTCAGTGAGTCAGTCAGTCATTCAGTCAGTAGGTTAGTCAGTCTGTCACTCAGTCAGTAGGTCAGTCTGTCAGTAGGTCTGTCAGTAGGTCAGTCATTTGGTCGATCGATCAGTCAGTCAGTTAGTCAGTCTGCCCGTTGGTCAGCCAGTAAGTTAGCAGGTCATTCTGTCAGTCAGTGGGTCAGCCAGTCCGTCATTAGGTCATTCAGCAGTCATTAGGTCAGCCAATCTGTAAGTCAGTCAGTAAGTTGGTCAGTCAGTTAAATCACTCAGACTGTAAGACAGCTAGTCACTCAGTCTGTCAGACAGCTAGTCACCCAGTCAGTCAGTCAGACAGCTAGTCACTCAGTCTGTCAGACAGCTAGTCACTCAGTCAGTCAGTAGGTCAGCCAGTCAGTCAGTCAGTAGGTCAACCAGTTAGCAGGTCAAGAGATCAGTCAGTCAGTCAGTAGATCAGCCAGTCAGTCAGTAGGTCAATTTGTCATTCAGTGGGTCAGTCAGTCTGTCATTAGGTCAGCAAGTCTGTCAGTCAGCCAGTCACTCAGTAGGTCAGTCAGTTGCTCAGCCTGTCATTCACTGAGCCAGTCAGTCAGTCACTGAGTCAGTCAGTCACTGAGTCAGTCAGTCTGTCGGTGGGTGGGTCGGTCTGTGGGTGGGTCAGTCGGTCAGTCAGTTGGTTGGTCGGTCAGTCAGTCAGTCAGTCAGTCAGTCAGTCAGTCAGCTAGTGAGTCAGATAGTCAGTCAGCTAGTCAGTCAGCTAGTCAGTCAGCTAGTCAGCTAGTCAGTCAGTTAGTCAGCTACTTAGTCAGCTAGTCACTCAGTCTGTAAGTCAGCTAGTCACTCAGTCAGTCAGTAAGTCACAGTCAGTGAGTCAGCCAATCAGTGAGTCAATCAGTCAGTGAGTCAGAGTCAGTAGGTCGGTCAGTCTGTCCGTCGGTCGGTCCGTCAGTCAGTCTGTCAGACAGCTAGTCACTCAGTCAGTCAGTAGGTCAGCCAGTCAGTCAGTGAGTCAGTAACAGTCAGTGAATCAGTGAATGAGTCAGTCACAGTCAGTGAGTGAGTCAGTCACAGTAAGTGACTGAGTGAGTGAGTGAGTGAGTGAGTGAGTGAGTCAGTCTGTCCGTCCATGTGTCCGTGATTAGGTCATTCAGCAGTCATTAGGTCAGTTAGCTAGTCACTCAGTCTGTCAGACAGCTAGTCACTCAGTCAGTCAGTCAGTCAGTAGGTCAGTCAAGTTTTTACTTTGTGTATTATGTATGTCAGCAAAGAAGCTAAAAATGTGTATAGATTGGGCAAGTTATTTTATAAGGAGATACCTTGTAAACACAGTAGGCATAAGTAGATGCCATTTTTTAAGTTCTAACCATTTTCCTTGTTTTATTCTCTATTGCAGGTTTTTGGGTGATTTATTCATTTAACCCATTCTAACACAGAGTAGTTTTTGACTTTGAAAATGTTGTCTGCAACTTCTTTTAATTTGGATGACCCTAATATTTTGTTGTTTGTTAATGGGTTAAGCTTACAAATTGGCATATTATTATACCCATCTGACATCCAAATACAATGGCGGACCCTGCCATCAAAGTTGGGTATTTTGTTCATCAATCAACCAGAATGCCTACCTCAAAGCTAGTGACAGTAGCAATTGAGGCCAGCACTGCTTCTTCCAAGAAGGAACCAACCATCCAATCTACAGAGACTCATACTTCCCAAGGACAATCAGGGATTTCTGACCAACACTACATATGTGCGAGTTCAGGCACTGTCTGGCATCCAGCTCTCCAGTGGTGCACCTATAGAATAAACCAAGTTCATAGATTGTGCATCATTTTAACATAGTTTTAACCCTTTCCCAAACAAGACCTGCTTTTGACATCCCTAATTTAGAAGGCTTGGGAAAATGTTGAAACAAAAGAAGAAACTGCTGATAACCAGCAGTTTCTCATTTTGTCTCAATATTTTCCGTGCCATATTTTACACAAATCCTACCGTTAATAACTTCTATTTTGTCATTTGTGACAGTTTTTGAAGTGGATCACCCTAAAATTTGGTCATTTGGGAAAGGGTTAAGATTTAAAATAGAGACTTCCGTGGGCAGGGGGGGGGGGTCTGGACCCACGACCCCCCCCCCCTCTAGATCCGCCCATGTCTTACTTGCAAGAAGAAGAAGAATTAATAAGGAAGTAAAAAAAAATCTTTCTGTTTACAGTTTTTTGTTTGACTGTTCTTATTTTACATTGATTGGGAAACAAGTTCTTACAACTTAGATTAATCCCTTGCAATACTACTTCCTTGACACTGTACCAGTAGGCCCTACTTGCGCCTAATGCCTGGGCCCATGAAAAGTCCAAGAACTACCTCCGCTACAGGGGATCAAACTAGGAACCTGTTAGTGGTAAGGCTGACACTATACCTTGTGACCACAGACACCACTGTTGATCACTTGCATTGGATTATGAGTAAATCTCAAACTTTATGTATTTGCTGAAATAATGAAAAGCAAATTCATCACTTTTCACAAATGTTTTCTGACAGCTTTGACAAGAAATTGAGGGACTCTTTGATTATTTGTTATCTAAATACAGGGTTTTTTCCCCTACTATAATTAGTACCTGTAAAAGGAACCTTTCCCAATGACTACAGGCTCTTTCCCAATTTTAGTACAGGCCGTTTCCCAATCTCCATAGCTACCGTTCCCAATGATCTTATGTGCCGTTCCCAATGGCCAATCATGCCATACATTTTAGTTTGACTAGAAATATCTCATCCAAACAGTTCATATGGGTTACTGAGAAGTTGAATTCTTTTTAGACAGATCCAAATTCAAAGTTCTAAGCTTTCAACAGACCAAAGCATCATTTCCCAAAATAGAAACACTTCCAAAGTAGCTAGGAAAAGATTTAGATTAGAACATATAGAAGAATTTACATCTACAAACATTTTGTGTTTAGCTCCAATGCTTTCCACAATGTCTTGGAATGGTGTCACTGTGAAAATAACAGGAATTTTTTATGCAGACAACACAATTAATGTTACTTTAAATGCCTGGAAAGTATTGAGAGAATTGGAGTGAATGCTGGATTTCAGCATGGATTTCAGCATTATCTACCTTTCAACAATTTCTAAATATATAGAGATATAATAAATGGTCAAAATATATGGTCACAAGTATGTTCCTGTTTAAACCAAGACCTTACAATGATATGTGGTGCAAAATTTAGCCGCTAATGATAGATTAAGATGCACCTTTAAGATTCCCAATTCATTAATTTTGCGAATTAATCTTTTCCCAATTTGAAGATTTCACGACGCGAAAAATTCCCAATCATAGGGGTATAGGTACCTTTCCCAATTGGCGAGAAAAAACGCTGAAATAAAAAGGTGTCTGTGGTCAAACATCGGCCTTGCAACCAAGAGGTTCAGAGTTTGAACCCCGATAAGCGATGGCTGATAGTTCCTATCAGATACCATCCTCTGAATCTAGATTATGGTGCAAATGGGCCTCGGAATTGTTAATCAGACCCTTGTTGCGCACCATAGTTTTTTGCTAGTGTATTTATCTTTTTGCTAGTGATTCAAAAAGCCACTTGCAAACAATTGCGAGTCAACTGACTTTATACGGAAATTCTAGCCCCGACTGTGTGGTTTCCAGGAAGCAGAATCGAAAGGGATGAAACTAAGTAATAAAAACTTACTAAAATTAAAATACTTCCAAATTGATGTTAAATAAATATGTTCAAATAACTTCTGAAGAAATAGGATGTGTTTGTGAAACATGAATGCCCCAAAAATGGCTAATGTTAAATTTACGGACAAAGCGAACAGACAGACGGACACAAGTAAAACAATATGCCCCAAATCTTTCGGTATGGTGTGACTGTCATAACTATAAACAAGGTAGTATGGAAAAATACTTTGATAGGACTACGGCGTTTTACCCCTTTGCCACACAATACCTTGTTTTGACGTCTCTTAAAGTGTAGGCTTTGGAAAACATCGAAACAAAAGAAGAAACAACTGATAATCAGCATTTTCTCCTTTTGCCTCAATATTTTATCAATCACAAATTTTATCTGCCAGTAAATAATACCCGAAAGGGGAGTTAGGCAGTATATATAGTTAGATTATCTTTAGTTAAACCCATTTTGTCATCTACAGCAGCTTTCAAATTGGTCCAACCTTTTATTTTGTTGTTTGGGAAATGCTAAATTTTCCATCCAAAACATGTGTAAACATCCAGAAGTATTTTTCTCTTTTAAATGCAATGTAAAGATCAAAATTAACAGCATATTTACAAACCAAGATTAAATTTACCTTTATTTAAACTGTGCCTTTGCACAAAGTCCTGTCGTCCCATTTTTTAGCCGGTGAAGGCACCACAGCCCCACCACAGCCGTCCTCGGCTCAGCAGTCCTAATCAGCTGCTAATCAATGTCAACACTGTAGACACGCTTGCCATTGAAGACTTAGTGCTTCCTTCTATCAAAAAGATCCTATTTAACATATCATCAAAGTCTGTTTACATATATCGATGATTAAATTCGATTTTATAACTTGTTTTACATTTAAATCGAAAGTTGCGACACCGTTGCTGTTGTGTTTACCTTCGATATTAGGTCACGATCAATCTCGAAATTGACGTTGACCATTTTGGAATTCCGAAACTGATCGTTATTCCGAAACTGCTACCAACATCGCTGGAACCAATGAAAACGCTTTCCAAGACGCCAAGAAAATCGGGCCAAATACGCCAAGGGTGAATACAGAAACGACGTTACGTCGTAGATGTCACCCTTGGCTTGCGAAGATGCCTTAGTCCTAGCATTTCAACTTCTGACGCATCGCGAAAACACATTACATTAGTGTTTTATCCACTTTAATGTGATGGGAAAGGGGATAAAATGGATTGGATGCATCATGGAAGCATTAAAGTATCAACATTTGCTCACTTACTTGAAATGAGTGGTCCTTGCAGCGATTGAATTTTATGTTTAGTTTCTTTTGTCTCGAAAACATTGCCAGACGGTGGTTAGGTTGATGAGTAATTTTCATGAAATTTACTTTTCACGTTATGACCCCCCCCCTTTTTGAACTCGAGTAACATTCATCTGGAGAGATCCCAGCTAAAATTGATTTGCATAAAATTGGTCAACTTTTCCTTATTTTACACTGAAAATTTATTCAGACACAGGGGCTTCAGCAAACCCAATATGAAATTGCTTTCTACAGGCCTAAGGGAAATAGAAATGCCTGATTATCAGAAATTTCTTCTTTTCTTCAAATATTTCAAAATTCTGTTTCCTCTGTAGGCTACACAATTTTCACAATGGTAGAGGAGACTGGGCTAAACAGAACAAAAGTCAGTTATATACGTGTAGCTCAGTTTTCCAAATCCATTTCAATCATTTTTTTGTGAAATATGAAAGATCGTAGGCCTATTCACTGATTCTACGTTAAATGTACAAAGTAGCGGTTCAAAAATGAAAAATATCAACCGGATTCTAAGTAATATATTTTTTCATAAATGAATAGTTTATTATGTCTAGTTCAGTAATCATTTAAAAGGGGCCTCAAATGTACTTCAATTTTTAGGAAAAATCACGCATATTAAAGGTCCTTACTTTTCATACGTCAGATACGTTAGGATACACCATCTGCTTATACACGTGTATTATACCTATCTCTGTGAGAAAAACCACCTTTACTTTTACAAATTATGAACTGTCATACTTTTTTTCACAGAAATTAACACAATAGATTATAGCATAATAAGTTATAATCAAACTATCAAGCATTTTTAAAAGCAGGAACTGTTGTATTGTATTTTGAAGCAAAAACACCTTTTTCAATTAAAGGTAGATCTTCAAAATGTGTGTCATCTTCTAACTAATGAATGTGATTTGAACAGTTCAGTCATATTACAGTTTGGTAGGTATTTATTATAACACAGCATATCAATAATATGTTTTTATCTGATATTTCACATTATTTAACGTATTTGATGACTTTAAATAAACTCGTATTCCAGGGTGTATATGCATTGCTAATCACTGAAAAAATATATTTTGTATTTATTTTGACACCATGATGGACGAAATGACATATGTTTTGTTTAATGTAACTTTTAAAAATCACAAATGTTCTTTTCATCAAATACGTTAGATTTTTTCATCAGATACGTTAAATATCAGATAGTGTCAAAGTTAAGCACGTCACCTTTCGGCACGATCATCATCATGTAAATATATGTTCTATCGTATAATATTGAGTTAAGCATGAGGTAATAAAAACAAATTCAAAGAAAATTGATACAATTTTTGCCTTTAAATACTATTGAACTGCATCCACACTTCGCACGTACACAAACAAGCTGTAAATATCAGGCTATGCTGATCATATGGTTTAAAGTTCTCGTAGAACAATCACAAAACAGTAAGACGTCATGACACGAAGATTTTTTTAAATTTGGGGGATTCAGACGAGGTTAAAAAATTGAATTATAAAATTCAACTAACGTATCTGATTCTAACGTATTTGATGATCGAACTGTAACAATGACAATAAAATTCAACATGTTATCCATTTCAGTTTGTAAGAGAGTGTTTTTACACCACTGGCATAGCCATAATGAAATTATAGTGGAAATTTGTCTTCGGAATGAAGCGTTTATTGCACAACGATGAAAAACATCTTAACGTATCTGATGATATTTTTGTATATTTTTTAAACTTATGATTTTAGACACATTTTTTTCAAAACTTATTCAGCTTAAGCAGAGTAACAGTTTTCTTTCAGCCTTTTTGCATTTACAACTATGTTTTTGTCAATAATATGTTACTATTTCGATGCTATTACTCTTTTCAGTATCATTTATATCTGTTTAAGGTATCTGATGTATGAAATGAGGACAACGCTCTTTTGAGTATTTTGTCCAAATGATTCCTTTAATCGTTTACTATTTGGATGATTTTAAGTCTCGGGTTCATTCCTGTTGGAAAAAGACCTCTCAGAGTGCCAAATGCTTACTAACAAAATTGAAAATCGGCTTTGAAATAAGACATATGGTGTAAGGACAAGCAAATTAATGTATAATCCGGCATGCTTTGTGCTGTGCCCAACATTCAACTTTCATATTTAGCAAACTGTTTTAGGTTCAATAGTTAGAAATGATGTCAGGGTCAACAAAAAAGCAGTAAATATTCATTTAAATGCCTGAACATTAACATGCGTGCACAAGGACAGCGATTTTATTAAAATTAGCACTTTATCGTAGAATCAGTGTATTATGTGCTACATTTGTATCCGCTTTTTACTGCAATACGACACAGGATATGTCATTTTGAAATAACCCCCTGCAGTATTCCTACTTGTCCCGTGGTTGGGTCAAATTAGAACAGAAGCCGTGGTTAAATGGAACGCTTCATTTTAACCCTTTCCCAAACGACACAATTTCAGGGTGGTCCTATTTAAAAGCTAAAGAAGATGACAAAATTAATGTTTAAAAGGAAGGGGTTTGTGTCTACAATACAGTACAGAAAATATTGAGACAAAAGGAGAAACTGCTGGTTATCAGCAGTTTCTTCTTTTGCCTCAATGTTTTCCAAAGCCTTCTCTATTAGGGACGTCAAAACCAGGTCTTGTTTGGGAAAGGGTTAATGCAATGCAAAGTTACATTTAAAATTCATTTCTTTCCTTTTAACCCATTACCAGACGGCAAAATTTAAGACTGGTCCAATTTGAAAGATGTTACAGACGACAACTTCAAGTTGGTAGATCTAAATACCTTTCTTTAATAAAAAGTTCCATTTTGAGTTGATAAACATGTAACAAGCAATTCCTTAATTTTCCACAATGTTTTCCCAACCCTTTCTTGTGAAGGAGTCCAAAGGCGTCACTGTGCAGTAATGGGTTAACCCAGATCTATTTTCCTCAGATTCTAAAAATTCTCTGTGGTACCGGAGCTCTCGTCCTTGAAGATGTCAAAAAAGCGTCAAAGAGACACACACCGTCATTTGAACAACTTGAGCTTAAGATAGAATAACCATAATAGATCTATGGCCATTTTGAGATTAATAAAACATCAGGGTTTTTTTTTCAAGCGGCGTCTTTACGTATCCGAAGCTACTCGGGCGCGGTCGTAAACATTAGGCGCTGGAAAGTCCAGCGCTGAATGTTAACGACGTCGCCCGAATAATTCCGACGTCGCGTAAATCTCATCACGGTTTTTCTACCTTAAACATGACAGAATTCCTGGGTACGCCCCACGCAGGGCATCAGAAGAGAGCACGATAGATAATCAGGCAAAGTCCTCAGAATTCTAGATTATCTTTAACACGGCGGCCCTGGGGTAACCCACGTGACTTTTGGGAAGCGTTCACACCGAAAAATCGTCCGCTTCAAAGCATGTTTTGTTGCATTCCCAGCTCATTCTTAACGGAATTTGACGAGATAACGTGCATCATACGCGCCTCTGAGAGAGCCATTCCCGGTTCTAACTCGCTCCAAATCCAGTGGGTTCTTCAAACCTTCAAACGAAAGTGTTTTCGGTGCAAAACGAAATTGGGAAGTGTTCACGTGCACCGAAAGACTTTCGCTTGAAAGTTTGAGGAAACCACTCGATTCGGAGCACTGTAACGTAGACCTACCACCGCGAATGATTCTCAAATGCGCGTTCGGTGCACTTTATCTCGTCAAAATCCGTAGAGTATAAGCCGAGAATTGAAACAAAACCTTCTTTGAAGCAGACGATTTTTTCGTTGTGAATGCTCCCCAATTGGGGTGAGTTCGTGACGAACGCGAGTTCAACTCGGGGAAAAACAGTCTAAAAATAATTTCCGCATGCGCATAGAACAATCCATTTGAACGACTTTATCCACTGACGGGTGTAAACAAATGCACATGTGTAGTAGATTCGAAATTTAGGCCACAAAATGCAATATATAAATCGAAATCTGTTAACATAAATGATAGTCCTTGTTAAAACACTCATACATGGCACAAAAAAGTATATTTTGAGTAAATGCACGAGTTTTTTTTATTCGGACTTGGCTTATGTTGTTATTGTTCGCCTTTTGGCGCCATCTAGGAACCCGAGTAACACCAGCCTTGGCCAGGGTTAGTGGAATCGAGTTTAAAAGGTTGAAATGACGTCACTAGCGTCGAACCCGAGACTGTTCATATGGAACTCGAGTTACCCGGGTCGAACCCACGTTGCCATATGAACTTGCCCAAAAGTCACGTGGGTTACCCACCGTGTTTAACATTTTCATTAATTAATACTTGACCAATTTGAATTCGGTTTGAAGCAGAGAACGTTGGACAATGCATGGATGTATTTATAGCTGGATGTGTCAACTGGGTATTTTTGTAGAATTTTGGTCGATCTTCAATAACTATACTAGGACAAAAAAAATACGCAACCCCAATTTTTCATAATATTTTCGTCAAAATATGTTTTTAATGGCTTTTGAGTACATTTTTATTATACATGTACCTGCATCCATACGCATAAATATAGTGTCATTTTCTTCAGATGTCGTGAATTCATCAAGGGATACGTAGTAAATTGTTAAAAATAAAATTTTCCCCTGTTGTGTTTTCTAAATGACTAATATCGAAACAAATTTTCTTCAAACACAAGCTGAAATATAGACCAAGAGGAGGCCAAAGCGTTCATGCACTTCTCACTACCATACGCATAGCACGGCTACGCCAAAACTAGCGTAAAGCTGTAGTAATGATGTTGTTAGGTGGAAAAAGTCAAACTGTTGTCGCAAGACATTTGTGGGGCAACAGGTCAACACATTTTCGACTGTATACGCTGTTGGCTCTCAATGGGATCACAACCGATCGAGCACGGATCGGACGTGCAACCGATATGACGTCAGGACAGGACCGTATCACTAGGTTAACACCACCTACAGGATAGGTTTAAGACTGTAACGGAGACCGCCAATAAATCGCATGGACTTCACAACATTCGAATATCGGACCAAACTGAACGAAACGGGTTGTATTTTTCGACCTACATGTACATACAATTTTTTTTGCAAATTGTGTTGACACCCGGTGTAAACTGGGTGTTTTCTTATTTATGGAATTTGTTGCCAACAAGATTTTGTGAACTTTACAAGGTGAAATGTTATTGCTTTAAATGTATATACATTTTGTTTAAATTTGATTTGATGTATTTGCGTAAGAAGGAGTTGAAAAGGATATTGCGTTTCTTTTATCTCCAGTATATTTTTATCACATAGTTTTTCATAAATCAACCACGGCCGCGACGGATCCAGAAATACTGTGAAGGGGGGTTGACCATTCAGAAAGGGGATCCCTTTTACCTGTATTTCACAATTTTGATCGAATTTCCGCATAAAAATGAAATTACCAGGTTTCATAGGCGGTTCGTTTGAACTCGCCGAAATCCCTCTTGATCCGCCACTGCCGTAACGGCCATCTCATGCCTGATGTTTGTCCACATTCTGTGCTTCAATCCGAATTCAAATCGGTCTCGTGTTAACAAAATTAATGAAGATTTTCTGAAATTATTGTGTCACGTGATTATCCACCGTACAGAGGTTCAAACTCCACACAGCGACAATGCCTTACATCTCCCACCCCAATTCAAGGGAGATAACTGTGATGGAGATTGAAAGAGGTTGTGTGACCATGAAGATGACACGTTCTGTGACAATAGCGATAAATTTTGTGCTAGAAATAGACTAAGTTTACAGTTATGGTTTGATAAACCGTCGGCGTTGTTATAAAATCTCGTAACTACGGCTTGATTCAAGCCGTAGTTACGAGATTTTATAAAAACGCCAACGAAAATACTATTGTTTGTCCGAAATTGCTTCATGGTTAATTGGATAAAATTTCCTATTGTCATACAGCGACGGCTGTGACAGTGTCCAGAAACTTAACCACCGACTCCTGTCGTTTTTCATACCAGCCCTGCGTTCAGTAGACAAACTGTTAGCTAACGTTAGGAACATTCGCAACTCCATTGACCCAAATTTGACAGAATTGACCGAGTATTCCGAATGAAACGGCTAACTGTTAGCTAACGTTTTGTCTTACTGAACGAAGGACTGTACTACCAAAACATCCTTATCGAGCCTCCTTGGATAGGTTCAAATGTCGAAAAGATCCCGTTTCAATAGCCGAACTGGCCGCGGCCATAGCGCAGTTGGTAGCGGATCGGATTTTCGCTCGATCATGAGGTCCCAGCCCTGCGTTCAGTAGACAAACTGTTAGCTAACGTTACCAACATTCACAACTTCTTTGACCCAAATTTCAAAGAATTGACCGAGTATTTCGAATGAAACGGCTAACTGTTAGCTAACGTTTTGTCTTACTGAACGCATGCTGGTTCGATCTCCGGCCGCGACAAAATCATCTCCCATTATTTGTCTTGAAATGCGTTAACGTATGTCTTTTGTGGGCGAGCAGCTGGAGGCTCGATAAGGATGTTTTGGTATGGTCTGTCGACATCCTTGTAGGAAAAGCAATGCGACAAGAGTGGATTGTTGATAACAACTATTTACTCATTTAGCATAAATATTCTCGGGGTATTTCATAAAACAAATATTCATCTTTACATAGCATTTAATTTGTCTTGTACAACTGTTACAGCTGATAAATTTGAATGGTCAACAAGAGGGCAATGGTGGCATAATCCGAGTTTTCTCTGATGAAATTCGCTCTTTGATATGTTGATGTCGCTATTTACATCAGAGCGCACTACCATTCAAAAACAAAGGAAAGTTCAACCCAAGTTATGGCGCTTTGTTCACCGTCTGATCTTAAACACTATCCTTAAAACGCCTTATGATACCGACCAATGATCCGTTTATTGTCATGCCTGGTGAAAAATTTAAGACCAAAAACTATTTCTAAAACGTTTATAAGCTACGTTTTGCATCAACACTCACCTAAACAGCCAATGTTTACAAACTACTTGCCTTTGTTTTTGAATGGTAGAGCGCTCTGACTTAATTGAGAGACATCAACATGTATGTATCAAAGAGCGAATTTCGTCAGAGAAAAATCGGATTAATGGTGGCCCTGTATCGCTCCACTTACATGTACTTTTAACATGTACTAGTACATTAATTTAATTAATGTCAAATTGCTTATTCGAACTTACTTATTTTTAATAGTTAAGCGAAATACCAATTGTACTATATAACACTGTCTGCCCATATTATCCATGGGTGGTTTGGTTAACATACAGATTTCTTTCAAAATATTATCTTTCATATAAGAAAAATTAAATATTTATCAAATAACAATAAAAGTACTTTCGTTTTTCCTAGAATAATTTGCAGTAGCAACTATTTCTTAATTTATTAATTTTAAAGTGTCACTTAAAATTGCCCTCCCGGACAATAGCCCCTGGACAATAGCCCTTCCCATAAAATAGCAACCCGGACAATAGCCCTCCCTATATTCTTTAAAGATCTTTATTTAATTTTTTTTATTATGTTTAAATCTTTATTTGAAATTTATTTGTTAAACCTAATAGAAATTTATTTTCAATCTTTATTTGATATCTTCATTTTCTATTTGAAATTCATATGCCAGATCTAATAGAAATTGTGTTGGTAAATTTGATTTATTATTTATTCTCTTATTTACTTGAATTTTGCATATTAGAATTTAGACCAAATAGAAGTTTTGTTTTATCCTAAAGGAGTTATCTTTTTTTTATTTGAATATTTATTTGAAAGCTATGTATTAATTTAATAGAACATAATACTAAGATAATTATAAGTAAACATAACCTAAATTTTTTGAGAAAAGAAGAAAGATCTAGTTTTCAAGACTGGTAAGGGTTCCCAAAACCCCACTAATAGGGGGTTTTCACCCCCAAATTGAGCCTTGTACCCCCAATTTTTTGCAAGTAGCATTCTTTGTTTCATATAGAGGGGGTACAAGACGGTATGCTGTAAAATGACTCTTTTCATCCTCAAATTTAAAAGTCAGTGGGAACACTGCTGGTCCATCTTTTCTCTCGTATATTAACCCTTTCCCAAATGGCAAAGTTTTATGGTGATCCACTTCACAAACTGCCACAAATGACAAAATAGAAGGTAATCAAGATAGAATTTGTGTACAATATGGCATAGAAAACATTGAGACAAAAGGAGAAACTGCTGGTCATCAGCAGTTTCTTCTTTTGTTTCAACTTTTTTCCAATCCTTTCCTATCAGGGGCGTCAAAACCAGGTCTTGTTTTGAGAAAGGGTTAAAAATACTTTCTTGATTCATGACATCAAATGTTTGAAAAAGTAAAATGGTCTGTCTGGAAAAAGTATGTTGAAAAAGTCTAGTATAAATTCTACAAAATATTACATGTATATGAGTGGAGGGCTATTGACCGGGAGGGTAATTATCCAGGAGGGTAATTGTACAGAGGGGTAACTGTTCGGAAGGAAATTGCCCGAGAAATCAATGCTCCAGGAGGGCAAATGTAGAGACGGGTAATTGTTTGGAGGGAAATTGCCCGGGAAACCAATGGTCAAGGAGGGCAATGGTCCTACACTTAAAATTGTTGGTTGCTCTAAAACCCTTTCTTCTGAAGGTTCTTTGTGGTGACGTTTGTGATATATCAAAGAAGAACAATTTGCGAAGGCTTTTCCACAAATGTCACATTTGTATGGCTTCTCTCCAGAGTGAAGTCGTTTATGAGATGTCAAACTGGAATACTGGGTGAAACACTTTCCACAAATGTCACATTTATATGGCCTCTCTCCAGAGTGAAGTCGTTTGTGACAATTTAAAGATGATGAATGGGCAAAATATTTTCCACAAATGTCACATTTATAAGGCTTTTCCCTAGAGTGCACTCTCATATGTTTAACTAAGGGTGGAGCGCATGAAAACAACTTTCCACAAATGTCACATTTATAAGGCTTTTCATCTGAGTGCAAAAGTTTGTGATTTGTCAAAGAAGACGAATTTGTGAAGTCCTTTCCACAAATGTCACATTTGTATGGTTTCTCTCCAGAGTGCAGTCGTTTATGAGATTTCAAATTAGACAACTGATTGAAACACTTTCCACAAATGTCACATTTATAAGGCTTCTCACCTGAGTGCACCCGTTTGTGATCTGTCAAAGAAGAGGAACGGATGAAACACTTTCCACAAATGTCACATTTATAAGGCTTTTCTCCTGAGTGCACTCTTTTATGAACAATCAATTCAGAAGAGCCTGGAAATAACTTTCCACAAATGTCACATTCATATGGCTTCTCACCTGAGTGCACTCTTTTGTGACGTTTCAAAGAAGAAGAACGGGCAAAACATTTTCCACAAATGTCACAAGTATATGGTTGTCCACCAGTATGTAATTTTAAGTGCCGCCGTAAATATCTGGTTTCGCTAAAATCCTTTCCACAAATGTCACATTTACATGGTTTCTCTTCAGTGTGCAATCTTTTGTGAATATTTAAATCAAAAGTAGATGAAAAATATTTTCCACAAATGTCACATGTATATGGTTGTTCACCAGTATGTACTTTTAAGTGCCGCCGTAAATAAAAGGTTTTGCTAAAATCCTTTCCACAAATGTCACATTTATATGGCTTCTCTCTAGTATGCAGTCGTTTGTGAATTTTTAAACTAAAAGTAGAAGAAAGGTATTTTCCACAAATATCACAATCATACATTTCTTCACCAGTATGCAATTTTGAGTGACACTTTAAGCTACTTATATGTTTAAAACCCTTTCCACAAATGTCACATGTATATGGTATTTTATCTGAGTGTACTTTTTTGTGACTTTTCAAGTTAAACATACAAGAAAAGATCTTATCACAGATGTCACATTTATATGGCGTATCTCCAGAGTGAATTCGTTTGTGAACTTTCAAATTATAAGACCAAGTGAAACCTTTTCCACAAATGTCACAATAATATGTTTCTCTATCAGTGTGAATTCTCTTAACATGACACTTTAAGTTATTAACTAACCTAAAACCCTTTCCACAAATGTCACATGTATATGGCTTTTTCCCAGAGTGCACTCCCTTGTGGAATGTCAAAGCAATACGCTGATTGAAACCTTTTCCACAAATGTCACATTTATAGGGTCTCTCTCCAGTGTGAATCATTTTGTGACGTGTCAAATTTTGGGACTGTTTAAAACACTTTCCACAAATGTCACATTTATAAGGTTTCTCATCAAAGTGCACTCGTTTGTGCTTTGTCAATGAAGAACAATTTTTAAACCCCTTTCCACAGATGTCACATTTGTATGGCTTCTCTTCTGAGTGTATATGTTTGTGATCTCTCAAATAACAGAAGTAATTAAAACTTGTTCCACAAATGTCACATTTATATGTGTTATCCTCAGAGTGCACACGCTTGTGATATTTCAAATGAGTGGGTTTTTTAAAACCCTTTCCACAAAAGTCCCATTTCAATGGCTTCTCACTATCGTCACACTGTATTTGTTTGTGGCCTGTCAATCTATATGTATTGGTTTCTGTACAACTTTCGATTTTGTCCGGCATGTTGCGTTCATGTTGCGAGTTGTTAGTAGCAAGGGAGGAATCAGATGTAAATTCTGTGCCATGTATGTCCGAATTTTCACCGCATTTGTCCAATATTTCTGTTGAGACACTTTCACAAGCAGTGTTTTTTGAAGCTTCCATAATTCCATGTAAACTCAAAGATGAATCATCCGATCAGCCATGTAACATATAATTCAACAGTTGCCATTTAGTCTTTGAATATGTAGAAAGTCTTCTTATCTGTCTGCTTGATCCTGCAAAGACACAAGAGAATTATGATACAGATAGTCTTAACCCTTTCCCAAACAAGCCCTGGTTTTGACATCTCTAATAGAAAAGACTTAGGAAAGCATTGAGACCAACTAGACAGCCCTGGCGGTCTGGAAGCGCTCCACATGCCCGCTTGTTTGTCTTGTTGAATGTAATTTCAAAGGTTCAGGCTGCGCAAACAAGCAAATGCATTGCCAAGTTGAAAATTACAAGTAAGATTGTATAGTCAGTAAGATTCTGTGAAAGTTCTGTAATGATTAGTTAATTATACTGATGGTTGTAAAAGTGAAAATAAATCCGAAAATGGCAATTTTGTCAATTTCACGGGCAAATAACATATGATGTAAAATTCAGATCAAGCTGAAAACTATACCAAGGTCTTATAGTTACCAACATTCTGTCCTAGTTTTGTCTTGATTTGTCAATATTTGTAGTTGCCAGAGTGAAAACAAAGTCAAAATAGAGCCGAAAATGACAATTTTGTCAATTTCAGGGGCACATAACTCAAAGTTTTTTCTCCTTCTTTGCATGGGTCCATAAAAAAGACCCGTTCCCAATACCAAAAATGGTATTTTTCCCCAAAATATGGAAAGGAAATTCCCAATTCAAAAGTTCAACATTGTCTTTTAAGGAAAATTTGCTCAAATCCTTTAATTTGTCAAGCTAAACTATCCAGGAATGACTGGAATTCCTTTAAGTTCATTTAAATGTATTAATTTTACAGAAGATTTTTCAATTTACAATTTTTCCATTGCATTATGTAATGATTTTTTTCCCAATTCTTGAGAAAATTACGCATCTTTCCCAATTTGTCTGGTACTGGACCCATTCCAAAAATCATGAGAAAAAACGCTGTAACTCATAATGTAAAATTGAGATCAAGCTGAAAATTATACCAAGGCAGGATCTTATGGTCACCAACATTGTCATTCTGTGCTAGTTTTGTCTTGATTAGGGCAAGAATTCACTAGTGGATTTTTTGGGTCAATCTGATGTTATGTTGGTATATTTTAAAATTAAAGACAATTGCTTGAACACATAATCATTCTACACAGAGGTCAGGGTGTTTTCTCTTATTTTTCGCAAAAACAAATACTTTAAATTACGCTAGAAAGTATTAATGATCTGAATGAAAGGTGAAAATGCATGTAACATTGACGCAAAAGTGTGACATTTTAGTGTCAACATTTGTTTGAGCCCAAACAAACAGTTCTTAATGTTTTAACTTGTATCAAATAGTGTCAAAGCAGATTACCAGACTTTTTTTTCTGAAATGAACCAAAACTGTTCATGTAAATGTTCACTGCTTATTACACATGGCCACTTGTGAAGCGTATGTAACGCTTAGCAATTTTTGTGTCATGGTTACATACTACATTTGTGTATATGTCAACTTGAAGAATTCCTGTAGTTCTCCTAAGAAAATAACAAAATTAAGCTTCAGTGTTGATGTAAAATAATTCTAACGCCACATTAGCCTTTAGTTTTATGTAGATTTTTTTAATTGTGTGCATTGAAGCATGCATGTAACATGGACAGAAATTATTTGGTGTCAACATTTATGTTAATAGTGGTAGGATAATTAAGTCTATTATACTGCAAGCTCCTGATATATTTTCAGCCTTGAAGATGATTAACTTTGGTGTTTCTAATAAGTGAATTGGAAAGAAGGAACATTTTTCTACCTACAGTTGAACAGTTTTATGTAAAATTGACACAAAATAACACTTTGTCAACAGTTTCCAAAAATTCAAGTAATTAATTATTTAAAATGAAATCTTAGATGGAGAATATAATGAAGACCAAATAATAATCAGAAGAGAAAAAATAGTTGTAAGTACCCGAAAGGGAGAGAGGTCTTAAAAGAAAACAAGAGCTGTCACTGTAAGATGACAATGCCCCGGACACCGCTTTGATTTTAAATTATGGCCAATCAAGGTCATCCAGGGGTCAAGGTCACCAAAGTATGTGCCTACAGAAAGGTAATGTACCAAGGAATGTTGTGGTAAAGTATGAAGCGAATATGTTAAGTAATAAGGAAGTTATGGCCAATGTTAAAGTTTTTGGACGGAATGACGGACAGACGGACGGACGGACAAGTCAAATTTATGATGCCTCCCTATCGGGGGCATAAAAAGAATTTGTGTCAATGTTACATGCACAAAAATTGCATTTTTTGGTGTGGCACGTACATGGACATTCATGGATCTAAAAAAGTTAAATTATCATAAACATTTGACCTTTATTTGTGTCTGAACAGAATATTAAAACAATATCTCTCTTTTTTTTATTTTTTCACTCATTGTCACACTGTGAGGCACATTAGTGAATTCTTGCCCATTAATCAATATTTGTAGTTACTATAGTGAAAATCAAAGTGCTGAGAGCACTGTAATTGGACGTCTCTGATTGATAGAGCGGGATTGTACATGAACGAAAGATATTTTATTCATTCATCCGTGTTTAATTCTATAAGATCGGTTTCGGACATACGAAATCGGATTTATTACCAGAAAACCCCAAAACCCCTCTCAGGCTTCAAATTAATTTGATTTCCGTTTCAAGACAACTGATTTGTCTCTATGAATAATCACTATTAATTTGATTACCCAATTCACAGTGATTTTTTTACCTGCACATCCTGCTTCATTTACTCATAATTTGGTCTCTTGGATGCAATGTTTTAATTCTAGCGAGTCCCAGGATGCAACATTTTTTACAGATTTCCTATTAATATTAGTGTATTGGACTCACTAAGCTAGCAGCTGGACTCATTGATATGGAATCCAGTGAGTCCCCAGGACTCACAATCTTAGAATTGTAAAAATATCACTGAATTCAATTAAGTTCATGTGATTAACAATTTTGTCTTCTTGTTTCGGTGTAACTATGAGTATTGTCGTCAGTTACACCTTTCGTTGATTTTATAAAGGACGATACAAAGCCATTTATTCAAAATGTAAACCAACGCGCTACATAAATAAAGCCGCGATAGCTCACTTGGCAGAGCACCCACCTTGTACTCTTTACACATGTCCATATCTGGAAGGCCCTGGGTTCGAATTCTACTTAGACATTGTTCTTTTTTATCATCTTGTTTTTCGACTTTTATCTCCACCATCGTTAGGGAAAAAACGACCGCAGTGATTTAGAATCGATTTAAACGAATTAAAGTAATGAAACGCCGATCATTTACATAAAATTCCGCTCAATCAATCAGAGACGTCTAAATATAGTGCTCCAAGCACTTTGATTTTTATTCGTGTTTAGAGTAAAAAAAAACATGGCAGCAGTTTTCCCTTGTTGTGGTTAACTACAAAACAATCAAATTCAATACATACTTTTCCTGAAACAAGAGGGCCATTGGCCCTAGGTCGCTCACCTGAGATGGGGTTTTATAACAGATCAGATTTCTTACAGGTAATGCAATAAAGGGTCAAAGATCATATGAACGCTGCTATGCGATTTCAAACCATAGAAAACCCAGAAAACTACCTTAGTGCAATATCATATGTAACTCAAATATGGTGTTTCATCCAATTCGGCTATTTGGTTATGGAGAAATTGCTTTGGACAGATGGAATTAAAATAAAACATACAGACTGACAAACAAACAGAAATTTACAAATTGACCTAGATCTATGACCTTGAACCTACCTAAATATATAATTCAAATAGAACGTCATCTACTCATGATAAATAACACATTTACCCATATATTTTTTTAAATCCATGCATAAATCTAGATGCTATGCGCCTGATAAGCAGATCTTTACTAGAAGTCCCCTTTTTGTGTGACAAGGTTTTATATTGAAAAGCAAAAAAAGGTACCTCTTAGCAATATCATAAGCAATGCAAATATAAAGTTTTGTCAAATTTGGCTCTGCGGTTATTGAGAAATTGCTTCTGACAGATTTCGTGTAATTTCTCTTTTTCTGTTGTCATGGCAACCAGAATTGTTTTTTTTTTATAAATTGCAATTCTGTTAGCAATTTTTGAAATGTGACCTCCTAAGGAATATTTCTGCCTAGTTTGGTGGAAATTAGCCTAATAGTTTAGGAGGAGATATCATTCAACGATGTCATTGGGATTTGGTGGAAAATCTCCTTTTCTGTTGCCATGGCCACCAGAGCTTTTTAAAGATTTCAATTCTGTTAGCAATTTTTAAAAGGAACCTCCTCAGAAATATTTCTGCCAAATTTGGTTGAAATTGGCCAAGTAGTTTAGGAGGAGATGTTGTTTAAAGAAATTATTGAGAATTAGTCAAATTTCTCCTTTTCTGGTGCCATGGCAACCAGAGTTTTCAGTCAATTTCAATTCTTTTTGCGATTCTTAAAGAGGACCTCCTAAGGAATATTTTTGCCAAGTTTAGTTGAAATTGGCCTGGTAGTTTAGGAGGAGATGTCGTTCAAAGATAGTATTGAGATTCAGTCAAATTTCTCCTTTTCTGTTGCCATGGCAACCAGAGTATTTTATGGATTTCAATTCTTTTAGCAATTCTGAAAGGGGGTCACCTAATGAACATTCCTGTCAAGTTTAGTTGAAATTGGCCGAGTAGTTTCGGAGGAGATGTCGTTCAAAGATAGTATTGAGATTCAGTCAAATTTCTCCTTTTCTGTTGCCATGGCAACCAGAGTTTTTTATGGATTTCAATTCTTTTAGCAATTCTGAAAGGGGGTCACCTAAGGAACATTCCTGCCAAGTTTGGTTGAAATTGGCCTGGTAGTTTAGGAGGAGATGTCGTTCAAAGATAGTACTGAGATTCAGTCAAATTTCTCCTTTTCTGTTGCCATGGCAACCAGAGTATTCTATGGATTTCAATTCTTTTAGCAATTCTGAAAGGGGGTCACCTAAGGAACATTCCTGCCAAGTTTGGTTGAAATTGGCCAGGTAGTTTAGGAGGAGATGTCGTTCAAAGATAGTACTGAGATTCAGTCAAATTTCTCCTTTTCTGTTGCCATGGCAACCAGAGTTTTTCATGGATTTCAATTCTTTTAGCAATTCTGAAAGGGGGTCACCTAAGGAACATTCCTGCCAAGTTTGGTTGAAATTGGCCATGTAGTTTAGGAGGAGATGTCATTTAAAGAAATTGTTGACGGACGACGGACGACGAACGACGGACGGACGCCGGACAAAAGGTGATCACAATAGCTCACTTGAGCTTGTGCTCAGGTGAGCTAACAAAATACCAGATGAATTGGGGCACCTAACCATGGATTCCTCATACCAGTACTACCGCAGCATCCTTACATAGATCTACAGATGTGCATACAAAGAAGAAATTGGGATTGGGAACGAGCCGTCGGGAAAATGGCAGTGGAGTGCAATACGCAATTCAAATCTTCATATCATTATCGACGAACATTTGAGAATAGCAATGTCCCTATCTTTACACATATTCACCCGATCATCCAGGTACCATCGTCACTGCTGCAGATCCATTGCTTTATCTTCTTAGCACAATACACGTAAACGGGTCAGTTAAACGTAATAAATACAGACCGCTGTCACTCGATCTTATACTAGTAATAATCTTTGTTGTCATGATCATTGATCAGTATGTAAATAGGTCATGTTACTGTCGAGCATCAGTGATACAGATAAAACTCGTAAGAGCAACTATTTTTCTGAATGGGTGGATATCACTAGCGTCTCATCTCAGGCTGTTCAGATCGAACCCCGATTTATCGTCGAGTCGAACCCGAGGGGCGAAGTTACATTGTAACTCACTACCTGATAATCAATTTTAAAACCCTGTTTCCAAAATATGTCACGTGGAAACCCCGTTTCATTAAATACATGTATGTAAACAATGATCAAAGAAAAAGAATTTACCATACACAATACGTGTATTAAATTAAGTAATCATCCTAAAATGTCTGCTTTCAGTAAACACATCAAGAAAAACAAACGTTTGAACAAACGTTATACAGAAGAAATAATCCGAACTGGTTTCGAACAGCGTTCCAAATTTCATACTGAAAAAGGTTTGCGAGGCTAATCCTTTCCCGTTTAAGCTATCGCTGCTGCTGATGATAAAGGGCGTTTGTTAACTTTATAAACATAGTGTATGCATGTATCGCTTTCTAAGATCTTACCCTTTACACAATATTATGAAGGTCAAATCACTACAAGAAAATGGTTAAATCGAAAAAAGATCGTAAAGTTGGTTAAGACGTGGCATGAATTGAATCGGCCAATGAATCTTATAGTGTTTGTTAGAGAACACATAGAAAGCAGGAAAAGATACGACAGTTTTCCTGTATGGTCGCAAAATCTATTTTGAATTTTGGTCAACTAGCAATTGAGTCTGAGAAAGGGTTTTTTGGTATTGAAAACCCATTTCGTCTGTCCAAAAGTGGTTATAAGAATTATACGTCCTTTCGGACGTCCAATTAAAAAAGACAAAATAGAGCCGAAAATAGCAATTTTGTCAATTTCAAGGGCATATAACTCATGATGTAAAATTCAGATCAAGCTGAAAATTACAACATGACAAGATCGTATGGTCACCAACATTCTGTCAAAGTTAAGTCTTGATTAGGCAATATTTGTAAATGCTAGAGTGAAATCAATGTCAAAATAGAACCGAAAATGGCAATTTTGTCAATTTCAAGGGCACATAACTCATGATATAAAATTCAGATCAAGCTGAAAATTATACCAAGGCAAGATCTCATAGTCAGCATCATTCTGTTAAAGTTTTGAATTGTTTGGTCAATATTTGTAATTGCTAGAGTGAAACAAAGTCAAAGTAGAGCCAAAAATGGCAAATTTCTCAATTTCAAGGGCACATAACTCATGATAGAAATTCAGATCGAGCTGAAAATTATACCAAGGCAAGATCATGAGTCACTATCATTCTGTAAGTTTAGTCTTGATTGTTCAATATTTGTAGATTTTGGAGTAAAACTAAACTAAAGTCAAAACCAGCTATTTTTGACATTCAAGGGCAGATAACTCAGGTTATTCTAATTAAATCCAAAAGCTTTGAAGGAATCTGAGAAAGGGTCACCCAAGGATCATTCCTGTGATGTTGGATTGAAATCCATCAAGTAGTTTCTGAGAAGAAGATTTTTAAAGAAAAAGTTTACGGACGGACAGACGCACGCACGACAGACACACCGTCATGACAATAGCCCGCTGGCCTGACGGCCAGTGGAGCTAAAAAAGAAACTGCTGATAACTAGCAGCAGTTTCTCCTTTTGTCTCAATTTTTCTGTGCTGTAATATTGATCACAACTTTCACCTTTTGTAACATTTCCTTTGTCGCATGCACCAACTTTCACATTAAAGGTCCCAGTCATCCGCACAGCCGGTTGTACAGTGTGTTAATACCGCGGAGGTGTGTCTCGTTGACCTTGTCTCGTTTTGAAGTAAAAGTAGAATGTGTTTACACCCTTGTGAAGGATTGACCTATAGCAAAGGAAAGATGGTTATTCGCCGTGATTGAGGTTTTTATGCATTGCAAATTGTTATTCCATGCACAAATATGAGTTCCTGAACAATTCAGAAGCATAAAAACCTAGCATAGGCCCCTTTAACATCATACAAAAAACTTCCAGTGTTTTCTTCCACAACAAGGCACAGCAAATTAAACTGTTATACATCATAATCTTTAAACCACTCTGTTGTCTGGCTAAACAATAGTTTTGTTTATCAATTAAGGGCATTGAAAGTTAACACTCTATTGACTTGAAATTGAATTTTCTCTACACATATATAGTGGATGATCGGGAATTTAAGATTTCTGAGACATTTGCTTTATGTACCGCATAGGGTTAGACACTAACTTTCCCAATCAAGGAGTCTGCCGTACTCCCATCCTGAGAACCTTGGGAGTCCAAATGAAAATTAAGGAGTCTGAATCAACAGTTAACATTTCCTGTTACATTGTATGGCGCCTATTAAAATGGTAGTCTTTGTCATTTTCATCTTAACAGACTATATCATGGAATGCCAAAGGAGTGATTCCGGACACATGATCCTGTAATTTAAGGTTTAGGCCCCTATTTATCATATTGCACAGTGATTTTTTTCTTAAAAAAACGGTCGTTATTGGGCCCCTCTCCCCTCTCTGAGGCAGTGACTGGGAAAGGCCTGCGCCATGCGCCATAGTCACATTGAAATTCCAAATGTCACATTGTTTTAGCTAATGAGTGGGCCCTTGTCCCATTGAATTTTGCTGTATATGAGAATGGAACAATTTTAACTTATAGTTGTCACATCAATTTTCTAAATGTCACATTGATTTTGTAAGTGAAAGCGACATTGTCCCATTGAAGAAATGTCTTTCCCAATCACTGCTGAGGAATATACTTTTTTCCCCATTTTAGAGAAATTTTCCCCTCCTGGAACTAGATTTTTTTCTTTCAAAGAAAAATCCTAATCATAGTTAGATTCTTGGCATCTCTAACAGTTCTAATGGTTGTTTGAATGTCCCATTATGATATACAAGCAAGACTTAGCAAGTTAAATGCATTTATAACACTGTATTTTAGAGTATAAGGCGTAATAAAAAAAGTTGTGTGTTTCCGGTTACCCGACCGTGCCTATTTTTTTTTACCCCCGACCCTAATTTTTTTAGCAATTTTTAGGGACATGTCTTGGTAAAAGTTCAATTCACCAAAAGCTATATCGCTACTAGGTCAATAAAAACCGATGTATTTCAGTAACGAATTTTGTATACCGATAATGGCGTGGTATTACCGATTTATGATTGGGTAGATCTACATATTCTGTTATCCTTCCCCGACGATGCGTATCGTGTTACGATTTGAAATATGGGTTTTCCCGGAATCTTCGGTAGTTTCCGTAAATATATCAAAATGCACAAAAAATTGTAGAAATGATTCTCAGGGCTCGCGCTGGCAATCGCCACTCGATCGCCGATTAACATGGCTGTCAACACTTACTTTTTGTTAGCTCACCTGAGCAACATGCTCAAGGTGAGCTTTTGTGATCACCCTGTGTCCGGCGTGCGTCGTGCGTCGTGCGTTGTGCGTCGGAAGTCGTCAACAATTTCTTTAAACATCTTCTCCTCCTTAACCACTAGGCCAATCCTAACCAAACTTGGCAGGCATGTTCCCTGGGTGACCGTTTTCAAAACTTGTTTTCAGATTTTTGATTCGTCAAAAAATGTGGGCGTGGCAGGGCGGGGCTTATCAGACTTAGAGAAATTGTTAAATAATTCTTCAAAAATCTTCTTCTCCTTAACCATTGAGTCAATTTCTACCAAAGTTGGCAGAAATGTTCCTTGGGTGACCCTTTTCAAAACTTGTTTTCAAATTTTTGATTCGTCAAAAAATGTGGGCGTGGCAGGGCGGGGCTTATCAGACTTAGAGAAATTGTTAAATAATTCTTCAAAAATCTTCTTCTCCTGAACCATTGAGTCAATTTCTACCAAAGTTGGCAGAAATGTTCCTTGGGTGACCCTTTTCAAAACTTGTTTTCAAATTTTTGATTCGTCAAAAAATGTGGGCGTGGCAGGGCGGGGCTTATCAGACTTAGAGAAATTGTTAAATAATTCTTCAAAAATCTTCTTCTCCTGAACCATTGAGTCAATTTCTACCAAAGTTGGCAGAAATGTTCCTTGGGTGACCCTTTTCAAAACTTGTTTTCAAATTTTTGATTCGTCAAAAAATGTGGGTGTGGCAGGGCGGGGCTTATCAGACTTAGAGAAATTGTTAAATAATTCTTCAAAAATCTTCTTCTCCTTAACCATTGAGTCGAGTTTTACCAAAATTGGCAGAGATGTTCCTTTGGTGACCCTTTTCAAAACTTGTTTTCAAATTTTTGATTCGTCAAAAAATGTGGGCGTGGCAGGGCGGGGCTTATCAGACTTAGAGAAATTATTAAATAATTCTTCAAAAATCTTCTTCTCCTTAACCATCATGTCAATTTTTACCAAAGTTGGCAGAAATGTTCCTTGGGTGACCCTTTTCAATACTTGTTTTCAAATTTTTGATTCGTCAAAAAATGTGGGCGTGGCAGAGCGGGGCTTATCAGAATTTGAGAAATTGTTAAATAATTCTTTAAAAATCAAATGTTTATCCAATTTGTACCAATATTGGCTGGAATGTTTCTTGAGTGACTGTCTTCACTGTGTGTCGAGAAATTTTTGATTCGTCAAAAAATGAGGGCATGGCAGGGCGGGGCTTATCAGACTTAGAGAAATTGTTACATAATTTTTCAAAAATCTTCTTTTCCTTAACCAATGAGTCAATTTTTACCAAACTTGGCAGAAATGTTCCTTTGGTGACCCTTTGCAAAACTTGTTTTCAAATTTTTGATTCGTCAAAAAATGTGGGCAGGCAGGGCAGGGCTTATCAAACTTAGAGAAATCATGAAAAAAAATCTTTAAAAATCAACCATTGGTCAAATTTGAAGTAAACTTGGCAGATCTGTTTCTTGAGTGACTGTTTTCAATGTGTGTTCATGAATTTTTTTATTTGTCAAAAAATGTAGGCATGGCAGGGCAGGGCTTCTCAGACTTGGAGAAATCATTAAACAATTCTTTGAAAATTTTCTTCTCCTTAACCGTTGGACCAAATTATACCAAATTATTCAGGAATGTTCCTTAAGTACCCCTTTTTATTTTTATTACAAATTTCTGATTCGTAAAAAATGTGGACATGGCAGGGTGGGACTTATTCAACTAGGAGAAATGATAAGAAAAATCAACTGTTGGGCCAATTTGTACCAGGGATGTTGCTTGATTGACTCTTTGTAACAATAATATTGTTTGTGAATTTTTGATTTGTTAAAAAAAATGAGTGTGGCAGGGTAGGGCTTATCAGACTTAAAAAAGTCGTACAGAAATTCTTCAAAAATCAATTATGGGGCCAATTTAAACCAAGTATAGCAAAATGCTCATTGAGTTACTCTTTTCAAACACTTTGTAGTAAATTTTTGACAGGTTAATAAATGTTGATGAGGCAAGGAGGGGCTTAAAATATTAAGCATATTAATGCTTGTAATGTATCATTCTGATGTTTCAAAATTTAATTGTAAAAGTTAAATCTTGGTTATAAAAATCAAACTGGAACAGCACATGATATTCAATATTTAAGATGTCACTACATGCAATATGATTGAATACTAATGTGACAGCATTGCATTCATTGGAAATTATGAAACTTTATTAACAATAATTTGATACGACTTATATATTTGTTCACAACACAATTTATATCATACACAATCAAATACAGGAAGAACTCAGGTGAGCGATATCAGTGCCTTTCAGGCACTCTTGTTTAAATTATGAAAGATTGATTGGCTACAGTCTAAATGGTCGAGTAAGCACACCATTTTAATATGTACAACTAAGCGTGACCTAATTCCTTTGTGTAATCGCTAGGCGGCATGGCAGAAATATACAAAGCGTCCGTGTTAAAACCATCTAACATCAGTGTATTTACTTCGTAGATAGCGTCTTTTTCATTGCTTCATCAATTTTCCCGCTCTTTGTGGACACGAGCGCATTTTGTAAACAAATCATAGTAAATCGTAACCTTATTTGGAAGTGGAGAAATCACGTGATGATATTTGAATGACTACGTCATCAAATGTCTGTGTTTGCGGCGTTTTTGATCTCGCTCAAAACATCGCATATGAGTAATAGATTCATTCTGTTTCCTGTTAGACTTTCGATATTTTGGACACATTTTAAAATTTAATATCGGCATCTGTGATCAACTTTCAGAAAAAGAAAACTTAGATCTACCGTCACTTGAGAAATGAATGTTACTAGCGATGGTGTACAAAGCACACAGCATGTACTTTTTGCGTGCATGTAGCCTCTAGCAGACATCAATTTACTACATATTCGACAAACGACGGCGGAGCCAGGGGCGGGGGCATTCGGTCGTCTGTGGCGGTATTGTTTTTCTTTTACCAGACTGAATGTCCAGAAAACATTCTGCAACTTTCGGAAAGACTGTCGGATTTCCTAGGGATTTCCTGTTCCGCCATTTTGTTTCCCTATTTGTCCCATTTAAAAAAAAAAAAAAAAAAAAAAAAAAAAAATCCGACCTACCTTCCCTATTTTGAAATTTAATGTAACCGGAAACACACATATTTTTTTTTTACGCCTAAGCATGTATTGAAATTTCCCCTTTTTGGGCGTTCACGCGAAAATTTTCCCCCACCTATGGGCCCTGACCGCCTTCCCCCAAAATTAAAAATAAACACTGTTGCATCATATTTAACTGGTATTTCCGGAAAAATATCTTAGGAGTCTGACGGACTCCCTGGGTGGAAAATCAGGGAGTCCTGCCAATTTCTAGGGAGTCTCGGACTTGCGGATTCCCCTTAGTGTTAAACCCTGGTACAGGATGCCGGGACGTCTTATCGATTTCGTGTACGGTCCCGGACATTCCACATGTATGACCAAGGTACCCAAGAGGACCACCCTCGTTATTTTACACTCAAAGTAAAAGGATCGAACCCTGGAATAAGTACTTAATTGTCACTTTTCCACACAGCCTCACCCTGTGACCTCTAAAAGTCACACAAGACAAAGTAACATCGAGTTTGACACTTTCAAGCCCTCGCGAAAACCCATTACATTAGTGTTTAATCGACTTTGAAGTGATAGAAGAGGGAATAAAATAAATCTAAAGGAAACATTAAATTACTTAGAATTGATCAATTACCTCAAATTAGTGGTCCTTGCAGAGATTTACTTGGAGTTGGCTCTTTTTTTTCCCGAAAACTTGATGAAATAGTTAGACGGTCTACGGATGAGAAACATTTATCGTGAAATATACTTTTTACAAACAAGGTGCCCCCTGATTTGAACTCTCGTAAAACGGTTACGATTGACATAGAAAAATCTCGAATGCCGGATCCCAGAGGTTCAAAAGAACACCTTCGTGATATTATTGTATCATTTTCATGCATAAATACTGTCAAAAAGGTGTAAAACTTGGCAAATGACGCCCATTGACGCTTGCAATCCCAATATGAAAGTGAACAAAATTTGACTATTCCTTTTTTTTTTCGAAATTTTCATTTTACCGTACTGATTCAGTTTCTTGACATGTGCGACATCTCCTGCACAAATTGTTCATGTTTTGCCAGCTGAGCTTGCTTAGTTTTGAATTTATAGACTGATCATCAATTAATGATTAAATTAGGCATATATGTGTGCATAAAAACATGTAGGGTACTTGATAAATTACCGTATGTAAAATATGTGTCTAATTTCTTATCGAGTAATGCCTAAAGAATAGAAATCCGATCGACGACTTCTGAAATTATCAGCAGTTTCTTCTTTTGATACAATGTTTTCCCAGGCCTTTTCTATTAGGGGCGTCAAACCACGTCTTGTTAGGGAAAGGGTTAAGTTAATTTATTGCGGTTTAACGCCGTTTTAAACTGCTATGGTCATATCGCGACGGCTAGAACATCTAACGGTGGATTCTTGGTATTCATCTCACTAGTACCACCACAGTATCCAAGAGCCTACATATAGCTCGGTCGGTAACACCGGAGTCCTTCAATCCAGAGGTCGAGAGTCCGAACCCCGGCTCGGCCAGTATCCATTCTGTTATTTTACAAAAGTCGTTGTCTCCCACCAGTGGTTGTAAATAATCTATACTCCTCACAAAAAGTTAAGCAACAAAAGTAATTCTCTCAATATTCTTTTTATCCACGCGGAAATTTTTGCATAGATTTGTTATTTGGACAGCCATATCTATGCTCAAACACACTTAAAAGAATACTGAATGTTATCGTCTCCAAAAACAGCTATCACGTGATTAGAACACACTCACCCCCAAAACATGCATGCAAAATGTGTCGCATATACGGATTTCAAACTTGGCATTAGCCCCGTATGTGCTTAAAACGCGGCAATTTGACAACTTTGATGTCATCAACATTTGAATCATGCCAATACGTCACTTGACTCCAACTGAAGTGGCTCAAATTGTTGGAATGCTACAGGGTGGGGCAACCAAGACTGCTGCTGCCATTCACTTTAAATTTCATCGCAAAATTGACTGAGGAGCAATAACCCGATACAATCAAACTGGACAGATGTCAGAGAGACCACGTTCATGTCGTCTAAGAGTAACAACACCTTGTGAAGACCGTTATGTTGCAACCTTAGTCCGTAGGAACTGGCTTACAACGGTCAAATCGCTGGAAAATGGCCTTCAGAGGGTGTCAGGAAACAGACTTTCCATCCAAACCGTGAGGAACATGTTTCACACAGATGGTCTAAGGTCCAGGATACCACTTCAACGGATCCAACTTCCCCCAAAACATCGACGGCAAAGATTAATATTGGAACATCAACATCAAAACTGAGGGTCACTCGTTGGCGTCACAAACTCTTAACGGACTCGTCAAGATTTTGCCCTGATTCTAATGATGGCATGACACGTGTGTGGAAAAACGGTAATGAACGGTTTGCAGACTGTAACATTGCTGAACACGACCAATATGAACGTGGGAGTTTGATGGTCTGGAGAGGTATCGATCGGTGTTTGCCACAGAACAGAGCTGGTTGTCATCAGACGAGGGTCAATGACGGGTGTAAGGTGCATTTACGAGATCATCACGCCTGTTATCATCCTTCCGGCACAGTAAACGGATCCAAGTGTTATGTTAATGGATGGTAATGCCCGTCCATATCGTTCTGGAATTGTGACTGAAGTTCTGTGGACCAACAACATCAGACATATAGACTGGCCTGTTGCGTCTCTAGACCTTATTTCGACAGAACATACAAAGGACATTCTTTAAGGGCATGTCTATGGTCAGCATGTTCGCCCACAGACTCTGGATGAACTGCAACAGGTCTTGCAGACAGATTGGAGGATCAATCCACAACGGACATTAGACAGACAAATCTGCTTGATGCCAAGGTGTGTTCGGGCGTGTGTTGAACATCGTAGGGGTCATACCAGGTACATAATGCTCATCATTGCCCGAAGTGGCCGGAAAACAACTTTTTACACATTCTGAACTGCTGGCGAGTGACGTTTTGCACCATCTTTTCATCGGGACGGTTTTCGAGGATCTGTAACTTTGTTATTGTTTGATGATTTTCCCAATCATTTAACGTAATTTGTGTAATAAGACCCCAACTTTGTATTGTATAAAACATAGATCATTAGATGTGATAAAACACATTTGAGAAAGAAAAGCATCTTTGTTGCTTAACTTTTTGTGAGGAGTATATGTGAGAGAGTAGCCGGAGACCCGGCTTGGATTTTGTGGTAGCACTGGTAAGGAATCCACGGTTAGTTGCTCCAGCCTCCGCAATAAGCCCATGGCAGTTGAAAACGGCGTTAAACCCCAATAGATCAAATCAATAGCACAGTCTTTTTTTGCGATGATGTTAACAAATTTTAGACCGGTTCAACTTCAAATGAATTGACAAATAATGTGGTAGCCGCCAGGAAAGCTTACATAGGCTAGCCGGGAAAACATTGAGGTATTAAGGTAGTATACACCTAGGGAGATTCGCGCGACGTCGGAATTTTGAAGGCGACGTCGAAAACATTTGGCGGTGGAACTTTTACCTATTATTCTTAATCAACAATGCCTCTATCAACACCCATTGTGTCCTCAGTCACGGTTAACTTCGACTGTCTGATTTCTTCTCCTTTGGAAATAAACTGACACGATTTAAAAACGCAAATTTCGTTTTCATTAACTACTCCCCTCCTGTTGCCTCGATCGGCACCATATTTGGGGACATGCATGAGGCAATGTATACGCTTCATGCCCCAGCGATTTTGTCGTGTTTTCTGTAAACTATCTGAACATCTGAACAGCCCATCAGTGAATGCTCGTGTGTCTCGTGCATTCAGACCACGTGTTAAATCACTAAGATTTTTTGTGTACAAATTGCCACTTTGATTTACTTATTGAAAACATACGCGAACAACGAAAAATAATTGTGTACAAAATGCTGAGGCTTACTTTGCGAAAAAAGAACCGAGTTTTTTGGCTTTTGGTTTGCGGTGTTTCGCAAATAAAGGTAGCTAGACGCTTTAATGTAGCCGAATCGACGGTTCCAAGGTTTATGAGACGTGTAAACGACACGGGAAGATTTACAGACCACCCACCTCCTGGTCAGCCGCGTGTAACAACTGTACGAGGGCTGTTAATAAAGTATTCGGAAAAGTATCATAACTTTTTAATTCTTAAACCAACTGCGATGAAATTTTCAACACAAATATTTTGAAGAATTAGGCATATCATCCTGCGACAAAAACTAGGCTGTTTGCATAAGGGCGCATTCGACAGTCGCTATGGAAACGTAGGGTCAAGTCAAGCGGGGCAACTTTTGATAGCTGGCAAAAGTGTGACTTATCAATCGCTTTAAAAGTGACCATATTTTATATTTTTCACGTCAAAAGTTGTCCAAAATATTTCTTACCTTTGACCGAACTTTTTTCTCGTTAAACATAACTCTATTGGTTGGCATTTGGCGTCAATTCCGTAAACAACCATTTTTGAATACATTGCTTTGCTTACAGAGCAAATATGGTGCTTCAGGAGCGCTATTCAATAATGATGTGCGTGTTAATGGGTAAATCAAAATCAGAGACAATCTTTATGATATTGAAGACGTACGACAATATTAGTCATATGAAAAAAAATCAAGCATTTGTGAGTTGTACATCGCATTTAAAAACGATTCTACCCATGATGTTGCTGACTTCAAAAGATCTGAACGTCCCAACACGACGTCAGCGAAAACGTTCGTGGCTTGTCAGTTGTGTGCGGGAAACTATCAATGAAACTACAAACGCACAGTTCAGACACATCTTTGACAAATGGATTTATAGGTGGGAGAAGTGGATATCGCGCAGTAGCAAATATTTCGAAAAGATGTAAATATCAGATGTGTAATACAGACTTTTCTGACGTTCTATCTGTCCAAGAACTAAGTTGCCCCGCTCAACGTGACCCTACGTTGGCATAGCGACTATAGAACGCGCCTTTATGCCAACAACTTAGTATTTGTTGCTGGATCAAAAGCATATTTCTCTAAAGTATAAGTGTTAAAAATATCACTACAATTAGTACATAAATTTAAAAGTTATTAAACCATTCCGGATACTTTAGTAACAGCCCTCGTACGTCAACATAATTGTATACGTCAACGTCACTAACGCAATAGATTTGTGGCGGCTCAGTCTACAGCAAATTCTATGGTTGATAAATGTGGGCGGCCTATACATCGCGACATGGTGATAAATCGTCTGTGAAAACACGGGGTTCGCTGTCGTCGATGTTCGATGCCAGGCTCTTGACTCAAAATGCATTTTGGCATAATCTGACGTCCATTCAGGCATTGTTCGTGGCTTTAAAGGTCATTTTCTGTCCTGTTATGTCAACTATAGTAACATTTACAATTTTACATGGCTATACATCGGTTTTGAAATGTAGGAGATACCATTTGTAAAAGTACTTTTTTTGCGTTTTTAAAACGTGTCAGTTTAGTTTCAAAAGCTTTAGAAAGCTTGTTTTGATTTGTTTCTCGTATTTTTCCTACGATTGATTGATTGGGGTTTAACTGCTGTTCAACTGCAATGGTCATATCGCGGCGGCTGGATAACTATTGTTATCTGTCGTTTCTCATACATGTACCAGTACTACCAAAACATCCTTATCGAGCCTCCAGCTGTTCGCGCACAAAACAGGTTAACGCTTATCAAGCCATTGATGGGATACGATTTTGTCTGAATTTTGAGACTCTGAAAGGATGTTTGTCGCGGCCGTGGATCGATTCCGGGACCTCATAAATGAAAGTCTAATGCGATAACAACTGCACTATGGTCGCAGCCTGTTAGTATATGGATAAACGATCCTTACGACATTATCTAAACCTTTCCAAACAAATGCCCGTTTTGACGTCCAAATGGTCATAGATAACCCAGTAAAGAAACTTATTTCGAGCCGATATCGGAAGTCAGAATGGAGGTATTCTGATATCGGACCAATGCCGGGTTAAAACAAGAGGACCATGATGGTCCTAAATCGCTCACCTGAATAAGACGACAAGAGTGATAATGGCAATTTTGTCAAATTCAAAGGCATAAAACTAAAGACGTTCTGTTTGGAAACAATTAAGTAATAATTTTGTTCCAATCAATCCTGTAAAATTGGGTACAAATTAGCACAATGGTTGAAGGTTTTTTTTCAATAATTATTTCATAATTTTGCAATATACAACATAGGGGTTATTTTCAAAGCATACTGATCGGTTAGAGATTGATCATTTATCATATTATTACATAATTTGGACTGTGGTTTGAAAGAATATAGCGAAAGACCACCATCTGATAAGCTAGGCTACTCCTTTCTTATTTGTTTACATAAGATAAACATTGGGCCAGCCAGAGCAACAGATAAGAGAAATAGATAAGAGAAATAGGAAAGGCTTTCAAAATTTATCATTTATATATCCAAACCCTATGTACTAATCTTTTCAAGCAGATGCTTGAAATGATCACCAACAACATAGGGTTTGATGAATACTGAAACAAAATGTTGCTTTTTGAAAAGCAGTTATTCTCCCTTTATCTGCAGCATGTATGATTCTAAAATTAAATGCATCAAAATTGCCTTGTAAAATGTAGAACCCACAATGTAGGGCTTAGTTTCCATGTATAGTAATGATTTTTGTATTCTGGAAGCCATTCATGACATGAGGTCTTACACAACATTTTAAGGTTCTAGGCCAAACAGTTTAGAAGAAAACTAAGTATCTCCGTGACATCCCACAGTAAGGTATAATTTCAAAGCTCCAAATTTCCCCAACCCTGCCACACCAATATACTTTTAAAAAATTTCAAGATACAATTTTGAAACGAAACACAAGGAACTTTCCAGCCAGGTTTGGTTCAAAATGGCCCAATGGTTGATTTTTAAAGAATTTTCTTATGATTTCTCCAAGTCTGATAAGCCCCTTTCTCCCTGACACGGCCACATTTTTTGACAAATGTAAAAATTTGATTACAAATTTTGAAAAAAATGACTCAAGGCACATTCCTGCCAAATTTGGTTCAAATTGGCCCAATGGTTGATTTTAAAGAATTTTCTTATGATTTCTCCAAGTCTGATAAGCCCCTTTCTCCCTGCCACGCCCACTTTTTTTTGACAAATGTAAAAATTTGTGAATAAATTTTGAAAAGAGAGACTCAAAGAACATTCTTGCAAAGTCTGGTTCAAATTGGCCCAATGGTTGATTTTTAAAGAATTTTCTTATGATTTCTCCAAGTCTGATAAGCCCCTTTCTCCCTGCCACGCCCACTTTTTTTGACAAATGTAAAAAATTGTTAATAAATTTTTAAAAGAGTGACTCAAGGAACATTCCTGCAAAGTCTGTGTCAAATTGGCCTAATGGTTGATTTTTAAAGAATTTTCTTATGATTTCTCTGATAAGCCCCTTTCTCCCTGCCACGGCCACATTTTTTGACAAATGTAAAAATTTGTAAACAAATTTTGAAAAGAATGACTCAAGGCACATTCCTGCCAGGTTTGGTTCAAATTGGCCCAATGGTTGATTTTTAAAGAATTTTCTTATGATTTCTCTAAGTCAAATAAGCCCCGCCCTGCCACGCCCACATTTTTTGACGAATCAAAAATTCGCGAACAAGTTTTGAAAAGGGTCACTCAAGGAACATTCCTGCCAAGTTTGGTAAAAATTGGCCCAATGGTATAGGAGGAGAAGATGTTTAAAGAAATTGTGGACGGACGGACGGACAGATGGACGGACGGACGGACAGACAGACGGACGGACGACGGACAAAAAGCGACCACAATAGCTCACCTTGAGCACTTCGTGCTCAGGTGAGCTAATAAGATTAAAATCCGGAATATACGTTTTCTCCGATAACGGGCCAACGTCGGGCCGATATCGGGCCAATCATGAATATCGGGCGGATAGCGTTTGGTGTTACAGAGCCGACATCGAACCAACATTTCTGTGAATATCTGGCTGATCTGAAATTTTTGCTGGGAAGGCTTGAGTAATTATTTAGACAAAAGAAGAAAATGATGATACTAGTAACCAAGAGCGAGAATTTCCCAATTTGTCTTTATACTTTCTGTACCATGATATTTTAAACAAACCCTATCTTTATCAACATGGATCACTTTGGGGTCTTGGAAAGCACCTTTCCAATTCAACAAGTCTTTTTTGCATTCAACCCAGACAGACAGTAAAATTGTAGACTTGTCTCATTTCATAAGAAAAATTGCGTGTGAAAATTTCAAGAGAACTATTTTTTTTTTCAATTTTTGGGATATCGGGATAGAACGCAGTGTGTGAAATGAAGAGAATACTTCAAACTTATCGACAAAACGTCAAATTTATCTCGTCCCCAAAACAAGATCTGGTTTTGACATCCATGATGGTAACGGCTTGACAGAATATCAAATTGTTGATAACCACCATTTAGTTAATTTGCTTAACCCTTTCCCAAACGACAAAATTTAGGGGTGGTCCAATTCAAATGCTGCTGCAAACATCAAAATAGATGTTGAAAAAGACTGGGTTTGTGTAAAATATAGTACTGAAATATTGAGACAAAAGGAGAAAATGCTGATTATCAGCATTTTCTTCTTTTGCCTCAATGCTTTCCCAAGCCATTTCGATCAGGGACGTTAAAACCAGGTCCTGTTTGGGAAAGGGTTAAATATTTTTGCGGTTTCATAATACAAGTATATCTATATACCTTTATGTAGCATTTAATTTGCCATCTTCAACAGCTTATAAAATGGAATAGTCAAAAATTTGTATGGGAAAGTGTTGAAAGTGAATGTCAATGATTCCACTTGAACACCAAAACAACATTTTAGACAGTTCGAAATTCAAAAATCGTGTAGGCGATCATTTCAATTGAATGGAATTTAACTATTTTTTAGCCTTTTGCAGTAGAAAATATTGTGGAAAATGAAGATATTGCTTATCACAAGCAATTTCTTCATTTTCCATAATGTTTTCCAAAGCCTTTATCTTAAAGGGCGTCAAAGAACGTCAATGTGTAGAAATGGGTTAAAGGCCCATACTTGTTTAAAACAAGAGCCTTCGTAGACGGATTATGCTCCCCGAATAAGTGTTTGTCACAAAGTAAAAACTATTTTACATTGAGCCCCCTTTTCCCATGACAGATCTTTTGTAAACACATTATTTGTAGAATATTGAATAGAACATCTCATTTATCACATAAGTACAAAATTTCATTAAATTCTGCCCATTGGATAAAGAGAAATCAGAGAAAATCTTTCCATGACGCAGCCTCAAATTTAGAAACGGAGAAAATGGTCCCTAGGAATTATCCCTGGGAGTTCACATGTGAAGTTTCATTGAATTTGGCCCAAGGGTTGCTGAGATATGACTGTGGACGGACGGACGGACACACGGGCGGACGGAGGGACAGCGTGGCGACTATATGCTATCCCGAAATTTTTTCGGGGAGCATAAAAAACAGCTACGGGTAAGTGGATAAAGAGTACTAAAGACACTCTAACTTTGTTATTTCGATTCCAAACCATATGCTGTGGGTCTAAAGAAAGCGAAACCAACTATCCACAAAATAGCTTATTCATAGCTCTGGAAAAATTCAGCAGTAAGTTATCTAAATTTTCCAGAAATGCCACATCTAGATCCATATGACTTTTATCCAATATGTTTTCTGTTATTAACAATTAAGTAAAACCAATTAATGAATCCTGAAAAAACTGCCTTAGCCTTTAATTTTTTTATCTTTTTATCATTCATACACCAATTATTTCAAAATTCCCTGACTTTTCCTTAAACTGTAAAATTCACTGACCAATTCCAAAATTCCCCGACCTTGAAAAATATTTATAACTTTTTCCCTTACCGTGGACACCCTGGCATGAATGTAAACCATTTCCAAAAAAAAAAGACCTGGTTTTGACGTCTCTTATAGAAAATCTTTGGAAAACATCGAGATAAAGGAGAACTAGACAGCCTTGGCGGTCTAGAAGCGCTCCACAGGCCTGATTGTATGTCTTGTTGAATGCAATTTCAAAGGGCAAGGCTGCGCAAACAAGCAAATGTATGACCAAGCTGAAAATTACAAGCAAGTAAGATCGTAACTATTGTCAGTAACTTTCTTTGAAGATTCTGTATTGATAAGTTAAAACTAATGGTTGTACGAGGGATGATCCAAAAGTAATGTCACAAACGTTGTTTTCGGTGATTTCATGAACGTATCGCTATGCAATTCCACATGCCGAAAGATTGACATTCGTTTAATACATACACAAATTTTCATAAAGTTTGGTGAAATATTACAAAAATAAACCACATTTTTACATAGCGCATCGATGTCCAGCGCCGCACAACAAACAACGTCATTGGCGTCAAAGTCTACTCCTCAAAAAAATCGCCCTCCGTGTTTAATGCAATGTTCGTGGCGTTCGACCCACTTCATAAATGCATTTGCAAACAACTCGTTCAGCAATTCCTTGGATGCATTCCTTGAATCAATTTATTCTCAGTCGGTTAAGGTCGACGTGATGAATTCCTCTTAGATTCAGCTTAAGATGCGGAAATAGCGCAAAGTCCCATTAACGTTGACGTCATTCCGCTACTCCACATGTCTTCCGGCTCGTTTTTCATCTTCAAACGATCCATCCTCACTCCGAAAAACGCTTGCATCAAAGGTAGACGAGACTCCTATTAACAATCCGTTCTTTTAGGTAGAATTTATTGTTTCTGTTGCTTCAATCGGCTATTTTCCTAGCCTTTAGCAAAAGTTCAGAATTGCACGTTAATGGCTTTTATCCGATTTTGGCATTTTTCCGAATGCGAGTGATGAATTAAATTAGGCTTATTTTGTCTTCCAATGCATCGATTTTATTGAAACGTTCTAAAATTGCTGAGCATTATCACGACGATGCGTCATTTAAATATCAGCTTATTTCATGCGTTAGTTCCTTTAATACAATGATCGTCGAATTACCAAACTATAGGCACTGTGACATTACTTTTGGATCATCCCTCGTAAAAGTGAAAATAAAGCCGCAAATGCAGTGATTTTGTTACAAATTTGTGCGGAAGAAATCTGGGGACCCACTTGTTCCCAAAACAATGAGTCTAATATTGAAACATAGGAGTCTTTGAAAGGCAATGTTGATTGAAAATGTTAGCATTCTGGGACTCACTGAATATTTTTCAATGAGTCATGAGAAAAAAATGTGAGTCAGGGGCTTGGGACTCGCAGGTAACAAAATCCCTGAAATGGCAATTTTGTCAATTTCAAGGGCACATAACTCATGACATAAAATTCAGACCAAGCTGAAAATAATACCAAGGCAAGAACTTATGGTCACCAACATTCTTTACAAGTTTTGTCTTTATTGGTCAATATTTGTAGTTGCTAGAGTAGAAACAAAGTCAAAATAGAACCGAAAATGGCAATTTTGTCAATTTCAAGGGCATATTCCTCATGATGTAAAATTCAGATAAAACTGAAAATTATACCACGGCAAGATCTTATGGTCACCAACATTCTGTCCTAGTTTTGTCTTGATTGGTCAATATTTGTAGTTGCTAGAGCCTAGAGTGAAACAAATGTCAAAATAGAGCCGAAAATGGCAATTTTGTCATTTTCAAGGGCACATAACTCATGATGTAAAACTCAGATCATGTTGAAAATTATACCAAGGCAAAATCTTATTATCACTATCATTCTGTCCTAGTTTTGTCTCGCTTGGTCAATATTTGTAGCTGCTAGTGAATACCAAGTCAAAATAGAGCTGTAAATGGCAATTGTGTCAATTTCAAGGGCACATAACAGGCATGGGATAATCATTATCAGTAATTTAATTGATTATTAATCGATTAACAAATGCCAATAATCTTGAAATAATCGATTAATTAGCTTTTTTCTGATTATTTGATTAATAATTTAATCATTTACTGATGACAAAATGGCATTAATCATGATTATTTTTTATGATTACTTTTTGATTATTTTGGATGTATAAATCTAAAACAAAATAAGATGCACCTGTAAGTCACACCTTTTACCTGTTCACACCTATACAAAGCAGTCTATGCCCAAAGGGCAACTAGTGTTATTCTTACACCTGTCATTGATATTTCACACATTTTTTGGCAGTTGAAACTGCAAACTTAAGCCTCTCTTATAACCCGTCGTGCGTCTTTTTAAATCGTACATTTTAAAACTCTGCAAAATCGCACGATTTATAAAGACGCACGACGGGTTGTAAGAGCGCCTCAAAATAATGTTTGGTCAATTCTTTGCTGCGTGCAGTCTGCGTCGTGGTTGCGTCCACCTAAACATACGTTTTAGACGCAGACTGCACGCAGGAGCATGTACGACCGGTTGTAAGAGAGGCTTTACATTAGTTGGAAAATGCTGAACAAACCTAAATCTTATTTCATAAGTAAATTTTTCCTTAAAATGCAATCGTACTATGGGCATGTTAGACTAAATAACAAACGTACAATAACAGTAACATTGAATGATATAATGATTTATTGTTAAGAAAATAGATTTGTTGATGAAAGAATTTTTCTTGTATTATCTATAGACATAATTTATTTTTAAAAAAAAATGTAAAGTAGAGTACTTACTTTGGGCAAAAAATAGAATCAAACTTGCTGATTTGAATTATTAGATTCTGCTTAAACTGGGTATACATGAATTTGATGACTAATATCTTTTCTCTTTACTTAACCCTTTCCTTTTTAAGTTTGTATTTGTATTTATTAATATTAAATGTTCTAGATAACATTAAGGCAAAAGGAGAAAATGCATTTATCAATCATTTCTCTAAAATAGTCACCATGTTCCCATCATTGTTCCAATGGCTTCAACATGGTCTGATATGTATACATAAATTCCATTTTCATCATGACATCATCATCATTTGCAATGGATTATAATAGCATTCAGGAAAGATAACTAAGATATGTTAATTACAGACTTCAATACCCAACAAGTCCATACATCCTATTTTAATCCAACTTTATCTAAAAGAACTCTTCAATTCTCCTAACCACAACATCTGTTAAAGATCTTTTTAGCATGCCATTCATCTTGATTGAAAAAGTCTGTCTACAAATATCGAACATCTTTACAGCGAAACTGGTGTGTTTCAAGACATTTAAAAAGAAATGTAATTTCAATAGTAAAGATCATAGTTTCAAATTTGGTGAAGCTGATCAGATTATGTATTTGAAGATAATGAAATGCTATTTGCCCCTTTCACCTGATTATCTTTTGCTACTCGATTGCCTTTATCCGTGATTAATGATTAATAATTGATTACTAACCCCCAAATTAATGATAAATAATCAATTACTGATGCATTTTTCAGTGAAAGTATATTTAATCAATTAATAATCAAGGGTGCATTAATCATTAATTTAATCAATTACTTTTTCAAGTAATCGACCCCATGGGTGGCACTTAACTCATGATGTAAAATTCAGATCATGCTGAAAATCATACCCAGGCAAAATCTTTTACTCGCCATCATTCTGTCAAAGTTTTGTCTTGATTGTTCAATATTTGTAGATTTTAGAGTAAAAGTAAAGTCAAAACCAGCTCTTTTTGATATTCAAGGGCAGACAACTCAGGCTATTCTAATTCAATCCAAATTCTTTGAAGGAATCTGAGAGAGGGTCACCCAAGGATCGTTCCTGTGAAGTTTGATTGAAATCTATCCAGTAGTTTCTGAGAAGACGATTTTTAAAGAAAAGTTTACGGACAGACGGACACACGCACGACGGACACACCACCATGAAAATAGCCTGCTGACCTTACAGCCAGTGGAGCTAAAAATGCCGATAATCAACGTTGTCTGTTATATATTATTCACGTATAAAATTTTACCTTCAAATATTATCTAAAATCATTTTTGTCATTTTTCGTCTTCCAAGATGGACCACACTAGAATATTATCATTTGGGAAAGATTTAAGAATCAAGGTACTGCATACAATTAGTCCGGTAGCCAAAGGGGTGAACCTGGATTTGCGGTATATAAAAAATGTTTTGACTGATTATGGTAGCCATCACCTTCAGAAACCAAAATCCGGTTGATGCCACCTTGTCACCCTTGGGCAACTCTCAGAATTCAAGAGGGCGTCCAAGATGGCGGAATGCCATGGTACTGGAGAATAGTCCCGTTCAAATCTATGCATTCAGGATACAAAATAGCTTGTGATATGTTCAAAAATGCTCAGAGAGTATGTCCTAAGAAAATAATGAGTGATATTCGCAATATTTCATTGTAAATCTTCAAAAATCTGGTAAATCTTTAAAATCTTACCCCACCCACTCCATTTTACACGGAAAAATTAAGTTTTTCGCAACACTGTTAACATTTCCAGTATTCCATATGATTCAATACTCTGATTATATTGATGAATAAAAAACGAGTATTTTGAATGACAAACCTGGCAAAATGGTGTTTCTGACAATTCAAAATGGCTCCCAATATGGCGGGAAATTTAAGTGTTTTTAGCTCCACTGGCCGACAGGCCAGCGGGCTATTGTCATGGCGCTGTGTCCGTCGTGCGTGCGTCCATGCGTCCGTCCGTAAATTTTTCCTTTAAAAATCTTCTCAAAAACTACCAGACGGATTTCAACCAAACTTCACAGGAATGATCCTTGGGTGACCCTTTCTAAGATTCCTTCAAAGAATTCTGATTGAAGTAGAAAGTCTGGAGTTATCTGCCCTTGAATGTCAAAAATGGCCATTTTGACTTCATTTTCACTCTAGCAACTACAAATATTCACTAATCAAGACAAAACTTAGACAGAATGATGGTGACTATAAGATTTTCCCTGGGTATAATTTTCAGCCTGATCTGAATTTTACATCATGAGTTATGTGCCCTTGAAATTGACAAAATTGCCATTTTCGGCTTTATTTTGACTTGTTTTTACTTCAGCAACTACAAATATTAACCAATCAAGACAAAACTTGTACAGAATGTTGGTTACTATAAGATCTTACCTTGGTATATTTTTCAGCTTGATCTGATTTTTACATCATGAGTTATGTGCCCTTGAAATTGACAAAATTGCCATTTTCCGCTTTATTTTGACTTTGTTTTCACTCAATCAACTACAAATATTGACTAATTAAATCAAGACAATACATTTTACTTGTACAGAATGTTGGTGACCATAAGATCTTACATTGGTGTAATTTTCAGCCTGATTTAAATTTTACATCATGAGTTATGTGCCCTTGAAATTGACAAAATTGCCATTTTCAGCTCTATTTTGACTTTGTTTTCACTCTTGCAACTACAAATATTGACTTATTAAGACAAAACTTGTACAGAATATTGGTGACTATAAGATCTTGCCTTGGTATAATTTTCATCTTGATCTGAACTTTACATCATGAGTTATGTGCACTTGAAATTGACAAAATTGCCATTTTCGGCTATATTTTCACTTTTTCAACCATTAGTATTAATCAATCAATACAACAACTTTCACAGAAATTTTCTGACCATAAGATCTTACTAGCTTGAAATTTGCAGCTTGCTTGTTTGTGCAGTCTGAACCTTTGAAATTGCATTCAACAAGACAAACATTCAGGCCTGTGGAGCGCTTCCAGACCACCAGGGCTGTCTAGTTTATATCAAGTTATAATTTTAAACAAATCTTCCAAAAAGATTTGAAATGTCTTTAAAATGCTTATAACCTGTTTTGGTGTATTCATGTAAAATGATAAAAGCTCTATTATATTAGTTGTATTAATTAGTTGTATTTCTACCAAAATCTAGGACTGTCATAAGATCTTAACCCACCCTCTGCATTTAGAATGGAGAAAGTCTAGAAATACACTTTAATTGACTATGTTTTTTTTTCAAAATGGCGCCTAAGATGGCTGGAAAAGATGATTTCATACAAAATAACAAGAGGACCATGATTGTCCTATATCGCTCACCTGAACCAAAATGATGTAAGCAACACTTTTCTTCAATTCAAAAAATATTTATGACTTTAAGACTGAAAACGAACTTATGGTCAATAACATTGTGAAAATCAAACTAATCCAAGATTTCATCGTGCCCAACATTGTGTCCAAGATTTGTCTTGTTTGATAAATAATTGTAGATTCTGGAGTATAAACAAGGTCGAAAACAGCCGAAAACAGCAATTTTGTCAAATTCAAGGGCACATAACTCTCGACTTTCTAGTCAGATCAGGCTGAAAATCAAACTCATCCGAGATCTTATGATATCCAACATTGTGTCCAAGATTTGTCTTGATTGGTCAATAATTGTAGATTCTAGAGTGTAAACAAGGTCCAAAGCAGCCGAAAACAGCAATTTGATCAAATTCAAGGGCACATAACTCTCCACTTTTTGATCAGATCGGACTGAAAATCAAACTTATCCAAGATCTTATGGTCTCAAACATTGTGTTCAAGTTTTTTGTCTTAATTGATAAATAATAGTAGATTATAGAGTGTAAACAATGTCAAAAACAGACGAAATCGGCAATTTTATCAAATTCAAGGGCACATAACTCTCATCTTTCTGGTCAGATCCGACTGAAAATTGAACTCATCTGAGATCTCATGGTCTCCAACCTTGTGTCCAAGATTTGTCTTGATTGGTCAAAAATTGTAGATTCTAGAGTGTAAATAAGGTCGAAAACAGTCAAAAACAGCAATTTTGTCAAATTCAAGGGCTCATAACTCTCAACTTTCTGATCAAATAAGACTGAAAATCAAACTCATCCAAGATCTTATGATCCCCAATATTGTGTCCAAGTTTTGGATTGATTGATCAATAATTGTAGATTCTAGAGTGTAAACATCGTCGAAAACAGCCAAAAATGGCAATTTTGTCAAATTCAAGGGCACATAACTCTCGTCTTTCTGATCAGATCAGACTGAAAATCGAACCCATCCGAGATCTTATGGTCTGCAATGTTATGTCCAAGATTTGTTTTGATTGATCAATAATTGTAGATGCTAGAGTGTAAACAATGTCAAAACTAAGTATTTTTCGCATTCAAGGGCAGATAACTCCTGACTTTCTAGTTCGATCTGACCCATAATCGAACTCATCCGAGATCTTATGGCCATACATGTTTTGACCAAGTTTTATCAAGATTGGCTTATATTTGTAGATGCTAGAGTGTAAACATGAAATTGTGGACGGACGGACGGACGGACAGACGGACAGACAGATAGATGGACAGACGGACAGACAGACGGACGACGGACAAAAAGTGACCACAATAGCTCACCTTGAGCACTTCGTGCTCAGGTGAGCTAACAAGGGATGTCTTTTGCTTTAATTAATACCTGTTTCCAAATATCGTGTTAGAAACGTTTGAGTGTATGTTAACCTAATGTGCTTTTATAAGCTTATTATATCACTATTGACAAACAGAGTAAAGACAAGATCATTTATTTCTTATTTTGCCCCATCCACTCAAATTTGCATTATTCGAAAAACATTCTAATCTAAATTCAGGGGCGAAGCTAGCATAAAAAAGATATGGATACAAAAAATCTAGGGTGTCAGGGGTTATTCCCCCCCCCCCCCCCCTCCTTGAAGAAATTGGAAAATAATGAATTTGGTGGGATTCGTGGACTTGGATATGAATAGCTTTACTTTCGTTTATCAATTTCGGCTAAATTGCAAACCACACTTTTTTGGAATAAAATGTTTTTGGTCAAAATGATGCATACTCGCAGATAGGCAGCTACGCCCCTGTGATTAAACCGTAACTTACAGAATAATCATTCAGCAACTATACCAAAGATCTATCTAATATTGCATTTTAAAAAAAGAATTTCATTGCGATTTCATATTAACTTCTCGCTCTTTCTAAATCCTTTCCAAGAAAATACATGACTGTGTTGCATACTAGTTGTGACGTCTGTCTATTATTGTAATACCTAACATCCTGCTGATTTGGAAATAGAAGGATATTGATTTAAAAGCTAAAGATTTAAAAGTCAGGGGTTTCTCTTCCCTCAAAAAACATTCGAAACCACATTCCAGTAAGCCTAAGCAACACATGATGCCATGTACTTAGACATTTCGAAACTTTTTCACAAGTAGGCATGAAATGACAACAGTCAATATGCAAACATCTTTTATACAGAACAGCTACGGGGACAGAAACTCGTAGGTGATGCAAGAAGATATGACGTTTGTTAATGTTTGATGCCACATGCTGACGACTCAGAGATAAATAATGGTACCAGTCTGTAGTTAAGGACCACAATATCCCGGTTGCATCCCATTGTTGCATGCACTGGTACCCTGTTCTATGTATATTTAGCAATCGTAGCAATAATGGTACATGTAATTGAAGTATGGCTTTAACCGAGGTATGGTAGTCGTAGAGTTAGTTTTTATTATTATTTTCATGTGTAAATATGATAATGCAACATTGAGGGAAGAGATCATGTACACTTTCATGATCTAAATAATATTGCATTTATGTACCATTTTAAAAATGACAACTAAAAGAAATTGTTGTGTATTCTTAATGCACATTAACTAAAACCCATGTAACTCAATGAAATTAATATAATTTGTTGGAAGATTAGCATTTGGGTCCTCCTCCCAACCCCTGGAAATCGGCCCCATCCCCATTCCATCTGGATTTCATTCGCATTGAATTAATTTTTAATTTCAAAGGGTTGAATACCAAACAACCACTGAAGAGCTTCAAACTACACAGATGGTGAACATACATTGTAATCATTGTCAAATCTAAAAACAAGGAGGAAAACGCTGAGTGAAGTACAAATATATAACTTTTTTCGAATGCCGAATGTAGAAGTTTGGTAAGATGATACGAGTTAGAACTTTGGAATAAGCCTAGACTTGCAGAAGACTTATTAATGGAGAAGAAAACCCCTTTGCTCTGCAAAAAGGACCCAATTCCTTTTTCTGTGTAATGTATAATATAAATTGTATTCAACTTTCAATTAAAATGCGAAAAAAGTATTTATAATGATAAAGAAATATTGACAAAAAGCCTTGGACGTCATTTTGAATTAACATCGGATTCTCATCCATGAGATCCCGAGTTCAATCCCCAATCGCGACAAATATCCTTTCTGACAAACTTGTCTCCCACTAATTGTTTGATAATTGATAACGATTGTAGCCTTTGTAAGGGTGTTGTGATAGTACTGGTATGAGAAACGACAGAAATTCACGGCTAGGTGTTAACCTTCAGCGATAAGACCATATAAGTTTAAAGAAGCATTCAACCCCAATCTATCAACCAATCAGTGGGATCAAATAGTTTATATTTCACTTTCCTTTTAAAAAGTTTCAATGCAAACATAAAGACATAGTCAATTAAAGTGTATATTTCCAGATTTTCTCCATTCTAAATGCAGTAGGTGGGGTAAGATCTTGCGACAGTTCTAGATTCTGGTAGAAATACAACTAATTAATACATCTAATATTTACTAGACGATTTATCACTTTACATGAATACACCAAAACAGGTTATTAGCATTTTAAAGACATTTCAAAACATTTTGGATGTTTGTTTAAAAATATAACTTGATATAAAAGACACTTAAATTTCCCGCCATCTTTGGCACATTTTTAATTGTCAGGGACACCATTTTGCCGGGTTTGTCATTCAAAATACTCGTTTTTTATTCATCAATATAATCAGAGTATTTAATTATATGGAATACTGGAAATGTTAACAGTGTTGCGAAAAACTTAATTTTTCCATGTAAAATGGGGTGAGTGGGGTAAGATTTTAAATATTTACCAGATTTTTGAAGATTTACAATGAAATATTGCAAATATCACTCGTTATTTTCTTTGGACATTCTCTCTTAGCATTTCTGAACATATCACAAGCTTTTGTATATCCTGAATGCATAGGTTTGGACAGAACTATTATCATGTACCATGGCATTCCGCCATCTTGGACGCTATCTTGAATTCTGAGAGTTGCCCAAGGGTGACAAGGTGGCATTAACCGGATTTTGGTTTCTGAAGGTGTTGGCTACCATAATCAGTCAAAACATTTTCTATATACCGCAAATCCGGGTTCACTTAAAAAATGCTGTTTGGCTACCGGACTAAATGGTCGATTGCTCAAAAGCGCTTCCTAGAAAAACTGCATATATATATTATGTCCTCAGTCAATCAGAGTGGTTACGTTTATGACACATCAAAGAAGAAGAATTTGTGAAGGCTTTTCCGCAAATGTTTCATTTGTATGGCTTCTCTCCTGAGTGAAGTCGTTTGTGATTTGCCAAATTAGAAAACTGGGTGAAACACTTTCCACAAATGTCACATTTATAAGGTTTCTCACCAGAGTGTATTCGTTTGTGATTTGTAAAAGTAGAAGAATCAGTAAAACTTTTCCCACAAATGTCACATTCATATGGCTTCTCTCCAGAGTGAATTCTTTTGTGGCGTATCAAACTAGAAGGTTGTGCGAAACTCTTTCCACAAATGTCACATTTGTAAGGCTTTTCTCCAGAGTGAAGTCGTTTATGAACATTTAAGTTGGAACTACAAGAAAAACATTTTCCACAAATGTCACAAGAATATGGTTTTTCACCAGAATGTATTCTTAAGTGCTGCCGTAAATGCTGGGGTTGGGTGAAATCCTTTCCACAAAGGTCACATTTATGCGGCTTCTCTCTAGAGTGCAGTTGATTATGAGATGTCAAATGGGAATACTGGGTGAAACACTTTCCACAAATGTCACATTTATAAGGCTTCTCACCAGAGTGCAGTCGTTCGTGATCTCTCAAAGATGATGAACAGGCAAAACACTTTTCACAAATGTCACATTTATATGGCTTCTCTCCAGAGTGAATTCTTTTGTGGCGTTTCAAACTAGAAGGCTGTGCAAAACACTTTCCACACATGTCACATGTGTAAGGCTTCTCTCCAGAATGAAGTCGTTTATGAACTAATAAGTTGGAACTACAAGAAAAAGATTTTCCACAAATGTCACAAGTATATGCTGTATCACCAGTATGTATTCTTAAGTGCTGCCTTAAATGCTGGGGTTTGCTGAAATCCTTTCCACAAATGTCACATTTATATGGTTTCTCTCCAGAGTGAAGTCGTTTATGAGACCTCAAACTAGAATACTGGGTAAAACACTTTCCACAAATGTCACATTTATATGGTTTCTCTCCAGAGTGAAGTCGTTTATGAGATGCCAAATTGGAATACTGAGTGAAACACTTTCCACAAATGTCACATAAAAAAGGCTTCTCCCCAGAATGCAGTCGTTTGTGATCTCTCAAAGAAGATGAACAGGTAAAACACTTTCCACAAATGTCACATTTATACAGATTATCTCCAGAGTGAAGTCTGTTATGAACTTTTAAACTGGAACTAGAAGCAAAATATTGTCCACAAATGTCACAAGTATATGGTTTTTCATCATTTTGATTTCTTAAGTGCTGCCTTAAATGATTGATTTCGCTACAATCCTTTCCACAAATGTCACATTTAAACAGGCCCTCTTCAGAGTGCACACATTTGTGATATCTCAGATAAGAGGGCTGTTCATAACCCTTTCCACAAATGTCACATTTCAATGGCTTCTCACTATCGTCACACTGTATTTGTTTGTCCCCTGTCAATCTATATGTATCAGTTTTTATACAAATATCGGTATTGTCCGGCATGTTGCGTTCATGTGGTGAGAAGTCTAAGGAGGAATTAGATGTAAAATCTGTGCCACGTATGTCACAATTATTAGATACATGTTCCGAATTTTCACCGCATTTGTTCAATATTTCTATTGAGACACTTTCACGAGCAGAGTTTTTAGCAGCTTCCATAATTTCATGTAAACTCAAAGATGAATCAACCGATCAGCCATGTAACATATTATTTCAACAATTGTCGTTCAGTCTTTGAATATGTAGAAAGTCTTCTTATCTGCCTACTTGATCCTGCAAAGACAAAAGAGAACTATGATGGTCTTAACCCTTTCCCAAACAAGTCCTGGTTTTGACATCTCTAATATAAAAGACTTAGGAAAACCACGGTGGAAAATCACGCGATGCAATATTTTCAGAAAATCTTCAATAATTTTGTAAATACTGGACGGATTTGAATTCGGTTTGAAGCAGAGAATATAGACATACGTCGCATATTAGATAGAGGTGTTGGATTTTTAAACAAGAGGACCATGATGGTCCTATATCGCTCACCTGAACTAAAATGATATGAGTCACTGTTTTGTTCAATTCAATTGAAATTATTGTCGGTTGTTAGAGTCCAAACAGCGATTTTGTCAGATTCAAGGGCACATGCATGACTGACCACTTTCTCATTTGATTGCAGTAAAATTCAGCTCATGCAAGGTCTTATAATCAGCAGCATAGTTTTGTCTTGGTTGATCAATAATAGTAGATTCTAGAGTGTGAACAGGGTCGAAAACAGTAAAAAACGGCAATTTTGTCAAATTCAAGGGCACATAACTCTTGACTTTCTGATTCAATCAGACCAAAAATTAAACTCATTTGAGATCTTATGGTAACCAACATTGTGTAAAAGTTTTGTCTTGATTGGTAAATAATTATAGATTCTCGAGTGTAAACAAGGTTGAAAACAGTCAAAAACAGCAACTTTGTCAAATTCAAGCGCACATAACTCTCGACTTTCTAAACAGATCGGACTGAAAATCAAACTCATCCAAAATTTTATAGTCCCCAAAAATGTTCAAGTTTTTTTCTTGCTTGATCAATAATTGCAGATTCTAGAGTGTAAACAAGGTCGATAACAGCCGAAAACGGCAATTTTGTCAAATTCAAGGGCACATAACTCTCGTCTTTCTGGTCAGATCAGACTGAAAATCAATCCCATTTGAGATCTTATGGTCTCCAACATTGTGAGAAAGGATTCCAAAACAAATGCATTGAAATGGCTTGCACATTTTTTGTGGTTGTCATACGATTCCAGAAAGAACTTAATGAACTGATCTCCGTGTATTAATTTAAACACCAAACATGATTGATTAATCTTTGATTGACCCAAATAAACGATCTTTCTAGTCATACCATTGGTGGCCCCATGTTTGGAAAAAGTGGCCCCACATGGCTTGGATGGGCCAATGGCCCCATAGGATCAGGCTTAAATCGTCCCTTGACAGCCAGAAGTGGCTATCAGCACATTTGGCCGAAATGCACTTTTTAGCATAAATGGGGTGTAAATATGGTGTTCTACCTACACACAAAATTTTATTGTCATATTCCAACTATAAATGGTAAAACTGACAAGGGTCATTTATGGGCTATCAGCAACGGGCATATTCATTGACTGCCATAAGTTGTTATCAGCAGATGATGGGGTGCCAGAAGTAGCTATCAACAATCACCTTTCTCTTGCATACATACCATACTTGAGCTCTATTATACAAGAATTCTTATCAGATATGCATCTGTTTATTATTTCATTGGCCTTCTATCATTTCAAATGTTTATTCTAGACGTGTTTGATATTATGTAGATAAGCCGATTTTAAGCTTTTGCTGATAGCCACTTCTGGCACCCCATCACAAAAGTTGTCAGTCTGTGTTTTGATCATTCTGACCTTCAAATAACTTCAGAATTGTTTCATTTCATTAACTGATCGTGTTTTTATTTAAGATGCAGAATGAACATTTCTCAAATCACACTTTTTTGTAAGTTTTGAATGCTGATAGCGCCTTCTGGCAGTATCAAATTTCAAACGTCATTTCTGTAAATGTTCTATACAATGATTGCTATAAATGAATAAAATGCACTCCTTTGGTTAAAACATTAATGTCAGAATCACTCTTATTTGATAATCCGGCAAAGTTTGATTGCAGACATTTTTTGTAGGATCTAAAGGTTCGTTTTTGTTAAGCACAAAATCTAGTTTAGTAATACCTAAATGTATATTTCTATGAATCTTAAATATCAATCGAGTTCATAAATTTGTAATGTATTTGTGGAAACAGTTAATCTCATTACTTTTCAATTTAAACATTGTTAAATAAAGCCACATCATTCAAAAACGAAGTTTGTTTTTTTTTTCCAGGGATCAACCGTATTATTCTTGTATCTGTCTATCTGTGTGCAGCATTAGACGGGCATTTGTCTTAAGCAGTGATCTAAAAATACCAATTTTTCAGACATACTCATCAACAAAATTATCATTTTATGTTTGTATTAGAAAGACAATCATTTTCTAAAAATGCACAGATTTTTGTGTGCATCTTCTTTCAGAATTTTTATTGAAATTCATCAAAGCCATGTTTACCTTTGTACACTCCACCATACTAAATACAGATAAACGACTTCTTAATTCTAAAGTATTGATGACAACACTGGTAACGATTAATTATAAACAGAACAAGTAGAAGACGAAAGAAGAAGACAAATTAATGATATGTAATACATGCTTGTGATGTATATAGGACATTTCCTGAAAAGCAACTTAAAACTGCATTGAAAATAAATCAAAACTTATTTTTTGTTAAATGGCGAATAAAAAACCATTTAACGATAAGTTCAATTGATAAAACTACGAATTAAGTCTGTTGATAGCTGCCACAAATCAACACATTTTTGAAGAAATGTCGGGAGCCAGAAGTGGCTATCAGCTATTTTTACCAAATTCGGCCTTAATTTTCAACATAGATATGTAATATTTTATACGAACAATCTTCAGAGGCGTATCTACCGCTATGCAAAATTCCATTTACATACAGCAATTGTGTGAATTCAGAGACAAGTTCAAAACTTTAAGTGCGTTTTTCTCAAAACTATAAAAAACTGCTGATAGCCACTTCTGGCTGTCAAGGGACGAAATATCTAATTTCCTTGTTTTCCAGGCACTGACTTCTTTACAAAGTTATTTCAGTATTATATTTATTGGGTTTTGAAGATCTTGTAAGCATTGGTTTGGGATTTTTTTTCTAAATTGTGAATAAATTTGGGGCCTTTTGCATTGGGAATGGGGCCCATAAAGGGCCCCTATGAAATAGATGAAAAAGCCCTGGCACTGCCGGAGCACTGCTTATGATCATGTCCATTCGGCAGCCATTCCACGTCTGTTCCACTGCCTCACCGCGTCTGTCAGCCGTGGTTTGGCAGCGGTAAAATTTTTGTGCAGTTCAAAAAATTTTACCACGCCCAAAATAATTTCGATTTCATTCCACGTCCTACCACGTCCATACCTCTACCATACTGTGACAACACGGCCGTATCTCTGCCGCATCGCGTCCAACAGCGTCCATTCCACGGGTGGCCCATTTTAGCCGTGATACGGCCGTGGAATCGTATGTGGCCGGGCCTTAAAAGGCACACAAGACAAAGGCTGACTTCGATTGGCACTATAGCTCACGAGGACGGGAACCATCATTGGGAACCAGCGCTGTTCTGTCTATTGAATTCCTCCCCGTTCTGAGTCAGCCAATCAAAATCTTTGTTTACCTCGACACTGATTAGTTCGCTGTTATCCGGGGTGTTCCGAATGACGTAATTGCCCGGATGGCCGGACCACACTTTTTCAGGTGGTCGGACTATATAGCTCGGACCATTGCCGTTCGATTGGAGCTATAGCTGCGGAAATGACGTCAATAGCTCGAACCATCGGTGTTCGCTTGGAGTAATCATCGGGTTTGTAGTGTTGTTACTGATGATGGCACACATACGCCAGGATAGGACCCGATTTAACGAAACACAACGTGAACACCATCTAAGGATTGTCAGCCATTTTTAATACCATCCAAGGGACATCAATCTTACATCACCAAAACAATATCTATTTAAGACTATAGGAGTTGTCTCCCTTATACTATAATGTAATACACTACAATCCCTTTTCTTCTTAATTTTTAAAAAAAATTGAAATTGTCCAAAACTTACTTTGTTTTTATAAAATTATTTGTTGTTCAAAACTCTTGACTTTTCTATAGAGTAAATATGTTGAAATAGACTGACATTATTTCAAACTTAAAATTCAAACTATAGTCACTATATTCATGTATACTTTACATGTTGACCAAAAACAAATAAAACATTTGTATAAACTTCTCAAATGGTGTGATCAATCAATAGTATCTCTATTCACTGTTTACACCATTTCTTGCCTAGCAAAACATCAGTCAAAAGACGTCATTTATCCTTTTCCTTATGCACAGTTATCTTTTTTGATTTAATCTCAATACATATCTCAATACATAACAAAATCTTTAAATCTGGCTGGCTTCTGTTTTGTTCTCACTGGTCTCGAATCCACATTTTCTGTCTTTTGATCTTCCCTTTCTTCTTCCTGATCTGTATCTCTGTCAATTTCCACCTGAATTTCTGTATTTTCTCCACCAAAGGAATTTTCATCACATCTTTTCTCATCATTTCTCATATTTTCATCACTTTTCATCACATTTTCATCACTTTTTCTTGCTTCAAACCTATTTTCACTATTTCTCTCATTATATTTTCTCAAATGAGTGACATTTCTCTTATACTTAACACCTTCTTTTGATTCTACGAGAACACTATTTTTATTTTTCTCTTTAACTACCATTGGCTCTGAATGAAAATTTGGTGATAACTTATTTTCACGATTTCTTTTCACTAGCACTTGATCACCTTCTTTCAAATCACACTCTGTAGCCTTTCTTTTCTAATCTGTATACACTTTTCCTTTCTCTTTATTTTCCCCGTCACGATCTCTGACATCGTAATCTGTGCCTTTGTATTCCACCAATTCGGGTAATTTTGTACGGATTTTTCTTCCGAACAAACTTTCAGCCGGACTTACTCCTGTCGTGGAATGACCTGTTGAACGATACATGAGTAAGTATGTCTGCAACTCTTCCTTCCAATTTTTGTGTTCGACTTGCGCTATTTTTAGTCGTTTCAAGAGTGAACGATTTTGTCGTTCCACCTCGCCGTTCGCCTGCGGATATAGTGGGGTTGTGTGATCGTGTTGAATCCCCATTTCTTTCATATACTGCCGCATTGTTTCACTTACAAATTGTGGTCCATTGTCACTTTTTATCACCATTGGCAGTCCATGTATACAGAAGATTTCATTCAACATGTCTATTAACTTGTCGGAAGTTGTTGTTTTCGTTACTTTCGCATCTACCCATCTCGAGTAATAATCTTCCACTACGAAAATATAGTCATTAGACGGTAGCGGCCCTAAAAAGTCTATTGCCAAACATTGCCAAGGACCTGATGGAAGTTCTGTTCTTCTTAACGGTTCCGGTCTATTTGGTGTCATCATTAATTGACAGCCATGACATGACTTACAAAAGTCCTCAATATTTTTGTCCATTTTTGGCCACCATACTTTTTCACGTAGTCGCTTTTTCATCCCAACGATCCCTCTCTGGAATCAGGCTCTAACTCTATCTGGTGATATGCCCATTTAATGTCTAGTTTACTGAACATCTTGGCGTTATTCAGATCCTGCAGAATTTCTTCAATTGTCGGAATCGTATACCGTACGCGTTTTATAGCCTCGTTTGCACAACGCATATCCACGCACAAACGCACATCTTGATTGGCCTTCGGAATTACTACTATCGGTGATATCCATTGACTAGGTCCTTCTACCTTTTCAATTATGTCCATCGCGACCAACTCATCAAGTTTCGTTTCCAATTTTTCGCGCAAATGGAACGGTATTCTACGAACTGGTTGAATAACCAGATCAATACTCTCATCAATCAGAATCTTTAATTGACAGTTTTTCAATTTTCTGACACCTTGAAAGCAATTTGGGAACTTTTTCAACACCCCTTCTTTGGTCAATTTTTCATTCAAACTGTTTATAGTCCCAATTTTCAACAATCCAAGCTCTAACGCTGTATCGCGTCCTAACAAGGCTTCACCTTTTTCTTCTATCACGAAAAATTCAGCTTTACACTTACTATTGTCTGTTGAAACTACTGCTTCAAAACATCCTGCAACCGATAATGGATTTGGATTCCCATAGCCATACAGTTTTTTGTCTGTGACACGTGATGTACACTTAATTTTCTTCTTTTTCAGAGTTTCCCAGAGTCTACGATCAATTACGTTAACACTCGCGCCCGAGTCTATTAGAACAGCCACCATTATACCGCCTATATTCACTGTTACCGCGGATGACTTCTGGTTTTGATGTTTAACACTAAACATGTACTCTTCTCCACTTTCTTCTGAACTTGCTTTATCTGTTTCTAGTGAACGAACTTTATCATGTTTCTTCTTAGCCTTGTTTTTGTCCTTAGTTTTACAGCAGCTCTGAAAATGATCTCTCCCATGACATTTCTTACTTTTTCCTTCGTGCTGGGCACTTTGGATCCGATTTTATATGTCCTTCATAACCACATGCGTAGCATAACTGTTTTTTCCGAAAGAATGTCTGATCTTTCTTACTAGTACTCGCGGTACTTTGTTTCCATTTCACTTTGTTGACAGTTTCACTCGGTCCCTCTAGTTTTACCGCTTGACATTCAGACGATTCTAATGATCTGGCGATTTTACAAGCATCTTCAAGACTGACATTGTCTCTCTCTAATAATTTCCTTCTCAATCGACTTGAGGAGCACTTTTCTATCACCTGATCTCGAATGTTTTCTTCAACATTTGTGAAATTACAATATATTGCTTTCTGTCGCAATCTTGTAACGAACTGGTCCATGCTTTCTTCCGCACCCTGACTCAGAGACCTGAACTGAGCTCTTTCAAAAGCTGTATTAACTTTAGGCAAGAAAAACTCGTTCAATTTGTCCTTACAGATGTCGTAAGCATTCTCCCCCTCCCCTGGGTCTGGAATGGTTAACGTGTAGAAAATATCCTGCACTTCTAGTCCTGCACAGTGTAACAACAACGCTTTCTTCTGATCATTGTCCGTAATACCTTTACCAATCACGTAAAGTTCAAATCCTCGCATCCAACGTGTCCACCTGATACCAAGTGTTGATCTGTCCTCCGTTGAAAACGGAATAACCCCTGGAATTTCGGTTGTAGCAGCCGCAAACGCCATGACAAACGATAAACCAATTATCCTCGTCGCCAATTTGTAGTGTTGTTACTGATGATGGCACACATACGCCAGGATAGGACCCGATTTAACGAAACACAACGTGAACACCATCTAAGGATTGTCAGCCATTTTTAATACCATCCAAGGGACATCAATCTTACATCACCAAAACAATATTTAAGACTATAGGAGTTGTCTCCCTTATACTATAATGTAATACACTACAGAGTTACCATCGAGCTATCGTCTCACTCGAAGTCGGCCAAAGTAACAGACCTTGAAGCCCTCGCGAAAACCCATTACATTAGTGATTAAACAACTTTTAAGTGATAGAAGAGGGAATTAAATGAATTGAAAGGAAGCATGCAATTTAGACATTGAGCCACCAATAACCCCTGCTCCCCCCCCAGGGGGAATTTTGAAGGGTATGATTTTCTGAAAGCTTATAACAAATGCTTCAAGATGAGCGTTGTTTGCACTCTGGCCGTTGGGGCTTTTGGCTGTAACCCTTATCTAAAACCCTTAACCCTTTTAATTTTTTTATTCAAATATACAAACATTTATTTTGTCATATCTTCATTGAATTTTGGCCTACATATGTAAATATGGTATCAAATGAAAGCTTATGACTTGCTCTTTCATTTGTAGTTATTTTATGCAAATTAGCTAATTTGCATATTCATGAATATTAATGATTTTCCTTAAAATTGTCAACTTTTGATTAAAATTTGGTTAATAATTTCCAAAACAAGGCGTTTCTGTCCAGGGGGAATTTCGTAAACATGGTTTATCAGTAAGAACATTTTATTAGAAACATTTTTAGCCTTGTTTGCACACTGGCGGTTGGGGCTTTTCGGCGTGACCCTTATCTAAACCCTTAACCCTACCAAATTGTTCATTCAAATTTTGAAAATGAATTTGGTCATATCTTGGTTGAATATTTACACACAGATGTCAGAATGGTATCAAATGAAAGCTTATGACTTGCTCTTTCATTTTAAGATATGTTATGCAAATTAGCTCATTTGCATATTCATGACTATTAATTATTTTTCCTGAAATCGCGATTTTCGACCAAAATCTGGTAAATACTTTCCAAAACAAGACATTTTGTGCAGGGGAATTGTGTAAACATAATTAATCTTAAAGTAAATCATATATGAAACATTTTGAGCGATGTTTGCACTTCGGCTGTTGGGGCATTTGGCCAAAACCCTTATCTAAACCCTTAACCCTATAAAATTGTTCAGTCATTTCAAAACGTTTTTTATCATATCTTGGTTGAATATTGACCTACAGATGTAAGAATGGTATCAAATGAAAGCTTATGACTGTCCCAATAATTTGCCATAAATTTTATGCAAATTATATCATTTGCATATTCATGAATATTAATGACATTACTTAAAACTGTGACCTTTTTAGCGGGTATTTGGAAAATACTTTAAAAAATATTGTATTTCTACTCAAGGGGAATCATGTAAACATAGTTTATCTTAAAGAACATTTTATTAGAAAAATTTTGAGCAATGTTTGCAATTTGGCGGTTGGGGCTTTTGGCCGTGACCCTTATCTAAACCCTTAACCCCATCAAATCTTTATTTGAATTTTCAAAACGTTTTTGGTCATATCCTGATTGAACAGTTACTAACAGATGTCACTATGGTATCAAATGAAAGCTTATTGATGACTCTTTCATGTGCTATTATTTTTTGTGCAAATTAGTTCATTTGCATATTCATGAGAATTAATGATTTTCCTTAAAATTGTGATTTTTCCCTGTTATGTTTAGTACAATAAATGTAGATGATTCTTTGCATTAAATAGACATTCTAGTGTTGATCTATGTCGGTTTCCATTATAATAACCTAGCCAAACTCCCAGAGTGTAAGTAATTCCAAGATTGCCACCAAGTGTGATGTTAATCATTTTTGGTCAAATTGTCCTAGAACAGTGCAAAAAGTAAGTGTCTTAATATGGGATTTCATATGCTGATCTAATCCAGGTTTTAGTTGTAGCATTTAAATATCAGGAAAGTATTGAACTGAAGATATCTATGGCTATCGAATGCCATCCTTGAAAACATATGCCATATTGAAAGATATTGTATATGTATCGCAAGAGAACTATTTTCAATCCATTGTGAGGTTATACTATGCTGAAAGCACATATAAAACATATTTATAAGTTCGGAAGAATTTTAATGTACATTCAGCATGGGCTGTCGGTAGTATGGATCAGTTCACAGTTCACATCTGTTCTGATCTGATACAAACAAATAAATGCATCGTAAATGACTGCAATAATCTTTTGATCGCAATCGTTTATTGTCTGTACTCTAGCTACATACATACAGCGAGTACATTTCTTGATTTATGCATCTGATATGTAGGCTTTACATATGGCACCCCAAGCTTAAATTATCTGAAGTTAAAATACCTCAATAGAGCATAAAGGAATGGTAACACCAGTGTCCCTGATCTGTCAGCCACATATCAAATACACTTAAGGCCAACAAATTGACTTGGCTATGAGGAATACACAAGAAAGGGCTCTCCAGATGGAACAAAATCATGCTATTTTCTCAATGTAAATGGCAAAAAATGGAGCTTGACAATTGCTTAACAATTTTATTCTGCTATATGTATGCAATTTGTCTACATTCCAGGATCTCTATTCAGTCATAAAAGTTACAAAAATAATTGAAATAAAAATTAATTTTATATGTGTATTAGAATAAAGTCCCACAGGTTAGACACCCTTGTATCATCATATGGCATTTAATAAAATGGTAATGTTCAAAGTCCTATTTTGCGGCAATTTTGGATTGATCAATTTGTCAACTAAACTAGATATAAGCAAGAACACCAGTACAATACATGGAATCAATTAAACTTATTTGCACTTAAACAATAAAGATTTTAAAAAATCAAATGGAAACTAAATACATACATTGATAATAAGATTTATAGGAACAAAATATGATGGGTTGCACACATTAAAATCGCAGTTACTTCCAAACAAAACATCAAATAGATCTATCTCAAACAAGGCTTAAATGTTGTTAAAAGAGTAAACATGGATATCAGATGGTTAAAAACTCACGAGAAAGAAAAAAATCCCACCTTTTGGTAGGTATTTAACTTGAAACAATCATAAATTGTAGACAAATCATTAATATACATGCATATGCAAGTGAACCAATTTGCATAAAATAACTGCAAATTAAAGAAAAAGTCATTAGCTTTCATTTGATACCATTCATACATCTGTAGGTCAATATTCAATCAAGCTATGACCAAACACATTTTGAAAATTCAAATGAAAAATTTGATGGGGTTAAGGGTTTAGATAAGGGTCACGGCCAAAAGCCCCAACCGCCAGATTGCAAACATTGCTCAAAATTTTTCTAATAAAATGTTCTTTAAGATAAACTATGTTTACATGATTCCCCTTGAGTAGAAACACAATGTTTTTGAAAGTATTTTCCAAATACCCGATAAAAAGGTCACGGTTTTAAGTAATTTCATTTATTTTCATGAATATGCAAATGATATAATTTGCATAAAATTTATGGCAAATTATTGAGACAGTCATAAGCTTTCATTCGATACCATTCTTACATCTGTAGGTCAATATTCAACCAAGATATGATAAAAAACGTTTTGAAATGACTGAACAATTTTATAGGGTTAAGGGTTTAGGTAAGGGTTTTGGCCAAATGCCCCAACAGCCAAAGTGCAAACATCTCTCAAAATGTTTCATGTATGATTTTCTTTAAGATTTATTGTGTTTACACAATTCCCCTGCACAAAAATGTCTTGTTTTGGAAAGTATTTACCAGATATTGGTTGAAAATCGCAATTTTAGGAAAAATAATTAATATTCATGAATATGCAAATGAGCTAATTTGCATAACATATCTTAAAATGAAAGAGCAAGTCATAAGCTTTGATTTGATACCATTCTGACATCTGTGTGTAAATATTCAATCAAGATATGACCAAATTCATTTTCAAAATTTGAATGAACTATTTGGTAGGGTTAAGGGTTTAGATAAGGGTCACACCGAAAAGTCCCAACCGCCAGTGTGCAAACAAGGCTCAAAATGTTTCTAATAAAATGTTCTTACTAATAAACTATGTTTACAAAATTCCCCCTGGACAAAAACGCCTTTTTTAAGAAAGTATTTATCAAATTTTCGCCAAAAAATGGAAATTTTAAGGAAAATCATTAATATTCATGAATATGCAAATGAGCTAATTTGCATAAAATAACTACAAATGAAAGAACAAGTCATAAGCTTTCATTTGATACCATTTAGACATCTGTAGGACAGTATTCAATGAAAATATGACCAAATAGGTATTGTAAATTTGAATGAAAAAAATGATAGGGTTAAGGGTTTTAGAAAAGGGTTACAGCCAAAAGCCCCAACGGCCAGAGTGCAAACAATGCTCAAAATGTTTCTAAGATATTGTACTTTATGAAAAACTATGTCTACAAAATTCCCCCTGGGGGGGAGCAAACATGTTTCTGGCCCAGGGACTAATTACTAAGAATTGATCAATTACCTGAAATTATTGGTCCTTGCAGAGGTCTACTCGAATTTAGCTTTTTCCCTCGAAAATATTGTCAAATTGATAGACGGTGCAACGGATGAGAAATATTTATCGTAAAATTTCCTTTTTACAAACATGAGCCCCCCCCCCCCCACACACTGTTTTGAACTCGCGTAAAATGGTTACCATCGACTTAGCCAGCTGAGCTTGCTTAGTTATGAATTTAAAGACTGATAAATGATTAAATAAGGCCTAGTGTGTGCATAAAAAGCATGTAAAGTACTTGAAAAATTACCTTATGTAAAATATCTGTGTAATTTCTTTATAAGTAATGCCTAAAGAATAGAAATCCAATCGACGACTTTTGAAGTTTTACTTTTTTGGTCTCTCAGAGTAGGAAACATAGTTGAAAAAGACATTTTTTCCTATTCCACAATGTTTTTTCGGAGCTTTCGTCCTTGGAGACGTCAAAGGAACTAAACCAAACACATTGGGCTTCCACACTACAAAATTTAAAATCCTGGGCACTCTCCATGCAGAGCATTGATCAGACAAAATGCTGTGTGACCCAGAATGTTGTACAGCTAGCTTTGATTTAATTTTCCCAAACGGCAAAATTTTAGGGTGACCCACTTCAAAAACTGCCACAAATTACAAAATGGCACACCGTTTATCCAGATACAAAAGACACGGATTGGTCTTCCAAACAAGGATGTAAACAATTTTATTTTGAACGGAGTGACTATTTATTATCTTTAATTACAACGAACATCGGCTGAGTTGATTTTTGTGTGACATACAATGAAAACGTACATAACTTTGCCAATGTTTACCTAAAATCCTGTCTCATAAAATCTGTTAGTAAGAGAAATATATGCTACTGATTCTGACTTTGATGCACGAAAAGAGAAAAGTCTTGGTAAGAATGTCTGTAAATCATTATTAAAGCATATAATTATTGTTAAATTGAAGTTTCACGGAAGATCGGGGGTCGCTTCAATTGTTTTCTTTGTAATAACCCATAAAAAGTATAGAAAAAGAACAAGAACTACATGTATTTGAAATTGGGTACTGTCAGTTGCTATGGTGCAACATACCACGGTGCAAATTCTCCAGCAGGTAAAACAAACTCTGATCATCGATACAACCGACATGGATAATAAAAACCAAATTCCGGCCTTTTTTAAAAGGAAAGTTGGCTGCATCATTGTTAAAACCAATTTTATATCGTTTAGAGTTAATAGATGTTTGGTTTAAGACCAATAATTATTATGGCTTATTTTGGCTTACTAAAACTAAAAGGAATGTGGATGAGTACTTTCGACGGTAAAGACATTAGGAAACCATGTTTACATGTTTTATAACGCGATATTCAGCTGCATATTAACAGATAAGTTGTCCGTGTCTTTGTTTTCATTCTTTAAACTCTAGAATTAAAACCCTTATAATCATCTTGTTTCATTGCAGTTTGATAGTGAGCTCCAAAAGGTTTTCATCTTTGATATTCAAACACCAACTCTATCACGCATGTCTCTCAATTATTACATGTACATGTACGGTGTATGGGTGGATTTCTTTCATGCAAATATTGCCAAGAATATTTATCATGATTGTCTCTCTCAGGCTTAAGTGTGGGTTGAAGTGAAAGTCTTTATGAAAGGCCCTCTACGCCAGCATGTAAAACAAATTATGAATAGAAATGAACATAGATTGCGTAGATTCAACTAGTTACCATGCCTCTGGAAGACTTTGGTTGTGAAAATAAGGACTTACATTGACTGTTGATCCTGCACATAAAAATAACAAAAACTAATAGCAACCTGGTATAATCTGATTGCTGATTCGGCTAGGTGTCGGGGCGGTAGGGTGGGGGCGAACCAGGCTGGCACAAACGTGTTTGTCTCTGAACAAGACATTTTTAATTTCCAAAGAACTGGTACCCAGGAAGCAGCGGCTCCTTCCTGACACGACTAAAGATTTGTTTACAACACAAACAAAAAATACCTATAAATGGACATCGAGACGTGAGCCGCGACGAAAGGTTACGGTATATTCCAATACATATAAATAGGGAGTATTGCCTATTTTCCACTGAATAAAAGCGAACAATGACAGGTATTGCGTGCTGTCCACGATACCATGTGAGTTCAGTAGCTGTATCCAGATATTACTTCGTCGATTTATTACAGGGAGACGGGTTCGAGGCACATATTTTTATAACTCGAAAACCCTCTTCCCCCGTCAATTTAGACTCGCTGATCTTTGATCATTCACAGGTCGTTGTCTATCTATACAATAGTCCCAGCCGAAAATGACAGTGACGTAGGCTGATGTTTACTGCTGCAAAACCAATCAATTCGTCTGATTTGCACCGTTACAAATACGAACAGAGTTGATTGGTTGTCAAGTAGTAAACATCAGCCCACGTGACTTTATTTTCGGCCGGTATATTCTGATTTTTTTCGGGAGACAGGGCGGAGCCTAGTAAACGGTTCATTACATTTAAGCTTGAGGAGAAACAGCCTTCTCGCTTAGCGGTACATCGTCCGTATTAGTGCAAAACATTATAACTACATCGTGAATTAGGCTGTAGTTACGAGGTTTTATAACAACACATTTTACAATCGAACGTTCTTTCAATTTCGAAATGTGTTCATGCACGTGCCGCGCGTTTTTCTCTTATATCAATCAAGATATCGAGAAGTAAACTCGTCGAATAACCTCTTCGCTTAGCCACACCCTGTAAGGTGAATAAAAATGGATTATACTATTGTATATAAAATGTGTAGGTGTTTACAGAGGCGGATCCAGGATTTCTAAAGAGGGGGTTCAAATGTGGACAAGAGGACCATGATGGTCCTATATCGCTCACCTGAACCAAAATGATAAGAGCAACACTTATGTTCAATTGACCAAACGCCAATCGACTGATTGGTCCGCCCAACATAGAATTTAATACAAACAATGGACATGTGTGCATTTACAGGGAACGATTTTATCCAGTTAATCGTAAAGTAAATTCGGACAAACAAAATAGTATTTCGTAGGTGTTGTTGTAAAATTTCGTAACTACGGCTTAATTCAAGCCGTAGTTACGAGATTTTGTAACAACACCGACGGTTTATCAAAACATACGGTAAACCTAGTCTATTGTTAGCACAAAATTCTTTGCCATTGGTATGTCGATTGTTAGTCGATAAATCGATACAATAACACGTGCAACGAAGAACAATTGGGGCATGACATTTTTCTGGTCGCCCAGTGGCTAATCGATGTTTTTGATTGACAGTCGGCGTTTGGTCAATTCAATTGATATTTATGACTTTAAGACTGAATATGAACTTATGGTCAATAACGTTCAAACTCATCCGAGCTCTTATGTTGCCCAACATTTTTTTTTTAAATAATTGTAGATTATAGAGTGTAAACAAGGTCGAAAACAGCCAAAAATAGTTATTTTATCAAATTCAAGGGCACATAACTCTTGTCTTTCTGGTCAGATCAGACTGAAAATCAAGCTCATGTGAGATCTTATATTCTCCAACATTATGTCCAAGTTTTGTCATGATTGGTCAATAATTGTAGATTCTAGAGTGTAAACAATGTTGAAAACAGTCAAAAACGGCAATTTTATCAAATTCAAGGGCCATTAAGGACAGATCCTCCATTTATTTCCTACGGTAAGATTTTTTTTATTTTTTCTGTACTGATATTTAAATATATGAGAAGTAAAATAATGACTTAAAAACTATAGGTCACCAAGCGAATTAAAAAGTTATTGGATTTCAAGGGAGACTACTCTTGTCTAAAATTGCAAAAATGATGTGTCACTTAAATACCCACAAAAAAGGTGTTTGAAATGACTAGGATTACATAAATAACACTTTATTGTGTTCGATATGTTTTATTCTGTCTAAATGAGTATCAATTTGGGAACATTTAGTGATGATTTTGAAATTTTTAGGAAAACATTCTTTCAAAAGTAGCTGAAATTGCTCTTATTTCGCAACGTTTCTGATAATAAAAAATATTCCAGCGGTAAGATTTTTTTTCTTTTTTGGTATAGACATGGTGCTTGGTCATACCTACAAAAACAAACAAAGAAAAATATATCAAACCAAGCGTTTTTCTTAGTTATGAGTAAAATTTGGTTTATTTTTTGCAGCTCTGTCCGAAATTGTTTTACTACTTTTATCCATTTTCTTCCTTATTACCAGCTTAAGATAATAAAAAGTGTCATCTTTTGTGTCCATCTGAAGCGGACTAGCTCATAAAGACACCATTTTGCTTTTGTTGCTCCGTTTCCTATCGCTAACGCCACATGTTGAACGCGTATCAAAAAAGCAAAATGTACCATCCGAGTACTATTACACTTTAATTGACCAAACAGAGAAAATTGAAATAACCGAAAAGGGTCTTGTCATTTATCAACCAAACATTAATTAAATGTAAAAAATACATTTGCTGAAAAAGGCCAATTATTGAAACAGCTTTATTTCATTATTTAGGGTATGCGCAGTAAGTTGCGCAGTAACAACTGGAGGATCTGTCCTTAACTCTTGACTTTCTGATCACATCAGACTGAAAATCAAGCTCATGTGAGATCTTATATTCTCCAACATTGTGTCCAAGTTTTGTCATGATTGGTCAATAATTGTAGATTCTAGAGTGTAAACAATGTTGAAAACAGTCAAAAACGGCAATTTTATCAAATTCAAGGGCCATTAACTCTTGACTTTCTGATCACATCAGACTGAAAATCAAACTCATCCAAGATCTTATGGTCCCCAACACTGTGTCCAAGTTTTATCTTGATTGATAAATAATTGTAGATTCTAGAAAGTAAACAAGGTCGAAAACAGCCGAAAATGGCAATTTTGTCAAATTCAAGGGCACATAACTCTCGACTTTCTGAACAGATCAGACTGAAAATCAAACTCATCCAAGATCTTATGGCCCCCAACATTGTGTCCATGTTTTGTTTAAATTTATTAATAATTGTTGATTCTAGAGAGTAAACAAGGTTGAAAACAGTCAAAAATGACAACTTTGCCCAATTCAAGGGCACATAACTCTCATCTTTCTGGTCAGATCAGACTGAAAATCAAACTCATCCGAGATCTTATGGTTTCCAACATTATGTCCAATTTTTGTTTTGATTGATTAATAATTGTAGATGCTAGAGTGTAAACAAACTTAAAAACAACATTTTTTGACATTCAAGGGCAGATAACTCCGCACTTTCTGGTCCGATCAAGCCCATAATCGAACTTGTCCGAGAACTTATGATCCTACTTGTTTTGACCAAGTTTGATCAAGATTGCCTCACTTTTGTGGATGCTAGAGTGTAAACACCCCAAATGTTGATGGACGGACGGACGGACGGACGCCGGACAGAAAGTGACCGCAATAACTCACCTCGAGCACTTAGCAGGCCCGTAGGAAGCAATTTCATATTGGGGGGGGGGGGGGCTAAAGCCCTTGTCCAGAATATTGGGGGGGCTAATTTGAATTTTCCCAAAATTTTCAGTGTAAAATTAAGAAAATTTGGCATTTTTGGCCAACATTGGGGGGGGGGGGGGGGGGCTAAGCCCCCCTAGCCCCCCTGTTCCTACGGGCCTGCTTAGTGCTCAGGTGAGCTAAAAAGGGGGGGGGGGGTTCGTCTGCCTCATTTCACTCAAAATATCTTGAAATTTCCCACGAAAATAATTTCGTTCCAGGGGGGGGGGGGGGGGTCAGACGAACCCCATTGAAAGCCTTCTAATTGCATTTTCTTCTTTTGCCTCAATATTTTCCCAAGCCAATAGACTAGTTTATATCGCTTCTCTGATTTTACGCATAAATAATTATCCATAGAAACTTGGGATGGCAACGAATACCAATTTTATTATTCGATTAACTGTTGAGTTTTTAGGTCGGTGAACCGGTTAAGCGATAAGTCGAACTATAGGATCATTGATTTTGACAGGCCCGGCATGACAACCCATTACCTGTAGTTTTTGTATCATTTAAATGTGATCAGCGATTAACCAATCAAATTCTGTGATTAACGTTATCAACGTCCAATGAAAATTATTAAGATGACACGAGTATTGATTGATGCAGGTGTGAAAGATTTTTAAATCGGACCATTTGACTGCATGACAATACTTTTGACACTTGATTGCAAATCTGCGCAAGTAGAGCACCCATCAGTCGTAGGTGTTTATGAGTGAAGCTTTATCTTACCAATAACTTACAATTTGTGAATTCGATCTTGTCTTTTTTACTTTTTACTCTTTTCAGTATAAAGTGACATGTGACGTTAAAGGTTGCCATTCCAACCACCCCGAATTCAATCATATATAAAGTAAATAACCGACTATAAAAGTCAACAGGATGCGGTTATAGCACGTTTACTTTATAAAAATCAAGCATTTTTCATTGTATTTTAATTAGAAAACGTCATTTTAAGTGTTTTGCACTATAAAACCCGATTTTCGCATCCGAGTTCGTTTTACCCAAATTATGTGGATCATCTGTGTTGTGTGGTATCAACATCCGTGGTAAGTTGTACCTTGAAGCAAACTAGGCTATTTTTTTAACATGGCTTTAGACACCCATTTTTTTTTCCAGTTTGATGAATGGTATATATAGATTTATTCCATATATGTCGAAAACTTATTTTTAAGAGATATTTGCTCGAAACCAGTTAAATAATTTCTACAAATATAAAACAAAACGGGAAGTAGGCGAGAAAATAGTGATTTACGATTTAAAATCGCTTGTATCTATAGTTTACTCAAATCTTTTGTTATGAAACTGCAGCACCCTCAAGATAAACCATTTTGCATCAGCTCTGCATAAACACCTTTTTATAAAGCAGCAATTAAAAGGCTATATGTTGATGTTTTCTTAGCTTTAGTGAAGTGACTTTCGCTGAAAAAGTGGCCTATTTCATGGGGTAGGTGGTCACAAAAGTACCACATTTTCTAACCTATACCAAAATGTTTGTCATATCCTGAAGTTTATAAAACGGTCAATATCAAGTCTTGGATGTTGGTACGAGCTGAGAAATCCAAGATGGCGTCCAAGATGGCCGCCAGAATTGAAAACAAGGGGTTGTTGTATATGATTGCCTGTACTGATTTAATGTATATCTATAAATCATACAAACTAAGTTTAATTTCATATACTAGGTTTGAACTTTCTCATGATACATTTTACAATGGTCACAATGACAAGGTCAAGGTCAAATTCAAGGTCAAATGTGAAAAATAGTAGAAAAAATATGTCATTTACCAGTTTTCTTTTCTTATTACTCAAAAGTTTGCATAAAAAGACAGGAATGTTATATACTAAAATAAACTACAATATATAGGCTTTAATAAATTAACATAAAGATTTAGATATCTTGTGTTTCAATGGAGATATTCAAGATAGCGTCTAAAGACCCCTAGTGAAAAATAATGGAAAACTGTATTTTACCAGTTTCCCATAATTTTGATATACATAATGGTCATTAAAATTAATGTCAAGGTGTTACTTTAATTCTTTTTATTTTAGCAAAGCTCATATTCTAGATAAAGCTGTCATATAAGACTAGAAAATATTCTTATTTGTTGCAAAATCCAAGATGGCGTCCAATATGGCCGCCACAATGAAAACCAAATGGGCTGTCTTATATGATTGTTTGTACTGACTTAATGTATATCTGTATATCAAATAAAGCAGATTTTATTTCATGCAGTGTGTTTGATCTTTTTGTGATACATTTTTAAAATGTTTTCAATGTCAAGGTCAATGTCAAATTCAAGGTCAGATGTGAAAAATAGTGAATATATCTGTTATTTTACGTATGTTTTTGTTATTGTACACATAATCTTGAATAAAAAGCTATATACTAAAATAAACAATGGTGTATGAACTTCAATAACTTGATATTAAGATTAGAATGTGTTGCATTGTCATGGAGATTTTAAAATGATGTGTACAAACACCTTGTGTGACACCTTGAGAGAATAATAAAGATCTTTGTTTTACCATGTTTCAAATTTGATTTGTGTTATGGTAATTCAAATAATGTCGAAGTCGTTCATCTTTATATTCTAAATTGGCACAATACTCATTTTCTATATAAAGCTATCTGAAGTATCACCATAATATTATCCGATATAGAATCGAATATGCCATGCAAAATGATAAAAAAAACATCTGAATTTAGGTTGATGGTAGCCTTTTGAGCTTTGAAATGTCAGAATTCGACAACAGGAAATATGTAGAATAAAATAAGTGCTTTAAATACAGTATATATGCAATTTAGTTCTTCATTTAAAAACAAATTTGAGACACAGTTCATTTCAACAAAAATCAAAATGTCGATACTTCTTTAGTGGCTACATCACACAATACACCATATAGAGCAATTTTGCCGTCCTAACCAGTTTAGGCATTTATTTTTCTAAATTCACTAGAATCACATGTCCCATTTAAAACTTTATGACACCACCAATTATCGATGGAATTTTCCTGTTTGTAATATATCATGATATCCTACTAAAATCTGAATTAGTGATAATTATCAAGTTTCGTATATACATACACACTGGTTACTTGAGAGAAGCTACATGGACAGTTAGTGCAATCAAAGATCGTAGGTAATGGTATATCCGTTAGGTTTTGCGTACATTGATGCTCATATATATCTGTTCTATCACAAACAAAGTCACTGAGAAGTTCTGGTGGAGTAACAGGTAGACTCATGAGTTATGGAGCTGATTGATCTGTCTTACTGTCCATAATTTATCCAACTTTAGTGGGTCAGACAGCTGCTGCATTGCAGGATGGCATCCTCTCCAGACCAGCAAGTGATACTTGCATTGTAGCATATACAGCAAAATTATGTCATTTGCTGGCAGAATTTTAGGGTTTAATTTTTTACCTTTTCTGTTCAAAGTTTGTTCAAAGAACTACCAATACTGATACCATATAAAATACCAACACATTTTATTAACAATTCCCTTACTATTGTATGTAAGTTGTTGATAGTTCCAATTTTTGTAATGTTCTTGATAGCCACAAGGCCTCTCTCTCTCCTTATTCAGTAAATATGTGTATCAAGAGTTTTAGCACATGACCTGTATATGGACTAACCAAGACTACTTTGGTCACAGTCTGGCAACCAATGTAGTCAGTAGGAAGTTTCATTCAAGTCCCAAGCATCTGCTTCTTCTTGATTGGAGTAAGGTTCTTGAATGTATTGTGATTCCAGATGGTAAAATAATGCATAGACAAAGGAAAAGCTTCTATGATCCTTTACTTAAAAGTAAAGTGGCAGCAATAGGATCCATAAAACCAAAATTGAAATGCAAGATTAAAAGATTGTTATCAGTTTTTAAGCGATAAACAGCTTAAAAAGGTACCACTGGAAACAGGGGAGAGTTATATCATTTGAAAATGTACAAGTAGGCCCCTACCACTTAGCTTGTTTGATGAGATTCCCGAAATGGTAACAAACAAGTATGTGAGACTTGTTTGATAAACTCCAATTGTATGTTGATGAAATTGTGTGTGGGTTGACCTATCATCTTAGGTGAGATGGCAGTCGCTGATGTGTTATAGTCTCTTGCATCACCACTCCAACCTATATTCTGTGATCCTAACAATATGTTCTAGACTTACATTAAATGCAATAGTGGAGGTGTAAATGCCGATAATGTCATCTTCGATCTCATTTCAAGAACAGAATCAAAACTCAAGCCATGAGCTTGGAGACCTGTCATTGATGGTATCAAGTAAACAAACAAATGTGAAAGTCATATATCCCAAAAAAGTTCTTGACCATCTTTAAGTAGACCTTAAGGTCATCTCAACAGGCTTTAAACAAAATAATACTGTAAGTAAGCTCTAACTCTGGTGCCAGAATATTAATCCATGTTCATCAGTAGTGGATTTGATTAAAATATTGTACAAGTCAATTGTTATTTTGTACAATACATGTTTATCCCAAGTACTCTTGCTTAGTCCAGATACAGACATCTTTTATACTCCTGCTACATCATTTTCCACCAGTTTACCGAACTAGGAGTCTGAGCACTTTTATTTCAAAACCAGATGTTTACATCTATTTAAGATGCCAAACCCAAGCTTAAAAGGAGATTTCTTAAGTTTTCATGATATGTCAATTCAGTGATTTATAGCGGACGATAATCGACCTGGCAGAGCAGCCCATGCTAATCGAATGTAATGCTCTGCCAGGTGAATTCTCGTCCGCTATACACAACTTTACATCTTTTAAATTTAACCCTGTTTATAT